>OY101431.1:18513159-21091909 GCA_956483605.1 Tuberolachnus salignus | reverse complement strand
ATTCCTTGGTGGTGGTAACAGATATTTTATTATTATTTTATTAACATTGATATAATTAGTATATAGGAATATTTTTTGTATGGTCATAAACTACTGTTGTAAAATTATTTTAATGTTCAGAGGACGTGATACCTGCATTTGCTGTCTCCGTTCAACTAGCGGGCAACACAGTTTGAGTATAACTCGTTTGATTTTGGATTTAGAGTAAAATCGCCAATAAAATTGAAAGTGGACAATATTACGGAAAGCACCTCCTCGGTTTTTAAAAAAAAAAAATTCTTTCTATACGATGTGTGGAATAATTTAAAAAACGCATTGGCGCCCTAGATTATTCAAAGAAAATAATTCAGTATTTCATGTTTGAATACTTTCTCATTAAAAATACCTAACTAATTTATGAGTTTCCATTTGTTTTGTGTTGGACTAAATATTGTTTTTTAAGTACCTATTTTCATTTTTCAGAAATTTCCCTATAGTCTATTGAATAAAGTGTAATTTAATAAAAATAAAATGCTTTTAGGCATTGAATGAATTGCAAAAGTTGTTTTTTTTTAATTTGTAACAGGTGGCTATAACGAGTCAAATGTTGCTCGTTGTTGGACTTTATTGACTTCTATCATTACTGGACAGGAGTATACATTGTTTTCGGACATACCGGACAATGAGGTAATTATTTAAAATAAGTACTTAAATAAGTTTTTACATAATCATATTTAAATTAACTGTCAGTTATACATATATAATTCATACAATGTACAAATCCAACTGGTTTTTGGTTTTATTTCCTGAAATTTAACTGTTTTAGAACAATAATTTTATTTATGAAAAAATGTACTTCGTTTCAGTACTTTCAATACTATGGTCCGGACTTTACTTTGGATGTAAATCCAGGAAATCGTAAGGATTTCAATACTGTCAAGCGTTTGAATGTTATTTTCGGGACTGTCGAAAGTAATATTACTATATTTAATTATTTATAATTGTTTTATAAGAAATTGTAATAATAATTGGTGACGACTCGTCTTTATTTTATTATTTTTTCAGGAAATATGAATAAGATAAAGGAGATGGGAAACCCACAGCCAACAAAATAATTCAAAAATCAACAATTTTTTTCTTTTTTAATTTCTCTCTATCATAAAATACAAATTTCCTATTGTATTTAAAAAAAAATTTAATTTCCTTCTTTCTAACATTTTAATTAATTAATATTAATGATGGGATTACAACCTATTCTGCGTGTTTGTGTTTTTGAGACAAATATTAAATATTTGTAGTAGTGAAATTTGGTTTTCAAATATAGTAGTTAATAGATATGTCAGTAATTACTACTACATTTTCATAGTACTTATTAAATATTATAAAAAGGTACTCAACCTATTTCTCTTGTGTGCTGTTTTTAATTCTAAAGAAAAACTCAATAAAAGATTAATAATCACCATTGTTTTGTATTATAATATGCTGGTGTGAAGAACCTCTATGCCTATGTCCTCTTTTTCGTTTCTTTTTTTTCTCAAACTACATAACAAGCGTATGTGTAATTTAAAGATTTCTGACTAAACGGTAAACAGAAACACTGGCTTTACACATACCTTTCCAGGCATCAAGGAGTTTACATGCTGAATATAAAATTACTTATGGTAATTGTAAATCAGGTCGCACATCGTCTGGATTTTTGAAGGAAAAAAAAAGGTTTGATTTTTCGAAAACTCGGCACGCTGTAAATTGTATACACGTCCAAAGTAATTTAAAAAAATTAAATAATATCCGAAGGCAAATTGTTACGGTCGCAAATGCAAAACGGTAGATTTATGCGTATGTACGTTTTACTATATATGCAATCTACGCAGTGGCGTATCCAGATGGGTGGTTAGGGGATTATAACTCCTACCGAATGTCTTCGGTATACATTTTTTTTTTTTTCAAGACGATGATTATTTAAATTCACTAATAAATATAATATAATATCCTATTGGGAGTGAGAGTTTCAAATGTAAAACCCACTGCGAACTATTTGCACGACTAAAGTGACGCTGGAACGTTTTGAAAATCGTACAGCACCTATAGTCTGTTCGCCGAGAGACCAGGACCGTTTCGCGCATACCACTGACGGAAACACGGGCGTTCCGTCAAATATCCCCTCTCTACGACTAAAACTTTTTGTATACGTAGCGAGTTCAAATAAATTTTCGCGTCGGCCGTTATAATAATATGCTACGTATTATACCAATGATATTATGAATATTAATAATATTCTATTATAAAATACAACACATTTTTTTTTTTTAATTATTTAAAAAATATATTTACAATATACATATCCAAATAATAATAATACGAATTACATACTGTCATTATTATCACTTGAAGTATCACCAGTTCCGACATTAAATGTACACGGATAGTCATTTTCCAATAAGTCGTCAATCAAATCGTCAATTTCCCAAAATTTATCTTCTTCTCTGATAGTGTGAACCTCAAAATTTCGCCAATTTTCCGCTGTGACCGTTTCAACACCTTCAATCAACAACTGCTTCACGTCATTTAATTTTAAAGTGGTATTTCTATTTTCTACATATCTCTTAACGTTGGACCATGCATGCTCTATTAGATTCAACTGGCAATGGTAAGGCGGTAGTTGTAATACAATTTTATTTTCCCCCTTAGCTACTTCGTCAACAACATATTTTTCATACGCTGGTTTATGTTTTTTCACTAAATCTAATAGCTCTGCTTTAGCACATGAATTGTCTACTGGAATTTTTTTCTGTTTAATCCATTCCATAATATCAGTCTTTTTCCACGACGATACAGGAATTTCGTCTTCCTTCATGGAATGGTAAGGAGCGTCATCCATTATTATAACACATTTGTCATCCAATAACGGCAAAATATTTTTAAACCATTTTAAAAATATTTCCCCATTCACTTCATGATGGTAGTCATTACTATTAGTTTTAGATTCAAAACAAAGTAGACCACCATCAACAAAACCTTTTCGTGATCCAATATGAACAAAAGTTAGGCGTTTGCCTTTGCCAGTTTGGTTTTTTGCACTTGTTGTCAATTTTTTTTTATATGCGTCCCTGTTTGATTTTATGGTATTATTGTCTACAGATACCTTTTGTGAACAGTCACCTGCATTGCACCAAGTCTCATCCAAATAATACAATGTTCGTCGTTCTTTTCGGTATGCTCTAATATTTCGCAAATAATTTCGACGCCGTACTATTAAATCTTCTCTTTTTGTTAAATAACTATTTCGTTTTCTTTTTATGTATTCAAACTTGAGATCTTTAAGAAGTGCGTACATGGTTGTCCGTTTCAGTGTGGGTAAACTGTCATCTTCAGAAACAGCATTCATGATCTTATCCAACGTTGGTGGGTCATTGTTTCGCCAAAACATATGGATTTTCTGTCGAATAGTATTTTTATCGAAATCGTCAATGAGATCTATTCTTTTGGCATGGATTTCTTCATATTAGGAGACGATGTTTTTTGAGATTTATATTCTGAAATATATTTTTCAATAATATTTTTTCCTAATCCAGTTTCAATCATTAGTTCATTTATTAGCTGTTTGTATAATATTTTAGGTTCATTCGCTTTCTTAGTTTTATACGTTTTTATAACCAGTTTTTTTTGCTTGGTTTGAATTATCTGTATGAAATAAGAAAGTATTATTTTATATTGTTTTATGTATACAACAATAAATGTTGAAAAAAAATTCTTACCTCGCCACTTTTATTTTTTTTTACGGGTGTAGCTGGTATTTTACCAGACATTTTAAAAATTATTCACACTTTTAAAATAAATTATGTAGACTGCCGTAATATTCTAGTATCGTTCGCCGGGAAAATGATAGAGCAACACGAAACGGGCGCGAACATATAAATTACAATCACTACAAAAATACAGAACACTGTATGCACGTCCCGAGTTCTGAGAAGCTGACGGACGGCAGGCGGCGAGTTGCCGTTATCAGTTGTGTTGGTGGTGATCGACGCGAGTTTTCGTCTGCCGCGCAGTCCTGATCACTCGGCGAAGAGTATCGTGCAAGTCATTTATGACTTTTGAATATACATTTTTAAATAACTTTTATGTGCTAGTCTGGGATTCGGTAAATGTAATTGTTTCGTTATATAATTCAGCCGTAAATATGATTTTATTAAGGCTAATACGAGTATTCAATGAAAACTGAGTTAACTGAATATTACAACGAAACTTGGCTATGAGTCACTATTAACCATCTGCCCTTTGGTCCCCCTTTAGTTTCGTTGCTGAAAATAAGTACCTAACCTTATAGATTAGTCACCACTGCCGAGATGAACGAAGCGAAACAATTGTTGTGGTGTTCGATTAATTTTCCCGTTTGAGTTTAACTCGAGACTATTAAGAACGTAATTATTCTTGGGTCGGCATTGACTTTTGTGTGTTTCGACACGATTATTGCCCGGTATTTTAATCAATTAAATTTTTTCGACGTTATCACAACGTAATGATAACGGAACAAGTCGTTCGTTGATTATACCATTGAATATTTTGCAATTATTGCAATTTCATTGTGCACTTTAATACCTATAGGGCTATATACAATACCAATAATATAAATTAAGTGCCTGTATTATGTAATTATGTAAAATATTGTTCCGGATTGTAAATTCGTGTGTCCCTCCATGATGTTCGTGACGGATTTTTAATTTTTCGCATTTTGTTTTTTTT
The DNA here is from genome assembly GCA_956483605.1 of Tuberolachnus salignus. Classification (NCBI taxonomy): domain Eukaryota; kingdom Metazoa; phylum Arthropoda; class Insecta; order Hemiptera; family Aphididae; genus Tuberolachnus; species Tuberolachnus salignus. Next base: position 21,087,187 of record OY101431.1, on the reverse strand, counting down.
GGGTTTCGTGAATTATACAGCAGTGGGTGTCTTTAATTGTCTATAATTATTGGTCGAAAACCATTATTACTTTACTCTTTTTGAATATGTTTTCGAAATATCAAAAATCGTGGACTAAACCAATCGAAAAAGTGAGTGCTATTTTTTCATATACCAACAATCTGGCTTAATATTAATATGCAATTTATATTCTCCGTTTAACTTTTTAAGATTATATCGCAAAATGCAGACCGGTCCGCAATGAAAATGTTTATTCATATACGGTAATCATTGAGTAAACGTTTTTATTACGCGTTAGTTGACGGTTGGTTCTCTTTTTTAGACATAGATCTGACGATGATCAATACATACAAAAAAGTATTATACCTACAATGCATTTCCAACGGTCACTGCCCAGGCTTCCTGTTCCAGAACTGAAATTAACTTGCGAACGTTATCTCAGAGCTCAACAGCCTTTATTGTCGAAAACCGATTATTTGAAAACAAAAGAAATTGTGGAAAATTTTAAACAATTCGATGGTTACATATTACAAGAAATGTTGAAAGTAAATAATAATAAAAACATGAATACCAGCTATATTACTGAGGATTGGTTCAATATGTATTTGTCAGACAGAACACCCTTACCAATCAATTACAATCCATTATTGGTATTTAAGCAAACTGTTAATGAATATAACAACCAACTTCTAAGATCGACCAATTTGTTGATTTCGTCTCTAAGGTATGCAATTTTTAATTCAAGTTACGATGATTTTTTTATCTTCATAATAATATAAATGGAATAGTAGTTAGCAAAGTATAATTAACACCAAAACAATCATTATGTGTATGCCTTAGATTTTAAATTTAAAAATTGTTTATCTATTCTTTACATTTTTTTTTTTTTAGTTAACTGGATTTCATAGATAATGCATTGATACATTTTAATGTCAATAATTTTAAACTTCACTATATTAACTCAAATTTGTATATACATTAAAAAAAAACCATTTCACTTTTAATTTTAAATATAAATTAATATAAACTTATCAATGACTTACTTATAAATAAATACAAACATTCAAAATTTGAATATTATATTTTTGTTAAAATATTGATTAGCATACACCCATTATGTGTGATCATTACTATATTTGCATTTAAAATTTAGATTTTACAAATCGTTGAAAGCTAACTTATTAGAACCTGAAATATTCCATATCAATCCAAGAAAAAGTGATACCACTCAATTTAGAAATATAATGAAATATATTCCAGAATCATTTAGTTGGTATGGAGCTTATATGTACAATGTAAGTATTGTACATTTTTGTTAAAATTTCATATAAAACAATTTGAAACTACTTTTGCGACTATGCAATAAAAACCTAAATTACTAGCTTGTCTCTGAGACTTCTATAGTTTGTTATGATTACTTTCTATTTTTCAATTATGGCTTTATAATTATATTTTATATTTATAAGTTTTTTTTTTCTACAGGCTTACCCTTTGGATATGTCCCAGTATAGTTCTTTATTTAATAATACTCGAATTCCAATGACCAATAAAGATATTTTGCATAGTAATACAACTGGAAAACATATTGTAGTGATGAGACGAGGTCATTTGTATACATTTGATGTACTAGATGATCAAGGTGTTTTACTCATTCATAATTAATTCAAGTTAATCTAAAATTATCATTTATTTAAAAAAAATTGTATTTACTTATAGGCAATATATTGGAACCTGAGTTATTGTTATCAAAATTAAAATGTATTTTAAGCAATGATATTATACCATCTAACTATCCAATTGGTATTCTGACAACTGGTGAACGTAATAATTGGGCTGATTTAAGAAATCGTCTAATTAAGTTAGGAAACGAAGAATCATTACGTTTGATCGATGACAGTCTTATGATTATTGCACTTGATGATGAGGAACCCGGTCAAAATCCAATTGCTTGTGTAAAACAATATTTGCATTCCGATGGAATTAATAGGTAATACTATTTATTTAGACTTCAATATAAAATATAGTAGAGTTTTGGCATAATGCATATATTCGTAAACACATAAAAACTATAGTGTAGATTTTTGATACTTAGAATATTCATTTTTAGATGGTTTGATAAATCATTCACGTTAATAGTTTGTGCTGATGGGACATCAGGATTAAATTTTGAGCATTCCTGGGGTGATGGAGTTGCCGTTTTGAGATATTTTCAAGATATATCTAAAGATAGCACTGAATATCCCAGGTGTCATCCAGAAAATTTAAATCAAGAATTTAATACTGACACTTTAGATGTAAAAAAATTGGGTAATTGATTTAATTAATTTGTAATTGTTAATTTGAGTAAAGTTAATGATAATTATTTTTTACTCACAAGTTTAATATGCAAAAAATATCAGTTCATATTTAAATACAGTAAAACCTCGTTAAGACGCTCTCGAAGGGGAAATCGTAAAACCGCGCAATATGCGGGATAGCGTTATAGGCGATATCCCGCCTATTACGCTCTTAAAGCGTTATAGGCGATACCCGCCTATTAAAAGCATTTTAAATGTGATAATATGTAGATAGAATAAATTTTTGAATAATCTTTCAACAAATTTGGTAGAATTGTCCCTTTCCACGATTTAATACTGTTGTCATCTACAGCATCGGCTTCCCCACAAATTTTACGATAGACAATACCGTGCCTTTTTCTAAAACGATCACGCCAACCATTAGATCCACCAAAGTCCGTTATGTTCAACCTTTTTGCGATCTCATTTGCTTTTTCTGTCAAAACGGGACCATTTACAGCCAAATTTAATGTGCGAGCTTGTCGAAACCACTCCAACAAAATATTTTCCAACTGCTCATTTTTACCATTTCTAACCTTTTGACGTTTCGTACTGCCTGAAAAAGCGTTTTTTTCAATTTCTTTCCGGTTCTTCAATATGGTCCGCAACGAAGAGGAGGGCAATCTTAATTGGTCGGCAATTTGTTGTTTATTGAATACACCAATTTTTTCATCATACAGTTTAATAATTCTCAATTTATCGTCAATAGACAAAGCTTTCCTTTTCACTCCGGCACTACTAGATGACGTAGACGCACTCGTCATTTTAAACCACACACGAATAACAATAAACAAACAAATTATAAATCTGTGTGTGATGTCACGTATACACTTCAACGTCCGATCATATAACTAACGTACGTACGTACTAACAAAATATAGTAAGAGTATAAACCACATCAAGATGTTAATAATAAATATCAATTACTCGGTCGATAATAGATAAACGTTTCAACGAAATTCTTATCGCTGATTGTATTAATCGGGTTTTTTTCTATTTTAAAAGGTTTGAGAAGCCAGCAATTAGAGCGTATTATGCGGGATTACGTATTATGATGCGGTGGCGTATTAAGCGTGTTTTTTTCAATGATAAAAGTGTACAATTACCTGGGACCGGGAAAAATCCGCGTGTTAAGCGGGATGGCGTATTAAACGGGAGCGTCTTAACGAGGTTTTACTGTATCTAAAATTTGTTTTCTAGACAATTAAAATAAAACCCTTTTTAGCAGGTATTGTATATATAAAATATACAATACACAGGTATTATTCAAATACCTATGACCCAACCCTACCTATCCTTTAATATTATAAATTATAATTATTATAATATTTTTTTACTGCTTGAACATAAATATATTTAAAACAAAATGGAAAACATTATTATATAGTATATATTATTTAAAAAGGTTTTATTATTTTTCTTTAAAATTTTAGAATTCAATTTGGATGAAAAACTTAAAGGCGAAATTGTGAAATCACTAAATGAATACAAACTAAAATATGAATCTCTAGACATTAATTACTTTGAATTTTTCAATGTCGGTAGGAAAACATGTAAAAAGTACGGAATTAGTGCAGATTCCCTGATGCAACTTTGTTTTCAGGTAAATAATATTACCTGTTGATATTTTTTTTAATTCTATTTATATTAAAAATTATGTTTGAATATTCATCAACATCTCTACAGTGTAACCTTAGTGTATATTATTAATTAAAATTAATTTTAGTTGGGCTATTATAAATTGCACAACAGACATGTTGGTACTTATGAATCGTGCAGTACAGCGGCTTTTAAACATGGAAGGACAGAAACAGTAAGACCTTGTACTATCAAGACAGCTGTATGTATTATTTTAAACATCCATAATAGATTATATTGGAAAGCTAATTAAATATCACACAAATATTTTAGGATTTTTGTAAGGCTGTTTCCAGTAAAAATAAGCCTTCAACTGACGAGTTAGTGGATATGATAAAACAATGTTCCGTTGAACACAGTAAACTCGTCAAAGAAGCTGCTATGGGTAATATTTTATTAAATAATGATTAGTAGATATTGTTATAATATTATATACTTTATTGTTTTTACTTCAGGACAAGGTTTCGACCGGCATTTATTTGCATTGAGATTATTAACTATGAAACATAATATGAAAACTCCAGAGTTATTCAATGATCCAGCTTATAGTCAGATTAACCATAATATTTTGTCTACTTCTAGTTTGACTTCGGATTATGTGTGGCTTGGAGGATTTGGACCTGTCGTGAAAGACGGTTATGGAATTGGGTAAGTTTAATTTTAAAATTATAATGATAAGGTAAAATGTAGAAATTGTATATAATGAAAGTGTTTTTATTTTGAATACACTTACTGAGATTACCAAAATTAAATTGTGTTATTATTGTTAACATTAAACAACTGTACTTACTGGCACATTTTTTTAGGTATACAATTCTTGAGGATTATTCTGGTGCCATTATTACAAATTACAAAGAACATTCTGATGGAAATAAATTCAGAGATGTGTTAAAACAAAGTTTAAATCAAATTCTTGATATATTAAAAACAAAATAATTTAGTTGGCAAGGTGACATTTTAATCTAGTTTTTAGTGAGGGACTGAGAATTTTGGGGAACAAGGATCAAAATGGTCCTGTTCCTGTTTAATCTGGTAAATTAAGTAAAATTCTCATTGTTCATTAATTAAAATAACAAAAAATTGTTTATAAAAATACTAAACATTATTTTAAATTTAAAGTAAGTATTTAAGTATTGTTACTTTATCTCAGCTATCTAGTATTTAAACTGTTTAATACTTGTTTTGAACAATATTATTATATAAGTTATAGTTAATACTATTTACTATTATGTATCAATTCAACAGCAAAAATAAGCTATATTTTTTTTTTTTTTTTTTTTGGAATATGGATTTAATTGAGGTATTATTTTTTTTAAACTTTAAACTGGGTATTAAATTATTATAGGCATTTATTATCGATGTATTGGGTTCTATGTTACTTGTTTATTTTATTGGTATTATTATTATTATTTGTTAACTGTTAGCATCTTTATTTTATTTAAGTTTGGTGTCCTTCTTTATTTATTTATATATTTTTTTTTTTATACAATTATTTATGTAAAACATTGTACGAATAAAAATATGACTAACTATTGACAATTTTGTATGAATAATTTAAGTACTGTAGAGGCCTGAACATACAAACATATAAATTCACAAAGGAAATATTATTGTAAAGCAATTTATTACCTTATCCTTACTGCCTATTGACAATGTTTGATGGGTTTGATAAATATGATGATTTTAAATTCAATTTGTACAACAAAATTACTGATGATTAAGGCATTTAGTTATCACTAATATATTTAAAATTGTCTTAAAAAATTTTAGTTTACTCATAATTTTTTTAAACAACTTATTTAAAATAAATGGATTGCTTTTTGACATATTTACTGAAGAAATAAATGTGACAAAGTATAATGAACCGCAAAATGACATTGATATTACAAATTACAATGATATTGGTACATGACTATTTTAAACATAACTGAATGTTGATCATGGTCGATAATATTATTTATTGAAAGACAAATAAATATAAAAAAATTAAAAAAATATATAAAGAAATATGTATTATTATAAATATTTTTAACTGGTATATACATTTGTATACTGTAACCCTAGGGTTACTTAATTTTTATTTTATAATATATCAAGTTAAATATTCCTAAAATTATGAAAAATAGTAAAAATTGTACTAAAATAAAAATAATTATCAAAATTATATTTAGCGAAACACATTTAAGCTCACTTAGCAATAAATATAAGAATCTGAAAAAAAAGGTACAAATACAATAACTTCACTTTTCTACATAATTTACTTATGAGATTAAGTTTTTTTGGATATTGTGCAAAAAAAGTAAATATAAATTCATTTGAATTTTACATTGGTAAAAACTGGAAAGAAATGTAAAATAATATGGTATATGTAGCCTAGATTCCTTATTGCCTTGTAATAAGTTTTATATCTCCGGTAGTTGATGGTCTTGTTCTTTAAGCACTAACCATCAAAAAGATCAAAAGACATCTAAGGTAGGTAATAAAAAAATTTAAAAAACAAGACAATAATTAAATGTTTAGTAGGTAACAAATCAAAAAAAATCAAATATCAAAATTTGCAATTATTCAATAGTACACAATTTCGTGACTGGCTGCTCAAACAAAATCTGAAAAGAAAATATTCATAAATCCAGCCCTGTCTTAAATTTGTCAGCCTATAATTTAATAAGTTATTATACTGAATTTATATTATCTATAATAATTACTGTCCTATCTGATATTATAAACGAAAACTGACAGAAAAATAAAATGTGTATATATTATAACTTATAGGTAAAGCTAATGTTAATAGATTGAAATTTAAAATGAATGGTATATTTATTGTTCTTACAATTAAATATTGTGTTAATGTCAATGGTAACTACCAACATAACAAAATTAAAAAACAATAACATACACAATACCATGGGCGTTTAATATTTTATTAAAAATCGTGTAACACAATGAAAACATCTCAAGTATTGATCGAATACGTTTTATTCATAATATATTATTTTTTTCAAGGGTACTATAATATTTTAGTTGGTAGGTTCGTATATATTCAAACCGTTTGCGTAAAGTAAGATTTATTCTTTTTTTTTTTTTTTTTTTTTTATGTAAATCCATAAAAAAAAAAAAAATATTTAAACATTACAATATTATCTTCGGGTAGAACACCAATGGCGTTTAACGTTGTTCTTTTGTGTTGTACCGCGTTTGGATTTGCCAGTAAAATGCGTCGTAGTTGGTCGTGACCTATGAAAAAAAAAAAAAAAACAAGAGACCTTGGATGATGACGGACGTTATCTACAACCGCGGTAACCGATGATGACTTTTGTGATAAGAGGAAAAAAAAACTAGCAAAGTCATGGTACCAATACTGATAACGCACAACGCACATATGTTGTTGACTGTTGTACACTTGTGTGTTTATAATATTTTGTTTTTTTTTTTTTTTTATCGTTTCCTTTATTACAGATGTTGTATACCGTGCCTAACAATCTTATTGGTAGAAGCATGGTTTAACAAAAGCCTGTTAATCATTAATTTAACTCTCCCTCGAGAACGTTGTGCGCGTTATTGTCCTTTGTTGACGGTCGTTTTTTATTTCTATTTTTTTTGTTTTATTTTGTTATTCTCTTCGCGTTCCGTCGGTAGACTTGACGAATATTTTCGTTTACATACCGATTTCCATCATATTATGACCGATTGAACACGATAGACTACGGATCGCAAGAAAGGTGAGTGGTTTGTAACAGACGGTATGTTAGAATAGCGTTGTTGGCATTCGATTGTTTGACAATAATTCTTCTGGCCGCCCAACGCCAGCCCGATATTTTCTTACCGAGTTTCATATAGAGGCAGGAAAACGTTTTCGAGTTTCGTCGGCGGGCGTATTTATAGGACAATGTTCGATTAGAAATCGAACGAGTACTGTATTTTTAATTTCAATATCTTTTGTTTGTGATATTTTCGATGAAAAGTTTCTGTTTTTTTTTTTTTACGCATCATTTTTTAATAACATACACAAAAAAAAAATTGCCTGTCATCCCTTTGTGGTATTGTACGGTGCCGAATAATTTTTTAAAATTGTCGACAAATAACTGTGTGTGTAAATAACAGTGGACGCAGGGAAAAAATTACATTTTACTAATAACCAATATTAAACTGGCAAGTTGTTTTATTTATTCAGATATGTAACACACAACTACCATTTTATTTTGTGGATTAGATACCAACCTAAACTATTAAATTCGGTGTTTTATGAAAACTATATGTTGAACGAATCTGAATTCTACAGAGTTGCAAAAGTAAATTGAATTACCGTATGTTTGTTAATATTCATTGTACATTTTTTTCATTGTGTTTGTACGCTTTTGTAGGAAATTTTTTTTAAACAATTGCCATTGTAAAAGAATATGAATGTAGATTTGATTTTTTTTTTTATGTTATTGGTAAATTTACATTTTGACAAAACTTTTACTTAATATTATTTAACACATAATGATCCTGTACTTAAAATAATCATGTTTCGCATAGAAGTACCCCACAGGTACCTACTAGGTAATTTTATTGTCACTAATAATTTTTCAAATGAATTACTCATTTTTAGTTTTTAAGGAAATATGAGATAGGTAGCTAAGTCAAGTCAATAGGTTAGGTTACCTAACCTAACTTATATAAATTTCTTTAATGATTGTGTTTCATCTTACAATTTTTTAACATCTTGAAACGTAAGTAGTCTACATATATATTACTCCGATGATTTCTTTAATACCTACAATTAGTATATTCACCTAAGTTGTTTGTATCATTTTAGAAACAGTTTACCGATAGATGGTTTAACAATATATAATATACAATCCTGGTGTTGTACATTTATCAAATCATTTATATCTGAAACAAACACTTGTTAATGGTTTGCAAACTATTTATTTTTTATAAACTTTTTTATTATGCACATTACTGTCAAAACAAATTTTCCATTGTTCTTAACTACTACTTTATGTGTTACTGTATTATAATATAAAAACATATTCATGTTTTTGTGTGTTAATTTTGAATAGCAAGATAACTGAAACAATTAATTTGTTTGACTTTAATTGTTCAATATTCCTGTCAGATATTCAATTATCATAATAGGTAATTGTTTGTTTATTTATTTAAATGCTTCAAGGGCTGTAAATAATTTTTTATTGCAATCAAAATATTAACCAATTCATTTTAGCAATCCGAGTACAAAACTAAATTTTTTCAAGTATTCATTTATCTGCCAAAATCATTTCTAGAAGAAACCTTTTTATCTTTTTTACCGCCTAATTAAGTGTTGTTTCTTGCTGGAAATACCACTCTATTTTGAAACCAAAATGTTTAATAATTTTAAATAAACTCAATTCCTGATAAAATTTATTTCAATTTTAATTGCAGTTCATTTTAAAAATTATTAAAAATGGCTGAACATCATGAAGGTGTATCTACCGAAATAATAAATAGCCAAGGAGAAGATTTTGTAGTAACATGGAAACATCCGAGTCACATTTGTCAAAGACTTTTAGCACTATTATTCATGTGCTTAATTGGATTTGGTAAAAATTTATTAATCTGTGTTAATATAGTACCTGTATTTAAATGTTAAATAATATTTTTGTCTTTAGGTTCATATTTTTGTTATGATAATCCTGGTGCATTGCAAGACAATTTTATACAAGATATGGATTTATCCACTACCCAATTTGTTTATATGTATTCTTGGTATTCCTGGCCTAATGTTGTCATGTGCTTTATTGGTGGATTTTTAATTGACAGGTTTTTACTTTTTTATATATATATATACATTAAAACTTCAAATAGATATTGTGTATTTTATTTGTAATTAATGTTTTCAGCGTTTTCGGGATACGTTTAGGTACTGTAATTTATGCACTCTTGGTTGTCATAGGCCAAATTGTATTTGCCGCTGGAGCATATGTGAACACCCTCTGGATTATGTTACTTGGTCGACTTATATTTGGGTAATTATATTTTGATTGAATAATCTTTTTCCTATTTACCTTGGTAAGATTATTACAAAAGCTGTTTGTTGTTTGTTATAGTGTGTATTTTATATAGGTATTAATTTATATTATCAACATTTTTTTCTCAAATTATATATTGTTAAAAAAAAATAATTAAAATGTTTAATACTGAAAACTATAACGATAAAATAAATAAATACAAAAAAAAAAAAAAAACAATTTACAAAATCGCATAATAAACTATTAAAAGACTTAAACAAATATAAATCATTTTTATATCTTTTGTAATTTTAGGTATAAGCTGTATTGGTGGAAAAATTAAGGTTTACAGTCTTAGTATATTTTGATTATTTTTATATTAATTATTGATATAACCTGATAATTTTTTATTTATTCAATTAGTATTTAATAAAATGGTGTTAGATGTTTACTCACTGAAGAATTATTTCTGGATTATTTTTGATAATATGACTAAAGAATTTGTACTGACTAATACATTTTAATTACAAACAAATTATTATTATTAATTTTTTTTAATAAAAATATTTCTTTTAAAACTGAAAGTAATTTATATTAATTATATAACAGCTATACACTAAATAAATAAATAATATTTAAATAAAAATAACTTTATAAATATTGAAATAAAAGAACAACAATATTTGTTTTGGTTTAAATATTTTAAAGTGTTTGTTTGTTTTTCAATGTAAATTTATAAGCTTATCAAATAATTAATTCATAATTTTGAATATTGACAATAGCTTCTGATTAATAAAACTAAATAGTGTGTTAATAAAATGCACATTTTTTTAAATTGTCTAACATTTAACCACCTTATAGTTAATTGATAGTTGTTGAGTGATGACATATGTAAGCACATTAGTGCTTATAAACTCTTAACCATTTTAAAATTATTCTATTTTAACTTTATTATACAGAATTGGTGGTGAATCTTTGGCTGTTGCCCAAAATAACTATGCTGTTTTATGGTTCAAAGGAAAAGAACTTAATATGGTATTTGGATTTCAATTAAGTTTTGCCAGAGTTGGTTCAACAGTAAATTTTATTGTCATGGAACCATTGTACCGTTATGTAAAAACACATATTGATATTCCAAACTATCAAAGTGTATCGGTAGTTTTATTACTTGGTATGCATTAAAATGAAAAATATTATTATATTTATGATTTGTTATTTGTATTTATTTGTTGATTCATTATTTGTTTTATAATTTAGCAAGTTTGACATGTGTTTTATCATTGTTGAGTGCTTTGCTACTTGCTTGGCAAGATAAAAGAGCTGAAAAGTTACTTCAAAGAAGAGTACCTGATACTACAGAAGTTGTAAAACTTACTGATGTCCGACACTTCCCTAAGATCTTTTGGCTTGTTACATTTATTATTGTTTGTTATTATACATCTATATTTCCATTTGTTGCCTTAGGAAAGTAAGTTAATTTCAATATTTTAATTAATACTACTAGTAACAGTGGTATGTATTAATATTATGACATTTAAATTTTGTATTATTATTATAAAAAAAATACTAGTAGTTTTTATTTTTTTCACAATGCAAATTTAATATAGTTTATGGCCATTTAATAGTTGTATTCAGTATATTATATAGGAATTAATTTTAATAATTTATATTTATACAAAACAAAGTATGAAATGATGTGACCTATTTCATGTGTATTTTTCAGGATGTTTTTTGAAAGAAAGTATAATTTTTCACCCGATGCAGCTAATTTTATTAATGGAATTATTTACATCATATCAGCTGTATTCGCACCATTACTTGGTTTGGTAATTGATAAAACTGGACGTAATCTGTTCTGGGTATTTTTATCAATTCTTGGTACATTAGTTTCACACATGATCTTAGCATTTACATTCATCAACCCCTACATTGCCATGGTAAGAACATTTAATTTAAATTTTAAGACCTATAAACAAGTACTTAAATTCTATTAATAATTTGAATTATATTCTGTTTTTGTTTTAGTTTACAATGGGCCTGTCTTATTCAATGTTGGCAAGTGCATTATGGCCACTTATTGCTATGATTATCCCTGAACATCAAATGGGAACTGCATACGGCATGCAAGTGTTTTATAATTTTTTTGAGACTAGATATTTTATTAATTGATTATATTATGATACTTTCAAACTTAGAATGGCGGGAGGGAGCTAAAATTAATTGAAAAAGGATGCAAATTATAATAGGTTTTAATTTGTTAAATTTAGGATTAAAATTGAATTTATTAAACTTGACCTTTGCAATCATTATTATTGTAAGACATAATTAATAGTAATTTGATCATGTTAAATATTTTATAATAATATGACTAACTGTTTCTGTGCACTTCGTGTTGTGCGTTGAGATGAAAATGAGATTAATTCACAAAAGACACATGGAATTGATAATTTGGCAGGGCTGCACATTGATAATATGTAGTTTTTTCTTTCTTTTTATGTATTATTTAATATGAATTACTGAATTGTAACATAATCATTTTATTTCATAAGGTGTATAGCTAAACATTCTATAATGCTGTTTTATTTGTAATATTTAATAGAGCTCAATCCATTGAAAATTTGGGTCTTGCTGTTGTTGCTTTATTAACCGGTATAATAGTAGATTCTGATGGATACTATATGGTGGAATTATTTTTCTGCGTATTACTATCAGGTAAATTGTATATTATATTTTAAATTTTATTTCTGAGTGAAGGAGTAATATTAGTGCTTGATTTGTGTATTCTCTATATTTATTGAATCAATTTGTCTAATTTAATTGAATTTGACAATATAATATGTTAAATTATAAATGACCATGACAAATATTGTTTCAATAGTTTAATTAACAGGGAACATACAATTTTGATTAAATAAAGTGTATGCTTCTTGTACCATATACTATAACAGGGATAACATTTTATTGCCAAGTTTTTTTTTTTTTTTTTTTCATTTCTACTATTAATATTGAATTTATAAATACATAGTTTATAATACAATTTAAACAAAACAACTTTTATTTTAGTTTCTTTGTTGCTAACTGCCATATTGTGGAACTGGGACTCTCAAAATAATGGCATATTAAACATGAGTATTAAACAGAGAAGCAAACTAGAATCAACCATGTAAGTGGTCATTTATTCATCTATATAAGTCTAAATGTATGATTTGTTTTTACATTTAAATTGTATTTTGTTCTAGAATTCCTCCTCCAGAAAAACAAACTCTTTTGCAAGATAACGACATATGTAATGAAGACTAAGTATAACAATTTAAGTATTTAACTATTTTATAAGTATATAATATTACACTGAACAATAAATTTATATAACTAAGTACATAAATTAATTTTTTTTTTTTTAAAAAACAGACAAATAAATATAATTTTCATACTTATTAAATAAATTACAAACCTATATTATATGCATACCAATATTACATACATAATGTATACTTATTTACTTATATATATTTATATACAGAATATGTGTTTAATGTGGAACATAGATTATGATATAGAGTATTTTTAGTTTTTTTTAAGTTTTTTCCTCTTTAACTATTTTATAATTAACAAGTACAATGTCAAGTTTTAGTAGTAAAATACATATTCACAAAAATTTGAAGGGCAACACATTAGTATGTTATGATCTGCTTACAATATATATAACTAACACTTAAATGTACTAAGTTAGCTAAACTAAAAATTAATGAGTATAATTACAATCAACTATAATTTCAATATAATTATGTTTTAAAATGTATTCTGTATAATCAAATTAAATACTAATTAAATATTAATTATTGCTTTAATGTTACCCAAAATGTAATCAAATTATTTGCATGAAATTAATTTGAACAATGTGATTTTTATGTTAATTACTATTGTGAATTTGATGTTTTATTCTTTAGCTTATTGTTTTATTTTTATACAAATACTTGGTAATCAAAAGTCTGTAAAACATTCATCTGTAACAAAACAACATAATACACAATTAATATTCAACAAAAGTTTCTAATATTTGCACATGGATGTTATTAGTATAATTTGATACATGTTACCTATAATTACTACTAGCATATATCACAGTTACTCTGTTGTCATTCCTTTTAAAATTTTTTTTTTTTGTTTCATATTATTATTAAGTTAATAATATGTTAATGATTTTTTTCCATTATTTTATAGTTTTTTTAATTGTATTACTTAAAAGTTATAATTTGAAAAACTATTGCAGTATTTAAATTTAGAATGAATGAACTTTATAGTATTATAAGTACCTAATTTTCCTTTATTGGTTTTCTCATTATAATAATATATAATTTTTATTTTTTGCTTGAAAATGGATGTTAAATCTGCATTAGGTTATAAGAACATTGGTAATATGAAGACTTATTTTAAAAAATATATATATTCTTAAGTCAATGCTATAATAAATATTACAATTACAATTTATCATCGAGATTTGGACTTTATTATTTATTATTCCTAGTAGTGTGTACTTTATTATTCATTATTCCTAATTGTGTGTACAAAACTAGTTAAATAGTTCAAATTATTGATCCTTACAGAAATAATAAAAGGTATGCTAAGGGGATTGCTAAGGTGGTTTTGACATGCACACAACATTTAGACTTGTTTTCATTCCAACATAACCATTGAAGTCCGAAGACAGATTTGAATTTATCATCTTGAGATTCCACTTTTTTGATTTTAATTCTATTTTTTTTTTTTTCTGAATTATTTCTTTTTAGTATGGTTTTTTTATTTAGAGTGACAGAAACCAAAATGTGGAAAAGTTGATTTCAAGTGGACTCTACGACAAATTCAAATAAATTTTCAGGATTGTTATCGCTAGATTGAACATTGGTACGTTGGAAAGAAAACACATCTAAATTGTGAATGTCATGTTTGTATTTAAATTTATTTGTTGACATTTTATTATGTTGTATCGTTTGTTTATGCTTAGTGGACCTAGGGTTAGACATTTTTTGTTTAAAAACTACTGTGAATTAAAGTCTATAGAATTAGACGAATTATGATTTTTTTTTTTTTAAATCAAGTCCAAGCAAAAATATTTTCGAGTTCGAAAATCGAGCACCGGCTAGGAGCAAAAACTAATAATCGTTAATTTAATCATTTTTTTATTATTGGCTATCGATAATCCATACCGTGACATTTAACAATTACAATATAATATAAAATCGAATTTATTGATTGCAAAAAAAAAAAAATAATAAATACAGCCAATTCTAGAGATAATATAATTGTATATCTTGGTCCGCGATAGATACTACGTATATTTCCATACGTAACCACCACGGTTGTAGATAGTATCTTGGTTACGGGAATGACGGTAACGTGAAAATAATCCGTGATAATGGAAACAGTAACGACGGAATAAGAGAGTCCGTGACGCGTTCGTTTACCACCGGCGGCACCACACCTGTGTACCGTTTTATTGTAACCATATTTGTACGTAGCGCACCGTAACGTTTTGTTGTTATTGTCGTTCGGCGCGTCCCGCGATATCTCGCGTTATTGTTGTGTTATCTTCAAGCCGATTACTCGACAAACGCACAGAACCCACAGATGATATTATTATTGTTATGATAATAATTATACGGCGGAGTTGTTCGCGTTTTTTCGTATTATATTATTCGGACGTTTTTTTTTTCTTTCTTTCTTTCGTTCTTTTTTTCCTCCCGTGTGCGTGCGTGTTTTTTTATGTATTGCACGTGAACGGCGCTAGACAAAAACACAAAAAAAAAAAACAAAAAGAAATAATAAAAATACAACAAACGGCCAGCGAAACGAAACGCATAAAAAATACGTAAATATATATATATATACACGTTTATACGGCGCGAGCGTGTGTGTGTGCGTGTTTTTTTTTTTTTATGCTTTTTGTTTTGTTATTATTGTTGTCCAATTAAACAAACGTTGCCAATTAAAATCGGCCGCCGTATTTTTGAACTCGCGTGTTTAATCTGCCCCGGCCGCCGTCGTTAGGTTAGCTACGACGCTCACGGCTTTTGGCGTTTATCCTCCTCGATCCACCGGCGGCCTTTCACGAAAAAAACCAACAGCCGAAACCGAAGTGTTTGCCGTCCGGAAAGAAAAAACATAACCGCCGCGTTCGCAATGCGCAACGGCACGATTGCCAGCCAGTGAATTCGGTTCAAACGGTAAGCATTTCTCAGATTACCTATACGCGTTACCGGTCTACACCGGCCGACATCGAGATTCACTAATCTAATTTGTGTTTTGTGTCAACCGATCGCACTCGTGTGTTGACGTGCAACAAGTACGCCCGGGTCCATGCGAATTCAATCGTTTTTATCATATAAACGAAAATGTTAACGCCACACCGGTACACTTTAGCATTTGTTCTTTAATCAATTACACTGCGTCCAATTTGTTTATGACATTCTCTAGTAGAAAAACAAATGTGTACTGTTTTACCCCTAAATGCCCCGAGTATCGGTAATGTAAATATATTAATCTCAATATATGTGCATTAGATACTTATTATCAATAAATCCCTCTGTGAAACATAGTTAACGTTATCGTCATTAATTTAGTAAAAACATTTAAGTCTATTCGAGAAGTACAAAAACACATTTTTACTAATGGCAAATATTACTAAGACGCCTCTTAAGCAAGAATTTTTTGAGTACTTGCTTATTAGTTTATTGCCTGTGTACTTCAATTAATATATATACATAACTATACTTATATCATTCATATATTCATAAGTAACCTAACTAAAATTGTAATAGGTACAATGTACACGTGTAATATACATATCCCATTAAAAACTAAAGTAATAAAACTGATTAAAACTAAGGTGATGATAGGATATGTAAATATCTATTATACTGTGCATAAATACCATACCTAATATTAAAGTTAATCCTGTCGTAAAGTAAACTGAGTACCTAAATCATTACACAAATACAGTTTCAAGATAAATTTAAAAAATACATATTTATATGTATGGTTGTAGTGGACTTGTGAATTCCCAGGAACGGGGACAGCGTGACAGGAGAGTAGTTTTTCCTAAAATAATTTATATATGTACAGAAACTAGTAATTTAAAGGAAAAGGCATATTTATAATAATAAATCTATAGTGTTACTTTATTTATATAATAAAGTTTGAATAAATTTCTTCCTGCATGGAACTTTATCAGCATGGAATTTTTATCAGTAAAATGTATGTTTTTCGATCTTCAAATGCTGCAAGCTATGTAATTTGTTGACATAGGTGGAGTGCTTTAGTGTCTCCTTGTATGCAGTTATTATTAAAATTAATTTTATAACAAAACTTTTCCCAGGTTCCCCAAATGTTTCTTCCTGGGAAAAGAACAACACAATGATACTTACAGTGTATAACTCATTAAAGGTCCTTCAAATATCATTTACACATAAATGATTTTAAAAAATAACTCTATAAGTCGAGTAATTCTAAAATTAATAAATACTTTCATAGACAAATAGATTTTTATTTAGAATTATGTATCAAATATTTAAACTGTTATAAAATAATACCTCTATTTATCAGGAAAATGTATTTTACAAAATAAATTATTAACAATTTTTTTTTCAGATTTTATTCTTAACAGTCATGGAAATATAAATATAACTGATGAAAGGCAATATTATGATTTTACTTTTTATTTTATTTCAATCTATATCTGTGTAAACTTAGTAAAATAATATAAAATGGCTGCACATTGTTTTGATCCAAATAATAAAACCAGGTATGTTAACATTTCAATAATAGTAGAACATTTTTTTCTATACATTTATATTCATTTCATTTTTTTTTAGCTGGTATTTTGGACAAATGTCACGTACTGAAGCTTCTGATTTATTAATGGGCGAACGAGAATGTGGAACATTTTTAATTAGGGATAGTCTCAGTATTCAAGGAGATTATGTTTTATGCGTGAGGTATGTAATTTATTAATTTATAATAATTAATATCTGCAACTGCAACATATTATTGTGGGAAAGAAATAACTAGACAAATTACATTTGAAAAAAAAAAAATTATTTTGTTATAAATAAAACTATAAAAGTTAACATATTTTTTTTGTTAAACTTAAGCACTTCATAAGTGTTTAAAATGTATCTACTAATTTTACTTGTTTCAATAATGTATTAAATAAATAATATTTTAATGTTACAGAGAAGATAGTAAAGTTAGTCATTATATTATTAATAAAATACAAGAGAATAATGAAATAAAATATCGAATTGGTGACCAGGTTTTTACCGATTTACCTAGTTTATTAGCATTTTATAAATTGCATTATCTTGACACTACTCCTCTTTTGAAACCTGCTGTAAAACCAATAGAAAAAGTAGTTGCAAAATATGACTTTGTCGGAAATGTAAGTTTTATATTTTATCAATTTAATATAAATTATATAAAAAAAAAAACGACTGTAATATTGTTAGGACCAAGATGACCTACCATTTAGAAAAGGAGATATTTTAACGATTCTAGTTAAAGATGAAGAGCAATGGTGGACAGCCAAAAATATAATGGGTCAGATGGGTTCTATTCCAGTTCCTTATGTTCAAAAGGTTTATTATTTATTTATATAAACTAAACTTAGTGTATTATTTACAACAAAACAAATTTTAACTTTTAATAATCAAACAATGTTTTTTTTATTAGTACGATGGAATTCAACCACTACCCATAAAAGACAATAATCAAATCCCTGGATCTAATAATGAGTCTACATTAAGACGGTCTAGTCTTCAAGTAAGTCGATTGAATTATTGACATTATAATATAATTATATGTCATACGAAAAAACCCTTTAAATAATAATGTCTCTTAAATAGAAAGTGTATTGGTAAATAGTATTATAAAAGCAATTGTGCCAGGTTAGGTAGTTTTTCCCTTACTAGGCCCCTGAGCAAAAACATTTAAAAACACTGACTATTGCATACAAAAATAACCACTTTAGATAAAATTTAAACAATATAAATTTTCATTATTTTATAGCAATTTGATATAAATGTTTTAAAACTGTTTTGAGTGGGACAACTCAATACTTTTTCTGTATTTATAGTAGAGATTCCCAAAATTTCGCAGCACGCACATTAAGAAAAACTTTATCTGTGTAATAGAGTGGCCACTTTTTGATTGCCCAATAATTGTTAATCGGTAAATTAAAAATTTAATCTTTTATTGTATTTATGTATCAAAAAAATAAGCACACTGCTACGATACAGATAAAGTTATTCTGAATGTGCTGTGGAATTTTGATCTCAAATTCTTGTAAATTGTAAAGAATATTTATGTGAATTATAATGAGTTGTAATGTTCAAATAATTAATAGGTTAAGTGTTGTATCACCATTTAAGGGAAAATTTATTTACTGTTATCCATTTTTTATTTTTTTAGAAAAAATGAATAAATTATTAAATTTGATTAAGATAATTAAGATTATTTGTGTTGAATATTTTTAAATTAACTTTCTATACATGATTGAATTGATTTTTGTTTACAGAAAAAATTACCAGCTTTAGCTAGAGTTAAACAAGTTCGTGTACCTAATGCCTATGACAAAACAGCGCTGAAACTTGAAATCGGAGATATTATCAAAGTAACAAAAACTAATATTAATGGCCAGTGGGAAGGAGAATTAAATGGCAAAACTGGACATTTTCCGTTCACTCATGTAGAATTTGTGGATTCTGAAATGAATGATTGTATAAGTGACAGCTAATTTCAACAATTTTGAATTAATTGTATTTTAGTTATTATTTTTATTATTTTTTTAAAATTTATTTTCATTATGGTAGCTAACTAGGAATTATAAAAACAAATATATTTTATTTTAATGATAATGAACAATTGTATACCCATTTTACCAGAGTTTTACCTACTTAATAACAATAAATCAAAATAAGTATACATATTATATACCTGGCAATGGGCATATTTCTAATTAAATGAAATTTAAACGCGTTTGCGAGACATAACTTGGATAGTTATACAATTATTATGTTTATATATATATTTTTTTTTAATAAAGGATGTTGACCAGATATGATTAAAATTTAAAATATATATTACTACTAGAATTTATTTAAAAACTTACAAGAGGCTACAGGCATATTGTGTTAATTGACAACTATTACCCGTGACACTTTTGTTTGTACCTTTACCTTTACCTGCATGACCAGTGTAATGATGACACATTAATATGAATAAATATATTGACAAACCATATACCTATAAACACAATTCAATTTAATTTATTTACATATAGGCATAAACTACTGTTTTATATAAACTGTTAATGACATAATAGTATGTTACTAAATTGTGAATAGATGCAATTTTTTTTTTTTTTTTTAGAACAATTTAATAGCACTTTACAATTTATTACTGTTAATTCTAAATGTAAGAACTAGGACATATTATAGTAAATTCAGATATCTGGTATTGTTATGTTCAGTTTAATGAATTGAATGTTCCATTGCTGCATTAGTAGGTACAAAGTGTACACTATTAAAATACTCACTGAAATTAAGTATGTTTATAAAACTAAACAAATTATACTAATTATAAAATAATTAATCGTGAAAACGTCGTAGGTTCAGATTGTAAAAATAATGTGGAGTGTTACATTTTTATAAAGGCGTAAAACGAAAAAATCACACAGTCACAACAAAGCTGAATATGTATATTAGTGAAAAGATTTAAAAATAAACTGATTAAAATAGTGTAGTTTACCACCATAGCGGAAATCAATTAACATTAAAAAGTCAATAGCGCGATTAAAATACCAACACAAAGACTGTATTATCGTTAAACAAATAATGGATTACACATCACGTGGTTTGTCTTTTCTAGTTTTCCCAATAATTTAAAAGAAAGATATTTTTTTCCCGACCAATTATAATTATCATTAAAAAAATCGAATATCACATGGCTATAGTGTATGTGTGTAAACGACGAAAAATGACTTGAATAATAATATAAATAAAGATTACAATTGTACATTGAAATATAAACGTCCGAAAAGAGTCCCCCCTCCCGCCCGAGGTCAAAATTCCGAGGGAGGTAAAATTAACATGTTACCGTAATCGAATTCTACCCCTTTTAGGTGAAAATTACGATATTGAATATTATGTAAAGAATAAAAGTAAATTGGTACTTTGAAAACATCAGACAAGCATACGTCCGGGGAGCGTATTAAATTAAATTATTCGTATTATACATACGTTCGTATTCGTTCTTAATAATCTAAAACAATGTTTTTCCAACCAGGTTAGCAAACGCTCATCACGGTGTAAAATTTGTATTTATCAAAGTAATTTTATTTTGCATATTCAGAGAGGGGGGGAATTATTTCATTACATTATTTATAAATAATAAAAATAATAATTTATTATTTTATTTATTTTATAGTCTATTTAATTTTTTTTTTTTTTTTGTTATAATTATTATTATCGATAAAAAAAAACAAAAGAAATAAAAGTCATTATATATATTATTATATATTTCTGAGCCGTGTCTGCGGGGGGGTACGGACCCCCTCTGAAATGTCTTCGATATTTCCAAAATTATTATTTATATCACACCAACCTAAATATTTTCATTCATAAATCAGTTTGTTAGTTAATTACCGTTTAAATTAATTATTTATTGTTTTATAATCATACCAAATATCAAAAATGAAATTCGGTATTGACTAAAACTACAATATAAACGTTTTGGGACATGTCAGGGACTACTTGGACTTGGTATAGTTTATTTGCAAAGTATACAACAACAACAAAAAATAATCAATTTTCGTCCATTTATGGTGGACCGTGAGAGTTTTAAAATCTACGAAGGGGGCGTAAAATAAAAAACGGTTGGGAACCACTATCTAAAACATGTCGAAACTATTATTATGAACCTGCATTAGCTCATTAAACCGCCTAGTAAATATATTTCGTTCCGTATTTGTAAGCCAAGCTTTGATAACGATGACAGTTTGCGTCCGGCGACGTATTTTTTCTCTCTGTTTTGCGATAATAATATAAATGAATATTATAATATTATTTTTATCGTATTATTGTGGTGAACGGGGCGAAATGTTGTCGAAATTTCGGCTGCTGACTAACCAGTGTCACAACCAATTTTAGGTGTTTTTAGGTGGTTATCCCGTGATGATATAATAAATGGAGTCTATTATGTCTGTTTTGCTTTGTATAATATTGTTGAACAGTTCACAAAAAAACCAAAAAAAAAAAAGAAAACAATTACGATTGCGCGATTAGCGTGATGTCGTATTAGCCGATAACAATCATTACGATCCAGTACGGTCAGTGTTAAATCATATATCAGAGGGGGGCTAATGCCCCCTCTGGAATTTGGAGATTAAATATAGAAAAATAGTTAATTAAATAATAAAAAACATTTCACTGGTTTTAGTAAATGTTTACACGTCCCGTAAAATAATAATTGGATATAATAGGAAATCCCAATTCGACATTGGCGTAATATAAAACGAAATATTGTATTTTTATTGGTCTGTGCCGCTACAAAGTGACTTTGATCGATGACAAAAACAAATATGACAATAATATCGTGACATATTGATATTGATATTTATTTTATTGGAATACCTATACACCACCACACACCGTTAATGAAAAATCACGCGTATTAGTTATGAACATCTGAAACAATTAGCAGAAATCATTTTATGTGTTTCAGTGGAGGATTTAACGTCCATAAAGTTGGCCTCCCCCTCCTCCACTTTGTTATATGAAAACCAAACCAGTGCCAAAACTTCTTTACCACAATTTGCAACTCAATACTTTTCCCAGGAGAACGGTTTTTCTGTGTAGTGAGGGGGCTATTAGTTTTATGTTCTTCGTGAAAGCACTTATATATTAACCTACGTAATATAGTTTTTGAGTAAAACTCAAAAAAAAAAACCCAGAAAACTACCTTAATTGGCCATATTTCAACTCTCTTGAGGCACGGGAAGCGGGTAATTAATCATCATCAAATTTCATCTAAATTACTTTTTATAGTGTCGAACAAAATGAGAGGGACCTAGTATGAAATTAATAAAATTTAAATTTATGGACTACCCTAACCTAACGGTTTTTCATGTCTCAAAATAACATAATTTTATAATATTTATATAAATGTATAAAAATAAAATATACATATACACAAATGATGTAGAAAATGTAGATTATATTATTAAAAACGTTGTATAAATAATGAATTTAATTACGAAAAATCCATTGGTCGTGATGACAACGATCATATTATACGACGGAATAACAGATGAGATTCATTTTTGTGTAAAGTATAGAAAAATAATATTTTTAAACTTATCGTCGAACATTTCGCCGATTTTAAAATTACATAAAAATAGCCATATAATGAATTTAATATGAATTAGTAAACAATTATATGATATTTTAAGATGTTTTCACATAATAATTTTAAGAAATTGTTAATTTTTATTCCGTTATTTTTAAGATTGTACATAGAAGTTTTCGAATATAAGGAATGAACTAATTAAGTATTGTGATTTATGCCCCATAATTCTTTTATTATTGCGGCATAAAGAGAGGTAAATATGTTGGGTAAAAAAGGGGTAACTTAATCGTTTGCATTAATTATTAATTATTAAATTATTAACTATACACAATGAAATTATTGTAAAACCGGAAGATGTAATAGATATGTTCGGTAAACGCTCTCCTAGACGTTGACAATTTGTCCAAAATAAAATTGTTCCCAATGTGATCCTGTTTATTGAGGGAACATCTGATCTGAAAAAAAAAAATTAAGTTTTCTAACCCCATCAAAGCGTCCCCGCCGGACAAAAATGTCACCTTAACCAAACCGGTAGACTAAAAATAAAACTGACGAAATAATAAGCAGGCCGCAATGAAAGATTTGGCGATAATTATTTTTATATTATTATTCACCCCTTGTGTTAACAAAATAACACGTGAATATGATAATATAATTGTATAAGTAACTCCGACCCGTAAGAAATTACACGGCAGTTTTTGTCGTGATTTTTTTGCATTTTTTTCGTGTATGATATGCCTTGTACGTTTTTTTTTTTTATTTATGGTGGAGGAAAATATCATATTTATTGTTTACCACCAAGTACTATGCTTGTGTCGAGCATTATTTATTGCAATACCAAATTTTGGTATTTATAATATTGGATAGTAGTATTTTATCAAATTAAATTTAAATTTCTTTGCGACTTACATAATTTCTGGCAATAATAATGAAAACTAGGACAGTTGTAAAATCTGCCTGCCCGTCTGCTAAATGATTCTCACTTCAAGCTCTAATTTTAGTTAGTTAATTTTTATTTTATTTTTTTCAATCCCCAGTATATTTTTTTACTTTGCTTATTGATTCTTTCTATACTTACACATGTTATTATTATAATAATTATTATTTTATATATATAATATACAATTGTTCATTTAGTTTTTCTAATGAATGTGAAAATCAGTAACTACGATTAACTATTTTAATTTCATAATTCTATTATTAATAATTAGTAATATGCATAGACTTATGCAGCATCTAGACGGAACATTCACCCAGATAAGCGAACAGTATGTAAACAGGTGTGAATGATAACGACTCTCCATCTAGTTGTGTAAGTCTATGGGTTTATGAGTAAATTAACAAAAGTAAACAAAAATCGCAAATAAAAATGCATTCTTCGTTATGCTCAGAATGTAAAATAAATTGAATTCTCCTTCCATAACCGTAGGCGCGATGATATAAGATAAATTTTGTGGAGAAGGGGCTAAAATAATCCTGCACAGTGTACTCATCTACATTAATACTGGCTTATTGTAAAAAAATAACTAAATGACAAAAGAGATTTTATAGGATAGTATCGATAAAATTTCGGGAGGGGGGACTGTGAATTACTATTTTTAGCGTTTTTCGATGGCAATGATTTATATTGTTACTTTTAATAATTTAACTAAATTACCCTATTGTTTCTTAATTTACCCGCATACAACATTGGGTGGTATCTAATCATAGATAATATATTCTATATGAGTACAAAAACCTTAGTTTCAAAACTACAAAGTTCACTTGTAACAGATATGTTTAGATATAATGTCCATAACTAAATAAATACACTTAGGTAAATATTCACTTTGAATATATCACTCAATTTTATTATTTATTTGTTTATTTATTTTTTTACTGTATTTGTAATATTTTCTTATACAATTGTCTACTTACGTGCTTTATACAATATTGGATTATTATTTACTTATATTATATTATTAGATATTCATAATTATTGATCAATATCAACATAACTATTATAAGATACAGTTATTACAATTTTATTATTTGTCCAGCACAAAATTAACTAAAATAGTAGATATTGTGATAAATTAATAACATATATTGTTAATTAAAGATTAATTAAAGAATAATAAATATATTATTGAATTATAATAGATAATAATATGTGGTGCATTTAATAAATTAAATAAAATATACATTAATTAATTGGTCAATAAATTTCAATTTTGGCTGTTATTTTGTATTATTATTTATTTTTTATACATAAACATTTTAACTTTAATACAAATTTATATATTGCAATTATATATTAAATGAAATGTGTGGATATATCAATTTTTCTAAATACCATAATTATAATAAAATAATTTATCAAAGAAACAAAACAATAATAATAATAATAATAATAATAATAATAATAATAAACAAAATAATAATTTAAATGATTAAAATAAATGATTTTGTAATGATAAAATACAATAATTGTTTTATATTCTTCCACCATTTACACAAACCTAATTACTAAGCTGGTGCTAAATTTAAGAAATGTACACAGTAAATTACACAACTGTTCGGATAAAATGAATAACAATAAAGTTCTTAGATATCATTATACAAATAGCTATTTAAATATATATTATATATACTTTATAGTTTCATATTTTACTTGGTTTACAATACATAATATAAAATGTGATTAAATATAAGTAACACAGTTCACACACATACAAAGTATTTAATTCTATAAATAAAATTGTATTAAAAGCTGTATGTATAATAAATAATTATGTTGTAGTATTAACTAGATATATATTTTTTTAACAAATTATTAGAAAAATCTTAAATTGAAAGATACATTTTTAAAGGTTTTTATTTACTAATTTAGAATTGCTTTTTTTTTTTTTCTATTTCTATATTACCTTACACTATGGTAAAACATTATATATTATTACATATTTACTTGAAAAATCCGAAGATAAAAATAAAATATATAAGAATGAAATATTTTAAAAAAATAAAATATAAAAATATTCACTATTAGTATTAACCGAATGCCAATATGTTGACATTTTTATGATAAACTCACATTATGCACACAGAAGCATAATGTAAATAAAACAAAATGTTCCGTATATATTAAAGATAATATATATTAAATGCAAATTGATAAATATAACTCTGAGGCTTAATAATTGTACAATGCTATATAGTTTAATAGATGATTAAACGTCAATAATCCAATTGAAAACTGACTTGGTTTACTGTATCACTTACAACAGCTGCTTAGACTCTTATTCGCTCCTTCAGATTCAACAAGGCGTCGCCCTTGCCCCGCTGTATTTGACGATTCATTCTTAGGAAGTTTTTCAGCTATAGAAAAATAAGAAAAAACAAATCACAAATTAACTTTTACAATTTGAATTAGTTTTTAGTTATTACCAATTGCTTTAAAAATTTCTGTCACATTTGCACTAGTTTTTGCTGATGTTTCCATAAATAGTAAACCATTTTCATAAGCATACGTCTGTGATTCATCAGTCTGAACACTTCTCATATTATTTAAATCTAACTTATTTCCAGCTAAAGCTATCACAATACCGGGTGTTGCCTGTCGTTGTAGTTCCTTCACCCAATTTTTAGCTCTTTCAAATGTATCCTTTTTTTAAAGTAAAATCAAATTCATTAATAGTTTCATAATATATTTACAGTTATTTATAATAAAAAAATAAATAAAAAAACCACTATTACTTGATTGGTAATATCATAGACAACAATAGCTGCTTGAGCTCCTCTATAGTACATTGGTGCTAAACTGTGGTAACGTTCTTGACCTGCAGTATCCCAAATTTCAAATTTGACAGCTACATCATTTAAATGAATGGTTTGTGTAAGGAATGCAGCTAAAAAAATCAAAAAAATCAAATGAGAATTATATAGCTATTAGAACTGATAACAACCTAAAATACATACCACCAATAGTACTCTCTTGGTACTCGTGAAATTGGCCTTTTACAAACCTAAGCACTAGGCTAGATTTTCCAACTGATGATTCACCTAAAAGAACCAGCTTAAATTGACATATTTTTCCCGGAGTTTGACCATTAGGCCTCTGTGGTACAGCTCTGTTAGCCATTATATATTGATTATCTAAATAAAAATTTGTATAATAAGTATTTTCTTTTGGAGCCATTCAATATTTTTTTTCCCACAATTTATATAAACAATAACTAACAGTTACACGAAAAGTATTTATTATAATATAGGTAAATAAAAAAAAGACTATTAAAAATTCACATTTGGTAGCAAGAGTAGAGTGGATGTGGTCTGAAAATGGGAATTTTTCAGTTGGCCTGAATCATATTAGTGCCTTGGTGGCTTGATGATTTTATGGACTCATGATGATAAAAATCATTCATTTCTACTCGAATAATATATGTATGTTTAATGATGTTATATCTGTGACTAGTTAAATTCGTATCCAACTGTCTTAACAGTAAACCTTCAGTTATCATTCATAGATACATACAGCAGCATAACCTGGGATGATTTCCCCCAATCGTACCCCCCCTCCCCCGCCACAGAAATTTCTCCAAAGATTACTTTTCAAGTGTTTGAAAAAGTACACGTCGTCATTTATTGGACACGTAATATGTGTTTGTACACCTACAATATTTCAAACGTTTTATTAATTTACATGAAATGTAAATTTTTAAATGAAAAAATGAAAAATTCTATCCCCTCCCTGTCACTAATTTTTTTTTTCTGACTAAAACCGTCGAATACAAAAAATTGTCCATGGATTAACATTTAAAAATTTAAATAATTTAAACTTATAATAATAAATTTCATTTGTTTGCATAAATATTACGTATAATACGTTTTATATCCCGTTATAATACACGGAATTCCGAATTGCTCAATATTATTTTAACTAATTCGGTTTGTAAAAAAAAAAAACGAGAAAAATATTATACAATTTTAAATTATTTTCATGGACGCAATTCAGACAAAATATTATTCTTGGACTCAATACGGACGCGCCGACTCAAATTAAGGGTACGACCGAAAAGTACATCAAGACTCGGGGACCCGGTTTTCTTTTGCTCATATATCAATTATAAATTATTCTCGACTACACTATCTTATTTGATATTATATGCGGGAGGCATTTTTTTGAGATTAATACGAATTTAATTTCGGGGTTTAAGTGGACATCCATTTAAGTATTTGGGTAGTTTATTACCCATTAATTAGGTAGGTAGATAAAAAGAGATAATTATTGAAGAAGTCAAACTATATAATGTGAGATGATGATGTTTTGGATAGCCCATCATCGGCAATTGGAAATTAAATCAAAATAGTAATAGATTTTTTTTCAAAATAATTTTAAACATGAATATTAAAACTTATAGTGAAATTGCCAAGACGACATACAGTTACATGAAATATGATTATTTTTTCAAATCCATAAATAATAATTTTGCATTTAAATAACCAGACATAGTACTTAAGGATTTTATAGACTTTTTATTAGTTATTTTCTGGAGGTGGAATTAATTATCATTTTGGCACGGTTCATAATCAAGATTTTATAATTTTACAACTAATGTACAAATTTACACATACAGTTTTTTTTTTTTTTTGTAACTTTGTCTAAAACAGTTAATAATATACAATCGCATTATAGTTTAAGTGCAAACTTAATATTATATTTAATATGCATTTAAAAACAATACAGTATTTTAAATATAAGAATTTATTATTTCAAAGATAACTGATTAATACATTTTAATGGGTTTAATCTTAGTAATACAGTAGTGAGTATATATTCAATTATCGTTATATTAATTGGAATTAATGATCCGGAATGGTATTTCATTAAATTAATATGTGTTTATTATTTATTAACAATTTAAGTACTATGTTTTTATAATACAATAGTTTGTGTGCTAAACTTATTTGTACTCAATTCAAATTTTAATTGGAAGTATATTAAACAATGCATTGTAGAAGTTTTAAATACTAACACATTATAGATTTGGAACTAGGCTTTTGAGAGCGGTTTTAATTTTATAATGACATAGACAGTGTTTATTTATTCAGTATTCTTATTTATGCAGAATGCGAATTCTTCGTAGGTTTAGTTTTTTCAAAATCACAATCTAGATTTCAACTATACCTACTATAAAGATCTTTATAATTATATTTGTATTGAGTAGTAGTATGATGATAAATATTATTTACACTATGTTAATATTGAAAAACCAAGCATTACAAATTTTAAGCATTTTTCTTTAAATCTTTTTATAGGTGATTTTACTATAACTTTAATTAAAATAGCTTTATATTTAAAGGATTTACAGAATAAGGTTATAAATATGTTACATCAATATTACAAAATGATTACTTAATAATATTGTAAACTTGCTATAAACATACCCCAATGCGCAGACCTAAATTAGTTTTGTCGATAATCTAACGGTATGTAAACATTATTATCTATACTTCTAAAAGTTTTAACTAGGTAGATATACTAAGTAAAATAAACTTATAGTTTTCTAAATTATGTAATCAATTTGTATATATGTGGAGCCAACATAATATGGAAAATCTTATTTTCATTGAGCTATCAATTTACATATAATTTCCATTAAACACAATTTTCATGAAATACAATAGATATTTAGCATCTACGAACAACTCAAAATGTAATCAAACAAAATATATGATATATATATATATATATATCATCATTATTGACTATTGTTGGTTAATAATCTTTAATCTGGTTAATAAATAAATTAGTATAATATGTTACAATTAGTAGGTAGCTACTTGTAATTATATAAGAGTGGTAGTTACTAGGTACCTAATCTTGACAAATATTTGTAATTATAAGTTTTTTAACATCCTAATGTAATAAAACATCACGTTATCATAATAATTAACATACAAGTACCGACTTACCATTAAGAATTTTAAATTTGTAAATTGCCATAAATGAGTGCCGAGCGAGATGCCCGCCTAGATTAATAATAACAATAATTTGTTTGTACTAATTATTAGAATGCAATTGTACGTAACCGAATGTTGTCAAACAATTTTAATTTATAACTTTTTCGTTCAAATCGAAAAGAAAAAAAAATTGATAAGTTGGTTTAAACCGAATCTCTGTGTAATAACGACCACGGGCAAATGCTCAAAAGTTATAACATTCTACAGCCGAATACAATACGACCCGTTTAAATAAACAGGGCAATATATATATGTACGCCAGAAATTAATTTTTATTAACCAGTAATTTAATTGAATATACTTGCTCGCATGACCCTCACGTTTTGTTATATTATTAACCGACAGATAAACATATTGTAACATTGTGTAGACGTCGGATTAAACCGACCTTGTTGCCAATGTAACCTGTTAATTATCAACGATGTAAACGTCCATCTCCCCAGAGAAACGATTTACGAGTATTATAGAACGGAAACATTTGTTGTAGAAACTACGCGACAACTACGTACTACTGATAAGATAAATAATCATATTAAATGGAAAAAAAAACTGATGTCAATGGCCTAGAAAAAAAAAATTCGCATAGTCAACGAATAAGAAATCCCAATGTACCCCGCCTCCGGGCGGGTGAAAATTTAATCAAAACCGCGACAAAAGTTTTTTTTTTTTTCGTTTGGACGGGCGTATTTATCAGCGATTTCCGTATGAAAAAAGTCCGGGAATCGGAATTTTCGCCGGACACTAATGTTAGGGTGGGTCATTTAAATACCTCAGTGTTTTTGTTTTTTTACTTACATGTTTTTTCGGTGTTTTCTCTGAGTGATTTTGCGTATCGTTCGACGTCTCGTCCGTTCGGCGCTGTCCGTTTTTGTAAACGTAATAAGCGTTGCGAAACTGTCCGGGTTGCGAAATTAACGAAGTAGAAAAAAAACAAAAAAAAAAAAAAAAAAAAAATAATAATAATAATAAAACAACAATACGAGAAACGAGAAAAAAAATTATACTAAACGACCAACGAACAATTGATATAAATAATATAAATAATAATAATAACAATGAAATTTACATGTATAATAATATTAAAAATTTTCGGTATATATATATATATATATATATAATTATTATACGTGATCCTCTCTCTCGCTCCTCTCCGTAACTCACCGCTCTAATCACTATTACAGTCGTATAATAAATATATATATTTATTGTTGTCTGCGCGCGTGTGTGTGTGTGTGTGTGTGTGGTGTGTACGTGTGCGTGTGAGTGTGCGCGTGCGTGCGTGTGTGTGATACGCAAAAAGCGGAACACTGTCGTCGCACACAGTGTTTAACTTTGTGAAAATTCTTCGAATGTTTTACGTCGATTGATTATCACATAATTAACGGCGACGGTGGCGACGAAGGCGGCGGACGGCGGCAACAGCCGAACGTGAGCTACGGCTACGGCGGCGGCGGCGGCGGCGGCGGGATATCCAACGGCGGGGGGGATTCGTACCGAACAATAATAATATCGTCACGAATCGCGCTGCGGAGGGCGCGAGCGGGGAAATCGTGATAAAGAGCGCCGACCGCCGCGCGTCCGCCGGTCAGTACCGTTCGCGTCCGCCAGACGGCGCGGCTTCGTCCCGGGGAGTTTTTATTTCGCTCTCGCCCCACCGCTTCCCTTTCACGATAACGATAACGATAATATTATAATACATTATTTTAAGGCGTGCGCGTGTGCGTCATCGACGTTAACATTATCGGAGGGGACATTGATAAGGGGAGGGGTGAGAGGAATACGTCCCCCCCACCGTTCATTATCTCGTTTCTCTTTAATGTAATTATGAATAATAAATAAAAAATATATTACGCGTAAACAATAGGTAGTTGTCAAAAGTAGACAAAATCTCATCCAAATCCACCCCACTCCCAAACCGCTCCCGCGACAAAATCCGTTCGACCGCTACTGATAATATACTTTGGTTCGTTAGAAGGACAGCAAAATAAATAAAACCCGTACGCTCCGGTCGGAGGAGAAAGGGACGGCCTTGAACCGATATGTACGCGCGTCCTACTTACCTACCCGAGAGAGAGTGCGTCGACCGCCGCGGCGTATAATGAAATTATTTATTCTAATAAAACAAATTCCGTATTATACTATTATAAAACGCTGTCGCGTTGTTTTTTTTTTTTTTTTTTTTTTTTTACGACGGCAACGACCCGTTTTTTTTTTTTTGTTTTATAAAAAGATAATATTTCATATTTCAAATAATAATAAAAAAAAAAAAACAATTATTTTTATTATCGTCGTGGTTTTCGATTACGCGGCCAACGGCGGCGTCGAATTTCGCACGGCGGCTACGACGCACGGCCGTGGGAGCCGAACGGGGCGTTTTCGCTCGGCGGCATCACGGAGGTCGTTTCGCCGTTTCCCGCGGTCGCGTCTGCGCACCGCGATCGAATCGACCACGGTAGGGAAAAAATATATCGGAGGTACACCCGACCGTCGTACGGGAGGAGATATTAAGCACGTACCTATAAATGGCCATAAACAATACAATGCTATATAATTTACGGATTTCGAAGCTCGATAAAACGTCGGGGAAAAAGCACTCGAAATAAATGCAATAAAGTGGACAAATTCCTAGACAGAAAAAAAAAAAAAAAAGCAGTACTAATAATTATTTAAAATTATTTGTGTTTTTACATTATTCAACAATATTTCATTGCTAATTTTGTTTTATTCGTTTAATTCTAATATTTATCAGCAGATAATATGACCGCTAGGAACGCCGGAACAACGGGGGCAATCGCCCCCGCGAGGGAAATGACCTAGGGGCTAAGGCTCTACCGCTAAAGTATATAGGTTTCAGTCATAGTTTTTGAATAATATATATTGAAACATTCTATTCGAATAGTTGGCATTGTAAATTTGTAAACAACATGGACAAATGATTTAAAACAAATAAAACGATTAAAATAAACTTTTTCACAAATAATGAGATATAAATTGTAACAATATTAAAAAAAAAAAAATTAGTATTGATTTTTTAAGAGCATTTTTTATATATTTATTTCAATTATCTACTAAAAATAAAAATGTCTGAAGTAATTTTTTGATTATTTAATGTCGTAATTTTCGGTAGGCATTTAAAATTATTTTCCATATGTTGTTTAGACTCCCCGGCTCCAAAATCGTTCTGGTGCCATAGATGACCGTTACACATTACAGTTA
This sequence comes from Tuberolachnus salignus, assembly GCA_956483605.1. Lineage (NCBI taxonomy): Eukaryota > Metazoa > Arthropoda > Insecta > Hemiptera > Aphididae > Tuberolachnus > Tuberolachnus salignus. The sequence goes on along the minus strand of OY101431.1, from coordinate 21,053,625 downwards.
GTTAAAATCATTCAAAAAAATAATTGTAACGACATAATAAAAATTTTTAAAAATATCAAAATACTAAAATCAAAAATACAATCCAACTAGGCGCGTACACGATGAAGGGGGTTTCAGTGGTTCATCCCCTTCGCCCAAAATTTCAGGAAACTTACTAATTATTTTTTTTTTTTTTTTTTTTTTTTTTTATCATGTTTAATAGAAGCGCTAAATTTGATTGCCATTTCTTAACCCCCCAACCCTACCAAAAAAAATATTGTTAAAGTTCACACGCCTGAATCTAACGTTGGCCTGGTACTTATCGATTTTATCTTTTTACATACATTGAATACAAAAACCATAGAGCCTTCAAATAACTAAATAAAAACCATAGAATATTTCGAAAATTATATCATTATCAGAAAATAATAACGTAAGAATATTTGTTGAAAATTTCAAATCTCGATGATAATTTCGTTACAGAATTACCAAAAAAAAAAATACGAAATATATTTGTACAAAAACCATAATTTTTGTGTTGCTATTACCTTTTCTAGTGATTTCAACAGATTTACCTCCTCATATGCATCATCTTAATCCAAAATTTTAATTTAATTTCAATCAATTTATTTTTCATTGTCATTATGAAAAAAGTACGTGTTGTTTTTCTCAGGATATAAAACTTTAAAACATTCGTTTAAGAATGTAGTGCAAGTGTGTGCAAGTGTTTAAAAGTAAATAACTTCATAATGAACTTTACATGTGATTTTATTAAGTAGGTGTAGGTATTTAATTTAATCGTTAATCATTTCGTTTAAAATGTATTGGTGTATACTGAATCAATTCAGTTTAGGTATTAAATACACGAATAAATCGTCTACCACGGTGGTTGTATTTGTTTTTATTTATTTAAGATCGAATTGACCAAGAAAGGATTTATTGATTGACTGTGTTAATAATATGTTCAATGTCTTTATTTTCTATATAAATGACAACGTTACATTTGCGGTAACGTGGGTACAACTGCGAGGGTGTACGGAAGGACTCCCAGTTTAAAAATCGATTTCCGTAATATAATAATGTTTTAAACTCTGCAAAAACCCGCAGTTGAATACAATCGTAAAAAATATCCTACAAAAATGTATAGGAAAAGCGCAAGTCGATTGTGAAAAAATTCATAATTTCCAAATCATCCAATTATATAGACAAAAAAAATGTATCGATAGGTTAGGTACAAAATAAGCTCCGTCGTTGAATACATACGCACAAACAATAAATTTATACACCGTGAGAGGAATTAAATCTGGGTACATGTTTTGAAACTATAACGAAATAGCAGAGACGTTTGTACCGACCAGTATAATCAGTGGCCCACCCTAAAATCTTCTCGGACCACCCTGTACGGTTTCATAATAGTTTTGTTTTGTATTACATTATATTTTAAAATATATATAAAAAAAAAAATACGTACAAATGTAGAAATCGTAGTTTTATTATGTTTTAGATTTACTTAAAAATTAATCAAAAATCGATATATCTCGATTTATTTGAAAATTATGAGCATTTTTTGTTAGCATGTAACCGTTGTAACCATCCGATAGGCGATTCTCGTTATGCCACTGGACTTCCCTATGAATCAGCGGGTGATGGAACACCCGGATAAAAAAAAATCCTGGGCGCCACCACTGATTATAATTGCGTATATACACGTAAACGAGTGATTGACAGACCGATTTGGCGGCAATTTTTTTTAGGATTTTAAGGTGTTCGGTTGTAATTCAGTAATTCTTAGTTGTATAATACATGCGACATTGCCTACGTATTATAAACGTCGTATATAATATGTTTATATAACCGGTCGAACCCTCTCGCTGTAAACTCCAGCGGAATCCCTATAAGGAGAAGACGAGTTATTTTATTTATTTATTTTGTTAGTATTCTACGGTTCATTCGATTATAGCGCTAATGTACACCCGTAGCTAAGTGATATTTCTGTACACGTATATGTCGACGCGGGAGTCGTGGGCATTATATATTAATGGAAAAAAAAAAAAAAAAAAAACACCAACAACGAATAATATCTACAAAACTATATAGATATGTTGAGAATGTTAAACTGTCGGACATTCGGTACGAATTAGTTTCGTAATTTATAATAATTATTTTTATTTTCATAATAAAAAGTTCTTAAAATAGGCGACTGGTATACAGGGGAAAGTGTAATGTAATAAGGAACCCGCACGAGTGCTCCGGCGACGGCGGCGTAGTGTCGAGAGGAACACCCCCCCGGGCTCGGTGTGCGTTGGTATCGTAGTAAAAAGTGACGAAGCGGTGCCACACGTGCGTTGCTATTGTATTTAAAAATATAATTTTTTTACGACCGTAATAATAGTAATAATATTATAATATTTATACGTACCCGTTTGTTTACTCTGAATAGCGCTAACCGAATTATACGTGTCGCGATACCTATACACGTGTAACATCTGTCGGTACTATAGTTACGATAAAATCGTCGTATATAGCCGCGAGCGTTTTTTTTTTTTTTTTTCTGAACACAGGAAACCTCTTGTGTCGACAAATCGTACGGTTTAGACAATTAATAATATTAGGAGTATGAACGGAAACGGACGTCGGCGACGAATTAATTTAAATAACGGTGATGGGCGGGCGACGTTATCCATGGGGACCGACGGTATTCACGCCGTATCCGTTTAGATGAACATAAAAAAAAACCATTAATTGAAATTTAAAAAAAAAAGGGGCGATATTTTATAAACTCGAACATTGTACGAACCGTCTCGACCGAACGAATTTACCGACGCGGCGTGTCTGATTTTATTTCGTTGTCTTCTTTATTTTCTACGCGCTTATTTTTTTATTATTTATTATTTTATACGTTTACTACAATTATTCAAAAATAAATTTGAGAGGTTTTTTCCGTTTTTTTTTTCAACAAAAACTGCGTTAAAATTGTCTATACGCAATTATTCAAAATTAAAACGTTCGATGTATGAACCGATATTTAATCTATTTTCCTCATTGATTGAGCAACTCGGTGATTCATAATTACAAAAAAATATATAACGATTGCGGAATCTACTAAAATAGTTGGTTTTCAATTTTGTGTTTGTGGTTACAAACCATTGATTTTATCGTATCAAACATTTTAGTTGGAATGATAGGAAAGCTGATTGCTTAAATTCAAGCCTAATGAATTTACCATCAAATTAAAAGTAATTTATTCTATGACCTAATAAGATTTTTTTGGTTTTTAAACGTTTATATAAGAAAAAAACAAGTCAAAATATCAGTTTTAGTTTCTGAGCGAAGCGAAAAATGTATCTGTTTTAATATGGCGTGTGCTTTATTTTTTTATATATTTTTTTCCGCCTGTAACCAACTTTTCTACCAGAAATCTTGCTCCAATTTTCAATTGCAGAACCTTTTCTGAAAGAATTTCGGATCGATTTTTGGTGCATTGAGAGGTCATTTTTTGATTTTTGTTCTAGTTTTCTTAAATAATAATTGAGAAAATGTACGTTAATAACGGTTACATTATTTTCGATTCTGTTGTAATTTGGTTGATATTTTCAATCGTAAAGACTTAAAATTTTCACAATTTTCAATATTAATATTAGCTCTTAGCCCTCTCTATGTGCGATCAAAATATTCTTACATTTTTTAAGCTAGACATATAATGTTTTTTTAGTTTTTTTAAAACTTTTTATAAGTTGACATTTAAATGGAAATTTTAAAAATCACGGCATTGTAGGGTTCATCGATTTATGTTTTTTGTTTTTGACCCAGCGAAAACGCACAAAAATTTGACACGGGGTTCACCATAAGTTTTATGCCCAATGGTGATAAACATTTTTTTTCCGTGCTAGTGATTGCCAATAATTGCCATAATCCGTGTACGTATAACATTAAGGAGTAAAATAGGCAACCGTTATCACAGCGGTGTAATAGTTTTATCACAATCGTAAAATGATTATAATAATGTAAATATTGTAGTATCATCATACAATTCAATGTTTAAAACCACGCGATAATATCAATTTCGCTATCACGGTTATGATAGTAGTCGTTTGCTGATAAAAATTATTCCATTCCTAACTTCAGTCCTTTTCCCGGCATCGATATCATGCGTTTTTGCGTCAATTCGTTAACTCCGCGTTTTATATTTTGTTATATTTTCAATAAATCCAATTAATTAATGCACTTCGATTTATAATCCGGAAAAATTTTCCTTTCCGGAACAATCAATCATGATGACTAGTATGAAAATCAAGCAGTTATTCTCCAATAAATTTTACTCTCCTACTCTGTTGTACAATTTTCAAAAGCCGAACCTTTTCGTTTCTCCGTCACACAGTTACTACAAGTTATATAACAAACGATTACTATTGCAACACTGTGAGTATTTAATAATCTATAAAATTGTCTGTGGGTAAGTAAGTTACATTATAATATTTTTATGTTACAGGTATCCGACCGCTGTACCCATATAGTCATAAAAGTATACACACGAGCAGTCATTTAAAAAATAAGGATTTTTACAATATTTTAGGCGTACCGAGAAATTCATCCCAAAAAGAAATAAAGAAAGCTTATTACGAACTCGCCAAGAAATTCCATCCGGACACTAATAAAGGAGACCCTAGTGCAAAGAAAAAATTTCAAGAAGTATCTGAAGCTTATGAAGTACGTTTATAATCCGTCTAATTTACGTTTACTCTACGCATAATTATATATGTATAGCAATATATCCTATAAACGTTTTATAATCGTAAATACTCTATTTTTAGAAGAAAAAAAATTACTATATACTCTGGAAGTTCATGATCTAAATACAATACACGTTTTAATATAATACTATTTAAAAACCTTAAAAGTGACGAAACATTTCAAATATACGTTATTTTTTATTTTGGTATTATTATTGTTTAAACGAAACATTTGTGCTTTGTATATCATATTCTCAACTAACTTCTTTCAATTTATACATAATATTTAAAATCTAACTATAAGGAAATTAATCCTATAAAGTTAGTATAGAATTAATTTATATTTCAATTTGTTCAATTGAATCTAGTTATTTTATTTTATTTTTTTATCAATTAATTGATATGAAAATGTATAGACTTGCAGGGGGCACCACAGGGGTGCTAATAATTTCACTGATTAATAACTAATAATAATTAACAAAGATATTTTATTAATTTATAATTTTTGATTTAACATTAGGCACATACTGGATTTTCCTATAGATATTAAAATTTCTATACCACCCAACTATAGAATAATAAAATTAAAATAAATATTTTATTAATCATACTTGTTTGCAACTAATTATATTGTTGAATAATAAAATATTTACAATTTATTATTTACCTATGCACACTTCAGAATCACATGTCTTGTATAAATGCTTTCATAAAACTATTAAAGGTGTAATTTTAAACAGGTTACGTATACAATATTATGTTTAAATATTTACTAAAATTGATAACATTGGTTTAAACATTTTTAGGTTTTAGGAGATGAGAAAAAAAGAAATGCATATGATACTTGGGGCTCTACGGGAAACAACATGGGTGGCGATGAAGGAATGGGAAATGGCAATTTCCATAATAGTTCTAAAAATCCGTTTAGTTATAGTTCGAATATAGACGCTGAAGAATTATTCAGGAAAATATTCAATCAAAGTGGTTTCGGGAATAGCGCATCTTTTGAAGAAGATTTTGCTGAATCGAAATTCGGATTTGGAGCTGCCGAAGAAGTAATGATTATTTTGAAATATATATTTTTTAAATTGCTGATTTATACTAAAAATAATTTTATTCAGATTGTCATTAAAATTACATTCGAACAAGCTGCTAGAGGTGTTAATAAAGATATAAATATAAATATAGTTGATATTTGCCCTAAATGCCGCGGTTCACGTAGTGAATTAGGATATAAAGCAATTACCTGTACATATTGTAATGGTACCGGAATGGAAACAGTATCCAGAGGTATTTAATTTTAACTAATATATTTTTCATAAATTAGTATTTAATAAATGATTTTTTTTTTTTTTAGGTCCGTTTTTAATGAAATCAACGTGCAGACATTGTCAGGGAACTAGAGTCATAATAAAAAATCCATGTTTAGAATGCCATGGGAAAGGAAGCACTGTACAGCGTAAAAATGTAACAGTACCAGTGCCCGCAGGTATAACACATATTTAAATTATTTAATGAAAATGTCCTATGTTTCTAATTCATATGATTCAGATCAATAACATAATCAAAATCATGATTTCAATTGAATACAGATTATTTGTGATTATTCGATTTGTTTAGTTTTAGTTGTAAGGGTTTTTTTTTTTTTTTATTAAATCATATTCTTCTTCATTTCTTGACAGGGTAAAGTATTAAAACTAACTTTTCCTACCTTTTGAATTAATTGATGGTACAGCAATAGCTGTAATTACAATTGGAATAGTAATGAAAAAAATTTATTTATTTAAATTGTATGTGTTTTCATAATTTAATAAAATTAAAAATATTTTTAATGAATAATTTATAACTTACCTATTCTCAAAATGAAAATATTTTAAATGTATACATTTTTTAAAATTAAACAACTCAAGTAATCGATATTACAGACAAACATAAGAATACATACATTTAAAAAAAAATTAAATGGTTTAATTTTTTTTTTTTTTAGGGATTGAAGATGGGCAAACTATTCGAATTATAGTTAACAGAAATGAGATTTTCGTTACATTCAGAGTGGAGAAATCAAATTATTTCAGAAGAGATGGTTGTGATATTCATACAGATGCTAAAATTTCTGTATCACAAGCAATATTAGGAGGATCTATTCGAGTGAGAGGAATTTATGAGGATCATACAGTGCAAGTATGTATAATCTATTTCTATGTATACTGTTCTTAAAAGATATATATATATATGTTCAAAATAATAGAAAAATTAAAAAAAAAAATAAATATAAAATTTAGATCCTTTATTTCTAAAATATTTTTCAATGGGAAATTAGATTTAAAATTACACTGTTACTAATTATTTCTATTGGATAGTCTCTTTGCAAATATTTTTATTTTCATAAATTATATTTTATCAACTGGTTATATTGTAAATAATTTGTTGTAGAATTTGATGTTTATAATTCATACATAAATTATTGTTATTATTATATTATCTGTTTGCCTTGTGCATGATAATAAATTAAGTAATTTACCCAAAATCTAATCGTACATTTTTATTTTATCAAAATAAACAATTTTTTTAACAAATAAAATAAATATGCAAGCATTAACTTCAGGAGCATTATTGGTTTTGATTTTTTTCAATTTGAGTACAATTTATACCTATGTTAGTGATCAGTGTAAGGAGTAAGTCAAGTAATTCAGAACTAATTTATCCATATTTATTTTTATTCCATTACATTTATTAGCTAAAATTACATAGGAAAGTACATATACCTTAAGAAGTAAAATGTTTAAAATATGCAAAATATTTGTTAGTTTTTGCTTACCATAATAGTATACATGTATTATAACTTTATTTTCTTGTTATTTCAATAGATTACTCCAGGAACTAGTTCACACACAAAAATTAGATTAAATAAACAAGGAATGAAAAGAGTGAATTCTAATCAGCATGGTGATCATTATGTAAATATTATAATTGACATACCAAAGTCATTGACATCTAAACAGAAAGAATTAATTAAAGAATATGCAGTGCTGGAAGAAAAAACACCCGGAACGATAAAAGACATAACTCTTAAAAAAGATGGTAAACTGAATTGTATTAAAATTTGATTATTTTTGATATTGGTTACTTATATTTGTACTTTAGTTGTAAAGTATATGAATATAATTTTTAATCCACAAGTATTCATTTGTATAGTTTTATGCAATTCTCTAAGTTTCATAGTCTGGGAATTTATTCAAATGATTATCCCTCATTATTTTGTTACTGATAATCATACATGTCAATTTATTTTAAAATTCATCTACAAGTACAAATTTCTAATTGTTAAATCTATAAATTTCATATCATAATAATAATTATAAATATAATAGTACTGAATCATTTAGTTTTAAATGCTACTTCATTATTTTAAATAGTTATAAATACATAAACTGTATATATTCAAAAAAAATTTTCAGTTGATTTCATTGAGTATCATCATACATAATACTTCTTATCCACATATTATAAAATTTACTACTCTAATTATTTTGTCAAACCTTTTTTTGAATTTATTTGTGTGTTATTTATTTAAATGAATCAGAATATAATAATTAAATTGAAATGTGTGAATTTTATAGATTCCATTTTCTTTTTAGAGCATTATTTAAAAATATTTTTCAAATGTAACTATTTATAGTCAGTCTAGTTACAACCAATTAGTAATCAATTTATAATAGTAAAAAAATCTTGAAACATTTTAATTACATCCGGTAAATCTACACCATAAATATAATACAAAACAATCACAATTAAAACAATGCGTATACAAATAACATTTCCTTTTCAAGAAGAGATTCTTTTTTGTTTTTGTTTTTAGGGACATCAGCTGCTCAAACACAACCAACCCCAGCAAATGAAGGGATTTTCTCAAAAATAAAGAAATCCTTGTTGGGATAGTTTTTGTTAAATTTATTTGGGATACGATTCAGTTGACCAAATCAAATTTAAAAGTAACTACTTTTATTATATAATATATTATGGTTTCTTGAACAAACCAGTAACAGTACTTAATAAAAATCCCAGTCTATGAGAAATAGAGATTATTTATAATTAATTTGTGTGTTTACTTAATTTATGCAGATTATCTACAAAACGAATAATTTATAACTATTTTTATTTTATTTTTTACAGGTAGTAAATCATGTAACAATGAATCTTCTGAAAAAAAAATATAAGCTACACACAGAGATCAAAAAAGGACATTAATAAAATACTTAAAAAAATAAAATTTACTATAAAAATTGATTTAAGTAATTATAATATGGCTATAATTAGTATTGATTGTCCGATATTATAGGTATAGCATTGAATGTTTATTATACAATTTTTTGTAAATTATTCTGTAGGTAGTCGTTATTTGTTAATAAATTTACTAAAACTTATAAATGGCTTTCTATTTTATTTATTGAAAAATTGGATTCGTTTAAATATTTAAAACTTGTCTGATCAAATATAGTGATCAATTGATTTTTGGCAGTATATGATAATATTGTATTGTCAGTATTAGGAATAATAATTTTACTCTCCATATAAAAATGAACCGCAAGTGGTTTTTTTTTTTTAAATTAATTAATTAATTTAAAAAAAATTGGTAATAAGTACTACTGTGGATTAACCAAAATGAAAAAAAATGATAATATATAAAATTTATTCATATGGTATATATCGCCCGAAAGATATTTATATTTCGATAGATATTTTTTTTTAGATTCGGAGCAAAGCGAAGAATGTATTGGTTTTACTGTGATGTATCTTATTTTTATTATGTAAAAATGATGAAAATCTATGGCGATAATGATACCATTGTTTTCGATTTTTTTTTTTTTTTTTTTCATTATTATTTTGATTAGAATTCTGTTAACAATAATCACAAAGATCTGAAATTTTCACAGAATATTAATTTTAGCCTTTTCCAACAATGGACAATGTTCAAAAATGTTAAGATTCCAGCCATTTTACGAATTTTGTATAAAGTTTGTATAGTTTTTGTTAGGTTTTATTTGAATAAAACTGTTCCGTTCGACCCGAAACGTACGAAAACTGAACTTGACTCGAAACGAAAACCCCTCCTACCTTCCAAACTTCCCAGCGACCCGCTCGTTGTGCGAAGTGTGTCCGTGTCTTTTTAAAATCTAACTTCTCTAAGGAACGGCATTTTTCTCAGTGGTATAAAATAACGTAAAAACGCCCGTACCCCAGTGGCGGATTTGAGGATTCGAATAAAGTTCAGCAAATCCATACAAAATGTACCGGTAACATATACTGCGGTAAATGATATTGCAGTTTGCAATATAAAATTTATTAATTTTTTTTTTGGTGGTAAAAATTGAAAAAAAATTAACTATATAATTTGCTGACTAAACGACCATTAAATCCGGCACTGCCGTTACCCTATGAAGTAGTTATCATCGGGTAATAGATTGGTGGATTGGTCTTATCATTGAGGTATTATCACTGGTCGATAAATGGTAATAAAGTAATTTTCATTTTTTACAAAATCGGATAAACTTTCGCAATTTTGTTGGAACGCGTACCATTGCTGTGTTATTATTGGCAGTGGCGCGTTACGGCTTCCTTTTGAGGGTTGTTGGGGTGGGTGGGAGTTAAAAAGTGTATAATAAACACAATAAAAAATATGCGATTAATTATTTTTGATTTTAAACATATCGTGTTATCTCACAATATCGTTTGTCTTATCAGTTATCAACAGTCAACACAGTCGTTCCACTCATTGATCTTGACGATTTAAAATTACGTCCATGACGATTTAAAATATCAAAACGAAAACAAAAAAATGTCTCTGGGTGGAGAGACTTATACGCCAACACTGATCTAAAATCGAAACCAAAACCCAGATTCGATTTCGATCTCGACTATTTACAAATTATTCTAATTCTTTTAATCTTTATACGATATAATAATTGTTGTTAAACTATCGTATTTTTCGTCATACGATTGTACGGAACTCCCATAAGCCGTACAAACACTGGAAATACGTTTCGCAATTATTTATTACAAATTTTATGCCTACACCGGTACGTTTTTTTTTTTTCATTTTTGTAACCGGAGTCGCAAACAAATAATTTTGCACCGGCGGCGGTATTTTCAATTGGAAATTTATACGTTGATGATTCTGTTACTAAATAGACTGCTTCCCCATGACAATTCATGTAATAAAACAATTTAAAAAAAAAACTAAACAAATTGTCAGCAAATTTGCTTATTGTACAAATAATTGATAATAATAAATAATAAAAACAAAAACAAAAAGTTTATACCAAGGTATATAACTGGTAATATGTGGTGTTACACCGATACTGGTAAAACATTTTTGTCTCGACTAACCAGATGAGTCAATTTATTTTATTTATACCGGTAAGATTAACTTTTTTTTTTTTTCTTTTTATAGTTTTTCTATAGAATTGTATTATATAATAATTTGTACCGTGATATTATGTGCGTTATCTCTGCAGTCGCCGCCGCCCCACCGCCTCGGCCGCCCGAGGGCCCGTCGTCTAGGGTAGCAGTAGCAGACTTATTTATTGATTCACTACCCCTGACATTTGACATGCGCCGTTGCTATGGTGTCGCCATGGATATCCACCCCCCATTATGTCGGCCAGCGGGCGCGAGCGAAATGACGGCGAACGTCGATCGATTAGCTGCGACGACTGGGCAGTCAGTCTACACAATTTCTTTCTGAACAACTGTCTGTGGACGTTCAGGATATTGCTGACAATTATTCGGTTTTTTGTCGGCACAATTATACCTCGCAGTCAGTCAACTCCGTTCCGCTGCATCCGGCCAACATGGAGTCGAAATCGACGATTGCGGCCACTCCGAAATATCAAGTAACGTCTTCGTTTCAAATATCTTATACCCTTACCAGTTCAAGTTACATACGTTACAGCGTTTTCGATTTGGGCCATTTTATATGGAAATCAATTCAAGGAGAATATTTTTTATCTCCATACATAATGCGATAATTTTATACTGTGTAGGGGTGGTGGTGGGGGGTACTTGACAGTTTTGGTGTCCAACTTAGGATTTAGCGGTCAATCTCTGGCTTTTAGGACGGGGACTGGGTAAAAATGTAATTTTAAATTAAAATATTTTAAACGCACTGAGGCCAGAAATTCATTCTACATCCCCGACAACCTAGAAAACTAAAAAATTAATTTTTTACTTTAAAAAAAAAGAAATTAAAATGTTTTACTCGATATAATCTTAACAAACACAATGTAATCCAATAACTTTTGTAATTGATGCTTTGAACAATAATAAAATATATGTACACATTAAAGTAAATCATATACAATATACAAATATTAAACGTTTAAATTTGAGTAACCAACCCAAATAAGAACAATCACACACAAATTATTATGAAAAAAAGTTGTCTTGTACATTTTTTTAACATTTTCCTCTCATCTTAAAGAAGTCGACCAGTTTAGGTCATGTACCTACTTATATTTCATATGTCACTAAATGATATTAATTTATCGGGTTTATATTAACATTATTCATTTTCTTTGAATAACGTTATCCCTTTAGTAAATGCAAATTATTGTTATTATTTTTATTTTTTTTCATAGATATCAAATTTTTATCGTTAATTTACTTCTGATAACTACTATTTTACTTATTAGTCAAGTAATTGAACCACTTTTAAATAATTTGTACGATTTGTTATGTTTGGTGATCAATATAAATTTTCTTGGGATAACATTATCCAATTTTAGAAATAACTTGCAATATGCAATCATATGCATACATCATAGCTTCGGTACTATATAGGTAATTTGTTATTTTCTTGAATAACACAAGTTGTAATTCACAACAGTTGTTGTATACCACTATATACATTATAATTATTTATGACAATTGACAATATTATATTTCATCATGAATAAAGTAATTGCATAGTAATTAGTGTATTACTATAGTATTACTAGTTCTGTGAATTCAAGTTTGAACAAACGTGAGGAAGTATATACGATTTGATATTGTTACATTATCAGTTACTACTGTGTTACCGCTTATAATAGAATCATCAGTCAGAATACGTTTTATACAAATAACAGAACGAAACATATTAACATTTGGTAGAGTCCTATACTATAATATATTCATTGAATGAAAAGTTAAATTCGGTTTATGAATTTTAATTTTTAACTGGGTATATTATATTTCATAATTTTTCATTACTCTATTAGCTTTTGATTGTAATCAACGCTTTTTACTGAATTAATTTCTATAGGTAACACAACAAATCAAATTATTATTATTCTAAAATACAAATAGTATGGTTTATTAAAATTCAATTGAAAATATTTCTTTTTAAAAAAAATGTTATCTACCTTTTTTGTTGTATGTTATAGAGGAAGCATCCAAACTTTCTTTGGGATCTACAATTTCGACGCAGCGTTGGAGGCATATCATCTGTTGAGTACAAACGGCGTGTAATTCTTAACGATATGCATCATATTGGTTTTGTAGCTAATAAAACGTCATTGCCTGCAATTTACTTTAATCCTGTTGATGGTAGCAATCAAGATTATGTACGGGACGATATTCTTGGTATGGAAATCGATCCCAGAGAAAGCCGATGGTATGTATATAATGTTGACTTTTTCTAATTTATTGATATTAAAAATTATATACATTGGTTGGTGTAGGGTAGTTGAGAATAAATTATGTAGATGAAAAAAATTAATAAAACAGTATTTTAATAAAAATGGCCATTCAAATAATAATTAAAATATTACAGACAGAGTAACTATTGTATATATCATTATAAAGGCAAAAAAAATGGTTTTAATCATATGTTTCTATTTTAAATTAATTTTTTTTTTTTCTAACGCTATATGAGCTATTTAGATTCTATTGCCAAAATTGCTTTTTTCATCAACATTGATTACTATACTGATTACCATTCCACTCAAATTTCTTCTCACAACTCCTGAACTCTGTTTTTTCTCTACCATTGTCTCCATAGTTGCTATTTTCATGAGACTTCCATCAGCCCACCATACATGACCGGCCCATTCTAGTCTTGTTCCTCAGATTAACTGGACTGCAGTAGCGTAGACTTACAGGGGGGCCCTCTCCTCGTTGGCCATATTTTTATCATAATTGTTTTAGTTGGTTTGAGTTCATGTTTATCTGGTTTATTTTCACATTTCATTGACTAAATAGTATATTTTTAAATGTAATCAAGAAAATAAACGTTTTGGGTCTACTTCTCCTTTCAAGTATTTACATGTATACAAACCATTTCTTTGGTTTTTGTCGTAGGAATTTGCTTAGGTAATTAAATATTAATTATAATTTGGTTTTATTGGTGATTTATGTACCTAATATTAAACTATTAAAATTGGCATTTAAGATATTACATAAATAAAATAATTGCATGAAATTGATAATTTAAACTCACTATACAATTTATAACCGACTTACTTGTTTAAATTAATTTAAACGTTTTATTTTCCAGCTTATTGGTCATATCCAGATACAACAGTGTATCCATTTTTAATGTGTCCAAAACTGTCAACATCTTTGAGCAAATGGTGAGAATGACAATTCCCCATGATCCAATAGATAATAACGGAACACCGAACTCAACACATTGGCTTTGGGACGGTACAGTTTTTACTGTGAGCACCATGGATTCTGTACATTTTTGGGATTTGTGTAATGGAAAGATTTTGGAAAGCATTAAGTTGCGTACAAAAATATTCAACCATGTTATGGCTACAAGCAAATATAGTATAAACAAATACGTTGCTGGTAATTTCAAATTTTATATTTTAATATTATTGGAAGCATATGAATATACATGTATTTGTATGTGTGCTTTTTTATCTACTGAAGTGAACAAGATTTTCACCAAAAAACTTCCACCAATCCAAAATTTCATGGAATGTTTCTGTAAAATTTACCAGTAGGTATGGAACATTAGGGAAAGTCATTTTTTTTTTTTTTTTTTGAAATTCTTTGTACTTTTTTGTTGTTGGAAAAAACCAAAAAACTACATTATTCTAGGAATAACAAATTGGTGTTATTTTAATAATTTTAATACATGTTTAAAGTCAATTTGTGCACAATTATATACAATTTAAATAGTAATGATATATGTTTTAATTTAACTTTATAGAGCTAATAATAATTATTGTTTTCTTTATTGCCTATGGTTGGTTATCTTACCATAATATTATCATCTTTATTGTTCCTTTTAATATAATAGTTAATAATTCTCAACTCAGTACGGAGTATTATTTTTAGTTGTTAAATTTGTTTTATTAATAAAATATATTTAATTATAGTCTCAGGAGCTGAAGGGCATGTGTTTATAATTGATATGCGCCATGGTATAGTCGTAATGACTACAAATAACATTGAAAAAATGCCGATAAGAACCATCTGCTGGCATCCAACAAAAGAAATGCATTACATTACCGGCAACGATAATGGAAATATGTTCCTTTGGGATTTACGTAATCAAAAAAACTGGGTTTTAAAATTTAATAGTCATGAATCATACGAAGCAGCACCGAGCCACCCTCATCCAGTTGTCGGGATACGATTTTTCAATAACGGAAACAGTATTCTGAGTGTTGATAAAGCAGGAGGCATCAAAAATTGGTAATAATTATTTAAACTTATTTATTTCATTTTCTATACATAAAGTATGATTAATTTATTTTTTCTGTATACATAAAACCAACACCAATATATTGTACATATTTGTTTGATTTGCCAATACTAAAATGTATGCCATTAATTGTAAATAATGTTACAACCATTAATCTACTCAGAAATGTATTTCCACCAGAATTAACTTAATAGTAGAGCAATCTATGACAATGGGAAGCCTAGACCTGATTCCTGATTCAAAGGCAAATATTGTAATCTATTTCTTTTCTTTTTTACATTTATTCCAATATACACAAACTGTCATTTTTTGATTAATTTAGGCATATGCGTGTAGGTATTAAAAAAAAACGTTTAATTAATGAATTACCCAGGGGCACAGAATAATCCAACTGTAACACTTGACATGATACTCTTTTCATTTAAAAAAAAAAAAAAAATGTTACCATTGTTTAATTTGTATTACACCAGATCTCGTTATCAGTATAGGGATGTATTCTATTTCTGTGAGGTTAACTATAGTTTTTCATATTAATTTCCAAATGAAACAAAGATTTATATATATATATATATATATATATATATACGATTTAACGATATTTATATCAGTTATTTTTTTATCACCTAGTTAATTATTTGACTGTTATTGATAATGTCAATACTTGTTAATTTATTTAATAATAAAACTCACTAGAAATAGATTTAACACTAATTAATAATGTTCTACTATGCTTCCCAGAAACAACATTCAATTGAAAATGCTCATATTATTAATTTAATTATTTTTACAATTAGCTTTTCTTCCATTCATTGTGGTGTTATTATTTTTTAAATTAATGTAAACTTACTTAAATATATATTTATGTTCTTAATTCATATGTAAACATTTGAATTTTTAATATGTAAATAATTGAATTTGATACTTATAGGTAAATTAAAGTTTGCATTTGCTCATTCCAGGGATGTTGGTACCGGTCGTTTGCATCCAACCCATTACGATGCTATACCATTTTGTGACTTGAACAGGAACCGCATTTTTAAAGAATACCAGTTTGACGTAACTGAAGATTTGAAGGACGACATTGCATTTTTGCCTACAAATAATGGGATGAAGATAATGGATATAGAAACTGGTGTCAATTTTCCCAAGTCCAATGACATACCAATTCCGATTAACTGTGCTACTTACGATTCAAAAACTCATAGTGTTTTTGGAGGTTCTGAAGATCTGGTGAAATTGTGGGCGCCTAGTATACGTTAATTTGCATCAAGTGCGTTTAAATTTATCTTTGTGTCAATTTTTTCCAATCTATTATATAATTCTTTAGAATTTACATATTAGAATACTATCTTAGTTAAATTTATTCTATGACTATCTCGTTTTATCTACCTACCTATTGTGTTACCTATCTCCATAATTTTATATTATATTAATTTTACAATGTTATAGTCTATTCTATTAAGTGTGTTATTTAAAAAGTCAAATATAATATAATATTACCTTCTAACAATTAATTAGTATTATAATTAATAAGTTTTATGGGTTTGTATTTGTGTGTGTACAATTTACATACAACATATTTTGTTCCACTGTACATTTGATAGCCACCATTTTTGAAAACGGACTTGAATAATTCTTATTTTTAAAATAATTTTGACTTACGTTTCTTTATACATTGAAAACTGAATGAAGGATGTAAAGTTTCAAATTGCAATTCCTATTTATGAAAATGCAATTCCTATTTATTGTATTTTATAACAGTATACATAATTTTGCTAATTATGTTATGTCAATGTATATTATTATAACATTAAAAAAACAACAAAATTGGTCAATATTAATTCTGTTAAAACTCTGTTTAGGCTCGAGTTTGATTTAATATAACAATTTTTTTTTATCTTAGATTACATTAAATACTAACAATAACAATAAAATTAGAAAAAAAAATATATATATATATATGAGGAATTAAAGTTAATAAATTGTATTTTATTAATACAAATAATATAAAAAAATATGTAAAATTATAATATTATATTTTATCAAATTGGTCAATATTTAATTCAATTACAACCGATGAGGGCTCTGTTGTGAAATTAATTTGATTTAATTTAGCAGTTCCTTGTTTATGCAATCCTTAAAAAAATAAAAGCACAAATTAACTAATAATTATAGAATGTACATTAATACAAATACAAATACAAATACTAACCCAGTAACTCTACCAACACTAAAATAGCATATTTCCTCTTAGTTGTATGAATAGGACATAGATCAGTAAACAACAAACTTGTTTTTCCCTCTGACACCAACAAGAAATTGTTTATCAGCTTCATGATATCAATTTTTTGAGATACTGGCTGAGCTAAACTGTAAACGGAATAACAAGTATTTTAGAATATTAATTGTGTGTGATGAATAAAATATTTACATTTGTGAGTCTTACATGTCATCCTGTTTAAATATATCTTGGTTTCTGTCCAATGGCATTTGATTATATAGAGGCATAGGGGGTAATAAATTAGGCGATATGTCATCGATTATAGATGGCAAGCCAGTAATATTTGGAATATTTTCTGTATTGACTTGAGGCATGTCAGAAAAGGTTTTGTCATTTAACATGTTATCCATTAGAGGTGTTAAAGGTAAAATGAGAGGCGGCCCAGATGCATTTATATGAGATATATCATTTCCAATTAAAGTTTTCTGAGCTACTAAACTAACTCTATGTTTAATTCTTTCTTTAAATTCCACAAACTTATATTCATCAATTTTGGAAATCTCCGAAACGTCTTTTAAACTATCTTCCAATTTTTTATTTATCTGAAATATTAATAATATATTTAATTTAGCAATAAAAACTATCAGTGTATGAGAGGCATTTTTAATTTTTGCAGTTATAAATTAAATTTTAATTTTATAAATTCTAGATTTTGGTGGAGCATAAACAAAAAAAAATAAATAATTGCCCCAATTTGTTTCATATTGTCCCATGAAGATATCTCCTGAGATAATGAGATAATTCATATATATATATATATATATATATATATATATTAAAAAAATAACATTTTATTATATTATTTTCAAAAATTTGTTAATAGCTATTATTCTTCTGAACATTTTAACGTATTGATTTTTTATTTTTATTGACTTAATTGACTTTATTTTTAATAAAGTATTTTGATAAACAATACTTATCAGAAATCGTAATTTCAAAACACTACGATGGTATTAAATAATATCTACGTTATTTTTCTGTAAACTAAAAAAAAATATTAAAAATTACGAGGTTAAAGAAAATAAATAGTTGAAAAGTTAAAATGTTCAGAAAAATAAACTATATATTCAAATTTTACGAAAATAAAAAATTATTTTTTAAAAAAAATTGTATTAAAAAACATACAAACATAATTTATTCCTGTTAGTCATAAAAAAAAAACAATTTAATTATTTTCATCATCTCAAGAGGTACCGCAATAGGTATATCTTTGTGGGGCACCCTGTATAAAACATTTATTGTTTAAAAATATAATATATCTAGGGTTGATCAACTAAACATAAGACATTAGTTATCTCGGAAAGTATTTCAACTTTTTTCGGAATTCGTTTTTTTTTTTTTTTTTTTTTTTTAATTAAAATAACGAGCAGTTCTAAAATGTTATACAACCGTTATTTTTGTCACCCTTATTTATGAAGTTGAAACTGCTACTCACTTTTTTTAAATTTCAAAAATCGACATATATTGAAAATTCTACAAATAGATGAAGTTAATACATTTTAGCCAACCCTTTGATGAGATATTTTTTTTTTATTATTATTTATCAGTTTGTTGTTTTATGTGTAAATAGATAGTAGTAGAGCATAATATTTGTGTGGCTAATTTCCCCATTATAAGTTACAGCAAACTTAAATATAGAATATCTCGTCAATGGGCTGAGATTAACTAAAACTGTCCATACCAAAATGTATTTAAACTATAATTTCGTCTATTTACGAAAATCAAAATTAGATAGTGGTTTTACCCCCCCCCCCAAAAAAAAAGTAACAAAAAATATCTGTAATATAACGTTTTAGAGCTGCTCGGTTCATACATTTTCTAAAAAACAAATTTCAAAAAAATGTATTACTTTTCGAAATAGATAGTGTCTTATGTTTTAATCGATGACTCTGTACATTATATATTTACCTCGTTCATTGTGTCTCTCCACATTAAACTGTTATCAGTTACATCTGAAAAATAAATTAATAATAATAATTGAAAATATTATATATTTATAGAACATTACTAAGTTACAATAGAAAATATTTCTTCACTTTCTACTAATATTCATTACCAACTGATTACATTGTACAACTTAATTTTATATAACTAATCAAGTTTTTTATTTTCATTATAATTATTATTTTTTTATTAATTAACTAATATATTATACTATACTGTGCAGCAATGTTCAATACTTACACTCTTCAGGTAGAGGAAGGAGAATTAAATGAGGCAGAGCATTGTTTAAAACCTGATGAAAAATACTGTAAACATAAAACACAAATTAAAACTACAGTATTATTTTCTTTTTTTAATTTCTCCAAAATAATGGAATCCATTGATGTACATATGTACCATTTTATAATATTTAAATTTTCAACATTCATTTAGTTTTATGGAGGTGTTTGAATTACAATTACATGTATGCTATAAAAGGTATGTTAGACTAATGTTATCCAGGACTTAAAATTGTATGAAGTGGGGTAACCTATTCTTCTAAAATAATAGTTGAAATATGTTGAAAAAAAAAAACACATTTATATAAACTAATAAATACCTACCTACTAATTCAATACAATTAATTTATACATTTTCAATGTTTATTAAAATAATAAAACTAAAACTAATATTATATAGTTTAATTACATTACATACCAATTTTCTGAAATACTGTTGTGATTTATTTTATTAGTAATTGCTAAATAATTACTCATTGACATTGCAATATTAAAACCATCATTCTGCTTCTAATTAAATCATTTATTAAATGGAAATATTCAAAATTAATTGTGGATAAAATATTTAGAGTTATAAATACTCTAATAATTATGATTTTCTAATACAGCAATTAAAAGAAATTATAAAAATATATTAAAATACCTCATTTTCTTCTAACTCAATGTTTAAAGTAAGAGCAGCAAATTCTATGTTAAGTTTATCACGGCATATAGCATATCTTAAAGGTAAATGATTTATAAGCTGGTTATTATATTTCTGATCTAAACATTCCAATGGTCTCTAATGAAATATAACATAATTTAATACAAATTATTTTTCATATACTGAATCAAATAATTCAAATATTACATCAGCCAATTCTCCTGCAAGTTTCTTCAATCGGTTTTTAAAAGTTTTACTGCTTCGTTCAATTTGTTTTTGTTTTTTTAACTATAGAAAATAATTTTTGTTAGTAAAATGTAAAATACAAAATATAGGTTACCAAATAAATACATATCATTTTTCAATAAAATTGTCTTACCGATCTTCTCCTTATGTCCCCAACTCTTTTTCTCTTTAATTGATTACTTAAAATATTTTTAGAAGGATCATTTTCAGTAGGCATCTAAAAAATAATAGTATCCAAATAAAATAAAATGTAATATACATTTATTATGTTATTTAAAAAAAAAAAAAATAATTTGTCATTAACTGATTGACACTTAACCTGAATTTGTTGTTCGCCTAGATTCATCATTTGTTGGTGTTGTTCTATTAATTGTTCTGCTTCATTTTGTTTTTCTAGTAAATCCATTGGGTTTGGTTGTATGGTTTGATGTAATTCTAGATTTCTAGGCTGCATATCATCAATATTCATTAAAGGTAGACCCAATTCCTCCATAGGTAAAGATTTATTTTCGTATAATAAATTTTGATTAAAAGTTGGAAACTCTTCAATTGGTTGATTATGCAACTAAAATTATAAATTATTAACAATAGAACAACAAAACAAAATGTAACTTACTTGTTGTTCTAAATTTGATCTACAAATAGCATTAACACTTTCTTTGTTAATTATATTTTGTACAGGATTTTGATGTATTAAAGCCTACGGATAAATTAAGCAATGATATTTTGTGTTATTCATAATATTTTAAAGTTTATATTTCTAGATAAATAATTGTTATCACTATCACTAAGTGTTTTACAGAAAAACCATTGGAAAATTAAGAATATTTATACAAAGACCTATAAATTAATCTTAATACAAATATATTTCCATAATACTTACTAAAAGAATATGTTCTTCATCATGATTTGTCGCTAAATTAACTTGAGGGGGTTCAATTTGCTGATCTAAAATAAATAATTACCTATATTAATTGGAGATACATGGAACATGTATATATAAATATATTTACTTTCGATAACTTCATTTAGTAATGGGATAGGATTGTCACTAGGAATTTGATTTGTATTTTTCTTCCTTTTTCTAGGCCCTCTGTGGCTAAATTAAAAAGTATATATTCGTCAAGGAACACCACACATATTTACTACCTTGTCTATTTATTAGTAGGATAATAGTTTTTATTAAGAAACCATAAAATAGTAACTATGTTAATTGAATTATCTTCTAACTAAATATATAATACTGGTAATAAACTAATATAATTTATCATACAAATACTATAATTTAGTAAAGTAATATGTAAAATGTTTAAATAATATTTTATATATAAATGATCAAACTCGCCTAGTGTAAATTATGGTCAGTAATTATAAAATATTTATTGCAAAAAGATAAAAAAAAAGGAGTGATACTAATTGTTGGCGGAAAGTTTAATAGGCAGGATATATAGATAGGAATTTAATTTATATCTGTACGCAACAATAAAATATTATTAACAAAAACGATTCTGAGAGAAGATTCGTTAATAATGTTTTGATAAATTAAAATGTATAGTTGTATTAATTTAGTACTATAAAATATATTACAATAACAATATTCTATATGTTTTTTTTCCGTCTCAAATTGTTAAATATTTTTATGGAGTTAACCTAACCTAACCCATAAAAGTTAGGAAAATAGCAAGTTTAATTTGAACTCTAAACTATTACGAAAAAAAAAAAAATTGCATTACGTTCAACTTTTTTCTTTTTTACAATAAAGTAATAAAACTTGTGTTGAACCTTACGTTAAATTTTCGTGAATTTTGCAGAGCCAAACATTTTTTAAAATATAAAATATAGAATAATTTATACTTACACAGCTATGTTGTTTTTGAATGTGGGACAAGTGAACACCAAATCTAAAAATTGTTTTTCAATTAAAATAATTTGTAACAAAAATGTAAAATAAAATACTGTTAGGTGGGTAATTTAGTTTAATTTCAAAAATATTAGTTATTTAATTTGATTTTGTTGTATAATATATTTAATCCAACTATATTGAGTATAGGCAAATGTACACTATATAAGTATCAAATACCTACTTGTCATTAAAAACCATTTATGTGTTTAATTGTAATTTAAAATTGGATTATACAAAAATATGCAAAATACTTATAATGTGCAATATACTTCTATGTTTTAACCTTTAGATTAAAATTAAAATTTCTATTCAATCTAGCTATTTTTTGGACTAAGTACCAAAAGAGGAAAATTTTTCAAATTTTTCAAATATCAAAATTGTCCATAATGTAATGTGAGGTCATATACTATTGAGAGAGGAAAAATATATCGTTCGAGTATCAGATATCGAAAATAGTATGTAGGTAATTTCGATAAATTTTTTCTAAATCCTTAAAACTATAATAATTCCTAGGTAGACAAAACTTACTGCCATACGCATCAACAGAATTCGTTTGTATTACAATCAAACCAATAAAAGCCTGGCTAATCCAAATAAATTTAATTTTTTTTAGTTGAAAGGTATCTTGAATGCTAATAGTTGAAGAATTGCCAACTGTTTCGTCAATGTCGACCAAAAGTGCAATTAACTGTTCACTAGAATACAAAAATATTACATTTTGAATAGATTAATATTTTAAAACCAAGTACTTTAGATAGGCACAGGAAAATAATGTATACATTTTTCATAAAATACAAATCGGTTATTATTTGATTAAACATTTTTTAACATAGGACATATTAAATAACTATTTAAAATGTATTATAATCATAGATAAGCAAATTCTTTTCTAAAAAAAAAAAAAGTATAATATTGTAATAAGTCACCTAAATAATTAAGTAGGTATTATTTGTATTGTTTATTATTATTAAGTAGATGATTTTTTGACTGCAAAAATGATATCCTTTTTCGACGTATCGACTAATAAACTGTACATATTACATATTATTCCGAATTTATTCGATTTAAAGAAGAAAAAAAAATTACACAAAATACAATAATATCTTAATGGAAATTTCTATTTACTTTGATAAATCGAATACTACCAAGGGAGAAGTTCCCAAGCCCTTGGGTGCGCCACTGAATTTCCTCTAAGGCGAACCTTGACGTCTCGAATTACTACATCACACTGCCTACACATTAAACGATATAATTATATTTGCAATAAAAACTGCGGTTTACGTTTTACACTACAATTACAAGTATTTTTTTTCTTTTTATCCGCAGTTATAAATAAAACTGATCATACTCAGAAGACGTATTGTTATAACATAAAATTATCGCGATATGTTTTATAGAACGATACCTTAACAGTTTTTCCCATCCTTGTATACAGAGGCAGATCAGAATTTTCGCGACGGGCTACAAAATCAATAAAAATATTGCCCTACAACTGTATTCTTTTGAATGTTATTTTACGGTTTTAGTGTTTTACGATAATATTAGACATGTTATGATATGTTGATATATATTTGATGTGTTTTTTTTTTTTTACATATTATGTTCAATCGTTTGAACGTGCAATTAGGATGTATTGTTGTATCAAATTAATTCAGTTTCTAGTAGATAAAAACTAAGCTATTTTACTAGGCCATAAAACAAACAAATTATTAACTTTAAAAATCATCCACTACGGGTTGAATTTGTATTTATAATCAAATCTACTAAAAGAGAAGGCTGTTTGTTTTGTTATATAGCAAAATTTGATAAAATTTTTTTTTTTTCGGTGTGAAGTTATTTACGTGTTATATGTGGCGCGGTACGATTTTGGGTGGTTATTTTTTTCCCGGTATTTCCGTAATGTTTAAAACTTAGCAATATCTGTCGGATACGTAAAATATTTTGTTGAAATTTTAATGTGTACATTGAATTGGTTGATAAATGATTGGCGGCGGAAGGGTGGACGACCCTCTCGTTTTACCGACATGTAAAGAATTTTAACACCGCCAAAATTGTACTCCGGTCGCGCCTATAATTCCTCGTGGTCCGCGGGCCAGTTTGATTGATAATACTCTCCCGGTAAAAAAATCGCCAATCCGCCGTTATTATAGGCAAGTGTACAATAACGGCTTAATAAAAATGGAATATTAATCGTAATTAAAAGATTAACGGTCAACCGTCGATAAACCGCCACCTTTTTTTTTTTTTTTTTTACACGTAATACACAATCTGTACCAGACTAGACACAATAAGAGTATTTGATGAGAGTAAATTGTTTGACGTGGAAAATTTGATGAAAGAAGCCACCCATCGATGGCACTTTCTGTGGTTTTTTTTTAATTTCTACTTATCTTAAGTGATCACGACACCACTTACGCTTCAGGCGTCTCGGTGGATTTCCAGGCATGGTGGGAGTAGCCAAGTTTTTTATGAGATCGTTAGGGTGGTTGTTAAGTTTGGATAAACCGCGACCGCAACAACATTGTACGGTAGACGAAATGCTTACCACATCCACGGCACGTTCAACTTGCGGTAATCGTCGTTGGTTTTGAAATATCTGTTCATGCGCTTCTTGTCCGCGTATACGCTAAACGGCACGTTCAACATTCCGCTGGGATCCAAATGTTGGATAGACCGGTGGAAATATTTGTTGTACAATTCCATGGTCGACCGATGATGTTCAACTACGAACGCGAATAACCGTCGGTATCGTCGATATCGAACGACGGTTGAAAATGGTATAATATTAATAATCGCACGGAATTGGAACGACGACTGCAGCCGCGCACTCTGGTTATAATAAATATTGTAATCGGTGCGCTGTAAACAGTAAACTGAACAAACTATTGTGGGGAAAAAAAAATAATTGAAATAATATGAAATCATAAATTGTCGGTCATTCAACCGAAATAATTTATAATATAAAAATCTCGACGGGCCAACGGCCTGTAAATCTTGGCTTTGACAGCAGTCGAGATAATTTATTAATATCGCGTCCGCGATGTCGAGAAAACAAAATCGACGGTGGAGGTGGGAGAACGCTCTGAAATAACCGGTGTGGTGGCCTTTTAAAAATAATAATAATAATAATACCGTTGAACTGGCGGGTAAAGGCGACACACGTTAACAGAGCATAATATATAATTAATTTTACACTCACAATTATTATTGTCAGTTTTAAAATGTCAAAAAAAAGTGTTTAATCTCCTAGCAGTCGCGTCTTTGATAATCTCGTTGTTAATTTAATTGCTTTATTTCCAGTGTAGATTTTAAGTACTATTATATATTATTTTGCATAAAACATGCCGAGGAACAATTTACAAAGACATTTTTAAACACTAAGACCGATCGCACTCCAAAATAGCAAAACTGTTAGTCAGCCCAACACGGTTTTTTAATAATAAAAAAAAACATAATAAACTACGTTGCATACGCACATCGATAAAACAAAAACAAAACAAAACATTTTTGCTTTGCTCACAATCACAGGCATGACTGATACCAACTGAAGTGTCTCCATTTTTCATTAATCACAATAAAACAAGAATTGTATATTTACATAAATAATTTGGAATATTTTACTGTTTTGTGACTTAAGAAAGGGGCAACACGTTCAGCACATTCTCCTGCTTTTGTCGTTAATTCGAATAGCTTTGTATTTGAAATTGTGGTTTATCGTTTTCGTAATTTCTCTAAATATGAGTTAATAATAAAATTCAGATTTCGTTTTTTCTAATACATTACATATAATATTCATTTTTAAATTTCCCATCATAGAGAGTATTTTTACTAATTATATTACTTTCCGCCTTAGAGATGTCAATTTTACTACTATTTGAACCGGGACTATTGACATTTCCCGTTATAAAGAAGTTTCGGTCTTATAGAGGGTCTGTTATAGAGAGGTTTTACTGTATATTTTTTAAATTTATTGAATTATATTTAATTATATCAATTTAAAAACACAATGGCTTGTGATAGTGATCTATTAGTAAGTTTAGTGGAAAAAAAAAACCATCAATATTTGACTTCAATTACGAAGTTATAAGTATCAATATTAACGCGTGTTTAATTTTTAAATTTACTATATAGATTTTCATTCAAAGTTTTATGAACTTATTAATATAATTGTACTTATTAATTAACTTATTGATATAATTTGTAAATCGTAAGGTACATTAGGTTAATACGGGCTAAGCTGGTATAGTTCTAATAAATTTAATTTATCACAAAAATATTCATATTCAGCCTTCATTTACAGTTTCATTATAATTTAACAATATTTTTTTTTCCTAAGTTTTCTTCATACTTTGTAATACCATAGATTAAATATCTAATCCAAGTATATTTAATCTACGGTAGTACCTAAATCAAAATTAAAAATTCATTGTTTTATGATTTATTTACTAAACTCCCTGTAATATAACAGTATAATATTTTAAAAGAGTAATCAGTTTGTAGATATAAATAAATCGGTGTAAATTTAACATAGCCTTTGTTTATTTTCAAAATGGATGATACAAACTGATAAACATTTCCCCCCGTACGGCAACGTTTTATTATATTGGTTATTTTTAAATTTTTTTGTATTTTTGTCTCTAAACAATTTTTCTACCAGACGTCCTACTCCGATTTTGAAGTGAGTTTTCTGAAAGCATTTTAGATCTAGTTGGTGTGTTGAAAAGGTCTGTTTTTTTTTATTTTCCTTGTAGTTTTCTTAATAATCGCTCACGTCAAAACAAGTTTTTTTTATTAGTATAATATGTTATATTGGCCAAGAAACTGAAACCGTTTTCAATATTGTTTACTGTTATGACGACAAAACGTATTTATAAGGTAAATTATTTATAGTGTCGGCGGTTATAAAAATGATAATTTGTTGTAATCCAATTTGTCGATACGTACTTGTAACCTACAATTATATTTAATATGTACCGCGTACGAGTAAGTAATGTCCGTTCGCAAAACGCAAAACTGATTTTGACTCGTACAACTGCGGTAGTGCTGTTGTTTGCAATCGCGGTCCAATGCAACCCGATAAACTGGGATAAACGTGTGTACCTATGTTATTTGTAATGATGTTTTAAGATTAATTGTTTGATTTAAGTTGTGGCTTTTTTTTTGTAATAATGTTCTATTTTCAGTGAGAGTGAATTTACTGGCGTCTTCGGAAGAAAACAACGATCAGCCGGCGTTCAGACCAGCAGGTTCCTTTATATACATACATATACATATTATATACGTACCTACGTCATCATTTTTATCGTCGTACACACATTTTTATAGCTTTAAATGACCGGAACCGATTCATTTATACAGTTATCGTGGAGGGGGGGTCTGCCTATTATATGTGCGAGAGCAATGGCGTAATAATTGGGCTTAAAGACTAGTGGTAAAATCATAACTACGAGGGGCGGGGAGTGAATATATTTTTATTCTATGTATACAAAATAATCAATGACTTAATCACAATTACGCCACTGTACGTCAGTGAACGTTGGCCTCCCATCAACATTAATAAACGACCCGTTTAATACATTGTCAACTGCTTGCCAAACCTAATCTAATGTACGATAATCGATATTCGATTGAAAATCAATGAAATGATATTCGACTATTCTGAATTCCAGTGTTAGGTACCCGCGTGCAACAATATTGTCGATTTTATTTACTGCTAATTTTTTTTTTCATATAAGTTATAGGCACATACCAATAACGATCGCGACACGATATTTTCGAGGCTCGTCGATTAAATATCCAAAATAAACGATGTTACACTACGATACACACCATGCATACATTATACGTAAACTGATCGTGTAAATATTAACAACATTTATTTTAGAAATTGCCGATACCGATGATAATCATTATGAAAATCAACAGGTCCCTAGAGTGGACAAGATTAACATTTGTCGAACCGAAGGAGACGACGTAAATAATACGGAATTATTGTTCAAAAATCCTAAATACATATTTGGTAAACAACTTTATTGTCCTTAATATTTAAGTAACTGAATATTTTCTCAACACTACTCTTGTAATTATAGAGACACCGGGCTATAGTGTTGTTTGAATTTAAATGTCCAATATGCTGTTTGGGTTTAGATTATCGAATTAACTTATTAAATTTAACTCCAAGGCGCTTGTAAGTTAACATTTTCGGTAAACTGAATCCAAACAACTTATAATATGTATATAATGACCAGAGGCGGATTGGCTATATTTTTCCACCCGGGAAATATAAACTAAATATGAACTAATCAACAAAAATCATGAGGGCCCAACTGAGAATAAAATTCTGTGAGTGCTAAAATTCTATAAGACTACATACGGGTTGGAAAACGAAAACGACTCCCTCCCCTATACATTTACGAACAAAAATAATACACTTTATAATTTCAACAAAACATCTTGCAAATTTTTGTAGGATATTTTGTATAATTATCAACAGATATTGCGAAGTTTAGTATACTAACGTACAATGGAAATTTTAAGAGTGTCAATTTGAATACTAGTAATACCTTTTAAGCACTTCGTCTATAAATTATAATAGGTATAGCAGGCAGTCGTACACGAGGACCGGCCCACCGAGAAAATTCCCGATTTTCTGGGTAGGTCAATCCGCCCCCGGGGCATAACGACAATAATATAACAACATCGTGTAGCGGGTATATTAAAAACGAAATTGTAATTTGTCCCGTCCGTGCGCACGACCCAGGAAAAGAATTTAACGGATTCAAAGCGAAATCGATATGTTCGTCGTACGCCATCGTCCGGGGCGGCAAGACCAACAGCATTAGGTTTTCGAAACGTGGCGGGCAAATGTGCCAGACGGCGTGCGACAAGCTCAGCTCGAGCATCCTGAGGGTGAAGCCGACGGTGGTCACGTTATACGACAACTACTGTACCATGCAGGGTCTGAAGCCGGCCACGTGCGTTTGCGTGTACAAAGTCGTGTGCCACGAAAGGATACACTACGCGTTCGTCACCATCATACCGAACATCAACGGCGGCGTGGCCATGTTGTTCTCGGAGGCGGGACAACCGTTGAACACGACGTCCCTGGTCCATCCGTCGCCCAGTACATGTCCGTAAATAACAACGCGTGTAGGTGTACACACATATATATATATATATATATATAGGTATTAATATTTTTAAACGTGCGCGGGTCTTCTTGACGGGGTAGACAAGACCTTAGCTAAGAAGGTCCAGACCCCAAACCCCTCCCCCCTCCGAATTTTTCCAAAGCTAAGACCTTGATGTGAGACGTGATCGTTGAAATTAATCGTCAAAAAAAATCAAGGATATGGTTCTATCGTTATATACGGTTACGAGTTAGGTTAAACATACAAATAACACATTCGTTTTCAATAAGTCTCTTTTAATAATAATAATAGTATTATATATATTATTATTAAATAATATCTTTAAAAATCAATAAAACATAATTTGAACTTTTAAAATAGCTAATATTTTTCATTAAAGTCTCATACGTCGTTTGCTGGTAGGGTCTAATGTTTTAAAAACTTTTTCATAATCAACATTATACGTTTGATCCTGTTCAATAAACATATTTAAGAGTCCATCTAACCTGTCTTGACCCATAGTATTTCGCAACTTTAATTTAAAAATATTCAGTTTTGAAAAAATTTTTTCACAAGTACAACTTGTTACCGGTATTGTAACAAATTACTTTAAGATTTGTAGATACTAGGAAAAATATTTTGTCTATCACAACAAGAGAACATACATTTATACATTTATCACATTTATTTTTCAATACGTTTTTAGAAACACCGTCATAATTTTAAAAAGTCGTATTTCTGTTTGTAAAATGTCTGTATCCAAATTAAACAATGTAGTTTATATACATCACACATCATTATAATCTGTTTGTAAAATAATTAAATTAGCTATACTTTTAATCCAAAGCTGTATTATATACTGTTATTTTCATTTCTTCTTCATTAGTTTTAAAAATGTTCTGGTTGGTATGAGAAGTATCTACTTTTGATGAAATTGTTATTTTTATTTTGTTGTTGTAATTGGAATATCAGTACATAGTTTAACAGTTTTTTCATAAATATTTTGAAATTTATATTTCTCATTTCTCATTTTTTTTTTTAGTGATTTTTTCAAACAATCTACTACATTTACAGCTGTCAAGAAATTGATGTCAGGAATTTGTAGAAATGTACTTTTAATACTGTATTAAGAATTGGATGAAACATACCTAGAGCAAACATAAATTGAAACGTTTTTTGTTAATAAATAATTCTTCGGGGAAGCGGAAAATCTCGCATTGATGGAGCTGCCTCGTGCGTACGCTTATGATAATATGCACAGGACACGTTAATTCTATTCGAATTCTCATCTTATAATGTAATATTTGATAGGCACCTAGCTATCGCCGGTAAAAGCATATGGTAGGTGGATAGGTAGGTATGTAGGTCGGTAGTTGGGAAGGCGGTGGTAAGTAATGGGTAAGTAATGGGTGGTTAGTAAAATGGGTAGGTAAGTATTTTTTTATTTTTATTTTAAATATTTTAATACTCTCCAAAAACAAATTAGGTTAAAATATTTTAGGTACGAAAAAAAAATCCGTTTATAATATTATCCGTAACCTCGGAAACGCCGATTTTATTTACAAACGGTTTAAAATATGTTTAATAAATTATAATAAGCAGTGGCATAACTAGGTAAAAAACTATTGGGGGGGAGCAAAATAATTTATTAACCAAAATCAAAACCACGAGGCGCAGTTAAAGTTTAATATTATTCTATGTATACAAAATAGTCAAAGACTATACTTTAATGACTTATTAATTTAATTAAACGAAAAAATACATCATTATTTTTTAATGTTAGGTTTTCTTATTTTGTAACCCAGATAATGCAATAACGTTGACAATACGTCAACATATTAGAAAACAGGAAAAACGTGAAATATATATATATATATATATATATAAACTTTTATGAAATAATTTGAGGAAAAAAATATTATTATCGGTATGAATATAAAAAGTTATTAATGTATTCTATATTCTTTCTAATACCTAATTTCTTAATATTCTAATTTCTTAATTTTAGAAGATTCAGAAATTTGTACTGTTGTCATACCGGGGGGGGGGACAAAATGATACTTTTTCCCTCCGTAAACATTTCAGGGGGCAAGTGCTCCTTATTGCCCCACCACCCATAATTACACCACTCATAATAAGACACGGTTTATTTTAATTCAACGTATAATTATCATCATCTGTGAAATTATTATTAAATGTACTATAATAATATAAGGATGAGAAGTTATGGAAATTGCATATTTTTTTTGTTGTCTAGTGTTTTTTATTTATAGCAAAAGATGATCTAAGAATCTGTTATATAACACCGGTTTATATTTGGTTTTTTTTTTCCTAATTTTCTTAAAAATCGTGTATTTTAATGATGGTCCATGACGCATACAAACGCATTTTTATTAAAAATTTGGTTTTTTTATGTATATATTTTTCTCTGTACAAATTTACCTGTAAATTAAACACACAAAGTCGCGTAGGTCCAATAATACAGCAGGGTTTAAACGTTTTTATAAGTAAATGATTTGTACTTATCAATACACCCTACTTGGTATAATGAACTCGTTCAGTGGCGTATCCATAGATGGGAGGAGGGAAGGTTAGGAGTTATATCCCTCCCATCCCTGTTGGCTTAAAAATACGGACATTTACGAGTATTTATTTGGTCTTGAAATTACTAAATCTATTTCAATTTTCAGCCAAGTTATAAGGAAAAGATTTTGTTGATTCGTTAAATAAAATTCGGCATTTTTGGATCCGGTGTTTAAAATTCAAAATTTAGAAATTTTTTCAAGATATATATTATAATAATGTATTTTATTTAAAATGACAAAATTGCGGCTACAAACTGTATATTGTTATCGCTGTTTTCTTTATCGGTTTTATTGGTTTTATTTAATTTGCATACGCCTAACAATCACAAAATGCCTGTCTTTCTCATTCTCACAGGTGAAATAGCTGTCTATTTATAGTAGACGGAGAATCTGCAGCATGTCAATCCGATTTATTAAAGAAGAAATAATTGTTTGTTAATTAAATAACGACGACGATCGAAATGAAGAAAACGAATATTAACGGACAGAAATTTCTTTGATAAAGTATATTTACTTTTACACGGAGTGATTTACGTACGTTATTTCTCACGGTGTCCGTTGCTTATTAAACGGAAAACGAGAATTGTCTAGAATTATATATAAAACGTTAAATTTTATTTTTGTTATAATATGTAACCACCCATTTTATAACATTTTAAAGTAACAACAATAAATTAATCGGTCATTTAAAAAAAACAACATTAGTCATATATTAAATTTAAATTTTACAAAAAGAAAAACATTAATTTCTCCATCGAGTAAATTTAAACATTTTATTTTGCATTTTCACCTATAATATTTATTTTACAGCCAATTATGTCCAATGTAGTACATATTATTATAAGGATCAAGTATGACGAAAATTGTATTTATACAAAACCTACAGTGACTAGTGTCGTTTTTTGGAATGACCGATTCAAATAAAATAATATTCATGTTTTGTATTTAATAATACGAAAAACCAATGTCAATAAAAACAATTGTACGGGAATAAAAGTTAAACTAAAACGACGTTTTTTCGTATAGGTATACATAAAAACTAGCATATAATTATAAAGCACAAAAATTATTCGAAAAAAAAAACAGTGAAATAAACAGCCTAAGGATTAAAATTAAAGAACACAAAATTTATAGCAAGGAATAGCGTCATGTCGTGTCGAAGATTTTTTTTTCTGATACACACAAAGGTTATCCAAAACTTGGAAAATAATAATTTATAAAATAAAATATCGTATTTTTGACATGAACCGTAGGTACTCGTGTAAATAAAATTTATAATAATAATATTACCGTACGCGAACGCGAGACGGCCGCACATAGAACCCTGGTACCCGCGGACGTATAAAACCGTCGCATTTTATTATTTTTTTATTTCATCGTGAATGACGCGTTCAGTGGACTCAAACTTGTCTGGAAGTCAGACAAAACTGTGTTGTATTTGACGGAATTAAATTTTGAAAACGAATTACGATTCTTTGGGTTCTTATTATTATATGTTTAGAATATGTTGGAAATAGACTGTATTTAATTATAGTATTACTAGAAAACGTACAAACTAAAAACTGAAAATCTGATTGTGGTTTTTTTTTTAAAAAAAATTCGAAAAACTTATATTTAAAGTATTTTCCTTTTTTTACTTATACGATAATAAGAAAATTGAAATTAAAAAAAAATAATTCCAACGTAGGGTGTTCTAATTTTAATAAATAATTTCATTGATTTTTATATTATTATTACTTACGAAATTAAGATGTTATTGTTGCTCGAGTTTCGATAACAAAACGAAAATAATATTTTGATACTGGACGTCACACGATAAAGAAAATTAAATATTTCAAAAACCAAAATCCAGATTTTAAATACATTTTTGTATTTTGCATTCCGAAAAATTTTTTCCACCGCCATTCAAGTATCATGCTCAATCAGCTAGAATTTATAAGAAATTATTTTGTAGACAAAAAAAAATCGACGATGCAGCGAGCTGTCACAACAAATAATTCTTGTTTGTTGAAAAAACAAAGATTTGATTTTAAATTGTCGGTCCTAAACAATGGGAAACAATATTGCGGAAATGACTTATGGAAAGTGTGCGGTTTTGAACGATGACGTACGTCCGGCGGTTAAATTGAATATTCGTAGCAGCTCCTGTAAAAAAAAAAACAAAAAATCACTGCAGCCGTTCCGAAGCATAGTATAAATATATATATTTTTTTAAAACTATAATTCTCGACTGACAGTCCTCGGTGGTTATGATATGGGACCCCGGTACTCGCGCCGGTGGTTTTGAACATAAAAATCGAATAGTCTCGAATTATCGTAACGAACGATGAAATTGAAAAAAAATTACCCCAACTGGGGAATATAGTTAAATATAAATTTAAATTTAATTATATAAAAATGTTACAGATTTTTTTTAAATTATATATTTTCTAGTGAACCCCGACATTAATAAAAGTGTGGAATTAATAAACGGAATTGAGAAACGTGTATTAATCAATAAGTACTTGTACGTACGAATTTTAAATGTTTTTTAATTACGATTATCAACAGACTACGTAGAATAAATTGATAAAATATAATCGTGTACTAAAGATTTGGTATGGTAATATACGAAATTATTGAAGTTATTACTATTGTATGACAAATTTCAATAGTGTTTTTTTTTTTTTTTTTATATATATATATATAAAAAAATAAAAGATTTTATTATTAAAATTAATGTTGGACAATAGTTTTTTAATTTTAATGGTACGGAAATAGTATAAAGGAGGTTTATGTGTGTGGAGGGGGGTATCCCCCTACGTCATCTCAATATACCCCCAAAAAAATAATTTTATAAAAATCTGTATCCGATATATATATTTACTTAATTATTTGTCTATCAAATTTTCACGATTACACAATATAAATACGGGACCCGGCTATTTAATCCATTCGAATGTCAAATTTGAATATTTTATTCCTTTTTTTGTCGAACGTTTATAAATTATTTTCTAAAAATCGCCTTATCCATTAAACCTCACTCGTTCGCTATGGTGACACGTTTACGAAAAACGGAAAAGTACAGTAGTATCCTCTTAAAAGTATTTTTTTTTTTTTTTTTTTAGATAATATGTGAGCCTGTGTGTTTATCGTAAACATTAATGTATATTGAAATATTTTCATCGTCCGTCATAAAAATTATTTTTTTCAATATTAAATAAACAGTATTTTTTTTATTTTTTTTTTATATATACGGAATTTTCGTTATACATGTAGACAAATTAATTCATTTAGTAGGTTGAAACGAATAATACGGTATGGTATAAAACATATAGTATAAAACACATAATTGCTAATGTTTTATACCGTATAAAAATAAAATCCCAAATAAATTAAAAAAAACATTTATAATTAAAAACAAATAAAATAAAATAAGGGATTATAAATTATAGAAAATATTGTAATGATATGATGATTATCTTATCGCGGACGAATTTATAAGTACTCGTGGTATTTATAATATTTTTATATTATTAAATTATACATACACGGAAATTTGAGTATAATTATACTATTTAAAATTTAATAAAGACTAAAGGAAGTGGTATCAAAGCAAATAGGAAAAAGCATTTTATTTTATTTCTATACAAAAATTCCATATTATTAACTTGGTGATATTTAAATTTTACTTGACAATACGAATATATTTCATCTGTCTGTAGCGATATTTTGTTATTTTCTATTTAGATAGGTAGTCGAAAGAATGAGAAAAAAAGAATTGCGAACAAATAGATTTGTTTTTATGATTCATTACTAATATATTTTTAATAAATATAAAAATTGAACATCTGAAACATGAAGTGTAATTAATTTTTAATTTTTTAAGAATGGATTTCAAAAACAAAACAGAAACATAATATATTATCAACCCTGATTTAGATTAATTAATTAAAACTCTCGTGAGCTTCGCACAGCTATTATTCGTTGTTATCATCACCGTAGCTGTAGTTATCAGTATACCTAGCTAATGTTAATTCCATTCACGGTCATGGTGCACGATTGTAGATAATCGATGCGCGTACGAGAAATAACTAGTGCGATCTAGCGATTAGCTACACGTCTGCCAACGAAATATAAAACACCTGATAGATGCACCTTGCGATTGTTATCAATAATTAGTGTTTAGGTATACACAATAAAATGTGTAATATAATAGTAATTTTAATTTTCTAAATTTTAATTTTTTTACACACACACACACACACACACACACATTTTCAAATGCATACATTTATAATTTTTTATTTTCATTTCATCATTTCATTACAATTACGAAAGCAATTTCGTATATAAAAGTACTTAGATTTTTACAGTTGTTCGACACAATATCCAATATATATTTGTACTCATTCCATTTTTTTTTTTTTTTTTTTTTTTTTTTATGTTTAGTTATAGCAATTAATTATAAAATCGTTCCATTTAAAATAAAATAAATAACCAAAGTAAATATTCCACTTGAAATCTACTCGATTCGAATTATTATGATCTTCGTTGTCTATACCATGGTATGTTCCTAAATTGTATTTACATAAAATTGACCTAGTTTTTTTGGTAATACGTCTATTAAATACTCGTCTCTACTGATTAGTAATACTAACCTAAATAATTATTACTTAATTTGCATAGGTGATATTAACATAACCTTAAGTAAACATCTTATTCTTTTTTTTTTTTTATTTAGTTCAAACATTACAATAACAAGCATTGAAAACCAGAAACGTTAATAAATCGTCCTGTACTCGATTCACATAATCTATTTATCACTTTTCTGTGTCTAAATGTTAATGAGTAAAATTATCACATTAATCATTACAGTCAAAATTATAATATAATTTACTATTAGGCATTATGGTATACTTTAAAAGCGATATAATTTTAATTTACAATGTACAGCCTATGAGTTTTGAATTAAATCATTCATTTCGTTAATAAATTACCTATATTAAATACTATACAATTTAGTTTAGGTAGGTAGGTGATACCCATTTGTTTTTGAAATAACAATTATAACGTTGTACATTTTTAATTTTTAAATTTGGTCGTATATTTGTCCAAAATTTTAAAATACATTTTATTAAACTGAGTAGGTACGATATTCTATTGTGTTCACTAGGTAAGTACCTACTTAATTTTACTTATGTTTGAAATTAAGTTTTGTTATTTGTAAATCATTTACTTTTTGTACACTAAATCTTTTTACAAATACAAAAAAAAAATTGCAAGTATCAATATATATATATATAGCATTCAATTTTTAAATGAATAGTTAAACAATGCAAATGATTTTCATATCATGATATTTATGATTGCAATCCGAATCTTATTTAAATACATTATATACTATATTTTGCTATACAATAAAGAATAAGTAATACTTCTGTATTACTAAAACATTATTAGAATATTTAGATACACATAAAATGTATTTATGTATCTAAATGTTCTAAATACCTAAATACATTTTAATCAATATTTTACTTGATCATACATAATTAGTAATTTGCCAAATTATTACCCATATATCATTTTTTTTAAAAAAATTAAAATTTTCACACAATGTACTATTTTAAGAATCTAATTAATGCTGTATATTGTATTAGTTATTAATAATATTTTAAAAAAGAAAGTAACATGCAAACTTGCATAACATTTATTTAATTAAGTAGTAAAAATACAAATTACTTGAATAATATGGAGAAAATACTCATTTATAAACAGGAATTTTAAATTATTTCTTATAATGTTTTTTTATCTGAAGACAGTTCAAAATGGGATAGGTAATAAAATAGTTTTTAACATTTTAATCTTAATCTATTTAATAATCAGTCATAATTAATTTACTCAGCTCATATTATCTTTATATACTTAATACAATTATATGACAAGGAGAGGTCGTCATCATACATTGTTTTCAAATCAAAATTTTATTCAACATCTGTTTTTCTACATCATACTACTTCTATTTTTCATTGTCTTTATACCTATAGTCGACACTTTTTTTCTAAATTAAATATTAATAATATATTTGTTTTTCTTTTCTTTTATATAGTATATATATATATTGTTTTATTTAAAAATAAATGGAGTTCTGAATATTATTTATAAACTGTTTTGTCATGGGCACCCCCCAGTGAAAAGGTTTTTCTTTTATTATTATTATTTAATTATTTATTACTTATGGCTAATTATAAATTAAATTTTGTTTTAGAATCAAATAAAACATTTATACTTATGGTAGACCTTATTAGTCAATTTGCAGTCGGGTTACTTAAAACAAAGCGACTTTATAAATCTTACCATGTCTGAAGTAGTTTCATATTCACCAGAAATGCTTGTGAAAACTGAATTTGACGTGTCATCGGGGAACAACGACGAAAATTC
Source organism: Tuberolachnus salignus (assembly GCA_956483605.1). Classification (NCBI taxonomy): domain Eukaryota; kingdom Metazoa; phylum Arthropoda; class Insecta; order Hemiptera; family Aphididae; genus Tuberolachnus; species Tuberolachnus salignus. Next base: position 21,014,787 of record OY101431.1, on the reverse strand, counting down.
AAACAATAATTTTGAAGAAAATGGTGACATTGAAAACGATCAAGGGAATTTGGATAGTGGTTTACATTCGAATTATGATACAACTTCAGATTGCGGGACTTCTGTCCATCGGTGCGACAGATGTGACAATTACGAAACTTTAAACGAATCTAGTTTAATATCGCATTTAGCAACATGCCAAGGGACAGAGAGTAATAATGAAAACGATTTGCAGACAAATCGTAAATTATTCGAATGCGATATATGCAATATGAAATTTTCCAACGGCGCTAATATGAGAAGGCATAAAATGAGGCATACCGGAGTTAAACCGTACGAATGTAAAATTTGCCAAAAGCGTTTTTTTAGAAAAGATCATTTAGCCGAACATTTTACAACGCATACGAAATCGTTACCGTTCCATTGTCCGATTTGCAATAGAGGATTTCAACGGCAAATCGCAATGAGGGCTCATTTCCAAAACGAACACGTCGGGCAACACGATATGGTTAAATCTTGTCCGTTATGCAATTTTAGAGCTAGTTCGATGAAAAGTTTAAGAGTTCATTTTTTCAACAGGTAACCCAGAAATTGTTGTTTTACCGACGTCGTGTACTTTCAAATTAAATATTTTGCTATGTGCATTTACAGACACGGCATCGACTTGGATAACCCCGGTGTCGGAGTCATTCACTCTGCTTCGGCAAATCACATACCTATAGATTTTAATAGTGGAAACGTTAGCACTAGCGGAGCTTGTAGTGATAGTGGAGAATCAATTAGCGGAAATCGTTCGGAAAGTAACGCAACGCCACCAATGCATTTTCTTACGCCTCACGTCGAAATATCAATGACGGAACCCACTACGATAGACTGTTCATCGTTTTCCTCTTCTCAAGTGAGTATTATTTATTTTAATTACATTAAATAACAATAATAATATATTTAATTTTTTTATTGCAAAAAAAAAAAAAAACTTTGTACGCTATCCCTTAACAATAAATTCTAATGTCTCTTGTTACCGGTTTTTTAATTGATATCTGTGTTGATATAATTTGTTCAGGTGGGCTATTTCCTAATTATTGTTTGAACAACAATATATATTTTTATATTATATTATTTTATATAATATATTATATATTTTTTTTTAATTTGTGTATGAATAACTATAATACAATTGTTCATAGACTAGGTATTAAATTATTGTAATATTTGTTAATGTTTAGATGAATGACAGTAATATCAAAAATGATGGTATTCAGAGTGTTACTAACGAAGACATTTCACAGGATAACGAATGCCCGAATTCTCCACAGTCGACAGACTCAAATTCGAATATGTCTTCTTTACCAATATTGCCTGGAAATAATAGACAAGAAGTGGAAGTAAGTACAATTACACCATCTGTTTCTCTTATCCCGATATCACAGGAGCAAGGAGACGAATCCTCAAGAAAAATTGGTTTGAAAAATGTCCACAACGGAGAGACCGATTCTGGACGTTTTCAACCGGCTACAAGTCTATCTTCATTAATCAAAATATCGCCTCTTAAATCATTGTTGCGAGACGAGTTTAAACGTAGAGTCAGTATTAACAGCCCAGAATCAGCACAACCGCTTAACACCGATCCCAGTATTTGGAGGTATATGACATTTAAAAAAACATTACAATGTCCGTTTTGCAGCATTACATTTCCAGACCAAACACTTTATTTCCTTCACAAGGGATGTCATTCTGAAACAAACCCCTGGAAATGTAATATTTGCGGAGAACAATGTAGTAACGTTTATGAATTCAATTCCCATTTATTAAGTAAAAATCATCAATGATCGTTAATTTTTTTTTTCTCTATTATTCTATTGTCCAGAGTATCCAAAGAAAAACTATTCATACCATTTGATTTCATACACATAATTTTGGTAACAATAAGCAATGGAAAATTCTTATTAATTGTATTTAATTTCCACAATTCTTCTGAATATGTTACAATATCATATTATGTTAGTTAAAAAAAAAAATCACAATACACGTAAATATATTTATTAGATCAACATACCAAATGTCAAAGGCATATTGAGAAATACCAAATAATATATATATATATATATATATGTTTATTATTACAAAAAAAAAAAAAATTATTTCCTTTAATTACTAAAAAAAAGCATAATATTATACATAGGTAAATAACTATGTTTACGTGCCGGTATTAATTTGAATTAATTCAATTTGCATTTAGTTAATCTAAAAATAAAATGCATGAGTACTTAATACGAATACATTTTTTATTCACACATAAGGCTAAGGTGTATTAATTATTTAGTTGTATTGTTCAAAATAGAATTAACTCTTAATCAACGGATTTTACACCGCGATTGAGTTGATTTAATTTTCATTTAATGTTAATTCAAACTAACAGCTATTTAAACTGAACACAGTACCTAGTGATTATTATTTTTTTTTTAATGACGCGATTCTATGTTACATAAGAATACTTATATAGATACACGAATTGTTATACTTAAATTTGATCAACAATCATAATTATACAATTATTAATTGCTACAATTCAACTAAAAATAATTAAAAATATATCCATTATGTTAATGTTATTACAGTACAATGCAATGATTGAAAAAAAAAAAGTGTGTACTTATTCCCGAATTTATATTTTTTATAATTTAATTCCGTTTCGTGTTTAAAAATACCGAATATATAGAATTATAATCACTGGGCCCCCCGCGGTTAATAAAATGCTATAAATAATTGCCCGACAATTGTGCGGGGTTCAGGCAATATAGATACTTAGGTGCTTATTTATAAGTAACTTGTTGAATTATCGTGAATTATAAGTATGACGGTTGGGGGAGGGAATCGTTTTTTTTTTTTTTACGAATTTACTTAAAACGCTTATATTGATAAAATAAGGGACGAGGGAGGGGACTTTAAAAAATGCGGGGTTTTTTCCCCTCATGCCCACTCCTTACGCCACTTCAGATTATTCCCATCGCCCCCCCCTCAAATACGTACCCGTAATGTGCAATATTTTTGTGTTTTTTTTTTTTTTTTAAATTCACAATAACGTATTAAAACTCAAATTTAACTATAACAATAGTATTTTTATTATTAAATCAATCGTCAAATTTTATCGTTTTAAATATGTGTAATTATTATTGTATAAATCCAATTTTATTTTTTCATTTAATATTTTCGTTATTTTATTGTTAAGTGTGATTTTAATATTATCCGTCCAAAGTGCCTTGTCAGTATATAATTAATATATTATTCTTTTAAGTGTTTAATAGTAATGGTTTTAAATAAATTATTATGTCGGGGTATTTATATAAGAAAAAAAATGTATTTTATTTATATTATAAAATAGACAAATCGTATGTTTTTTTTATGAAGGTGATATTTAACAATCGAGGTTTGTTACTATTGTATTTTTTCCGTGTAACACATTTGTCCGTGATATTGGTTTATATTAAATTAAATTTACACGTTTTGTCGTGTTCGAAATATCAAACATATATATTTTTATACAATTTTCTTTATACTTACTTTATATAGATATATATAACAAAAAAAAAGCCCGGAACATTTTGGTCCGTTTTTTAATTCGATGTCGGTGGCTATCATTAAAATATTACATGAGACTTGTGTAACTACACGTAAGGGTGAAACGAAGGAATAAATCAATTGAGATTTATACTTTTTTTAATTCGCACTGAATTATCGTGTGTACTATTGCATTTTGATATTTTGAACACAGAATTAAAAAAATTATAATACATATAATTATATTTTATTATAAAAATTGTACCGTGAATTATAATTATTAACTTTTATATCGTTGTACAATAATTACGATTAAGCTTTGCAATACCAATTTTTTTTTTTATAGACATTTATTTTTATAATAATATTTAATTGTTTGTTTCGTAATATTAATTATTATTCCTATGTATAAACATAATATTTAAATATCCCCTTATATTATACTCGTTTATGGTTTATAGTTATTTAAAATTATTGTTTTTGTATTATTAGATTGGTAAATGTAAAAAAGTATTAGGGCACCCACCTTTTTTGAGCAATATTTAGTGTTAAGCGTTCCTCTTTGTGTTGCACACATTTATTTTCAATGTAACAATAACATTTCGTATTATGTATTAAATTGTTATAATCGCCATTACTTTAATTTTATTATATTTTTTTTTAATCAACGGAATTCAGGGTTTTGATATCTAAATTAGTCTTTATTTTTAATATTATTGTAAACAAAGTTGAAATTATATATACGGGATACATTTTTGTATAATATAGCATTCTCGAGGTAAAAATTCGGTTATTGCGTTTTGTGATACATACGATACATATTATTGTTTTTTTTTTTTGTAGACTATTTTTACTTCTTAAGTACAAAAATTGTATTATGTGATTAATTAAATTGTGACTGTATGTTCACATTCCGTCCAATTATTAGTATATATATATATATATATACATATAATATAAACAAAATTACAATTTTACCATTTTTAATAATTATATACACTTTTAACTGTTATTCAAATGTTAAACATTGTTAGTTATTATAATAATTAATAAATGGCAAATGATTTTATATTATCTTATATAAAAAGTTATTTTTTTTTCTCTTTTTAAAATATGTTTTGCTTATACTCCGGTAATAAAAAAAAAAAATTAAAATATTTATAACCGTTAACTCCTAAATCTTTTGTTATTTTTATCTGAATAAGCTACTGAGTTTAACAATATTTTCACATTGTGAAAAGTTCCTTTTTATTTATCAAATGATAAGATGTTAAAGATAAAAACATTATTTAATGTTATTGTATTGAATATTGAATCATTTGCATACAATTTGCAAAATACTTAATATTGTTACTTATAGCTTAAGTAGAGCAAGATAGGTTACCAATTACTCTTGTAAGGTGTAGCCAGTTAGGTAATCTTTTAATTTTTCTAATAACTGAGAATTAAACATTTTATAGAATGTACACAGTAATCACAATGGTGTTACTTTTCCCACATCTTGTCGAAGAACAGCAGAGATAGTCACAAAAGACCAGGGTCTTTATCAAATTCTATACTAGTTAAACATTAAGTCGAAAATAGTTTACTACATATTAATGGTTACATAGACAGTAAATATTTGGCAAAACACGAATATTATATTTAGTTAAATAATAATACATAGTTTATAACTGAATATGAATAATAATGTACTAATTGAAATTGTAAGTGTAATTTTTTTTTCTTGAAACAAATTTGTATTATAAAAAAAGAATGAATATAATATACACAGGGTTAAGAGTTGATACAATGTCTCCTTAAAGTTAAATAAGTTGAGATGCCAGTTTTAGTATATGGAAACATTATTATTGTATTCAAATAAATAGGATTTAAAACTATTTAAACTTTTAAAATATAGTATGTATATAATTAATGACTCCTCTAAATAATGCCAATAAATAAATATATCTACAATGAGTTATATAAGATATCATGTTATTATTATGACAATTCATGTATGGATAAATATGCCTTAGGGGGTGAGGTAATAAAATAATTATTTACATCCCCCGTTGTTAACTTCTTGAGACAATTTACTCCATGTAGCTGGGAACTTTATTACCAGTACAGTAATGTTGTCAAGAGATCCTTTATTAAAAGATTCCAGTGTTATGTGTTGAGCTCCATAAAACGAATCATCAATATGATTCTTAATACACTCCACAGCTTCTTCGTTGGTAAACATATCCCATAGTCCATCTGAAGCGAGTATTATAAACTGTGGTTCATGTAGAGATAAATCAAATGTTAAAACATCTGGATTGGCAATGACAAATTGTTTCTCTTTTAATGGATAATCCCCGAGCGCTCTGGACGTAGCTAATACTCCAGCAACTCTCCATACGCCATAAAACGATATGAAACCACCAGCATTTTGGATGCGTTTCTTTTCTCCCTTCTAAAATTTAAACAAAATATGCGTGAAAGTACTAATTACAATGTTTTTATGATAATTTACAAATATTTATCTCAGAGTATAAAGGAAGTAATCGGTTTCAACTACAATTAAATATAAAACAAATTTTGATAAAAATTTAATTAGGCGAATATCAATCAAGTGTTGTAATTTCCATCATAATGTGGTTTACAATCAAATAATTAGGTTGTTTATTTAAAACATATATTCAATTTTTCATTAATTCATAACCCTTTTAATTTATTCGACAAAACAAGAAGCTCATATAAATCATGACATTGTACTATATATAATACACATTTCAATTAAACCCGTTTAATTGTTGTCAATAAAAATGAATCAAAATTAATAAACCCATTTTAAATGTGTACAACGCTTAATAAAAAAGAAAAATTCTTTAACATGTTAATTGGCTAGAATTCAAATGTATTATAATTAATTGGTTTATTATTGATATGGAAAATAGTAGTTAGTCTAAAACAAATGTTTTATGTAGTAAAAATTTAACACATTTATTATATGCAAAAATATATTAGTAAATTTATTAATAATTCAAATAAATATAATATACCTGTTGTGGTTTATGATCAAATGATATTGGCACAGTAGCTCCTTTCTTATCACACATAACACCTCTTGAATCTCCCACATTTGCAACAATTAATGTATTGCCATCAATTAAAACAATAAGTGCTGTGCTCCCTGAAATATTTATTTAAACACAAAAAAAGTGAATAATAATGATTAAAATTTTAAATTATATTGAGCACAACATATTATTATTAATAAATAAATGTCTAAAACACAACAGTTGAACTCTAGCAATTATTAATTTAATGTACCCTCAGAATGAAATTCATTTTTTTGTTTTCTTAACAAATATGAAAAGTTTTTAAATTATTGCATTATTCTAATTACACTGAAAGTCAGATTATTGCAAGACAATTTTTTTTAATAGTATAATAAGATGTAAAGCTAATGAATTACCTGCAATATCATTAGTTAATTTGGCCACCTCAATCAATTGTTTATCACCAGCTAGGACTTCGTCGACTAATAGTTTAGAAAAATTTATCTTACCCTTTCTCATTAAGTATGATGAAGGATTAATAACAAAGTTATCAGCATTTTTATTTTGTAAGCTATGTTTGTTCTTTCTCTTCCTTTTCCTTTTTTTTTTACTCTTATCAATTGTGCTGTCATAATCTTCTACTGAACACATGGATTGAGTTTTTCCATTGCCCTGTATAGTTGCTGTTAATTTTTCAGATTCTTTCTTTTTAAGATTTTTCTCATTAAGCACTTTTGTGATTTCAATTATTTTATTTATTAAACTTCCCATCAGATGCGTAGTTGCGAATTCAGCGGCAAACTGAAAATTGTTAAATATTTTATACTCGACATTCAATCGGGTAAGGGTCAGTGGCGCAACCAGAACTTTTTTAAGAGGAGGGGTCCATACTTTAAATATAGACAATTCAACTGAAAAAAAAATCTGGTACATATGTACTATATAAAATTGTATATATATACAACCCAAGGGTGGGAACCGGAACTGGGGATCCCTTCCACCCCCCGGTTGTGCCACTGGTATCCAGTAAATTAAATAAAATAATATTTATTAAATTTGAATTAATTAACTTGAATTAAATAGCGTTGGGAATTATTATAATTTAAATTTAAATTCAAACGCCCAGTTTGTCGACGAGTGAACAAGACGTGACTATAGTATAATAATTCGAAATTAAATTTAGAAAAAAAAAAAATTGGAATTAATAAAATGAATATATTTTGTAAACCAATATATTTTGTATCGGCCAAGACGATATTACATTCGTAAGAATCGCAACTAATTATTAGCTAAATCTGATTACTCACATTACCGGCGTGTCCGTCAAAAATACCGAACAATGATATTCCCGTGCCCATGATATTGGTTTTAATGACGTATCGATCCTCCATTTGTAACCGTCTGCCTCTTATGGCGTACAGCGCGACGTTTTTCCCGTCATACTTCCAGTTCGTTTCCAGCGCGTTTTTTTCGTCCAACACGTCTTTTTCGTCCATGCCGTCCACCGTGTCTTTTTCGTCCATGCCGTCCACCGTGTCTTTTTTGTCCATGCCATCCACTGTGCCTTTTTCGTCCATGCCGTCCACCGTGTTTTTTTCGTCCATGCCGTCCACCGTGTTTTTTTCGTCCACGCCGTCAACCGCTAATTCTTCAATATTATTATCAAGCGCGTTTTCTACGGCCAGGGGCATTTCTATCCCAACTGGCCGGTATCGACTAAATTCCACACGGAGCCAAACGTCGTCTTCAAAAGGTCCTTCGTCCGTAATATGTACACAATAGCGGTCCGTTCGGCGCATTACGCAGTCAGCCGAGAAAAAAAGACTCCGCCCGTTGCTGGTAGCCGAGAAATGACGAATAATAAAAAACGATACACCGCGACGTGCCGGCGCGCAGCACGGACAACGATACAATTAGTCAATTGAGGCTAATCGAATGAAATTATCAATTAACCGACCGGTCGGACGACGAGTGAATATGTTCGCTACGCCCGTTTAACAAGCAAACGAGAAAACGCGTAAATGAGCGACGCCCGGTGATAGTAGACCGTTCGCTCGCATATCGGCCGCGGCGCTTCAACGAAAAAAAACGTGTTGGACGGTGATTGGCGGTTGCCTACGTGATAAACCATAGGAGCAAATATCCAGCGCTCCCCCCGGTACAGTGGCAAAAAAAAAAAACGTACTACGAACGACCGCATTGCGAGATTGTATTGATTTTTGGTTTTCCTAAGGGTTACGCGGATGAGAGAGATAGAAAAAAAAAAAAGGCGTCGACGTCGAGCGGAGAGTTTTCTCTTTACCGACGTTAAATATATATAGCCGATTAATTTTAAATCGGCAATACAATGGTATCAATAAGAAGAAAAAAAATACCTATCCTAATATAATAAATTATACGTAATCCGGAAATCAAGGGAGCGCTATTAAGCAGCGACCAAAGGTCGTCCGTTTTCGTACATTCCCACCACTAAACCTGCCCAAACACTGGCCGCCGTCAACGCGGGTAGAGAGGGAAAAATTTGGGCATGAAACCGCGGCGCTGTTAAAGTGGAAATGTTTTATCCGAAATTACTAGGACAGTTGGTACCGATTACAAATTGCCCTTTTTATATTTTCATCTTGTTGTGTTCATAAATAAAAGCGTTGATTCTGATATCTTTTCAGTAACTTATTATAAAATAACATATTTATCAGAGGTGAAATATATTTATATAATGTGAAAATAATGTACATATTCATTGAATTGTTTCAAAAAATGACAAATATATGGTTGAAATAATTGCTGCATTTTTAATTAATCAATTAAGGTTATATGCTGCGTAAAAAAAAACTCTGGGATTTTGATTTGTTATACGACTTTGAACCCATTTAAATTTTCCAATCGTATTTCTATCATTGTTGTATGAATGTCCTCTACAATTTTGTAAATCAAGTTCATAAAATGGTTAATCTACACAAATCGTCATTAAATATATATTTCGAAATTCGGCTATCATCGGCCATCACTCAACAAGCGTTTTATTATCATCAGAAACTTTAATTAACTACGAATAACCAGTATTATTTATAATTCAATGGTACTATAATAGCCATACTGTAAACAATATTATAGTTAATATATCCATAAACCGTATTAATTACAAAGATAGTGGGTATTTTATTAGTATTTTTTTTCCAAGTTAGAACCGATGGCAGATGTTTATCATATCGCAGAACAATATTATTGATATATGTAGCCTGTAAAATATAATATTAATAATAATTTTTTTTCTAAATTATAATATTTGTTCAGTGATAATGATTTGCATTTCAAGTGTACGACATTTGCGCCGATTACTCTTGTCGGTACAATTGACGTAATAATAATTTATTTTGATTAAAAAAACACAATCGTATCCTCTTTATCCATAAACAAGTAAATATTATTATTGCTGGGTATTCACAATGGATCTCAACTAAATATTATTACTGGTATTCTCCTTGGATGGTTAGGTTAGTGAACATAATCGTTGTTCGACCCGAATGTTCGTACTACTCGTAGATTAAAATCGCCGACGGTCGTATATATGATTATTTCGAGTAATATAAACATAAATATATATAAACTGAAAAATATTTCTATGAAAAATAAACATTCCATTAAAACGAAATCCAATTTAAATAGAATGTTCAGTTATTTCTTAGAACGGACGAGAATCTAAAAGAACCACAACAATTTCTAATCTATTTAAAAGGTTCCGGTTTCTTGAATTGAGAAATACGGGTTCCAATAAAGGTTTCCGTTCTCAATTTTCTTCGGCAACCGGTTCTTTCGGTTGCGGTTCCAGTCTTTGATGTGAACCGTCCGAATAGGCATACACACTGATTATAGGCGTGATATACTTTAATACTTACCGGGGAAGGGGGATTTAGGATTTCGTTTTGGTGAGGGGGGAAGGGGAGCACGAAATCCTTTTTTTTGTTACTCGCCAGCATAAATTGTACGTCATAACTTTTAGAATATACCTATGGCACGGCCTTATACTCGTCCCTCCTTACCATAAATCCGTTGATTTGGCCCAATGAATTACGTACAACAAAACAAATGCAATTTTAGATGACGCGGTTACGTTTGGTTGCCCATCAGAGATACTCTTATAGGGAGGACCAGAAAATATTTATTTTTTTTAATAATTTGGATCATTGATGCAAGTGGGTAAAAAACTAGGGAGGGGGCACCTGTTAGGTCATGGGCGGCCGTTGTATGGTTACAGTGGCGTAATTATGTGGGGAGAGACGCCAGAACAATTTTCATTCCTATAAAGTTAAAATTGTAATAAAAAACCAGTTAATGATGGCGATCTATTACACTGCAATTACAATAATAATATAATTCCAGTACCCTTTACTGTGCTACTCTATTTATAATTTAAGTAGAGCAATAAAAAAAATGTTAGGGTTTCATAAATAACTATCTGTTTATTTGTATATTTTATAACTTGTCTACATTATAATTAATTAAATCATTACAACAACATTTACAATTAAATTGAATAATTATTTAATTGGTAATGCAGAGTTATGTTTATGTACATAGACTATTGAAATTACTACTGTAAAAGAAGTAATTGTCCACAAAATCGTTAAATAAATAAAATTATTTTGCAATCTTGGTGATAGTTTATTGGTATAATAATATTCATACTATAATATCAATATATTATATTTTACATAAAGATTGTTATGGTTAAGATGCCATTACATTTATAATAGACCTTAAAAACTCTATTTAAAATTTTTTTTTTTTTTCTAAAAAATGTATGGTTTATGAATATTAAATTTTTGACATACTAATCCAGTTAAGAAATATGAATGGATAAAATGCAAACACAATTTGTAATGGTTATGAAGAAACATAATATACATCAATCAAACATACAATAGGTGTTCATAATTTAATAATATAATGTATACAAAGTAATATATATAACCCCAAAGGGTAACAGTTAAAATGAAAAAAACAAAAATGACTGGATTAAAGTTTACTAAAGTAAATACTTATTAAAAATAGTACATAAATAACATGTTTTATAAACAAAACATTAAAAAAAAAAATCTAAAATGTTAAATAGGCCTACTGCATTGTTATACTATAATTAATCACCTCCGCCATTATTTACTACTTGCGATACATTATTCCACGTAGGTGGGAATTTAATGACTAGTACGGTTATGTTGTCAAGAGACCCTCTATTAAATGATTGTATTGTCAAGTATTGAGCCCCATGAAAAGAATCATCGACATGCTTTTTAATACACTCCACAGCTTCTTCGTTGGTAAACGTATCCCATAGTCCATCTGAAGCTAGTATTATAAACTGTGGATCATGATGAGATAAATCAAATGTTAAAACATCTGGATTGGCAATGACAAATTGTTTCTCTTTTAATGGATAATCCCCGAGCGCTCTGGATGTAGCTAATACCCCGGCAACTCTCCATACACCATTGAATGATATAAAACCACCAGCATCGGCTATACGTTTCTTTTCTCGCATCTTAAATTGAATCAAAAATTATTGTATTAGTAATAATAATATTTCCTTAGCAGTATGAAAAATTGTTTGTATTGTTTGAACTATAACTAAATAAAAATATATAATGGAGAATTAACTAATTTTGAGATGAAAAATTATGTTGCATATAATAGAAATACAGTAATAATATTTTCAAATAAAATGGAAATCATCCAAAAACTTGTCTACATATTAATTTATTAATACTAATAAAATTATTATATCTCTACAATGGCAATAAAATATCTCTGGTAAAAACATGGGTACTTAAAATTGTATTTTATTCAATTTCTAAAAAAAAAACTGTAACAATTTAAAACCAGATATATTATGGACAATTTGGATGATTTAAAATCACAAAAATAATTATTTAAAAATTATTGTTATAATTATACTATTGATTTTAAATAGTAAAAAGTTTAATAAGTATTTGTTATATGATTTAAATAATTACATTTGTATTTTAATATATTTATACAAATTCATTATTTCTACTTTAAAGTGTAGGCATAGTTGTAAATATTGTAAATTTGTGAAACACAAATAGTGGAAAAGATATTTCTTATAGATCAAGTATATGAGTCATTATTAAATATTCAATAATTATTACATAGCTACATTCAATTTTTCATTTTATCATGACAAAACTCTGATTTCAAAATAGTCACATTATCAAGATTGTAATGTGTACATTACAACTGTACATTTACAGTGAAATTTCTAGTTAATGCCTACTAAATTATTTCTATGTATTTAACCAAATTAAAAATATATTTTGAAATATATACAAAAATATTATAAAATATGTGACTTAATGTGAAAAATTTGTATAAAATATTCTAGTTCTAGAATAATTAGTGAAATAAAAGTAATAAAAAAAAAAGTGCTTGACAAGTCTAATGAAAATGAAAAATGCATTGATATTTATTTTTTCCTTACTGATAACTGATGAATTCAAATAATTTTTAATTAGTTATTGTTAGATAAATAATTGTTCATCTAAAACAAATGTTATATTTTAAAATAAAACAAATTTATTAGTAAATACTAAAATATAACATAATACTTGTTGTGGTTTATGATCGAATGATATCGGTATGGCATTTCCTTTCTTATCGCACATAACACCTCTTGAATCTCCCACATTTGCAACAAATAATGTATTGCCTTCGATTAAAACAATAATTGCTGTGCTTCCTGAAATAATTATTAAAACATAAAACAAATAATAATAATATATATATATATATATACATATATTTTTTTATTATTATTATATATTTAGAGTATTAATCTTAAACATTCTTTTAATTATAATTCTGGTTCCTTTTTTTTCTTCTTAACACATGAAATGTTTTCATTCAAAATTAAATTATTCCGATTAGAATGATTTTTGTAAAACAATTTCGGCATTGTATTCAAGGGTAACTGATTATGATTTTTATATATTAGGGTAAACTTAAATGGAATTAAAAATAATACACTTAGCCCAAAAGGAGATCAACATTAAAAATATTTACATTTACATCCCAAAAACAAAAAATGTTTTATTTTTATCAAATTTAACTATGATCAAATTCAATTTTATGCACACATAATTAAATATAATATAAATCACTCTATTTGTTCACTTCTAGTTTTATTTATCTTAAAATTTTAAAATATGCTTATTGGTTTTAAGATAACACATTACCTGCAATATCATAATTTATTTTTGCTTCTTCAATCAACAGTTTATCGGCAGCTAGGACTTCATCGATTAATAATTTTGAAAAATTGATAGTACCATCTCTTAGTAAATATGACGAAGGATTGATAATAACATTTTCCACATTTTTTATGGGAATTATATTTTTTTTTAAACTTAGTGAGTCTTGTTTATTCTTATTATGGTTAATCGCACTGTCATCTACTGAAGTTACAGGTTTTTTTTGTGTATTCGAATGTGATTCGGTTTTACTTATTTTGGTTTTCATTTGCGGTGTTAAATTATCAGGTGTATTTGTTTTTAATTTTTTGGATTCTGTTTTTATGCCAGTTTTCTCATTGAGCAATGTTTTTACTTCAACTATTTTATTCGCCAGATTTGTCATCAAATGTGTAGTTGCATATTCTGCAGCAAACTAAAAATCATTAAACCAATTTTACTCTATATTGTTATATATATATAATTATGAAATGGAAATAATAATAATGCTTATGACATTTGTAAGATAGGAAACTAAAAATAATAATATATATTTATTTCTCACCTCGCCTCCATGTCCATCGAAAATAGCAAACAATGATATTCCTGTATCCATAATATTCGATTTAATGACATATCTGTCTTCCATTTGTGATCGTCTACCTTTGATGGCATATAAAGCGACATTCTTCCCTTCAAATTTCCAATTCTTACTTAGTGCATCCTTTTCATCGACCATTAATTGTTGAAAATTATTGAAACCCACAAACTTAAGTTTGGGATTCAATTTTTTTAAAAATCCATTTGTATTATGATATAAATTGCCAGAAAAGAGTAACAAAAAAAACAGAAGTAACAAAAGTAGTATGACTTCGGGTTTACTCAAATAAAATTGTATATATTTCCACATGTTGAAAATTGAATTAAATTTGGTTTTTGCGGATGCCAATTTTGATGTTATTAACTTCATGTGTGTTAGATAAACTTGATATATTATTTTATCTTCAACTTTATCATCCATTACAGTTGTAAAACAACTAATTTTTCACCACTAACCAGTGAACAAATCCTGCAATAAATTATTATTATTTTTTATAATAAAATATTTTAATAAATACATAAAATGTACAATATACTATTTGAAAACAATTTTGTTAATATTTTGTTTTAATATTTAAATTAAAACAAAATATTAACAAAATTGTTTTCTGAATGAACTACATTCATAGTTTTAATTCCATCAATTTTCAAATAATAAATAAAGAAGACGAAATGAGGAAAAATTAAGGTAACTATTTCATTTATGATTAAACTTAAATTAAATTGTGATGGGATTAATACGTTTAAAGGTGATACTAAAATATAATATGTTAAAAATATTTATTGTGTTGGTTAAAATAATATTACAAAAGGAGCAAACATCAACTTGAAACTCTATTAGTTGTGGAAAGAAAAGGGCGAATATAGGTACCAACTATTTAATGTTTATCCGGAATAGATAAATAGTGTAATAAAGGTTTTGTGTACAAGTAGGAGACACAATTTGAAATATTGTTTGCATTGTACATTTAAATAAAAGCAAAACTTTTCAATGCTTTAACCTGTACCTATAAATAACATTTTTAATGTGATGTGGATAATATTTATTTAGACAATAATTATTTAATGTCTACGTAGTATTTCAATCTGAGTTACTATCCTTGTCATCTAATCACAAAACATATTTTAAATATAATACTGAAAATGTATCAATGCCTACCTATGTAAATTGATAAACGACTCGAGGTATTCATTTTAATACATTTAATGAGACTGTTTCAGAATAATTAACATGTGTTTCATATAATTGTTATAATTTTCCCAACATCCTAGGCTGTGTTAGGCTAAATAATTTTTTTTTTTTTGTAATCATATTATATTGATTTTTTTTTTTATTTTTGTTTTATTCACTTTTGAATATTAAATTTTAAATAATTTTTATGACACGTTCCTAATTGGTAAATTTCATAAATAAATGGTAAACTTAAACTTGTAATCACAAATTACGATTATCTTTAATACGTGTTAGTATTTTTTCATAATCCAACAATGTAATAATTTGTTGCTTAAATTCTACTATATGTGCAATATAATAAAATAATACTTACCTAAATACCATGTTAATATAGTACGATTAACAATATTATAATAATAATAATAATAATAATAAGTTTTCAGACAACTATTGTTAATGCAAATCGGTACACATTATTATTATTTTAAAGCACTCAAACAAACGTTATTAGTGTAACTATAATGTTGAATTAGTCAATGACAAAACGAAAGAGAGATATGTGGAGTTACTGGGAGTAATAAAACTAATACCTACCAATAAGAAAACAAAAATATTTATGGTACTAATTAATTATTATTTTTATATTGAAATTAATAGTGAACAATGATTTTACAAACTATTGACGTGATAACAGAGATACTAGAATGCATAGTAAAGAGATTAGCAGGGGCAGTGGTGGACCATAGAGTAAATAACGGACGTCGTGATTATAACAAGCAGGCGGCAGGCTGAACAATCGAGTATTTTAATATTTATATTTATATTGTCCTTAAATTTTGGATAATCGCTGACATAAAACACAAAGACAAATGTTCGTATCGACGTGTTCCACCATATGTCCCACCTACCACTTGTTCCAAAAAAAATACATTTGTTTTACGCATAGATAATAGACGGTTATTCTATTATTCTATGGTTTTACGTTTGGGACATGTGTCTTTCGGAACAAAACGATCACGGTTATATTGGTTGTAACCTTAATAAAATAGTCTAGAAAAAAAAAAAGTTTAAAAATTATATTATTTTATAAGCGACGAAAAGTTCAAAAGTACGCACGCTGAGAATACGAATGTAGGCTGTTGACTTCGAAACAATTCACGGCATAAAATCAAATCCGGATTTACTGGTAAGAAATAATTCAATTAACCTACCTAACTTAACTTATTAATATAAGTTACCCGGAACGTACATATTTAAAATTATACAAATATTCGAAATTCGTATTTTAGGAAAATTGAGTGTAAAAAAGAGTTTATACCGAGTTACACAATTAAATAATATTAGGGTAGGTAGTTAGGTATTTTTAAGTTAATAACATTTAACATTTAGAATTCTTAAACGTGATGATAGGTATTTAGTTTAATTATCACGATAGTAATAGTAGACCACATGTGTGTGTTTTTTATGTTCGTCCGTTTACGCGATTTCCACCAGAAGACCTGATCGCCCTTCAAAAACTCCATTGGAGCATTATGGTTGGCGTAACGAGGCGGTTTTATTTATTCGATCGCAAATTTCATAGATTATATAGATACCTAATTATCTATATCCGTGATTTCGATAATCCTTATTCTATACTTGTCTTAACAACGGTTAAAACTCGGTAAAAAACAAGAAAATTTACCTAGGCGATAGTACTCGTGTTAGCAATTTTTTGTTTTATTTTTTTACAAACGTGGTATAATTTTGAAGATGTTTTTGCTCTTTCTTAGTTATTTATTTGGAATAATTTTCGAATTTTCTCGATTTACGTGAATAACGTTATTTATTGTTCGGTAAAAAAATTCGAAAATAAATATTGGCGAGTATATCGGAATTTCGGATATCGGGTTTTTTTTTTTTTTTTTCAAAACCGATATCAAATCCGAATGTTATTGAAAAAAAAAACGTCAATGACGGTCTAATATGAAGAATATGGTGTTTTCAACCGACATATCAGTGAATTTTAATTTTGAATGACGGTTTTCTATTTCAAATATCGAAAAAAAAAATCATATCGGCTCACTACTAAAAACGATTTTGTAAACGATATTTAAAAATTAATACAGAATCTGTATAGTAATATTTATTATTCATTTTTAATTATATGTTATCGATGTTATTTAACGTTATATATTAGAATATTTTAAATCGATGACGGCGTGAACTTTCTTTCATTCAACGACGCAGTAAAACTGTTCAGTATTTCCGCACGCCCAGCTTGTGATATCGTCGCAAAAATTATCAAATACCAACGGAAAGCTTCGATATTCCGTCGGAGTGACAAATCGGTATAACCTATACCCCGATATCACACAATTTCGTTAAAAATTTAAATTATATTTTATAACGACCATCGGGCAGACTATCATCCGTCATTCGAATAAAATTGTTGGTTTCGCGCACGATTCACAACTATAAAAATACACTACTCTTATTATACTAAATAACATCCGTCTACAGATAGGTAACGTTATTATAATAATTTACGGATAACGCGATAATATGACTCGTGGGTTAACTCTTGATAATATTGTGTTTGTTTTATTTTTTTTTTATGTATTGTACGTAACAAATTATTGGAAAAAAAAAAAAATCCCATAGTTCTCCTCTAGGGGGTAATACATCACCCGTTTCCTCCCTTACCCTCTCCCCTCATCGAGTACTCCACCGCCCAGAAATAGCCCCGGACTAGTGTTAACATAAGGTACATAAATAGTAATTGAATAGTGTAATAGAACAATTAAAATCAGAGGCGTGCGAGGAGGACACGGACTTTTCGAATCCATTTATCGTTTATATTATATTATACCCCCCCCACCGTACACAGTGATGCAACTAGGATTGTTTTTTCGGGGGCTGCATTCGCACTGTCCAGCGTTCGATAGATTGAAAAACGCATATCGTATAGAGTTAGAAATCTCGTATAATCTATGTAATTGTTAAATGTTGTGGCATAATTATTTTTTGCATATAAGCTAACCAAAAAAATATTTAATTCCCATAAATACGGTTCGAGGGGGGTGTCCATACAGCTAAAACAACCCCCTTGATTGCGCCACTGGCCGTACATAAAAATACGTTTTTTTTTTTTTTTTTTTGTAAATTCAATATAAACGGACAGAATATATTTAATCGCATTCAAACGTTCTCTGTGGCAATCTGTTTATAAAAAAATAAAAAAAAACTATTTAGGTTTTTCGCGTATTATTCAGCCGGTGTCCTCGAATTAGGTCCTAACCGGCTACGAATCGTGCGCGATTATCTCCGCTTGTATAGAAGTCGAATATCCTGTCGGGTTTGTACGTATTTTTTTTTTCTACGTGTTTAAAATGTTCAATTACAATAGTTATTTAAATAGTATCGATTAATTCGATAGTTTATAATAATAATAATTGTATTTCCTATAGGGATCTGCATTTTAAATATATAACGGTAGTATTTATAGAGACGACTTTTATATAATTAATTATCGGAGTCATCGTGTATTTAGAATAACAGCTACGGTCTGGCTATTTGCCGATACATAAGAAATAATGATATACCTAATGCAGGTATTACTTATATGATTTTGTATGATATTGAAAATGGTTTATATAAAAGTATTCGAACGCTGAAAACGTATTTCAGTAATAATCGTATTATTTATTAAAATATCCTAAATCAGTATCTAAATTTACTTACTATTTATAATATTATGCTCGATAGTAGGAACAGCGGTTATACTTGCCTTTTAATGTTAGGGGAAAGGCGAATATAATAGTAAAATACCCACACCCTACCCGTGTTAAAATAACCTGTAACTAGTAAAAAAAGGCGTTTATAGAAAATTGTTTTAAAAATATATATATAAAAAAAAAAAATTGGGGCCACGGTCGGTATTTTTTTGCATTTAATAAGGAACGGAAGTTTCAATAATGTTGCTCTTCGATCTGAAAAAAAGTAATTTGGGACGCGCAGGTTAAAATGTTTTTTTTCTCAAAAACTCTCCAAAAACTATGGTCACATGTTTGAAATAAAATCAACGATAGATTCATCAAGACGATTATTTATAATCTGTGGTGAAACTCGGAAAATATATAATCGCAATTTATAAAAAAATACGATGAAATGGGGGGGAGGGACGATCCACATGTCGCCCCTTTTATAACCGTCACTGAATAATTGGTAAAGGTATTATAGGTACTGCAGTGGGCAATTTGGGGGATGGATCCTTGACTTATTATTTATGGCGTTAACAAGTTATTATAGTTTAAGAAAATTTGGAAGGGACAAGAGGATCGGAGCCAGTGACTTCTGGATAAATACATACCCCTTCGCCACCAAAGACAAAAATCCTCAATACGCCACTGACGGGTAGGAAGTTAAGGCCACTGGTAAACGTAAATAGTAACTTGTATACATGTGTATTTGTGCAATAATATATTATTGTATATGCCTAAAATAATTCTTTTCACGCCCTATAGCTATTTATAGTATATTTCATTACGATTCATTCGGATTAAGGTTAACTAACAATTCAAACGGTCAAGGATTTACATTGAAACACCGAAATCGAATAATATTATGTTCACAGTTTTTACATAATAATAATAATAATAATAATAATAATGGCGACGGTTATAATCGAATCGCATAATGGTTTTACACTAATAAAATCTACATTTTAATATAACTGTTAGTGTTATTACTTATTATGAATAATATTTATTTTGTATTGTTGCCAATGCGGTTCCGGTATATTGTGCGTATACCTATAACTCGGCCGGAAATTAATTTTTTTTTTTAATTAATTAAACCGGGCACACACTGCAGGTGTTACGTGACGCACGTAGGTGTTCGTACAATTTCGAAACTTCCTATAGAAATCCAATATTATATTTACATGCGTTATTTTAGTTCACTAAACAAATGATAATAATTAACAAAATAAGCCGGACATAGGCTTCCCAACAGTCACACAACCGTTGTATGTGGGAAGTCTGATAGGTATAGAATAATATATAGAATTATTTAATTTGTACACCGAAAGCAATGATAAATCATTCGAGTAATAAAAAAACCGATTCTGAGTGGAGCTCGGTATGTTTTGTAGTATTAGTCATATATTAGAGTAATTTTCTTTACAGTTATCAGTGGCGCCACCAGGGTGGTTGGGACTCCCCCGCCCCCGAATTTTTTTTTAAAAGTCACAATTCAAATGATATATTATTGTATATTGTACATTTTTAAAATTTTTATAAATATAACTAGCTGACCCGGTAAACGTTGTTTTGCCATAAAAATTTATTCTAATGAATATTTCAGTCAAATAAAAAATAACTAAGTTATTGTAAGTGTGTGGGGATGTGGTATACTGGTATATGACTGAAAGAGGAATGGAGCACTGTGAACGATGACGGTCTATAAAAATAACAAAACACTTAATATTCATTTTTTGAATTCGTTGTACTTTTATTATCTAATAAACTAATAAATTTAAAATTACATCTCTATCACAAATTATGAAAATTAAAAAAAAAAAACATTATCAGTCTCTTAGTGCAATGGATTGTACGATATTTTTAGTGAGTCCATCTTTAGCCAACACAAACAAACTGGATGGTTTACCCACGCGAGAACATGCGACGTATAATTTACCTCGGAAATACAGGAAAATGTACGCAATATTTCTGTTTATCTGTATAATACTAATGTCTGGATTAAACAAATTTCGTTATTGATTTTTGATATTAATAAGTTGTTAAAATTTGTATTTTAAATTGGGAGCGAAGGGCACCCTCGAGTTGGTGACTTTTGGATAAATACATATACCCCCACCCCACTTCCAAAGAAAATATCCTTTAAAAAAGTCACTGTAGATACCACCTATGTGTTGGCTATTGCAGTATACTTTACTAAGTCCACTCTCGTTGAAAATTCCTGGGCACGTCAACTGATTTGAAGTTAAGTATTTGGAATATATATATATATAAAATACTCATTACCTAACCAATAACGGATCGTCCTGAATAAAATTAAAAGTCCCCCCTCCAATTAAACATAGACTAACAGCTGTCAGAACCATAGGTTAATTTAATTCGCATGGCATTTTATAATACGAAAAAAAAATATATATTACAGTAGGTCTAATAAATAATTAGTAACTATATAAGTAGGTCAATTGGCAGCGCGGGCAATTCGATTCGACAGCAAAATAGCGTATTTTTTTTTTTTTTTTTTCCCGGAGTGTAGCTAGGGGGGGGGCGGCGGGTGAGAGACCCGAATCCGCGTGCCGGCGGTCGGTGGCGCAGCGCAATCTGCCCGGCGCGGTTCCGCCGCCGGCGTTTCTTTAAATCGATGATCCCTACGCGACCGGGACGCGACGCCTACGCGCACGCACGCAAATACATTTTCGCGTATCGCCCCCGATACTTTATCCCGACTATATATAAATACACTTTTTTTTTTTTTATATACGCAAAACCGTCTCGACGGTGGCGCTACGTACCGGGTACAACGTGCGTTAACCGTACCAGACGGACTGCCGCCGTCTATACGCCGCAGTAGTAATTGATCGCGTACGCTTTCGGTGCCGTTCTACGCGCACAAAATTTTATAATATAATAATATAAAATATTATTTTTATTTTTATTTTTTATTATTATTCAATTGGTTTAGTCGATTAGCAGCTATTCATATTCATTACCTCGCAATAAATTAATTGCCACTCGCACATATCACAGTTTTTTCTTTCTTTTTTTTGTTGTATTAACGTAGATATTTACCCTTAAGTGGTGCTACTGGTGAGTTTATATTATAATTTTTTTTTTTTTTCTTTAGATTTATATTACGTTTTAACGATAATTATTTACACGCAAAAGAATACCCGATATTTTATTTTAAAAATATGAATAATTTGAAAAATGTGAAACCGGCACATAACATTTTGGCGCATAGGCGTGTCTCGACGGGCGGCGGGGTAGGTATCCGCAGCAGCATCAGCGGCGGATCCATTTAACTCCCTAGGGACGTCGGTGTTTTCTTTTTTTTTTGTTTCTTACTCTTATTATTTTCTAAATAATATATCGATTTTAGTAATACTTTTATAGGTGTATTCGTTTTTTTTCTCCTGTCGACACTTTGAACGTCTACTATAAATCATGTAAAAAATTCAACACGTAAATCTATCGTGTTCGCTAAACAATTTATTCGTAATTGCAATTTTATATATTATCGTTGTATACACCCTCGTTCAATATTATACGTTTTTTTTTTCTTCATAACGACCCCATATATTAGTATTATCTATAGTTATTAGTATAATTAGCATTGACGTTTTTTGAATAATTTTTCGGGAGGGTGAAGGTCCAACATTTCAGGAAATTTACAAACCCGTTTTTAGAATTATTTCCTTATAAAAAAGACATTGAACTTACAATTTGGATATAAATATTTTAATAGACATGAGTTATGAACATACTAATACATTGGGCCATTTTTTTTTATTTTTTTTCTATAAGTCGGTTGGTGCCCAGACACGGAAGACACCCCCTGAAAATACGCCACTGATATTTAGTGTAGTTAATAAGTATCGCCGAGTATAAAATTATTTAACTGTCCAATAAAACCTACTCGGCTCGAATGGTTTTTCTTTCATATATAGGTACACACCTATATTAATCGATTAGAGAGAATGATATATAATTAGGTTAATTTTAAGACATTTTAACGCACGCCTGTATATAAATGTATGTATAAATTTCAGCATATATATATAAAAGGGATGATTTTTTTTTATCATTATACGAACGATTACGATGTGATACGTCGAGTGGGTAAAAATCGATTTTGGTTTTTTCAGCCGTTATATATTATCGAAAATAATCGTGGAATCATCTTGTTATAAAAAATTATTTTCAAAATGTTATTTCTTTATTCCGTACACACCATAAATGCATAGTATTAATGCATTCGATTTTCGAATAGCAAATACCAACCCCCCATCCCCTCCTTTCACACCGTCAGACTATTTTTCTAGTAATTTTGATACGCACACCACTAAAATTACCATTTGCGAAGTATTAACAGTTTAAAATTTTGACCGGAAGCAGGTCAACACCCCGGGACAAATATTTTTAAACGCCCCACCCTTTCTCTCATCCCTTTGTAAAGGTGGAATTATTTTTTTTTTATATCAACTTTTTTTTTAGACAAATATTTTTTTTTTCGACCGCGTGTTGAAAAGAGGGAGTGGTCATTTGAAAATCAAAAGTTTATATAGGTCACAAGGAGTTGGGATTACAGTTTGAAAAAGCTGATACAATTACATATAGGAATTGAAAAAAAAAACAAATCAAATTTAAAATCACCGAATTGTGATAAAAAAAAAAAATTGTTAAATTTTAAATTATTTAACAAAATCAAATTAATTAACAAATGTCATATGTGAAGTAAATATAATTCCAGTTTGCAATCACATCTGCAGGTGCGGTTTTTTTAGGCCTAGCTGATATTGTATATGGAGGTTAGAAATGATAATTAACTATTACTCTGTTGGTTATTACCTCGTGTCAATAATATACTCGTATGTTATGTACCGGGTACCGACCAATAAAAAATAAATTACAGTAAAAATATAAAATTGACGTAATAGCCAGGGAAAGACAGTTGTACACAGTTTTTCTTACAGTTTTAAAAGTGTTCATATTTTACTAAATAATCGAAAAGAAATGTTAGAAGTAGGTTAGATGGCACAACCATTGGGCGGACGGTAATGTCAATCTTTTATACTCGTTAATAATTAACATATAGACCGTAGACCTAACCGAACGTAACCTATTTTTCACAATAATTACTTAATTTTTGTATTATTCCGATAACAAATCGTCTATAATAATAATAATAACCGAATACGTAACATTACAATAGTAAATTTGAATATTAGTTACATTTTGACAGACGACGTAGTAACTGGTACAATATAATATTATATTATCCAACGCCTCATATCTGTCCTTGACAGTTTTGTACAAACGCCATAACTAGGTGGGTACCCAAATTTTATTAGTTTATTGATTTTTTTTTTTTTTTAGTTTATTGTTAGCATTTTTTTTTTCGGTACTCATGCCGTCACTCGAAAACCTTAGGTTGGTAGGTTAGAGGTATACACAAGATAAAGATCACGCATAATATTAAAACTAAAAATGGTAGGTATATATACGCATGCAATATAATAATATTAGCATACAAACGGTGAGAATAATATTTTTACTTTTATGTTTATGTTAGGTAACTATATAAACACGAGTTATATATACTTGTATGGTATTATTAAGTTAAGAAGTAGGAAGTACTCTAGTTTTATATGAAAAATACTTATGTACCTACCTATATTATTATTTTAAAAATTTTATTGTTGGCCACGTTAGATAATATTTAATACGTAAACAAATATATCTCGCATATTTTTACGTGAATTTATTTTTTATTTTTCAGATTAAATATGGCGAATCAGACGAACCCTGTGAAAAAAGTCCCCATTCATTTACAGGTTCGTAATTAAAATACGTAATAAATAACTACACATCTGTAAAATAATTAATTCATTAGTACCTACCCATATGTTATTAAGCTTATTATAATCATTGTAATTAAATCGACTGGCGTGTATTTTTGTTTGTAATTTACTCTCCGAACCGTGTAAAAAATATGTAAAATACAAATTAAAACTATTTACGTAATAGTATTAAGTAACGTGTGAAATAAAGTTTCGTAACAATTGCTAGTTGGTCGTCGTCGAGTTACAGATAAATGAACGTGATACCCGCGTCCTGTTCTCGGGGTTTTATCTTACATATAATTAAATTAATATCATACATGTATGTAATAAAAACATAATTTTCACCATAACTCATGTAAGGTCCGGGAGCAATTTCGATCAAACTCTGTACACACATCCCGCGTGGATATGAATCCGGGACCATCCGGACGAAAATATTGTGGGGTGTCATATTGATATTTGAATTTTGGACTCGGTATTTCGCTTAGGTAAAGTTTGTACTGCCGGTATAATATATAGGCTCTGAAAATGCGGCGCTAGAAAGTAAAACGGACAGAAAAAATAAGAAATAAAGAATTATTAGATACGGTAAATGAAAATAATGCGTTATGCAGACGAGTCCCATACGCCGAGACAGACACCAAGTAGAAGGGATGATAGGAGGGAAACGGGAAAGAGGAAGGCCAAGAACAAGTTATACGGGGTCATACGATAAAAGATTAATCGGGAGTCGACTCATGCGGACAACTTAAGAATAAATTAAACCTAAGAGAAACACGGAGAAATCATTTTTTGTCGTAAACCACTCCGAGGATTAAAAATTACGAATAAAATAAAATAACGCAATATCTAGGAAATTTAATACATAATATAATGCCTAGACAATTTATGATGGCAAATATATATATTTTTTTTTTGTTAAATATTCTACCTAAAACAACCGTTATTCTATTAAATGACTGATGGTATATTACTAGTAATATAATATCTCCATATTATATAGTTATATAAATAATGAAAAGTGCTCGTAGTTAAATCGCCTTATTAATCTTATTTAAAAACATCTAATAGGTAATATAACAACTATTTCTTCGGCCGCCTCACATTCCAACATAAAAATATAAATAACTAGCTGCCATTGCCCGGTCTTGCTTGGGTCGAGTTCAGTTATCCAGAATCATTGCTAAAAATGGTCAAAACTTTTTTTTAATCTTTTTAATCTATTTTAAAAACGACACTTTCCCGCGACAACTAAATCGAATAGGTAATAAAAACTGTTATTTTTTCATCCGTTTCGCCGAGGAAACCCATAAGTCAACCAAAAATAATTCGATTTTCGTACCGAAAATACCAATAACCCCGTGTCGGCTATCCTTAATTTATTTGTATCAAATTAAAGTATAACCCATGTTAATCGGGGATAGTGTAGCATTCTATCAGTGAAATAATTTTTAGAATCGATTTGGTCACACCAGAGATTTACCCCTACGTACAATTTTACGTCTTTTGTAATATTAGTATAAAATATAATGCCAGTCTTTGTTGTATCGATGATGGTTTTGATTTATGTTCGAGATAAGTTTGTGTAAACGGTTTTTGTTTTATGTAATTTAAACAAAAAAAACCGCTTTGACGCTAACAGTTACGATTGAATATGAATATATACACGGGTTATTGTATATACCTAACTGATGTTATAATAAGACAAATAGAAAAAAGTACATATAACCTTCAAAATGCACAAGTAAAATCATTAATCATCGAGACTAGAATATTTGTATTTATTATTAGAAAAATATAGTTAGCATAACCTTTTTCAATCGCTTTTCATAACGTTGATTTTTTTTTTTTTTTTTGTGACACACAATAAAAACAAACAACATTAATATAAAACCTATTTAAGAAGAAAAGCTATAGGTATTGAAATGTTATTTGGAGGTCTTCAACTCTCACTTCCCCGATTCTGTTCTATCGTTCTATGACGTTTGTACAATACGATATTATATTTAAAAACTAAAGTATGTATTATTTTTCAATGTATATTATGTTTTTTATATTTTGAATTGAAACGTGAAATTATATTAATTTATTATTGCCTACGCAGTTTCATGCTAATTATCGGGACTCGATAAGTTGTATAGCAACTATTTTAATGATTAAATTTATTTCGTTGAAAAAAAAAAAAAAAACGGTTTTATATAGAATAAAAAAATTAAATTATTTAAGTATAACGTTTAAGTGTAGACTCGAAGAACAAATTTGAAAATTAAATTACATCAAATGACAAAGACAAATATTGTATTAACAATGAAAACGGTTGAGCGATCGCTCTCGACATAAACGAAAAAAACTGATTAGAAAAAAAAAGTATTATATTGTTGTAAATTAGATTTAAGCGAACACGTAAAATATAATAAAACGGTTAAGATAAACTATAGTGCAATAAAAAAAAAAAAAAGGTAGGTTAGGTATTATTTAGGACACTAATAATATTATGTTGTATGGTTGATATGGTTAAAACATTCTGTTTTAGTAGGGGTACTATCGGTAATTTGCGATTCACGTGGAAATAATTTACAATTTAATTTTACAAAGATTGATAATTGCTAAATTCGCGTGCAATGTTTAATCATAAATACATTTAGCTTTTCAATATCCTATAAAAATATAAAAATAAAAAAATATTGAAACACGTAGACCTATTTGAATTCCTATGAAACGAATTTGTATCTTATTTAGATATTTTTTTGGAATATACAAACATTATATGATTTCTGTATATTTGAGCACTGCTATAAGTAATCCCCACTCGTAAGTTAAATTATTTGTTTGTACTAATGTAGAAATCAATGAAACAAATTATTACTTCATACAACCTATATAGTTACTTTAAAAATAATGTGTTTTTTTTTCTAAACTTTTAATAGGAATCAAGAAGTTTATCGAAAAATACAATCTAAAAAAAAAAAAAAGATTGAAGGCCATTCTAAATGCGATTTTTCGGATAGATTATTTTTTCCCACTGATGTTAAACGTTTTATAATTTGTATTCCAAAAAAAAAAAACTTTTTAAATGTTATATCATGAAATAATAATTATAAGTTGTCTAATTTATTCACAAATAAAATGTTGTAAATGCTAAATAATCGTAATGTAACGTGACAATAGTAAATAGAAAATATATTCTTTTACTTTTTTATCAGAAAGGTTTTATAATTTATTTATTTTAACTAAATACATTTATTTAAGTAGACTACTCTTACTTAAGTAAAAATACTTATTTATATATATATATATATATATATATATATATATATATATATATATATATATATATATATATATATAATACATATATAATTTTGTTTTTAGAGCTCACAAAATCGTATTTTAATAAAGAACGGCCAAGTGGTTAACGCAGACAAAATTATCGACAGCGATGTTTATATCGAAGATGGCATAATTAAGTAAGTGTATTTGTATTGTACTTATGGGCGCCCTTTGAGAGGGAAGAGAGGGACACATCATTCACTAGAAAATAATAAAATATAATAGTGTTCAGTTTTTAAAACTAAAATCTGCATAATTTTATTTATTATTAATTGTTTAATGTTTGTGGTTGTCTCAGTGTTATGGCCACTAACCAGTATAAATAAAAATAAAAATAAATAATAATTTTATACATTGTGTGTAACGTTGTATTATAGTTTCATTTTGTCCCTCCCCTTAATATGATGATTGTAACCTGACCTTTATTGGCTATATGAACAACAATGTATTATAATTGGGGCTAGATACGTCTAAGAGTTTGCATATTTAATACAAATATGTAATTGTCGAAAATATAGCCAAGTAATATACAAACGTGTTTCATAGCAATACGGATTTATTAATAATTATTTGAAATTTTCAAATTTTTTTTTTTTTGTTATTAAGACAATCATATTATAATTTATTTATTTTCATCAGCCTTTTTATACTCAAACTTATATTAAAAATTCGCTCAAATCACATATATATATATTTGTTTTATATAGTTAAATACTAATATAGTTTTCAATTTAAATTTATCAAAACATGTTTAACCGAACTTCTGCTCAGAATCGTTTATCGTTTGGAATGATCTATCGTTGCGTACAGATATAAAATAAATATCCTAATAACTCCCCACCCGCACAACGGTGGTACCTAATATGGTCCGAAGTACCAATGTCCGATGTAGACTTTTTTAATTTGGAAATAATCAACAAAAGTCCAATATACTGAATCTCGTATTATTATTGCTATTGCAGCTGTTAGCCGTGTTGAATTATTATAACTCTGTGTAGAGTTATAATATAAAATTTTGTCCGGTGGAAAGCAGAGTGGTTTTCGTACGACTAAAGTCTAAAATTATATTAGATTTAATTTTAGATTCCAATGGAACTATTGTAGTTTTATACGTCGGATTGTGTATTTTTACGTTTCGTTTACAGTTCGGAGAACAAAAAAGCAAGACGAATTCGCCAAATGATTAATAATATTATACCGCACACCCCGCTCTACCCATCAGCTATTATAAACGTGATGGCCGGCCGAGTACTTAATTTTAGTTTTTTTTTTTAAAATATTTTTTTATATTTATGTAACGTACATCTTTGAATTTCTATAAGTTATTATACACGCAAACCGAAACACATATATAATATCAATATCGGGAATAAAACAAATGTTATTTTTTAAACCATAAAACTTTATTACTCACCCCCAGTAACAATTTTTAAAATCTCCTATTCAATTTTTTTAGTCTACATACCCATTTATATGGAAACTATCAAACGCGTAGCTAATATGGGTGTTTTGGGTGTTAAAACACTCTCTTCCCTTCACTCAATCGTATTTAATTCACAAATGTATTAGGTATATACTTAATAATGTTTCGGGGTTTGTATATACAATTTGTAATTCGACTATTACATTTTTATATTTGATATTATTATTTATCATGAAAATCAAAGACAATATATATATATATATATATATATATATATATATATCTCAAATACTTAAAAATAATTATCTTCTATATCGTATATCGCGATGGTAACCTATGGAAGCACCAGCTGCCGTTGGACATTTCTATCGATAAACGGCGTCGCGAACCGTCTCGAAAATTCTAGAATTTGTGATAAGTAATAAGAAAGTGTGAACCCACTTCCCACCAAGTTGTATTTAAATATTAAATTAAAATTACTCCCCTCAAACAAAAAAAATCCCGGCTACGCGTTTGGAAACTACATTAGCGATTCGACGTCGAGGGTCGATTAATCAATTGGACGGTTAGGTTAATCGAGTGTGTTGTTTGTCGCGAGGGGAATAATTGTCTTGTTCCGGCTTTTTTAAATTTTTTATTTTTTTTTTTGAAATTATAACATTGACCTATATCGGTATAGGATAAACATATATATATTTTATTTTTCTACCGGGCGCACGATAATATTATATTATATTATGTGGACAATAGCACCGCCCCCCCCCCCTAAAATATGATAAACCTACGTTTCGACTATCAGAGTCGAAATGACTGTGGATGACCTATAAAGTTATTACAAAGAAGGACGTGCACTAGATCGAATAGTATCGGAACAATTTGGTTGGTTCAGAAATTGTGTTCGATTTATTCGCCGTACTTCCCGGAATATATTTTTTCCCTAAACATAATTTTCGTCTTCGGCCGACACAGTCGCGGTGGTCGCGTGTATCAATATTATCGTTTATTCTACACTTTAACTTGTGTGATATTTTATTAGAATTTCAATTTTAATTAACGATTTATCCGAATTTCGGTTCTTAGAATAATAATAGAGAATTCTGTGGTTCATCAGAGATTAAAAATGTATATATAAATATACTTAAAGATATTACAAACTTTTAGTCTACTATATTGTAGTCTGGAAATCAATATTTATATTACTTAGAGGTCAGGGCCGTAATTTGAAATTTGATGCGCGGGGGTGAAAAAAAACGGTTCTGAGCAAAGTTCACAATTACAATAAAAATTTAAAAAAAAAAAAAATGTATATTTTAAACGGTTATAGAGAATAACTATTACATTACCCTCAAATATTTCCTTTCTTTAACACCATTAGAACAATCATTTATGATGAACCTTGTGTCAAATGTTCGTATATTTCTGTCGGGCCGAAAAATTTGTACAAACATTATTCGGAAAATTAATTTTACGATTTTCATCAAAATTAGCACTTTCAACGCTTATAAAAAAAATAATTATTAAAATATGTTTAACTTTTTTCATTAATTGCCGTACTTTTTCCCATTTTTCCATCATAGTAAAAACTAAAATTGTTTATAGGAAAATGAACTTATACGTCAATGATAATATTATAAATTATAGTGACAAATTACAAAATATTAAACGTAGTAAAATAACGAACAGATTAAAATATTTTAAAAATTAGCCACCTCCTTAATATATTAGTATTTTATGTTATAATAGAATGGTCGGCTGTAATCTCATTATACCGGGAGGCACAAGAATTATTGACGCAGCATCAATGTTGGTTTTACCAGGTATTTATAAGTTATTTATTACCTAATTATAATATTAACTCAATATATAATTTTCAAAGCCGGGCAAATATTAGTTAAAAAGTTAAAAGTTAATTTTTTTGATACATTTTTACTTGTTAGTAAAAGAAAATAACTTAGTTATTTTTTTTTAATAAATAGTTTTAACTTATCTACTTATTTTGTTCAAATTTAAGTTATTTATGAATTTTTTGTAAAAAAACAAAAACTACAAACTTGTGTGTATGTTTCTGCATTTACTTTTCGAAGAAAACTTATTTTTACTTGAGTACGTTTTATACCTAACACGAGTCTTGTATAATAAGTCTATATAAGTCTAAAATATTAGAGTACAACATACGTTTATTGGTATAGTAAAGAGTAATTTTAAAAAGTATCTTTTAAATTTTAACTTATCTTAAGTTATTATTTTCCTGAAAATTTGTGACCTAACTAGGTTACTCAAATTCATTTATATTTTAAAATTAACTTTAAATCAGCTTAGTAATTCTTTTTTTAAGGATAGTTATCCATAAACTAGTTTAAAAAATCGGTCAACTTGCCCAACTTTGATCGTTTATCATATGTGCTAAACATGCGTTTATCTTTCTTGGCAAAGTTTTAAATACCTACTTTAAACATTAAAACAAATTAATAATAATGAACATTTTTAGAGTAATACTTAATCGAATGTTGTATAATATCGTTACACAGTGGCGTAGCTAGAGTTTTTCAATGGTTAGTCACGTATAAAATATACCTAGTAATAGGAAAAATGGTTAATACTATAATAGTGACTTAATCGATACTTATCTGAATCAAACGAAACTCAAAAATTATTGGAGTTTTAGAATCCGAATGTAGACTAAAATATATTGTCATTTTTAATTTAATTGAGTCTTCAAATTATTGAAATTAAAGACCATACCTATATAATCTGTGCAATACGAATAACAGCATAATTATACAAATTACAATTCATATCTATTCTGGAGATTTGTTTAGATATAAATAATAATCAAATTTTAATAATTATTGTTGAGGTATAATTTCTACAATTATTATACATGCAGACATTTACGTCTTACAATATACGTGTGTGTATCTAAATGTCGGATGGTTTTGAAAATTATAAACCAAAAACATATTAATAACGTAAAAATTCCGGTGATTTTATTTTATACTTTACCCTAACTCTAAATTGGTTTATCTTATATTATACCAGCCTAGTTTTTTTTATCCAGTGTTTTAACTCATTAACCTATTAACCGTATAGATATACGATAATAACGTATCTTTATAGATAGGTTAGGTTTTTGTTTTATGGTTTTTTTTTTTTTTTTTTTATAGATTATAATCATATATATATATATATATATATTCTTATAATATATGAACAAGTTTATCGAACAATTGAAAATAATTGAATAGAAAAATATTGATATTTATTATAACGACCTTTACTATTAACTAGCTGTATTGCCCGCTCGGAGACCCGTCGTTTCAGAGCTCTACTTATTAATAAAAAATTAAAAAAACTAATTCAAATTTTAAAATGGCCGGAAATTAGAACGCAAATGTCAGTTATGTTCAAAATTTCAGAACTCTACGCCTACGGGAAGTCGTACTTTCTATAGACCGACGTACAGCCGAACTCTTTGTTTTATCAGTATAGATGATAGTGTATTAATCCAACACGTAGGTTTTTGAGAAGAAAACAAATGTATAGGTAAGCAAGCGCAACTAAAAGGTTTCCCATCTTACATATCTTGATTTTCTCTATATGAAATATAATGTTTCATACTACGTAGATGAAAAAATTAGTCAGGTTGGATTTCTCTAAAAAGTGGGTAGGCGGTAGTTTTAGTTTTAAACAATTCGTATAATTTCTAAATTATAACGATTTTAATTTCGGCGTTCATTACTACCCACGTAATGTTTACGTTTTAATTTATGATGTTTCCGTTAAAATAATAAATCTCTATTAATAAGTATGATTAATGATTATTTGTATAAGTTTTATTTAAACAAAATCGATCTCGAAATAAAAAAATAAAACTTGCTGCTTGATGCTATTTGCATAACACTTATATACCTATAGTTTATCATATTGCCTTTATATTTCTATAATGGTATTCGATTTTATTAATTCGACGGCATTCATTCGTACAGTTTTTTATACTTAATAATACTTTAATAATACTTGTCGAGCAAAATACATCGGAAATCTATTCTCCGGCAAATCGTTCAATAACCGATGAAATAATCCATGCTTCGCACGTTTAAAAAATATTTTTAAGAAATTATTAATTCTGCGCTTTTAGCTTTAAACTAAATGGTTTTTTTTTTTTAATAAGTACAAATGACAAAGAAAATTATCTTATTACAGCAATGTTTATAATGTCTAAATTTGTTTGACGCCGTCATCATCTATTGAAGCGAGCACATCTTCTCTTCCGGGTAAAAAACAATATCGAGCCGTGCGTTATTTTGTTTGAATGAAATGATATCCGCAGACACTAGTCGAGGTATAAAATAAGTTCGAAATTAACACGAATAAATTAACAGACGTATAAAAAGATTAATACGACAAAAAATTGCGTGCTACATAATATGTTTTATGCCAGAACCAGTGACGCGTTTGTATACGGGCAATTAGGGGCAACTGCGCCAGAACATTACGAAAGAAATGTTAACTTAACATATTAAATAAGTTACCTAACCTTGTACAATTTATGGGAAATATAGTTACTTAGTTGAAACAATAGTTGGTGTAGTAGAAAGGGCATTATACGCATTGAATAGAATAAAAACGTAATATTTAGAATCCATAGTTACTGAAGTTACCGTAAACAACTTACACAAAAAACCTAAACATTGAAGTGGAATTGGTTAAAAAAAAAAAATGAACTATGAAGAGTTACTGAGAAGCAACTATAATTAATGACTTGAGTAATAAATTACTCGTATATTGTGTTACAATGTGAAATCAATATAACAATAATAATCCTATAAATCGTCTAAATACATTTTTGATACGTCATCAGGTGAATTTTCTTTGGAGTTTTCGGTATGGGGAGAGGGGGTACCAAAAAAAAAACTGCCCTCCGGCGCCAAAATAGTCGAAAAATGTTGATCAAAACACGATTTCACTTTATTTTAACATTTTTATATAAAAAAGTTTAAGCGATTCATATTTTTGTATTCGTCATGTTAATTATTTTATACGGTATAGGTGTTAAAAAATAAAAGTGTTCTAGAAACCATTCGATATAACGACTCAAGTAATACCTAATTGTTTTAAGTTATTATCTAATTGCTATTATTACAATACAAATTTTATAATCCTACAATTGTACCGGAATTAAAGCCTAATCTATCAAATTTAATTATAACAATGTATTTTTATCGCGTTATATTATAGGCACGCGACTGTTCCATCCTAATCCATTATGAGTTATAGTAATAGTAATGGTTATATAAAAAAAATGTATTATAATTATAATAATATATACATATGTATACAAATATCATATTTTCCAAAATAATTAATAGTTCGATTGCATCAAACCGTTATATAGTATGTACGTAATTTAATAATAAATGGTATCGAATAACTATCGAATACTTTTTAATATTTATGCAACAATAATAACGGTTTCTGTCGATTTCGATTCGATGTTTTTGTTGTAATTCAATGAAGATTATTCGTAGAGACCTGAAACTTTGCCGAAATACTAATATATATTAGACATTATAATACGTTCTAGATGTAGTGCGATTTTAATAATATTCTGGCGATTTTTGAGTTATTGCAATAGCAGTTTGAAATTCCCAAATTATTTTTTGTTTTTGTTTTATGTGAATAAAATATGTTGTTATTTATATGTTTATCAGCGTTATTAGTTCAAATTTATGTTAAAAAAAAAAATGATTTATCGTTCCATTTAGTATTCTTAATATTTTACGCGAGTAAGAATATGTTTGTTTTTATTAATGTGTAGTATAGGTGTTTAAATAACTAAATTTAAAAATAATTAATTACAGGCGGTATAGATCCCCATACTCACTTGGAATTGGAATTTATGGGAGCTGTGTCCGTAGATAACTTTTATCAAGGAACCAAAGCGGCCATTGCCGGCGGAACAACAATGATAAGTACGATTTTTTTTTTCAAATATGTAATTTGGTATATATTAGTTTACCTGTTTAAATAATTGAACATTTAATGCAGTCGATTCTGCGTTGCCAAGCAAGGGCGAGTCTTTATTGGATGCTTATCATAAATGGAGAACACGTGCAACAAATAAAGTTTGTTGCGATTATGCCTTGCACGTGGGCGTTACTTCGTGGTCAGATCAGGTAAACTTTAGCTATGGGTGTTGTTTCAAGATCCAGATCTAGGTGGATATAGTATTTTTTTATGAGGGGGGATATACAAATATGTGTATTATGCTTTACTAATAGATAGATTAAATTGTTCATAAAACAAAATTTAATTTTCTGGAAGACCCTACCATAATATTAATTATTATTTCTACTAATATTTAGGTAAAAAGAGAAATGGAAGAACTTTGTAAATCACACGGCGTGAACTCGTTTAAAATGTTTATGGCGTATAAAGGAGTTTTCATGTTAGACGATTCTGACTTGTACAACAGTTTCGAAGCATGTAAAGAGCTTGGCGCTGTTCCAGTTGTACATGCTGAAAACGGAGACATAATATATGAAGTAATAATATAAAAATCATACAATTTTATGTCGACAACTCATTGTTATATTATTTTGTTATAGAACACAAAACGATTGTTAAACTCCGGTGTTAAAGGGCCCGAAGGACACGCATTGTCTCGTCCTGAAGAAGTCGAAGCTGAAGCCGTCAACAGAGCTTGTACATTATCAAATCAGGTACTATAAACACATAAATAGGTACTCAAAACTGTGGTAATCTTGTATTTTGCAATTTTTTCAACAATATAATCTAAAAATTGTATCTAAAATAAATTCTGTCCGGAAACCCTGTAAAAATATATTTCGTATATGTTTTGAAATATCGATAAATATCTTTTCTTCAGGTCGGGTCGCCTTTGTATGTTGCGCACGTAATGAGCAAATCTGCTGCGGAAGTATTAGCAAAACATCGCGCTGAACAAATCAAACAAAACGGTAATACTAACATTTTCGGCGAGACGTTAGCAGCTGCCATTGGAACACATTGGAATAAAAATTTACTAACAAGTTGGCATGACGCTGCAGCGCACGTTTTAAGTCCGCCATTGAGTTTGGACCCTGATACCCCGTCGTTTTTATTGAATATGTTGGCCAGGTAATGATTTTACCACTTGGGTAAATTTTATTATAATTGAACAATTTTTTTCTGTATACATTTATAACGAGTTTTAAAATAAAATTGTAGAGATAAAATACAAACAACCGGAAGTAACAACACAACATTTAACTCTGAACAAAAATCATTGGGTAAAGACGATTTTAGTAAGATACCTAATGGTGTTAATGGATTAGAAGATCGTATGTCGGTTATTTGGGAAAAAGGCGTGGAATCGGGACTTTTTGATCCGTGTCGTTTTGTTGCGATTACCAGTACAAATGCCGCAAAGATTTTTAACATCTATCCGAAAAAAGTAATCTTTCTATAACACTTATTATTATTATTATTATTATTATTATTATTATTTATTTGTTAATGTAAATGTAATCTGTGTGTTCTAATGTTATAAAATTGCTTATAACTCTTACAATTGATTCATAATAACTAACAATACCGATTCATTTTTTTTCCAGGGCTGTATAAACGTTGGTTCAGACGCCGACATTGTTATATGGAATCCAAAAGGAAAGCGAACTATTTCTACTAAAACTCATCACCAAGCAGTTGACTATAACATTTTTGAGGTAAATATATTGCAGTTTTTTTTTGTTGTTGCGAACACCTAGTTTTACAAATTCAAAATGAATAAAACATTTTTTTTTTTTTAAATTTTAGGGAATGGAATGCCACGGTGTTCCTGAGTATGTATTGGTTGGTGGTCGTGTTTGTGTTGACGAAGGAAATTTAAAAGTTGTTCAAGGTCTCGGAAAATATATTCCCATGTCCACTAATTCGGAATTTGTTTATAACATCGAAAAGGTATATTATACTCTATACATTATTGTACTGCTTGTTCTATGAAAAACATTAAAAAAAATCTTAATTCCATAACTATAATTAATACAATTTAAATTGTCTTCTAGTTGTATTATTTACCTATATCTTATCCAAGTTCTATTTTTTGTTTGCAAAAACAAATAACAAAAAAATGTTTTAAGTTACAATAATATCTATAATATTCTTCAAGTTTTTATTTTTATATTTTTCATTGGTTTCCAATAATATATTTTATTTAAAAAAAACTGATAAAACAATAACACACATTAATTGCTAAACAAATACATTTTATACTTATAGCCTAGAATGTCAAATTTTAGGTATAGTATAGATATGTTTTTGAAAGAATAAATATTTTGTTTTTTTTTAAGATATCTGAAACCACAGACGAAGTAAATGGACTTAATGATGAAATCGATGATGTTAACACCAAAGCATTGAAATTGCAAATTTCTCCGCCATCAAGTGTTACAAGTGAAGTAACTACTTGTTCTAAATCTCCTATGATTCATACAGGAAAAGGAATGCGTATGGAAGGACAGAGAGATCTGCAAAGCTCGACATTTTCAATCAGTTGTAAGTAGTATCAATGGACAATTGTTATTTTAATAATATTATGTATTTGAAAGATTATGTAAAATAGTAATAATCCAAAATAATTAAGATTAGAGTACAGTGTGATTTATTTCATTTTTATCTAATGAGTAAAAACTATTATTTCAGCTGAATTCACCGATACCATTAAGAAGTCAAGTATTCGCGTAAGAAATCCTCCAGGTGGTCAATCTTTAGGTTTTTGGTAATATGCATAAGTTAGCGCATATATTTATATTATTACATTTTATTCTACCCCTAGTCCAAAAATTAGAAAATTTATAAACTTAATTAATTCTTTTAATATTTTGACTTATTTTATTTATGTTGTAAGAGTAGTTTTTATTGACACTGCTTAAAAATTATAACTTATGAATAATAATTTATATTTTATTGAAAAAGTCATGTTTGTTTTTTAGTTTTTGTAGTTTAATCAGTTTATTCACATAAACTATTAATTTTTTTAAATTATATTCAATATTTGACATGCAATTATAATTGTAAAAGTTTAGTCAAAATGTACTTAAACTAATCCACGTTTAAAATTAATATAATTAAATAAGATACTTAAATGTTCTGCTTGTTATCAGTATATGCATTTTATATAAACTAAATACATTTATTACTAAATTATACACCATTTAATTAGCAATATAATATTTGTGTTAATTTTATTAAGCCTTTGTGGCTAATGTTTTATATCCTACATATCCTTCTTAATGCTCCGTGAGCCATAAATTTGTTCTAAACAAATTGTAAGTTCATTAACGGAATTTGTAAGTTGATCCGTGATAAGCTTTTAAATTTCGTGAACAAACTTACATTTACTTATAATTTGTTTGGAATGATTCGCCCGGGATGGGGCAACTTCACAGACGTGTACAAAGTGAATTTGAGACTACTTTGTTTCAGTAAAATAATTAATTAATGAATCAAATAACCAAATTCTTAACTCGTTTAATAACTGAAAGGAAGTCAAATAATGTGTTTAATTAGAACAAAATGAACAAAACCAATTGGTATTTACAAACATATTGTTTATTCATTATGGCAAGTAATCTTTTATTTTTATTATTATAATAGTAATATATTGATGGTATGTATAAAAATATTTCTAATTAATACATTTGTGTAAATTAATTAATTTATTGAAAAATAATCTATAATTAAATTCTAATAATCAATTTTTGATTGTACCTTTTATTAGTAACCAATAACTAATATTGTCAATAATATTAACTATATAATAAACTTAATGATACCTTGCCAGTCTTTAGTGTCACATTATTTAATGTTAGTTATAATTATATTAAAATAAATGTACAAATAGTGTGTAAAGCATTTCAGTGGTTGAAGTTCATAAAAAAATATACATGTATTGAAATACATCAATAATATTATATGATCATTATACAGATAGTAAGTTTTACATATTGTTTTAGTATTATATAATACAATGAATTACATAAATTTGGTTATCTAAACTAAAACATTAAATAGAACATTAGACAGAGTATTTTTATAGTAATCATCCTAACAGTAACTTATTCTTGTTAATATTTTTTTAAAATTTAAAAATTTAAATGTCAAACATCCATTATTTACCCAAAACAAATCTACAGCTGCCTGGTATATATATAAAAAAAAATATATAGAAAAATAACAATGCTAGACACAGATTTACACATTTATAATACTCTTATAGAAATGGCACATTGTTCATTTTTAAAAGGTATTATTAATAATTTAATCATTTTTCACTAACAATAAAGAACCAGACTTTAGTAAATAACTAATAAAGCTAATATTTATTCATAACAATATATTTCATATTTTTAATTTTATATTAATACGATCAGTATTAAAATTCACTTATTATCTGGAAAATTGTATACTCCTATAATATTATACAATAAATCCTATACAAATACAAATAAATGAATTTATTCCCTCATTATTCTTTCAAATTAAAAAAAAAAAAAAAAAAAACCTTTTCAAATTAATTGTGGTTATTGTATTGTAATAATTCAGTTGTAACCAAAAACAATTTATTTAAATTGTTGAGGTTGAGGACCAAATATGCCACCACTCTGTTTGTTGACCATTCTGGATGGAGCGAATCCTAACAATTTTTGAATATTCTGTGTAACAACAAAAATCAAATTATTATTATATGCATTTTTTTTTTTTTTTTTTTTTTTTTTTTTATACATATTTTCACAGCTATATTAAAGAAAAACTATTTAATTTTTAATCTTACTTGACGTATTGACATGGTGCACAATATATACAGGAATATAAATGAACATTCTGTATAATTTTCGCCGGACAAATTTCTATGGGATAAACCCTGTACCCATGGAATAGGGGTGAACGGTAATCTCGCTACAACACGCCCATCGAATCTATAAATACATAAAATCGATTAAAAATATAAAATATTAGTTTGGTATTTAACAAAAAAAAAATGTACAATGACGTACATGCTATTAAACATGCTCAACAGTGCAGTAAATGCAAAACCAATGGCAAACATAGATTTCATTTTTACCATTGACAAATCTCGATTGTTGATTTTTAGTTTTTCTTCTACGCGTTCAATCTTTTTCTTTTGTTGTTTGTCGACAGAGTCTCCATGGGCTTCTTTACGTTTTTCAACTAAATAACAATTAAAAAAAGAAATAATCAAAATAGTATTTTCATTTCTTTTTAAATTCAATTTCAATAAATCATCAGAAAATGTATTAAGTTGGTTAAATTGCATCTACGAAGATGATAAAACTTACGTTTTTTGCTAGATTTTTCGATTTCTACCTTGAGCTTTTGATATTTCTCAGTTCGGTACACCAATAACCACGTTAATCCTGAAAATAATTATTTTTAAAATTATAACAATTTAAACTGATAGTTCAATTAATAATTTATTTATATATATATATATATATAACATTTATCCAAAACAATATAATATTTTAAACGTTTTAATAAAACAACATATCAGTAAAACCTTTCTAATAATTGCTACAGACACTAGTCTTGATTCACTAATTTAGAGCAATAACTGCTACAATGTACAAAGCTATAATATATTGTAAATAAATAAAATTACAAGTTATCAGTGAGATGTGTAAACAGTTTTATATTAATTAACAACCACTAGTATAGGTAGTAACTGAATGTTAGGAATTATTGGTGGTAATAGTTACAATATATTTTAGCATTAACAATATAAATCTATATTAAAAGGTTAGATGCATAATTAAGGGGAATTAATACTCTGCATATTAATATTCGCAAAATACTACTAGATTATAGTTTGTATTTAATTAATTAATTTCTACTTTATAAGGAAGACACAAATGTTTTTACAGAATAAACTAATTGATAACATGCGCATGTATGTTAGTAATATTCAGAGTGATTAAAAAAACTAATATAAACTAAAATACAAGTGAAATATTTAAAATATTATTGGTCACTTTAAATTAAAAAAATCAACAATGTCAGCCATTTGGAATAAGTTAAGTAGTAGTTGTTGGTTTGAGAATTTTATTCGTAGGAGCAGTTTAAATTGTTTTTAATTGGTCTTTACACTGATCTCCCACCCACTGTTGTCAGTTAAAAAAAAACTCTATGATATATAAATAAACTGTTTGCCAATATAAAATAACATTAGTAAATACAATTGGATGCACTTTGAAATTGAAGTAACAGATTTATATTTTAATAATTAATACCCGAATGATAGACGATAAACAATTAGTATGTCATCGGTGATCTATAGGAAAAAGTTATCCTAATGTCCAAATACCATAATTGTGAAATTCGAATGTATTGAAATATGTGTTAGATATTTGTTTATCGAATCGCTTCATGGTATTCGATAATAAAGTAACGGTTTATCACTAAAAAAGAAAAAAAATCTAATACATTATAGAACGATTACAAATATAATAAAAATACGTTTACCTTCTCCTAATAAAGCTGTGCATATTGAAATGAATACAATTAGAAACGTGTCGGACCACATCGTTCAAACTGTCAAATAGAATAGAATATTTGTCGAACGGAATAATACAAATACTAAACAAAATAACATTAATTACACTGGTCTTAAATGTGTCGCAAAAAATCCGTAATATCGTGAACGCGCGGCGAATTCTAAACGAATTCAACGAACCGCAAGAGCCGAAATTTTTTTTTTTTTAAATCATAAAAAGCACGGTTTGGGCCTGATAAAGACGATGACTATGACACAATTCACAACCGCAACGTAATCACAATCATTGTCGGCATTTTACACGTCGGCCACGATTATAGATTAGACCGAGGGAACCAATGCCTAGGACGGCGGATAAGATTAACGCCGTTTTTTCCATAGATTTTCTGTCCGGCGCCGCCGATCAGGGTTAGTGTCATGGAGTAAAAAAAAAAAAACTTGCAATTCGCATCAATCGATCGCCGCCGACGAGCTGGTCGATACGATGACGACGATAACGCGTCACTTTCGGTCGAAAGACGAACGGTACAACTTGTTACGACCCTTTTTTTTTTTTTTAAATTCAATTAATAATCGTATTAATACTATTGACTTCAAAAGATATTTTACCATAATTCATAGTTATAAA
The DNA here is from genome assembly GCA_956483605.1 of Tuberolachnus salignus. Classification (NCBI taxonomy): domain Eukaryota; kingdom Metazoa; phylum Arthropoda; class Insecta; order Hemiptera; family Aphididae; genus Tuberolachnus; species Tuberolachnus salignus. The sequence goes on along the minus strand of OY101431.1, from coordinate 20,971,668 downwards.
TCGTTATAATTATTACCACTAAAGTACCATTTTACGCGTACTTTTTTTGTTATTTAATTCCGAACATCATCATTATTTTTTTCCTAAATTTCTTATCATACATTATTATCATTTTTTTTTTATTTTATCATTTACCGACTTCTGGCGATTTGTAATATTACTTATTTATGACTGAAATACACAATTTTTTAAGTTTGTTTGAGAACGTGTCTTCCTAAGCGTTTTATCATTAAAAGAACAAATCATGTATTCTGTTTGGCCACGATATAGATATATCTATAGAAACGCAGTAAGTGTATTTTATATTAGTCCGATAAAGAATTAATTAACGTTGAAACGCTATTAGCTAATTCCGGCTAGAAAACACAATTCATAAATGTGGTTTTGTATATGTTATTGTGATTTTTTTTACTTTTTAATTCAATATCGTACTTGATGATTTAATACACACAATTGCAATACACGAGCGTGTTAACGATTTGATCAACGGGATCATTTTAACTCTATTCCTGAATAACCTTTAAAGCTTCTAGATGAATTTGCTTCTAGATAATTAATTGTATTTGTTAAATATTTATCGGTACAACTGTTTTAAAAGTATTCGATTTATTCTAAGTTCCAACTTGCACATAACTCGTAGGTATGCTTTTAAAATATTCAAGTAATATTAGGAGTTACTGTTTCTTTCATTAATTATATGTACGGTGATCAGATCAAAAAAATCCAAAAAATAGGACATTTTAATACTGAACTCATCTATCGTAGAAAAACCCCTCCCTTAAGAGAATTGGCCAATGTGTAAAATACTATTTTACCCATTTTGGCGATCTCCGTCTATATAAATTATTTTTTTTTATCCGATTACACTATTTCTATTATCAACTATGAAAACTAATTATTTGAAATTATAATTTCATTACAATGTCAACGTATTAGGTGTGTGTATTTGTGTTTATGATGAAAATATTTTGAAACTTAATACATTGAAAATATAAGAAATACTCTAATGTATGATTATTGATAAATAAAAATTTAAATACAAATTTTCCATATGTTTGACAATATGATAAGCTAAGTTGTAAATTTTCAGTAGTAAGATAATTATTTAAAAAAAAATTATTTACCTTTTCACTGAATGGAGCCGCATTTAAGGCTACCTGATGTTTTTTTATTGATATAATTTGTTATATTGCTGTGACCTCTATTGGATGTATCAAATTCATTTTTACATAATTCACTATACACATTATGAAGAGATATTGAAGTTGGTTTTATAAAAGTAAACCTATTCTAAATTAAATGCACTTTTTTTATGTGGTGGGCCTGTTTTATTTAAATTAAAAAAAAAAATAGTATGTCCTATGAAAGAGAGTACATCTGGTCACTATAATTATACATCAATATATCTTTTGGGAATATTACAATTTATTTGTTTTATAGATAATATAATTTTAACCTTATGCTCATATTAATTTTTTTCTACAAAGAAAATAAGTATAAGGAATAAGTACTTAGATATTATTATAGAAATAAATGTGTTTTTTTTTCTCTGTATGTCCATTTGTTCAAGGGCGAACACAGGAAAATTTTTTTTATTTTTTTGTGGAGTGGGTTAAAAAAATGTAAAATGTTCATAAATATCATACTTAATTAATTTTTGTATACATATATTGGTATAATAATCTATTTTATTTGTAAATCGCATTGGAAAATTTTAAATAAATATTCAATTTGTCCATCAATTAATTTATTTTTAAATTTGTCCTGATATTCCCGGGGGGGGGGTGAAACCCCCCGCAATCGCCACTGCACTTGTTAAACATTATTGTTACTTATTATTACAGCATTGTTTGAAGTATTATTCCTCATCGTCTCCTCAAAATTCAAATTTTTTCGCCAAACTATTTAACAATATAAAAGATGAAATCGCCAAGAACAAAGAAATGAAACAAAATTTAGAACAATTTCGTGCAGAAAAAAAGAAATTAGAAGAATCTGATAATTTAATTAAAGCTAGGTAATAAAATTTCCAATCGATTGTAGTAATCAAACAATCAAATGTTTAATAAATAATAATATTTTTAGACACAAATTGAATACAATAGAATCAGAAACATCCAAAGTAACACAACAAGCCAAAAGTGCAATAGACATTGTTATGACTACAGTTAAGAATGCTATGAATCAAGCTGGCGAATCTGATTTGGCGAAAAAAGCAGGTAAATTTGTCATAATCTTTAATATTGAAATATAAACAATTTTCTATTTTAAATTAGGAAAATTAAGCGGAAGTATAAGTAAAACAGTTATTGAAAGCGGAACTAAACTGGGTCAGTCCGGTCCTGTCAAGAAATTTTCCAATACCGCAGAAGCAATTTCAAAACAAATCGGGAGTGAAACTTCATTAAATTCGCATGTAAGTTTTTATTTTTTTGTACGAAAATCAACTTAAATGTATACAAGTTATCTATATATATTTACATATATATTTCAACATATTTAGGTTTACAAAGCACCAATGACTTTAAGAAAACGGTCTGAATTGGGTGACCAAAAAAATGTTGTTCCTAATGAAACAGATACTGGTGTGACTCTCCACAAAGATTCAATGTAAATAATTTATACTTTAATTATAGATAGTAAGATAATTTTAATTAAATTAATATTTAAAAACGTTTTTATTTGATCATAAAATTAATTAAAAATATTAATCGCCTATTTTATGTATTATATTTTGGTTAATATACCAACAAAAAAAACGGTTTAAAATAATTTCAAAACAAACAATTGCTGGATCGCACCAAAAATTGTCAATATAGACTAATTGTAAATTATTTATGAAATATCAAATATTCCCATTAGTTAGGTTTCTACAATATTATTTTCTATTTGTTGTTAAATTTAACTAAAAAAAAAAAAATAATGAAAACCAACATATGTTGTCTTTAATGTAACAATTATTTGTAAAATACAATTTAAAGTATATGTTTCCAATTCAATCCAAATATTTTCAAAATTATAATGAGTAATAACATTTTTTCAATTTACAAAAAAATTAAATTATTCTTATACTTTCTATAAATAATTATATTTTAAGTTTAATTATTTATGATTATGATTTTATTAACTGTTAGGTTATGGGAAAGTTGGAAAAAATTCAAAGCTGAAAATATAGTTATGCAAAAATTATCAGACTTCAAAGACCGGTATGATGAAAGCGATCACGTTTTAGTCCGTGCTACGCGTTCTGTAACAGACACTATATCATCAGTATTCCATAACGCGGAGATGTCAGAGGTTGTGACAGAGTTGTGTCGTGTTGAACCGGATTTCAGTTTAGTAAATTTTCTACGACAATGCGAAACCGATATAATACCAAATGTACTGGAAGCCATAGCTCAAGAAAACTTGGAAGTTCTCAAAGACTGGTGTTTTGAAGCCCCCTTCAGAGTACTATCACACCCTATTACCGAGCACCGACAAAAAGGTCATCAAACATATTGCAAAGTGTTAGATGTACACAATGTAGATGTAGTCACCGGGAAATTAATGGAACACGGTCCCGTACTAATAATATCGTTTAGTGCCCAACAAATCATGTATATTAAAGACATAAACGGATTATTAGTTGATGGCGATCCTCATACCGTGATCAGAGTGATGTATACCTGGGCGATGTGTCGGGACGTAAATGAAATACATCCAAGAGCTGCTTGGAAATTATTAGATATTGCGGCTAATTCCACTGCACAGTTGTTGTAAACTGTATTTTGTTTTAATTTATAGTGTTGTTTTTGTGACTTAATAATTGGTTTCTAAACTGTTCTTAATGTTAATGAAAGAATATGTTTGATATTTAATCAGTTCTTGTTCAAATTTAAAGTCTATATTATACTAAGGTCTATCCTTAATGTGATATCTAGTAAAACACAGACAAGTTCTTAATATTTCCAATTTTGTCATATCTTATAAAATTTAGGTAATTATATATATATATATATATATATATATATATACTCTTTGAGTATTTACTCATTTTAAATATGTTCGCCTGATTAATTTTTTTGACATTTTTTCATTACAAACTTGGCCGGAAATTTTTCGGGTCCATGTATGAGAAGTTTGAAAGATAGTATATATCCTCTATAGAGAGGAATTTTTATTTCCGTATGGAACAATAAATCATGGCTAAAGAAAATCACTTTTTAAAATGCAATAAGTATTACGGTTTTCATGAAAATGTTCACTTTGAACACTACAAACAAAAATAATACTACTTCATTAAGGCTCAACTTTTATTTTTTTGACTACTATAAGTACAAATTATTATTTTGAATTTCGTAGATGGTTTACAGTCGTTTCTGCTCGGCCAAAACAATATTATCCGCATAAAACTAACAAAAAAAAAAAAAGTCAAAATGTTGTCATTCTCACGTTACAAATAATCCTCAAATCATACTTGCGGCCGTATTACAAAATCAATTCAATATCTTCTAGTGAACTTTCGTGGATATAAATATCGAAAGATATATATATTTCGTATAAAATATACGAATGGTTTACCTACGGAAACATAGGGGAAACGATAATTGATAAATCGTTTATAAATGTCTTGAGTTTCGTCAACTAAAATGCCAAGGCCCGTGGGAAATTCAGCCGGTATCTATGCGTAATAATTCCGCCACTGTTTGTACGCGGCAACAATAATAATCACCGGTACCCGCGCTGGTTACTGATAACTGATAACGGCGGGGTAGGGGCCGTTGCACTCGGACGACGTTATCACAAAAACCGCCCGGGCGACAAACGGACGACGGCCGCGTCGCCGACTGCCATATTATGACGTCCGTACTAACTACGTAAATACCTCTATTTATAAACGGCAAGCATAAAAAAAGGAAAAAAAAAAAAACCTTATACCGCGCAAGAAATGCGTTTTATCGAACATTACGCCGTCGTTTCTCCGGTGCACCGGTCGGCCGGGACTTCTCGTGTATTTTAAACGGTTTTCAAACGATCGCCCGGGCCGCGTCTGCAAAACTCGTATACGCTTATCGAAATAATTGTCGTACGGGGTTTACACACACGGTACGGTATACCTATAAATAATACGATTATTTATTTCGCCGGCGGTTTTCGTTTTACTCTCCGCCGCCGTCGTCGTCGTTATCGCGGCGCGCCGGTGTAAGTATTAAACGCCCGTTGCAATAATAATAATAATAATAATAATGATGTTTATTGCACAGTTGGGTTAACAACGGCAACGACGACGACCGGTTTTCGTGAGAGAAAGAGAGAAAAGAAAAAATTGCGAAAAAAATCACCGTCCTGTGACCGTAACGCGATATATTAGGCCTCCCGGGTCGGTGCCGCAGTCGTCGGTGGTGGTTATCGCCCGATTGAAGCCGCCGTAAGAAAATAATATTAAAATATTCTATTATTATAGAGACGGACGGGCGTCGTAGGTATTACTACACTCGCTTGTTGCGCGCCCGCGTCTAGTCGTTGGCAACTCGCTATATTCGTTCGACAAAATAATAATTTCCGTTCGTTTTACTAAAAAAGTTCGTAACGCGATTTTACACCGTGTCCGGTATTATTCGTTTTATTTTATATTTTCGCCCGTCCGCGCGACTAATAATAACCGAAATACTACACCGGTGTACTGTGCTCGCGGCCCGCCCGTCGACGGCATTGTCGAATTCCGTATACCTCCTACTAACCCCTAAAGGACGGTAACCATAACCAAACCCACTTGCGAAATCGGTAAGAAAACTAATATATATATTATTATTTGTTCATTTTTTTTTCTCTCATCAGTGTGTGTGTGTGTGTGTGTGTGTAAATCATCGCAACTATTTTTAAACGCCGTTCGAAAGTAAAGTACGCATTATTGTTATTATATTACGCTCGTGTCCGTCCGATACCCAGACGCTTTCACGGTGGCGCATTTACCAAAAAAAAAAAGTGTTTTCGTTTAATTTTCACCGCTCAAAACTATAATAATCTGTTGAATTAATCAAAATAATTTACGACTAATTTTAAATTTCTATTTTTGCTATTTACGGTCGCCGGGGACCTGAGCTTCAACTGTTCCCCCCCCCTAATGTTAAACCTAGATGTTTGCCCCCATTCCTACCCGAGCCAAAACGGACATTAAGTGACACACCGGTATTGTAATAGTTTTGAGGAAAATAACTTTTTCCCAATGAAACATTTCAATTTTCATCGTGTTGTTATGCTAATCAATCGACAAGTTAATGATTCTTAAATAACTTTTTCAGTAGAATCTCCCAAATAAAACTCGTGAACAAACACTCTGTATACGATATCGTTAAATATACGTAAAATAAAGGTTTTTTTTTTGGTATCATTTAAAAATACGTTTAAACTCACTCCGTACCCCGATTTATCCCTCCCTTCGTTTATTACGAAATATATTGCGTTTACGGGGTGCGCCTACGTATTTTTGCTAGGAAATTATTTTTCACATTTAGTGGCAGTACCTATTCAATTATAACAAGTCAAATTCTCTATTGAAAATTAAAATTATAATATATATTATTGCGTTTTGCGGGATATCACGACCGGACGACAATAATAATTATCCACCATCGCCCGTGGGAGGAATACAGGAAAGAATGTATAATGTTCGTAAATATTTCATACTCTTGGGGGGGGGGGGGTACTCGTGTATGTACATTTATATTAATCTATTTTATTTGTAAATCTCATGGGAAACTTAGAAATAACTATTGGATTTGTAATTGGTTAAGTAATTTTAAAAAATTGTCCTGATATTTGTGGGGGTTTGTTGAACCCCCAAACCTCCTCCCTGCTAACCTAATCGATAATCGTATTGGTGGACTTTATAAACGTAGTCGCCCGCGGCCATTCATACAACGCGTGTTTGGCAGTTAAATATTTTCCGTGTCAATCGTTCGATATTAATTTAATCGAATTTATACGTAGGTATAACCGATAATAATAACCGTTACATAATACCGGCCCGTACCGTTTTATTCCTATAAAATAATATTATTCGATATTAAACGCGCGCACGACGACGACGAAGACGACGACGTTCTTCGACCTCTACTTCCTCTACATATCCAATCTCGTTCCTCACGAATCGCCCAGAACGTCTGTTTTTAGACAAATTCGTCCTCCCTTTAAAAACTATTGATTGCCCATGGCTTATAGTCGTTTTGTAAAATGTTGTTTCGGTATCGAATAATAATTTAAATTGTTGATAAAACGCGTTCGTATTAATTAAAATACCTATTATGTTATATCGCCGAATTTAATTGGCACGCATAATCCCGCGAATTCTCCGAGACCCGCAGTCCCGATAACCAAAATTCAGATAGAAAATACAGTGACGTAGCCAGAAATTAGTCAAGAGCCCGGGGGGGGGGAGGCTGTAATATACGAGCACATTAATGATTACCTTATCGACTTTACTAAAATTGTATGCAGTTGTACTTGTACGTACACACAACAATGGGTAAAATTATAAAATAAAAATAAAAAATCTCTTTTTTTGACATTTAAATCTATATTTTTTTTTAATAACCAGTAATACTTATTTATGTATTTGCATCTAAATTATATCAATCTGATTCTCCCGGAGTCACAAGCGAATTTACTAAGAACTTTTTATTTATTTAGCAATGCTACTAAAATGTCGGTAAAATCAATCCGTTTTCTCCGTTAGTGTTTCTCTAAGATATGTTTTAATGTAGAAAATCACATTTTACCGGTTGACGTAGTTACGGGAACCAGTGGCGCGACCAGAACTTTTTCAGGGGCTTGGATGACGGGGGTCTATACTTTAAACATAGACATTTCAACTGAAGAAAAAAATCTGATACATACGTACTATAAAAAATTTAATACGTTGAAGGACGGAAATAAGTAAAATAATACATATTTCAAAATATATAATAAATTTAATTGCAATTATATTATATTAATTATTTTAATTATATTCATAATACAAAATCTAAACGACGTTTTGAATTAGCTAATGTATTTTAAACTATCACAAAATTGTTATTATTTTGATGACTGTTTTTTCTAAATTAAATTAATAAAACTAAAAATTATTTACGTAAATATTTCATGCAACGTCAATTTATACTTTATGATTCTAATGTATGAATTTATATTTAAATGTGTTTTGTGTGAAATACTAAAACTACTAAGAACTAAAAAAAAAAAATAAATATGTAATATATTACCTTTTTTATAATTAAGAAAAATATTTTGGAATATTTTACTGCTTTTTGTATCTAAGGGGCAACACGTTTAGCACATTCTCGTTAATTTGAATAGCCTTTAAATTTGAAATTGTGGTCGAAAACATTTGTAATTCGTCTAAATATATACTAATGATAAAGTTCAGATTACGTTATTTTCAATATATTACATATAATATTAATTTTTAAATAGTTATATTTTCCGTCATAGAGAGTATTTTTACTAATTAAATTACGAACATATTTCCGTTTAGTAGAGGTCAATTTCACTACTTTTTGAACCGGGACTATTAACATTTTACATTATAACGAGGATTCCTTCTTATAGAGAGGTTTTACTGTATGTTAAACGATTTTTTTTTAGCTACGTTCAGAATCGTTTTTCGTTAGCAATGATTCATCGTCGCGTACGAATATAAATCCAATCCCCTCTACCCATATCCTATTTTCTAAACTTCCCACCTACAACAGCGGTGCACATCGCGATCTTTTATTATTAATAAAAAATTCCATAACGGAACTCAACTGTGCTCCTCTACTATACATTTATATGGATTATTTATTATGCCGTGTTTCGATAGTTTCGAGCGTTCGAAAAAAATGGCTTTCTAATTTTAGATTTCCGAATGATGAACAGAATTTATTTTCATATTGATTTCGCAGCGGTGTTTATCTTTCAATTTTTTCTACAAACACTTCTTGTGCTCAAAAATGTCATCGAAATCCATTTTGGTCTTATTAATAGATAAATAAAAAAAATATATTCTCGGTTATTTATATGAATATTTTATTGTGTAGTATCTATGATTGGTACATAATTATTTTAAAAATAAGTCATTATTTTTAATGCACGTTTCGAATTTATGTTATATAATTAATATTTTGAAGCGTATTAACTATTTTAGAGACATATTTTAATGGTTTTATGTGCATATTATATAATACAGTAGAGTCGCAATAACTCAAAGTTGAAAGCTTCGCGATGACTTTATCAAAATTAACTTCGAGTAATATAATGGGATAAAATCGTGAAAAGTTTTATTAAATACATTTACGTGATATTTCGGTCGTTTATCAACAAAATCTTCGAATTTATACAAGTTCCGAGATACAACAACTCGCCCAACAGATTTGTAATGACGACGCATTGCTTGGTTCGCCATTTAAAGTTTTCCTTTGGACCATGAGCGGCCAAACGTATGGGGGAGGGATTATGGGGATATGTCCCCACCCGCATGACCTCATCCCCTTCAATATTTATAATAAAATATATTTTATACTATACACAGGATTTTTCAACGGGGAGGGAGTGCTAAATAAGAGTACTATATTAACAATAAATATATTATTTAAGTATATTTGCCCACACTTCAAAATTGAAACAGTAAATCAGTTAGCCACAAAACATAAAAAATTTCACTCTAAATTACAGTCTCACTTTAACCCTTTAATCACCCAACTTGCCTCCAACTCACTTCCTAATAATCCCCCACGCCGTCTAAAGGGAAAATGGTGTCGTGATTTATTTAATGTTTGATGGTTCAAACCATTTAATTTTAATTTAATTTATGTTAAGTTAATAATTAATAAATAAATAAAATAACGTTAGGTTCTATCACTGGATGGCCTCTCTCCTCATGTGTTCAGGTTGTAAAATTGTTTTATGTGTGTTCAAATTTGCTAATTATGCCTTGTAGCATAGATTGTAAATATTCTTTTTAAATAAAAAAATAAAAAAGTATATTTAATAACGCAAGCCACTTGGTCCCCCCCTGGGTATGCCACTGATTGTACGACTACACGTATAATCATAGGCAATCGAGGGGGCAATATCTTCCATATATGGGGGGGGTAGAGAATGTATTCTTGCTCTCCCTATAAATTGATCCGTTTAAAAAATCCGGGTTCGGAGTTTAAACCATAGTTGAAGAGAACGGTTGGCTGCCCATCCACTGCCGGAAAAATCTGGTCCCGCCTGTTCATATATAGCTATACCTAATAAATGTGTTGTCAATAAAGTATATTCGTAATTCGACATAATAAATATTATTTATAAAAATTTAGAAAAATTATTTACTCTCGTTCGCGTTGTTCCCGTTTGACTTGCCTATCATCGCGACTCCATCGTATTACGCAATAACACTAAAATATTATTTTTTTAATATAATAGTATAGGTTGTTAATATCACCAACATATTATTATGTGTTTATACCGCATACTGTTAAAAAAAAAAAAAAATATATCAAGTTTAGACTATAAACTATTATTATTCAGTAATAAATAAAATATGACGTCTTGCCGACCTAACCTAAGGGCAGGTCAAAATCGTATCCACTTTTTTTTTTTTTAAAGAGTCGGACTGATAATATAAAACGATGGCGATAAAAATTCGATTTATCTATAAAACCGCGGGGATGGGATCAATAATAGGAAATCGGGTGGCCGAGTTTGAATACGAGAATTATCATCGTCGTAATAACATCGTTTTAAATGGCAACCATTATACTTATTTATAGATTTATTAAAACTATATAAATTGATAATAATAATAAACCGTAAACATATATCGTATACGTAGCAAGCGTCTAAGGGGGTGGTTCAACTATATAATACGTCATCACATTTTTGCTGAGCATTTTACCTCGCCCGCCCGCTACTTAATTACGTAAATTTTTTTTTTTTACGCCTTTAATTTTCATTTTATCAATTTTACAATATTTCAATACCGGTCCACCCGCCGTTTGGTTGTGAAATCTGTTTTGCGCGGGAAATAACTACCCGAGCTATAGAAACAACATTTCCATTATAAAAAAACGATTACTATTGCACTGTGCATAACGTTGTATTGTATAACGTAGTATTTCGATACCGCTAATGCCAAAACAATTATTATTATTCTAAAATCGGATAATTTTACGTTCGCCAAACCCGAATAACTTATATCATAAAGGTGATTTTTTCAAATTCTCATTTTTTTTACGGTGATAATTTGATTTCTTAATCAGGTTTATAACCCGAGTAGTTTTTTCCCGCTCCGTAGACATTTTTGTTTATCATACAATTACACAATAAATACTTGTAATAATTGACCACTTGTAAATATATTTGAAAGTAAGTTTGAATATTCTTGAGTTGATAGATTTTCATTTTTACCATAATGTCGAAAAATTGCCTATACGAAACCCTTAAATACCGGAGCAAGCACTTCCTGTTAATAATTTACTGTTTAAATTATGAATTAATTTCACACCGTTTTTACGATTCCGTAAAATTGCAGTGTTTGAACGAACGTGTAATATATTTGAATAAAAATGAAAATCAAACCATTAATTTCTTTCCTCGATTCTCCTTGTTTCTCCCTATAACTTGGATTTAAGTTCAGTTTTCGGAAAGTAATCTAAATAAATACATTTCAACATATTTAACCCTTTTGGTGTGCGCGTTTACAATGAAACTTACATTTCTCATATAACTTATATTTCTCAATAGATACCTATTTTGAATGCTAGATTCGAACAGGTATTATTTTTTTTCAAGAAACTTTGGTATGTGCAATTTTGTTTCTATCAAAAATTGCTCGAGATACAGCCATCTAAAGTTGGATAAAAAAATTGATTTTTTTTTGATTTTTCGGAAGACAATCATAAAATTACACAACAAAAGTTAAATAACAAAATAACAAAAGTTTGGAATACATTTTTTTGGAAAAATCGCGAAAATATCATATATTTTTTAATAAATTCTTTACAGCCGTAGCTCGGGCAATTTTCGAGATCGAAAAAAAATTGTTATTAGTCATTTGTTGCTTTAATCAAAATAGGTATCTTTCTATTCAAGAAATGTAAGTTTTATTGCGCATGCGCTTACCAAAAGGGTTAACAATTTGAAATTTATTCTTAAACGTACACCTAATTAAAGTATACGCTAGATCACTTTCCGAAAACCCAATAAAAATACACAACTTTATTGTTCGGCCGAATGATTAAATGTTACAATGAAAAAAACGATCACACCGTATAGTATTTTTGAAAGTCAAACGCATACAAATCGGAATATACTATTTGACTGTTTTAAATAATTGGCGGTGCCTAATGAAAAAATAAAAAATACATAGTCTTGTCGTTTCTATTAATAAATTGTGTATCAAGTCATAATATCAATAATATTGTTTTATCATGCGACCCTTGATCCGATCTATTGTACTCGACGATTACCGACGTCATAGCAATAATATGCTGTTCCGTACGTCTTATCCATTCGATTTAACTTATCTGTAACGATGTTTGTGCATTTTTTTGTTTGGCCGCGATTAGATTTGTTCGAAAACGTTGAAATATATTCTAATAGATGGTCGAAAGTATTTAATTTTTTGACGTTGGAAATTTTAAAAAAAATGCTCATATTCGATTTTAATCGCGCTTTCCAAATGCAGGGGATTTTCTTTAGTCGGTTCGCTATGAACGATTTCCTTGATTAAAGTGGACACATTTAAGCCGTTAAATTAATTGTCTGGAACAGACAGACCACTAATTTGGGCCATTTTATGCGCTTATAGGTGTTTTAAGTAATTTCTGAGTTAATTGAATAAAACTGTCTTGGCCGAACAGAAACGTGCGAAAATTCGACATCATAAATTGTACTCTATGACGAAAAAGAAAAATAACAAGTTGAGCGTATTTGAATAACTCTGTTTTATAAACATCAAGTGCGAATTTCGATGAAAATATTAAAAAAAACATCGCCGCACGGTATGGTTTTTCGTTTGCAATGATTTGTCGTCCCGTACAGATATAATCCGAATTCCTGTCTAAAACAATGATGCCCATCTGTGGTGTAACACGTACTTGCTATATTTACTTACCTATATAATATATATATAATGGGTACGTGTATAAGTGGCAATAATATTACTAATAGAGCTCGTGTTTTGCTCGTATTAATAATTGGGGTCAATATATTCATTATTTGGTTTTGTTTCATTTATATATATATATATATATTCCTATATTATATTTTATCAGCAAATTACGTGTGTAGGCCTGGTTTTTGTTGTTCTCGCCTCATTGGCCTCGTAGACGCCGTTTCGCCCGTTTTACGTTTAGTGATAAATCCGTCCGGGTACGACTTTAACGTTTTTTTCTCCTCACAATCGTCGTGTAGTGTCGTCGTATTATCGGTTCGTTCTGCACACACTCGTTCGCCCGCAGCTGCAGTCACAATAATACGTGCCCGACGTACTTTTATGTATTTTCAAGCTCGGCCGGCGCATAAATAAGCGAGTATAATTATATAATTTATTGATAGAAAATATATTATAAAAGTATAAAGCGAGCGGGTAAATTAAAAAATTATATCGTAATTTTTTTATTTTTTTTTTTTCGTTTTTCTACAATAAAATGCACAATACAATAAAATAAATGTTATTAGACGAACCAGAATTTTCTTTTTACTCGTAATATTGTGTTAGACGGGGTAGAAAAAAAAATATAGTTTCCCTCAAATTTTCAGATCTTTAAAATGATTTCAAGAGGAGGTATAGCGAGCATCGAATTTATTAAAATATTAAATGTTAATGTCTAAATGTTAATTTTTCAAATAACACAAATCAAAAATAATTTGTACAAAATACACTGATATTTTAAAAGAGAAAAAAATTAAATTGTTGAAATTTTCGATGAATCACCCTTTAAAACTGCACTTGAAATTTCAACAATTTATTTTTATCCAAGATAAATAAGCGTACAATTTAGGTTTACTTTTTGAGAAATAAGTATGACTGTACAGAAATAAAATCAGCCAATTTTGATAAATTTGATGTTCGCGACTGATTTAGAAATCTCTTTAAAAATCTGAAAATTTGAGGGAATTTGTGAATTATGTATTTGTTTTGGCCGCATTTAAATGTCCATGTTTATAGTCGTTTATGGCATAATGATAGATGAAGTAATGTCAAGCTTAAAAAAAAAAAATTATTTTAATATGTCAAGATATAACATATTATATATTACTAGATGTACGAAAGTATTACATCGTTTTACCAGTCCTCGACCTGAAAAAGTCTACACTCTGTTTGTATTTCGTTTTATAATATGACTGCGGGTGTTCCGGTGAACAGTAATACCCTGCGTAAAACGCGAAAAAGTGATATTTTTCGACATTTGTGTTGACCGTGCGCGAATGCGCCGAATATATAAATATATATATTTTTAAATATTTATAGACTCAAAATGTCACACTAAAATATAATACAAATTGTTCGCGTAAATTACGTTTTTTATTTCGATATAGATAATAATACTACACTACTATGAATTCATATTTGAATACGATAAATTTGTATTTATTTATACACAGAACCCCTAAATAAAATTATAAAAAATAAAAATTAATATAATCAGAAGCGTAACCAGGATTTTCTCACGGTGGCAGGGGAGAGGTCTGAGTAAACCCACCTGTACACATTTAATCATTGATCACCGCGAACAAATTGTTGTCAACGACTAAAAAGACCAACAATATTATTTGTTACGTCCTGTTGTACGATATGATTGTTTTTTTTTTTTTTTGGTTTTCAAAGATTGTTCTTGATAAATTTACTCCGGTGTAACAAATTAAAACGCGGGTATTATATTCGTTTTTAAATTAATAATAATAATCGTCCATTGCGTAATCTGATCAGTGTCTTCGCGAATATTCAAACGACTTTAAAACCAATCAAATTTGAATAAATTAATTGTATTGCGTTAGGTTAAAAAATACACGAATGTCGTTGAAAAAGTAAAATTTATCGGTCGACAAATTGTATAAATGTACCTATACTTATTATTATTATATATATATATATATATCCATTATTGTAATAATCGAATAATAACCTTACCGGCGATTGCGTGTCCCCTACAGTTATAGTAATATTATAATATTATTATCTGTATAGAGAAGAACCGACGAACTATGAACCACTTTCTTGTATATTTTGATAATTTTTAACCTGCGAACCGATATTTACAGACCGCGATTATTTATTTCGTTATACATATATTTATATTAATAGGTATGCTTTATTATTTTTTTTTATCCTATTGTAGATAACCACCGCTAATCATCGCGTGTGTACCTAAACGTATAAAAATGGCAATATTACACTACACCGTCATAACTATTATGTTTATTCGGTTTTTTTTTTTTTTATGTTGACGAAACGACGGTTAATCGTCGGCACTTTCTATGTTGATTTAATTTTCCTATTAACCAACACAACACGGTTAGCGATCCTTTCGGGCAAGCGATAATTTCTAGCTCGAGTTAAAATTGCAATATTGTATAAAAAAAAATACTAACTAGTTATATATACGAGTATATTTGCTTGAAAAACCTTTGAAATATAGTAACTTAGTTACTCTATTGCGAGTTTGACGATTTGAAACACCAACTTAGTTACCAACAAAAAAAATATACATTATAATTTAAAACAGAATTAAATACGTTTAAATCGTCGATGATATTATATTATATTCTTTAATTAATTTACATCAGATTAAATTTTATTAGAAGAGTTCCACATTTTTTATCGATAATATTTTTATCTGTTTTTTTTTTCATCATCATCTGCCTCAGCCTCGTGACCCAGATTCACTCGTTTTAAATTAAAAATAATTTAACACGTAAATTACGAATCGGAAAAACGCACAGTACATACACGCGTGTCAATCGTTAATCAATTATCGCTCATTGCAGATATCAATACGACAATTCTATACCATATTTATTCTTATCACATATAAAAGGCTCCCGGCGGCGATTTGAAATCGTATTATCATATTTTTTACACGCGTGCCAGGGTTTGACACATTTTGTGTACGTAACTTAAGAATAGTTTATTAGAAAAAACAAACGTTTTAATTTTTTTTTTTTTTTTAAATAACTAATTGCTCAATATTTACGGGAGAAATACAACTATACAGTTGGGTTCACGGTCGCAATACAAAGTAACTAGTTAAGTTAAAATATACCAACAAGAGTAAATTTGAACCTTCTAACCAGTTAGTGACCAGCATTGACGGTAATATTATTATGGTTTTATTTTTACACCTTTACGTTTTACATTTGTATTATCAATAGGTACGTAATTAATATTTATAAATACTTCGGTCGGATAACATACGGATAAACAATTAATACGAGTATATTATTATTACTATTATTTGCTAATTTACGGGTTAATTCCGCGTCCTATTCGATTTTACTTTTATATATTTGCCCGAAGCCTCTTGTAAGATAAATCTATTTTATATTTATATTTTGTGTTATTATATTTTACTGGCAGCGAAAATGTTATTTATGCCTGAGAAATGTTTGCCAAATAAAAATACGCTGCCAAAGGCTAATACTTGCCCTTGAACTAGGCCCGCGACCGTCAGTGTACACTCGCGGGTTCCTGTGCCACCGTCTACGAGTCCCGTCGATAAACCATAATATTACTTACTGTTTGCATTTATCGTTTCGAGTTTAATTTTCACGTACGGCATTGGTTTTTTTTTTTTCCAGATTTTTACCATCGTCATGAAATCCAAAGATCACGCTAGTAAACGGTTTTATCGCGTGGACAGTAATTATGATTTCACCGCGTTTATGGACCGGGGACAGTCGGCTTCGTACGAAAACCGATGGGTTTTCGAAACGGCTTGGGAAGTTTGCAATAAAGGTAATATATATATATTTGTATATTACTTGTTTTAATCATTTATATAAGGTTATGTTTGGATTTCGGAGTGGCAAGTATAGTGTTATATTTATTTTAAAATCGTTTCGAAAATATTGCCGTTCTGATATACAGTGAAAGTTAAATAAATAGTAGGCAACGAAAAGTAGCAGAAAAGAGACGGGATGAAATTCAATATATATATTATTTATTTACGAGTGTAATTTTAATTGTATATCTATAGTATTATTATAACTTATTGTACAACTGCAGTGGCGAACGCAGGAAAAAATGTCGGGGAGGGGTTATTTAAAAAAAATGTAAAATATTCATAAATATCATATTTTATATTACTCTATTTTATTTTGTACATCTCATGGGAAATGTTGAAATAATTATTAAATTTTTAATTTATTTTTTTATATTTTACTGATATTTCAGAAGGGTTTTGAATATCCCTCCCCTGTGTACAGGCGATGCGTTATTATTCCATTCTATACGCGCGTGTATAGAATTTACGTCTATATAATAGGAGGTTTTTAATATATTTTTATTTCACATCGCGAATGAATTTCAGTCGGCGGTATTTACACGGTTATCAGATCGAAAGCGTTTGTCTCGACTGAAGAAATGGGCGAACAATATTGTCTGCTGGGACCGTATAAGGAAAACTACGCGCGGACGGCCGTCGAAGAATTAGAATTCGAAGAGGGGTCGCCGTATTACACGGCGGTAACGGCGATGAGAGATCAAGGATTTAGGGTACGCGATATTATATTTTTTTATTTACCAAAACGTAAATATAGTTGATAATAAACGTATTAATAATAATATTGTGGCGATAGACTTGAGCAATGACGTAATTGTGGGGGAGGGCAAGAGGGGCACTTCCCCTAACATTTTTGCGGGGAGGAGACAAAGGTATCGTTTTGCCCTACCCAAATATGCAAACAATAAATACAAATCATTTTACCGTTTAAAGTAAAGAAAGAACGCAATACATTTAGCATAATATATTTATAAGATAAATATTTTTTTTCTCTATAATATTAAATTAATGCATACAAGTTTGAATTTATTTCACGTTTCTCCTGTTGTATAATATGTTGACGTATATTATCAACGTTATCACATTATCTGGAATACAAAAATAATAGATATTGAAGACATGGTCGGATCATTCCTATACTTACTATTCAGAGTGTTGTGTGCAAGTGAAGAATATATACAGTATCAGACTGAAATGTGACAAAAGTGGTTAAATATGCTGATAAAAATATATTTACATTCCCCCCCCCATCATGGTTTTGCTTTTGATGAATAAATTATTTTGACCCCACTAGTTTTGTACACATTTACGCCACTGGTCTTAAATAATAAATATACGTTTCAAATATATAATCTACAATGGTGGTTGCTATGGCGTTTTTCCCGTAGGTTATCGTTTAGAACACACGGTTTAGGCGAAATAGTAAAGAAATCCCGAGGAAGTATAGTATCCAGGACGTATCCGATTATTACAGACTACGATTGCAGTGGTGTGGTGACAAGATTATTCAGTTGAGGCGAACGTGTTTTCGAAACACCCGCCCCTTAAAAACTCTTACGCAGCCCGCGTAAAATATAAATAAATCATTTTTTTTTTTATGTCCGATAAAAAAAATAGGCTACACGTATAGCATTTAGGAATCGTAGTTTTAAGTACATGTCCTTAAATACTTACCGGCTACCATATATTTGTACGTAATAAAATATTGTCAATAGTAACAGGAAGGATAATATGATTACGTGCATTTTAATCGCTTTCGCGAATAATATTATCATCTTAGAATAATATATGTAATTGAAATAAATAAAATATATATAGGTATAACTATATAATGTCGCTTGTGATTTCAAAATGTACAATTTTTTAATAGACACTCGCAAACATATTGCTAGGGGCGGTTGCCGCTAATAACTCACTTGTCACGCCACTAGACTACGGTGTAAGAAAAATAATTATGAGACTCTTGTAAACGCCATAAAATTTTCGTCGTAAAGACTTAATCACCTAACAAAACTTGAGGTACATTATTTCATCGGTATAGTTCATAAACAAGTTTACTTTACATCGGTTGAAGCATATTTTTTACTTAATTATTAACCATTGGAAATCGACAAATCTATATAAAAAAAAAAACGTTTTATTATTTTAGTAAATAATTTGAAAAAATCGAAAAAGTATTCCGACCAATGCAAAGTAAACACGTTTGTGAATTCAAACATATTTTCTTTTTTTAAAATTCAACTGCAATGTGTAAGTACCAACATTTTTGTTAGGTGTACATTAGCTACAAAAACGACCGTACCGCTTGCCTTTAAACGGATATCGGGCGGTAGATAAGGAGAAAAGTTTTATAATGAATAGGTAAAAAGTAATTTTTAACTAGGAGAATATGTGGAGAACCGTTTGCCTTAACGTTTATCAAAAATAATTACTCAAGAAAACATGGTTAGGTGTATATATTTTTAAACAGTGATTACAACGACTACACAATATTGGTTTTTTTTTTTTTATGTCTCCCTCTCCGTTATTATTAATTTGAGTAATTTCCAAATACGCCCCTGATAGGTGAACCTAATGAGACACCGAAGCATTTACTATTATACTGTACGGCCTATAATCCTAATTAAATAAATAAAAACAGTTGTTGACAGGTCGGTGGTTAGTGGACGGTAGTCCGCAGGTTATATTATTCGATATTGGCTCGGCGGCGTGGAAATTGGACCAATACAAACAGTCTCTGTGGGATACGTGCAACATAGGTATTCCTCATTTGGACATAGAGGCTAACGACGCTGTTATTTTGGGATATTTAATATCGGAATTCCTTTCGGAAGTAAGTATTCGCATTTCAGTTACACTATGCTGTATTGAATATTATACAGATTAGGTTTTGTTTAAAAAATATATATATATACATATTTAATATTAATCAATCGTCGGATGTCAGTGACTCGCTCTTCTCGTTTATTGTTACTGTTCTTTAATGTAAGAAGAAAAAAAAAATTTAATTTGGAAATTTAGTTTTATGTGCACCAAATAATATGAACAAACGATAATTAATAATAATAATAATAATAATAATAGTTGTAAATGTAACGATAATTAAACGCTTAAAATGTCATTGCGTCAATTTTCATTTGTTCAAACAACACAATCACCGTTAAAATTGCCTATACGCAACCCCTAAAATATTGGTATGTCCGACTTCTCGAGTATAGCCTAATCCGTATGGTATATTTAAATACGAAATAATATTATTATAACCGGAGTGGTGTGTGCTCTGGAACGATACCCGAATAGTATGAATATTTTTAATAAACCGTAAAATCTTCGTCTATCCTAGCGTCCGGCAACGTGCATTTTTAAACCTGATCACCAAAAACGGCAAATTTATATTTAACGAATTAAGTTTTTCCTTATAATAACTCGGCCGAAATATACGGGTACGCATAAATATTATATTTTTAAGCCGATGGTGTGAGGAGGGCGATATAACTCCTAACTTCCCTCCCCGGGCACGCCACTGATTATCCGATTATAATTTATGTATTATATTATTATTGTTTTCAGTTCCGTACGGCCGCGGCGGTTTACGTGGGCTCTGCGCCACTGGTCATAGCTCATTTTCACGAATGGCAGGCCGGGATTGGATTAATCGCGTTACGCACGAAAAAAGAACCGATCGCCACAGTGTTCACGACTCACGCCACGTTATTGGGCCGGTACCTCTGCGCCGGAAATACCGACTTTTACAATAATTTGGAAAAAGTGCGTTAATCTATTGTTGTTGGTTTATTTGTATTGTTCTTATTTTTATACTCCGGCGCGAGATATTGAGAAACGAATCTCGTCTTTGTGACGCAAAAATGCGTTTCAGTACTCGACCCCCGATAGATTTGACAATTATTTCAATAAATTTGTCGTATTCATTTATTTACATATATTTATTCAATTTCAATGCGGACATATCGGAAAACGTCACGAAGGCCTATTGCGACCCTAATACCCTCTGTATTCGATATAATACTATTGCGATATTCGTATATAGAAAACGTTTTATTGTTTTTACAGTTCAATCTCGACGAGGAAGCTGGTAAAAGACAAATTTATCACCGGTATTGTATGGAACGGGCCGCGGCGCATATTGCTCACGTTTTCACGACAGTGTCGGACATTACGGGAAAAGAATCGGAATATTTACTGTCCCGGAAACCCGATATTATTACGCCCAACGGGTTGAACGTTGTGAAATTTTCGGCATTGCACGAATTTCAAAATCTTCACTCGACGGCCAAAGAGAAGATTCACGATTTCGTCCGCGGCCATTTCCACGGGTATTGTTGTTATATTGTTAAAATAAATCTCGTCATTTCCGTTGTGCGTTCCGTTGGTTTCAAACGGTTTTCTAACAATTGCGTTTGTCCGTACTAACAGGCATTACAATTTCGACCTCGAGAAGACGTTGTATTTCTTTACGGCCGGCAGATACGAATTTTCCAATAAGGGAGCAGATATATTTATCGAAGCGCTGGCGCGTTTAAATCATTATTTGAAAGTAAGTATACACGGGACGTTAACAAATTATAATTTAATTTATATTTATTAATACCCTGTTATATATAAATGAGAAACAACGTACCCAAATGAACGTTCGTTTTTAAATTTTTTTTTTGTATATAATATTAAAACTCAAACCTTTAATAGAAATTTCATTTGAACGCAGCAGAAAATTATTCTATACTGTTGTGTTACGTGCAATTTAATTATATTTAGCTATATTACACGTAGTATCGGTATGTCCAAAAAATACATGAACTTGTGAAATAAATCACTTTTATTTCAAATGAATCATTTAGATCCACTTCGAAGTGCTGAGAAGTCCTGAGACTTTTCAGTCACCTTGTCGTTTCGTGTTTGACGGTATCCACAGTGTTCCGCATGTCCATTTTTTTCATTTTGGAAAATAAAAAAAGTCACAGGGGTTAACTTAGTTTGAATAAAAAATTAAGTTTATAAAGATCTTCAAATAAAACTTAGTTAAAACAATATTAAATAAAAACTTAATAAATTATTTTAAACGTGGTGACTAAAAATTAAACAAGCCACGCCGCGCCAATATTTTCTTTTGACCCGGGACACAAAAACCGACAATCATCGTGAACGGTCGCGCCGTGCCACGCCATGCCATGCCGCGTGTATAGTATCGTGCTGTGGGATCGCACCTTTAAACGAAACGATTTTTCAGAGTGCGAATTCAGACATGACTGTCGTGGCATTTCTAATATTTCCCGCTCGCACGGACAACTTCAACGTGGAAAGTCTTCGCGGTCACGCCGTTACGAAAAGTTTAAAGGATACCATTCAGGAAATACAAACGAAAATCGGCCGAAGGATCTACGAAATTTGTTTAAGGTAAACACGACTTTTTTTTTTTTTTGTTTCGTGTGTCTGGTAAGTACTCCACCACCTGTTCAGAATGCAAGCTATTACCTAATCGAAAAACTACCGGAGAACTTTTTTATAGAATTTTGGATATAGTTGAATCTAATTGGGGAGGTTGGTTTACGTATTTCCTTGTAGTTTTCTTAATAATATGGGGGAAAACGGGAATATTTAATATATATATGCAAAAACGCGGCCATCAGTTAGTTACGATTTAGTGTTTTTGTTATAGTTCAGTTTAAAGAAAACGAATCATAAATATGTGAAATGTTCACTGAATACTTATAATAACCTTTTCTAGATGTGGTACAATTTTCAAAACATTCTGCTAATTTTCGAATTTATTATAGTCATTTGAAAATTTCGAGTTATTTTAGTTTTTATTTGATTTTATGTGGATGTAATTTTTTTAATTTCTCGAAAATGCTCGAAAATTTGGCACATGATTCATCATAAGTTGTTCTTGTGGCCATATATAAATATCGAAAATACGTATACACAATTTAAAAATACTTTTAGGTTTGGTCTGGGCGTTGATGAGTGAGTGAGTGTATCGGACATCTTTTTTTTTTGTATATATATAGATTGCATTGCGCTCAAATCTGTCTTTTTTCCACTAAGTAAAATGTATGATCCATGTGTCAAACTATTGAACATTTTTTCTGGGGAAAAACAAAAAATAAAAAACACATAAAACCAAATAATATCTCAAAAATGCCTAATTTTTGGATTTAATTAGCTTGGAAATTATTTTAAAATAGTATCACATTTAGATAATGGGTAATACAAAGATTCAATGGAAATAGCAAGTAGAATTAAATTTTTATTTGAATTATAGCTCTGATGCAGAACATTTTTTTTTTATAATTTAAAATTTTGTTTTGTGTCTGTCATAACTCTTTTTCTACCGGAAATCTTGCTCCAATCGGAAAATAGTATAAATAGGATCATTCTGATTCTAAGCGTTAGATTTGTAATATTTATCGGTATTTTTATTATTATTATTATTACTACTATTACTATTTGCCGTATATTTAAAATTTATTACGATCACCGCAGAGGTCGGATGCCAGTCGAAGAGGAACTGCTGACCAAAGAAGACACCGTACGGTTGAAACGGTGTACTTACGCTTTGCAGAGAGACGATTTACCGCCGGTGACCACGCATAACGTCGTCAACGATTGGAGCGATCCGGTGTTGAACACGATCAGACGGTGTAAATTGTTCAACACGACGTCCGACAAAGTGAAGGTACGACGAAGATACTGTTAAAATAACCGCGGTACAATGGCGTAATCAGGAAAATTCCATCTCTCCTCTATCCTACAGACGTGCATATGTCTTTAATTTGTTTTAAACATACCGCTATATACGCGGTAAAATTAGATATTATAACGATTACATTATGGACAACTGACGACGGTAAATGTTAGCGGTTTTTTTTTTTTGTTGTTGTTGTTACTCGAGACATAGTATTTTTTAATTAAGCCTCCACCTGGGTGCATTGACGGAGACGGGTGTAGTGTACATAATATTTTAAAAGTTGTAAATACGTTAGGAAATCCGTTAACATCGCACTCGACGAGTGCTCGAAAAACCGAACCTTTGAATCATATCCGTTGTGCTCAGTTTCCGCCTCCGGCCAGCCTTAACTCTACAAGTGTAACAATTATCAACATTTTCCACTTCCGTATAGTAAAAAATTCAACGGGCGTTTTTAAGTTAGCTTTCTATTCGATATTCGAGTCATGACCCCATCATTACCACCCCCTCCCTATTATCGTAACACAAAAAAATCGGTTTTCTATACAGATCGTGTTCCATCCGGAGTTCTTGTCGTCCACCAACCCGTTGTTCGGACTGGACTACGAGGAATTCGTGCGCGGCTGTCATTTAGGAGTCTTTCCCAGCTATTACGAACCGTGGGGATACACGCCCGCCGAGTGTACGGTCATGGGAATCCCGTCGGTGACTACAAACTTGTCGGGTATAATTTTGATCACGCGTTGTTTTTTGTACACTATCTCAATTATCTGCTTCGTTATTATTATTCTCAGGTTTCGGTTGTTTCATGGAACAACGCATTGCCGACCCGATGAGTTACGGCATTTACATCGTGGACCGTCAGAATATCAGCGTCGAGGAGTCAGTCAGGCAGCTCGCCCAGTACATGTACGATTTCGCGAGAATGAGCCGCAGACAACGAGTTATCCAGCGCAACCGTACCGAACGTTTGAGTGACTTGCTGGACTGGCGTAATTTGGGCATTGTGAGTTTGAATTTCATATTTATTTGGTGTATACGGACGACAGACCAGAAAAAACGCGAACGTTATCGATTAACTAAAGCGAAAACTATTATACGATAATAAAACAAACGAATCGAACAGATATAAAATGTATAAAGTAGGCGAGTTTTGTGGAAAACTGGATATCAACGGATAGACGAATACAAAACGAGATCTCGTAATACGATAAACGGAACTGAAATTAATTCGGGAATTAATACGCGGGGAGATTCTTAGATTAAAATATAATCGTGTGTGTATCGTCAAATCGTTTTAATCGTTTGATTTTCAGTATTACCGTCAAGCCAGGCTACAAGCGTTGTCCCAGGTGTTCCCGGACATGTTTGACAAAGAAACGGAAATGCTATGCATCACGGAAGCGTCGCGGCGTCGGTACAACTATCCCCGTCCGTATTCCGAACCGCCGTCGCCCACGAGCAGCCGACTGACCACGCCGGGCGCTTCGCTGCCCGGATCGGACGACGAAGAAGATGTCGACGATGAGCGCGAGGTACCGATTGTTATCTCATTATCATCTTATATTTCTTTCGGCATATTTTCGAAGGATCTTTCAGTTCGTACAGAGGACGCGGCGATAACCTGTATAGATAAATCTTTAAAAGGACTCGCATTAGCCTTCTCAGTCGGACAACATAGTAAAAAATTACGTTGCTTCGAACGCAAATTGTCGCGTTTACGTTGAACTCGGAGTCTGAAAGCAAATAATAAAATTATTTTTTTCTTGTGATCTTTCCGTCGGCGTAGTTTTTTTGTTTTTTTTCTTAAATATTGTTATACAAGAAAAAATAGAGCTTTTTTAAAAAATGTATGTACGGCCCTCGAAAATGTTCTTCTATTTAAATCTTGTTACTTTCGTTTTAACAGCAATTTCAACCTAAACGACACGATTTACATTTATAATAACGTAATTTTTCTATGTTGCCCGTTAGTTACCGTGATAGTAGACGCCGCGTCCTGATACTACCCGTATTTAAGAAGTCGCGTATAGGCAATTTTAAAGAAAAATGATCAGCTAAAAAATAGCAAATTCACTAGATATCAAATAAATGTACATATAGTCCCGTGTCATTTGTAATTGCGCGTCAAACTTTCGGTTATTTTGAATTTTTAATTTATAATTAATTATTGGGTAGTGCTATCGAAAAATAAAATGGCACGCACGGATAAAGTTCCTCTTAACACGTTGTGAAATTTCAGTAGCTTCACTGTACAATCGAATCATTACATCCTCTTCAATAATAAAAGACAATAGTTGAAATCAGCGATTTGTTTTCTTCCACACACGCTCCGAATGTTTATTTATTGAAAGTCTTAGTGAAAACCAATTCATATAATAATATGTGTCACTATAACAATTATTTCCTTGTCCAACAGTCCCAGGGGAAAACTGTCTAAAATTTTAAAAGAATAACCAATAAATAAATTTTTTTTTTCTCACAATTTCCAGTAAAATGGAATTAAATTTTTATTTTTAACAATATATTACTATCGTAGTAGAGAATTAAAAATGTTTTCATAATTAAAATTTAACCGGTATAATCTACCTATGTCAGCACATATTTAATCTTACTTGGTGGCCGTTATACAGTATTTATAATAATTTTTATTATTTTTCAGCTAGCAGAGCTTTCAGAACATTTAAGCCATTGATTGTACATAATTTGTTGTTGGAGTAAATATTATATTTAACACATAGTACTTCCAAAATATGTATTTTTTTTTTTTTTTTTTTTGAAACTTGTTTCCCATGTGAAATTGTCAAAAATTAAATAACAGAAATAAAAATAGATACACTATTTTTACTCAAAAGGTTTTTGTTTTTTATTTACATACACAAATATAAATAAATCGTACAATTAGTATTTGTTTGATTTGAGAATCAACCAATTACAATAAACAACATCCTAAGAATAATATTTTGTTATGTTCAGGTCGCATAGGTCGAAGCAATAGTAGTGTATAATTATAGTAGATAAATTATAAAAACTACAAAAATTTATTGACAAACAATAATGAACAAATAGTTAACCGATAACTTATTCTTTGTAGGACATATATTATTGATCATATTATCACATATGACCAACAGAACAAATACACATTAAAATAATTATAACAACCATGTGTACAAATAGTGTAGAAAATATTTAAGTAATTGGAGAAAATTACGTTTTTCTACATTATATGGATTAATTAAATAAATATAATTAATTAATTTCTACACTAAATTAATTTTATCCACATTGTGTAATATTTTATTTTTATGTATTTGTATTATAAATTGATAAAATATATGACAATTTAATTTACTATATTATTTCCACACAATGTTTTTTTGCATATGTGCGTTATTATCACTGATAAAAATTGAAAATTACAATAAAAATCGGTATAAAAAAATTGTCGACTTATTTTGTGGTTACAAAGAATTACTCAATTATAATGTATAATAAATTTCGTACGCCATGAACAAAATTTGCATATTATCCCGTCCTATACCTTCCCAACACAGGACCTTGACTCGAATGCCAACTATTACTGTAAAACCGATATAAATGTAAAACGGATATTTCTTAATTTTGGTACATACTAATATAATCTGCTATAGGTGCACCAAAGTTATAAACGGTACGCATATCAATATAATATTCGTGGGCTTTTTGTTAAAATTGATACCTTCGGAGCCAGTATGATTGTGCACGGAAAACATAAACATTGCCGGCCGCCGCCGCCGCCTGTCGGATTGCGACGCGGGCTTACGGCGGCGTTCGCTTATACTAGCCTGTCAACCGCATGCGATCCTGGTACACCGACACCACATTATTCACTTCTGAGCTGTTGGCTCGCCTGCAATACGGCCCATCCAAGGCCGAACGGCCCACCGCCGCCGACGCAAACATTGTAGGCCCCCCGCGCCACCACCACACGACGACCGTGCAAAGCCACGGGGACGGCCCATCCGTAGCCGAACGGCCCACCGCCGCCGGCAGCACACATCGTAGGCCCCCCGCGCCACCACCACACGACGACCGTGCAAAGCCACGGGGACGGCCCATCCGTAGCCGAACGGCCCACCGCCGCCGGCAGCACACATCGTAGGCCCCCCGCGCTACCACCACACGACCGATCGATGACGAACACCGTGCGCCGACGCTACAATACACCACGTGCCGCACTCCGCCGCCGGCACACAACCGACAAATGCCGCCGTCGGTTCCACGCACTGTCAGACAACACGGCAATGCCGCCGAACGACGACGCTCATCGCATGCACTCCTGGTACCCAATAACCCTGTTATGGTTCCAAATACTGCCGTTACATTTATTGCACACCGTTTCGTTCCGTTCCGTTCCGTTTCGTTTTGTAAAATCAATTTTGTTTTGCAGAGCTCCGCTTAGAACTGTATTTTTTTTTTTTTTTTTATCGCAACGAATAATCGCTGCTTCCGGCATTAAATGCAAGAAAAATTTAAAATTTAGATATTTTTATTCGACCAAAAATTACCACCAAAAACTCACATGTCAAGCCTTTTTTTTTTTTTTGTTTATTTGAAATTTATTAAACTAGTAATAACGTAAACAATAACGCTATATTGTTGCAGTTGTATTTTGATTAACACGTGACTGGACAGCATTAATTAAATTTTATTATTATTTTGTTTTATTATACTTTCAGAATGTTCTTTATATTTGGGCTTCAAAAAAAAAAATAATAAAAAAATGCAATAATAACAACTAAAGTACTTGTTGAATCTAACAATCAATTAATAATATTATTCTGTATTTAAGTGAAAATAATTCTCATCATTCTCTTTGTTGGAATTATTTTATTATGTGTTACAACTATTATTATTTATATTTTTGACAAAACTAAATAAAAAATATATAACTTTCTGACACAGGACGGGTCTATTTTCGATTATCAATATAGGTTTACAGAGCTCCGCTTAGAATTGGTTTTGTTTTCTTTAATCGCAACGAATTACCGTAGCTTCCGGAAATAGATTACCCTAAAAATTTAAAATTTTTATTCCTGGCCTCCAAAACTTACGTCAACCCTTTTTTTTTTTGTGTGAATTTTTAATTTATCAAACCAATGCGTTATTATTGCAATAGTATTGTGATTTTCCTGTGACTGGACAGCAATAAATTAATTGTATTATTTTTTTGTTTAGTTATACTTTCAGAATGTTTTTATATTTTGGTCTAAAAAATCAAAAAGCAATTGTTTAATTTATCAATCGAAATATAATATTATACTGTATTTTAATGAAAATATGTATGGTACGTAAATAATTTGTAAAAATATTGTAAATAATAATTTTTGTTGGAATTATTTTATGCACTACTTCTATTATTATATTGTTTTTAAAAGACCAAATTGGAAATAAAAAGTCCCTTCTCATCTACTAGCCAGACTGCAGACGCAAAGTGACGGCCCGTCCTGGGACAGTAAGCCCCCTGCCACTACACACCGTCTCGAAAAGCCGGACAAAACAGTACCGTTGCCACCTCCAAATATCGTTGTCGAACACGAAAATAATGCCAAAAGTCGGCGATCCAACACATGCACTCCTGGTACCCAAAAACACGATTAAGGTTTGCAATACTGCCGACGTAACTAGACGCAGCATGACAAATGCCACCACACACCGTTAGACACCTCCACTACCCGAAAAGGTCCAGCAACTTGTTGCCGCAGCCAAATATCGTTGGCCACACGACTATATTACCAAAAGCCGGCGATCCCTCGCATACATTCCTGGTACACAAAATCACCCTTTTAGGTTTGAAATACTACCGTTACATTTGTTGCGCAAGCGCCCGTCCGTTTTCTACTGGCCAACGAATGGATATAATAAAACCACCCTGTTTTCTCTGGCATGCGTCTCCGTTACATTGCCGTTAGCATGACGACATTTAACTGGAGCTTTCCGTTTTGTAGAATCAATTTTGGTTTGCAGAGTCCCGGTTAGAATTGATTTTTTTTTTTTTATTTATCACAACGAACAATCGTTAGCAATTTAATTGTATTATTTTTTTGTTTAGTTATAATTTCAGATTTTTTTTTTTATATATTTTGACCTAAAAAATCAATAAATAATTGTATAAAAAAAGAAAAGTAATTGTTGAATCTATCAATCAAAAAATAATATTATTCTGTATTTAAATGAAAATATTTTGTTGGAATTATATTATTTGTTACTACTACTTCATTCCCTAAATTTATTTTTTTATTTATTTACAATACCAAATTGAAAATAAAAAGTCCCTTCACATCTACTAGCACGACTACAACTACCTGTGTAATGTCTTGTCCTAGGCCAGACAGCCCGCCGCCGCCGACAGCACACATTGTAGGCCCCCGCACCACCACCCTTCACGATACAAAAACAGCCGCCGTGACGGTCCATCCCGGCAAAACAGTCACCGTCGCCTCCCCGCACTGTCGAACAACACGGCAATACTATTGTACGCCGATGCCCCACATGCACTACTGGTACCCAATAACAAAGAAAAGGTTCCAAATACTACAAGGTTATAAATACTACAGGGTTCCAAATACTGCCTTTACGTTCCATTACGCACGCGCGCACCCTTTTCCTTATGAAAAATCAATGACGGTATACAGAGCTCCGGTTAGAATAGTTTTTTTTTTCTTTTTTTCTTATCGCAACGAATAATCGTTGCTTCCAGCAATAAATACAAGACAAATATTTAATTTTTGTATTTTTATTCGATGCCTCTCTCAAACTTTCCCCCCAAAATCAGTCATGTCGAGCTTTTTTTTTTGTGTGTTCGTATTTGTAATTAATCAAATCAATGCCTTATTATTGTAATCGTAATGTAATTAACGTGTCATTGTACAGCAATAATTAAACTGTATTATTTTTTTTGTTTTGTTATATTTTAAGAATGTTTTTTATATTTTGATCGAAAAAATAAATAAGCAATTGTTTAATTTATTAATGGAATTATTATATAATTCTGTATATATATGTAAATATGTATAATACATAAACAATAATTTTTTTTGGAATTATATTATGCACTACTTTTATTATTTTATTTCTTTTTACAATACTAAATTGAAAATAAAAAGTCCCTTCTTATCTACTAGCAGAACTACAACCACCTGTGTGACGGTCCTGGGCCAGACAGCCCGCTGCCGCCACCGCCACCGCCGCCGCTGCCGCCACCGCCACCGCGCCGCCGCCGCAGCCGCCGACGACAAACATTTCAGCGAACACGACAATAATACCAAAAGCCGGCGATCTCTTGCATGCACTCCTGGTACCCTATATCACGATTTTGGTTTGCAATACTGCATGACGTCATTATACTGGTGGTTTCCTTTTTGTAGTATTAATATAATCAAAAGAAAAAGGCCCTCCACCACCACTAGTCCGACAACAACCACTGGTATGACGGCTCATCCTGCACTAGACAGCTCGCGGCCGCTATACACCGTTAGACACCGCCACTACACAAAATAGCCCGACAACCTGCCATCACCACCACACGACGACCCGTAAACCGTTGCCGTTGCAGCCTCACAACATCGTCTTTGAAAACAAAAATAATGCCATAAGACGGCGATCCCTCGCATACACTCCTGGTACCCAATATCACGATTAAGGTGTACAATACTCCGTGACGTCATTTTACTAGAGGGTTCGCAGTACCGTATGATATAATCAATTTTGGTTTGCAGAGTTCCGCTTAGAATTGATTTGTTTTTCGTTGCTTCCGGTAATAAATCGACTATCCAATATACGGAGTATAACAAGCCGTTTATTTTTTGTGTTTTTGTTATTTATCAAACCAATAGTTTTAATTTCAGTCGTATTGTGATTTACTTGTTACTGTACAGCTATAAGTTAATTGTATTATTTTATTTTAGTATAATATCAGAATATTTTTTATATTTTAGCTTTAAAAAATTAATAAAAAATGAAATAAAAATAAAAAGTTCATTTTTAATCTATCATTTGAATTATAATATTATTCTGTATTCGAGTGAGAATAAATTATATTGATAATTCTCTTTGTTAGAATTATTATATTATGTCCTACAATTTTTTTTTTTTTACAAAATTAAAAATATATGCCTTA
Source organism: Tuberolachnus salignus (assembly GCA_956483605.1). Lineage (NCBI taxonomy): Eukaryota > Metazoa > Arthropoda > Insecta > Hemiptera > Aphididae > Tuberolachnus > Tuberolachnus salignus. The sequence continues at coordinate 20,939,789 of OY101431.1, read as the reverse complement.
ACAACACAAGATTTTCCAATTATGTATTAGAACACTACAATATTTTTCTCGATTGCAATTATTTGTGTAATAATGAAATATTATTGAATTTTAGCATAAACTCCTATAATCGGCTGCCAATGCACCAAAATTTTAGACGGTACATACAATAGTCTAATCGTCGTGGCTAAATTTGGTTAAAAATTTGTCATTACCTTTTAGAACATTAATGTTATTAACGAACAATTTTTTAATAGAATTATTCAAATATAAAAAATTACCTAATAGTACTTTATTTAATTATTTCTTGAACATTTTTCAGGTGTATTATTTAGTTATTGCACAAATTCATTAAAAAGTTTTCTAGTACGGTTTTGTATATAAATACTCATCAAATTCAATACATTATAACGCACCTCGTATTATAAATTGTTCTTACATCAATATAAAAATATATCATAAAACACGTAATCACAATTTTATTTTGAAAGCGTTTGACGAACGAGTGGGTTTTACGGAAATAGTACATTTTCCATACTCTTTTTAGAATGATGGGAATACATTTACCAATATCATGACCCGGAAAAGTTCACTACGACTTAATCAACACAATAAGGTTCATTATTTTATGTGTGCATATTTTTAAGTTTTATGTATAATAATAACTTAGCATTAATGACATATCAAGAACTGTATTTTTAACAACAATGTGTATAACCAGTGTAGAAAAAATCGTAATAATATTATGTATTTTAATTTATGTAGCATCCAGTAAGTAAGATAGATTATTTTATAACGTGACTGTGCAATTCAAAATGTACAAATTTGGTGAAAATTACGTTTTCCTACACGATATGGACATTATTTGATCTTTTTATAAAATTGATAATAATCTATCTATGTATATTTAGCACAATACATACTATAAAATAGTCTATTTCTTTTATTATTTTTTATGACATACATAAAATTCCAACTAAGCTTGTGTAAAATTTTCTTAAAACCTTTAATAGTGCATAATAGTGTTGTTGAAAAATTAAATATAGATTATATTATAAATGAATGATATACATTAACATGAATTGGTAAATCAATACACACATGAAATCTCAATAGTAATATAAACTGTTACTATATGGGATTGAAATATAAAATGTATATAGAGGTATACATCATATATTGTACAAAGGTTGTTTTTATGTCCATACCCACCTTCAACCGCATACTATCCTGGTACACCGACACCTCATTATTCTCATCTGGGCTGTTGGCCTCCCGGCATCTCCGTTACTCATGGACCATTACACCGCCCTGAAGAACAATCTGTGGCCGAACGGCCCTCCCCCGCCGACAGCACACATTGTAGGCCCCCGCACCACCACCCTTCGCCGTGCACCCGCAGCCGCCGTGACGGTCAATCCCGGGCAAAACAGTCACCGTCGCCTCCCCGCACTGTCGGACAACACGGCAATGCTACTGTACGCTGATAAATATAAATTGTACATAGGTATACATCATACATTGTACAAAGGTTGTTTTTTTGACTATATTGGCCTGCCAACCGCATGCTACCCTGGTACACCGACCCCACATTATTATCTTCTGATCTGTTAGGATCTGTTAGTTGCCCCCCCGCAACTCCGCTACTCATTTACAATTACACTGTTATCACGGTCCATCTGTGACCACCACCTCCGCCAATACACATTGTGGGTCCCCCGCACCACCGCCAATCACAAAGCAGCCGCATGTACCATTACGGCCCTTCGCGGGCAAAACAGTGGACGTCGCCTCCCAGCAATGTCGGACAACACGGAAATGCCACTGTACGCCGATGACCCACATGCACTGCTGGTACCCAATAACTAAGTAAAAGATTCCAAATATTGCCTTTATTGCCTTTATAGCGCACGCGCATACCCTTTTTATGTGTAAAATCAATAACGTTATACAGAGCTCCTCAGAATTGTTTTTTATTTTTTTTTTATCGCAACGAATATTCATTGCTTTCGGCAATAAATTGATTACCCGAAAAAAATTATAAATTTTAAATCAATCATAATAATTCTACTATGCTATTGTTATATTATCGGAGAACCTTTGTTAATGTGTAATATTTCTGTTGAAACATATAATATAGAGATAAACTTGTACAATGTATAATTTACTTCAGTAGTCTATCAGGTAACATATTTTAAATATGCATCAAATAATTGAAAAAACAACATAAAACTATATAAGGTGAACATGAAAATGAAATATAAAACATTAAATACAAAAACATATTAGCTATTTGTTTCTTTAATTTTTAAATTATATTATTGAGTAATTTTTGCTTATTATATATACAATATAAAATGGTCTGTGGAAAACAATTAGAGTATTTATGTACCAAAATTACTAAAATTGTCCTTTAAGTGTACAAATTAATATTATACAATTTGCAAAATCAAGTAATCAAATAATATTTTATACCACATTAAAACATTATGTTATTGTAATGTTATATGTAATTATTATACAGAACCAATAAATTACTACAATTCAATTACCTGATATACTATTTGTTAAAATAATACACACATTAATTTATACCTGAGTAAATATGTATAGAATATTATCATCCTTATGAGAGTAATTCCTTAGCAGAATTTTTGTTTGTTTATAAGTAAACAAAACTTCTATGTGAATTAGATCATTAATAAAATTAACGTTAAACAAAAAATAAAATGTATGATATATAAAGAGATAAAGGTTCATAAAGTATATGCATAGCTGTTCTTAGTAGAACACCATTAGTTTCATTTTGATTTTATATTGAATGCCTATATTAAAAATAAAAGCACAACTAACATCTTTGGGTCTTTTATTACTCTATCCTTATACAAAATAACTTTCATAAAATTAAATAAGTTCCTGATAAGTCTGAACAACTCATAAACTGAAAATTATTATCATATTACACAATCATTTGCCATTTGATATTAAAATGAATTAAAAACAATTTATAAAATATTGGATTTAAATATTATTATTTAAAAACATTTGATTATTTGAATTGTCATAATAAAGATAAAAAAATTTAATTAGATTTTAAAAGATTTTATTAAGTAAAAATGTTCATTTAAAATACATTTAAGAGCAGAGTTATGTTTGGTTAACTGCTAACATTACATTTCCATATAACTTTAGTTCATAAACTGGTGTGAAAAAATTGGCGGAGTGTGCTTTCCATTAGCTTGTTCCTGGTCACCTTCTGTAGTCTCCTGGTCTCGGTTCTCTTTAACCATATCATGTGCCTGGGCATGAGACAAATTCTTGCTGACTGTCAGTCAACCATCGCTCCCGGATATAGGTAAGGTAATGTTACAGTATATATATATATCTTGTGTAAAAATTTGATGTGGTAACAACCTTTCATGATTATTCAATTATCTTGGTGACACCTGTAAAAAGAACAAAAATATATATTTTTGGAACTGGGTACTGAATTTTTTCATTAAAATAAGAAATAATACTAGAAGTTTAATCATTTGTTTTGGCAAGTAGTTAAATAGTAATAATATGTAAACCACTCATCTAGATACTCTTGTACTATTGTTTATATTTTAAATTAATTCATTATTTTGTATTTCAAAGGCACTACCTATAGATTGTTAATAAAAAAATAAAAAATATACTATTGTTGTATTTTTGTATGTATCTATTGTTAAAAAAAAATAAACATTAGCCTAAAATGTGTTGATTTACTAATATATTTTTATATGGAACAGTTTACATAAGATGAGGTAAAAGAAATATTATTGTGATGTTGTTGTGTTATATATATTTGATCACTTTTGTCTATTTCATAACTCATAATTATTTGATGTAGAAAATTAACAATTCATACCTAGTATTAGGTGGGTAGTATACCTTGCTGCCATTCAGTCAACCATCTCTCCCGGATATATGTAAGGGCATGTTACAGTATATATATCTTGTGTAAAAATTTAATGTGGTAATGTCCTTTGATGATTATTCAATTATCTTGGTGACACCTGTAAAAAGAACAAAAATATATATTTATGGAACTGGGTACTGAATTTTTTCATTAAAATAAGAAATAATACTATAAATTGAATCATTTGTTTTGGCAAATAGTTAAATTGTATTCATTGTCTTCGGTAATGTCTGATCCAAGGTTAATAATTCGGAGTAGAAAGAATTAAATGTTTTATAACTATCATGATGTACTTATGTGTCAATATTCCGTATTCCATTAAAAAAAAAAAATAAATGTTTTTGACACTGGCATTTTATATTCTGTTACTAAGTGACTGAACTCGGGTCAAACTAGGAAAATAAAGTAACATTGATAGTTAAAAAAGCAACATTCTACTTACAGTAAAATAATTTTCTAATGGTATTTATTAGCATACAAAATTATGCGTTTCCAGAACACCGCATTGCATTACATTGAGACAATGAAAATAACAGTAGACATGCATATTTACTGCCGTCATGTTCAATACGTTAGACGTTTACTTTGAATACATTCAATTTAAATCTAATCAAAAAGTACTGAAAACAAATTTTGGTGTATGATCTTTAGATATACAGTATCAAAAATCGTCCTTCCAAACAATGTTATCAACTACCGATAACAATATTTGATAACAAATCTTGTGGTTACCACTATTTTTTTGTTGTGTTATGGCTACTAGAGCCGTATTGCTATACATCAATTTTGTATCTATTTTGCTTACTGTTTTCCTCGTAACCCAAAAAGACAGGGTATTTTAGACACTGTGTAAGCAGATATTTTATGATCATGGACCACACATAGTGTTTTAAAATAGTATGTTTATACTGCGTTTATTGTGGTAGTCATGGAAATAATTTTTATATCCTGTAATGATAGTAATTACCTTGCGACTCTGGCGTCAAACTGAACTTGAATTATGTTTTTGTTCACATTGAAAATTGGTTATTTATCTTACATTAAATATTTACACAAATATTTTATTAAATAATTTTCTAAATTGTTTTATTGTATGTACAAACAGACGTGGACGATAAGTTTTTCTCAAATTCATCAATAAGTTATATAAGTTATAAATTTTATTACACAGTATAAAAAATATTATCGTATTCAAAATACCAACACATACCTATATATCAATGTAAATTAGTTGGAAATATCTCATTAATTCTCATTTTAATTAAAAACGACAATTTTACTATTTGTTATTTGTAATTTTAGAGAAAAACAAAGGAATTGCAATACCTTTGACAACACTGCCTATATACAAACAGAAGTCGCTTAACTTCATCTATAGGTTCAGTGCCACCTAATGCTACGCCTTTTCTTTTAATATTTTAAAATGTAAATTATTAAAACTTCAATACCAACAGTTTTTACAAATATCATAATATTATACATTTATTTTTATAATCGAACGGTGTACCGATAATGGATACATACAATTGCTTTCGACACAAATATAACTTTGCGATATAATTTTTAAAATTAAATAATAATCTCATAGGCACTTCTCATATAGATCAATAAAACATACTAATAATTATAATTATATGTTAATTTGGTTTCGTCCCAAAATATACGGGTTTGGTTTGAATTTACACAATAGTACAACAAAAAGGCTTGTCAATATTTCGCGTCATGAGAGTAGGTCACTGTTGTTGGTGGAAAATAATAAAAAGCCTAGGATTGGTAATTAATTAATTTTGCCGGTAACGACGATATTATTGGGATCAAAAAAAACAATTCTGAGCGAACGCCTGTCCATCGAAATAGATTGTACGAACAGATCGAGAGTCCTACGGCGGTGTTGAAAACCTACAAAGAGGTGTTCATAAGTAGAAGTTCGTGTACAGGATCGCCAGCGGTGGATATTATTGCCCGGGTCGGCTATCGGTGCCTTTTTTGTAAGTGAGTAGTGGTGGCGGGGGGACAGCTAACGCTTGCGTTTCCTTGCATGCACTCCTGGTACCGATGGGCCATATGATTTTGATGTCAAATTTCGTTCGTTCCATCGCTGTTTCGGACCTTTAGTCCCCCTACCGCTATATAAAAACAGACTAATAAATTAAATTTTTATTGTTATATATATAATTACCTATTACGAGATTTTAATAATAATATTCTAAACAAATGAACTTAGAAATATAATCTAGTATGTATTTGTTTACAATTTTCAGTATATTAGAATTATTATTTTATTTTTAATGATATTACTATCGTAGTAGAAAATCTAAAGAATTAAAAATATTTGGAAAATTATAATATGATAATTTAACCTACCTATGTCCCTACATAATTAATATATTTTGGTGTCCAATTTAATATATTAATAATTTAAATCATTCAATATAAACCAATCGGTGTACTTAATTTAACTTGTTTTTACAAAACATAGGTAGGACATAGTTGAAAAATTGATAATTAATTAGTTTATCAATTTACAAAATAGATTTATATTTCAATGTCAATTAGAAGAGTATTACACTTAGTTAATCATAATAATATATAACCAAATGATAGATATTATTGTATATTTAAAAAGATCAAATCATTTTTTTACTAATTTATTATTATATCTATGAGGTATTAACCAGATATATTGTGTATCACTGTATCAATAAACATTTAAATTCTAATAAATTACTATTTAACATTTAATTATGTTGGGTGAATATATATAATTCTGTTTAATAATCTATCATTTATTTAACAAATGTCCAACTAATTATATAATATTTAAAATTCAATATTGAGTTAATATATTTAGGACATTATCACGTTGTGTTCGACATTAATTTGCAGAGAAATCAAACAATTTATTCAACACATTAAAAAAATTAATTTAATTTTAATGTTGGACGCTATCTTATTTTATAGTCTCTATAGGCATACTTAGAGATTCGCGATGTGGCCGACAAGGTGTCGTCGCTCGGCCGGCTCTTGCCCAACATCGGTGGCCCACGGGAGCGCAGGAGGCGGCCACTGGTGTGCGTCGTGCACAGCGTGCTGCTGTACAGCGCTCCCACGTGGGCCTTCTCCCTGCCTTTAGGCCACCGGGTCATCGCTGCTATAGCGGCCGTCCAGCGGGGTGCAGCTCTTCGGAGCGTGTGCGCCTACAGGACCTTGTCGCACGAGGCGATACTAATCGTAGCGGGACTGCCTCCCGTCGATCTGTTGGCCTCTCGTAAGTGCAGTGTGTTTGAACCAGGGAGCGCCTGGTCCAGAGGATTGGAATATTATGCACTACTTTTATTATTATATATTTTTTCCAAGACTCATTTGACAATAAAAACTCCTAATCTTCTTGCCATACTACAACAACCTGTGTGATGTCTCGTTCTAGGCCAGACAGCGCGCCGCTACCGTTAACGCCACACACCGTCCGAAGACCAGCGCCGTTGCCGCCGATAAACATCGTCGGCAAAAAGGACTATAATACCAAAACCCAGAGATCTCTTGCATGCACTCCTAGTACCCAAATAACACTATTTAGGTTTAAAATACTGCCGTTACATTCGATGTGCACGCATATACCCATGTCGTTTTGTAAAATCAATTTTCTTTTGAAGAGCTCTGCTTAAAATTGTATTTTTTTTTTATCGTTAAGAATAATCGTTGCTTCCGGCATTAAATAGAAGAAAAATTCAAAATTAAGAAATATTTATTCGACCCAAAGTTATCACTAAACACTCACATGTCAAGCCTTTTATTTTTTTTTTGTTTATATGAAATTTATTAAACTTTAAAAACGTAAACAATATCGTTATTGTTGCAGTTGTTTTTTGATTAACATCTGACTGGACAGCAATAAATAAATTGTATTATTATTTTGTTTTATTATACTTTTAGAATGTTCGTTATATTTGGGCTTCAAAAAATTAAATCTAAGTACTTGTTAAATCTATCATTCGAATAATAATAATATTCTTTAAGTATATAAGTATTTATATTAGTATATAAGTATTTAAGTAAAAATAATTCTCATAAATTCTCTTTGTTGGAATTATTATATTATGCATTACAACAATTATTAATTTTCTTTTTTACAATACTAAAATAAAATAAAAAGTATATACCTTCCCGACACAGTACGGGTCTGCTTTCGAATTATTTATTAGAAAAATAAAACATTTTACTCCAGTGCAACTATTTAAGAACACCGAAATATCGCATATTATTGAATTTTGGCACATACTTTTATTATCCGCGACCAATGCACCAAAATTTTAGACGGAACAAAAAATAGTCTAACAATAGATAATAATATCTAATAATAAATAGTCTAAAAATTTGTCTTTACCATTTAGAACATAAAGGTTATTATGGTACAATTTTTTAATAAAATTATTCAAATTTATAAATTACCTACTATTACATTATTTAATTATTTCTTGAACATTTTTCGGGTGTATTGTTTAGATATTGCACAAGGTCATCAAAAAGTTTTCTAGTACAGTTTTGTATATAAATACTCAACAAATTCAATACACTATAAGACACCTCGTATTATAAATTGTTCATACGTCGATATAATAATATATCATAAAACTCGTAATCATAATTTTATTTTAAATACGTTTGATGAACGAGTGGGTCTTACGGATATTTCCATACTCTTTATAGATTAATGGGAATACAAATCCCAAAATAAAGACCTGGCAAAAGTATAGTACGGCTCGCTCGACGCAATAACAATATATAAATAAATTCAATAAATAATATTCAATACATTTTATATATAATTTAAACTCTGCATTACTGAATTATTTCAAAGACTGTATATATTACAACAATGTGTATAATCAGTATAGAAAAATCGTAATAATTATTCGTCTTTTAATATTTGTAGTATCCAGTTAGTAAAATTGCTTATTTTATAAAGTGGATGTGCATTTCGAAATGTATCAATTTGGTTAAAATTACGTGTTTCTACACGATATTGTCATTTTTTGATATTTTCATAAAATGGATAAAATTATTTTTATCTGTATTTAGCACATTACATATTATGAAATGTTAAAATATATGAGAATACAATTTAGTATATTTCTTTTATTATTCATAATGAAATACAAAATATATCAACTAACCTTTTTTAAAATGTTCTGAGTACCTTTAATTATGTGTAATAGTGTTGTTGAAAAATAATATACATATATAAAATGATAAAATTAATGATATACACTAACAAGAATAGGTAAAGCATTAGAGAGGAAATCAAATAGTAATACAAACTGTTTCCTATATAAGATATAAATATAAAATGTATTTAGGTATACATCATACATTGTGTAAATACCTACATAGGTAGTTTTTATGTCTATACTCCCCTGCCAACCGCATGCCATCCTGGTACACCGACCCTTTATTATTCTCATCTGTGCTGTTGGCCTCCCGGCATCTCCGCTACTCACGAACCATTACACTGCCATGTCGAACCATCTGTGGCCGAACGGCTCACCCCCGCCGACAGCACACATTGTAGGCCCCCCGCACCGCTACCCATCAGCGTGCATCCGCAACCACCGTAATGGTCCATCCCGGGCAAAACAGTCACCGTCGCCTCCCCACACTGTCGGACAACACGGCAACGCTACTGTACGCCGATGCCCCCACATGCACTCCTGGTACCCAATAACAAAGAAAAGGTTCCAAATCCTGCAAGGTTCTAAATACTACAGGGTCCCAAATACTACAGGGTTCCAAATACTGCCTTTACGTTCCATTGCGCACGCGCCCACCCTTTTCCTTTTAAAAAAACAATAAATTAATACTGAGCTCTGGTTAGAATAGTTTTTTTTTCTTTTTTTCTTATCGCAACTAATAATCGTTTCTTCCGGCAATAAATACAAGACAAATATTTAATTTTTATAATTTTATTCGATGCCTCTTCCAAACTTTCCGCCAAAAACTGTCATGTCGAGCCTTCTTTTTTGTGTGTGTGTATTTGTAATTAATCAAATCAATGCGTTATTATTGCAGTCGTAATGTGATTAACGTGTCACTGTACAGCAATAATTAAATTGTATTATTTTTTTTTTTTTGTTATACTTTTAGAATGGTTTTTATATTTTGGTCAAAAAAATAAATAAGCAATTGTTTAATATATCAATCGAATTATAATATTATTCTGTATCTATATGAAAATATGTATAATACATAAACAATAATTTTTGTTGGAATTTTATTATGCATTACTTTTATTATTTTATTTCTTTTTACAATACTAAATTGTAAATAAATAGTCGCTTCTTATCTAATAGTAAGACTACTACCACCTGTGTGACGGTCCTGGGCCAGACAGCCCGCTACCACCACCGCCGCCGCTGACGATAAGCGTCAGCGAACACGACAATAATACCAAAAGCCGGCGATCTCTTGCATGCACTCCTGGTACCCTATATCACGATTTAGGTTTACAATACTGCATGACGTCATTTTACTGGTGGGTTCCGTTTTATAAAATCAATTTTCGTTTGCAATGTTTTGGTTAGAATTGATTTTTTTATTTTATCACAACAAATCGTTGCTTCCGGCAAGAAATATATTACTCGAAAAAAAAATTTTAAATTTTAAAATTTTTATGCGATACCTCTTAATCTTTTTTTTTTTTTGTGTATTTGTAATCTATCAAACCAATGCATATTATTGCAGTCGTATTGTGATTAACGTGTGACGTCTATACAGCAATAATTTAATTAAAAAATAAATAGGCAATTGTTTAATCTATCAATCGAATTATAATATTATTCTGTATTTATATGTAAATATGTATATTACATAAATAATAATTTTTGTTGGAATTATATTATGCACTACTTTTATTATTTTATTTTTTTTTTTACAATACTAGATTGAAAATAAAAAGTCCCCTTCTCATCTACTAGCACGACTACGGTTATAGCCTGTGTGACGTCCCGTCCAAGGCCAGACAGCCCGCTGCCGACGCCGCTGCCCCCACACACCTTTACGAAAACCAGCGCCGCTGCCGCCGACAAACATCGTCGACGAACACGACAATAATACCCAAAGCCAGCGACTTTTGCATGCACTCCTAGAACCCAAATAACACTCTTTAAGTTTGAAATACTGCCGTTACATTCATTGCGCACGCGTATACCCGTTTCCTTTTGTAAAATCTATTTTGTTTTGCAGAGCTCCGCTTAGAATTGTATTTTTTTTTTTATCGCAACGAATAATCGTTTCTTCCGGCATTAAATACAAGAAAAATTTAAAATTTAGAAATATTTATTCGACCTAAAGTTACCACCAAACACTCACATGTCAAGCCTTTTTTTTTTTGTTTATTTGAAATTTATTAAACTAGTAATAACGTAAACAATAACGCTATTGTTGCAGTTGTATTTTGATTACCATGTGACTGGACAGCAATAATTAAATTGTATTATTATTTTGTTTTATTATACTTTCAGAATGTTCTTTATATTTGGGCTTCAAAGAATTAATCAAAAAAAACTAAAGTACTTGTTAAATCTATCAATCGAATAATATTATTCTGTATTTGTGTGAAACTAATTCTCTTTGATGGAATTATTTTATTATGTGTTACAACTATTATTTTTTTTTTTTTACAAAACTAAATAAAAAAAAAAATATATATACCTTTTCACCAGGATGGGTATATTTTCAATTATCAATATAGGTTTACAGAGCTCTGCTTAAAATTGTTTTTTTTTTTTTTATTGCAATGAATTATCGTTTATTATCGTTAATTATCAAACCAATGCGTTATTATTGCAGTAGTATTGTGATTTTCGTGTGACTGGACAGCAATAATTTTATTGTATTATTATTTTGTTTATTTAAACTTTCAGAACAATTTTTATATTTCGGTCTAAAAATTCAAGAAGCAATTGTTTAATTTATCAATCGAATTATAATATTATTCTGTTTTTAAATAAATATATATATATAATACGTAAATAGTATGTAAAAATATGTAAATAATACTTTTTGTTGGAATTATATTATGCACTAATTTTATTATTTTATTTTTTTTACAAGACCAAATTGAAAATAAAAAGTCCCTTCTCATCCACTAGCCCGACAACAGCCGCAAAGTGACGACCCGTCCTGGGACAGTAAGCCCGCTGCCGCCACCGCCGCCGCCGCCGCCGACAAAAGCCGGCGATCTCTTGCATGCACTCCTGGTACTCTATATCACGATTTAGGTTTGCAATACTGCATGACGTCATTTTACCGGTGGATTCCTTTTTGTAGTATCAAAATAATCAATAGAAAAATGCCCTCCACCGCCACTAGTCTGACAACAACCACTGGTATGACGGTCCGCTCTAGACAGCTCGCGGCCGCCGTACACCGTTAGACACCGCCACTACGCCAAATGGCATGACACCCCGCCACCACAACCACACGACGACCCGTAAACCACTACCGATGCAGCCTCACAACATCGTCTTCGAACACAAAAATAATGCCAAAAGACGGCGATCCCTCGCATACACTCCTGGTACCCAATATCACGATTAAGGCTTACAATATTGCATGACGTCATTTTACTGGTTCCTTTTTATAGTTACAATTTTCGTTTGCAGAGTTCCGGTTAGAATTGATTTTTTTTTTTTTTTATCACAACGAATAATCGTTGCTTCCGGCAAGAAATGCATTACTGGAAAAAAAATTTTTAAATTTTTAAATTTTTATCGGATACCTCCCAATCTTTTTTTTTTTTTGTATGTATTTGTAATCTATCAAACCAATGCGTATTATTGCAATCGTATTGTGATTAACGTGTGACGTCTGTACAGCAATAATTTAATTATATTATTTTTTTGTTTGGTTATACTTTCAGATTTTTTTTTTTATTTTTTGACCTAAAAAATCAATAAATAATTTAATAAAAAAGAAAATTAATTATTGAATATATCAATCGAATTACATTATTCTGTATTTCTTATGAAAATATATCATAATACTGTTAGTTGGAATTATATTACTTGTTACTACTACTTTACTTACTACCTTATTCACTACTTTTATTATTTTTTTTTTTTTTTACAACACCAAATTGAAAATAAAAAGTCCCTTCTCATCTACTGGCCCGACTACAAACGCCTGTGTGACGGCCCACCCTGGGTCAGACAGCTCGCTGCCGACACACAGCGTCCCGGAGTGCCCGACAGCCAGTGCCGTTGCCGCCAAACATCGTCGAACACGAAAATAATACCAAAAGCCGTCGATCCCTCACATGCACTCCTGGTACACAAAAACACTTTTTAGGTTTGCAATACTGCCTTTAAGTTGCATTATGCACGTGTGCATCCGATTCCTTTTCTAAAATCAATTTTAGTTTGCAGAACTCCACTTAAAATTTTATTTTTTATTCATAACGATTTATCGTTGCTGCCGGCAATTAATCAATATACGAAGTATGTCAAGTATGTTTATTTGTTGTGTTATTATAATTTATCAAATTATCATGTAATCATCGTAATACATTCGAATTATATTATAAATAATAATATTATTCTGTATTAAAGTGAAAATAATTATCATAATATTCTTAGTTAGAATTATTTTATTATGCCTTACTATTTTTTTTGTTTTTGTTTTTTACAAAACTAAAATAAAAATTATATACCTTCCCGACACAGGATGGGTCTATTTTCGAATTATATATTAGTACACTAAATTATTTTACTGGAGTGCAACTATTAGTTTAACACCGAAATATTGCATGTTATATTGAATTTGGCACATACTCTTATAATCGGATATCAATGCACCACAATTTTAGACAGAACATACAATAGTCAAATCGTCATGGCTAAATTTGGTTTAAAATTTGTCATTACCATTTAGAACATTAATGTTATTATCGTACAATTTTTTAATAAAATTATTCAAATTTATAAATTACCTACTATTACATTATTTAATTATTTCTTGAACATTTTTCGGGTGTATTGTTTAGTTATTGCACAATTTCATCAAAAAGTTTACTTGTACAGTTTTGTATATAAATACTCAACAAATTCAATACACTATAAGGCACATCGTATTATAAATTGTTCTTACGTCGATATAATAATATATCATAAATCACGTAATCATAATTTATTTTTAAAAGCGTATATGAACGAGTGGGTCTTACGGAAATCGTACATTTTCCATACTATTTTTAGATTATAATAGAATACAATTCCCGAAATCATGGCCCAGCAAAAGTTCACTACGTCTCACTCAACACAATAAGGTTCATTATTTTAAGTGTCTATTTTTAAATTTTATATTAGAGTATTAAATTATTTTGAGGATTGTATATGTAACAACAATGTGTATAACCAGTGTAGAAAAAATCGTAATAATATTACGTATTTAAATATATGTAGCATCCAGTTAGTAAAATAGCTTATTTGTAAACAGGTTGTGCACTTCGAAATGGATCAATTTGTTGAAAATTACGTTTTTCTGGACATTTTTTTGATCTTTTCATAAATTGGATAAAATTAATTTTATCTGTACTTAGCACAATGCATATTATGAAATGATAAAATATATAACAAATCAATTTAGTATATTTCTTTTATTAGTTATAATGAAATACATAATATCCCAACTAAGCTTTTGTAAAATTTTCTGAGTACCTTTAATAATGTGTAATAGTGTTGTTAAAAAATTAGATATAGATAAAAATGATAAAACGAATGATATACATTAACAAGAATTGGTAAAGCATTATACACAGGTAATCATAATAGTAATACAAACTGTTACCTTACCTACCTATTTGGGATTGAAATATAAAATGTATATAGAGGTATACATCATACATTGTACAAAGGTTGTTTTTATGTCTATACTCGCCTGCCAACCGCATGCCACCCTGGTACACCGACACCTCATTATTCTCATCTGGGCTGTTGGCCTCCCGGCATCTCCGTTACTCATGGACCATTACACCGCCCTGAAGAACAATCTGTGGCCGAACGGCCCTCCCCCGCCGACAGCACACATTGTAGGCCCCCGCACCACCACCCTTCGCCGTGCACCCGCAGCCGCCGTGACGGTCCATCCCGGGCAAAACAGTCACCGTCGCCTCCACGCACTGTCGGACAACACGGCAATACTACTGTACGCTGATAAATATAAATTGTACATAGGTATACATCATACATTGTAAAAAGGTTGTTTTTTTGACTATATTGGCCTGCCAACCGCATGCTACCCTGGTACACCGACCCCTCATTATTCTCTTCTGAGCTATTGGCCTCCTCGCAACACCGGTACGCGCCCGACCATACACCGCCGTGACGGCCCGTCCGTGGCCAAGCGGTCCACCACCGCCGCCAGCACACATTGTAGGCCCCTCCGCACCGCCACCAATCGCCATGTACCCACGGACGTCGCAACGGCCCTTCCCGCGCTAACAGTCGCCGCCGCCACGGCACACTGTTGGCCGCTCTCCACCAACCACCACACGGCCGACCGGTGCCGTCGTCGCCTCCCCGCACTATCGACAACACGGCAATGTCAATGTACACCGATGCTCCCACATGCACTCCTGGTACCTAATAACAAGGTACAAGGTACGAAATACTGCCATTACCTTAATTGCGCACGCGCACCCCCTTTTCGTTTTGTAATATCAATATCGTTTTACAGAGCTCTGGTTAGAAGTGTTTTTTTTTTTTATCGCATGAATGATTGTTGCTTCGGGCAATAAATTGATTACCCGAGAATAATACTAAATTTTAAACGATACATAATAATTCCACTATGCTTTTGTTAAATTATCTGAGTACCTCTAGTTAGGTTAAGCTATTTACTTGTTTGTAATTGATTACCTGTGTGTAATGCTAACATTACACACAGGTAATCATAATAATAATACATAAGCTAATGATAAACAATATTATCTGTATTTTGTCAACAATTGTTCAATGTATACTAAATATATAACATTTTAAATGCAATATTGAGTAAATATTTTTGGAATATTTTCATGCTTGTGAGTAATTAGCAAAAAAATCAAACATATTATTTTATGCATTTTAAAATAATTAATTTAGTATAACTGAATACTTTTTTAAATTTCAAATTTTTAATATTACTCAAGTGATGTTATGTTTGGAATTTATGCATTATATTATAATATGAAATAAAAATATTTCTTAAACATCAACCATTGACAATTGTTGTGAGGTGAAAAAATCATTTGTTAAGAAACTCTTGTTTAGCACTCTCTAATTATACTCTTATGCTCTGTGGGTGTACTCAGAAAATCATAATTAATAAAAACATTTGGATTATTTGATCATAAAACTGTTCATACAAATTAGGTAACATTATAATAATATTGCAAACTGTTACCTATATGGGATATGAATTTAAATTGTATATAGGTACAAGTCGTACATTGTACAAACATTGTTTTTAAGTCTATAACAGTATTTTTTTTTTTTTTTTGTTTGATGAGTAAGCAAAACTTCTATGTGAATTAGTTCATTAATAAAATTAACTTTAAACCAAAAATAATATTTATGTTATATAAAGAGATAGAGGTTCACATAGTACATGCATAGCTGTTGTTAGCTGGACACCATTAGTTTCTTTTTGAAAATTTTATTTTTTATTGAAGGCCTGTATACAAATTACATGCATAACCAAGATCTTTGGGTCATTGTAAGACTTCAATTTTAGACTCTTTGGCCACAGTACTGTACAGAATGACTTTCATAAAATCAGATAAGTTCCCTATGCACTACTCGTAACCTGAAAATTATTACCATATAACATAAACATTTGGCATCTGATATAAAAATTAATGAAAAACAATTTATTTAATATTGGATTTAAATATTATTATTTGAAAACATTTGACAAATTTGAATTATCATAATTAAAAAAAAAAAATTAAATTAGATTTTAAAATAATTTATTATTAAGTAAAAATGCTCTTATAAAATACATGTAAGGGTAGAGTTACCATTGGTTGACTGCTACCATTACGTTGTCATATAACTTTAGTTAATAAACTGGTGGGAGAGAGTGCTTTCCATTAGCTAGTTCCGGGTCATCTCCTGGTCTTCGTTCTCTTTAAACAGATCATGTGCCTGGGCATGAGACAAATTCTTACTGAATGCGTCAACCATCTATTCCGGATATAAGTAAGGGCATGTTACATTATATATATATATATATATTGTGTAAAATTTTAATTTGGTAACATCCTTTGATGATTATTCACTTATCTTGGTAACACCTGCAAAAAGAAAAAAAGAAATATTTAAAGAACTGTGTACTAAATTGTTTTCATTAAAATTAGAAATAATACTAGAAATGAAATCATTTGTTTTGGTAAGTACCTAAATATTAGTAATTATGATAATTACTCATCTAGATAATTTTGTATTGTTGCTTACATTTAAAATTAATTCATTATTTTGTATTTCAAAGGCACCACCTGTTAATTGTTAATAAATAAATAAAGAATAAATTATTGTAATATTTTTGTATGTATCTATTGTTAAAAAAATAAACTTTAGCCTAAAAAGTGTTGATTTACATATGTATTTTTAAATCGAACAGTTTACGATATCAGTATAAGATGAGGTAAATGAAATATTATTGTGATGTAATTGTGTTCTATTGAAACCATGTCAGTACTGGTATTTGTATAAATGTCTATAAAAAATTCTATCTCTTTTGTCTATTTGGTAATTCATAATTATTTGATGTAGAAAATGATCATTTCTTACCTAGTATTAGGTGGGTAGTATTCATTGTCTTCGGTAATGTTTGATTCATTATTAATAATTCGGACTAGACGGAATTAAATGTTTTCTAACCATCGTGATGAACCTATGTGTCCATATTCCTCAAAAAAATAAATATAACAAATGAGTTTGGCACTGGCATTTTATATTCTGTTACTAAGTGACTGAACTCGGGTCGAGCTAGGAAAATAAAGTTACATTGATAGTTAAAAAAACGACCTTCTACTTACAGTAAAATAATTTTCCAATTGTATTTGCTAGCTTATAAAATTATGCGTTTCCGGAAAATCGCCCTGCAATACATTGAAACAATGAAAACAACAGTATGCATGCATAGTTACTGTCATCATGTTCAATACGTTGGACTTTAACTTTGAAAACGGGCAATTTATATCGAATCAAGTAGTACTGAAAAAAATGTTGGTGCATGAACTTTAGATACACGGTATCAAAAATCATCCTTCTAAACAATGATAACTATATTTGATAAGAAATCTATTGGTTACCTCTATTTTGCAGTGACCAATAATTTTTTTTTTTTTCGAAAAATTCATACAAAAAAGTTACAGCTATTTAAAAAAATGCAATGTACAGTTTTGAAAATTTTTTTTTTATTAGAATTTAAATCTTGTTATGTTTCATTTTATCAACAATTTCTTTCTAAATGACACGACTTACGTTTGTGCTATCGTTTTTTTCTATGTTGCTCGTTAGTTAAACCTTGATAATTTACGCGGCGTTTTGATACTACTCTTAGTTTAGGAGTCCTGTATAGGCAATTCTAACGAATATGTTTTAAGAAAAATTGATCAACTAATAAATATTCAAATTCACTAGGTATCAAATAAACGTACAAGTAGCCCCGTGTCATTTGTAATTCCGCGTGAAAACTTTCGGTTATTTCCGTTTTATAATTATTGGGTAGTGCTATCGAACAAAATAAGGCCACATAAAGTTCTTATTAAAGTGCTGTGAAATTGCGGTAGCTTTACTGTACTATCGAATCATGGCGTCCTCTTCAACGATAAAAGACAATAAACGTAATCAGCGATTTGGTTTCTTTGACACACATCTCGAACGTTTATTTATTAAAGGTCTTTGTAAAAACCTTTTCTTATGATAACTTATTTTTCCATAATAATTCCTTAGTGGGAATATCATGGAAAAAATTAATTATATAATACTATTGTAATTTATATGTTTATATTTTATACGTCACTTTGCCGATGTGCCACGTATAGAGTTGTAGTTCTAAAGTAATATTACAATAATACTGGTTGATAATAATTGTGTAGGAATATTAAACATTCCTAAAATTGTATAAACATGTCATATTTAATTAAACCATTTAAAATTATTCTTTTGAAATATTAATACTCTAGTGTTTTCTATTGTTTGCTAATAATACTGTAAAAGAAAATTTTATTTTTTTTTTTATTTTTTGATAATTAAAATGTTTCAGCATATTACATGCTTTTACAAGTTTGTTTACAACAAAAAAAGAAAATAAAGTTATTCAAAATAAAATTACTATAGTATATTTTATTTCCGTTAAAGAAGAAAACATATAATAATAAAAAAGTGAAGTAAAATACTAATAAATATATAGAAAAAAATCAGTTCGTGTAAGGGGAAAAAAAAAAAAAAGAGAAATGGACTACCCACTAAATATCACTGATAGTCGGAAAAAAAACGACAGAATTCATCGACTCTCAGGGGAGCCGAAATAAAATAGGCTAACTGGAAATATCGACTCCCACCCATACAAATCATTAGGGAGTCGAAATCGCCAACCTCGTATTATTATATATGCGTTGGTGCGTCATATTATTTTAAACATGTTGAAGTCAAGATATTTACGGAAACCGTCGTAAATTCCACACAAGGTTTTTTGCGTATTATTATATGAGCGTTATCAGTGATAAAAATTTAAAATTACAATAAACATCGGTAAAAAAAATTGTCGACTTATTTTAAAGTTACAAATAAATACGCAATTCAAATATATCTAATGTAGAACAAAATTATAATAATATTTATATATGTAGCATTCAGTTAGTAAAATAACTTAGTTTATGAAGTGAATGTCCACTCCATGTAATGTATCTATTTGGTGAAAATTACGTTTTTCTACGCCATATGGATAATTTTTTAAATTTTTTGAAAAAATGAATAAAATTTATTTTATCCTTTTTTTGCACAATACTTATTATGAAATGATAAAATATATGACAATTTAATTTAGTTTATTATATTTTATTATTTATAATTACATACATAATATTTGCACTAGGCTTTTGTGAATTTATCTGAGTACTTTTGGTAATGTGTAATAGTGTTGTTGAAACATAAAAATATAGATATAAATTTGTACATTGTATAAACTAGTTTGTCAGTTCAATCGGATAATTTAAGGTAAATATGCATAGAATAATTGAAAATGATTGTAAAGATAGTGTAGTATACTAAGTAGTGTTGTATACTCATTGACAATACACTGTCTTATACCAGTTTTTCTTTTGACTAGCAACAGGTTATTTTATATTATTATATAACATGGAAAAAAATATTATTTTATGAAAATTTTCTAGAACATTATTATATGATGCCAAAGAAAAAACTGTTAAATCAAGAAGAATTTAACTAATTAAACAAATAATAATTATATGATAAAAAGTCATAAATGAAAACAAAAAAAAATAACATTTCAATTTCATTTTATTTAACAACTTCATAACACAACTTATATTACTAGTATTATACTTTTAAAAATAGTTTGAAAAAATGATTACTCTGCTGCTATTATTTTGCATCAATTCTCCATATGACGCTTGTTAGCTATTTGGCAATAGTTATGATGATGTTATTTTTAATTTTTTACTGCTTCTACAAAATCAATATATTGATTGATAAAATGAAAACAATATAATTATATATTTAATATTAGTTATAAAATAAATCATTTAAGGAATGAAAAATAATATAAGTATAATATATTACCAAAGATGGTTTTATTATTGGCCAATACAGAAATAATTGCTTTTATTCTGTAACCCAGAGTAGGTATACTATGTTAATATCTTGTCATCAAATACTTTCTTCATTATTTTATATAGTATGTTTTTCAGTGATTTTCCACCAATTCTAGCTAACTCACATATCTATTTAGAGTAAAGTTCAAGAATAAATATATTGTATAATATAATTCAGAGAAATAATTACTTACTACTTGTTTTTTTAAAATGTAAGTCAGTTTTTAATTTTTCTCCCAGATTCGTTAAACCTTCATCATCTAATTTGATATGAAGTCATCAATTTCATTATAATCACCTATATCTTTTGAGCAGACAGCAGCGATTACTACTGAATTTATTACAGCCAATATTTGTTCGATACAAGTTGTCTATCTGCAATTTTTGTCATTTCTACATTTAGATAAACCAAATAATTTAAAACTGTCTTTTGTAAACCTATTAAACAATATAATTAAAAATAAATAAATCTATAAAAAAATATGTTTAATTATAGTAACTTGTACAACAGAACTAGGGACAATTATTCATATGCTACTATTATATATGTATTCTAATAAACAATCGCATGCAGTTATTGATGGAGAATTGGTCGATGGTTGCAATATTGCAGTACTCAAATCATTGTATACTAGTATATTTTTATGTTGATCTACAGGGTGATATTAATTTTAGAAATCTAGATAAACAAAAATATAGTAGGTATAGTATGTAGAACACAATAAGTATATTAAATAATTAATACACATAAATTCAATATAGAATGTAGTTTTTTTATACATTTAAATATAAAATAATTGTTGAATGAATACAAAATTATATTTTATAATATGATACATACCAACAATTTGAGAATCAGCATTTATATCAATATCTAAGTCTTCTTGAAGAAAGAAATTACTATCCAAATATACAGGTACATCATCCTTGTCCAAATCTGTATCATCATTAGAATCAAAAAATTAAAATGAGTCTATTTTTATTTCTTTATACCACTCTGTAATCGATTTATTTTTTTTTTATAAATACTTTAATTATGATTAAATAAATGTGTTTTCCTGTTTTTTTTTTTTTTTTTTTTTTTTTTTTTTTTTTTTTTTCTTTTTAATGTATTGTTTATAACTGTAATTACTAACCAATTTCAAATTATTATATCATTTGTATAAAAAAGTTATTAAATATTGAAATAATACCTGCAGGTACTGTTCCAGATGTAATTGATGCATTTATTATTTCAGAACTATCCTTCCTCGTATTATTATGTGTGTCAACGCGTTATTTTGAACGCGTTTAAAATCGAGATATGCATGAAAACCGTCGAACAAATAATTTCCGAATGATAAAAAACCAATTTTCGCATTTTCCTACATGTACAATGAACATACATAATATATAATAAAGAACAAAATGTGGAATTTCGTCGTATACGGGAAAATTGGAAACGTTGAGGATAATTCAGTAGTGTTAGCCTATAGGTGTTTTCTTTTCTTTTTTTTTTATTTATTAATTTAATCGTGTCAATACACCAAGTATATTTACAATATTATAACAACATTATTACAATTTATAATAATTGATAATGTAAATGTTTACAACAATATTTACAATTATTCAATATCTTTAAATTTTGGTCAGCTTATGAGTCTTTTTTTTTTTTTTTTTCTTTAGAACCGACAACATCCCCGCCTGCCGGTATTGACGTGAGGCACTACTTCGGGAGGCGGGTCGCCATCATTTATTACACAAATGAACAAGTATAATTAAATGCAAAATTATAAAAACCCGTTTTCCCTTCGACGGGGCGGGCTTACATAAAATGTACACAAAATTTCCGACCCTACAGGGGAATGGGCAGTAGCCGGGCCGAAGCCCACTTGCTGCCCTTACACTTGTAGGGGGGACACTTACTACCGGCCCCGCGGCGGACGGTCTGGCGTCTACGAGGTCGCGATCAACGACGGCGGCGAGAGCTTGGCGTTACCGTTCGACCGACTCCTTTTCCGCGTCGACCGTCTCGGCGAAGTCGACCACGGCTTTTCAACGGTCTGGGGATTCCAACATGAGCGACATCAAATCGTCCGGTTCGAAAGGACCGATCCTCCGGACCAGGCGCTCCCTGTCCCCGTCAAACGCCTCGCAGCGCATGAGGGTATGGAGAGAGACGTCATCCTCCTCGTTCTGCTCACCGGGAAAACCGCAGTGAGAACACCCGGGGTACGGAGCTCGCCCGATCCGGTGAAGGAACGAGTTAAAGCATCCGTGCCCCGTGAGAAGTTGAATGAGGCGGTAGGTCGTCGAACCGTGCGGTCTTTGTAACCCACCGCACCAGCAAGTCCGGGGGAATGAGCGTGCTCGTCAACGGATCCGGCGCGCCCATCTGGTCGCGACGCAGATCCTCGTGCGGAGCGCTGACGGGCGGGGTACGTCGCCTGTCGTCGTAGTCCCCAACGCGCGTAGAGCATCGAAAGCCCTGCACCTGCAAGAGGCCAACAGATCGACGGGAGGTAGTCCCACAACGATTAACGCCGCCTCGTGCGAGACGGTCCTGTAGGCGCACACGCTCCGGAGAGCGGCACGCCGCTGGACGGCCGCCATAGCAGCGAGGCCCGGGGGGCAGAGTTGCAAGGAATAGGCCCACGCGGGAGCGCCGTACAGCAGCACGCTATGCACGACACTCACGAGCAGTTTCCTCCTGCGCTCCCGCGGACCGCCGATGTTAGGCATTAGCCGGTCGAGCGACGACATCACGCGCTGGGCCTTGTCGGCCACAGCGCGAAAGTGCGCGCCGTACAGAGTCCTCTTGTTCTCCAGCACAAGGTCAAGGTACTTTAAGGACTCGCTGGGCGCGATGATTTCGCCGTCGAGTCGAATCCGCGGCGCCGTCGGCCAGCGCCGGTTACTGAAGACCACGACCTATGTTTTTGGACGGCCAGCCGTAGCCCCAGGTCCCCGATGCCTTTGGAGACGGTCGCCAGTGCGGCGTTGGCCCGATTTTGAGCGCCATCCGCCGTGTCCCCCTCCTCCATGATCAGCGTATCGTCCGCGTAGCCGATAGTGAACGTGCCCCTTGGGAGGGGTACAGCTTATGAGTCTAGGTCAGAATCAGAGGTTGAGGTATTTTCATTGGGTTCTAGTAGGATATCCTGAGGTAGTCGAAGTTTGAGTCTTAGGTTGGTGGATCTTCTACCAATTTTGTAGTGAAGTGCTCCGTCAACTCTGTGAAGTTTTTTGTGGAAATTCTTAAATTGTTGTGTTATCCAGGTAGATAGGTATGGCCCGTAGGATGGAAGAGCACATGGTTGCGACGGGAATCGGACTGTTATATAATAATATGTTTTATAAAATAATTATAAGATTTAATAAATGTTGCAACACTAAGCAAGTTATCCGATCTAAAATAAGTTGTCTACCAAATGTTTCCTAAAAATGTATTAAAGATTATGGTTAATTTCTATATAATATTATTATTGTCTTTGCACGCAGTGAGCAGAAAAAGGTAGATAGGTATGGTAGGCCCGTACCGTTGTGTACTTGATTTTTTCTCGTGAACCAAGGGGCCTTTAGGGCTATTCTGAGAAATTCATTCTGGAGGGTTTGTAAGGTATTTTCTTCATTTAATTCGTAAATTCTGATTAAATTCGAAGAACTACGGATAATCGTTTTCAGAAATAATGAATATTATACTTTGATAAATGGTAATAAAAATATCCAAAAATAAATATGAGATAATCACTAACGATGCCTACCAGCTTTGATGGTGTGGCAGGTGGCGGTGCACGCACCACTCGCTTGTGATAATCATTTACGAGTTTGGGTTCCTGGTAAAGCGGTGCCCGTTATCTGCCGTCATGTACCGGCCATGTCATTACCGCGACCAACTAAAGTTTCCTAGCATCCGTGGTTTTTCTCGGTATTTGCAACCTGTCATCGATTTACGTAACTGTTATAATAAAAAAATTAACAATGCAAATAACAGTTATTTAGTTATTATTTAATAACAAATAATTGTTATTAGTAAATAAGCTGTACTACTCGGCCATGATATAATATGGCTATGATAGTTACAAAAATACAAAATATAACACTGTTATTTAGAATGTATTTGCAATATTTCAATACATATTCATAGTTATATTATTATTGTTATATCTGTCTTCATTACAGATTAATAATAAATTATAGTACAAGTTACACCGAAAAGCAAGTACTTGCCGTTGGTAAATAGAACGGGTTTCTATTCACTTGCACTCGTGGTTTTATTAATGCTTTGTACTACTTATACACATAAAAATCACTAGACTTATTAGAATTAATAACAGCTGAATAACGATAACACTATAACAAAAAATAACAATAACTGTTATATTTCCTTTCAAGTAACAGCTTGTTATTGTTACTCCAGTAGTAACTGTTAAAAATCACTGTTACTGTTATTTTCTTCCATCACTAGTATTTTCCGTTGTAGTCACAACACGAATGCCTAAAATGAAAATCGTAATGAATACTTACAATTGTATGACGTATGTATAATACTAACATTGTAGTCCTGTACTCTCCGGGTACTTAAATGTATGCATCTATAAAAAGATTAATGTGTACTAAAATAATATATTTACTAATAAATAAACAAGTTAATGCATTATTTTCACAAAATAAGTGAATATTACCGAAAGCTGGATGATTCTCGTCTCCGCCCGAAAGTATGCCATCAGCAATTAGAACTGGAATTAAGTTTATTAATTATGAAGTGTTTACATTTTCGTTATAATAAATATTTTACAAAATATAACCGATTTTTTAAAAAAAAAAAATCATAATAAAATAGAGTATTATAATCGTTATTTTCTTTTAAATAGAGATTTAATTAATAATTAAATAATTACCTTCATCAATTTCGTCTTCAGAATCTGAACCGTCTTGCACTACAAAAAATTATATGCATTACCTATATTGTGTTAAACAATTGTAGAGCATTTACAATAATATGTTTTATAAAATTATTATAAGATTTAATAAATGTTGTAACACTAAGCAAATGATCCGCTCTAAAATAAGTTGTCTACCAAATGTTTCCTAAAAGTGTATTAAAGATTATTTCTATTAATTTTCTTTGTTAATTTCTATATAATATTATTATTGTTTTTGCACGCAGTGAGCAGAAACCATGAGAAAAGATGGCCAAACATAATTTTTTCAAAATATATTTTTAACCATATATATGCGAGCAAAATAATTTGACGATTTGTAGATGTACAGACTAAAATATAACGTCGACAAATTATCGACATTGAATTAATGGCCGCAACCCATACTAAGTAAATTACATTATGTTATACATAGATTTTTTTTTTTTGAAATTTTAAAGTTATAGCTATTGAAACTTATTGAAATGATTAATACTTTTTATATTTTTATTTGCCATCTCACTTTTTTGTTTTAAAGTCGCTATTTTAATAGGCAAGATCCTTTGCTTATATGAAATGTGAAGCATACATTCCAAACATTTAATCCGGCCATGAGGCGATGGGATGTACTTTAAATTTTTGTTATTAAACTTAAAATTGGTAATTTTTTTTTAAGTTGTTCACCGGCGTACATTTACAATTATTGCATACTTGACTAGATGAATTGATTAAAGTATTAATTACTTTACCATCAACCATAGTTAAATACAAATTAAGTAAGTTAATTAAGTAATTAAGTACATTTGGTACTTTAAATAGCTTTAATTCATTTATTTCTTTTTCAATTTGTCCAACTTTAGTTTTATTGAACTAATTGTTTTTTTCAAAAATAAATTTAATTGGTCGGCAATAACGTGTTGTAAAAGGGTTTTTGATTTTCCCAAACAATATTAAGTTATTATTTTTAATACCTATTAAT
The DNA here is from genome assembly GCA_956483605.1 of Tuberolachnus salignus. Lineage (NCBI taxonomy): Eukaryota > Metazoa > Arthropoda > Insecta > Hemiptera > Aphididae > Tuberolachnus > Tuberolachnus salignus. Next base: position 20,913,108 of record OY101431.1, on the reverse strand, counting down.
TTCAAATGTACTAAATAAAATAAAAACAAGTTTGCTTCATAATTTCCATTTGTATTAGTCTTATCGATATCTATATTTTCGATATAAAATATACGATTACTTTGTACATCAATCTGTTGTTCTTTTTAATTTTCTGACTTACTAAAATACTTCTGCTGGTATTCGGAATGTCCAGAACTCCTATCACATCCCCACTTAAAGTATAAATCAAAATATCAAAAATGTTTAAAAATCCGTAGTATCGAAATAATTAATATTTTCTAATAATCTTTTAGTAGAACTATTAACTAAATCTAGTAAAAGTATACTTGCACTGTAATAATTTACCTCATCATTGGACATTGGCTGGATATCATTTCATTCTTGACTCTTATTTTACTACACGAAAGATATATATCAGCGTTTCTATGTTTAGCACCTTTTTTAACATTAGATAACTTTGTTTTGTTAATTTAGCATCAATTATTAATGTCAAGGCTTCGTCTGCAATATAATGAGAACTCAAACATTTAAAACTATCTTTATATTTTTTTCTAATTTTTAGAGCACGGTTTGGTGAAAATTGCGTACATTGATTTAATAGGTTAGCTCCGGCTTAATTTCAATCTGAATGCAAAACTGATTTTATTGCAAAATTTAATTTTTCTTTCTGCCAAAAGTTTTTTTATTTTTCTATTTTTTGTTTTGTTGCTATCAGAAAATTATTTAACGGGTATTCCAATTGTAGACTTAGATGTTGAAGGAATATGAATCGAAGAAATCAAAGTACTAAATTACGGCAAACTAAGTAGTAGAAGTATATTAAACTGATAGATTCAATCTTCATTTTTTTTTTTTTTTTTTTGACAACACGTTAAATGTGATATTGGATAAAATCCATTTTTTTATTCGATGTAGTACAAAAACAAGTAGTTTTAATTTCTAAAACCAAATCATAGATATCATCAAGTGTATTCCAGTCAGGTATTTTTGATTTAATAAAATTGATCAGTATGTATTTTGATTCTGTTGAGCAAGGCTGCAAATTTTTCGTATTATTTCTTATGACAGTGAATAAATCTTGAATTTTTAATAAATTATCTAAATATTAACACGAGTTATTTTAATATTGGCAAATATAGGCAGATAAAAATTAATAATTTATTTAAATAATATATAAGGGTACAAATTATGAAAATTAGCCTCTCTTTTTCCATCTTTTTTGTAGAAAAAACCATCAAAAGAATGAAATACTTCAATTTACCGATCATATACTTAAATTTGTTTTATTTTATGCTAAACTATGCAGAACTATAAATACATTTTGCTTGCCTTGTACATTGACAATATCATTTAAAAAAAAAAATAGCTTTCATAAATAGTTAAAATATATATTTACTATTCGAGTGAAAATACATAAGTATAAATTTAACATGACGTGAAGGACAGCCAAGCCGTCTATAATCTATATCGGATTAATTCTTCATAATTATTGTATTCTTAGGTGTGTGTGTGTGCATGTATTATAATTTATTTATATTAGTGTGTAAGATAATATATGATAATTAGTTGATTATTTTATTATTTATAAATAAATTTATTCTTAAGAGTATTTTTAAAATAAATTAAAACATTTTATTCAGATACTAAAAATGTATAGTACGTAAAATTGTTTATTTTATTTTATTTAACGTTATAAAACGATTAAAAAAAATCGTAAAAAATGTCCAACAAAAAGTCCAATTTCTCTCACTGTGCGCGGCCCACCTACTTACCACCAGTTGTTCTTGAGCGGGGACAAGGTATACTGTGTCACGTTTCATTGTAGTGATTGCAATCTAGGAAATAGACAATTTAGTTGACGGATGTTCGTATAATGATGACTATTATTATACATTGTATTACACTTGTGCATTTAATGCCGGAACAGGTGATACTTCAAGTGACGATAATGATAGTATGCAATTTTTATTTAATGTGTATATATGTATATTATACTTATAAATATATGTATTTTGTAAATGGTTAATAAAAAAAAAAAAAATGTTTTGTACTTAATATAGAATATTATTATATATTGTCATTGATATATACGTTTTACAAAAAAAAAAAAAATACGTATTATACTTAATAAGTTTTTTTTTTAGCATATTATAATAGCCGGCACGGACGGCAGTTTATCTGCCTCACTACGTATATCAAATAGTTTTAGTTGTGGATTGTGATTTTTTCGCTCGTAATTTCCGTCAGTGGTATGCTGCGAACTAGTACTATGCTCTCGGCGAATAAAAATTTAGCACAAACCAACGACATATTACATTTTCAGTAAGCTCATAATTTTGAATAACATAAGTAAAACTTTTATTATTTTTTTCTAAAAGGGCTACAGCATGGTAGACTCATAGGAGTAAGAACCGGGCGATTTGTACGGCGGCGGGTACGAACGAATTATGTCGGTGTGTGTGGTTTAATTCGCGTTGTACCTCCACATTTTGCACAGACTTAGTTGGCATCGTCGCGGTTCGCATAGTTATGGCAGTTATTTTTGGGTTTACCCGATTTGTTTTTATTACAATATAATGTATATCAGCTATATTTTTTTTCTACAGACCTTATACCAGGCGTGTTCAACCCGCGGCCCGCGGGCCGAATCCGGCCCGCGAAGGTGTTCCAACCGGCCCATGACCATTTTATAAAAATTAGAAATTTGTATAGGTGTAAAAAAATTTATTAAGTTTTTAAAAATATAAAATAATTTACAATTTTTAATTTTTATATAAAAAAAATGCATTGGATTTTAGAATATTAATAGAAATAAATTAGTGTGAAATTTGGGCTTGTTTGTCTTTAACAAATCTTTCAATATTCGGAGTGAAATGTGTAACGCCAATTCTTAATAAGGAGTGTTAATAAGTGTTCATCAGTCAAACGAGATCTTTCTGAACATTTTACGTAATTCATGCGTGAAAACGTTTGTTCGCAAATATAAGTAGAACCAAATAATGTAAATATACGCATTGATAATTCTTTTATTTTTGGAAAATCATCAATAAGAGTCTTATAAAAATTTATTAAATCTGTATTTTTATTTGTGATATCTTTATATAAATCTTCCAAATGATTATTTGTTTTTAAATCAATAAGTTCAAGTTGAACAGTTTCATGAACATTATTTTCATCAGACAGAAATGGATTTTCAATCAGCCGAAATGAAGTCATATATGTGAATTGAAATCTTGGAAACGGTTTTCTAATTCTATTGATAATTGTTCTAACATACTCACAAAATGATTTGTCGGAACGTCAATTAAAGAATTTTGTTTAATTTCTTGACACGTTTTAAAGTGTAAAAAATTTTGCTTTAATATTTGGTTTTTAAAAAGTTGTAATTTTATTTCAAACGATTTTACATCACTTATAAGCTCGAAAATAGTTTTTGATTGTTTTTGAAGTTTAAGATTTAATTCATTTAAATGAGCAGAAATATCAGTTAAGAAAGCAAGATCGTACATCCATTGTTCGTTTTCAAATTCTTCTACTGGTATGTTTTTTTCTATCATAAATATTTGAATTTCCTGCCGAAGATCAAAAAAACGTTTTAATACATTTCCTCGGCTTAACCACCTAACCTGGTTATGATACAAAACATCTTTATGTTCCGATTCAATTTCATTTAAAAATTCTATAAATTGTCTATGTTTTAATCCATGCGATCTAATGAAGTTCACTGTTTTTGTAACAATATTCATCACATGTTCCAAATTCATAATTTTACCACACAGAGATTGTTGATGAATAATACAGTGTAAAAATATAGGTGTTTCAATCATTTTTGAAGTTGTTAACTCAGCTATCCTTCCAACTAATCCCGTATTTCGCCCAACCATATTTGGAGCTCCATCTGTTGTAATACTACAAAGTTTTTCCCAGGTCAGTCCTAAATTTTCAATACAAAAATTAACTTTTTCAAAAATATCAGCTCCTTTTGTAGTTCCAGAAATACTTTCTAATCAAGCAAGTTCTTCTGTTATATTATAATCTGTATCTATTCCTCGTATAAATATTAATAATTGTATAGTATCTGACACATAAGTGCTTTCGTCCAAAGCTAAAGAAAAAAATTTAAACGTTTTCGATTTTATTTGTAACTGCGTCATTAAATCACCTCCAATGTCTTCTACCCGCCTAGTAATAGTGTTTCGAGACAAACTGATATTCTCGAATACAGACATTTTTTCCGGAATAATTTCTTTTATACTTGCCAAGATACATTTTTTTACAAATTCACCATCATTAAAATTTTTATTTTCGCGAGCTATCAGGTTAGCTACTTCATAACTTGCTCGAATAATCTCATCTTTACCTTTATTATGTTTTTCAAATACATTTCCGATGCGTTCACTTTTGAAATTTTGTTTGAATTTTTCTAACAAAGAAGTTCTAAGATTTCCTAAAATTTAAAATTTAAATCCAAACTTAGTTAGGGAAATACCTAAATACCCTCTTCAGAAAAATAAAAAAAAATATGATAAATATTTACCTTTACAATTGACGTATTTGTTTTGATGTTTACTTTCATAATGTCTTTTAATATTAAATTCATTATAGACCGCCACGGTTTCGTAGTATATAAAACACATAGCTTTATTTCGATACTCGATAAAAAAATAACTTAGACTCCAATTATCATTAAAAACATGACATTCGGTATCAATTTTGCGCTTTTTATTTTGAGACATCTTAATGTGAACGTACAATTTCTAATGACGAAAACAAACTAACAACTATAGCGTGGAAATATTGAGAACTTTAAACACATACGATGTGAGTCATAAATTCGATAAGTGAACAAAGATATATTATATCCGATAAAATGTACAATAGATATACCTATGACTAGTCTATATTTTATCGAAATTAACAAAAAAAAACCCATGAAGCATATACGGCCCGCAGTATAAATATAAATTTCGAATGTGGCCCGCAAGTTAAAAAAGGTTGGGCACGCCTGCCTTATACAGTAAATTGAATATTGTTCATCGTATAATAAAAATGACTTTGGATTAGGTGTTCAAAACGATTCCAGTAACATTTGGAGAAAAAAAAAAACATTTCGCCCTTTTGTATAAAACTCGTCAAGTCCAAATTTAGATCGTGTTTACTCAAGATCATTATCTCTATACCATTATAATATAATTTATTATCCATTCATTTTATACATTAAACATTTTATTATTATTATAGTACTAAAGTGGTTCCCAAACTTTTTTCCTTCAAGCTTCCCTAAAATGTTTTCGTTAGTCGCATTTTTTTTATTTGATATTCATTGAATGTAAGAAAAATAATAGAACTAGTGATGACAACCAGTTATCAATTTAAAAAAAAAATAACAGTTACTGTTAAGGTGCGGTCACACTTAACAAACAATTAAAAAAAGTTCGACGAAAGTTTTTCGAACGTTTGTTTGATGTAGACGTGTTTCTAAACCAATTTGTTTGTCAATAGTCCAAACAAAAATGTTCGCTCATTTGCATGTTTGTACTTGTATACCGATGTATCTACTGTTTTATTAAGTAATACAATATCGTTACGTGGTTTTCCAGACTATAGGGAGATAATGCGACAACATCGCGTTTATAAATAAATATTTTGTCATAATATGTAGATAGTGTTGTTAGGTTGAAATAATATTAAATTTACTGGCAGAAATACTTTCACGAAAATTTGTGTTTTGTTTTGTGACTTGTGGGCCAATTAAATTAATTCAAAATCACTATATGACATTCTGGTAAAATTATTAATTAAATCACCGTCAGGTAAATCTAAAATAAAATTCTCTCGACTGTAAGTCTTTCGTCGCTGAAAAAATTGTATTTCCCACTACCTTTTTTTGTTTTTAATTTTTTAATTTTTTTTTGATGTTTTATTACGTATTATAAACGCAGCAGCGACAATGCAACATGCAATTTCTTCAATATTTGACATGGCACGACTGTTGGCAAACATATTAGCGAACAACTAAATTATGAACAAACGTTTGTTGTACTGATAAAATGTTTGACAATGTTTCCCCAAACGTTTGTTAGGTGTGGACGCACCTTTACTGTTATTAGAAAATAAGCTGTACTCGGCCATGATATGATATGACTATGATAGTTACAAAAATACAAAATATAACACTGTTATTTAGAATGTATTTGCAATATTTTTATACATAGTTATATTATTATTATTATATTTGTCTTCCTTACAGATTAATAAATTATAGTACAAGTTACACCAAGAAGGAAGTATTAGTCGATAGTAAATATAACGGGTATATATTCTCTTGCACTCACGGTTTTACTAATGCTTAGTACTACTTATAAACATAAAAAACGCTAAACTCACTAGAATTAATAACGATAACATTATAAGTTAGAAGTAACAATTTGTTATTGTTACTGCAGTAGTAACTGTTATAAATCACTGTAACTGTTATTTTCTCCCATCACTTAACAGATCATGTTTGGGGTGACTATTGACATTTTTGGGAAAGCTTAAGACCCAAAGCCACACTCTAATTTGTGTCTACGACAAGCAATTAAAAGAATAATTTTGATGAAAATCGATAAATTCGGCATTTCAGAAAATTATTAACTGAACTTTGCTCATAATCGTTTTTCGTTGGCAACGATTTAATATTAGATTCCCCTATATATCTTACCTTCTAAACTTCCACCTACAATAGTGGCCTCCCGGTTATGCGAAGAATGTCCTTTTTAATAGTTACATTGCCATATTTTGGTTAGTTCATTACAGTTACAATATGAACAATATAATTGTATACAAAATAATAGATTATACTTTTCGACAGTACATTATTTTAAGTAAATAAATATTTGAATTTTTGAAACTAAAACTTACTTGTCGGATTTCATATATTATTTTCTCGTCCCACCTAAACTAACTATAACTTCTGTATGTGTAATATTATAACTGAAAGCACTAATAGTAATTATTATAAAAATGATTTATTAGATAGTTAGCTATAGGTATACTATGTATGTTTATAGACACATAGTTATATTTTTATTATGAAAAAATTACTCATCATTGACATAGTGAAATTTTTGGTTGTCTAAGGACATTTTGTAAAATTTGTTTCATTTTATGAATCTGAGTAGTGCAGTAACTCTAGGTTTTACAATAGCATGTTTTGATGAACAAACTTTTCAGATGAAGTTAGCAAATATGTATAATATGAAAACAGATTTAGAAAAAATACTAATTAATTTTACATTAGTGTAATAACATTTTGCCAAATGGGCTGAAATTATTATTGACTCTTTGTTATGGCAAGGACTACATATAAATATAAATGCATTTCAAAATAAAAAGATTATCAAATAAATATACTAAATAAGTTCTGATTTTTTGTGATAATTAATTAGTCAATTATAAAATGTATCAACAATAGTAAAAAAAAAATTGAAATTTTGCTTAAATTAAAAAATGGCGAGACCGTAGCGTCACTTGCTAGAAGGTACGAACTGAAGGAGTCTAGTGTTAGAGAAATACGAAAAAATGAAGATAAATGCATAAGTCCATTGATCTATTTTTAAACTGAAAAACACATATATAATATACAAGTTCAAAATTTGAAATGTTAATTTTGTAAATATTATAAAGATTATAGAAATTAAAATAATTGTACAAAAACTACACCATACTTAGTACTACACATAGTCAGACAAGAGCTTGTTTAAACAATCAAACCACTATAATGAATGAGCAATGATGTGAGGAATGAGTTTTTTTATGACTTCTGATGGTTACCATCACACTGGAAAACATAATTTATTGATTGTTTAATCAATTAAATTTATTTTTTAATAGAAAATTATAATATTGTCACACAAATTAATATCTACAACATAGTTGTAGATATGAACTGTGAGGCTACAATTATTGATTAATATATGTGATATATGATATATTATATCTGCCTATATATAACACCATATAGCTGGTGTTGCAATAAAACTAGAACTAGATACAGTAAACAGATACTTTTTAAGATGCAATATTATTATTTTTATTTAAAAAATATATATTATTATAAGTAAATAGTAAAAGATCAAAACAATAATAAATAGTATAAAATTAAATTTGAAGCTGACATTAACATTAAGGTTGTATTTTAAATGATGTTTAAATTTAATTTAATAGCTTTACATTTTGAATATATTAAATCATTAATTGAAGAAAATAGTCTGTTTTGTAAAATGTATCTGTATTTAGATACTTACAAGAAAAACATATATCTGTATCTAGATACTAATGTAAAGTATCTTATTACAGTACTGGATATACTTACTTATATATTTTATAAATTTTGTATGTTTGTATCATATAAGAATAAGAGTTTTGCATAATATAACATTACAAATAATTCTAATAATATTAATAGTAATTGTTGCTTATTTGGAATATTTATTTACTCATAAGCTGAGTTTGTTAATTTAATTTTTTAAATTTGTGATACACATGTTAATGTAATTTATACCAATATGTTTACAGTTTATAAGAATCAAGGAAATTGTATTATTGATCAGCTAACACAACTTAATACTTACCAATAATTTTGGTTATTAATGTTGTACAATTAAAATCATAAATCGTAAAACCCAATGTCTTGCAGGATTTAATGGTACTTTTATGACAAAAGATTTAGTGGTGCAGTAAAATGTCAATACCGTAAGAATATAATCAATGATATAATGTAATACTCTTTGATAAGTATTTAAGAAAATATAGAATAAATTTACAATGCAAAAGTTAATTTCCATGCACGAATACTACTGATTCATATTGGTACGACATGACAAAATATTTTTCTATTATAATTGTATACGGTAATACTTGCGCTTTCGGATAGCTCCGTTTAGACAAGACACAACATTACAACATATGATGGACTATTCAAACATAGAATATTTTATCGATCTGTCCGAATCAATTAATTGCATTGATTATAAAATAAACTTAATAACTATTTTCTCGAACAAAGCATATTCTGTTTGGTAATATAATCTTCAATTTTTAAAAACAGGTACATTAAACTGGTACTTTGACATTCGAAAATATTTAAAAATTTTTTTTTTCGTGCTCCTCTAACATTATACACAAGGTTTTGAGTTTTTTATTAAGTCGTGAACCGATAAAGAACGTCTTTTATATACAACTTTTATATACCCTGTTTTCGTTTCGTCGAGAAATCACCGCCAAATGTTTTAACGATAGATGTAAAATACGAAAATTCAACGATCTCAAACAAAAATTGTTATCAAACTGATACTTAATTGCGTATTATTGATAACAGTTAACTCTGACAAAATATAGTCGGATTTTAGTTAGTTTATAGTTTTCTTCCGTGAGGTATGTTATTTTATATTTTAGTAATTTTGGGTTGGTAGTACTGATAATTTAAAAATTTGTGTTATACTAAATACCCCTCTCCGTTATACGAAATCGTGTTTAAGTTTGGTTATTGTACGTACGTAAGTGAAATCGTTATCGGCCAGTTTACTATTCAGAGAGCATTCGGCGCGCGTAGATTATTTGCAGTTCGGCTTCCCTGCTATTTGTATCTGAGCTCGTGCGACTGATGAACAACTCTTTTTCTAGTCTCCAATCCACAGACAAATACATTTGATCTATCGTTTTTTTACGAATTTTTATTTTTCTTACGTCAACTACCGTGTGTATTTGTTAACCATTTTTTGGTGCTTTATAAATTTACGTAAGTACCTATAATAATTATCCGGGGGGGAGGGGGGTTGACAAATGGAATTTATATACCTATTAATTTTGTATTAAAACCCATATTATTTTTTGTTACAGATTGTTGACCGACAGTGTTAACCTACCGAAATCAAAGTTTTTGAATACTGTTTGCCATGGACCAAAATAGAAAAATCGGGAAAAAATACAAATTAAATGCTCAAAATACCGGTAAAATATAAACAGCTAATATACTTAATCGTTTTAATTTATGACTTGCCTAAACCAAAGATACATTGATTAAAATGTATCGAGTACAATATTATATTTTACATTTTTTCAAATTTAAAACCCATTCACAAAAATGTATCTGGTTAACAAATATAATTTTGTTATTTTAATGCCTAGGTAAAATAAATTGCTTGTTTTAATATATTTATTTTAAACTGTTTTTATTTAATATTTGGGTATAATTTTCAAACGTATTCTATGTAAATTATTTGTGTTCTTATTGAACAATATTAATTTAATGGTAATTGTGAATTTATAAATTGCAGACGCAACAAAAAAACCAAAAGATATCAATGACTATGGCGAAAACAGTACGAGTAGTACGGCAAATGAAACCAAATGTGTACCAGGTAATAATTTTAATTCATGTAACAAAACAATATAAATAAGTAATGTAGTGTATAAAACTAAATACATTTTTACAATGAATTTACTATAGAATTAAGTGTAGTTAGTAGAAGAAAAAAAAAATAACCTTTTTAAAATTAAAATGTAATTTTACCATTGGTTTTAAAATATAGAGATATATATTTACATTTAAACTATGTCCAAAATTATAATTATACGGGTTTCCCGTGAGAGCACAGTAATCAACCAAATATCTGTTAAAAATAATTATTATTAACTTTACTGGCGACGGCTTGACGGTGCGTTATCTGTTTCTGTTTATAAATAAACTCTAGCAAATCCCACTATTTGAAAAATAATATTTCCAACTATATATAACAATGAATTGAACAACTACTTTTGGTAATTAAAACTATTGGTTATATAATATTATATTCGTAACCTAACCTAGGTGCTATATTCGCATTTAAACCAGTGGTGGGAATAAAATAAGGATTTGCCGAAGTTCGATAATCCGGATCCCGTGAATTCGTAATGTGTGGTTTTGACTCGACATTTATTGGTTTTTAATCATTATGAATTTAAAAATTCGAAGTTTTCGATTTTGGTTGCGCCATTATCAACTGTCGGATTTAACGTAAAAAAACAAATAATAAAAAATTTGGATGATTTTTGACAACATTACTAAAGTAATGGCGCTTTTTGAACTAGCATAGCAAATTTTAACATTAAAAAGACGCGTTCATGTTATATTTATTTTTTTATCACATATTCTTATTACACAGATTGTATATATCACGTAAAAAAAAAAAACCGCGTAGTCATTTTTTTTTTTTTTTTTGGTAACGGGGGTTGCACTTGCCCATAATGCTCACCAGGTCACTGGGGCCCAAGTACTATTACTCCTAGATCCGCTCTTAATTTATAAATACAAATAAAATATTAATATTTAACGTTATACTATATAGATAGGTACTTGCAATTGTTAGACTCCTTCCAGTCTGAATGTGTAATAAATACTATATGTTAATTTTGCATAAACGTAGTTTTAATTTTTATATTAAATTGTGTATATCACGTGAAAAATAAAAAAAATTTTCCATAATGAGACCGCCCGCCCGCCCGCCTGGCCATGTGATCAGCGCCGTGTGTAGTGAATATATTAAATTTATTTACAGTTATTTAATCCGAAAATTATTTTTAAACCATACCGTTTGTATTGTGTTCATTTCGATTCTACCGCGTAATATACTTAATGATTACGTATATTCCAACGAAATAAATATTTATTTTTTATTAATAAAATATACCACTTAGTCACAACATGTAAACGATATACGGATATTAAACTATAAATGAATCACATTAAACCACGTCTACTAAATTATATACATTTACAAGGAGAATTTTAAGCAAAACAGCCACCCATTAGTGACACTTTCGTGAAATAAATATTAAAAAACAAAAAAAAAAAAATAACCGCTTTTGTTTACACTTTGTCATTACCCATTCGTGTGTAGACGGCGCTGGCACGTATTACTCGGTTTTTCAAATCGGGTTTTAGAACCGTATTACTCCGGTTCTATTAATTATATCGTAAAACCCGGCGAATTACTCGACGGCGCGAAAAAAAAAACGTAAACTGTTCCTGTGCGGTATTTATATAGGTTTCCCACGATATATTATATTTATTGTTATTTACTTAATTTCCCGTACCGTATATCCGCGGCGGCCGCGGGAAAATGTAATAAAATACGGGCACATCTTACTACTCGGTTGTTCTACAAAAGGAATACGCAATTAATTGTAAATATTTTTAAGACCTCTATCCTCCCCCCTCCCCCCTGCCTTCTATATAAGCTCCTATTTTATTAATCTACCCGATATAAGTGCGGTACACGTACGTTACGAGTTGATTTTTTCGGTATTAAATAATTGCATAAATGAAAAAAGAAAACCCCCCCCCCAGACGGACGCGATGATAATTACGTCAGTTTTTCTTCCATGCTAATATATATTCCCGTCGAAACGTATAATTATTGTCGGCAGTACAAACGAAACGAAACGAAAAACAGATTAGAAATTGTCACGGTCGATGGGTAATACCGTCGATTAAACTATAATAAACATGAGATATAATACAAATTCTGGTTAGTGAGAGAGAGAATGAGTGAGTGTGAGAGAGTGTGAAAGAGACAGATTTTATTTAATAGTTTTATTCGGCCGGTCGTATGCTATCGGTGCGGTACGGAGATATCTAACTTTGATCGTCGCGGGTTCCGCTTACATGCATTCTGCTCATTGGTCGCATTATGACAAAAATAATATTATTTCCAATGATTTTATTAACCATTTTAAATTTATAGTTGAAATGGATTCTGTTATTACCTGACTAATCAACTATAATAATAATAATAATACAATTTCCAAATAATGCGCTCGTCAGGGTTACCTAGATTCTAGATAATTCAACAATATTAATTTAATTAACGCTTATTGGTAATTGGATTTTTAAATTACAGACTCAATTGAAAAAACAAAAAATATGAACGACAATGGTGAAAACAGTATGAGTAGTACGACAAGCGAAACATGTGTACCAGGTAATTATTTTATTTCGTCTACCAAAACCATACAAATAAATACTTTAGCATAAAAAACTAAATACATTTTTACAATGTATTGTAATACTTACAGAATTATATGTGGGGAAAAAAAAAAATCATATTTAAAAATTTTAAATGATCCTTTTACTGTATATTCTAAGATTTTAGAATATACAGGTGTAATGGCTATGCTTAAAATTATAATTATACGGTTTCCCGTGAGATAGCACTAATATTCGACAAATTATTTTTGTTTTCTAGTTCAACAATATTAATTTGATGAACGATTATTGGTAATTGTATTTTTATATTACAGACTCAATAAAAAAAAAAAAAAAAAAAAAAACAAAAAATATGTGAACGATTGTGGTGAAAACTGTATAAATAGTAAAAAAAAAAAAATCATATTTTAAAATTTTAAGTTAACTTTTACCATTGATATTAGAATATACAGATGTCTAAAATTATAATTACGCGGGATAGCATAGTATTATTCCACAAAATATTTTTGCTTAAAACTATACCGGCGCGTTATCGATAACTGTTGTTGTATATGAATAAAATATAACAAATTATACTATTTAAAAAATAATAATTTCAAGTGTAAATTTTATTACAATGATTGGGACATATACTTTTCTATAGTAAAATGTAATAATGGTATCCTAACTTAGGTAGAGGTGCTATAGTTGCATTTAAACTAGTGGCGGGAAAAAATAAGGATTTACCCGTAATGACAATCCGATCACTGGTGGCATTACTACTCACCTATATCCGCTCTTGATTCATAAATACAAATAAAATATTTAACATTATACAATAGATAGGCACTTACTGAAGAAAAAAGACATATATTTTCATACATAATTATATAAAATAAGTACCAAATACAAGAAATTAATAATAATATATCATAAAATATTTTATTTCATAAGTATATGTGCCTACGACCTGCAGTTATGGGGTACTGCCATAATTTCCAATTTTAATCAAATTCAACCTAACCTCTAAAATATTACGCTCAGGAAAATCACAAATTCCCCTCCCTATATATCCAACTCTGCACTGCACACTGATCTGCGTCTAAAAACCGTACTTGTAGAGGCAAAACAGTTTTATAAAAGGTTCCATGCAAACTCAACCGCCATCACAATCCCTTAATCCTAACCCTAGCAAGCACAGCTATTCCTGGTAATCCTCCTAGGCGTCTTAAGTGTAGTTGGGGTAGAGATTTACTTAATTAACACTGTCTTGTTCTATCGTCATCATTATTATTTAAATTAAAAAATAGCTAATTGTCGCCCAATGGCGATTTATTAAATAAATTTAACGCTACATTTTTTTTTCATTTAATGTGCACGGACGACCAGGTGCGTACCCAGGATTTTTTTTTTGGAGGAGGGTGTGGGGCTTAAACATTTCCTTATTTTCTTTACACACAACTTACCACTAATTTGTTTTATTATTACCACATAGTACATAATGTTTTATATTTATAATTATATTAATAACTAAATATTATGACAAATCTATTTAAAATTTGAAGTATTCTGGATCCCTTTTTGGAAAGAACTGTTAATACTTCGGATTCTTTAATTTGTATTTCTCGATGTATGTTAAGATTTGCCAGGTTTTGTAAAACTTTTTTTTTTCTTTGTCGTTGACTTTTTCAAATTTTTTGGTTAATACTTATATAGTTAAGTAGAGTACTACTAGTATCAGCTGGTTTGCAGTTTTGACTTACCTTGACTGAGCTTTTTTTACACAGTGTACATACATATTCATCACATCGGTCACACCGGCAAAATCGTGATTTGAATTGTCCAAACGTGATTTTATGCCACAGACAGTGGACAGTCATAATTATTATTGTTATTGTAGTTACCAATCTAAATCGATCCAACGTAATCATTAGTACCTATAAATCCAAAATTAATTTCCAACGAAATTACGTACTTTATTCATCATTCATCATTGTAATACTATTAATACTATATTTGTGACAATATATAATTTAATGTTAAAAATAATTTTTTTTTTTTGTGGGTGGGGGCTTCAGACTCAAAATCCCCCCCCTGGTTGCGCACTCTGGACGACATATAGCTTTTAATTGTATTTAATTTAAATTGTTAACCTGAATGTATTATCCAAATTTCTTTTCTTTTGTCATTTGGAATACGATACATTTTTAAATATCGAAATATTTTCTTTGATTTGCCATAATTCAAATGTTTGCACTTGTTTCTAGACATATTTCAGAATTAGTGATTAATTCTCAAATGCAGTCTAAATTCTACCGAATACCGAAATGCGGGTTGCGGGCCATTGTACGGTAAACAATTAAGGAGATAGTCATAATAAAAAAAAATTATTATTTCTAATTATTTCGGTATTTCAATTCCCAACCGTCTATGACGGGGGTACTACAACTTTGTAATAGGCCCCCCTCTGCATATCTCATCAACCTACACAGAGGTACACCACCACCTTGTATCCCGACTGCATAAGCGCTCCGTGTGGTCGCCAAATATTAACATTGTATGGGCTATCTGTCTATTCTATAATCAATACTTTTACTAATTCATTATTCATTTTTTTTTTAATTTTATTCTGTAAAGAATAAACTAATATTTATTTAATTGTTTGGTACAGTTCATTTTAATCTGAAAAAAAATAACTTTATTAAATTTTATCTTTGATGTTTAAATTTATCATCCTCTGTACAACTTATTGTATTTCTTTGGAGCACTTGTGGTTATTCCACAGTTGAATGGTTACACTTACAACATTCAAATATATGAATATTTATAACATGTTTTTACACTAAAAAAGGTTCCAAAATATAACAATAATTTATTGTTATTACAATTATACAAAGATTTAGAAACAGTAATGTCTATGCAGTAATCACTATCTTGCATTATTTACTTTAGTGCTAGATATTTGAATTTTGTTAAATAGTTAATCTTTTAAATATGTTTGATTTTTTTTAGAAGACAGTAATTCTGATGAAGATATTTTATTGGGAGAAACGCGTTCAGAAGAGAATAATATCTCTAAAAAACAAGCGCTGAAGGTAAATGATTTAACTGTTTTAAATATTTAAAATATCAAAATAGCTTCATAAATTATAAATTATTGATAATTTCTAACTTCTTGATAAAGTATATTATTTGTTGTCCAGTCTCTCTAGGTTTGTTTTTTTATCCTTAGAATTATGTATTAAGCTTATTAAAATTAAATCAAGTATCTAATTAGATTTCTTAATATTAATTAATGGACATTGCATTTATAAATATCCATATTTTATTTCTAAGTTATGGAGAACAGTTTTTTAAGTACTGTTACTGTTTGTAAGTTTTTGAAATTATTTTTAAGAAAAATGTTTTAACAACAAAAATATTTTATGATTCTGGTTGTTCACAATTATCTATTTTGTGATTAATTAGTTGAATAATGTGGATGAATCAAAACGGGGATTGCGGTATCAAAATTTGCTTGAACTTTTAAACAAAAGTTCAAAATTGACCAACATTTTTGAAAGCAGATTAATCATGTGTAAAAATCAAATTATTAAGTAAGTGATTGAAGTACAATAAATTTTATTATAATAAAATAAATTCTTTGTAATTCTAACTAAGGTTACACAATGTTAGTTAATCCTGGTAATTGACATCATGATGGTTCACTATCACTATCATATTGTCATTCACAAGATTACTTCGCCTAAAGTGAAAAGTACAAATGTTGTTAGCACTATAATAGTAATTGTGGTAAATATTATCATTATTGTGATAGAACTGAAAATTATTATGGTAGTACTTTTGTATCCTTTACATGATGATAGTATGGTAGGACTCGACATTTGGTACAAAGACTGGTCTAAGACTACAGACAACTTGCTTACAATTACTTATCATGTGACCCCAGCTTTACCACAACAAATTGAATACATTCTATTATTGGTATCTACCTGAAGTGTTTAAATATTTTAATTTGTTTTTATTTAATGTTTTGTAGAGAGGAACTAGAAAAAACTGAACAGACAAAAAGTGATCACACTAATAATGTTTTGCAATGTGTAAATGATGTAAGTGTGTACTTAATCAACTAAAATATTAAATTTTATAATAACTAGCAACTGTTTACAAATTATTTTCACTGGCCCCTTAAGCAATTTGTATTAATACATTTATTTATTATGGATTTAACATCTAGGATACAACATCAGAAGAAAAATATTTAGATTTATTTCGACAACCAAAATTATTTCAAGGGAAACTTAAAACTCATCAGATTGAAGGTCTTCTATGGATTAGAGTATGCATTTTAATTTTTAATATAAATACAGATATATGATATTGTACATTTTTATTTATATGTGTATATCTATGAAAAAAAAAAGTAACTAATACTTTTCCTTAGAAATTGCATAATTGATATTCATTGTTTTAAATTTAAATGTTATTTTTAGACTTTATATGAAAATGGTTTGAATGGTATCTTGGCTGATGATATGGGCCTAGGTAAAACTATACAATCAATTGCATTTATATGTTTTCTATTAGAAATGGGCATAACTGGTCCATTTCTTGTAATTGCACCTCTTTCAACAATTCCTAATTGGCTAACAGAATTCAAAAAATTTTCTCCTCAAGTAATTAGCTGATTTTAAAATCGTAAATAATATTTTTCTTAATATTTATATTTGTTTTAGTTATATACTTTATTGTATCATGGTAACAAAATAGAACGTGATGAACTTCGATCTCAGTTTTTAAAAATGCACAAAATAAATAATAAAGAGTGCTATCCCATTATAGTAACAACTTATGAAGTTATACGGTTTGACATTAATTATTTGAAAAGTATTCATTGGAAGTTTATTATAATAGATGAAGGACATAAACTTAAAAACATTGACGCTCAAATATCTCGGTGAGTAATATTCTTATAAGTAATTATTTTTTTAAAAATATAAATAATTATTTTATAAAATTAAGGGCTATGCGACAATTGAACTGCAACAATAAATTAATACTGACTGGTACACCAATACAAAATAACATGACTGAACTGTGGTCCTTATTGAATTTATTAATGCCATTGTTATTCAAAAATTTAGAAGATTTTAATTCATGGCTTAATATCGATAACTTTTTTGGTACTAATGATGAAATAGTAATTTTAGCTAAAAAAGATGAAATATTGAACACATTGATAAAGGTAAATTTTATGTTTTGGATTTTTGAGTATTATCATACAGCTAATCTACCAATAACTAACCTTGTTTTATATTATTATGTTATTGCTTTTTAGATATTAAAACCCTTCATTTTAAGAAGGGAGAAGAAAGATACTGATTTAAATTTACCACCGAAAAAAGAAATAGTTATTTATGCTCCAATAACTGATACTCAAAAAAAATTATATGAAGCAACATTAAATATGCAATATGATGTTTTGACTAATAAGGAGAAGGTAATTTGGTTTTAAATAGTGTTATCTGTATTAAGCAATATAATATGTTATGTTCCGTAAAATGCCCAAAGCAAAAAAACATAAATAGAATTTATGGTCCAGTCAGAATATATACATTTCTTAATTATAGATATTATTTTCAGGAGACTGATATTATCAATGGAATTAGCCCGAAGAGAAGCTGTGTACAACAAATTATAAAATATACTTATAATAACGCTATCAGATCTGAACCAATAGAACAAGAGTAAGTGTAGCTAATTTTATGGTTTAAAACATTTTTATCGAAGTTCAAAGGAAAACAAAAATTATAATTATTTATGGGGAAGTTGATTTTTTGGGGCTTGAAAAACTAAAACTTTGATCAACATCTTGAACTAAATATACCATTTTAATTTTGAAAATTTTGAATTTTATAATTCTGTGGAGATAATGAAGAATTATGTAATTATTATATAATATATAACTTTGATTTTCAATTAGAGCTAGTTTCTAAGAGAAATAAAATAAAATCATTCAATAAATATATGCATTTTTAATCTAAAATGTATTTATAATCTTAAGGGTGACATGTATTCTGAGACAGTGTGTATTGTAAGACATATAGTATTATAAATATTAATATTGCTATATTATAAACTATATTTTAAACAATTATAGGGCCGAAAATAAAAATTTAGCCATCTCATTAGTTATGGCAAATCCATTTACACAGTTGAAGAAAATTGCTAATCATCCATATCTTGTCCATATGCCTTTAATCCCAGGTGAAAAAAAAATTCTTGTTGATGAGAACATCGTAAAAGTTAGTGGAAAATTCCAAGTTTTGGATGCAATGTTAGGAAAATTAAAATCACGTGGCCACAAGGTAAATAAATATAATATAATAGTAATTTAAGTGTCACTTATGTTTTCTTACTCATGTAACATCAATTTTACTTTCTTTTTCCCCTTGTCATATATATTTATTGTGCATAACTGTATATAGATTGTATATGTTTTTTGTAAAATAATACAAAAAAAAAAAAGGTAATTTATAAACAAGTTATTTTCAAGTATTGTTTGCGAACTGGACAATATTTTATAATTGGTTATATTTTAGTATTTAACTTGTATAATTGATATTTAATGATTGCATATTATATGTGTGTTATAGTTTGGTTTTTTTTTTTTAAACTATTATAAATATATTCTACTTTCTATACATATTTTCTGTCATGTCTTCCGATCTTGAATTACATCTTTCCAATTTGTCATTCCTAGATTTTCTAGTTCTTTCTCAACCACATTTTTTTGGGCCACCTTCAAGGTATTTTCCCTATTGGTGGTTTCCGGTACATTTTCAATTTTGATTGGATTATTGCCATTTCTGTATGTTACATGCCTTTGATGAAGTACTTTATTTAATTTTCCAGGTGTTATTATTCTCTACAATGGTGCAATCTTTAGATATTGTAGAGGAATTTTTGATATTACGCAAGCATATGTACACTAGGTTAGACGGATCTATGAGAATTACACAAAGAGTGGATGCGATACAAAAGTTTAGCAGTGATACGAATTGTTTCATAATGCTCATATCTACTCGTGCAGGAGGACTGGGTTTGAATCTGACATCTGCAGATACTGTCATCATATTTGACAGTGATTGTGTATGGCGTTTTTTTTTTTTTTTTTTCTCTAAATTGTCAATTTGCAATTAAAATTATTATGCTAAGGGACATTGATGCTGTATTCTGGTACAATATTACTTATCTATACATTATGAATTTATTTTCTGTATATATTTATTTTCTTCAATTTAACATTTTTCATAATTCTTTAACAATTAATTTAAACATTAGTTTCAAATCAGGATGGTCAATTGTGATGGATCAGCTTTTAATTTAAACAACTACAGCTGGACCCCACCATCTTTTTCTCATTTAATATATATAGTTCAGTGTTATATAATTCAATATAATTACTTTAGTTGACTACTATACTGCTATAGTGTTTCTGATTTCAATTTGTTAAAATCATAATAGTTAATGATTTCATAACTAGATTTAATTGTTACTTTTCTTCATTTTTTTTTATACAAGTGAAAATGTATTTCACATTACAAAAAAAATAAATATATTATTTTTATAAAAATATTATTCCAAACAAGTTATAATATATAGCACAATATCTGAGTAGAATAGATTACAAAATTGTTTATAATATATTATATTTCAGAATCCCCAATGTGATTTACAAGCCCAAGATAGGTGTCATAGAATGGGACAGGAAAAACCAGTTGTTGTGTACCGTCTGTGTACTAAAAATACTTGTGATGAAAGAATATTAGAAATTGGATCTGCAAAAAGAAAACTAGAAAAATTAATTGTCGGAAATGGTAAAATGATATAAATTTCTATTTTTATTTTAATTAATTATTTTTGTTTTTTAATATGTTTAATATTAACAAACAAATCTTACTTTAAAATTGTAGGAGTATTTGGAAATAATAAAAAAATTACCATATCAAGCATTGAAGAAATGATGAATTTACTGAAGTCATCTGAATATAATAGAAAAATACAATCTAATGGATATAGTAAGTGTTGATATATGTTTTGTTTAACAGTTTGCCAATTTAAGTTATCTGTTATCTACTGTCAGTATATAATTTTCTATTTTATAATTATGTTCTTTAGTTTTTACCGATGAAGAATTGGATTCTTTGTTAGATAGATCTGACATGGTAAACTCACAGAACAATACAACATTGCAGCAACAAGCCAGTGTAAACCAGTTACAAGCTGCTGAACATTTTAAAGTATTATCAAATTCCTAAAAATTGAATTATTATTTTTATTTTATAATTATTTCAAGTGTATTATTATTAAATTCTGTTACAGTGGCATTTTTTTTTATTTTTAAATTAATTTTGTTAATATTTAGTTATAAACTTAAATTGTAAAATTAATTATTCAAGAGATTATTATTTTTTCAGTGTTATTAATTATTTGTTATTTAAAGTTGTAAATTAGAGTTTAAAAATAAATAGCAACATTAGCAGCAACAACATGTAGTTCTAGATAAAGACCAGTTTTAAATCACTAATACATGGTCACTGTTGACATTGCGACATATTACATTAAAAAAAAAAAAAAGCTATCAATTATATTAAATATAATTGAACATTTTTTAAGGGTATAAAATATCCACACTATAAAAACATTTGTGTGAATATATTGTGTCATTAAAAAAATTTTTTTTAGACCTATTCCTGGAAAAAGTATTGAGTTGCAAACTTTAAAAACTTTTGCAAATTAGTAGCAAATTTTTGGTACTGGTTTAGTTTTCATATAACAAAGTGGTTGGGGGGGGGGTGGCAGATTAGACAGAAAAGTAATTATGTATACTCTAACATTGTTGTGACTAAATAAGAAAATTGTAAGGCATAATTAACTAATCATTACAAAGAGATGTATGATATATTATAATATAATTAATTCAATTTATAGTTTCTACTAGAACATTTTTTTTTTGAGACCATAATATTATGGTATATTTTATATATATAAAACATTAAGACAGTAATTAAAAAATAAATAAATATGATTATATTTTGCTGTATGGTACAACACATGATAATCATAATACGACTACAATAATCACGAGTATGGTTTGGTTTTTCACAATAGTACAAAAAAATGCTTGTCCATATTTTGCGTCATGAGAGTAGGTCACTGTTGTTGGTGGACAATGTTGAAAGGCAGCGGATTGGGTAATTTAATTAATTTTGCCGGTAGCGACGATAAATCGTTGCGATTAAAAAACAATTCTGAGCGAAGGCCTGTAAATCGATATAGATTGTACGGTCGGATCGAGCGTGCTACGGCGGTGTTGAAAACCTAAGAAGTGCGTGAACGGGATCGCCGGCGGTAAGTATTATTGCCTGGGTCGGTCGTCGACAGTGAGTGGTGGTGGCGGAGGGACGGCCAACGACAGCGATTCCTCGCATGCACTCCTGGTACCGAATGTCCCTATGATTCCGTCAGGTAATTCGCCAGGTACGATTTTAATGTTAAATATCGTACATTCCATCGCTGTTTCGGACTTCTAGCCCCCTTCCACTACAAAAAAACAACAAAGCAGACTAAAAAATTAAATTTTTATTGTTATATATAATTACTTTTTACGAGATATTAAGTATTAGTTTTTCACACTGATATAATTTGAATTATTGATACATGCTAAATTACCTGGGGTGTTTTTTATAATTCATTTTTATACTTTTATTGTTAATAATATAATTGCAACTAAACTATATTATTCCTGTTAGACAAAATATTTTGATACATAAAACAAAAAAACAAACAATTGTAAAAACAACGCATTTTTTGTCCCACCAAAAATCTATGCACGTTTAAACACTGTAAAATTAAAAATGATGACCACCGTAAAGTACCACGGGTCAACAAAACGCAAAAGAAATAACGAAATTTCGATAATTTTTATAAGTCATTTCTGGCCAAGACATATTGAAAATCTTTTTACATTTGATAATTCCGAAAAATGGATAAATTGTTATTGTCGTATAATATTCAATAGGTAGTGAAATAATACATTTTCACCTTGCATAGGTAAGTAAACAATAAACTCCCATAATATTCTAAACAATAGAACTTAAAAAAATAATCAAGTTTGTATTTGTTTACAATTTTTAGTAAAAAATAATTATAATTTTATTTTTAATGACATTACTAACGTAGTAGAAAATCTAAAGAATTAAAAATGTCTGCAAAATTAAAATATAATAATTTTAACCTACCTGTGTCCCCACATATTTAATATTGTTTAGTGTCCGATTTAATGTATTAAACATGTAAATAATTCAATTTATACAAATCGGTGTACTTAATTTAATTTGTTGTTGCAATAAAGATTATATTAACAATTAGTACTTTCAAAATGTGTATTTTTGTTTTCTTTGTTTTTGAAAACTTGTTTTTCATTTCAAATATTGTAAATTAAAAAGCAGAAATAAAAATAGATACACTGCAAACTCAGATAGCTTATTTCATGAAGTAGATGACCATCAGATATATTGTGATAAATTGTGTATCCCTGAATCATATAAGTTCTAATAAATTAGTATATAACATTTAATTATGTTGGGTGAATAATAATAATAATAATATGTTAATTATTTTGTCATTTAGTCAAAAAATGTTCAACATTTACTAAATATATAACATTTAAAATTCAATACTGAGTTAATATTTTTAGTATATTATCACGCTGTGTGGGTAATTAATTTGAAGAGAAATCAAACAATTTATTTTTCACATATAAAAAAATGAATTTAAAACTACTGAATCCCTTTTAATATTACACAAGTAATGATAAAGATTAAGATTGTAATTTAAACATTCTATTTTAAATAGATATGTACATATTTCTTAAACATTAAACATTAACAAAAGCTGTAATAAATCATTTATCGGATAAATAAAAAATGACACAAAATTTTATTCTATATATGTAAAAAAACAAGTTTTTCAAAATAAATTATCTGTAGAAAAATGATCATTGAAATTTTAAAATTATATAGTACTAAAAATGAATAGAGTACCCAAATTAATACTAAACAGTTTTAAAAAAGTCAATGACAATTATAGGTGAACATATATTAAAACACCACGATAAAAATCGTTTTAATGATAATATTGAACATTCGATTTTTAGCATTCAGACATAGTATAGTTTCATCCATGATAGTATATTATAACTAATTGGAAGGCAATAGCGAGTTAGACACTATCTTACAATATAGGCTCTATAGGCATACTTAGAGAAACAAAACTGAGAAGACATTTTGATTATGATCAATAAAACATATAAAAAATTGTTAACATGATAAAAAAAAAAAAAATAATTTTTTTTATGTATGTGTTCAAATTTGCTTATGCCTTGTAGCATAGATTGTAAATATTCTTTTAAATAATAAAAAAAAAAAAAAAAAACATGATAATAATAATATTACGAATTCTTACCTTTATGCGTTCGTTTATATTCGCCTACCAACCGCATGGTATCCTGGTACACCGACCCCACATTATTCTCTTCTGAGCTGTTGGCCCCCCCCGCAACTCCGCTTCTCGTCCGACCGCTACGCCGCCGAGACGGCCCATTCAAGGCCGAACAGTCCACCGCCGCCGAGAGCACACATTGCTGGCCCCCCCGCACCACCGCCATTCACCATGCAAACACGGCCGCCGTGACGGCCCATCCCGGGCACAACAGTCGCCGCCGTCACCGAACACTGTTAGCCGCTCTCTCCGCCACTACCACACGGCCGATGGATGCCGTCGTCGCCACACCGCACTGCCAGCAGACACCGCGACGTTGCGTACGCCGATGCCCGTACATGCACTCCTTGTACCCAATATCACAGTACAAGGTTCGAATACTGCCTTTACGTTCCACGTTTTACAGAGCTCCAGTTAGAATTGTTTTTTTTTTTATTTATCCCAACGAATGATCGTTGCTTCCTGCAATAATTAGATAATATATATCTAATGTCTCACAAACTTTTTTTTTTTAGCAATAATTTAATTGTATTATTTTTTTGTACTGTAAAACCTTCAGAATTTATATTTTTATATTTGGGCTTCAAAATATTAATAAAAAAATTGTATAAAAAAAACAAAGTACTTGTTGAATCTAACAATCGAATAATAATATTATTCTGTATTTAAGTGAAAATAATTATCATAATTTTCTTTGTTGGAATTATTTTATTATGTGTTACAACTATTATTATTTATTTTTTTTTTACAAAACTAAATAAAAAATAAAAAATATATAACTTTCTGACACAGGTCTATTTTCGATTATCAATATAGGTTTACAGAGCTCCGCTTAGAATTGGTTTTGTTTTATTTAATCGCAACGAATTTCCATAGCTTTCGGCAATAGATTACCCAAGAAAAATTTAAAATTTAAAAATTTTTATTCAAGGCCTCCCGAATTTTCCAAAACTCACGTCGACCCTTAAATATAATACGTAAATAATTTGCAGGGTTCTATCACTGGATAGCCTCCCTCGTCAAGCAACCACGTTATTGTCATTTTTTTTTTCTCTATGTACAAAGTCATTCTATTTACTTATTGTGTTTTTTTTTATTACAGATTGTAAGTTTTTCTAATAAAAAAAAAAAATAATTTGTAAAAATATTGTAAATAATAATTTTTGTTGGAATTATTTTATGCACTACTTTTATTATTATATTTTCTTTACAAGACCAAATTGAAAATAAAAAGTCCCTCCTCATCTACTATCCCCGACTACATCCGCTGGTGTGACGGCCGTCCTGGGACAGGCAGCCCGCTGCCGCTACACACCGTCTCGAAAGGCCCGACAACCAACTGTTGCCGCTGACAAACATCGTTGGCCACACGATTATATTACCAAAAGCCGACGATACCTCGCATACATTCCTGGTACCCAAAATCACCCTTTAAGGTTTGAAATACTACCGTTACATTTGTTGCACAAGCGCCCGTCCGTTTTCTACTGGCCACCGAATGGATATAATAACACCACCCTGTTTTCTCTGCCATGCATCTCCGTTCCATTGCCGTTAGCAAGACGACATTTTACTGGTGGGCCCGTTTCCTTTTGTAAAATCAATTTTAGTTTGCAGAGCTCCGCTTAGAATTGTTTTATTTTTGAATTATCGTAGCTATCGGTTTGGTAATAAATCGACTATCCAATATACGGAGTATGTCAAACCTTTTAATTTTTTGTGTTTTGTAATTTATCAAACCAATCGCTTTAATTGCAGTTGTACTAAAATTGTCGTGTTGCTGTACAGTTATAGTTTAAATGTATTATTTTTATTTTATTATACTATCAGATTATTTTTTATATTTTGGGTTTAAAAAATTAATACAAAATTTAATAAAAATAAAAATGTTGAATTTACCAATCGAATTATAATATAATTCTGTATTTAAGTGAAAATAATTCTCATAAATTCTCTCGACATACTACGGGTATGTTTTCGAATTATTTATTAGAAAACTAAAACATTTTACTCGAGTGCAACTATTTATGCAACACCGAAATATGGCATATTATTGAATTTTGGCACATACTTTTATTATCCGCCATCAATGCACCAAAATTTCAGACGATACAAACAATAGTCTAATCGTCGTGGCTAAATTTGGTTAAAAAATTGTCTTTACCATTTAGAACATTAATGTTATTATCGTACAATTTTTTAATACAATTATTCAAATTTATAAATTACCTACTAGTACATTATTTAATTATTTCTTGAACATTTTTCGGGTATATTGTTTAGTTATTGCACAAGTTCATCAACAAGTTTACTAATACAGTTTTGTATATAAATACTCAACAAATTCAATACACTATAAGACATCTCGTATTATAAATTGTTCTTACGTCGATATAATAATATATCATAAAACACGTAATCATAATTTTATAACGAGTGGGGTGGGTCTTACGGAAATCGTAAATTTTCCATACTCTTTTTAGATTAATGGAAATACAATTCCCAAAATCAAGACCCGGCAAAGTATAGTACGGCTAGCTCGACGCAATAATGTTATATAAATAAATTCTATAAATAATATTCAATACATTTTATACATAACTTAAACTCTGCATTCCTGAATTATTTCAAGGACTGTATATATAACAACAATGTGTATAACCAGTGTAGAAAAAATCGTAATCATAATACGTATTTTAATATATGTAGTATCCAGTTAGTAAAATTGCTTATTTTATAAAGTAGATGTGCATTTCGAAATATATCAATTTCGTGAAAATTACGTTTTTCTACACGATATAGGCATTTTTTGATATTTTCGAAAATGGATAAATTATTTTTATCTGTATTTAGCACAATACATATTATGAAATGTTAAAATATATGAGAATTCAATTTAGTATATTTTTTTTATTATTTATAATGACATACATAATATATCGACATAGCTTTTGAATAAATGTTCTGTGTACCTTTAATAATGTGTAATAGTGTTGTTGAAAAATAAAATATATATAAAATGATAAAATTAATGATATACACTAACAAGAATTGGTAAAGCATTACACACAGGAAATCATAATAGTAATACAAACTGTTACCTTACCTATATGGGATTGAAATATAAAATGTATGTAGTGGTATACATCATACATTGTATAACTACCTACAAAGGTAGTTTTTATGTCTATAATCGCCTGCCAACGCATGCTATCCTGGTACACCGATCTCGTATTATTCTCATCTGGGCTGTAGGCCTCCCGGGATCTCCTCTACGGTCCATCACACCGCCGTGACGAACTACCTGTGGCCGAACGGCCCACCACCGTCGACAGCACACATTGTAGGCCCCCCGCACCACCACCCTTCGCAGTGCAACCGCAGCCGCCGTGATGGTCCATCCCGGGCAAAACAGTAACCGTCGCCTCGCCGCACTGCCGGACAACACGGCAATGTTACTGTACGTCGATGCCCACACATGCACTCCTGGTACCCAATAACAAAGAAAAGGTTCCAAATACTGCAAGGTTCCAAATAGTGCCTTTACGGTCCATTGCGCACGCGCGCACCCTTTTCCTTTTGTAAAATCAATAACGTTATACAGAGCTCCGGTTAGAATAGTTTTTTTTTCTTTTTTTCTTATCGCTACGAATAATCGTTGCTTACGGCAATAAATACAAGACAAATACTTAATTTTTGTATTTTTATTCGATCCCTCTCCCAAACTTTCTGCCAAAAACTGTCATGTCGAGCCTTTTTTTCTGTGTGTGTGTGTGTGTATTTGTAATTAATTAAATCAATGCGTTATTATTGCAGTCGTATTGTGATTAACTTGTTACTGTACAGCAATAATTAAATTGTATTATTATTTTTTTTTTTGTTATACTTTTAGAATTTTTTTATATTTTGGTCGAAAAAATCAATAAGCAATTGTTTAATCTATCAATCGAATTATAATATTATTCTGTATCTATATGAAAATATGTATAATACGTAAATAATAATTTTTGTTGGAATTATATTATGCACTTTTATTATTTTATTATTTTTTACAATAGCAAATTGAAAATAAAAAGTCCCTTCTTATCTACTAGTACGACTACGGTTGTAGCCTGTGTAACGTCCCGTTCTAGGCCAGTCAGAGCCCGCTGTCGACGCCGCTGCCCCCCACACCGTCCCGAAAACCATGCCCGTTGCCGCCGACTAACATCGTCGGCGAACACGACAATAATACCAAAAGCCGGCGATCTCTTGCATGCACTCCTGGTACCCAATAACACTATTTAGGCTTGAAATACTGCCGTTACATTCATTGGGCTAGCGCACGTCCGTTTTCTACTGGCCACCGAATACTAAATGGATATAATAACACCACCCTGTTTTCTCTGGCATCCGAAGTGCACACTTTAACGACTACGAAATTTGTATTTTTACTTTTAACATTTTCTTCTGATAAATAGGAACATTTTATATCTTAAATCTCTATACATGAAGATACTTAATAGGCATACAAGATTATAAACTTTTGTCAATTATTAATAAGTGTAATATGTGGGTATTTATGTAGAGTAGGTACAGATAAATCAAAATTATAAAATGTGGTCTAACAAATATTTTTTAGGGATCTATATAATGCATAGACAGAACAGTTTTTTTTTTTTAAACCAAACCCCGGGGGGGAGGGTATTTTTAAACGTTGTAATATTATTGATTTCCGGCCGTCTGTAAGAAGATTATACAAAAATCCAGTCAAATCCAAAAAATATTCGTATATATCCCTATGTTTTATTAAATAAAAACCTATACTGACGATTGTTGTTAATAATTTGGAAAGTAATACGCAACAAAATTTGAATGAATATCTTAAACTCTAATAACAATATTATTATAGAGTATATATGTGAAAAACTTTTAATTTTGGTAATTATTTTTGAAAAAAAAAATTAAAAAACCTAATATATGTCCTTATAACTGCACAGATTTCAAACTAAGCAAAATACAGCTTTTTCATATACAGAACCGTTAGGTCACAAAGCGCTTTTATCGGTATAAATTGATAATTTTTTTCGACCGACCAATAAAATAATATTATGTGAAAATGTTGTTTAAATCTATTTAATCCTTATATCTCATACGCAATAATATAGTATGCAAACATTTTTCCGAATTGACGCGTAGTGTAGTATACGATTAAAAAAAAAATAAAAAATTACGTATATAGTTTAATTGGTATTATGTAAATATTATTCTTTTGGCTACTTAAAAGTGCTCTAAAATTTGACTAAAGGTTTATAGTAACCCATTGTTGTTAAATGACCAACAACCGTTTACCATAAGTTACATAATACTAAAAATCCGTGTTCGCGATTTTTTTTTTTTGTTCACACTATGCGTTTGAACTTATTCCCATTTATGTGAACAAAGTTTGCTCGGTTAACCCGATTAGTAAAAATGCTCCGAAACTTGCGTTTCGTGCATGAGTTAGAAGGACGGTCGTCGGTGTTTTATTATCAGACGTTCTTCTCGATGCCCAACAGTTGGCCAGTGACATTAATAAACAAATATTTGAAAAAAACAACTTCCGATAATTTCAAATTTTTAACTAGTTTTTATTCTCCTAATATATCGGTTAATAATTTGAATCGCGTAGTTAAGTTTGTTGCGAAAGCAATTTTACGTATCCATTATCCATACACCGTTCGATTATAAAAATAAATAGTAAAAACCGTAGGTATTGAAGTTTTAATAATTTGCATTATAAAATATTAAATGACGAGGGGTCGCATTAGGGCAATTCCTTTGTTGAATTGACAAATAACAATGAAAAAAATGTCGTTTTTAATAAAAAACAAGAATTTATGAGATATTTTCAACTAATTTACATTGTTATATAGGTAAGAGTCATTATTCTGAAAACGATAATATTTTGTACACGTTTGTAGGTACTTACAAAAAAAAAAATTAAAAAAATGATTTAATAAAATATTTGTATAAAGATTTAATATAAGGTAAATAACTAATTTTCTATAGAAACGAGTTCCTTTTAATATTAAATGAACGATGAATTGAACGAATTATGGTTTACACTAAAGGAACGAGGTTCAGTTCGGGTACAAAAACATAATTTAAGTTCGGTTAGACGCCAAAAATTAGAGTCGCATCACTAGTTTTAAGTATTATACAGAAAAATATTCTAAACTAAATTTTATAAACATAATTAATCTAATATCAAACCATAGAATATAACACTGAATTGTAATATAAAACCAACATTTATTATTGACAAAAATGAAAGAAAAAAATATTTAACACATTGTTTTATATTTTTAAAACAATTATATTTTCGACTCGACTATACTTACTCACGATTTGTACACATATATTGCAAATACAAAACTATTAGTGCATGTGACACATACAATGTTGTTTGGAATATTTTCTACCTTATATTGTGTCCAAGGATTAATTTATAGTCTAATGGCCGCAGAGAATTAAAATACACAATGGGATTGAACCGGCACAATCACTCACATTTTATATCCACAATTAACATTTCAAAATTATTTTTACGAAATTCAGAGTATATATTTTGAATTGTCATTATAATGGAAATGTTATTTTATAGACAACATCCGAAGAACCATATCCTTTTTAATAAAACAAAAAATCAATCTAATAAAATACAAAAATATTTAATCTCGTCCCTGGCGAACACACAATTATGGATATAAATTATAAGATAATTACTAGGATTACAGAATAAAAAAATTATTCCCATAACTACCACTATCATAGCAGTATAAACATAATATTTTAAAACACTATTTGTGGTCCATGATGATAGAATATCTGCTTAAACAGTCAACACATCACACAATAAACAAAAAGGCATTGTTATCCGCAATGTAATGGCCACGACGAATAAAGAAAACAGTAAGCATCATAGATACAAAATTGATAAATAGCAATAAATTTCTAGTAGCCCAAACATAACGTATAAAATAGTGATAGCCACAAGATTTGTTATCAAATATTGTTATCAGCAGTTGATAAAATTGTTTTGAAGGACAATTATTGATATCGTACATCTTATGTTCAGGCACCAGAATTTGTTTTCGGTACTTCTTGGTTCGATTTAAATTGGACGTTTACAAAATAAACGTCCAGCGTACTAAACATGACGGCACTAACTATGCATGCCTACTATTATTTTCATGTTGTCAATGTATTGCAGGACGGTGTTCTAGAAACGCATAATTTTGTAAGCTAGGAAATACAATTGGAAAATTATTTTACTGTAAGTAAAAAGTCACTTTTTTAACTATCAATGTAACTTTATTTTCCTAGCTTGACCCGAGTTCAGTCACTTAGTAACAGAATATAAAATACCAGTGTCAAACTCATTTGTTTTTTTTTTTTTTTTGATGGAATATTGACACATAGGTACATCATAATGGTTAGAAAACATTTAATTCCGTCTAGTCCGAATTATTAAGAATGAATCAAACATTACCGCAGACAATGAATACTACCCACCTAATACTAGGTAAGAAATTATTATTTTCTACATCAAATAATTATGAATTATGGAATAGACAAGAGTGATCAAATTCTTTATAGAGATATAATACAACAACATCACAATAATATTTCATTTACCTCATCTTATGTAAACTGTTGGATATAAAAATACATATGTAAATTAACACATTTTAGGCTAAAGTTTATTATTTTAACAATAGATACATATAAAAATATTACAATAGTATATTTTTTATTTATTTATTAACAATCTATAGATAGTGCCTTTGAAATATAAAATAATGAATTAATTTAAAATATTAACAATAGTACAAATATATCTAGTTGAGTGGTTACATAATTATTAATATTTAACTACTTACCAAAACAAATGATTTAATTTCTAGTATTATTTCTAATTTTAATGATAACAATTCTGTACCCAGTTCCTTAAATATTTCTTTTTTCTTTTTACAGGTGTCACCAAGAGTGAATAATCATCAAAGGATGTTACCAAATCAAATTTTTACACATATATATATATATCTATAGTGTAACATACCCTTACATTTATTCGGGATAGATGGTTAACTGACACAGTCAGCAAGAATATGTCTTATGCCCACTACAGAAGGCGACACGGAACTAGCTAATAGAAAGAATTCTCCGCTACTCTCTCACACCAGTTTACTAACTAAAGTTATATGGAAATGTAGTGGTAGCAGTTAACCAATGGTAACTCTACTCTTACATGTATTTTAAAAGAACATTTGTACTTAATTATTTTAAAATCAAATTTAATTATTTTTTTTTAATTATGACAATTCAAATTTGTGAAATGTTTTTAAATACTAATATTTAAAAACAAATATTTAATAAATTTGTTTTAATTCATTTTTATATCAGATGGCAAATGTTTATGTAATATGGTAATAATTTTCAGGTAGGAGTTGTGCAGTCTTAGGGAACATATCTGATTTTATAAAAGTCATTTTGTACAAGGCTAGAGTACTGTGGCCAAAGTGGCCAAAATTGAAGTCTTACAAAGATCCAAAGATGTTGGTTGTGCATAAAATATTTATAATGTTTTTCTGGATACACCCAGAGAGCATAAGACTATAATAAGATATTGCTAAACAAGAATATCTTAACAAATGATTTTTTTCCCCTAACAACAATTGTAAATGTTTGTTGTTTAAGAAATATTTACATATCTATTTACAATATAATGTTTAAATTACAAAATTAACATCACTTGTATAATATTAAAAAATTGACATTTAAAATGGTATTCAGTAATATTAAATTAATTTTATTAAAAGCCTAAAATTATTTATTTGATTATTCTGCCTGGAGCAAGGATTATTCATTGCGATAAAGAAAAAAAAAAAAACAATTCTAACCGAAACTCTGCAAATCAAAATTGATTCTACAACACGGAACCCACTGGTAAAATGACGTCATGCAGTATTGCGACCCTTAATCGTGATATTGGGTACCAGGAGTGCATGCAAAGGATCGCCGACTTTTGGGATTATTTTCGTGTTCGACGACGATATTTGGAAGCGGCAACGGCACAGGTGGTCGGGCTTTTTGAGACGGCGTGTAGCGGCAGCAGGCTTACTATCCCACGACGGGCCCTCACTTTGCGGCTGTAGTCGGGCTAGTAGATG
Organism: Tuberolachnus salignus; assembly: GCA_956483605.1. Classification (NCBI taxonomy): domain Eukaryota; kingdom Metazoa; phylum Arthropoda; class Insecta; order Hemiptera; family Aphididae; genus Tuberolachnus; species Tuberolachnus salignus. The sequence continues at coordinate 20,879,379 of OY101431.1, read as the reverse complement.
AGGAGGGACTTCTATTTTCAATTTGGTTTTGTAAAAAAAATTAAATAATAAAAGTAGTGTATAATATAATACCATCAATAATATTATTTACATATTTTTTCAAATTATTTACCTATTATACATATTTTCATTTAAATACAGAATAATATTCGATTTATAGATTAAAACAATTGGTTATTGATTTTTAGACCAAAATATAGTATAACATTACAAAAAAATAATACAATTTAATTAATGCTGTATAGTCACACGTTAATCACAATACGACTGCAATTGTATTGATAATTACAAATACATAAAAAAAAAAAAAAAAAAAAGGCTGGACAGTTTTTGGTGGATAATTTGGGAGGATAGTTTTTATCATGGAATATAAAAATAAAAATTAAAAATTTTTCTTGTATTTATTGCCGAAAGCAACGATTATTCGTTGCGATTAGAAAAAAAGAAAAAAACTATTTTAACCCAAACTCTGTATAACCATTGATTTTACAAAACGAAAAGAGAGCGCGCGTGCTCATTGGAACGTAAAGGCAGTATTTCTATCCTTGTTTTTTGTTATTGGGTACCAGGAGTGCATGTGGGGGCAACGGCGTACAGTGACATTGCCGTGTTCTCCGACAGTGCGGGAGGCGACGACGGCATTGGCCGGCCGTGTGGTAGTGGCGGAGAGCGGCCAACAGTGTGCGTCGGCAGCGGCTGCTGTTTGGCCGGGATGGGCCGTCACGGTGGCCGCTTATGTATGATAAATGGCCGTGATGCGGGGGGGGGCTACAATGTATATTGACGGTAGCGCTAGGCCGTCAGGCCACTAATGGACCGTCACGGCAATTCAGTGATCGTCGAGTAGCGGTGTTACAGGGGGCAACCTAACCTAACAGATCCGAAGAGAATAATGTGGGGCCGGTGTACCAGGATTGCATGCGGATGGCAGGCGAGTATAAGCAAACAGGTAACAGTTTGTTATATTAGAATCATGAAAACTAATATTTATAATAAGTTTGGTTGGTCAAAATCATAATGTTTTATAAGTTTTGTTTCTCTACATATGCCTTTAGACCCGATATAAAAATGTACTAAAAATGAATAGAGTACCCAGATTAATTTATACAGTTTTAAAAAAGGTAATGAAAATTACAGATGTACATATTTTAAAACACTATGGTAGATATCTTTCTAATGATTGGACATTATTGGACACTCTATTATAAGCATTCAGACGTAGTATAGTTCACACATGATAATATATTATAACCATTGGAAGCCAATAGCCAGTTGGACACTATCTTATTTATAGTCTCTATAGGCATACTTAGAGAAATAAAAGTGAAAAGAACATTATGATTATTTCTAATAAAACTTATTATAAAAAATAGTTAACATGATAATAATAATATTTTTTTTCATAAAGAAGATTACATAACAATAAAATATTTCACTATGTAGATAAAATTAATATTAATCACATCATGAATAGGTTGTCCATGTAGTGTAAAAAAATTTTCACTAAATTGTTATAAAGGAGTTTTTTGTATATGTAGTGTATTTTTATTTCTGCAATTTAATTTATAAAATTTCAAATGGAGAACAAGTATAAAAAAAAATTTAAAAAAAAGTACTTATTTTGAATGTACTAATTGTTCATATAATATTTATTGCAAAAACAAATTAAATTAAGTACACCAATTTGTGTAAATTGAATTATTTACATTTTAAATACATTAAATCGGACACCAAACAATATTACATATGTGGGGACATAGGTAGGTTAAAATTATTAAATTTTAATTTTGCAAACATTTGTAATTCTTTAGATTTTTCTTCTACGATAGTAATGTAATTCAAAATAAAATAATAATTCTATTTTACTGAAAATTGTAAACAAATAATAACTTGATTATATTTCAATTGTTTAGAATATTGTGGGAGTTTTTATTGACTTACCAAGGAATGATAAAAATATATTACTTCACTACCTATTGAATATTAAACGAAAATAACAATTTATACATTTTTAGGAATAATCAAATTTAAAAGATTTTCAATAATGTTTTGGCCAAAAAAGACTCATCAAAAATGTTAAATTTCCTTATTAATTTTTAATTTTTCCAAAGTATTTAAACGTGCGGGTGCATTTATTCTGAGTGGAACAAACAATGTGTTGTTATGCAATTATTTGTTTTTTTTGTTTGTATGTATCAAATTATTTTGTCTAATAGGAATAATTTATTTGTGTGGCTATTATAATAATATTAATAATAAAAGTATAAAACACTTAATATCTCGGTAAAAGTAATTATATATAAGAATACAAATTCAATTTTTTAGTCTGCTTTGTTTTTTTTTGTAGTGGTGAGGGGGCTAGAAGGCCGATACAGCGATGGAACGAACGAAATTTGACATTAAAATCGTACTGGGCGAAATACCTGGCGGATTCGTACGCACATTCGGTACCAGGAATGCATGCAAGGATTCGCTAGCGTTGGCCGTCCCTCCGCCACCAGCACCGCCGCGAAAACCGTCACTGATCGCCGCCGCACGACCGCACGCCGACGGTCGACATGGACAATTCTACTGACTGCCGGCGATCCTTTACACGCATTTCTGGTTACTAACACCATTTTTTTAGGTTTTTAACACCGCCGTATCACGCGCGATTTGTTCGTAGCGTTTTACAGACATTGTTTTTTTGATCCCAGCGATTTATCGTCGCTACCGGCAAAATTAATGAAATTACCCAATTCGATGCCTTTCAAGATTATCCACCTACAACAGTGACCTACTCTTATGACGCGACATATGACAAGCCTTTTTTTTGTACTATTGTGAAAAGCCAAACCAAACTCGTGATTATTGTTGTTGTATTGTAATTAACGCGTGTTTTAGCGTACAGCAAAATGTAATCGTATTTTTTTTTTTTTTTTTACGATTTAATGTCAGTGTGTTTTATATATTATGGCTTCGTAAAAAATTTAAAAATATATATTATAGAAACTATAGATTACTATAGTAGAAACTATCAATTGAATTATATTATTCTGTATTTAAATTTAAATATATCATAATCTCTTTATTGTGATAAGTTAATTATGCGTTACAATTTTCTTTCTGAGTCACAACAATGTTAGTGTATACATTAAGTAATTAATTTTCTGTCTAATCTTCTGGTAAACTGTTATCGAATAAGCAATGATATATATAATTATCATTTTTATAATAATAGTAGACTTGTATCTTAAATTTCTAGAATTGAATCTTTTTGTTCAATAACCACTGTGTTCAATTTTAAATTTATACTTTTACAAATATTTTATAATATTTATAATATTTTTGCGTAAATTTAATAATTAATAATGCCAAAACTCTATCAAAACCAAGTGTTAGTAAAAAGAGATAAATTACCGATGTACATCGTCAATCTCACGATAATTGGGAATTACAGTATTTTTGCAGTGAAACAAATAATAAAATAATTTGTTTAACATATAAAAGTGTTATAAGATTCCAATGTTATACAACATAAATTAAAGTACAACCAGTATGAAGGAATACTAAGATAAGAAAAGCTGAAATAGTTTAAATCAAGGTCTAGACAACAATAGCTATTGATTATAAAAATACAACAAGACAATGAAGCAGCAGTACATTCTACCGTGGTATTGTCAGTGTTAAAAGTCAAACTTTTAAAACCTGATTTTATAAAAAACTTTTTTGATTAAAACTGCTGTAATTATTTGGTTGTCAAAACATTTCATTTCACTGGAAATACAGTTTCTAAAAGTATAACTTATTTAGTGCTTGCTACTTGAATAATCAGATTAAAATTAAAATACCTAGATTTGAGTTTTTCTTTTTTAAATAGCTTGCGAATAAAGTACCGATATTAGTGTCACTGCTCAGGTAGCTGTATTTGTTACGTCCGTGATATTGACCCTCCTCACCACTTTGTTATATGAAAACCAAAACAACAATGTTATTGCCGCGACGAACGAAGAAAACAGTATGCATCGTAGATACAAAATTGATATATAGCAATACGACTCAAGTAGCCTGTACATAAGGTATAAGATAGTGGTAACCACTAGATTTCTTATCAATTATTGTTATCAGACCGTACTAACATGTTTTTGAAGGTCGATAATTGATACCGTATATGTAAAGTTCATACACCAAAATTTATAAACGATATTTCTTGAAACGATTTAAATTGGACGTTTTCGAAGTACACATCTCAATGTATTGCAGGAATGTGTTCCGAAAACGCATAATGTTGTAAGCAAACAAATACAACGGGAAAATAATTTTTCTGTAAGTAGAATGTCACTTTTTTAGCTATCAATGTAACTTTATTGTCCTCGCTTGACCCGAGTTCAGTCACTGAGTAACAGAATTTAAAATGCCAGGGTGAAACTCATTTGTTTATGGTATATGGACACATAGGTACATAATGGTGGTTAGAAAACTTAATTCCGTCTAGTCCGAATTATTAACTATCTTATTTATTTCAATTATTTGATGCATATTTACCTTAAATTACCTACTTTTTATGGAATAATTTTAGTAATTTTGGTACACAAATACTCTCTACTTGTTTTCCATAGACCAATTTGTATTGTATAAATAATAATAATCAAAAGTTATTCAATATAATAATTATAAAAATAAATAAACACCTAGCTAATAATTTTTGTATTTTGTGATTTATATTTCATTCTAATGTTCATCATGAATATGTTATCTTATTTATTTTCAATTATTTAATACATATTCAACAAGTAATTTTTTTAAAAAAAAATTTGTATTAATATTTTGAGCCAAAATATAAAAAATATTCTGAAAGTATAACAAAAAAAAAAAAAAAAAATAATACAATTAAATTATAACTGTACAGTAACAAGATAATCTCAGTACGACAGCAATTAAAACGATTGGTTTGATAAATTACAAAAACACAAAAAATAAAAGGTTTGACATACTTCGTATATTGGATAATCGATTATTTACCGGATGCAACGATAATTCGTTGCGAAAAAAAAAAAATTCTAAGCGGAGCTCTGCAAACCAAAATTGATTTTACAAAAGGAAACGGACGTGCGCAATCCAATATATATATATATATATATATATATATATATATATATATATTTAAATTGTTTACGAGGCTATAATATATAAAATATTCTGACAGTAAATCATAAAAAAAAAAAAAAAAGATTATATTTTGCTGTACGCTCCAACACACAATACGACTACAATAATCACGAGGTTGCTTTTTCACAATAATACAAAAATGGCTTGTCATTTTTGCGTAATGATAGTAGGTTACTGATGTTAGTGGACAATTTTGAAAGGCATCGGATTAGGTAATTTATACAATTTTGCCGGTACTGACCATAAATTGTTGCGATCAAAAAAACAATTCTGAGCGAAGACCTGTTAATCGTTAGGTTAGTGTGTGGGTAAGGAATTGCTGGCGGTCGGTAGTATTACCTGTGACGGCGACGGCGTAATTTCGTGCTGCAGTGACCATTGCCGGTGAGTGGTAGTGGCGGAGGGACAGCCAACAAAGCAATTCTCGCATGCACTCCTGGTACCGAATGTCCATATAAATCCGTCAGGTAATTCACCAGGTACCATTTAAATGTCAAATTTCGTTCGTTCCATCGCTGTATCGGACTTCTAGCCCCCTCACCACTACAAGAAAAACAAAGCAGACTAAAAAATTGAATTTGTATTCTTATATATAATTACTTTTAACGAGATATTAAGTGTTTTTTACTGATATAATATTAATTATTGTGCAATTATTAGTGTTTTTTAAAATAAATTTTTATATTAGTATTATTTATATTATTATAATAGCCACACAAATAAATTATTTAGGTACCATTTAAATGTCAAATTTAAAAAATTTGAAATAATATATTTTTACCATTCATAGGTGAGTATAAATAAAGTCACATAATATTTTAAACAATAGAACATTAATATACTAATTTATTATTATATCTATGAGGTATTTACCAGATATATTATGTATCGCTGTATCAATAAACATTTAAATTCTAATAAATTACTATTTAACGTTTAATTATGTTGGGTGAATATATATAATTCTGTTTAATAATCTGTTATTTAGTCAACAAATGTCCATCATATACTAATTATATAACATTTAAAATTCAATATTGAGTTAATATATTTAGTAAAGTATCATGATGTGTGAGTAATTAATTTGCAAAGAAATCAAACATTTTATTTTCCACATATATAAAAATTAATTTAATACTACTGTATTCATTTAAATGTAAAATTATTAATATTACATAAGTAATTATAAGATTGTAATTTAAACATTTTATTTTAAATAGATATGTACATATTTCTTAAACATTAAACATTAACAAAAACTGTGAAGGGTAAAAAATCATTGAAAAAATTGACAGAAAATATTATTCTATATGTGTAAAAAACAACAAGTTTTTCTAAATTAATTATCTGTAGAAAAATGATCATTGAAGTTTAAAATTAAATAGTACTAAAAATGAATAGAGTACCCAGATTATTTTATACAGTTTTAAAAAAGGTAATGAAAATTACAGATGTACATATTTTAAAACACTATGATAGATATCTTTCTAATGATTGGACATTATTGGACACTCTATTATAAGCATTCAGACGTAGTATAGTTCACACATGATAATATATTATAACCATTGGAAGCCAATAGCCAGTTGGACACTATCTTATTATATAGTCTCTATAGGCATACTTGGAGAAATAAAAGTGAAAAGAACATTATGATTATTTCTAATAAAACTTATAAAAAATAGTTAACATGATAATAATAATATTATGAATTGTAACCTATGGACGATCGCTTATACTCGCCTACAACCGCATGCAATCCTGGTACACCGACCCCACATTATTCTCTCTGAGCTCTTGGCTCCCCTCTCAAATCCGCTACTTGCTCGACTACGGAACCACCGTGATGCCGATCCGAGGCCGAATGGCCCACCGCCGCCGACAGCACACTATGTAGGCCCCCCCGCACCACCACCATTCACAATGAAATCATGACCATCGTGTCGGCCCATCACGGGCAAAACATTCACTGTAGTCGCCGACGCCGCCGCCGCACACGTGTTGGCCGCTCACCACCACTACCACACTGCCGATCGATGCCGCCGTCGCCTCCACGCACTGTCGGACAACACGGCAATGCCGCGTACGTCAATGCATTCACATGCACTCCTGGTACACAGTACCACTGTTAAGGTTCGAAATACTGCCGTAGCATGACGAAATTTTACTGGTTCCGTTTGTAGAATAAATTTTGGTTTGCACTACTTTAATTATTTGATTTTTTTTACAAGATCAAATTAATATAAAAAGTCCCTTCTCATCTATTAGCACGACAACGGTTGTAGCCTGTGTAACGTCCCGTCCTGGGCTAGATTGCCCGCCGCTGCCGCCGCCGCTGCCGCCGCCGCTGCCGCCGCCGCTGCCGCCGCCGCTGCCGCCGCCGCTGCCGCCGCCGCTGCCGCCGCCGCTGCCGCCGCCGCTGCCGCCGCCGCTGCCGCCGCCGCTGCCGCCGCCGCTGCCGCCGCCGCTGCCGACGCCGCTCCCGCCACCGCTGCCGACGCCGCTCCCGCCACCGCTGCCGACGCCGCTCCCGCCACCACTGCCACCGCCGCTCCCGCCGCCGACAAACATTGTCGGCAAACACGACAATATTACTAAAAGCCGGCGATCTTTTACATGCACTCCTGGTACCCTATATCACGATTTAGGTTTGCAATACTGCATGACGTCATTTTACCGGCGGGTTCCGTTTTGTAGAATCCATATAATCAAAAGAAAAAGACCCTCCACCACCACTAGTCCGACAACAGCCACTGGTATGACGGCCCATCCAGCACTAGACAGCTCGCCGCCGCCATCATCGTTAGACACATTCACTACTCCGAAAGGCACGACAACCCCCGCAACCGCCTCGACTCGCCGACCAGTGCTTTTGCCGCCGCCAAACATTGTCGGCCGACAAGACAAAAACACCAAAAGCCGTCGATCCCTAGCATGCACTCCTGGTACCCAATAACATTATTAAGGTTTGCAATACTGCAATATTACCTTTCTCTACCTATTTCCTTACATTACGTACGCGCACGTCCGTTTCGTTTTATAAAATCAATTTTGGTTTGCAGAGTTCTGCTTAGTATTGTTTTTATTTTAAATCCAGCAATAAATCGACTATTCAATATACGAAGTTTGTCAAGCATTATATTTTGTGTGTTTGTAATCGTTATAATTGCAGTCGTTTCGTGATTGGCGTGTTACTGTACAGTAATAATTTAATTGTAATATATTTTTTTGGTTATACTTTCAGAATATTTTATATATTTTAACCTAAAAAATTAATAAATAATTTTATACGATGATATTTTACTGTATGCTCCAACACACGTTTAATCACAATACGACTACAATAATCACGAGTTTGGTTTGGTATTTCACAATAGTACAAAAAAAAAGGCTTGTCATGATAGTAGGTCACTGTTTAAAGTGGACAATTTTTAAAAGGCATCGGATTGGGTAATTTATTAAATTTGTCGGTAACGACGATAAATCATTGGGATAAAAAAAACCAATTCTGAGGTCTGTAATCCGCTACGAACAAATCGCTCGTGATACGGCGGTGTTAAAAACCTAAATAGTGGTATTAGTAACCAGAAGTGCGTGTAAAAGATTGCCGGCAGTCAGTAAAATTGTCCGTGTCGGCCGTCGGCGTGCGGTCGTGCGGCAGCGATCATGACGGTGTTCGTTGAGGTGCTGGTGGCGGAGGGACTTACAACGCTTGCGAATCCTTGCATGCATTCCTGGTACCGAATGTGCGTACGAATCCGCCAGGTATTTCGCCCGGTACGATTTTAATGGTATTTGACATATTTGTTAGGATCATGATTGGTTAGGTTACACTAGAAAAAAAAAAAACAGACTAAAAAATTAAATTTTGATTGTTATATAAATTAATGAAAATCTTTTTAAATTTGATAATTTCAACATTGTGATAAATAGTTATTTTCGTATAATATTCAATAGGTGTGAAATAATATATTTTTACCTTTCAAAGGTAGGTAAACAATAAACTCACATAATATTTTAAACAATAGAACTTAGAAATATAATCAAGTATGTATTTGTTTGCAGTTTTCTTTAAAATAGAATTATTATTTTATTTTTAATGTTATTAATATAGTAGTAGAAAATCTAAAGAATTACAAATGTTTGCAAAATTAAAATTTAATAATTTTAACCTATCTATGTCCCCACATATTTAATATTGTTTGGTGTCCGAATTAATGTATTAAAAATGTAAATAATTCAGTTTACACAAATCGGTGTACCTAATTTAATTTGTTGTTGCAATAAATATTATATAAACAATTAGTACTTTCAAAATAACCATTTTTTTTGTTATTTTTCTTTGAAATTTGTTTTCCATTTGATATTTTATAAATTAAATAGCAGAAATAAAAATACACTACATACACTAAAGCTCCATTGATCAGTTCAGTGAAAATACATTTATTTACACTATATAGACAACCTATTCATTATTTGATTAATATTAATTTTTATCTACATTGTGTAATATTTTATTGTTATGTAATATTCTTAAAGACAAAAATATTTAATTAGATATTAAATTAGTGGATTTAGTATTTTAATTATTATTATTTGCTGGGAGCCTTCCTATTCTTAATATAAACGTCAAATTAAAAGCTATCACACTTACTAATTATACTCTGTGTATAGATTGTAAATATATATATTTTTAAATAAAATAAAAAAAATTAAAATCTAAAAAAATTATTATTATTTTATATAATATTGACACTCGAGTTTAGTGAATTTATCAGAGTGCCTTTGTAATTATGCAACTGTATAGTTGATGTATAAAATATAAATATACACTAGTATAACAATTATAATAATATCTATAACAATATCAAATAGCAATAAAAGTAATAACTATTTAAGAATAATTATTTTGTCTCCTTATAGCCATTTTTTTTTTTGCAGATATTACTTCATACACAATAAAGTATAGGTCTTATTCCTGCCTCCAGTTTCTTTCCCAAAAGGCATAGGTGAAAATTTTTTAAATAATTGACCTATCGATTAATGTAAAAGATTTATATTTTAATGTCAATTAGAAGAGCATTACACAGAGTTAATCATAATAATATATAACCAAATGATAGATATTATTATATTTTTTAAAAAGTTCAAATTATTATTTTAATTATTTTGGTTTATATCTATGAGGCATTTACCAGATATATTGTGTATCGCTGTATCAATAAACATTTAAATTCTAATAAATTACTATTTAATATTTAATTATGTTGGGTGAATAAATATTATTCTGTTTAATAATCTGTCATTAAGTAAACAAATGTCTATCTTATGCTAAATATATAACATTTAAAATTCAATATTGAGTTAATATATTTAGGATATTTTCACGCTGTGTGGGTAAATAATTTGTAGAGAAATCAAACAATTTATTTTACACATTAAAAAAATTAATTTAATATTATTGTTGGACACTATCTTATTACATAGTCTCTATAGGCATACTTAGATAAACAAAACTGAGAATAATATTATGATTATGAGCAACCAAACTAAATATCAGTTACAATATAATAATACAACAAAATGTTACCTATTCGCTTATAATCGCCTGCCATCCGCATGCGATCCTGGTACACCGACCCCACATTATTCTGTTCTGAGCTGTTCGCTCCCCTCTCAAATCCGCTACTTGCATGACTACGGAACCTCCGTGATGCCGATCCGAGGTCGAACGGCCCACCAGCGCCTGCTGGCACAATTTGTAGGCCCCCCGCACCACCACCAATCGATACGTAATCATGCCCACCGAGATTAAATACCCGCCGACGACGACGACGCCGCCGCCGCACACTTGTTGGCCGCTCACCACTACTACCACACGGCCGATCGATGCCGCCGACGACTCTACGCACTGTCCGACTAAACGGAAATGTCACTGTACACCGATGCCCCCACATGCACTCCTGGTACTTAATAATGAAGTACGTGGTTCCAAATACTGCTTTTACGTACCATTCTGGACGCGCATTCTTTTCGTTTTGTAAAATCAATAACGGTATAACGATATCAATAACGATATCCCGTTAGAAATATTTTTTTCTTTTTTTTGTTTCCCTATGAAAAATCGTTGCTTCCGGTAATAAATACAAGAAAATTTTAATTTTTAAATTTTTATTCGATGCCTCCCAAACTTTCCTCCAAAAACTGTCATATCGAACCTTTTTTTTTTTGTGCTTATTTGTAATTAATCAAATCAATGCGTTATTATTCCATTTGTATTATGATTAATGTGTGACTGTACAGCAATAATTAAAATGTATTATTTTTTTGTTATGTTATACTTTTAGAATGTTTTTTATATTTTGGTCTAAAAAAACAATCAGAAATTGTTTAAACTATCAATCGAATTATAATATTATTCTGTATTATTCTTATGAGAATATGTATAATACTTTAATAATTTGCAATAATATTGTAAATTTTAATTTTGGTTGGAATTATATTAGGCACTACTTTTATTATTATATTTATTTTCCAAGACGAAATTGAACATAAAATGTAGCAGACTACAACCGCCGGCATAACGGCCCATCCTGGGATAGAATGCCCGCTGTTGCTACACATCTTCCCGAAAGGTACGACAACCAGTGCCGATGCCGCCGCTAAACATTATCGGTCAATACAATACTACCAAAAGCCGACGACCCCTCGCATACACCCCTGGTACATAATATCAGAGTTTCCTTTGTAATATTGCAGACGTTACTAGACGTCAGCATGACGTCACACAACCTGTGACACCTCCACTACACCAAAGGCCCGAAAACCAGCGCCGTTGCCGCCGCTAAACATCATCGGTCGATACAATACTACCAAAAGCCGGCAACCCCTCGCATACACCCCTGGTACATAATATTACAGTTTGCATTGTAATATTGCTTTTACATTGCCTTGCGCATGCTCAATGTCCGTTTCGTTAAGTAAAATCAATTTTGGTTTGCTGAGTTCCGCTTAGAATTGTTTTTTTTTTTCGTTGCTTCTGGTAATAAATCGACTATCCAATATACGGAGTATGACAAGCCTTTTATTTTTTGTGTTTTGTTATTTATCAGACCAATAGTTTTTATTGCAGTCATATTGTGAATGACGTGTTACTGTACAGCTATAATTTAATTGTATTATTTTTATTTTGTTATACTATCAGAGTTTTTTTTTTTTTTTTTTGCTGTAAAAAATTAATAAAAAATGAAATAAAAATAAAAAGTTCAAGTTTAATTTACCAATTGTATTATAATGTTTCCTGTATTTGAGTGAGAATAATTCTTGTAATTATCTTTGTTGGAATTATTGTATTATGTACTTAAATTTTTTTTTTTTACAAAACTAAAAAAAAAATTAAATATATATACCTTAACGACACAGGATGGGTCTATTTTAGAATTATTTATTATAATACTACAATATTTTTCTAGAGTGTAACACCTTGTGTAACACTGAAATATTATTGAATATTAGCATAAACTCCTATAATCGGCTATCAATACACCAACATTTTAGACGGTACATACAATAGTCTAATCGTCGTCGCTAAATTTGGTTAAAAATTTTTCGTTACCATTTATAACATTAATGTTATTATTTTACAATTTTTTAATAAAATTATTCAAATTTATAAATAACTTAGTAGTACAATATTTAAATATTTCTTGAACATTTTTCGGGTGTATTGTTTATTTATTACGCAAGTTCATCAACAAGTTTACTAGTACAGTTTTGTATATAAAATATACTCAACTAATTCCATCAGTATAAGGCATGTCGTATTATAAATTGTTCTTATGTCGATATAAAAATATATCATACAACACGTAATCATAATTTTATTTTTAATGCGTTTGATGAATGAGTCGGTATTACGGAAATCGTACATTTGCCATTCTCTTGTTAGATTAATGGGAATACAATTACCAAAATCAAGTCCCGGCAAAAGTGTACTACAGCTTGCTCGACACAATAAGGTTCATTATTTTATGTGTGTCTATTTTTAAATTTTATATATAAATATAACTCTGCATTAATAAATTATATCAAGGACTGTTTTTATAACAACTATATGTATAACCAGTGTAGACAAAATCGTAATAATATTATGTATCTTAATATATGTAGCATCCAGTTAGTAAAATAGCTTATTTTATAAAGTGGCTGTGCATTTCGAAATGTATCAATTTGGTGAAAATACGGTTTTTTACACGATATGGACATTACTTGATCATTTCATAAAAGGGATAAAATTATTTTTGTCTGTATTTAGCACAATACATATTTTGAAATGATAAAATATATGATAATTTTATTTAGTATATTTCTTTTATAATTTATAATGACATACATAATATTCCAACTAAGCTTTTGTAAAATTTTCTGAGTACCTTTAATAATGTGTAATAGTGTTGTTAAAAAATTAAATATAGATAAAATGATAAAATGAATAATATATATTAACAAGATTGGTAAAGCATTACACACAGGATATCAAATAGTAATACAAACTGTTATCTATATGAAATCTAAATATTAAATGTATATAGTGGTATACATCATACATTGTACAAAGGTTGATTTTATGTCTATACTCGCTTACTAACCCCATGCCATCATGGTACACCGATCCCGTATTATCCTCATCTGGGTTGTTGACCACCTGGCAACTCCGCTACTAACGGACCATTACACCACAGTTACGGGCCATCCGTAACCGAACGGCCCACCACCGCCGCCAGCACAAATTTTGGGCCCCCCGCACCGACACCATTAACTATGCAACTATAGTCAACGTTATAGCCCTTCGCGGGCAAAACAGTCTCCGTCGCCTCCCCGCACTGTCGGACAACACGGCAATGCCACTGTACGCGGATGCTCTCACATGCACTCCTGGTACCCAATAACAAACTAAAAGGTTCCAAATACTGCATTTATTGCAATTATTGCACAAGCCTATAACCTTTTCATTTGTAAAATCAATAACATTATACAGAGCTCCGTTTAGAATTGTTATTTATTTTTTTTCTTATCCCAACAAATAATCGTTGCTTCTGGCAATAAATTGATTACCCCGAAAAATTAGAAATTTTAAATCATACATAATAATTCAACTATGCTTTTGTTAAATTATCTGAGAACCTTTGGTAATGTGCAATAGTATTGTTGAAACATAAAATATAGATATAAACTTGTACATTGTATAAATTAATTCTACAGTCCATCAGGAAATATAAGGTAAATATGCATCAAATAATTGACAAAAACAAGATAAATCCTATAAAAGGTGAACATGAGAATGAAATATTAATCTTTAACTACAAAAACATAATAGCTATGTGTTTATTTATTGTTATAATTATTTTATTGAGTAACTTTTGCTTATTATTATTTATGCAATATAAAATGGTCTGTGGAAAACAAGTAGACAGTATTTATGTACCAAAATTACTAAAATTATTCCATAAAAAGTATTAAAATAATTATTATACTATTTGCCAAATCATGGTATCAAATATTTTATACCATATTTAAACATTATTATACAGACCAATTACATACTACAATGCAATTACCTGATCTATTTGTTCAACTAATACACACCTTAGTTAATACCTGAGTAAATATGTATAGAATATTATCATGTTTATGTGAGTAATTCCTTGGCAGAAAAATCAAACGAATATTTTTAGGCATTTATAAAATTTAATTCAATATTACTGAATACCTTTTGAAATGTCAAATTATTAATATTATACAAGTGATATTATGTTTGTTATTTAAACATTATATTAAAATATTTAATATAAATATTTCTTAAACATCAACCATTGACAATTATTGTAAGGAGAAAAAATCATTTGTTAAGACACTCTTGTTTAGCAATATCTTATTATACTCTTATGTTCTCTGGGTGTATCCAGTAAAGCATTATGAATATTTTATCATAAAACTGTTTATATAAATTAGATAACATTATAGTAATAAAATTTATAAAATATTGGATTTAAATATTATTATTTAAAAACATTTGTTTATTTGAATTGTCATAATTTAGATAAAAAAATTAAATTAGATTTTAAAAGATTTTATTATGTAAAAATGTTCATTTAAAATACATGTAAGAGCAGAGTTATGTTTGGTTAACTGCTAACATTACATTTCCTATCATATAACTTTAGTTCATAAACTGGTGTGAAAAGTGGCGGAGTGTGCTTTCCATTAGGTTGTTCGGGGTCGCCTTCTGTAGTCTCTTGGTCTCGGTTCTCTTAAACCATATCATGTGCCTGGGCATGAGACAAATTCTTTCGGACTGTCAACCATTGTTCCCGGATAAATGTATGGGTATGTTACACTATATACATATATATCTCTCTTGTGTAAAAATTTGATTTGGTATCATCCTTTGATGATTATTTACTTATCTTGGTGACACCTGTAAAAAGAATAAAAAGAAATATTTAAGGAACTGGGTACAGAATTGTTATCATTAAAATTAGAAATAATACTAGAAATTAAATCATTTGTTTTGGTAAGTAGTTAAATATTAATAATTATGTAAACCACTCAACTAGATATATTTGTACTGTTGTTAATATTTTAAATTAATTCATTATTTTATATTTTAAAGGCACTATATATAGATTGTTAATAAATAAATAAAAAATATACTATTGTAATATTTTTGTATGTATCTATTGTTAAAATAATAAACTTTAGCCTAAAATGTGATGATTTACATATGTATTTTTATATCAGTTTACATAAGAAGGTAAATGAAATATTATTGTGATGTTGTTGTATTATATTTCTATAAAGAATTTCATCACTCTTGTCTATTCTATAATTCATAATTATTTGATGTAGAAAATGATCATTTCTTACCTAGTATTAGGTGGGTAGTATTCATTGTCTTCGGTAATGTTTGATTCATTGTTAATAATTAGGACTAGACGGAATTAAATGTTTTCTAACCATCATGATGTACCTATGTGTCAATATTCCATCAAAAAAAAAAAAAACAAATAAGTTTAACACTGGTATTTTATATTCTTTTATAAGTGACTGAACTCGGGTCAAGCTAGGAAAATAAAGTTACATTGATAGTTAAAAAAGTGACTTTTTACTTACAGTAAATAATTTTCCAATTGTATTTGCTACCTTACAAAAATAAGCGTTTCTAGAACACCGTCTTGCAATACATTGACAACATGAAAATAATAGTAGGCATGCTAGTTACTGCCGTCATGTGCAGTACATTGGACATTTACTTAGAATACTTTCAATTTAAATCAAATCAAGAAGTACCAAAACAAATTTCTGTTTATAAACTTCAGATGTACGGTATCAATAATTGTCCTTCAAAACAATGTTATCAACTGCTGATAACAATATTTGATAACAAATCTTGTGGCTATCACTATTTTATACGTTATGTTTGGGCTACTAGAAATTTATTGCTATTTATCAATTTTGTATCTATGATGCTTACTGTTTTCTTTATTCGTCGTGGCCATTACATTGCGGATAACAATGCCTTTTTGTTTATTGTGTGATGTGTCGACTGTTTAAGCAGATATTCTATCATCATGGACCACAAATAGTGTTTTAAAATATTATGTTTATACTGCTATGATAGTGGTAGTTATGGGAATAGTTTTTTTATTCTGTAATCCTAGTTATTACCCTATAGTTTATAGCCATTATTGTGTTTTCGCCAGCGACGAGAATAAATCTTTTTCTATTTTATTTTATTGTTTTTTTGTTTTACTAAAAAATGTTTGATTCTTCGCATATTGACTATAAAATAACATTCCCATTAAAATAACAAAACAAAACAAAAAATATACCTTCAATTATGTAAAAATAATTTGTATACATGTTAATTGTGGATATGAAATGTCAGTGATTGTGTGTGTTCAAACCCATTGTGTATTTTAATTCTCTGCGGCCATTAGACTATAAATTAATCTGTGGACACAATATAAGGTAGAAAATATTCCAAACAACATTGTATGTGCCACAGGCACTAATTGTTTTGTGTTTGCAATATATGTGAACAAATCGTGAGTAAGAGTTGAAAGTATAATTGTTTTTAAAAAAAATAAAAGAATAACCTAATTCATGAAAAATTACTTTATGTATTAAATATTTTTTCTTTTTTTTTTTTCAATAATAAATATTTGTTTTATATTACAATTCAGTGCAATATTCTATGGTTTGTTATTAAATAAATAATATTTATAACATTTTGTTTAGAGTATTTTTCTGTAAAATACTTAAAACTAGTGATGCGACTCTGATATTTTGCGTCAAACCTAACTTAAATGATGTCTTTGTACAAGTACTGAACCTCGTTCTTTAGTGTAAATCACAACTCTCCTAGTTCTTCGTTCATTTAGTATTACAAGGAACTCGCTCTCATGGAAAATTAGTTATTTACCATACATTAAATTATACAAATATTTTTTTTAATGTAATTATTTACAATCCTGTACGAAATAATATTAAGTTATAAATTATATTACACAATTTGTAAAATATCATTTTCAGAATACCGATTCTTACCTATATATCAATGTAAATTAGTTGGAAATATATCGTCAATTCTCATTTTTATTAAAAACGATATTTTTACTATGTGTTATATGCAATTTTAGAGTAGAACAAAGGAATTGCAATATATACAAACAGAAGTCGCTTAAGTTCATCTATAGGTTCTGTGCCCCCTAATGCTACGCTTCGTCATTTAATATTTGAAAATGTAAATTATTAAAAGTTCAATACCAACAGTTTTTACAAATATCATAATATTATATATTTATTATTATCGAGCGGTAGACGGATAATGGATGCGTAAAATTGCTTACGTCAAAGACAATCCTATGCGATAAAATTTATTAACATTAAAAAATAATCTCATAGGAAATTCTCATATAGATCAATAAAACACACTAATATTTATAATTATATGTCTATTTAGTTTTCTTCAAAATATACACGAGTTTGGTTTGAATTTACACAATAGTACAAAATAAAGTCTTGTCATATTTCGTATCATGAGAGTAGGTCACTGTTGTTGGTGGATAATGTTAAAAGGCCTTGGATTAGGTAATTAAATTAATTTTGCCGGTAGCGACGATATATCGTTGGGATCAAAAAAAAAATTCTGAGCGAAGGCCTGTCCATCGATATAGATTGTACGACCAGATCTAGCATGCTACGGCGGTGTTAAAAACCTAAAAAGTGGTATTCATAAGTAGTAGTTCGTGTACAGGATTGCCGGCGGTCGATATTATTGCCCGGGTCGGCCGTCGTGTGCCGTAGTTGTAAGTGTGTAGTGGTGGCGGAGGGACAGCTAACGCTTGCGATTCCTTGCATGCACTCCTGGTACCGAATGTCTATATGAATCCGTCAGGTAATTCGCCAGGTACGATTTTAATATCAAATTTCGTTCGTTCCATTGCAGTTTCGGACCTTTAGGCCCTCCCATCACACTACAAAAAAGCAGACAAATAAATTAAATATTTATTGTTTTATATAATTACTTTTTACGTGATATTAATAATAATATTCTAAACAAAAGAACTTAGAAATATAATCTAGGATGTATGTGTTTACAATTTTCAGTTAATTAGTATAATTATTTTATTTTTAATGACATTACTATCGTAGTAGAAAATCTAAAGAATTAAAAATATTTGGAAAATTAAAATATGATAATTTAAACCTACCTATGTCCCTACATAATTAATATTGTTTGGTGTCCGATTTAATGTATTAATGTAAATTATTCGATCTACATAATTCGGTGAACTAAATTTTATTTGTTGTTGCAATATATATTATATTAACAATTAGTACTTTCAAAATAACCATTTTTTTTGTTATTTTTATTTGAAATTTGTTTTCCATTTAAAATTTTATAAATTAAATTGCAGAAATAAAAATACACTACCTAGACTAAAGCTCCATTTTATCAATTAAGTGAAAATAATTTTTATTTACACTATATGGACAACCTATTCATGATTTGATTAATATTAATTTTATCTAAATTGTGCAATATTTTTGTTTAGTAATATTCTTAATGACAAACATATTTAATTAGATTATTAAATTAGTGGATTTAGTATTTTAATAATTATTATTTTATATAATATTGACACTCGGGTTTAGTGAATTTATCAGAGTGCCTTTGTAATTATGCAACTGTGTAGTTGAGGTATAAAATATAAATATACACTAGTATAACAATTATAATAATATCTATAACAATATCAAATAGTAATAAAAGTAATAACTATTTAGGAATAATTATTTTGTCTCCTTATAGCCATTTTTTTTTTGCAGATATTACTTCATACACAATAAAGTACAGGTCTTATTCCAGCCCCCCAGTTTCTTCCCAAAAGACATAAGTGAAACATTTTTAATTAATTATCCTATCGAAAAATAAAAAAGATTTATATTTTAATGTCAATTTGAAGAGCATTACACACAGTGAATCATAATAATATATAACCAAATGATAGATATTATTATATTTTTTAAAGGGTTTAAATTATTATTTTAATTATTTTGGTTTATATCTATGAGGCATTTACCAGATATATTGTGTATCGCTGTATCAATAAACATTGAAATTCTAATAAATTACTATTTAATATTTAATTATGTTGATTGAATATATATTATTCTGTTTAATAATCTGTCATTAAGTAAACAGATGTCTATCATATACTAAAAATATAACATTTAAAATTCAATATTGAGTTAATATATTTAGGTTATTTTGATGCTGTGTGGGTATAAAATTTGTAGTGAAATCAAACAATTTATTTTATACATTAAAAAAATTAATTTAATATTATTGTTGGACACTATCTTATTATATAGTCTCTATAGGCATACTTAGATAAACAAAACTGAGAATCATATAATGATTATGAGCAATCAAACTAAATATCAGTTACAATATAATAATACAACAGACTGTTACCTATTCGCTTATAATCGCCTACCATCCGCATGCGATCCTGGTACACAGACCCCACATTATTCTGTTCTGAGCTCCCCTCTCAAATCCGCTACCGGCCGACAACGGAACCATTGTGATGCCCATCAGTGGCCGATCGGCCTACCACCACCACCGGCACACTTTGTAGGCTCCCGCACCAGCACCATTAGCTGTGTAAATGCTTCCACTGTATCTGCCGATCACAAATAAAATACTAGTTGCTGCCGCACACTTGTTGGCCGCTCACCACTACTACCACACGCCCCACCACAGCCGACGCCTATACGCACTGTTAATACTGAAATGACACTGTACGTCGATGCCCCCACATGCACTCCTGGTACTTAATAATGAAGTACGTGGTTCCAAATACTGCTTTTACGTACCATTCTGGACGCGGAAATCCTTTTCGTTCTGTAAAATCAATAATGTTATATAGAGATTCAGTTAGAAATCTTTTTTTCTTTTTTTTGTTTCCCTATGAAAAATTGTTGGTTCCGGCAATAAATACAAGAAAATTTTAATTTTTAAATTTTTATTCGATGCCTCCCAAACTTTCCTCCAAAAACTGTCATATCGAATCTTTTTTTTTGTGCTTATTTGTAATTAATCAAATCAATGTGTTATTATTGCAGTCGTATTGTGATTAATGTGTGACTGTAAAGCAATAATTAAATTGTATTATGTTTTGTAATGTTATACTTTTAGAATGTTTTTATATTTATGTCTAAAAAATCAATTAACAATTTTTTAATATATCAATCGAATTATAATATTATTCTGTATTTGAGTGTGAATAATTCTTATAATTCTCTTTGTTAGAATTATGTGCTAAAAATTTATTTTTTTTTTTTTTACAAAACTAAAAAAAAAAAAAAATTAAAAATATATAAAACAACAACTGGTAAAGCATTACACACAGTAAATCAAATAGTTATACAAATTGTTATTTTTATGGGATTTAAATATAAAATGTATACCTATACATCATATATTGTACAAAGGTTGATTTTATGTCTATACTCGCTGGCTAACCGCATGCCATCCTGGTACACCGATCCCGTATTATTCTCATCTTGGCTGTTGGCCATCTGGCAACTCCGCTACTAATGGACCATTACACCACCGAGACGGACCATCCGTGGCCCAATGGCCCACCACCGCCGCCAGCACACATTTTGGTCCACCGCACCAACTACATTCACCATGCAGCCACAGGTACCGTTACGGCCCTTGGCGGGCAAACCAGTCGACGTCGCCTCCCAGCAATGTTGGACAATACGGAAATGCCACTGTATGACGATGCTCCCACATGCACTCCTGGTACACAATAACAAACTAAAAGGTCCCAAATACTGCCTTTATTGCCTTTATTGCGCATGCGCACACCCCTTTGATTTGTTATATCAATTACGTTATACAGAGCTCCGGTTAGAGCTGTTTTTATTTTTTTTCTTATCGCAACGAATAATCATTACTTTTGGCAAAAACTTGATTACCGGAAAATAATTATAAATTTAAAATCATACATAATTTTTCCTCTATGATTTTGTTAAATTATCTAAGTATCTTTGGTAATGTGTAATAGTTCTGTTGAAACATAAAATATAGATATAAACTTGTACAAACTTGTTCAGCAGTCTATGATCTGTGGAAAACAAGTAGAGTATTTATGTACCAATATTACTAAAATTATTCCATAAAAAGTGTATAAATAATTATTATACAATTTGTAAAGTTAAGTAATCAAATAATATTTTATACCAAATTAAAACATTATTATACAGACCAATTACATACTACAATGCAATTACCTGATCTATTTGTTCAACTAATACACACCTTAGTTAATACCTGAGTAAATATGTATAGAATATTATCATGTTTATGTGAGTAATTCCTTGGCAGAAAAATCAAAGGAATATTTTTAGGCATTTATAAAATTTAATTTAATATTTCTGAATGACCTTATTATAGTCATTTTTTATTTATTTTTTATTTTTAATATTACACAAGTGATGTCAAGTTTGTAATTTAAACATATTATGTAATAAAAAATATAAATATTTCTCAAACATCTCATTGACAATTGTTGTTAGGGGAAAAAATCATTTGTTAAGACACTCTTTTTGCACTCTCTAATCATACTCTTATGCATTCTGGGTGTACTCAGTAAAACATTTTGAATATTTTATCAGAAAACTGTTCAAACAAATTAGGTAACAATATAATATTATTGCAAACTTTTACCTACATGGGATATGAATATAAATTGTATGTAGGTACAAATCATACATAGTACAGATATTGGTTTTAAGTTTATAACAGTATTTTTTTTTTTGATTGATGAGTATGAATTTTAATATTTCATAAATCTCTGACATTGACAATTGTTATGAGAGGTAAAAACTAATATTATTTATTTGATTGAAACAAATACTTACATTTTATTATATTTTATAAATGTAAAAAAAAAAAAATATTTTTTGATGATTGGACAATATTAGTTAAGACTCTTGATTGTTTAGCGCTTTCTTATTTTATAGGCTCTAATAGGGCTTATAACAAAACTGAGAAAAACATTATGAATATTTGAGCATAATACTGTTTATACAAATTAGTTAACATTATAATAATATTGCATAGCTTTACCTTAATGGGATATGAATATTAATTGTATATTGGTACAAATAATACTTTGTAAAATCGTTGTTTTCAAGTCTATGGCAGTATTTTTATTTTTTTTTGTGTTTATGTGTAAACTTTTATGTGAATTATTTCACTAATAAAATTAATTTAGGTTCCTTTTGAAAATTTTATGTTTTATTGAAGTCCTGTATACAAAATAAATGCACAACAAACATCTTTGGATCTTTGTAGGACTATAAGTACTTTAGCCTTGTACAAAATGACTTTTAGAAAATCAGATATGTTCCCTAAGACTGCACAACTCAAAACTTGAAATTTAATACCATATTACATAAACATTTGCAATCTGATATAAAAATTAATTAAAAACAATTTATTTAATATTGGATTTAACTATTATTATTTAAAAACATTTTACAAATATTAATTATCACAATTAAAAAAAAAAAAATTAAATTAGATATTAAAATAATTTAATATTAAGTAAAAATGTTCTTTTAATATACATGTAAGAGTAGAGTTATGTTTGGTTTACTGCTAACATTACATTTCTATATAACTTTAGTTCATAAACTGGTGTGTAAAAGTGGTGGAGTGTGCTTTCCATTAGCTTGTTCCGGGTCACCTTCTGTAGTCTCCTGGTCTTGGTTCTCTTAAACCATATCATGTGCCTGGGCATGAGACAAATTCTTGCCGACTGTCAGTCAACCATCCCTCCCTGATATATGTAAGGGCATGATACAGTATATATATGTACTGTATTTATATATATACATTATATATATATATATATATATATATATATATATATCATGTGTAAAAATTTGATGTGGTAACATCCTTTGATTATTATTCACTCTTGGTGACACCTGTAAAAAGAATAAAAAGAAATATTAAAGGAACTGGGAACTGAATTTTTTCATTAAAATTAGAATAAATACTACAAATTAAATCATTTGTTTTGGTAAGTAGTTAAATATTAATAATTATGTAAACCACTCATCTAGATACATTTATACTGTTATTTATATTTTTAATTTATTCATTATTTTATATTTCAAATGCACTACCTATAGATTGTTAATAAATAAATAAAAAATATACTATTGTAATATTTTTGTATGTATCTATTGTTAAAAAAAAATAAACTTTAGCCTAAAATGTGTTGATTTACATATGTATTTTTATATCAGTTTACATAAGATGAGGTAAATGAATTATTATTGTGATGTTGTAGTGTCTTATCTCTATAAAGAATTTGATCACTCTTGTCTATTCTGTAATTCATAATTATTTTATGTAGAAAATTATCATTTCTTACCTAATATTAGGTGGGTAGTATTCATTGTCTTCGGTAATGTTTGATCCTTTGTTAATAATTCGGACCAATTGTATTTGCTAGCTTACACAATTATGCGATTCCGGAATACATTCCTGCAATACATTGAGATGTGTACTTCGAAAACGTCCAATTTAAATCGTTTGAAGAAGTATCGAAAACAAATTTTGGTGTATGAACTTTACATATACGGTATCAATAATCGACCTTCAAAACAATGATAGTACGGTCTGATAACAATATTGATAAGAATGATAGTGGTTATCTTATTTGTTATGTATGGGCTCCTTGAGTTGTATTGCTATATATCAATTTTGTATCTGTTTTACTTACTGTTTTCTTCGTTTGTCGCGGCCATTACATTGCGGATAACAATGTCTTTTTGGGTACTTCAGACACTGTCATGTGTAAGCAAATATTTTATCATCATATAATATTCCCCTTCCCCACCGGGTTTGGTTTAAAAAAAAAATAAACTTTTTAGGCATTATATAGATACCTATAAAAATATTTGTTAGACTACATTTTATAATTTTGGTTATAAAATACACGAAGTAAAATTATAAGACCATTGAATGTAGTTTTCTATTACAAACATTTTTAGGTATACTATATAATATATAGACATAGTATTATTATAGTTGGTGACCAAATGTGAATTTAATTTATGTTTTAGTGGGTATTTATCCCACACGAGTAACCAACTCGGGTCGTATTCGATAGCATTTTATTCGTTTTTTTTTTTTTTTTGCAATCGTTCAACGAAACTTATTTCCCACCGTCATAGATGTAGCTCCACCTCAGAGCCACAGAGGAGAACTTTGACAAAGGTAAATCATATTTCTTCAATAATTCAAAAACAAAAACAAATTTCCTGTTATAGTATCATACATTGGTATCATTTTCAATAAGTTTTCATCTCCAAAATTATTAAATTTTATATCGTAAGCACAAATAAATACACGCCCGTGAAGTTGGCCCCGCTCATCACTTTGTTATATAAAAATTAAACCAGAGCCAAAAACGTGCAACTTATTTGCAACAGTTTGCATTTTGATATTTTTCTCGAGAGAACGGTTTTCCCATAGGGGGCTGCTTCCCCGCACAATCCCGTATCAACTGCAAACCGGTGCCAAAATGTAGCGACTAATTTGAACGAATCAAAATCGATTTTCGACGAGGCATTTAAAGGCAGAAACCTTTGGGTATGTCCCTGCATATACATACATGAGCATAAACCTTATACTTATTTGTAATTTTCTTTTTTTAGTTAGCACAAGTGTAATAAGATTGATTAAAATAGATACATAAAATCTTAAATTTCAAATAAAATTTGTAAATTAACTGTTAATTTTGTTTTACCATAATTATAATGCCCTTATGTGTATGGCATTAGAGTTATAACATTTCAAATGATTTGATAGGGTAGGTAATCTTATTTTTACCCATCATATTTACCACTCTTTATGCTGCAATAATAAAGGAATTAGAGGGCATAATTCACAATACTTAATTGGTTCATTCCTTATTTTCGAATTAAACTATATAATTAAACTATAACTTATTGCCTTTATTGCTCACGCTCACACACATTTTATTTGTAAAATCAATAACATTATACAGAGCTCCTAAATTGATTACTGAAAAAAATTATAAATTTTAAATCATACATAATCATTCCACTATGCTTATGTTAAATTATCTGAGTACCTTTGGTAATGTGTAATAGATCTGTTGAAACATAAAATATAGATATAAAATTGTACAAACTTGTTCAGCAGTCTATCAGGTAAATTATGTTAAATATGCATTAAAAAATAGAAAAAACAACATAAAACTATAAAAGGTGAACATGAGAATGAAATATAAGTCATTACATACAAATACATAATAGCTATGTGTTTCTTTATTTTTATAATTATTTTATTGAGTACCTATGCAATATATAATGATCTGTGGAAAACAAGTAGAGATGTACCAATATTACTAAAATTATTCCATAAAAAGTGTATAAATAATTATTATACAATTTGTAAAGTTAAGTAATCAAATAATATTTTATACCAAATTAAAACATTATTATACAGAACCAATTAATTACTACAATGCAATTACCTGATCTACTATTTGTTCAACTAATACATACCTTGATTTATAACTGAGTAAATATGTATAGAATATTATTATGCTTATGTGAGTAATTCTTTAGCAGAAAAATCAAACGAATATTTTTAGGCACTAATAAAATTTATTATCTTGGTGACACCTGTAAAAAGAACAAAAATATATTTTTTTGGAACTGGGTACTGAATTTTTTCATTAAAATTAGATATAAAACTATATGTTAAATCATTTGTTTTTGGCAAGTAGTTAAATATTAATAATTATGTAAACCACTCATCTAAATACTCTTGTATTGTTGTATATATTTTAAATTAATTCATTATTTTGTTTTTCAGAGGTACTACTTATAAACTGTTAATAAAAAAATAAAGAATATACTATTGTAATATTTTTGTATATAACACTTTTGTTTATTCCATAATTCATAATTATTCGATGTTGAATATTAACATTACCTAATATTAGGTGGGTAGTATTCATTGTCTTCCGTAATGTCTGATCCAAGGTTAATAATTCAGAGTAGAAAGAATTTAATGTTTTCTAACCATCATGATGTAACTATGTGTCCATATTCCATATTCCACAAAAAAAAAAAAATAAATGTGTTTAACACAGTAAAATAATTTTCTAATAGTATTTGCTAGCTTACAAAATTATATGATTCCAGAACACTGCCCTGCATTACATTGAGACAATGAAAATCCCAGTAGGCATGCATATTTACTGCAGTCATGTTCACTACGTTAGACGTTTACTTTGAATATATTCAATTTAAATCCAATCAAAAAGTACTGAAAACAAATTTTGGTGTATAATCTTTAGATATACAGTATCAAAAATCGTCCTTCCAAACAATGTTATCAACTAACGATAACAATATTTGATAACAAATCTTGTGGCTATCACTATTTTATATGTTATGATCGTGCTACAAGAAATGTATTGCTATATATCAATATTGAATCTTTCTTGCATACTTTTTTCTCGTTCGTGGCGGCCATAACTTTGCGGATAACAATGTCCTTTTGGGTATTTTAGACACTGTGTAAGCAGATATTTTATCATCATGGACCACACATAGTGTTTTAAAATAATATGTTTATACTGCGTTTATAGTGGTAGTCATGGAAATAATTTTTTTATCCTGTAATCCTAGTAATTACCTTGCGACTCTGGCGTCAAACCGAACTTGAATTATGTTTTTGTACCCGATCTGAACCTCATTCCTTAACAGCAATTCGTTTAGTTCCTCGTTCATTTAGTATTAAGATTAACTCGTTCTTATGGAAAATTGGTTATTTCCCTTATATTAAATCTTTATACAAATAATTTATTAAATAAGTTTCTAATTTTTTTTTATTGTAATTACCAATAATCTTGTACGATATATTATTCTTAAATTCATCACAATGTTATATAAGTTATAAATTATATTACACAGTTTAAAAAATAATACCGTATTCAAAATACCTACTCTTACCTAGATATCAATATAAATAAGTTGGAAATATCTCATCATTTTTCGTTTTTTTTTATAAACGATATTTTTCTCAATGTGTTATTTATCATTTTAGAAAAGAACAAAGTAATTACAATACCTTTGACAACCTTGCCTATATACAAACTGAAGTAACTTAAGTTCGTCGATAGGTTCGGTGCCACCTAATGCTACACTTCGTAATTTAATGTTTTAAAATGAAAATTATTAATAATTGAATACCAACAGTTTTTACAAATATCATAATATTATATAATTATTTTTATAATCGAACGGTGTACGGATAATGGATACGTAAAATTGCTTTCAACACAAACAAATCTATGCAATAAAAATTATAAACAATAAAAAATAATCTTAGAGGAAATTCTCATATACATCAATTAAACACACTAATAATTATAATTATATGTCTAATTTGTTTCTTTTCAAAATATATGAGTTTGGATTGAATTTACACAATGGTACAACAAAAAGTCTTGTCAATATTTCGCGTCATGAGAGTAGGTCTCTGTTGTTGGTGGAAAATAATAAAAGGCCTAGGATTGGTTATTTAATTAATTTTGTCGGTAGCGACGATATATCGTTGGGATCAAAAAAACAATTCTGAGCGAAAGTCTGTCCATCGATATAGATTGTACGAACAGATCGAGCGTCCTACGGTGGTGTTGAAAACCTATAAAGTAGTCTTCATAAGTAGAATTTCGTGTACAGGATAGTCGGCGGTCGATATTATTGCCGAGATCGGCCGTCGTGTGCCACCGTTGTCTGTGAGTAGTTGTGGTGGAGGGACACCTAACGTTTACGTTTACTTGCATGCACCCCTGGTAGTGATGGGCCATATGATTTTGATGTCAAATTTCGTTCGTGCCATCGCTGTTTTGGACCTTTAGTCCCCCTCCTACTATTTAAAAACAGACTAATAAATTAAAACTTTTATTGTTATATATAATTACTTATTACGAGATATTAATATAAATATTCTAAACAAAAGAACTTGGAAATATAATCTAGTTTGTATTTGTTTACAATTTTCATTATATTTGAATTATTATTTTATTTTTAATGACATTACTATCGTAGTAGAAATCTAAAGAATTAAAAATATTTGGAAAATTATAATATGATAATTTTAACCTACCTATGTCCCTACATAATTAATATTATTTGGTAACCAATTTAATGTATTAATAATTTAAATAAGTATAATATCAGAGTGCCTTTGTTATTATGTAACTGTGTAGTTAATGTATAAAATATAAATATAAACTAGTATAGGAGTCAATCAGCATATTCAACGTAAATATGTATCAAATAGTAAAAGAAGCAATAACTATTTAGGAACAATTTATTTTTTTTCATATATTACTTCATACACAATAAATTACATGTCATATTCCCGCTTCTAGTTTCTTACCCAAAAGACATATGTGAATAATTGTTAATTAATAAAAAAGATTTATATTTCAATGTCAATTAGAAGAGCATTACACACAGGTAATCATAATAATATATAACCAAATGATAGATAGTATAATATTTTTTAAAAAGTTCGAACCATTATTATACTAATTTATTATTATATCTTTGAGGCATTTACCAGATATATTGTGTATCGCTGTATCAATAAACATTCAAATTCTTATAAATTACTATTTAACATTTCATGTTAGGTTTGGGTGAATATATATATTTCTGTTTAATAATCTGTCATTAAGTCAACAAATGTCTATCTTATACTAAATATATAACATTTAAAATTCAATATTGAGTTAATATATTTAAGATATTAGACGTTGTGTGGGTAATTAATTTGCAGAGAAATCAATCAAATGATTTTACACATTAAAAAAATTAATTGAATATAATTGTTAGACACTATCTTATTATCTATAGGCATACTTAGAGATTTGCGATGTTGCCGACAAGGGCCATCGTGTGATGTCGTCGCTCGGCCGCCGGTCGGGAGGCCGGTAAGAAGTGTCAGCCTACAGCTAATGAGAACAGCAAACGTGCTTCCGCCTGGCTACTGCCCATCCCTACTATAGGCAAGTATTGCTCTAACATATTTTATGTGAGCCCGCCCCGCCTTTGAAGGAAATGGAATTTTAGCAATTAATTAATTGTAATTTCATTTATTTAATAAATGATGGCGACCCGCCTCCCAAAGTAGTGTCTTATGGCTATTCCGTGAGGCGGGGGTATTGCCTGGTTTATAAATAAGAAAAAAAAAAGAGACATACACTTGGTGAAATAAAAGTAAGAAATACATTATGATTAAGAGCAATCTAACTTATTATAAATATCAGTTACAAAATAATAATACAACAAACTGTTACCTATTCGCTTTTATTCGCCTGCCATCCTCATGCGGTCCTGGTACACCAAAACCTTATTTTTCTCTTTTAAGCTCCCCTCTCAAATCCGTTATTTGCCGACTATGGAACCACCATATTCGCCATCAGTGGCCGAACGGACCAACGCCGCTACCGTACACGTGTTGGCCGATGACTACCGCTACCACACGGCCGACCATCGCCTCCCCGAACTGTCAGACTACACTGCAATCCACTGTACGTTGATGCCCCACATGCACTCCTTGTTAATGCGTTAATATTGCAGTCTTATTGTAATTTATGTTTGACTGTACAGCAATAATTAAATTGTATTATTTTTTCGGTATATTATACTTTTAGAATTTTTTCGAGAATAACGAGAATAACGTTAATTCCAACTGACTATCCCTTTGAGTTTAAAAGAATACAATTCCCACTCAAAGTTTGCTTGCCTATGACTATTAATAAGTCTCAAGGACAATCATTGAGCATGGCAGGGATTGACTTGAGAGAAGATTGTTTTTCACATGGACAGTTCTATGTCGCATGTTCTAGTGTTAGCTCTGCCAGTAGTTTGGTTATTTTAGCCCCAAAAGGCAGTACCAATAATACTGTTTATAAAGAGGTATTGAGATGAACAAAATATGTTAATATAAATATTGGTGAGTTTTTATAACACCATAATGTATTATTACAGAAAGTTATAATTTTTTTGGTATATTTTATTTCAACATTTTGTCGATTAGAATTGTATCTTACAATTTGTCTTCAAAGTATTAAAATAATTTTTTGCTGACTTCTGATTGTTACAATACATAGGCAACCTAGGATAAATTAAAAGCAGCCTGTAATAAGTATAAAAACTGATAAAATAAAAGTTATAGTAGGTTACACAAAAAAACTGTACACGGGCGAAGCCGAGTAATTCAGCTAGTTGAATAATAATAATATTAATCTATATTCGAGTGAGAATAAATTATAATGATAATTCTCTTTATTATAATTATTATATTATGTGCTACAATTTTTTTTTTTTACAACACTAAAAAAAAAAATTAAAAATATATGCCTTAGCAACACAGGATGGGTTTATTTTCCAATTATTTATTAAACACTACAATATATTTCTCGTGTGCAACTATTTGTGTAAGACTGATATATTATTGAATTTAAGCATAAACTCCTATAATCGGCTACCAATGCACTAAAATTTTAGACCGTACATACAATATTCAAATCGACGTAACTAAATTTGGTTAAAAATGTGGCATTACCATTTAGAACATTAATGTTATAATTATACAATTTTTTAATAATATTATTCAAAATTATAAATTACTTAGTAGTACAATATTTAAATATTTCTTGAACATTTTTGGGTGTATTGTTTATTTATTACGCAAGTTCATCAACAAGATTACTAGTAAACTTTTGGATATAAATACTCAACAAATTCAATACAACCGCCTCATACCGTATCATAAGGTCTGACAACCTGTGCCGTTTCTTCGCCAAACATCGTCGACCGACACAATATTACCAAAAGCCGGCGACCCCTCGCATACACTCCCGGTACCGAATATGCTATTTGGTTTGTAATATTGCCGACGTTACTAGACGCAGCATGACGTCACACACCCTGTGACACCTCCACTACACCAAAATATCCGACAACCAGCACCGTTGCCACCGCCAAACTTTGTCGGTCGATATGACAATATTACTATAAGCAGGCGACCCCTTGCATACACTCCTGGTACCGAATATGCTGTTAAGGTTAGAATATTGCCTTATATTGTTTTGCGCATGCACAATGACCGTTTCGTTTAGTAAAATCAATATAGCCGAAAGAAAAAGGCCCTTCTCCACCACTAGCCCGTCTGCAACCTCCCCGCCGACAGCAAACATTGTAGGCCCCCTGCAACACCACCCTTCAATGAGCAAACCGCAGCAGCTGTGACGGTCCATCCCGGGCAAAACAGTCACCGTCGCCTCCCCGCACTGTCGAACAACACGGCAATACTACTGTACGCCGATGCCCCACATGCACTACTGGTACCCAATAACAAAGAAAAGGTTCCAAATACTGCAAGGTTCTAAACACTACAGGGTCCCAAATACTACAGGGTTCCGAATACTGTCTTTACGTTCTATTGCGCACGCGCGCACCCTTTATCTTTTGAAAATCAATAACGTTATACAGAGGTACGGTTAGAATAGTTTTTTCTCTTTTTTCTTATCGCAACGAATAATCGTTGCTTCTGGCAATAAATACAAGACAAATACTTAATTTTTGTATTTTTATTCGATCCCTCTCCCAAAATTTCCGCCGAAAACAGTCAAGTCGAGCCTTTTTTTTTTGTGTGTATTAGTAATTAAACAAATCAATGATTTATTATTGCAGTCGTATTGTGATTTTTGTGAGACTGTACAGCTAAAATTTAATTGTATTACTTTTATTTTGATATACTATCAGAATTTTTTTTATATTTTGGTTTAAGAAATTAATAAAAATAAAAAGTTCATGTTTAATCTTCCAATTAAATTATAATATTATTCTGTATTTAAGTGAGAATAATTCTTATAATTTCCTTTGTTGGAACTATTGTATTATATGCAACAAATTTTTTTTTTTTACAAAACTAAAAAAAAAATTAAAAATATATGCCTTAATAAACAGGATCGGTTTATTTTCCAATTATTTATTAGAACACTACAATATTTTTCTCGAGTCCAACTATTTGTGTAATAATGAAATATAATTGAATTTTAGCATAAACTCCTATAATCGGCTACCAATGCACCAAAATTTTAGACGGTACATACAATAGTCTAATCGTCGTGGCTAAATTTGGTTAAAAATTTGTCATTAGCTTTTAGGACATTAATGTTATTATTATACAATTTTTTAATAAAATTATCTAAATTTATAAATTACTTAGTAGTTCAATATTTAAATTTTTCTTGAACATTTTTCGGGTGTATTATTTATTTATTACGCAAATTCTTTAAACAGTTTACAAGTACAGTTTTGTATATAAATACTCAACTAATTCCATACAGTATAAGGCATGTCGTATTATAAATTGTTCTTACGTCGATATAAAAATATATCATATAACACGTAATCATAATTTTATTTGTAAAGCGTTTGATGAACGAGTGGGTTTTACGGAAATCGTACATTTTCCATTCTCTTTTTAGATTAATGGGAATACAATTCCTAAAATCAAGGTCCGGCAAAAGTTCACTACGACTCACTCGACACAATAAGGTTCATTATTCATTGTGTTGAATTGAAATAATTAAATTCATTATTCATTAAATAGTGTGTCTATTTTTAAATTTGAAATAAAACCATTGTAGAAATAATCATGAAAATATTTTGTATTTTAATATATGTAGCATCCAGTTAGTAAAATGGCTTATTTTAAAAGTGGTTGTGCACTTCGATATCTATCTATTTGGTGAAGGTTACGTTTTTCTACACGATATGGACAAATTTGATCTTTTTATAAAATGGATAAAATTCTTTTTATGTGTATTTAGCACAATACATACTATAAAATGATAAAATATATAACTATTCTATTTAGTATATATCATTTATTATTTATAATGACATACATAATATCCCAACTAAGCTATTGTAAAATTATCTGAGTACCTTTGGTAATATGTAATTGTTCTGTTGAAACATAAAATATAGAGATAAACTTGTACAAACTAGTTCAGCAGTCTATCAGTTAACTTATGTTAAATATGCAACAAATAATTGAAAAACAACATAAAACTATAAACGGTGAACATGAGAAGATACGAGTTTGAAGATAACATTATCCAGAGCCCCTTTAGAATTGTTTTTTATTTTTTTTTATCGCAGCGAATATTCGTTGCTTTCGGCAATAAATTGATACCCGAAAAAAAATAATAAATTTTAAATCAATCATAATAATTCTCCTATGCTTTTGTTATACTATCTGAGATCCTTTGGTAATGTGTAAAAATTCTGTTGAAACATATAATATAGAGAAATTTTGTACAATGTTTAATTTAGTTCAGCAGTCTATCAAGTAACTTATGTTAAATATGCATCAAATAATTGAAAAAACAACATAAAACTATAAAAGGTGAGAATATACGAGTTTGGTTTAGTTTTTCACAATTATACAATAAAAAGGCCTTTCATATGTTGCGTAATGAGAGTAGGTCACTGTTGTTGGTGTACAATCTTAAAAGGCATCGAATTGCGTAAGTTTATTAATGTTGCCGGTAGCGACGATAAATCGGTGTGATCAAAAAAACAATTCTGATGTCTGTAATACACTACGAACAAATTTCGCGTTAAACTACGGTATTATTAACCTAAAAAGTGGTGTTAGTAACCAGATGTACATGTAAAGGATATCCGGCAGTCAGTAGAATTGTTCATGCGGTGGCGATCAATGACGGTGCCGGTAGTGGTATTGGTGGCGGAGAGACGGCCAACGCTTGCTAATCCTTGTATGCTTTCCTGGTACCGAATGTGCGTATGAATCCGCCAGGTATTTCGCCCGGTACGATTTTAATGTTAAATTTCGTTCGTTCCATCGCTGTATCGGACTGGCCTATAGCCATCTTACCAATACAAAAAAAAAAAAAAACAAATGACTAAAAAATTAAATTTGTATTCTCATATATAATTACTTTTAACGAGATATTAAGTTTTTCTTACTGATATTATTTAAATTATTGATACGTGGTAAATTACCTGGAGTGTTTTATACTTTGATTAATATTATTATAATAGCCAAACAAATAAATTATTCCTATTAGACAAAATAATTTGATACATACAAACAAAAAAAAACAAACAATTGCATAACAAGACATTGTTTGTTCCACTCAGAATAAATGCACCCGAACGTTTAAATACTTTGGAAAAATTAAATATTATGACTACTGTAGAGTACCGCGGATCAACAAAACGATGTTTTTGATGTCATTTCTGGCCAAAACATTATTGAAAATCTTTTTAATTTGATTATTCTGAAAAATGGATAAATTGTTATTTTCTTATAATATATTTTTACCTTTCATAGGTAAGTAAACAATATGCTACCAAAATATTCTAAACAATAGAATTTCGAAATATAATCTAGTATGTATTTGTTATCAATTTTCAGTAAAAAATAATTATAATTTTATTTTTAATAACATTACTATCGTTGAAGAAATATCTATATCGTAGTAGAATAATATTGTTTGGTGTCCCATTTAATGTATTAAAAATGTAAATAATTGAATTTAAACAAATCGGTGTACTCGACAATTGAAAGAGCATTACACACTATTAATCATAATAATGTATAACCAAATGATAGACACTATTATATTTTTCAAAAAGTTTATAACATTAATCTAATGATTAATTATTTTATCTATGAGGCATTTACCAGATATATTGTGTATCCCTGTATCAAGAAACATTTAAATTCTAATAAATTACTAATTAATATTTAATTTTTTTGGGTAAAATTATAATATTCTGTTTAATAATCTGTCATTTAGTCAACAAATGTCCAACATATACTAAATATATAACATTTAAAATTTAATACTGAGTTATTGTTATTAGGATATTATC
The DNA here is from genome assembly GCA_956483605.1 of Tuberolachnus salignus. Taxonomy (NCBI): domain Eukaryota; kingdom Metazoa; phylum Arthropoda; class Insecta; order Hemiptera; family Aphididae; genus Tuberolachnus; species Tuberolachnus salignus. Next base: position 20,843,598 of record OY101431.1, on the reverse strand, counting down.
ACGCGGTGTAGGTAATGAATATGCAGAGTAATCAAACAATTTTGCACATTAACAAATTAATATAATACTACTGAATCTATTTAAACGAAAATTTTTTAATATTACATAAGTGATGTCAAGATTGTAATTCAAACATTATATTGTTAACAGATATGTAAATATTTCTTAAACATCAAACACTGACTGCAGTGAAAAGTAAAAAATCATTTATCGGATTAAAAAAAACAGACATAAAATATTATTCTATAGAAGTAAAAAAACAACAAGTTTTTCAAATTAATTATCTGTAGAAAAATGATCATTAAGATTTTAAAATTAAATAGTACTGAATATGTATAGTGTACCCAGATTAATTATAAACAGTTTTAAAAAGTCAATGACGATTGAGAGGTGAACAAATATTAAAACACCATTATAGATGATTGGACATTATTGGACACAGGATTACAAGCTTTCAGACGTAGTATAGTTTATCCATAATAATATATTATAACTTATTAGAAGCCAATGTCTAATTGGACACTCTCTAATTATATAGGCTCTATTGGCATACTTAGATAAACAAAACTAATAAAAACATTATGATTATGATCAACCACAATAATTATAAATATTAGTTTACATGATAATAATACTACAAACTGTTACCTTTTCGCTTATAAACGCCTGCCATCCGCATGCAATCCTGTTACACAGACCCCACATTTTTCTCTTTTGAGCTGTTGGCCCCCCCGCAATAGCGCTATTCACAGACCACTGAACCGCCGTTAGGCCAATCCGTGGCCTAACGGCCTGGCGCCACAGTCAGTACACATTGTAGGCCCCCCCGCACTACCACCATTTCCCATGCATACGCGATCACTGTGAAGGCCCATTCCGAGGGCCGAACAACCCTCAGCTGCCGCCACCGTACACTGTTGGCCGCTCTTCACCACTACCACACGGCTGACCATCACCACACTGCACTGTCAGACTACTTAGCAATCCACTGTACGTTGATGCCACCACATGCAATCCTGGTACTCAATAAGAAAGTACAAAGTTCAAAATACTGCTGTTACCTCAGTTGCGCACGCGCCTTCGTTTACGTTTGGTATAATCAAAATCGTTTAACAGAGTATCGGTTAGAAATGTTTATTATTTTTTTATTCCAACGATTAATCGTTGCTTTCGGTAGTAAATACAAGAAAAATTAAAAATTTTTTAATTTTTATTTTATGCCTCCCAAAATTTCTAAAAATTTTTTATAAAAAATGTTATGTCGAGCATTTTTTTTTTGTGTGTATTTGTAATTAATCAAATCAATGCATTTTGTTGAAGTCGTATTGTGATTAATGTGTGACTGTACAACAATAATTAAAATGTATTATTTTTTTGTTATGATATACTTTAATATGTTTTTTACGTTTTTATGAAAACATGTATAATACATAAATAATTTGTAAAAACAATTGTAAATAATAAATTTTGTTGTAATTATATTATGCACTACATTTATTATGATATTTTTTTTCCATGTACTAGCCCGACTACAACCGCTAAAGTGTCGGCCCATCCTAAAACAGACAGCCCGCTGCTGCTACACACCGTCCCGAAAAGTCCGAAACAACAAGTGTCGGTGCCGCCGCCAAATATCGACGTTGAACACGAAAATAATGCCAAAAGCCGGCGATCCTTCGCATACATTCCTGGTACCCAAAAACACTCTTTACGTTTGAAATACTGCCGTTATATTGCCATGAAAACATTTTACTGGTAGCGCTATCCGTTTTGCAGTATCAATTTTGGTTTACCGAGTTCCGGTTATAATATTTTTTTTTTATTTTTATCGTAATGAATAATCGTTGATTCTGGAAATAAATAGATTACTAGAAAAAAAAATTTTAAATATTAAAATTATTATCCGATGCCGACCAATCTTTTTTTTTTTTTTTTCGTATTTGTAATTTATAAAACCAATGCATAAATATTGCAATTGTATAGTGGTTGACGTGTTACAGTACAGCTATTATTTAATTGTATTATTTTTTTTTTGGTTTTACTTTCCGATTATTTTTTATATTTATGCTTAAAAAAATTAATAAAACATTTAATAAAATTAAAAAGTTCATGATGAATCTAGCAATTGAATTATAATATTATTGTGTATTTATATGAAAATATGTATAATACTTTAATAATTTGTAATAATATTGTAAATTTTAATTTTGGTTGGAATTAAATTAGGCACTACTTTTATTATTATATTTATTTTCCAAGACGAAATTGAACATAAAATGTAGCAGACTACAACCGCCGGCATAACGGCCCATCCTGGGATAGAATGCCCGCTGTTGCTACACATCTTCCCGAAAGTTACGACAACTAGTGCCGATGCCGCCGCTAAACATTATCGGTCAATACGAAAATACTACCAAAAGCCGGCGATCCTTCGCATACACCCCTGGTACCTAATATCAGAGTTTCCTTTGTAATATTGCAGACGTTACTAGACGTCAGCATGACGTCACACAACCTGTGACACCTCCACTACACCAAAGGCCCGACAACCAGCGCCGTTGCCGCCGCTAAACATCATCGGTCGATACAATACTACCAAAAGCCGGCGACCCCTCGCATACACCCCTGGTACATAATATTACAGTTTGCATTGTAATATTGCTTTTACATTGCCTTGCGCATGCTCAATGTCTGTTTCGTTAAGTAAAATCAATTTTGGTTTGCTGGGTTCCGCTTAGAATTGTTTTTTTTTTCGTTGCTTCTGGTAATAAATCGACTATCCAATATACGGAGTATGACAAGCCTTATATTTTTTGTGTTTTGTTATTTATCAAACCAATAGTTTTTATTGCAGTCATATTGTGAATGACGTGTTACTGTACAGCTATAATTTAATTGTATCATTTTTATTTTGTTATACTATCAGAATATTTTTTATATATTGGCTGTAAAAAATTAATAAAAAATGAAATAAAAATAAAAAGTTCAAGTTTAATCTATTAATTGAATTATTATATTTCCTGTATTTGAGTGAGAATAATTCTTATAATTCTCTTTATTAGAATTATTTTATTATGTGGTATAACTATTTTTTTTTTTTAAATAAATAAAAAATAAAAAGGTTCATTATTTAATGTGTGTCTATTTTTAAATTATATATTAGTGCATTGAATTATTTGGAGGATTGTATATTTAACAATAATGTGTATAACCAGTGTTGAAAAAACCGTAATAATATTACGTATTTTAATATATGTAGCATATAGTTAGTAAAATAGTTTATTTTATAAAGTGGTTGTAAACTTCGAAATGTATCAATTTGAAGAAAATTACGTTTTTCTATACGACATGGATATTTATTGATCTTTTCATAAAATAGATAGAAATATTTTTATTTGTGTTTAGTACAATACATATTATTAAATGATTAAATATATGACCATTCAATTTAATATATTTCTTTAATTATTTTTAATGACATACATAATATTTCAACTAAGCTTTTGTAAAATAATCGGAGTACCTTGGGTAATGTATAATGTGTTGTTGATAAATATAATATAGATAAAATGATATATTTAATGATATACATTACAAGAATTTGTAAAAGAATTGCACACGGGAAATCATTACAGTAATACAAACTGATACCTATATGGTATTTAAATATAAAATGTATATAGGTATATATCATTCGTTGTACAAAGGTTGTTTTTATGTCTATAATCGCCTGCCAACCGCATGCCATCCTGGTACACCGACCTGTCATTATTATCTTTTGAGCTGTTGGCCACCCCGCAACTTCGCTACTCTCCTACCGTTACACTGCTCTGACTGCCCATCAGTGGTCGAACGGTTCACCACCGCCATCACCACTTATTGTGGGTCTACCGCACCAACACCACTCACCATGTAACCATAGCCGTCGTGACGGCCTTTCGCGGGTAATACAGTTGCTGACGCCTTCCGCACTCTCGGAACTAACTCGGAAAAGCCACTGTACGGCCATGCCCTCACATGCACTCCTGGTACTCAATAACAAACTAAAAGGTCATAAATACAGCCTTTACTGCCTATATTGCGCACGCGCACACCAATTTTATTTGAAAAATCAATAACGTTATACAGAGCTCCGTTTAGATTTGTTATGTATTTTTTTTTCACAACAAATAATCTTTGTTTCCAGCAATAAATTGATTATCCGAAAATAATTATAAATTATAAATCATACATAATAATTCCACTATGCTTTTGTTAAATTATCTTAGTTCCTTAAGTGATGTGTAATAGTTTGTTGAATCATAAAATAAAGATATAAACTTGAACATTGTATAAATTAGTTCTGCAGTCCATCAGGTAAAATAAGGTAAATATGCATCAAATAATTAACAAACAACAAGATAAATCATTGAAAAGATTCACATAAGAATGAAATAATGGTCATCAAATACAAAAACATAATAGATATGTGTTACTTTATTTTTTAATTATTTACTTATAATTAAGTAACTTATTAAGTATTAAGTATTCTTATTATATAAACAATATAAAATGGCCTGTGGAAAACAATTAGAGAGTATTTATGTACCTAAATTATTAAAATTGTTCCATAAAAAGTGTACAAATAATTATTATACAATTTGCAAAATCAAGTAATCAAATAATATTTCATATCAAATTAAAACATTATTATACAGAAGCAATTAATTTCTACAATGCAATTACATAATTTACAATTTGTTCAACTAATAACACATTAAATTATATCTGGGAAATTATAGAATATTATCATGCTTATGTATGTAATTCCTTGGCAGAAAAATCAAACGAATATTTTTAAGCATTATAATATTTAATTTAATATTACTGAATACCTTTTTATATGTCAAAATTTAAATATTACACATGTGATGTTATGTTTGGAATTTAAACATTATATTCTAATAAGAAATAAAAAGAATTGGAATATTTGATCATAAAACTGTTCATACAAATTAGGTAACATTATAATAATATTACAAACAGTAACCTATATAGAATATGAATATAAATTTTATATAGGTACAAATCATACATTGTACAAACATTGTTTTTAAGTCTATAACAGTATATATATATATATTTTTTTTTTAATGATTAAGCAAAACTTCTATGTGAATTATTTCACTAATACAATTAACTTAGTTTCTTTAAGAAAATGAATTAAAAACAATTTATTTAATATTGGATTTAACTATTATTATTTAAAAACATTTTACAAATATTAATTATCACAATTAAAAAAAAAATAATTAAATTAGATTTTAAAAAAATTAATTATTAAGTGAAAATGTTCTTTTAACATACATGTAAGAGTAGAGTTATGTTTGGTTAACTGCTAACATTACATTTCCATATAACTTTAGTTCATAAACTGGTGTGTAAAAGTGGCAGAGTGTGCTTTCCATTAGCTCATTCCGGGTGGCCTCATATCGGTTCTCTTAAACCATATCTTGTGCCTGGGCATGAGACAAATACTTGCTGATTGTCAGTCAACCATCCCTCCCGGATATAGGTAAGGGAATGTTACAATATATATATATATCTTGTGTAAAAATTTGATGTGGTAACATCCTTTGATGATTATTCGATTATCTTGGTGACACCTGTAAAAAAAATATATATTTATGGATCTGGGTACTGAATTTTTTCATTAAAATTAGAAATAATACAAGAAATTAAATTATTTGTTTTGGTAAGTAGTTAATAATTAATAATTTTGTAAACCACTCATCTAGATACTCTTGTATTGTTGTTTATATTTTAAATGAATTAGTTATGTTGTATTTCATGGGCTCTATCTGATAATTGTAAACAAAGAATCTACTATTGTAATATTTTTGTACATAACACTTTTGTCTATTCTATAATTCATAATTATTTTATGTAGAAAATTATCATATCTTACCTAATATTAGGTAGGTAGTATTTATTGTCATCAGTTATGTCTGATTTATGGTTAATAGAGTAGACAGAATTAAATGTTTTCTAACCTTCATGATGTACCTATGTGTCCATATTCCATATTCCATCAAAAAAAAAAAAAAAAAAAAACAAATGAGTTTGACACTGGCATTTAATATTCTGTTACTAAGTGACTGAACTCGGGTCAAGCTAGGAAAATAAAGTTACATTGAAACTACTGTTAAAAAAACGACATTCTACTTACAGTAAAATTATTTTCCAATTGTATTTGCTAGCTTACAAAATTTTGCGTTTCCAGAAAACTGCCCTGCATAACATTGAGACAATGAAAATAACAGTAGACATGCATATTTACTGCCGTCATGTGCAGTACATTGGACATTTACTTAGAATACTTTCAATTTAAATCAAATCAAGAAGTACCAAAACAAATTTCTGTTTATAAACTTCAGATATACAGTATCAAAAATCGTCCTTCAAAACAATCTTATCAACTGCCGATAACAATATTTGATAACAAATTTTGTGGTTACCACTATTTTTTGTATTGTTTTCTGGCTACAAGAAATATATATATATATATAAATAAATTTTGGATCTATTTTGCTTACTGTTTTCATCGTTCGTGGTGGTCATAACATTGTGGATAACAATGTCTATTTGAGTATTTCTGACACTGTGTAAGCAGTTATTTTATCATCAAGGATCACACATAATGTTTTAAAATATTATGTTTATACTGCTTTTATAGTGGTAGTCATGGAAATAATTTTTTTATCCTGTAATCCTAGTAATTACCTTATAGTTTATAGCCATTATTGTGTTTTCGCCAGCGACGAGAATAAATCTTTTTCTATTTTATTTTATTGTTTTTTTGTTTTACTAAAAAATGTTTGATTCTTCGCATATTGACTATAAAATAACATTCCCATTAAAATAACAAAACAAAACAAAAAATATACCTTCAATTATGTAAAAATAATTTGTATACATGTTAATTGTGGATATGAAATGTCAGTGATTGTGTGTGTTTAAACCCATTGTGTATTTTCATTCTCAGCGGCCATTAGACTATAAATTAATACGTAGACACAATATAAAATAGAAAATATTCCAAACAACATGGTATGTGTCACAAGCAGTAATAGTTTTGTATTTGCAATATATGTGAACAAATCGTGATTAGGAGTCGAGAGTGTAATTGTTTTAAAAAAAATAACAAAATAACCTCATTCATGAATAATTACTTTATGTGTACATTTTTTCTTTCTTTTTTGTCAACTATAAATGTTTGTTTTATATTACAATTTAGTGATTACACTAATATTCTATGGTTTGATATACAATTAACTATATTTATAAAATTTAGATTAGGGTATTTTTTTGTAAAATACTTAAAACTAGTGATGCTTTTCTGATTTTTAGCGTCAAACCGAACATAAATTATGTTTTTGTAAATGTACTGAACCTCATTCCTTTAGTCACTAAAGACTTTAGATCACTATGACGTAGACAATCCGATTCTCTTTCTCTCTCGTGTCGGCGACCACGCGCGTTATCCCGGACAGAACTCGTCACCCGCCGCTCGAAACCGAACCGGCTCCGATTCGAGCACCGTTCATCCTCGTAAATTTTTTGTTGTGTAGGTTACATTTCGATAAATATTTTTTTCCAGCTACCCGGGTCCAATGAAATAATATGATAATTTTAACCGACCTATTTCCCTACATAATTAATATTGTTTAGTGTCAAATTTAATGGATTAATAATTTAAATCATTCAATATAAACCAATAGGTGTACTTAATTTAACTTGTTTTTGCAAAACTAGTTAAGGCATAGAAAATTGATAATTAATAAGATTATCGATTTACAAAAAAGATTTATATTTCAATGTCAATTCGAAGAGCATTAAACAGAGTTAATCATAATAATATATAACCAAATGATAGATATTATTGTATATTTAAAAAGTTCAAATCATTTTTTTACTAATTTATTATTATATCTATGAGGCATTTACCAGATATATTGTGTATCGCTGTATCAATAAACATTTAAATTTAATAAATTACTATTTAACATTTAATTATGTTGGGTAAATATATATAATTATGTTTAATAATCTGTCAATTAGTCAACATATGTCCATTATATACTAATTATACAACATTTAAAATTCAATATTGAGTTAATATATTTATTATATTATCACGCTGTGTGGGTAATTAATTTGCTGAGAAATCAAAATATTCATTCTACACATTAAAAAATTAATTTTATATTATTGTTGGACGCTATCTTATTATATAGTTTCTAAAGGCATACTTAGAGATTCCGATGTGGGCGATAAAACCCGCCCATCAGCACTCTGTACGAAGATCCTACTCGCGACCAGTTGGGCGCGCCGTATCCGATTTACGGAAGCGCCGAAGAGGAACGGGCGCACGTTAACTAGTCCCCCCCCCAGTGAGGATAACGAGGTGGATGATGACGCTCACAAGACCCTGATGCGCTGTGAGGCGTTTATCGGGAACAGGGAGTGCCTGGTCCAAAGGATTGGTCCGTTCGTTCCGGGTGACTTGGTGCCGCTCATGCCGGAGTCCCCAGACCACTGGGAAGCCGTGGTCGACTTTACTAAAGCCGTTATCCTGAACAAGAAGTCGGCAGAACGGTAGCGAAAGCCCTGACATCGCCGGCGTGCGCCGTCTTCAAGCTCATCACCGCCGTCGTTTACAGCGGCCCCTTAGTCGTTGGACCGCCGGTAGGTAGTGTCAGCCAATAGCTAATGAGGGCAGCAAACGGGCTTCGGCCTGGCTACTGCCAATCCCCACGGTAGGGCAAGTATAGCTGTAACAATATGTGAGCCCGCCCCGCCATAGGGGAAAACGGAATTTCACCAATTTATTAATTGTAATTTCATTTATTTAATAAAAGATTGCCACCTGCCTCCTAAAGTTGTGCCTCACGGCATTTACGGGAGGCGGGGATATTGCCAGTTTTATAAATAAAAAAAAATAAAAAAAGACATACTTGGAGAAATAAATGTAAGAAAAACATGATTATGAGCAACCAAATTATTATAAATATCAGTTAAAATATAATAATACAACAAAATGTTGCCTATTCGCTTATATTCGCCTGCCTTCCGCATGGGATCCTGGTACATCGAAAACATATTAGACTCTTCTGAGCTCCCCTCTCAAATCGTTTACTTGCCGACTACGAAATCACCGTATTGCCCATCGTACGGCCTACCACCACCACTAGCATACTTTGTAGGCCGCCCGCACCACTATCATTCGCAATGTATACGCTTACATCATGAATGCCGATCCCTGAATGCTAAACACTCGCCGTCACCGCACACTTGTTGACCGCTCGCTACTACTTCCAAACGGCTGACCGTCGCCTCCCCGAACTGTCAGACTACACAACAATCCACTGTACGTTGTGCCCCCACATGCACTCCTGTTACCCAAAAAAAAGTACAAAGTTAAAATACGGCCGTTACCTCTGTTGCGCACGTGCATTTCCTTTACGTTTGGTAAAATCAAAATCATTTAACAGAATTTTGGTTAGAAATATTTTTATTTATTTATTGCAACGAATATTCATTGCTTCCAGCAATAAATACAAGAAAAATTTTAATTTTTAAATTTTTATTCGATGCCTCACAATTTTTCAGCCAAAAACTATATATCCAACCTTTTTTTATTGTGTTTATTTATAATTAATCAAACAAATGCGTTATTATTGCAGTCTTATTGTGATTTATGTGTGACTGTACAGCAATAATTAAATTGAATTATTTTTTTTGTAATGGTATACTTTTTGAATGTTTTTTATATTTCAATCAGCAATTGTTTAATCTATGAATCAAATTATAATATTATTCTGTATTTATATGAAAATATGTAAAATACGTAAATAATTTGTAAAAATATTGTGAATAATAATTTTAGTTGAAATGATATTAAGCACTACTTTTATTATTATATTATTTCCATAACTAAATTGAAAATAAAAAGTCCCTCATTATCTACTTGTCCGACTACAACCGCCGGTGAAACGGCCCGTCATGGTACAGACAGCCGGCACATCTTTCCGAAATGCCCGACAACCAGTGCCGAGGCCGCCTACAAATATCGTCGTGGAACACGAAAATAATGACAAAAGCCGGCGATCCTTTGCATACACCCCTGGTACCCAATATCACAGTTTGCATGGAATATTGCCGACGTCAGCATGACGTCACACACCGTGTGACACCTCCACTACACCAAAAGACCCAACAACCTGTAACGTTGCCGCCGCCAAACATTGTCGGTCGATACAATACTTTCAAAAGCCGGCGACCACTCGCATACACTCCTGTTACCGAATATGCTATTATGGTTTGAAATACTGCCTTTACATTGCCTTGCGCATGCTCAATGTCCGTTTCGTTTTGTAAAATCAATATTCCATCGCAGAGCTCCTGTTTTTTTTTTTTTTTTTTTTATCACAACGAATTATCATTGCTTCCGGCAATTATTTGGTTATCCAATATCACACGCCTTTGATTTATTGTTTGTTTGTAATTAATCAAACCAATCGTTATTATTGCAGTCGTATTGTGGTTGACCTGTGACTGTACAGCAATAATTTTATTGTATTATTTTTTTGTTTTGTTATACATTTTAGAATGATATTTTATATTTAGACTCAAAAAAGTAATAAATAATTGTATATATAAAAATAAATCAAAGTACTTGTTGAATCTATAAATCGAATTATAATATTATTTTGTATTTAAGTGAAAATAATTCTTATTATTGGAATTATTTTAATAAGCGTTACAACTATTATTATTTTTACTTTTTTTGACAAAACTAAAAAAAAAAAATAAAAGTATATACCTTCCCGATACAGTACGGGTCTGTTTTCGAATTATTAACTAAAACATTTCAGTGGAGTGCAACTATTTATGTAACACCGAAATATCGCATATTATTGACTTTTTGAATTTACTTTTATTATCCGCCATCAATACACCAAAATTTTGGACGGTACAAACAATAGTCTAATAGTCGTAGCTAAATTTGGTTAAAATTTTGTCTTTACCATTTAGAATATTAATGTTATTATCGTACAATTTTTTAATAAAATTATTCAAATTAATAAATTACCTAATAGTACTTTATTAAATTATTGCTTGAACATTTTTTAGGTGTATTATTTAGTTATTGCACAAATTCATCAAAAAGTTTTCTAGTATGGTTTTGTATATAAATACTCATCTAATTCAATACATTATAAGGCACCTCCTATTATAAATTGTTCATACGTCCATATAATAATATATCATAATTCACGTAATCATAATTTTATTTGTAAAGCGTTTGATGAACGAGTGAATCTTACGGAAATCGTACATTTTCCAATCTCTTTTTAGATTAATGGGAATACAATTACCAAAATCGAGTCCCGGCAAAAGTATAGTACGGCTCAATCGATGCAATAACGTTATATAAATAAATTCAATAAATAATATTCAATAAATTTTATATATCATTTAAACTCTGCATTACTGAATTATTTCAAGGACTTTATATATAACAACAATGTGTAGACCTAGCCAGTGTAGAAATAATCGTAATAATATTATGTATTTTAATATATGTAGAATCCAGTTAGTAAAATAGCTTATTTTATAAAGTGGATGTGCATTTCGAAATGTATCAATTTTGTGAAAATTACCTTTTTCTACACGATATGGACATTTTTTGATATTTTCATAAAAAGGATAAAATTATTTTTGTCTGTATTTAGCACAGTACATATTATGAAATGTTAAAATATATGAGATTTCAATTTAGTATTTCTTTTATTATTTATAATGACATACATAATATATCAACTAAGCTTTTGTAAAATGTCCTGATTACCTTTAATATTGTGTAATAGTATTTTTGCAAAAAAAAAATATATATATAAAATGATGAAATTATAGTGATATACACTAACAAGAATTGGTAAATCAATACACACAGGAAATCACAATAGTAATACAAACTGTTACCTTAACTATATGGGATTGAAATATAAAATGTATATAGAGGTATACATCATATATTGTACAAAGGTTATTTTTATGTCTATAACCACCTGCCAACCGCATACTATCCTGGTACACCGATCCCGTATTATTATCTTCTGATCTGTTAGGATCTGTTTGTTGCCCCCCCGCAACTCCACTACTCAACTACCATGACGCTGACCCATCACAGTCTATCCGTGGCCGAACGGTCCACCACCTCCTCCAGCACTCTTTGTGGGTCCCCCGCACAGCCACCGAACACAATGCAGCCACAGGTACCGTTACGGCTCTTCGCAGGCAAAACAGTCGACGTCGCCTCCCAGCAATGACGGACAAAACGGAAATGTTATTATGCCCCGCATGCACTCCTGGTACCCAATAACTAAAAAAAGGTTCCAAATACTGCCTTTACATTACATTGCTCACGCGCACACCCTTATCATATATAAAATCAATAACGTTTTACAGAGCTCCTTAGAATTGTTTTTAATTTTTTTTTTATCGCAGCGAATATTCGTTGCTTTCGGCAATTAATTGATTAACCGAAAATAATTATACATTTTAAATCAATCATAATAATTCTACTATGCTTTTGTTAAACTATCTGAGTACCTTTGGTAATGTGTTGAATTGTTCTGTTGAAACATAAAATATAGATAAAAACTTGTACAAACTAGTTCAGAAGTCTATCAGTTAACTTATGTTAAATATGCATCAAATAATTAAAAAAACAACATAAAACTATAAAAGGTGAACATGAGAATGAAATATAAGTCATCAAATACAAAAACATAATAACTATGTGTTTCTTTATTTATATAATTATTTTATTGAGTAACTTTTGCTTCTTATTATATGTACAATATAAAATGGTCTGTGGAAAACAATTAGAGAGTAATTATGTACCAAAATTACTAAAATTGTTTTATAAAAAGTGTAGAAATAGATATTATACAATTTGCAATATTATGTAATCAAATAATATTTTATTCCATATTAAAAAATTATTATACAGAACCAATGAATTACTACAATTCAATTACCTGATCTACTATTTATTCAAATAATATACACATTAATTTATACCTGAGTAAATATGTATAGAATATTATAATCCTTATGTGATTGATTCCTTAGCAGAAAAATCAAACAAATATTTTTAGGCATTTATAAAATTTAATTTAATATTACTGAATACATTTTTAAATGTCAAATTTATAATATTACACATGTGATGTTATGTTTGTAATTTAAACATTATATTTTAATAAGAAATATAAATATTTCTTACACATCAACCATTGACAATTGTTTGAAAGGAAAAAATAATTTTATTATTGGATTGAATAAAATACTTATGCTCTCTTGGTGTACTCAGAAAAACATAATTATAAAAACATTTTGAATATTTGATCTTAAAAATTTTCATACAAATTAGTTAACATTATAATAATATTGCAAACAGTTACCTACATGGGATATGAATATAAATTGTATATAGGTACAAATCATACATTGTACAAACATTGTTTTTAAGTTTATAACAGTATTTATTTTTCTGTGTTTGATGAGTAAGCGAAACTTCTATATGAATTAGTTCATTAATAAAATTAACATTAAACAAAAAATAAAATTTATGTTATATAAAGAGATGGAGGTTCACAAAGTATATCCATAGATGTTTTTACCAGGACACTATTAGTTTATTTTTGAACATTTTTAATATTTCTTATACAACTAACATTGACATTTGTTATGAGGAGTAAATATCATAATATTATTGGATTGAAAAAAAAATCTTTTATTTTATTATATTATATTAACGAAAAAAAAAATGAGTATTTGAAGATTGGACAATATTAGTTAAGACACTTGTTTAGTGCTTTATAATTATATAGACTCTCTATGTGTAACTAATCTGAGAAAAACATTTTGAATATTTGATCAAAAACTGATTATACAAATAAGTTAACATTATAATAATATTACATACTGTTACCTATATGGGATATGAATATAAATTGTATATAGGTACAAATCATACACTGTACAAATGTTTTTAATTATATGGCAGTATTTTTTTTTTTTTTTTTTTGTGTTATGTGTAAGCAGAACATCAATATGAATTATTTCACTAATAAAATTAACTTAGTTTCCTTTATTGGATTTAAATATTTTTATTTATAAACATTTCACAAATTATAATTGTCATAGTTAATAATAAAAAATTAAATTTGATTTTAAAATAATAATATAAAACTAAAAATATTCTGTAATCTCCTAGTCTCAGTTCTCTTTAACTATATCATGTGCCTGGGCATGAGACATATTCTTCCTGTCATATATCTGTGTAAAAATTTGATGTGGTAACATCCATGGATGATTATTTAATTATCTTGGTGACACCTGTAAAAAGAACAAAAATATATATTTATGGAACTCGGTACTGAATTTTTTCATTAAAATTAGAAATAATACTAGAAATTGAATCATTTGTTTTGGCAAGTAATTAAATATTAATAATTATGTAAACCACTCATCTAGGTACTCTTGTACTGTTGTTTATATTTTAAATTAATTCATTATTTTTATTTAAAAGTTACTAACTATAAATTGTTAATAAATAAATAAAAAATATAATATTGTAGTATTTTTGTATGTATCTATTGTTAAAAAAAAATAAACATTAGCCTAAAATGTGTTGATTTACTAATATATTTTTATATGGAACAGTTTACATAAAATGAGGTAAAAGAAATATTATTGTGATGTTGTGTTATATATATATTTGATCACTTTTGTCTATTCCATAACTCATAATTATTTGATGTAGAAAATTAACAATACCTACCTAGTATTAGGTGGGTAGTATACCTTGCTTCCTTTCAGTCAACCATCTCTCCCGGATATATGTAAGGGCATGTTACAGTATATATATCTGTGTAAAAATTTGATGTGGTAACATCCATGGATGATTATTTAATTATCTTGGTGACACCTGTAAAAAGAACAAAAATCTACCTTTAAATTGTTAATAAATTAATAAAGAATATACTATTGTAATATTTTTGTACATAACACTTTTGTTTATTCCATAATTCATAATTATTCGATGTTGAATATTAACATTACCTAGTATTAGGTGGGTAGTATTCATTGTCTTCCGTAATGTCTGATCCAAGGTTAATAATTCAGAGTAGAGGGAATTTAATGTTTTCTAACCATCATGATGTAACTATGTGTCCATATTCCATATTCCACTAAAAAAAAAAAATAAATGTGTTTGAAACAGTAAAATAATTTTCTAATAGTATTTGCTAGCTTACAAAATTATGCGTTTCCAAAACACCGCATTGCATTACATTGGGACAATGAAAATAACAGTAGGCATGCATATTTACTGCCGTCATGTTCACTACGTTAGACGTTTACTTTGAATACATTCAATTTAAATCCAATCAAAAAGTACTGAAAACAATTTTTGGTGTATGATCTTTAGATATACAGTATCAAAAATCGTCCTTCCAAATAATGTTATCAACTAACGATAACAATATTTGATAACAAATCTTGTGGCTATCACTATTTTATATGTTATGATCGTGCTACTAGAAATGTATTGCTATATATCACTATTGAATCTTTGTTGCATACTTTTTTCTCGTTCGTGGCGGCCATAACTTTGCGGATAACAATGTCCTTTTGGGTATTTTAAACATTGTGTAATCAGATATTTTATCATCATGGACCACACATAGTGTTTTAAAATATTATGTTTATACTGCATTTATAGTGGTTATCATGGAAATAATTTTTTTATCCTGTAATCCTAGTAATTACCTTGGGACCCTGGCGTCAAACCGAACTTGAATTATGTTTTTGTACACGATCTGAACTTCATTCCTTAACCGCAATTCGTTTAGTACCTCGTTCATTAATTATTAAAAGGAACTCGTCCCATGGAAAATTGGTTATTTACCTTACATTAAACATTTATACAAATATATTAAATAATTTTCTAAATTGATTTATTGTATGTACCAACAGACGTGGACGATATATTATTCTCACTATGTTATATAAGTTATAAATTATATTACACCGTTTAAAAAATATTATCGTATTCAAAATACCGACCCTTACCTATATATCAATATAAATTGGTTGGAAATATCTCATCATTTTTCGTTTTTTTTTATAAACCATATTTTTCTCAATGTGTTATTTATCATTTTAGAAAAGAACAAAGTAATTACAATACCTTTGACAACCTTGCCCATATACAAACTGAAGTCACTTAAGTTCGTCGATAGGTTCGGTGCCACCTAATGCTACAATCGTAATTTAATGTTTTAAAATGAAAATTATTAATAATTGAATACCAACAGTTTTTACAAATATCATAATATTATATAATTATTTTTATAATCGAACAGTGTACGGATAATGGATACGTAAAATTGCTTTCAACACAAACAAATCTATGCAATAAAAATTATAAACAATAAAAAATAATCTTAGAGGAAATTCTCATATACATCAATTATACACTAATAATTATAATTATATGTCTAATTTGTTTCTTTTCAAAATATATGAGTTTGGATTGAATTTACACAATGGTACAACAAAAAGTCTTGTCAATATTTCGCGTCATGAGAGTAGGTCACTGTTGTTGGTAGAAAATAATAAAAAGCCTAGGATTGGTAATTTAATTAATTTTGCTGGTAGCAACGATATATCGTTGGAATCAAAAAAATAAATCTGAGCGAAGGCCTCTCCATCGATATAGAATGTACGAACATAGATATAGATGTGTTCATAAGTAGAAGTTCGTGTACACTGTACAGGATCGCCAGTGGTGGATATTATTGCCCGGATCGGCCATCGTGTGCCATTGTTGTCAGTGAGTAGTGGTGTCGGAGGGACATCTAACGCTTGCGTTTCCTTGCATGCACTCCTGGTACTGATGGGCCACATGATTTTGATGTCAAATTTCGTTCGTTCCATTGCTGTTTCGGACGATTAGTCCTTCTCACACTATATAAAATCTGACTAATAAATTAAATTTATAGTGTAATATGTAATTACTTATTATGAGATATTAATAAAAATATTCTAAACAAAAGAACTTAGAAATATAATCTAGTATGTATTTTTTTACAATTTTCAGTATATTAGAATTATTATTTTATTATATATAATGACATTACTATCGTAGTAGAAAATCTAAAGAATTAAAAATATTTGGAAAATTAAAATATGATAATTTTAACCTTCTTATGGCCCTACATAATTAATATTTTTTGGTGTCCAATTTAATGTATTTATAATTAAAATATTTAATATTTACCAATCGGTGTACTTAATTTAATTAGTTTTTACAATAGATAATGTATTAACAATTAGTACCACTTTTTGTTATTTTTATTGAAAATTGGTTTTCCATTTAAAATTTTATATATCAAATATCAGAAATAAATATAGATACACTACATACACTAAGGGCTCCATAGTATCAATTTAGTTTGAATTACGTGTTTTTACTCTATATAGAATACCTCTATTTATGTGATTAATGTTAATTATATCTACATTCTGTTATATTTTATTGTTATTTAATTTTCTTAATGACAAAAATATTTAATTAAATTATTAAATTAGTAAATTTTTGTATATTAATTGTTATTATTTTTTATAATATTGAGACTAGGGTTTATTAAATTATCAGAGTAACTTTGTTATTATTTATCTGTGTAGTTAATGTATAAAATATAAATATAAACTAGTATAGGAGTCAATCAGCATATTCAACGTAAATATGTATCAAATAGTAAAAGAAGCAATAACTATTTAGGAACAATTTATTTTTTTTCATATATTATTTCATACACAATAAATTACAGGTCATATTCCCACTTCTAATTTCTTACCCAAAAGACATACGTGAATAATTGTTAACTAATTAACCTATCAATTAATAAAAGAGATTTATATTTCAATGTCAATTAGAAGAGCATTACACACTAGTAATCATAATAACATATAACCAAATGATAGATATTATTATATTCTTTAAAAAGTTCAAACTATTATTATACTACTTTATTATTATATCTATCAGGCATTTACCAGATATATTGTGTATCGCTGTATCAATAAACATTCAAATTCTTATAAATTACTATTTAACATTTCATGTTAGGTTTGGGTGAATATATATATTTCTGTTTAATAATCTGTCATTAAGTCAACAAATGTCCAACATATACTAAATATATAACATTTAAAATTTAATATTGAGTTAATATATTTAAGATATTATACGTTGTGTGTATTTGTAATTAATCAAACAAATGCGTTATGTTTGAAGTCTTATTGTAAGTTATGTGTGATTGTACAGCAATAATTAAATTGTATTATTTTTTCGGTATATTAAATATATAGAATTTTTTTTATATTTCAATCGGCAATTGTTTAATCTATGAATCGAATTATAATATTATTCTGTATTTATATGAAAATATGTAAAATACGTAAATATTTTGTAAAAATATTATGAATAATAATTTTAGTTGTAATAATATTAAGCACTACTTTCATTATTATATTATTTCCATAACTAAATTGAAAATAAAAGTCCATCAATCATTTACTTGCCCGACTACAACCGCCGGTGAAATGGCCCGTCCTGGGACAGACAGCCCGCACATCTTTCCGAAAGGCCTAACAACCAGTGCCGATTCCGCCCTTAAATATCGTCGTCGAACACGAAAATAATGCAAAAGCCGGCGATCCTTCCCATACACTCCTGGTACCCAATATCACGATTAAGGTTTGCAATACTGCCTTTATACTGCATTGCGCACGGATACGTCCGTTTCCTTTTATTAAATCAATTTTGGTTTGCAGAGATCCGCATAAAAATGTTTTTTTTTTGCATTGCTTCTGGTAATTAATCGACTATCCATATACGGAGTATGATAAGTCTTTGATTTTTTGTGTTTTTGTTATTTATCAAACCAATTGTTTTAATTTCAGTCGTATTGTGATTGACTTGTTCCTGTACAGCTATTAGTCAATTGTATTATTTTAATTTGTTATACCATCAGAATATTTTTTATATTTTTGCTTTAAAAATTAATAAAAAATGAAATAATCATAAAATGTTCATTTTGAATCTACCAATTGAATTATAATATTATTCTGTATTCAAGTGAGAATAAATTATAATGATAATTCTCTTTGTTAGAATTATTATATTATGTGCTACAATTTTTTTTTTTTCAACACTAAAAAAAAATTAAAAATATATGCCTTAACAACACAGAATGGGTTTATTTTCCAATTATTTTCTAAACACTACAATATTTTTCTCGTGTGCAATTATTTGTGTAAGACTTAAATATTATTGAATTTAAGCATAAACTCCTATAATCGGCTACCAATGCACTAAAATTTTAGGCCGTACATACAATATTCTAATCGACGTAACTTAATTTGGTTAAAAATGTGGCATTACCATTTAGAACATTAATGTTATAATTATACAATTTTTTAATAAAATTATTCAAATTTATAAATTACTTAGTAGTACAATATTTAAATATTTCTAAAACATTATTTGGGTGTATTGTTTATTTATTACGCAAGTTTATCAACAAGATTACTAAGTTTTGTTTATTAATACTCAACAAATTCAATACAACCGCCTCATACCGTAACGTAAGGTCTGACAACCTGTGCCGTTTCCGCGCCAAACATCATCGGCTACACAACATTACCAAAAGCCGGCAATCTCTCGCATACACTCCTTGTACCCAATGTCAGTGTTTAGGTTTGTAATATTGCCGACGTTACTAGACGCAGCATGACGTCACAGACCCTGTGACACCACCACTACGCCAAAAGTCCCGCTAACCAGCCCCGTTACCGCCGCCAAACCTTGTCGGCCGATACGACAATATTACCATAAGCCGGCGACCCCTCGCATACACTACTAGTGCCGGATATGCTGTTAAGGTTAGAATATTACCTTATATTGTTTTGCGCATGGTCAATGTCTGTTTCTTTTAGTAAAAACAATATTCCATCGCATAGCATGACGAAATTTTACTGTTGCGCCCGTTCCGTTTTGTAAAATCAATATAGCCAAAAGAAAAAGGCCCTGCTCCACCACTAGCCCGTCCAAAAACTCACCGCCGACAGCACATATTGTAGGCCCCCTGCACCACCACCCATCGCCGAGCAAACTGCAGCCGCCGTGACGGTCCATCCCGGGCAAAACAGTCACCGTCACCTCCCCGCACTGTTGGACATGCCGGCAATGCCACTGTACGCCGATGCCCCACATGCACTCCTGGTACCCAAAGACTAAGTTAAAGGTTCCAAATACTGCCTTTATTGCCTTTATTGCGCACGCGCACACCCTTTTTATGTGTAAAATCGATAACATTATACAGAGCCCCTTTAGAATTGTTTTTTATTTTTTTTTTATCGCAGCGAATATTCGTTGCTTTCGGCAATAAATTGATACCCGAAAAAAATTAATAAATTTTAAATCAATCATAATAATTCTCCTATGCTTTTGTTATACTATCTGAGATCCTTTGGTAATGTGTAAAAGTTCTGTTGAAACATTTAATATAGAGAAATTTTGTACAATGTTTAATTTAGTTCAGCAGTCTATCAGGTAACTTATGTTAAATATGCATCAAATAATTGAAAAATCAACATAAAACTATAAAAGGTGAGAATATACGAGTTTGGTTTAGTTTTTCACAATTATACAATAAAAAGGCCTTTCATATGTTGCGTAATGAGAGTAGGTCACTGTTGTTGGTGTACAATCTTAAAAGCCATCGAAATGCGTAAGTTTATTAATGTTGCCGGTAGCGACGATAAATCGGTGTGATCAAAAAAACAATTCTGATTTTTGTAATACACTACGAACAAATTTCGCGTTAAACTGCGGTATTATTAACCTAAAAAGTGGTGTTAGTAACCAGATGTACATGTAAAGGATCTCCGGCAGTCAGTAGAATTGTTCATGCGGTGGCGATCAATGACGGTGCGGTAGTGGTATTGGTGGCGGAGAGACGGCCAACGCTTGCTAATCCTTGTATGCTTTCCTGGTACCGAATGTGCGTATGAATCCGCCAGGTATTTCGCCCGGTACGATTTTAATGTCAAATTTCGTTCGTTCCATCGCTATATCGGACTTGCCTATAGCCATCTTACCAATACAAAAAAAAAAAAACAAATGACTAAAAAATTTAATTTGTATTCTCATATATAATTACTTTTAACGAGATATTAAGTTTTTCTTACTGATATTATTTAAATTATTGATACGTGGTAAATTACCTGGAGTGTTTTATACTTTGATTAATATTATTATAATAGCCAAACAAATAAATTATTCCTATTAGACAAAATAATTTGATACATACAAACAAAAAAAAACAAACAATTGCATAACAAGACATTGTTTGTTCCACTCAGAATAAATGCACCCGAACGTTTAAATACTTTGGAAAAATTAAATATTATGACTACTGTAGAGTACCGCGGATCAACAAAACGATGTTTTTGATGTCATTTCTGGCCAAAACATTATTGAAAATCTTTTTAATTTGATTATTCTGAAAAATGAATAAATTGTTATTTTCTTATAATATATTTTTACCTTTCATAGGTAAGTAAACAATAAGCTACCAAAATATTCTAAACAATAGAATTTCGAAATATAATCTAGTATGGATTTGTTATCAATTTTCAGTAAAAAATAATTTTTTTTTATTTTTAATAACATTACTATCGTTGAAGAAAAATCTATATCGTAGTAGAATAATATTGTTTGGTGTCCCATTTAATGTATTAAAAATCTAAATAATTGAATTTAAACAAATCGGTGTACTCGACAATTGAAAGAGCACACACGATTAATCATAATAATGTATAACCAAATGATAGACACTATTATATTTTTCAAAAAGTTTATAACATTAATCTAATATTTTATCTATGAGGCATTTACCAGATATATTGTGTATCCCTGTATCAAGAAACATTTAAATTCTAATAAATTACTAATTAAAATTTAATTTTGTTGGGTAAAATTATAATATTCTCTTTAATAATCTGTCATTTAGTCAACAAATGTCCAACATATACTAAATATATAACATTTAAAATTTAATATTGAGTCATTGTTATTAGGATATTATCACGCGGTTTAGGTAATGAATATGCAGAGTAATCAAACAATTTTGCACATTAAAAAATTAATATAAAACTAAAGACACAAATTATTATTCTATAGAAGTAAAAAAAACAAAACAAGTTATTCAAATTAATTATCTGTAGAAAAATCATCATTATGATTTTAAAATTAAATAGTACTGAATATGTATATTGTACCCAGATTAATTCTAAACAGTTTTAAAATAAGTCAATGGTGATTGAGAGCTGAACAAATATTAAAACACTATTATACATATCTTTTTAATGATTGGACAATATTGGACACTCGATTATAAGCATTCAGACGTACTATAGTTTATCGATGATAATATATTATAACTTATTAGAAGCTAATGGCGAATTGGAAACTCTCTAATTATAAAGGCTCTATTGGCATACTTAGATAAACAAAACTAATAAAAACATTATGATTATGATCAACCACAAGAATTATAAATATAAGTTTACATGATAATAATACAACAAACTGTTACCTTTTTGCTTATAATTGCCTGCCATCCGCAAGCAATCCTTGTACACCGACAATAAAAAATGTTATGTCGAGCATTTTTTTTTGTGTGTATTTGTAATTAATCAAATCAAAATGCCTTTTGTTGAAGTCGTATTGTGAATAATGTGTGACTGTACAGCAATAATTAAATTTTATTTTTTTTTTGTTTTGATATACTTTTAGTATGTTTTTTATGTTTTTATGAAAATATGTATAATACGTAAATAATTTGTAAAAATAAATTGTAAATAATAAATTTTGTTGTAATTATATTATGCACTACTTTTATTATTATATTTTTTCCATGTATTAGCCCGACTACAATCGCCAAAGTCTCGGCCCATCCTGAAATAGACAGCCCGCTGCCGCCGCTGCCACCGCTGCCGATACACACCGTCCCGAAAAGCCAACAAGTAATTATTATTATATAACAATAATTGTTGTTTCCGGAAATAAATAGATTACTAGAAAAAAAATTTAATTTTTAAAATTTTTATCGGATGCCGCCTAATTTTTTTTTTTTTTGTACTTGTAATTTATAAAACCAATGCGTAAATATTGCAATTGTAATATGATTAACATGTGACGACTGTATAGCAATAATTTAAATGCGAAACTTTTTTTTTTGTTTAGTTATTCTATTAGAATGTTTTTTATAATTTGATCAATAAATCAATAACCAATTGTTTAATCTATCAATTGAATATTATTCTGTATTTAAATGAAAATAAGAAACAATACTTTTTGTAGGAATTATATTATTTATTACTATAATAATTATATTTTGTTGACAAGACCAATATTAAATAAAAAAGTCCTTCTCTTCCAATAGCCCGAATGCAATCGTAGGTGTGTCGTACTGGGCCAGACAATCATCGGCGAACACCACAATAATATAAAAACCCAGCGATCACTCATATTCACTCCTGGTACTCAATATCACCGTAAAGGTATGCCTTTACATTGCATTACGCACGGGCCCGTCTGTTTCCTTTTATAAAATCAATTTTGGTTTGTAGAGCTCTGCTTAGAAATATTTTTTTTTTTCACTACTTATTATCGAAGCTTTCGGTTATAAATAAACTATCCAATATACGGAGTAGGTCAAGCCTTTTATTTTTTGTGTTTTTCTTATTTATCAAACCAATCGTTTTGTTATACTATCAGATTATTTAGTATATTTTGCCTTTAAAATATTAATAAAGAATAAAAAAAAAATAAAAAGTTCATGTTGAATCTACAAATTAAATAATAATATTTTACTGTATTTGAGTGATAATAATTCTCATAATTCTCTTTATTAGAATTATTTTATTATGTGGTATAACTATTTTTTTTTTTTTAAATAAATAAAAAATAAAAAGGTTCATTATTTAATGTGTGTCTATTTTTAAATTATATATTAGTGCATTGAATTATTTGGAGGATTGTATATTTAACAATAATGTGTATAACCAGTGTTGAAAAAACCGTAATAATATTACGTATTTTAATATATGTAGCATATAGTTAGTAAAATAGTTTATTTTATAAAGTGGTTGTAAACTTCGAAATGTATCAATTTGGAGAAAATTACGTTTTTCTATACGACATGGATATTTATTGATCTTTTCATAAAATAGATAGAAATATTTTTATTAGTGTTTAGTACAATACATATTATTAAATGATTAAATATATGACCATTCAATTTAATATATTTCTTTAATTATTTTTAATGACATACATAATATTTCAACTAAGTTTTTGTAAAATAATCGGAGTACCTTGGGTAATGTGTAATGTGTTGTTGAAAAATATAATATAGATAAAATGATATATTTAATGATATACATTACAAGAATTTGTAAAGGAATTGCACACGGGAAATCATTACAGTAATACAAACTGATACCTATATGGTATTTAAATATAAAATGTATATAGGTATATATCATTCGTTGTACAAAGGTTGTTTTTATGTCTATAATCGCCTGCCAACCGCATGCCATCCTGGTACACCGACCTGTCATTATTATCTTTTGAGCTGTTGGCCACCCCGCAACTTCGCTACTCTCCTACCGTTACACTGCTCTGACTGCCCATCAGTGGTCGAACGGTTCACCACCGCCATCACCACTTATTGTGGGTCTACTGCACCAACACCACTCACCATGTAACCATAGCCGTCGTGACGGCCTTTCGCGGGTAATACAGTTGCTGACGCCTTCCGCACTCTCGGAACTAACTCGGAAAAGCCACTGTACGGCCATGCCCTCACATGCACTCCTGGTACTCAATAACAAACTAAAAGGTCATAAATACAGCCTTTACTGCCTATATTGCGCACGCGCACACCAATTTTATTTGAAAAATCAATAACGTTATACAGAGCTCCGTTTAGATTTGTTATGTATTTTTTTTTCACAACAAATAATCTTTGTTTCCTGCAATAAATTGATTATCCGAAAATAATTATAAATTATAAATCATACATAATAATTCCACTATGCTTTTGTTAAATTATCTTAGTTCCTTAAGTGATGTGTAATAGTTTGTTGAATCATAAAATAAAGATATAAACTTGAACATTGTATAAATTAGTTCTGCAGTCCATCAGGTAAAATAAGGTAAATATGCATCAAATAATTAACAAACAACAAGATAAATCATTGAAAAGATTCACATAAGAATGAAATAATGGTCATCAAATACAAAAACATAATAGATATGTGTTACTTTATTTTTTAATTATTTACTTATAATTAAGTAACTTATTAAGTATTAAGTATTCTTATTATATAAACAATATAAAATGGCCTGTGGAAAACAATTAGAGAGTATTTATGTACCTAAATTATTAAAATTGTTCCATAAAAAGTGTACAAATAATTATTATACAATTTGCAAAATCAAGTAATCAAATAATATTTCATATCAAATTAAAACATTATTATACAGAAGCAATTAATTTCTACAATGCAATTACATAATTTACAATTTGTTCAACTAATAACACATTAAATTATATCTGGGAAATTATAGAATATTATCATGCTTATGTATGTAATTCCTTGGCAGAAAAATCAAACGAATATTTTTAAGCATTATAATATTTAATTTAATATTACTGAATAACTTTTTATATGTCAAAATTTAAATATTACACATGTGATGTTATGTTTGGAATTTAAACATTATATTCTAATAAGAAATAAAAAGAATTGGAATATTTGATCATAAAACTGTTCATACAAATTAGGTAACATTATAATAATATTGCAAACAGTAACCTATATAGAATATGAATATAAATTTTATATAGGTACAAATCATACATTGTACAAACATTGTTTTTAAGTCTATAACAGTATATATATATATTTTTTTTTTAATGATTAAGCAAAACTTCTATGTGAATTATTTCACTAATACAATTAACTTAGTTTCTTTAAGAAAATGAATTAAAAACAATTTATTTAATATTGGATTTAACTATTATTATTTAAAAACATTTTACAAATATTAATTATCACAATTAAAAAAAAAATAATTAAATTAGATTTTAAAAAAATTAATTATTAAGTGAAAATGTTCTTTTAACATACATGTAAGAGTAGAGTTATGTTTGGTTAACTGCTAACATTACATTTCCATATAACTTTAGTTCATAAACTGGTGTGTAAAAGTGGCAGAGTGTGCTTTCCATTAGCTCATTCCGGGTGGCCTCATATCGGTTCTCTTAAACCATATCTTGTGCCTGGGCATGAGACAAATACTTGCTGATTGTCAGTCAACCATCCCTCCCGGATATAGGTAAGGGAATGTTACAATATATATATATATCTTGTGTAAAAATTTGATGTGGTAACATCCTTTGATGATTATTCGATTATCTTGGTGACACCTGTAAAAAAAATATATATTTATGGATCTGGGTACTGAATTTTTTCATTAAAATAAGAAATAATACTAGAAGTTAAATCATTTGTTTTGGCAAGTAGTTAAATAATTATAATATGTAATCTATTCATCTAGATACTCTTGTACTGTTGTTTATATTTTAAATGAATTAGTTATGTTGTATTTCAAGGGCTCTATCTGATAATTGTAAACAAAGAATCTACAATTGTAATATTTTTGTACATAACACTTTTGTCTATTCTATAATTCATAATTATTTGTAATAATATATAATAATATATAACCATATGATAGATATTATTGTATATTTAAAAAGTTCAAATCATTTTTTTACTAATTTATTATTATATCTATGAGGCATTTACCAGATATATTGTGTATCGCTGTATCAATAAACATTTAAATTTAATAAATTACTTTTTAACATTTAATTATGTTGGGTCAATATATATAATTCTGTTTAATAATCTATCATTTATTTAACAAATGTCCAACTAATTATATAAGATTTAAAATTCAATATTAAGTTAATATATTTATTATATTATCACCCTGTGTGGGTAATTAATTTGCTGAGAAATCAAAATATTTATTCTACACATTAAAAAATTAATTTTATATTATTGTTGTTTATTGGACGCTATCTTATTATATAGTTTCTATAGGCATACTTAGAGATTCCCGATGTGGGCGATAAAACCCGCCCATCAGCACTCTGTACGAAGATCCTCCTCGCGACCAGTTAGGCGCACCGTATCCAATTTATTATATTAAAATTATTATAAATATCAGTTACAATATAATAATACAACAAACTGTTGCCTATTCGCTTATATTCGCCTACCTTCCGCATGGGATCCTGGTACATCGAAACCATATTAGACTCTTCTGAGCTCCCCTCTCAAATCGATTTTTTGCCGTCTACGAAATCACCGTATTGCCCATCAGTGGCCGTACGGCCTACCACCACCACTAGCATACATTGTAGGCCGCCCGCACCACTATCATTCGCAATGTATACGCTTACATCATGAATGCCGATCCCTGAATGCTAAACACTCGCCGTCACCGCACACTTGTTGACCGCTCGCTACTACTTCCAAACGGCCGACCGTCGCCTCCCCGAACTGTCAGACTATACAACAATCCACTGTACGTTGTGCCTCCACATGCACTCCTGTTACCCAAAAAAAAAGTACAAAGTTAAAATACGGCCGTTACCTCTGTTGCGCACGTGCATTTCCTTTACGTTTGATAAAATCAAAATCATTTAACAGAATTTTGGTTAGAAATATTTTTTATTTAATTATTGCAACGAATATTCATTGCTTCCGGCAATAAATACAAGAAAAATTTTAATCTTTAAATTTTTATTCGATGCCTCACAATTTTTCAGCCAAAAACTGTATATCCAACCTTTTTGTATTGTGTGTATTTATAATTAATCAAACAAATGCATTATTATTGCAGTTTTATTGTGATTTATGTGTGACTGTACAGCAATAATTAAATTGAATTATATTTTTTGTAATTTTATACTTTTTGAATGTTTTTATATTTCAATCGCAAATGTTTAATTTATGAATCAAATAATAATATTATTCTGTATTTATATGAAAATATGTAAAACACGTAAATAATTTGTAAAAATATTGTGAATAATAATTTTAGTAGAAATAATATTATGCACAACTTTTATTATTATATTTTTTTTCCAAGGACAATTTGAAAATAAAAAGTCCCTCATTATCTACTTGTCCGACTACAACCGCCGGTGAAACGGCCCGTCATGGGACAGACAGCCCGCACATCTTTCCGAAATGCCCGACAACCAGTGCCGATGCCGCCTACAAATATCGTAGTGGAACACGAAAATAATGACAAAAGCCGGCGATCCTTCGTATACACCCCTGGAACCCAATATCACAGTTTGCATGGAATATTGCCGACGTTACTAGATGTCAGCATGACGTCACACACCGTGTGACACCTCCACGACGCCAAAAAGCTCGACAACCCGCGCTGTTGCCGCCCCTAAACATCATCGGTCGATACGACAACACTATCAAAGCCGGCGACCCCTCGCATACACTCCTGGTACCGAATAAGCTGTTATGGTTTGAAATACTGCCTTTACATAGCCTTGCGCATGCTCAATGTCCGTTTCGTTTTGTAAAATATGTATTCCATCAGAGAGCATGCCGAATTTTACTGTTGCGCCCATGCCGTTTCGTATACCAATAAAGCCAAAAGAAAAAGACCCTTCTCCACCACTAGCCCGTCCACAATCTCCCCGCCGACTGCACACATTGTAGGCCCCCCGTACCACCACCCTTCGCCGCGCAAACCGCAAACACAGTGACGGTCCATCTCGGGCAAAACATTCACCGTCGCCTCCCCGCACTACCGGACAACACGGCAATGCCACTGTACGCCGATGCCCCTACATGCACTCCTGGTACACAATAACAAAGAAAAGGTTCCAAATACTGCAAGGTTTTAAATACTAAAGGGTCACAAATAATACAGGGTTCCAAATATTGCCTTTACGTTCCACTGCGCACGTGCGCACCCTTTTCCTTTTGAAAATTCAATAACGTTATACAGAGCTATGGTTAGAATAGTGTTTTTCTCTCTTTTTCTTATCGCAACGAATAATTGTTGATTCCGGAAATAAATACAAGAAAAAAATTTAATTTTTGTATTTTTATTCGATGCCTCTTTCAAACTTTCCGCCAAAAATGTCATATCGAGCCTTTTTTTTTGTGTGTTCGTATTTGTAATTAATCAAATCAATGCGTTATTATTGCAGTCGTATTGTGATTAACGTGTCACTGTACAG
Source organism: Tuberolachnus salignus (assembly GCA_956483605.1). Classification (NCBI taxonomy): domain Eukaryota; kingdom Metazoa; phylum Arthropoda; class Insecta; order Hemiptera; family Aphididae; genus Tuberolachnus; species Tuberolachnus salignus. The sequence continues at coordinate 20,814,052 of OY101431.1, read as the reverse complement.
CAATAATTAAATTGTATTATTTTTTTTGTTTTGTTATACTTTAAAAATGTTTTTTTATATTTTGGTCGAAAAAATAAATAAGCAATCGTTTAATCTATCAATCGAATTATAATATAATTCTGTATTTATATAAAAATATGTATAATACATAAATAATAAATTTTGTTGGAATTATATTATGTACTACTCTTATTATTTTTTTTTTTTTTACAATACTAAATTGAAAATAAAATTCCCTTCTCATCTTCTAGCAAGACCACTACCACCTGTGTGACGATCCTGGGCCAGACAGCCCGCTGCCGCCACCGATGCTGCCGTCAAACATTTTCAGCGAACACGATAATAATACCAAAAGCCGGCGATCTCTTGCATGCATTCCTGGTACCCAATATCACAGTTTGCATGGAATATTGCCGACGTTACTAGATGTCAGCATGACGTCACACACCGTGTGACACCTCCACGACGCCAAAAAGCTCGACAACCCGCGCTGTTGCCGCCCCTAAACATCATCGGTCGATACGACAACACTATCAAAAGCCGGCGATCCCTCGCATACACCCCTGGTACCCAATATCATAGTTTGCTTTGTAATATTGCCGACGTTACTTGACGTCAGCATGACGTCACACACCCTGTGGCACCTCCACTACACCAAAAGACCCAACAACCTGTAACGTTGCCGCCGCCAAACATCGTCGGTCGATACAATACTTTCAAAAGCCGGCGTCCACTCGCATACACTCCTGTTACCGAATATGCTATTATGATTTGAAATACTGCTTTTACATTGCCTTGCGCATGCTCAATGTCCGTTTCGTTTAGTAAAATCAATATTCCATCGCAGAGCTCCTGTTTTTTTTTTTTTTTTTTTTTTTTTTTTTTATCACAACGAATTATAATTGCTTCCGGCAATAATTTGGTTATCCAATATCACACGCCTTTGATTTATTGTTTGTTTGTAATTAATCAAACCAATCGTTATTATTGCAGTCGTATTGTGGTTGACCTGTGACTGTACAGCAATAATTTTATTGTATTATTTTTTTGTTTTGTTATACATTTTAGAATGATAATTTATATTTGGCCTCAAAAAATTAATTAACATTTTATATAAATAAATAAAAAAAAGTCCTTTTTGAATCTATCAATCGATATATAATATTATTCTGTATTTAAGTGAAAAAAATTCTTATGATTCTCTTTATTTGAATTATTTTATTATGCGTTGCAACTATTATTATTTTTTATTTTTTTACAAAACTAAATAATAAAAAAAAAGTATATACCTTCCCAAGACAGTACGGGTTTGTTTTCGAATTATTAACTAAAACATTTTACAGGAGTGCAACTATATATGTAAAACTGAAATATCGCATATTATGGAATTTTTGCACATAATTTTATTATCCGCCATCAATGCAACAAAATGTTGGACGGTACAAACCATAGTCTAATCGTCGTGGCTAAATTTGGTTAAAAATTTGTCATTACCTTTTAGAACATTAATGTTATTATCGAAAAATTTTTTAATAGAATTATTCAAATATAAAAAATTACCTAATAGGACTTTATTTAATTATTTCTTGATCATTTTTCAGGTGTATAATTTAGTTATTGCACAAATTCAACAAATAGTTATCTAGTACAGTTTTGTATATAAATCCTCAACAAATTCAATACACTATAAGGCACCTGGTATTATAAATTGTTCATACGTCCATATAATAATATATCATAATTCACGTAATCATAATTTTATTTTGAAAGCGTTTGACGAACGAGTGGGTCTTATGGATATTTCCGTAATCTTTATAGATTATTGGGAATACAAATCACAAAATAAAACCTGGAAAAAGTATAGTACGGCTTGCTCGACGCAATAACAATATATAAATAAATTCAATAAATAATATTCAATACATTTTATATATAATTTAAACTCTGCATTACTGAATTATTTCAAGGACTGTATATATTACAACAATGTGTATAATCAGTATAGAAAAATCGTAATAATTATTCGTATTTTAATATATGAAGTATCCAGTTAGTAAAATTGCTTATTTTATAAAGTGGATGTGCATTTGGAAATGTATCAATTTGGTGAAAATTAGGTTTTTTTACACGATATGGACATTTTTGATATGTGCATAAAATGGATAAAATTATTTTATCTGAAATTAGCACAATATATATTATGTAATGTTAAAATAAATGAGAATTCAACTTAGTATATTTCTTTTATTATTTATAATGACAAACATAATATATCAACTAAGCTATTGTAAAATTTTCTGAGTACCTTTAATAATGTGTAATTGTTTTATTGAAAAAAAAAATATATAGAAAATGTTAAAATGAATGATATACACTAACAATAATTGGTAAAGCATTACACATAGGAAAACATAATAGTAATACAAACTGTTACCTTACCTATATGGGATTGAAATATAAAATGTATACAGGTATACATCATACATTGAACAAGGGATGTTTTTATGTCTATACTCGCCTGCCAACCACATGCCACCCTGGTACACCGACCCTTCATTATTCTCATCTCGGATGTTGGCCTCCCGGGATCTCCGCAACTCATGGACCATAACAGCGCCGTGACGAACCATCGGTGGCCGAACGGCCCACCACCGTCGACAGCACACATTGTAGACACCCCGCACCACCACCCTTCGCCGTGCGTCCGCAACAGCCGCGACGGTCCATCCCGGGCTAAACGGTCTCCGTCGCCTCCCCGCACTGTCGGACAACACGGCAATGCCACTGTACGGCGATGCCCCTCATGCACTCCTGGTACCCAATAGCAAAGAAAAGGTTCCAAATACTGCAAGGTTCTAAATACTATAGGGTCACAAATATTATAGGGTTCCAAATATTGCCTTTACGTTCCATTGCGCACGTGCGCACCCTTTTCCTTTTGAAAAATCAATAACGTTATACAGAGCTACGGTTAGAATAATTTTTATTTTTTTTTTTCTTATCGCAACGAATAATCGTAATGAATTAATCAAATCAATGCGTTATTATTGCAGTCGTAATGTGATTAACGTGTCACTGTACAGCAATAATTAAATTGTATTATTTTATTTGTTTTGTTATATTTTTAGAATGTTTTTTATATTTTGATCTAAATAAATAAATAGGCAATTGTTTAATTTATTAATGGAATTATTATATAATTCTGTATTTATATGTAAATATGTATAATACATAAACAATAATTTTTGTTGGAATTATATTATGCACTACTTTTATTATTTTATTTCTTTTTACAATACTAAATTGAAAATAAAAAGTCCCTTCTTATCTACTAGCAGAACTACAACCACCTGTGTGACGGTCCTGGGCCAGACAGCCCGCTGCCGCCACCGACGCTGCCGTCAAACATTTTCAGCGAACACGACAATAATACCATAAGCCGGCGATCTCTTGCATGCACCCCTGGTACACTATATCACGATTTTGGTTTGCAATACTGCATGACGTCATTTTACTGGTGGTTTCCTTTTTGTAGTATTAATAAAATCAAAAGAAAAAGGCCCTCCACCACCACTAGTCCGACAACAACCGATGTTATGACGGCTTATCCTGCACTAGACAGCTCGCGGCCGCTATACAGAGTTAGACAACGCCACTACACAAAATAGCCCGACAACCTGCCATCACCACCACACGACGACCCGTATACCATTGCCGTTGCAGCCTCAAAACACCGTCTTTGAAAACAAAAATAATGCCAAAAGACGGCGATCCCTCGCATGCACTACTGGTACCCAATATCACGATTAAGGTGTACAATACTCCGTGACGTCATTTTTTTAGAGGGTTCCGTTTTATAGAATCAATTTTCGTTTGCAACGTTCCGGTTAGAATTGATTATTTTTTTTTTATCACAACGATTCGTTGCTTCCGACATGAAATATTTTACTTGAAAAAAAAATTTTTAATTTTAAAATTTTTCATCCGATACCTCTTGATCTTTTTTTTTTTTTTGTGTATTTGTAATCTATCAAATCTAACCAATGCATATTATTGCAGTCGTATTGTGATTAACGTGTGGCGACTGTACAGCAATAATTTTATTGTGTTATTTTTTTGTTTGGTTATTCTTTCAGATTTTTTTTATATTTTGGCCTACAAAATCAATAAATAATTTAATAAGTATAAAAAATTAGTTGTTGAATATATCAATCCAATTATATTATTCTGTATTTCTTATGAAAATATATCATAATACTTTTAGTTGGAATTATATTATTTGTTACTACTACTATACTTACTATTTGATTCACTACTTTTATTATTTTATTTTTTTTACAAACCCAAATTGAAAATAAAAAGTCCCTTCTCATCTACTGGCCCGACTATAAACGCCTGTGTGACGGCCCATCCTAAGCCAGACTGCCCGCTGCCGACACACAGCGTCCCGAAGTGCCCGACAGCCAGTGCTGTTGCCGCCAAACATTGTCGTCGAACACGAAAATAATGCCAAAAGCCGGCGATTCTTCGCATACACTTCTGGTACCCAATATCATTATAAAGGTTTGCAATACTGCCTTTACACTGAATTACGCACGGGCACGTCCGTTTCCTTTTATAAAATCAATTTTGGTTTGCAAAGCTCTGCTTAAATTTGTTTTCTTTTACGTTGCTTCTGGTAATAAATCGGCTATCCATATATGGAGTATAACAAGCATTTATTTTTTTTTTGTATTTTTGTTATTTATCAAACCAATAGTTTTAATTTCAGTCGTATTGTGATTGACTTGTTACTGTACAGCTATAGGTAAATTGTATTATTTTAATTTAGTATAATATCAGAATATTTTTTATTATTTAGCTTTAAAAAATTAAAAAAAATGAAATAAAAATAAAAAGCTCATTTTTAATCTATCAATTGAATTATAATATTATTCTGTATTCGAGTGAGAATAAATTATATTGATAATTCTCTTTGTTAGAATTATTATATTATGTCCTACAATTTTTTTTTTTTACAAAATTAAAAATATATGCCTTAACAACACAAGATTTTCCAATTATTTATTTTTAACACTACAATATTTTTCTCGATTGCAACTATTTGTGTAATAATGAAATATTATTGAATTTTAGCATAAACCCCTATAATCGGCTACCAATGCACCAAAATTTTAGACGATACATACAATAGTCTAATCGTCGTGGCTAAATTTGGTTAAAAATTTGTCATTACCTTTTAGAACATTAATGTTATTATCGAACAATTTTTTAATAGAATTATTCAAATATAAAAAATTACCTAATAGGACTTTATTTAATTATTTCTTGAACATTTTTCAGGTGTATTATTTAGTTATTGCACAAATTCATCAAAAAGTTATCTCGTACGGTTTTGTATATAAATACTCAACAAATTCAATATACTATAGGGTACCTGGTATTATAAATTGTTCATACGTCCATATAATAATATATCATAAATCATGTAATCATCATTTTATTTTAAATGCGTTTGATGAACGAGTGGGTCTTACGAAAATCGTACGTTTTCCATACTCTTTTTAGAATGATGGGAATACAAATACCAATATCATGACCCGACAAAAGTTCACTACGAATCACTCGACACAATAAGGTTCATTATTTATTGTGTGTCTATTTTTAAATTTTATATATAATAATATCTTAGCATTAATGACATATCAAGAACTGTATTATTAACAACAATGTGTATAACCAGTGTAGAAAAAATCGTAATAATATTATGTATTTTAATTTATGTAGCATCCATTAAACCTACAAAGAGTTGTTCATAAGTAGAAGTTCATGTACAGGATCGCCAGGGGTGGATATTATTGCCCGGGTCAGCTATCGTGTGCCTTTTTTGAAGCGAGTAGTGGTGGCGGAGGGACAGCTAACGCTTGCGTTTCCTTGCATGCACTCCTGGTACCGATGGGCCATATGATTTTGATGTCAAATTTCGTTCGTTCCATCGCTGTTTCGGACCTTTGGTCCCCCTCCCAATATATAAAAACAGACTAATAAATTAAATTTTTATTGTTATATATATAATTACCTATTACGAGATATTAATAATAATATTCTAAACAAAGAACTTAGAAATATAATCTAGTATGTATTTGTTTACAATGTCCAGTAAATTAGAATTATTATTTTATTTTTAATGACATTACTATCGTAGTAGAAAATCTGAAGAATTAAAAATATTTGGAAAATTGTAATATGATAATTTTAACCTACCTATGTCCCTACATAATTAATATTTTTTGGTGTCCAATTTAATATATTAATAATTTAAATCATTCAATATAAACCAATCGGTGTACTTAATTTAACTTGTTTTTACAAAACATAGGTAGGACATAGTTGAAAAATTGATAATTAATTAGTTTATCAATTTACAAAAAAGATTTATATTTCAATGTCAATTAGAAGAGAATTACACAGAGTTAATCATAATAATAAATAACCAAATGATAGGTATTATTGTATATTTAAAAAGATCAAATCATTTTTTTACTAATTTATTATTATATCTATGAAGTATTAACCAGATATATTGTGTATCACTGTATCAATAAACATTTAAATTCTAATAAATTACTATTTAACATTTAATTATGTTGGGTCAATATATATAATTCTGTTTAATAATGTATCATTTATTTAACAAATGTCCAACTAATTATATAAGATTTAAAATTCAATATTGAGTTAATATATTTAGGATATTATCACGTTGTGTTCGACATTAATTTGCAGAGAAATCAAACAATTTATTCTACACCTTAAAAAAAAATTAATTTAATATTATTGTTGGACGCTATCTTATTAGGGCATATTATTATATAGTCTTTATAGGCATACTTAGAGATTCCCGTTGTGGGCGATAAAACCCGCCTATCAGCACTCTGTACGAAGATCCTTTTCACGACTAATTGGGCGCGAAGTATCCAATTTACGGAAGCGCCGAGAGGGAACGATCGCGCGTTAACTAGTTACCCCCAGTGAGGATAACTCATTATCTACTTGCCCGACTACAACCGCCGGTGAAACGGCCCGTCATGGGACAGACAGCCCGCACATCTTCCCGTAATGCCCGACAACCAGTGCCGATGCCGCCTCCAAATATTGTCGTCAAACACGAAAATAATGCCGGCGATCCTTCGCATACACCCCTGGTACCCAATATCACAGTTTGCATGGAATATTGCCGACGTTACTAGACGTCAGCATGACGTCACATACCCTGTGGCACCTCCCCTACACTAAAAGACCCTACAACCTGTAACGTTGCCGCCGCCAAACATCGTCGGTCGATACAATACTTTCAAAAGCCGGCGACCACTCGCGTACACTCCTGTTACCGAATATGCTATTATGATTTGAAATACTGCTTTTACATTGCCTTGCGCATGCTCAATGTCCGTTTCGTTTAGTAAAATCTATATTCCATCGCAGAAATCCTGTTTTTTTTTTTTTTATCACAACGAATTATCGTTGCTTCCGGCAATAATTCGGTTATCCAATATACAAAGTATGTTAAGTCTTTTATTTATTGTTTGTTTGTAATTTATCAAACCAATCGTTATTATTACAGTCGTATATTGGTTGACCTGTGACTGTACAGCAAAAATATTATTGCACTATTTTTTTGTTTTGTTATACAATTTAGAATGATATGTTATATTTGGCCTCAAAATATAAATAAAAATTGTATATAAAAAAAAAAAAACAAAGTACTTGTTGAATCTATCAATCGATATATAATATTATTCTGTATTTAAGTGAAAAAAATTCTTATGATTCTCTTTATTTGAATTATTTTATTATGCGTTGCAACTATTATTATTTTTTATTTTTTTACAAAACTAAATAATAAAAAAAAAGTATATACCTTCCCAAGACAGTACGGGTTTGTTTTCGAATTATTAACTAAAACATTTTACATGAGTGCAACTATATATGTAAAACTGAAATATCGCATATTATGGAATTTTTGCACATAATTTTATTATCCGCCATCAATGCACCAAAATGTTGGACGGTACAAACAATAGTCTAATAGTCGTAGCTAAATTCGGTTAAAACTTTGTCTTTACCATTTAGAATATTAATGTTATTATCGTACAATTTTTTAATAAAATTATTCAAATTAATAAATTACCTAATAGTACTTTATTTAATTATTACTAGAGCATTTTTCAGGTGTATTATTTAGTTATTGCACAAATTCATCAAAAAGTTATCTCGTACAGTTTTGTATATAAATACTCAACAAAATCAATACACTATTAGGCACCTCGTATTATAAATTGTTCATACGTCCATATAATAATAAATCATAAATCACGTAATCATCATTTTATTTTAAATGCGTTTGATGAACGAGTGGGTCTTACGGAAATCGTACGTTTTCCATACTCTTTTTAGAATGATGGGAATACAAATACCAATATCATGACCCGGCAAATGTTCACTACGAATCCCTCGACACAATAAGGTTCATTATTTTATGTGTGTCTATTTTTAAATTTTATATATAATTATAACATAGCATTAATGACTTATATCAAGAACTGTATTTTTAACAACAATGTGTATTACCAGTGTATATAAAATCGTAATAATATTAAGTATTTTAATTTATGTAGCATCCAGTAATTAAAATAGCTTATTTTATAACGTGGATGTGCAATTCAAAATGTATCAATTTGGTGAAAATAACGTTTTTCTACACGAATTATTATAATCATTATTTGATCTTTTAAAAATTGATAATATTCATTTTATGTGTATTTTGTGCAATACATATTATTAAATATATATCAATTCTATTTAGTCTATTTCATTTATTATTTTTTATGACATACATTACATCCCAACTAAGCTTTTGTAAAATTTTCTTAGTTTCTTTAATAGTGTTGTTGAAAAATATAATGTAGAATATATTATAAATGAATTACCATGAATTAGTAAAGCATTACACACAGGAAATCGAATAGTATTACAAACTGTCATTTATATGGGATTTAGATATAAAATGTATTTAGGTATACATTGTTACCTACAATTACCACCATACATTGTACAAAGGTTGTTATTATGTCTATACCCGCCTGCCAACTGCATAATGTCCTGGTACACCGATTCAGTATTATTATCTTCTGATCTGTTAGGATCTGTTAGTTGCCTCCCCGCAACTCCACTACTCAATAACTATTACGCTGCCATCACGGTCCATCCGTGGTCGAACGGTCCATTACCGCCTCTAGCACACATTGTGGGTCCCCCGCACCACCACCGTTCACAATGCAGCCACAGGTACCGTACGGCCCTTCGCGGGCAAAACAGTGGACGTCGCCTCCTAGCAATGTCGGACAACACGGAAATGTACGCTGTACGCCGATGCCCTACATGCACTCCTGGTATCCATTAACTAAGTAAAAGGTTCCAAATACTGCCTTTATTGCCTTTATTGCGCACGCACACACCCTTTTTTTGTGTAAAATCAATAACGTTATACAGAGCTCCTTAGAATTGTTTTTTATTTTTTTTTTATCGCAAGGAATAATCGTTGTTTTGGGCAATAAAATAATTACCCAAAAATAATTATACATTTTAAATCAATCATAATTATTCTACTATGCTTTTATTAAACTATTTGAGTACCTTTGGTAATATGTAATTGTACTGTTGAAACATAATATATAGATATAAACTTGTACAAACTAGTTCAGAAGTCTATCAGTTAACTTATGTTAAATATGCATCAAATAATTGAATAAACAACATGGGATATGAATATAAATTGTATATGGGTACAAATTATACATTGTACAAATATTGTTTTTAAGTCTATAACAGTATTTTTTTTTTTTTTTTTTATAAGTTTACAAAACTTTTATGTGAATTAGTTCATTAATAAAATTAACATTAAATCAAAAATAATATTTACATTATATAAAGAGATGGAGGTTCACATAGTATATCCATAGCTGTTTTTAGCAGGACACCATTTGTTTCTTTTTGAAAATTTTTAATATTTCTTATACATCCAACATTGACATTTGTTATGAGGAGTAAAAAATCATAATATTATTGGATTGAAAAAATACTTTCATTTTATTATATTATATAAATGAAAAAAAAGTTTTTGATGATTGGACAATATTAGTTAAGACACTTGATCGTTTAACGCTCTCTTATTATATAGACTCTCTAGGTGTAACAAAACTGAGAAAAACATAATGAATATTTGATCATAAAACTGTTTATAGAAATATAGTTAACATTATAATAATATTTCATACTGTTACCTATATGTGATATGAATATAAATTGTATATAGGCACAAATCATACATTGTACAAACATTGTTTTTAAGTCTATAACAGTTATTTTTTTTTGTGTGTGTGTTTGATGTGTAAGCAGAACATCAATGTGAATTATTTCACTAATAAAATTAACTTAGTTTCGTTTATTGAATTTAAATATTTTTATTTATAAACATTTCACAAATTATAATTGTCATAATTAATTATAAAAAATTAAAATTGATTTTAATATAATAATATAAAACTAAAAATATTCTGTAATCTCCTAGTCTCGGTTCTTTTTAACTATATCATGTGCCTGGGCATGAGACAAATTCTTCTTGTCATATATCTGTGTAAAAATTTGATGTGGTAACATCCATTGATGATTATTCAAGTATCTTGGTGACACCTGTAAAAAGAACAAAAATATATATTTATGGAACTGGGTACTGAATTTTTTCATTAAAATTAGAATTAATACTAGAAATTGAATCATTTGTTTTGGCAAGTAGGTAAATATTAATAATTATGTAAACCACTCATCTAGATACTCTTGTACTGTTGTTTATATTTTAAATTAATTCATTATTTTTTTTTCAAAGTCATTAACTATAAATTGTTAATAAATAAATAAAAAATATAATATTGTAGTATTTTTGTATGTATATATTTTTATTTTGAACAGTTTACATAAGATGAGGTATATGAAATATTATTGTGATGTTGACGTGTTATATCTCTGTGTTATATATATTCGATAACTTTTGTCTATTCCGTAATTCATAATTATTTGATGTAGAAAATTAAAATTTCTTACCTATTATTTGGTGGGTTGTATTCATTTTCTTCGGTAATATCAGATCCATCGTTAATAATTCGGACTAGACAGAATTAAATGTATTCTCTCCATCATGATGTACCTATGTGCTCAAATTCCATATTCTATTAAAAAAAAAAAAAACAAATGAGTTTGACACTGGCATTTTATATTCTGTTACTAAGTGACTGAACTTGTATCATGCTAGAAAAATAAAGTTACATTGATAGTTAAAAAAGCGATATTTTACTTACAGTAAAATCATTTTCCAATTGTATTTGCTAGCTTACCAAATTATGCGTTTCCAGAACACTGCCCTGCATTATACTTTATTTTATAGTTTTTTTGTTTTACCAAAAAATGTATGATTCTTTGCATTTTGACTATAAAATAACATTCCCATTAATTGGCATAACAAAACAAAATACTCTGCATTTTGTAAAAAAAATTTATATACATGTTAATATGTTAATTGTGGAGATAAAATGTAAGTGATTGTGTCTGGTCAAACTAATTGTGTATTTTCATTCTCTGCGGCCATTAGTGTAAATATGCCATCATGGGTAAAAATTTGATGTGGTAACATCCTTTGATGATTATTCACTCTTTGTGACACCTGTAAAAAGAATAAAAAGATAATTTTAGGAACAGGGTACTGAAGTTTTTCATTAAAATTAGAAATAATACAAGAAATTAAATTATTTAATTATTATTATTTTTGTAAACCACTGATCTAGATACTTTTGTATTGTTTATATTTTAAATTAATTCGTAATGTAATTGTATGGAAATAGTAAAATTGTTTTCTACACAAACATAACTATGCGATAAAAATTATTAATAATAAAAAATAATCTCAGAGGAAATTCTCATATAAATCAATAAAAAACACTAATAATTATAATTATATGTCTATTTTGTTTTCTTCAAAATATACACGAGTTTGATTTGGATGTACACAATAGTACAAAAAAAAGGATTGTAATATTTCGCATCATGAAAGTAGGTCACTGTTGTTGGTGGACAATGTTGAAAGTCCTCGGGTTAGGTAATTTAATTAATTTTGCCGGTAGCGACGATATATTGTTGGGATCAAAATAACAATTCTGAGCGAAGGTCTGACCATCGATTGTACGAACAGGGTCGGCCGTCGCGTGCCATCATTGTCGGTGAGTTGTAGCGGCGGAGGGACTGCTAACGCTCGTGATTCCATGCATGCACTCCTGGTACCGAATGTCTATATGAATCCGTCAGGTAATTTGCCAGGTACGATTTTAATATCAAATTTCGTTCGTTCCATTGCTGTTTCGGACCTTTAGCCCCCCTCACACTACAAAAAAGCAGACTTATAAATTAAATTTGTATAGTTATAAATTATTAATTTTTCCGAGATACGAATTTATTATATATTATTAATAATAAATTATATTCTAAACAAAGAACTTAGAAATATAATCTAGTATGTATTTGTTTACAATGTCCAGTAAATTAGAATTATTATTTTATTTTTAATGACATTACTATCGTAGTAGAAAATCTGAAGAATTAAAAATATTTGAAAAGTTATAATATGATAATTTTAACTTACCTATGTCCTTACATAATTAATATTGTTTGGTGTCCAATTTAATGTATTTATAATTTAAATCATTCAATATAAACCAATCGGTGTACTAAATTTATCTTGTTTTGCAAAACATAGTTAAGACATAGTTGAAGTTTGATAATTCATTAGGTTATAGATTTACAAAAAAGATTTATATTTCAATGTCAATGAGAAGAGCATTACACAGAGTTAATCATAATAATATATTACCAAATGATAGATTTTATTGTATATTTAAAAAGTTCAATCAATTTTTTTACTAATTTATTATTATATCTATGAGGCATTTACCAGATATATTGTGTATTGCTGTATCAATAAACATTTAAATTATCCCGTCTCCCGTCGATCTGTTGGCCTCTCGCAGGGGCAGCGCGTTTGACGCTCTTTTGTGTTAGTGACGCGTTAGTGGCTAAATATAAATTACTACAATTCAATTACCTGATCTACTATTTGTTCAACTAATACACACTTTAATTTATACCTGAGTAAATATGTATAGAATATTATCATGCTTATGTGAGTAATTCCTTAGCAAAAAAATCAAATGAATATTTTAAGGCAATTATAAAATTAAATTTAATATTACTGAATACATTTTTAAAGGTCAAATTTATAATATTACACAAGTGATGTTATGTTTGTAATTTAAACATTATATTGTAATAACAAATATAAATATTTCATACACATCAACCATTGAAAATTGTTGTAAGGGGCAAAAGTAATTTTAAGTTCAAAAAGATTGCACATAGCAGGGTTCTATCACTGGATAGCTTCCCTCATCAAGTTACAATTTTATCGTCATTTTTTTTTTGTTTTATGTACAAAGACGTCCTATTTGCTCATTGTGTTTAGTAAAATACAGATTGTAAATTTTTTCAGCAATAAAAAAAAAAAAAAAAAAAAAGATTGCACAACTCATTAACTGAACATTGTTACCATATTACATAAACATTTTTAATCTGATGTAAAAATGAATAGAAAACTATTTATTTAATAATAGATTTAACTATTTATATTTAATATTTAACTATTATTATTTAAAAACATTTGACAAATTATAATTATCACATTACAAAAAAAAATAATTAAATTAGATTTTGATATAATTAACTACAAATGTTCTTTTAAAATACAAGATAACACTACATAAGGTGAACATGAGAATGAAATCTACATCTTTAAATACAAAAACAAAATAGCTATGTGTTTATGTACCAAATATACAATTCTAATATTATTCTATAAAAAGATTATAAATATTTATAATACAATTTGCAAAATCAAGTAATCAAATAATATTTCATACCAAACTAAAACATAATTATACAGAATCAATAAATTTCTACAATGCAATTACTAGATCTACTTTTTGTTCATCTAATACACATCTTAGTTAATGCCTGAGTAAATTTGTATAGAATATTATCATCCTTATGTGATTGATTCCTTAGCAGAAATATTAACCCAATAGTTTTAGGCATTTAAAAATAATAATGTAATATTACTGAAAACTTTTTTAAATGTAAAATTTTTAATATTACACAAGTGATGTAAAGTTTGTATATAATACATTATATTCTAATAAGGAATGTAAATATTTCTTAAACATCAACCATTGACAATTGTTGTGAGGGAAAAAAACATTTATTAAGACACCCTTGTATTGCACTCTTTTATTATACTCTTATGCTCTCTAGGTGTACTCAGAAAACAAAATTAAGATAAACATTATGAATATTTGATCTAAAAACTGTTTATACCAATTAGGTAACATTATAATAGTATTGCAAACAGTTACCTATATGGGATATGAATATAAATTGTATATAGGTACAAATCATACATTGTAATAACATTGTTATTAAGTTATAACAGTATTTTTTTTTCTGTGTTTGATGAGTTAGCAAAACTTCCATGTGAATTAGTTCATTAATAAAATTAACGTTAAACAAAAAATAAAATTTATGTTATATAAAGAGATGGAAGTTCACAAAGAACATGCATAACTGTTCTTAGCAGAACATCATTAGTTTCTTTTTGATTTTTTATTGAATGCCTGTATACAAAATAAAAGCACAACTAACATCTTTGGGTCTTTGTAAGACTCTTATTACTCTAGCCTTATACAAAATGACTTTCATAAAATTAAATAAGTTCCTGATAAGTCTGCACAACTCATAAACTGAAAATTATTATTATATTAAACAAACATTTGCCATTTGATATTAAAATGAATTAAAAATAATTTATAAAATATTGGATTTAAATATTATTATTTAAAAACATTTGTTTATTTGAATTGTCATAATAATGATAAAAAAATTAAATTAAATTTTAAAAGATTTTATTAAGTAATAATGTTCGATTAAAATACATGTAAGAGTAGAGTTATGTTTGGTTAACTGCAAACATTACATTTCCAAATAACTTAAGTTATACAAACCGAACTTGAATTATGTTTTTGTACCTCATTCCTTAACCGCAATTAATTTAGTTTCTCGTTCATTTAGTATTAAATGGAACTCGTTCCCATTGAAAATTGGTTATTTACCTTACATTAAATATTTTCACAAATATTATAAAAAATAATTTTTTAAATTGTTTTATTGTATGTACCAACATACATGGACGATATATTATTCTCAAATTCATCACTATGTTATATAAGTTATAAATTATATTACAGTTTAAAAAATATTATCGTATTCAAAATACCTACTTTTACCTAGATATCAATGTAAATAAGTTGGAAATATCTCATCATTTTTCGTTTTTTTTTATAAACGACATTTTTCTCAACTTGTTATTTGTCATTTTAGAGAAGAACAAAGTAATTACAATACCTTTGACAACCTTGCCTATATACAAACTGAAGTAACTTAAGTTCGTCGATAGGTTCAGTGCACCTAATGCTACGCTTCGTAAATTAAAGTATTAAAATGAAAATTATTATTACTTGAATACCAACAGTTTTAACAAATATCATATTATATAAAAAATTTTATAATCGAACGGTGTACGGATAATGGATACGTAAAATTGCTTTCAACACAAACAAATCTATGCGATAGAATTTATAAACAATAAAAAAAATTCCTAGAGGAAATTCTCATATACATCAATAAAACGCACTAATAATTATCATTATATATTTATTTTGTATCTTCTCAAGATATACGAGTTTGATTTGAATTTACACAATAGTACAACAAAAAGGCTTGTCAATATTTCGCGTCATGAGAGTAGGTCACTGTTATAGGTGGAAAATAATAAAATGCCTAGGATTGGTAATTAAATTAATTTTGCTGGTAGCGACGATATATCGTTGGGTTAAAAAAAACAATTCTGAGCGAAAGCCTGTCCATTGATATAGATCGTACGAAGAGATCAAGCGTCCTACGGCGGTGTTGAAAACCTATAAAGTGGTGTTCATAAGTAGAAGTTCGTGTACAGGATCGCCAGCGGTGGATATTATTGCCCGGGTCGGCTATCGTGTGCCTTCGTTGGAAGTGAGTAGTGGTGGCGGAGGGATAGCTAACGCTTGCGTTTCCTTGCATGCACTCCTGGTACCGATGGGCCATATGATTTTGATGTCAAATTTCATTCGTGCCATCGCTGTTTCGGACCTTTAGTCCCTCTCACACTATATAAAAACTGACTAATAAATTAAATTTTTAGTGTAATATTTAATTACTTATTACGAGATATTAATAAAAATATTCTAAACAAAAGAACTTAGAAATATAATCTAGTATGTATTTGGTTACAATTTTCAGTCTATTAGAATTATTATTTTATTTTTAATAACATACTATCGTAGTAGAAAATCTAAAGAATTAAAAATATTTGGAAAATTATAATATGATAATTTTAACCTACCTATGTCCCTACATAATTAATATTGTTCCCTTATATTCGCCTGCCATCCGCATGCGATCCTGGTACACCGAATCCATATTTTTCTCTTCTATGCTCCCCTCTCAAATCCGTTGCTTGCCGACTACGGATCCACCGTATTCGCCCATCAGAGGCCGAACGGACTACTGCTACTGCAAACTTGTTGGCTGCTCACTACCGCTACCACACGGACGACTATCGCCTTCCTGAACTGTCAGACTACACAGCAATCCACTGTACGTTGATGCCCCCACATGCACTCCTATTACCCAATAAGAAAGTACTAAGTTCAAAATACTGCCGTTACTGCTGTTGCACACGCGCACTTCCTTTACGTTTGGTAAATTCAAAATCGTTTAACAGAGTTTCGGTTAGAAATATTTGTTATTTTTTTATTGCATCGAATAATCATTGCTTCCGGCAATAAATACAAGAAAAATTTTATTTTTTAAATTTTTATTCGATGCCTTCCAAACGTTTCGCTAAAAACTGTCATGTCGAACCTTTTTTTATTGTGTGTATTTGTAATTAATCAAACCTATGCGTTAATATTGCATTCTAATTGTAAGTTATGTGTGACTGTACAGCAATAATTAAATTGTATTATTTTTTTGTTATGTTAAACATATAGAATTTTTTTTATATTTCAATCAGCATTTGTTTAATCAATGAATCGAATTATAACATTATTCTGTATTTATATGAAAATATGTAAAATACGTAAATAAATTGTAAAAATATTGTGAAGAATAATTATAGTTGAAATAATATTATGCGCTACTATTATTACTATATTATTTCCAAGACTAAAATGAAAATAAAAAGTCCCTCATCATTTACTTGCCCGACTACAACTGCCGGTGAAACGGCCCGTCCTGGGATAGACAGCCCGCACATTTTCCCGAAAGGCCAGTGCCGATTCCGCCTCCAAATATCTTCGTCGAAGACGATTATAGGGTACCACTCCTGGTACCCTATATCACTATAAAGGTTTGCAATACTGCCTTTACACTGCATTGCACACGGGCACGTCCGTTTCCTTTTATAAAATCAATTTTGGTTTGCAAAGCTCTGCTTAAATTTGTTTTCTTTTTCGTTGCTTCTGGTAATTAATCGACTATCCATATACGGAGTATGATAAGCCTTTGATTTTTGTGTTTTTGTTATTTATAAACCAATAGTTTTAATTGCATTCGTATTGTGAATGACATGTTACTGTACAGCTATAAGTTAATTGTATTATTTTATATTTTGTTATACTATCAGAATATTTTTTATATTTTGGCTTTAAAAAATTAATAAAAAATGAAATAAAAATAAAACGTTCATTTTTAAACTACCAATTGAATTATAATATTATTCTCTATTTGACTGAGAATTATTTATAATAATAATTCTCTTTGTTAGAATTATTATATTATGTGCTACACATTTTTTTTTTTACAAAACTAAAAAAAAAATTAAAAATATATGCCTTAACAACACAGGATGGGTTTATTTTCCAATTATTTATTAAACACTACAATATTTTTCTCGTGTGCAACTATTTGTGTAAGACTAAAATATTATTGAATTTTAGCATAAACTCCTATAATCGGCTACCAATGCACCAAAATTTTAGACGGTACATACAATAGTCTATTCGACGTAACTAAATTTGGTTAAAAATGTGTCATTACTATTTAGAACATTAATGTTATAATTATACAATTTTTAAATAAAATTATTCAAATTTATAAATAACTTAGTAGTACAATATTTAAATATTTCTTGAACATTTTTTGGGTGTATTGTTTATTTATTACGCAAATTCATCAACAAGATTACTATAGTCGGGTGAATGAATAGTGGCCGCTGATGCCCATGTTGTTATCAATCGCGCTTTACGTGATTCACTTTGAGAACCCATGGATTATCGAAAAAAAAAATTTGCCAGCGGCCACTTTTTATTCACCCGACTATAGTAAACTTTTGTATTTTAATACTCAACAAATTTAATAAAACCGCCTCATACCGTATCGTATCGTAACCTGTGCCGTTTCCGCGCCAAACATCGTCGACCGACACAATATTACCAAAAGCCGGCGACCCCTCGCATACAATCCTAATACCGAATAGGCTGTTTGGTTTGTAATATTGCCGACGTTACTAGACGTAGCATGACGTCACACACCCTGTGACACCTCCACTTCGCAAAAAAACCCGACAACCAGCCGCGTTGCCGCCGCCAAACTTTGTCGGTCGATACGACAAAATTACCATAAGCCGGCGACCCCTCGCATACACTCCTGGTACCGAATATGCTGTTAAGGTTAGAATATTGCCTTATATTGTTTTGCGCATGCTTAATGACCGTTTCGTTTAGTAGAATCAATATTCCATCGCAGAGCATGACGAAATTTTACTGTTACGCCCGTTCCGATTTGTAAAATCAATATAGCCAAAAGGAAAACGCCCTTCTCCACCACTAGCCCGGCCGCAACCTCCTCGCCGACAGCACACATTGTAGGCCCAACGTACCACCACCCTTCGCCGAGCAAACCGCAACCACCGTGACGGTCCATCCCGGGCAAAACAGTCACCGTCGCCTCCCCGCATTGTCGGACAACACGGCAATGCTACTGTACGCCGATCCCCCCCACATGCACTCCTGGTACCCAATAACAAAGAAAAGGTTCCGAATACCACAGGGTTCCAAATACTGCCTTTACGTTCAACTGCGCTAGCGCGCACGCTTTTCCTTTTGAAAAATCAATAACGTTTTACAGAGCTATGGTTAATAGATTTTTTCTCTTTTTTTCTTATCGCAACGAATAATCGTTGCTTCCGGCAATAAATTCTAGACAAATATTTAATTTTTGTATTTTTATTCGATGCCTCTCCCAAACTTTCCGCCGAAAACTGTCATGTCGAGCATTTTTTTTTGTGTGTGTATTTGTAAGTAATCAAATCAATGCGTTATTATTGCAGTCGTATTGTGATTAACGTGTCACTGTACAGCAATAATTAAATTGTATTATTTTGTTTGTTTTGTTATACTTTAAAAATGTTTTTTTATATTTTGGTCGAAAAAATAAATAAGCAATTGTTTAATCTATCATTCGAATTATAATATAATTATGTATTTATATAAAAATATGTATAATACATAAATAATAATTTTTGTTGGAATTATATTATGTACTACTTTTATTATTTAATTTTTTTTTACAATACTAAATTGAAAATAAAAAGTCCCTTCTAATCTACTAGCACGACTACTACCACCTGTGTGACGGTCCTGGGCCAGACAGCCCGCTGCCACTGCCGCCGCCGACAAACATTGTCGGCGCACACGATAATAATACCAAAAGCCGACGATCTCTTGCATGCACTCCTGGTACCCTATATCACGATTTAGGTTTGCAATATTGTATGACGTCATTTTACTGGTGGATTCCTTTTTGTAGTATCAAAATAATTAATAGAAAAAGGCCCTCCACCACCACTAGTCCGACAACAACCACTGGTATGACGGCCCATCCTGCACTAGACAGCTCGCGGCCGCCATACACCGTTAGACACCTCCACTACTCCGAAAGACACGACACCCTCTACGCCACAACCACACGACAACCCGTAAACCATTGCCGTTGCAGCCTCACAACATCGTCTTTTAAATCATAAATAATGCATGCACTCCTGGTACGCAATATCACGATAAAGGTTTACAATACTCCATGACGTCATTTTACTGGTGGGTTTCGTTTTATAGATTTAATTTTCGTTTGCAAAGTTTTGGTTAGAATTGATTTTTTTTTTTTATCACAACGAATCGTTGCTTCCGGCAAGAAATATATTACTCGAAAAAAAAATTTAAATTTTAAAATTATTATCCGATACCTCTTAATCTTTTTTTTTTTTGTGTATTTGTAATCTATCAAACCAATGCATATTATTGCAATCGAATTGTGATTATCGTGTGACGTCTGTACATCAATAATTTTATTGTATTATTTTTTTGTTTGGTTATTCTTTCAGATTTTTTTTTTTTATATTTTGGCCTACAAAATCTATAAATAATTTAATAAAAAAAGAAAATTAGTTGTTGAATATATCAATCCAATTATATTATTCTTTTTTTTTTTATGAAAATATATCATAATACTTTTAGTTGGAATTATATTATTTGTTACTACTACTTTACCTACTACTTGATTCACTACTTTTATTATTTTATTTTTTTTACAAACCCAAATTGAAAATAAAAGTCCCTTCTCATCTACTGACCCGACTACAAAAACCTGTGTGACGGCCCATCCTAGGCCAGACAGCCCCCTGCCGACACACAGTGTCCCAAAGTGCCCGATAGCTAGTGCCGTTGCCGCCAAACATTGTCGTCGAACACGAAAATAATGCTAAAAGCCGGCGATAAAAAGTGCATTTTTAATCTACCAATTGAATTATATTATTATTCTCTATTTGAGTGAGAATTAATTATAATGATAATTCTTTTTGTTAGAATTATTATATTATGTGCTTCAAATTTTTTTTTTTACAAAACTAAAAAAAAAATTAAAAATATATGCCTTAACAACACAGGATGGGTTCATTTTCCAATTATTTATTAGAACACTATATTATTTTTCTCGAATGCAACTTTTTGTGTAATACTCAATATTATTGAATTTTAGCATAAACTCCTATAATCGGCTACCAATGCACCAAAATTTTAGACGGTACATACAATTGTCTAATCGTCGTACCTTAATTTGGTTAAAAATTTGTCATTACCTTTTAGAACATTGATGTTATTATTATATAATTTTTTAATAAAATTATTCAAATTTTTAAATTACTTAGTAGTACAATATTTAAATATTTCTTGAACATTTTTTGGGTGTATTGTTTATTTATTACGCAAGTTCATCAACAAGATTACTAGTATAGTTTTGTATATAAATACTAAACTAATTCAATACACTATAAGGCACCTCGTATTATAAATTGTTCTTACTTTGATATAAAAATATATCATACAACACGAAATCACAATTTTATTTTGAAAGCGTTTGACGAACGAGTGGGTCTTATGGAAATTGTACATTTTTCATACTCTTTTTAGATTTATAGGAATACAATTCCTAAAATCAAGACCCGGCAAAAGTTCACTACCACTCACTCAACACAATAAGGTTCATTATTCATTGTGTTGAATTGAAATAATTTAATTCATTATTCATTGAATAGTGTGCCTATTTTTAAATTTGAAATAAAACCATTGTAGAAATAATCGTGATAATATTATGTATTTTAATATATGTAGCATCCAGTTAGTAAAATTGGTTATTTTAAAAGTGGTTGTGCACTTCGATATGTATCTATTTGGTGAAAATTACGTTTTTCTACACGATGTGGACATTTTTTGATCTTTTCATATAATGGATAAAATTTTTTTTATCTGTATTTAGCACAGTACATATTATGAAATGTTTAAATATATGAGAATTCGATTTAGTATATTTCTTTTATTATTCATAATGAAATACATAATATATCAACTAACCTTTTTTAAAATGTTCTGAGTACCTTTAATTATGTGTAATAGTGTTGTTGAAAAAAAATATATATACATATAAAATGATAAAATTAATGATATACACTAACAAGAATAGGTAAATAGGTCATTACAGAGAGGAAATCAAATAGTAAGACAAACTGTTTCCTCTATAAGATATAAATATAAATTGTATTTAGGTATACATCATACATTGTGTAAATACCTACAATGGTAGTTTTTATGTCTATACTCCCCTGCCAACCGCATGCCATCCTGGTACACCGACCCTTTATTATTCTCATCTGGGCTGTTGGCCTCCCGGCATCTCCGCTACTCACGGACCATTACACCGCCGTGTCGAACAATCTGTGGCCGAACGGCCCACCCCCGCCGACAGCACACATTGTAGGCCCCCCGTACCGCTACCCATCAGCGTGCATCTGCAACCACCGTAACGGTCCATCCCGGGCAAAACAGTCACCGTCGCCTCGCCACACTGTCAGACAACACGGCAATGCTACTGTACGCCGATCCCCCCCACATGCACTCCTGGTACCCAATAACAAAGAAAAGGTTCCAAATCCTGCAAGGTTCTAAATACTACAGGGTCCTAAATACTACAGGCTTCCAAATACTGCCTTTACGTTCCATTGCGCATGCGCGTATCCTTTTCCTTTTAAAAAAACAATAAATTAATACTGAACTCTGGTTAGAATTTTTTTTTTCTTTTTTTCTTATCGCAACGAATCGTTTCTTCCGGCAATAAATACAAGACAAATATTTAATTTTTGTATTTTTATTCGATGCCTCATACATAATGACATACATAATATATCAACTTGCTTTTGTAAAATGTTCTAATTACCATTAATAATGTGTAATATTGTTTTTGCAAAATAAAATATATATATATATATAAAATGATAAAATTAATGATATACACTAACAAGAGTTGGTAAATCAATACACACAGGAAATCACAATAATAATAAAAACTGTTACCTTTACTATATGGGATTGAAATATAAAATGTATATAGAGGTATACATCATACATTGTACAAAGGTTGTTTTTATGTCTATACCCGCCTGCCAACCGCATGCCATCCTGGTACACCGACCCTTTATTATTCTCATCTGGGCTGTTGGCCTCCCGGCATCTCCGCTACTCACGGACCAATCCCGTATTATTATCTTCTGATCTGTTAGGATCTGTTTGTTGCCCCCTGCAACTCCACTACTCAACTGCTATTACGCTGCCATCACGGTCCATCCGTGGTCGAACGGTCCATCACCGCCTCCAGCACACATTGTGGGTCCCCCGCACCACCACCGTTCACAATGCAGCCATAGATGATACCGTTACGGCCCTTCGCGGGCAAAACAGTCGACGTCGCCTCCCAGTAATGTCGGACAACACGGAAATGTACGCTGTACGCCGATGCCCCACATGCACTCCTGGTACCCAATAACTAAGTAAAAGGTTCCAAATACTGCCTTTATTGCCTTTATTGCGCACGCGCACACCCTTTTTATGTGTAAAATCGATAACATTATACAGAGCCCCTTTAGAATTGTTTTTTATTTTTTTTTTATCGCAGCGAATATTCGTTGCTTTCGGCAATAAATTGATACCCGAAAAAAATTAATAAATTTTAAATCAATCATAATAATTCTCCTATGCTTTTGTTATACTATCTGAGATCCTTTGGTAATGTGTAAAAGTTCTGTTGAAACATATAATATAGAGAAATTTTGTACAATGTTTAATTTAGTTCAGCAGTCTATCAGGTAACTTATGTTAAATATGCATCAAATAATTGAAAAAACAACATAAAACTATAAAAGGTGAGAATATACGAGTTTGGTTTAGTTTTTCACAATTGTACAATAAAATGGCTTGTCATATGTTGCGTAATGAGAGTAGGTCACTGTTGTTGGTGTACAATCTTAAAAGTCATCGAATTGCGTAAGTTTATTAATGTTGCCGGTAGCGACGATAAATCGCTGTGATCAAAAAAACAATTCTGATTTCTGTAATACACTACGAACAAATTTCGCGTTAAACAGTGGTATTATTAACCTAAAAGTGGTGTTAGTAACCAGATGTACATGTAAAGGATCTCCGGCAGTCAGTAGAATAGTCGGTGTCTCCCGTCGGCCTGTGTTCGTGCGGTGGCGATCACTGTCGGTGTCGGTAGCGGTGTTGGTGGCGGAGAGACGGCCAACGCTTGCTAATCCTTGCATGCATTCCTGGTACCGAATGTGCGTATGAATCCGCCAGGTATTTCGCACGGTACGATTTTAATGTCCAATTTCGTTCGTTCCATCGCTGTATCGGACTTGCCTATAGACCCCCTCACCAATACAAAAAAAAAAAAAACAAAAGACTAAAAAATTTAATTTGTATTCTTATATATAATTACTTTAAACGAGATATAAAGATTTTCCTACTGATATAATTTTCATTATTGTGCAATTATTAGTGTTTTTTAAAATAAATTTTTATATTAGTATTATTTATATTATTATAATAGCCACACAAATAAATTATTCCTATATAATGAATTCACCCGCACGTCTAAATACTTTGGAAAAATTAAAAATTATGACTACTGCAGAGTACCGCGGATCAACAAAACGTGAAAGAAATAAGAAAATTTTAAGATTTTTTATAAGTCGTTTCTGGCAAAAACATAATTGAAAATCTTTTTAATTTGATTATTCCAAAAAATGGATAAATTGTTATTTTCGTATATTATTTAATAGGTAGTGAAATAAGATATTTGGTGCAGGTGTGTCGTACTGGGCCAGACAATCATCGGCGAACACCACAATAATATAAAAACCCAGCGATCACACATAATCACTCCTGGTACCCAATATCACCATTAAGGTCTGCCTTTACCTCCCGAAGTAGTGCCTCACGACCATTCTGGAAGTGGGGGTATTGCAGGTTCGAAATAAAAAAAAAAAAAGATCTGCCTTTACATTGCATTACGCATGGGCACGTCCGTTTCCTTTTATAAAATCAATTTTGGTTTGCAGAGCTCTGCTTAGAAATGTTCTTTTTTTCGCAACGTATTATCGAAGCTATCGGTAATAAATAAACTATCCAATATACAGAGTATATATATAGTCTTTTATTTTTTGTGCTTTTGTTATTTATCAAACCAATCGTTTTAATTGCAGTCGTATTTTGTTATACTCTTAGATTATTTAGTATATTTTGGCTTCAAAAAATTAATAAAAAATAAAAAGTTCATGTTGAGTCTACCAATAAAAAAATAATATTTTTCTGTATTTGAGTGAAAAAAATTCTCATAATTCTCTTTATTAGAATTATTTTATTATGTGTACACCTATTTTTTTTTTTTTTTACAAAAATATGAACCTATTTAATACGTGTGTATTTTTAAATTATATATTAGTGCATTGAATTATTTCGAGGACTGTACATATAATAACAAAGTGTATAACCAGTGTAGAAAAAAGCGTAATAATATGTATTTTAAAAAATGTAGCATCCAGTTAGTAAAATAACTTATTTTATATAATAGATGGGAACTTAGAAATGTATCAATTTGGAGAAAATTAAGATTTCTCCACGATATGGATATTTATTGATCTTTTGATAAAATGGATAGAATTATTTTTATTTGTATTTAGCACAATAGATAATATAAAATGATTAAATATATGACAATTCAATTTAATATATTTCTTTAATTATTTTTAATGACATACATAATATTTCAACTAAGCTTTTGTAAAATTATCTGAGTACCTTGGGTTATGTGTAAAGTGGTGCTGAAATAGATAAAATAATTATTATACAATTTGCAAAATCAAGTAATTAAATAATATTTTATACCAAATTAAAAAATTATTATACAGAACCAATTAATTTCTACAATGCAATTATTGATCTACTATTTGTCCAACTAATACAAACCTTAATTTATATCTGAAAAATGTATAGAATATTATCATGCTTATGTGAGTAATTCCTTGGAAGAAAAATCAGACGAATATTTTTAGGCATTTATAAATTTAATTTAATATAACTAAATACCTCTTTAAATGTTTTAATATTACACATGTTATGTTTGGAATTTAAACATTATATTCTAATAAGAAATAAAAATATTTAGAATATTTGATCATAAAACTGTTCATACAAATTAGGTAACATTATAATAGTATTGCAAACTGTTACCTACATGGGATATGAATATAAATTGTATATAGGTACAAATCATACATTGTACAAACATTGTATTTAAGTCTATAACAGTATTTTTTTTTTTTTTTGTTTGATGAGTAAACAAAACTTCTACGTGAATTAGTCCATTAATAAAATTAACTTTAAACCAAAAATAATATTTATATTATATAAAGAGATGGAGGTTCACATTTAGCACTCTCTTATTATATAGGCTCTCTAGGTTTAACAAAACTGTGATAAACATTATGAATATTTTATATCATAAAACTGTTTATACAAATTAGTTAACATTATAATAATATTACAAACTGTTACCTATATAGGATAGAAATAAAAATTTAACATTATATTGTAATAAGAAATATAAATATTTTTTACACATCAACCATTGACAATTGTTATGAAGGGAAAAAATAATTTTATTATTGGATTAAAAAAAACTAATACTCTCTGGGTGTACTCAGAAAAACATAATTATAAAAAAATTTTGAATATTTGATCTTAAAAATGTTTATACAAATTAGTCAACATTATAATAACATTGCAAACAGTTACCTACATGGGATATGAATATAAATTGTATATAGGTACAAATTTTACATTGTAAAATCCTTGTTTTTAAGTCTATAGCAGTATTTTTTTTTTTTTTTTTTTTGTTTGATGTGTAAGCAAAACTTTAATTTGAATTATTTCACTTATAAAATTAACTTAGTTTCATTATAAAAATTTGACGTATTATTGAAGACCTGTATACAAAAAAAATGCACAACCAACATGTTTAGATCTTTGAAAGACTGTATGTATTCTAGCCTTGTACAAAGTGAATATTAGAAAATCGGATAAGTTCCCTAAGGTTGCACATCTCATAACCTGAACATTATTACCATATTACATAAACATTTGCAAACTGATATAAAAGTGAATTAAAAACAATTTATTTAATATTAGATTTAACTATTATGATTTAAAAACATTTTACAAATATTAATTATCATAATTAAAAAAAAAAAATTAAATTAGATATGTAAATAATTTATTATTAAGTAAAAATGTTGTTTTAAAATACATGTAAGAGTAGAGTTATGTTTAATTAACTGTTAACAATACATTTCCATATAACTATACATCATAAACTGGTGTGTAAAAGTGGAGGAGTGTGTTATCTATTAGCTTGTTCAGGGTGGCCTTCTGTAGTCTCCTGGTGTCGGTTCTCTTTAGCAATATCATGTGCCTAGGCATGAGACAAATTCTTCCTGACTGTCAGTCAACCACGTCTCCCCGATATATGTAAGGGCATGGTGAGTATATATATATATATATATATATATATATATCATGTGTAAAAATTTGATGTGGTAACATCCTTTGATGATAATTCAATTATTTTGGTGACACCTGTAAAAAGAACAAAAATATATATTTATGGAACTGGGTACTGAAATTTTTCTTTAAAATTAGAAGTAATAGTAGTTGTTAAATCATTTGTTTTGACAAGTAGTTAAATATTAAAGATTATGTAAACCACTCATCTAAATACTCTTGTACTGTTGTTTATATTTGAAAATAATTCATTATTTTGTTTTTCAAAGGCACTACCTATAAATTGTTAATAAAAAAATAAAAAATATACTATTGTAGTATTTTTGTATGTATCTATTGTTAAAAAAAAATGAACATTAGCCTAAAATGTGTTAATTTACTAATATATTTTTATATGGAACAGTTTACATAAGATGAGGTAAATGAAATATTATTGTGATGTTGTCATGTTATATCTCTGTGTTATATATATTCAATCACTTTTGTTAATTCTGTAATTTATAATTATTTGATGTAGAAAATTAACAATTCTTACCTAGTATTAGGTGGGTAATATACTTTGCTCACCATCAGTCAACCATCTCTAACGGATATATGTAAGGGCATGTTACAGTATATATATATATATATATATCTTGTGTAAATATTTAATGTGGAAACATCCTTTGATGATTATTCAATTATCTTAGTGACACCTGTAAAAAGAACAAAAAAGTATATTAATGGAACTGGGTACTGAAATTTTTCATTAAAATTAGAAATAATACTAGATGTTAAATCATTTTTTTTGGCAAGTAGTTAAATATTAATAATTATGTAAACCACTCATCTAGATACTCTTGTACTGTTGTTTATATTTTAAATTAATTCATTATTTTGTTTTACATAGGCACTACCTATAAAATGTTAATGAAAAAATAAAGATTATACTATTGTAATATTTTTGTACATAATACTTTTGTCTATTCCATAATTTATAATTATATGATGTAGAAAACTAACATTACCTAGTATTAGGTGGATAGTATTCATTGTCTTCGGTAATGTCTGATCCATGGTTAATAATTCGGAGTAGAAAGAATTAAATGTTTTCTAACCTTCATGATGTACCTATGTGTCCATATTCCATATTCCATTAAAAAAAAAAATAAATGTTTTTGACACTGGCATTTAATATCTGTTACTAAGTGACTGAACTAGGATCAAGCTAGGAAAATAAAGTTACATTGATAGTTAAAAAAGTGACATTCTACTTACAGTAAAAGAATTTTCCAATGGTATTTGTTAGCTTACAAAATTATGCGTTTCCAGAACACCCCATTGCATTACATTGAGACAATGAAAATAACAGTAGGATTTCATAGTTACTGCCGTCATGTTCAGTACGTTAGACGTTTACTTTGAATACATTCAATTTAAATTGAATCAAAAACTACTGAACACAAATTTTGGTGTATGATCTTTAGATATACAGTATCAAAAATCGTCCTTCCAAACAATGTTATCAACTGCCGATAACAATATTTGATAACAAATATTGTGATTACCACTTTTTTTTGTGTTGTATTCTGGCTACTATAGCCGTATTGCTAAATGTCAATTTTGTATCTTTGATCCTTACTTTTTCCTCATTTATGGCGGCCATAACATAGCGGATAACAATGTCTTTTTGAGTATTTCAGACACTGTGTAAGCAGATATTTTATCATCATGGACCACACATAGTGTTTTAAAATATTATGTTTATACTGCTTTTATAGTGGTAGTCATGGAAATAATTTTTTTATCCTGTAATCCTAGTAATCACCTTTTAGTTTATAGCAATAATTGTGTTTTCGCCAGAGACGAGAATAAATCTTTTCCTATTTTATTTTATTGTTTTTTTTATTTTACTAAAAAATGTATTCTTCGCATGTTGACTAATAAATAACATTCACATTAAAATGACAAAACAAAAAAAAATATATATACTCTGCACTTTGTAAAAATAATTTGTATACATGTTAAAATGATAATTTTGGAAATAAAATGTGAGTGATTGTGTCTGGTCAAACCCATTGTGTATTTTCATTCATTGCGGCCATTAGACTATAAATTAATCCGTGGACACAATATAAAATAGAAAATATTCCAATCAACATTTTATGTGGCATATGCACTAATAGTTTTGTATTTGCAATATATGAGCACAAATCGTGAGTAAGTATAGTCGAGTCGAATTTATATTTGTTTTTAAAAAAATAAAAAAATTACCTAATTCATTAAAAATTACTTTATATGTTTAATATTTTTTTCTTTCTTTTTTGACAATAATAAATGTTTGTTTTATATTACAATTTAGTGTAATATTCTATGGTTTAATGTTAAATTAATTATATTTATAAAATTTAGATCAGAGTATTTTTTTGTAAAATACTTAATACAAGTGATGCCATTGTGATTTTTGTGTCAAACCGAACATAAATTTTGTTTTTGTACAAGTACTGAACCTCATTTTTTTAGTGTAAACCACAATTCTCTCAGTTCTTTGTTCATTTAGTATTAAAAGGAACTCGTTCCAATGGAAAATTTGCTATTTACCTTACATTAAATCTATATAAAAATATTTGTTTCAATAATTTTTTTATTGTAAGTACCTAAAAACGTGTACGAAATAATATACTCAAATGCAATACCAATTTAATAAGGTTATAAATTATATTACACAATTTAGAAAATATTATCGTTTTCAGAATACCTACTCTTACCTATATATCAATGTAAATTAGTTGGAAATATCTCATTAATTCTCTTTTTTATTAA
Source organism: Tuberolachnus salignus (assembly GCA_956483605.1). Taxonomy (NCBI): domain Eukaryota; kingdom Metazoa; phylum Arthropoda; class Insecta; order Hemiptera; family Aphididae; genus Tuberolachnus; species Tuberolachnus salignus. Next base: position 20,783,495 of record OY101431.1, on the reverse strand, counting down.
AAACGACATTTTTACTATGTATTATTTGTAATTTTAGAGAAGAACAAAGGAATTGCAATAACTTTGACAACACTGCATAAATACAAACAGAAGTCGTTTAAATTTATCTATATGTTCGATGCCACCTAATGCTACCACTCGTCTTTTAATATTTTAAAATGTAAATTATTATAATTTTAATACCAACAGTTGTTATCATAATATTATATATTTATTTTTATAATCGAACTGTGTACGGATAATGGATACGTAAAATTGCTTTCGACATGAACATAACTATGCCATAAAATGTATTAACATTAAATAATAATCTCATAGGAAATTCTCATAAAGATCAATAAAATACACTAATAATTATATGTCAATTTTATTTTCATCAAAAAATACACGAGTTTGGTTTGGATGTACACAATAGTACAAAAAAAAGGATTGTAATATTTCGCATCATGAGAGTAGGCCACTGTTGTTGGTGGACAATGTTGAAAGGCCTCGGATTGGGTAATTTAATTAATTTTGCCGGTGGCCATGATATATCGTTGGGATCAAAAAAACAATTCTGAGGGAACGCCTGACCATCGATATAGATTGTACGAACAAATCGACGGTCATACGGCGGTTTTGAAAACCTAAAAAGTAGTGTTCATAAGTAAATGTTCGTCTACAGGATAGCCGGCGGTCGATATTATTGCCCGGGTCGGCCGTCGTATGACGTCGTTGTCATTGAGTAGCGGGTGGGGCGGAGGGACAGCTAATGCTTGCGTTTCCTTGCATGCACTCCTGGTACCGATGGTCCATTTGAAGCCGTCAGGTAATTCACCAGGTACGTTCTCGATGTCAAATTTCCGCGTGCGTGCTACGGTGGTGTTGAAAACCTATAAAGTGGTGATCGTAACCAGAAGTTCGTGTACAGGATCGCCGGCGGCCGACAATATTGCCCGGGTCAGCCGTCGCGTGCCATCATTGTCGGTGAGTTATAGCGGCGGAAGGACAGCTAAAGCACGTGATCCTTGCATGCACTCCTGGTACCAAATGTCCATATGAATCCGTCAGGTAATTTGCCAGGTATGATTTTGATGTCAAATTTCGTTCGTTCCATGGCTGTTTTGGACCTTTAGCCCCCCTCACACTACAAAAAAGCAGACTTATTAATTAAATTTTTATTGTTATATATATAATTACTTTTTACGAGATATTAATAATAATATTTTAAACAAAAGAACTTAGAAATATAATCAAGTATGCATTTGTTTATAATATTCAGTAAATTAGAATTATTTTTTTATTTTTAATGACATTACTATCGTAGTAGAAAATCTAATGAATTAATAATATTTGGAAAATTAAAATATGATAATTTAAACCTACATATGTCCCTACATAATTAATATTTTTTAGTGTCCAACTAATGTATTAATAATTTAGATAATTAATCGGTGCTCTTTATTTAACTTGTTTTTGCAATAAATATTTTATTAACAATTAGTACTTTTAATATAACCACTTTTTTGTTATTTTTATTGAAATTGGCTTTCCATTTAAAAGTTTATATATCAAATAAAAATAAATAAAAGATAATAAATAATGTAATAAAAACATACACTACATACACTAAAAGCTCCATTGTATCAAGTTAGTGAAAATAATGTTTATTTACACTATATGGACAATCTATTCATGATTTGATTAATGGTCATTTTATACACATTGTGTAATATTTTATTGTTATGTAATATTCATATTGACAAAAACATTTAATTATATAATTAAACTAGTGGATTTAGTATATTATTTATTATTATTATTATGTATAGTATTGACACTAGGGTTTAGTGAATTTATCAGAGTGCCTTTGTTATTATGTAACTGTGTAGTTGATGTATAAAATATATATATATAAACTAGTATAGCAGCCAATCAGCCTATTCAACGTAAATATGTATCAAATAGTAAAAATAGCAAGTGCTATTTAGGAATAATTTTTTTGTCTCCTTATAGCCAACTTTTTTTTTTGCAGATATTACTTCATGAACAATAAAGTACAGGTCATATTCCCGCTCCCAGTGTCTTACCCAAAAGACATTGGTGAAAAATTGTTAATTAATTAACCTATCAATTAATAAAAGAGATTTATATTTCAATGTCAATTAGAAGTGTGTAAACACAGGTAATCATAATAATATATAACCAAATGAAAGATATTATCATATTTTTTAAAAAGTTCAAACCATAATTATACTAATTTATTATTATATCTATGAGGCATTTACTAGATATATTATGTGTCGCTGTATCAATAAACATTTAAAATCTAATAAATTACTATTTAACTTTTAATTATGTTGGGTGAATATACGTATATTATTCTGTTTAATAATCTGTCATTTAGTCAACAAATATCCATCATATACTAATTATATAACATTTAAAATTCAATATTGAGTTAATATATTTAGGATATTATCAGGCTGTGTGGGTAATTAATTTGCTGAGAAATCAAACAATTTATTTTACACATTAAAAAAAAAAATTTAATTTTATTGTTAGAAACTATCTTATTATATAGTCTCTATAGGTATATTAGAGATTCGCGCTGTGGCCGTTAAGGCCTAGCACGTGATGTCGTCGCTCGGCCGGCTCTTGCCTAACATCGGCGGCCAACAAGAGCGCAAGAAGCGGCTACTGGTAAGCGTCGTGCACAGCATTCTGCTGTACGGTTCTCCCACGTAGGCTTTCTCCCTGCCTTTAAGCCCACGGGTCCTCGCTGTTATGGTGGCAGTTCAGCTGCGTGTAGCTCTTCGAAGCGTGTGCGCCTACAGGATCGTCTCGCACAAGATGGTGCTAATCGTAGCAGGACTGCCTCCCGTCGATCTGTTTGCCTCTCGCAGGGGCAGGACGTTTGACGCTCTGCAAGCGTTAGTGGCTAAAAGCGGGCGACGAACCTCGCCCGTCAGCACTCTGTACGATGATCCTCCTCGCCACCAGTTGGGTGCGTCGGATTCAATCTACGGAAGCACCGGAGGACCGCAAGGGCGCGTTAATTCGTTCGCTCATCCTCTCCTGACGTGCTGGTGCGGTGGGTTAGGCGAACGCACGGTTCCATGACGTACCGCCTCACTCACTGTTCACGGGGCACGGATGATTCAACTCGTTCATTTACCGTATTGGGCGAGCCCTGTCCCCCGGCTGTTCTCACTGCAGATTACGAGGAGAACGAGGTGGATGAAGACGCTCTCAAGACTTTGATGCGCTGCGAGGCGATTGACGGGGACAGAAAGCGCCTGGTTCAGAGGATTGGTCTGTTCGAACCGGGCGACTTGGTGCCGCTCATGCTGGAGTCCCCAGACCACTAGGAAGCCGTGGTTGACTTCGTTGAAGCTGTCATCACGGAGATGGAGTTTACATAACGGCAGCGCCAAACCCTTGACGTCACCGACGTTCGCCTTTTTCAAGAGCATCGCCGCCGTCGTTGATAGAGGCCCCGTAGTCGCTGAACCGCGAGTAGGAAGTGTTTGCCTACAGCTTGTGAGAACAGCAAACGTGCTTCGGCCTGGCTACTGCCAATCCCCACGGTAGGGCAAGTATAGCTGTAAAAATATGTGAGCCCGCCCAATAAGGGAAACCTGGATTTTACTAATTTATTAATTGTAATTGCATTTATTTAATAAATGATGGCGACCCGCCTCTCGAAGTAGTGCCTCACGGCGTTTTCGGGAGGTGGGGGATATTGCCGGTTTTATAAATAAAAAATAGAAAAAAAGTCATACTTGGAGAAATAAAAGTGAGAAAAACATGATTATGAGGAACCAAATTATTATAAATATCAGTTACAATATACTAATACAACAAACTGTTACCTATTCGCTTATATTCGCCTGCCATCCGCATGGGATCCTGGTACACCGAAATCATAATTTTCTTTTCTAAGCTCCCCTCTCAAATCCGTTACTTGCCGACTACGGAACTACCGTATTGCCCATCAGAGGCCGAACAGCCTTCTACCTCCACCAGCACATTTTGTAAGCGCCCCGCACGGCTACCATTCAATATGAAAACGCTTCCTTCGTGTCGGCCCATTCTGGGCAAAACACTCGCTGCCACCACAAACTAGTTGGCCGCTCACCGATATGCACTGACGGACAAGATGGAAATGCTACTGTACGCCGATCCCTCCACATGTACTCCTGGTACTTTATCAGGCAGTACGAGGTTCGAAATACTGCTTTTATGTACCATTGTGCACGCACGCATCCTTTTCGTTTTGAAAATCAAACGTTTTACAGAGCTCCGGTTAAAAGTGATTTTTTATTCTATCGTCATGAATAATTATTGCTTCCAGCAATAAATACAAGAAAAATTAAAATTTTTAAATTTTTATTCCATGCCTTCCAAACTTTTCGACAAAAAATGTCATGTTGAACCTTTTTTTTTTGTGTGTATTAGTAATTAAACAAATCAATGATTTATTATTGCAGTCGTATTGTGATTTTTGTGAGACTGTACAGCTAAAATTTAATTGTATTATTTTTATTTTGATATACTATCAGAATTTTTTTTATATTTTGGTTTAAGAAATTAATAAAAATAAAAAGTTCATGTTTAATCTTCCAATTAAATTATAATATTATTCTGTATTTAAGTGAGAATAATTCTTATAATTTCCTTTGTTGGAACTATTGTATTATATGCAACAAATTTTTTTTTTTTACAAAACTAAAAAAAAAATTAAAAATATATGCCTTAACAAACATGATGGGTTCATTTTCCAATTATTTATTAGAACACTACAATATTTTTCTCGAGTGCAACTATTTGTGTAATAATGAAATATTATTGAATTTTAGCATAAACTCCTATAATCAACTACCCATGCACCAAAATTTTAGACTGTACATACAATAGTCTAATCGTCGTGGCTAAATTTGGTTAAAAATTTGTCATTAGCTTTTAGGACATTAATGTTATTATTATACAATTTTTTAATAAAATTATCTAAATTTATAAATTACTTAGTAGTTCAATATTTAAATTTTTCTTGAACATTTTTCGGGTGTATTATTTATTTATTACACACGTTCATCAAAAAGTTTACTAGTACAATTTTGTATATAAATACTCAACTAATTCAATACACTATAAGGAACCTCGCATTATAAATTGTTCTGATTGTTTGATATAAAAATATATCATACAATACGTAATAACAAAATTATTTTGAAAGCATTTGACGAACGAGTGGATCATACGGAAATCGTACATTTTCCATACTCTTTTTAGATTAATGGGAATACAATTCCTAAAATCAAGGCACAGCAAAAGTTCCCTACGACTCACTCGGCATAATACGGTTCATTATTTTATGTGTGTCTATTTTTAAATTTTATATATAATTATAACATAGCATTGATGAATTATATCAAGTACTGTATTTATAACAACAATGTGTATAACCAGTGTAGAAAAAATCGTAATAATATTATGTATATTATTATATGTAGCATCAAGTAAGTAAAATAGCTTATTTTATAACGTGGTTGTGCACTTCGATATGTATCTATTTGTTGAAAATTACGTTTTTCTCCACGATATGGACATTTTTTGATCTTTTCATATAATGGATAAAATTATTTTTATCTGTATTATGCACAGTACATATTATGAAATGTTAAAATATATGAGAATTCGATTTAGTATATTTCTTTTATTATTTATAATGACATACATAATATATCAACTAAGCTTTTGTAAAATGTTCTGATTACCATTAATAATGTGTAATAGTGTTTTTGCAAAATAAAATATATATATAAAATGATAAAATTAATGGTATACACTAACAAGAATTGGTAAATCAATACACACAGGAAATCACAATAATAATACAAACTGTTACCTTTACTATATGGGATTGAAATATAAAATGTATATAGAGGTATACATCATACATTGTACAAAGGTTGTTTTTATGTCTATACCCGCCTGCCAACCGCATACTATCCTGGTACACCAATCCCGTATTATTATCTTCTGATCTGTTAGGATCTATTTGTTGCCCCCCCGCAACTCCACTACTCAACAACTATTAAGCTGCCATCACGGTCCATCCCTGGTCGAACGGTCCATTACCGCCTCCAGCACACATTGTGGGTCCCCCGCACCACCACCGTTCACAATGCAGCCACAGGTACCGTACGGCCCTTCGCGGGCAAAACAGTGGACGTCGCCTCCTAGCAATGTCGGACAACACGGAAATGTACGCTGTACGCCGATGCCTTACATGCACTCCTGGTACCCAATAACTAAGTAAAAGGTTCCAAATACTGCCTTTATTGCATTTATAAAAGCCTTAGAATTGTTTTTTATTTTATCACAATGAATAATCGTTGCTTTCGGCTATAAATTGATTACCCGAAAATAATTATACATTTTAAATCATACATAATCATTTCACTATGCTTTGTTAAATTATCTGAGTACCTTTGGTAATGTGTAATTGGTCTATTGTAACCTAAAATATAGAGATAATCTTGTACAAACTTGTTCAGCAGTCTATCAGTTAACTTATGTTAAATATGCATCAAATAATTGAAAAAACAACATAAAACTATAAAAGGTGAACATTAGAATGAAATATAAGTCATCAAATACAAAAACATAATAGCTATGTTTTTCTTTATTTTTATAATTATTTTATTGAGTACCTATGCAATATATAATGGACTGTGGAAAACGAGTAGAGTATTTATGTTCCAATATTAATAAAATTATTTCATTAAAAGTGTAAGGATAATTATTATACAATTTGTAAAGTGAAGTAATCAAATAATATTTTATACCAAATAAAAACATTATTATACAGAACCAATCAATTTCTACAATGCAATTACTAGATCTACTATTGGTTCAACTAATACACACCTTAAATTATACCTGAGTAAATATGTATACAATATTATCATGCTTATGTGAGTAATTCCTTAGCAGAAAAATCAAATAAATATTTTTAGGCATTTATAAATTTTAATTTTATATTACTGAATACATTTTTAAATGTCAAATTTATAATATGACACAAGTGATGTTATGTTTGTATATTAAACATTATATTCTAATAGGAAATGTAAATATTTCTTAAACATCATACATTGAAAATTGTTGTAAGGGGAAATAATCATTTTATTTGCAATAAGATTGCACAATTCATTAACTGAACATTTCTACCATATTACATAAACATTTGCAATCTGATATAAAAATGAATTAAAAACAATTTATTTAACAATGAACTTAAGTATAATTTTTTAAACATATTTGACAAATTAAAATTATCACAATTAAAAAAAAAATAATTAAATTAGATTTTAAAATAATTGAGTACAAATGATCTTTTAAAATACAAGTTAAAACTATAAAAGGTGATCATGAGAAAGAAAGCTAAATCTTTAAATACAAAAACATAAATGCTATGTGTTTAATATACAATTCTATAATTAATCAATGAAAAGTATATAAATAATTCTAATACAATTTGCAAAATCAAGTAATCAAATAATATTTCATACCAAACTAAAACATAATTATACAGAATTAATAAATTTCTACAATGCAATTACAAGATCTACTTTTTGTTCATCTAATACACACCTTAGTTAATGCCTGAGTAAATATGTATAGAATAATATCATGCCTATGTGATTGATCCTTTAGCAGAAATATTAACCCAATAGTTTTAGTCATTTAAAAATAATAATGTAATAATACTGAATACATTTTTAAATGTCAAATTTTTAATATTACTCAAGTAATGTTAAGTTTCTTATTTAAACATTATATTGTAATAAGAATTATAAATATTTCTTATACATCAACCTTTGACAATTGTTGTGAGGGGAAAAAATCATTTGTTAAAACACTTAATAACATTAAAAATAACAAAAAAAAGGTTATTTTGAAAGTATTAATTTTGCACTTTCTTATTATACTCTTATACTCTCTGGGTGTACCCAGAAAACAAAATTAAGAAAAATATTATGAATATTTGATCTAAAACAGTTTATACAAATTAGGTAACATTTAAATAGTATTGCAAACTGTTACCTACATGAGATATGAATACAAATTGTATATAGGTACAAATCATACATTGTACAAATGTTGATATTAAGTCAAACAGTATTTTTATTTCTGTGTTTGATAAGTAAGCAAAACTTATATGTGAATTAGTTCATTAATAAAATTAACGTAAATACAAAAATAATATTTATGTTATATAAAGAGAGGTTCACAAAGTACATGCATAGCTGTTCTTAGTAGGATACCATTACTTTCTGTTTGAAAAATTGATTTTTTATTAAATGCCTGAATACAAAATAAATGCACAACTAACTTTTTTGGGTCGTTGTAAGACTCTTATAACTCTAGCCTTATACAAAATGACTTTTATAAAATTAGATAAGTTCCTGATAAGTCTTCACAACTCATAAACTAAAAATTATTACCATATTACACAAACATTTGCCATTTGATATAAAAATCAATTAAAAACAATTTATAAAATATTGGATTTAAATATTATTAATTAAAAAAATTTGATTACTTGAATTGTCATTATAAAGATAAAAAAATTAAATTAGATTTTAAAAGAATTTATTTAGTAAAAATGTTCATTTAAAATACATGTAAGAGCAGAGTTATGTTTGGTTAATTCTTAACATTACATTTCCATATACCTATACATCATAAACTGGTGTGTAAAAGTAGAGGAGTGTGTTATCTATTAGCTTGTTCAGGGTGGCCTTCTGTAGTCTCCTGGTGTCGGTTCTCTTTAGCAATATCATGTGCCTAGGCATGAGACAAATTCTTCCTGACTGTCAGTCAACCACGTCTCCCCGATATATGTAAGGGCATGGTGAGTATATATATATATATATATATCATGTGTAAAAATTTGATGTCGTAACATCCTTTGATGATTATTCAATTATCTTGGTGACACCTGTAAAAAGAACAAAAATATATATTTATGGAACTGGGTACTGAAATTTTTCTTTAAAATTAGAAATAATACTAGATGTAAAATCATTTGTTTTGGCAAGTAGTTAAATATTAATAATTATGTAAAACACTCATCTAGATACTCTTGTACTGTTGTTTATATTTGAAAATAATTCATTATTTTGTTTTTCAAAGGCACTACCTATAAATTGTTAATAAAAAAATAAAAAATATACTATTGTAGTATTTTTGTATGTATCTATTGTTAAAAAAAAATGAACATTAGCCTAAAATGTGTTAATTTACTAATATATTTTTATATGCAACAGTTTACATAAGATGAGGTAAATGAAATATTATTGTGATGTTGTCTATATATTCAATCACTTTTGATAATTCTCTAATTTATAATTATTTGATGTAGAAAATTAACAATTCTTACCTAGTATTAGGTGGGTAATATACTTTGCTGGCTATCAGTCAACCATCTTTAATGGATATATGTAAGGGCATGTTACAGAATATATATATATATTGATATATATATTGTAGATATTTAATGTGGAAACATCCTTTCATGATTATTCAATTATCTAAGTGACACCTGTAAAAAGAACAAAAATATATATTTATGGAACTGGGTACTGATTTTTTTCATTAAAATTATAAATAATACTAGATGTTAAATCATTTGTTTTAGCAAGTAGTTAAATATTAATAATTATGTAAACCACTCATCTAGATACTCTTGTACTGTTGTTTATATTTTAAATTAATTCATTATTTTGTTTTTCATAGGTAATACCTAAAAATTGTTAATAAAAAAATAAAGAATATACTAATGTAATATTTTTGTACATATCACTTTTATCTATTCTATAATTCTTAATTATTTGATGTAGAAAATTAACATTACCTAGTATTAGGTGGGTAGTATTCATTGTCTTTGGTAATGTCTGATCCATGGTTAATAATTCGGAGTAGAAAGAAATAAATGTTTTCTAACCATCATGATATACCTATGTGTCCATAAACCATATTTCATTAAAAAAATAAATAAATGTTTTTGACACTGGCATTTTATATTCTGTTACTAAGTGACTGAACTCGGGTCAAGCTAGGAAAATAAAGTTACATTGATAGTTAAAAAGCGACATTCTACTTACAGTAATATAATTTTCCAATGGTATTTGATAACTTACTAAATTATGCGTCTCCAGAACACCGCATTGCATTACATTGAGACAATGAAAATAACAGAAGGCATGCATATTTAATGCCGTCAAGTTCAGTATGTTAGACGTTTACTTAGAATACTTTCAATTTAAATCGAATCAAGAAGTACCAATTTTGGTGTATAAACTTCAGATATATAGTATCAAAAATCGTCCTTCCAAACAATGTTATCAACTGCTGATAACAATATTTGATAACAAATTTTGTGATTACTTCTATTTTTTGTATTGTTTTCTGGCTACTAGAAGTGTATTGCTATACATCAATTATGTATCTATTTTGCTTACTGTTTTCCTCGTTCGTTACGGCCATAACTTTGCGGATAACAATTTCTTTTTGGGTATTTTGGACACTGTGTAAGCAGATATTTTATGATCATGGACCACACATAGTGTTTTAAAATAATATGTTTATACTGTGTTTATAGTGGTAGTCATGGAAATAATTTTTATATCCTATAATCCTAGTAATTGGGAGGTGAGGTTGCGACCTTGCGACTCTGGCGTCAAACTGAACTTGAATTATGTTTTTGTACCCCATCTAAACCTCATTCCTTCACCGCAATTCGTTAGTTCCTCGTTCATTTAGTATTATAAGGAACTCTTTCCTATGGAAAATTGGATATTTACCTTTCGTAAAATTGCTTTCAACACAAACAAATCTATGCGATTGAAATTATAAACAATAAAAAAAATTCTCCGAGGACATTCTCATACACAACAATAAAACACACTAATAATTATAATAATATGTCTATTTCGTTTTCTTCTCAAAATATACAAGTTTGGTTTGAATTTACACAATAGTACAGCAAAAAGGCTTGTCACTATTTCGCGTCATGAGAGTAGGATACTGTTTTTGGAGGAAAATAATAAAAGGCCTAGGATTGGGTAATTTTATTTAATTTTGCCGGTAGCGACGATATATCGTTGGGATCAAAAAAACAATTCTGAGGGAATGCCTGACCATCGATATAGATTGTACGAACAATTCGTGGGTCATACGGCGGTTTTGAAAACCTAAAAAGTAGTGTTCATAAGTAAAAGTTCGTCTACAGGATAGCCGGCGGTCGATATTATTGCCCGGGTCGGCAGTCGTATGACGTCGTTGTCATTGAGTAGTGGGTGGGGCGGAGGGACAGCTAACGCTTGCGTTTCCTTGCATGCATTCCTGGTACCGATGGTCCATTTGAAGCCGTCAGGTAATTTACCAGGTACGTTTTCGATGTCAAATTTCGTTCGATCCATCGCTGTTTCGGACCTGTAGTCCTCCTCCCACTATATAAAAACAGACTAATAAATTAAATTTTTATTGTTATATATAAATACTTTTTATGAGATATTAATAAAAATATTCTAAACAAAAGAACTTAGAAATATAATCTAGTATGTATTTGTTTACAATTTTCAGTATATTAGAATTATTATTTTATTTTTAATGACATTACTATCGTAGTAGAAAATTTAAAGAATTAAATTTGGATAATTATAATATGATAATTTTAACATGCATATGTCACTACATAATTAATATTTTTTAGTGTCCAACTAATGTATTAATAATTTAGTTAGTTAATCGTTGCCCTTTATTTAACTTGTTTTTGCAATAAATATTTTATTAACAATAAGTACTTTTAATATAACCACTTTTTTGTTATTTTTATTTGTAAGTGGTTTTCTAATTAAAATTTTATATATCAAATATCAGAAATAAATATTCATCCACTACATACACTTAAAGATCCATAGTATCAAATTATTGTATATTACTTGTTATTATTTTATATAATATTGACACTAGGGTTTATTGAATTTATCAGAATGCCTTTGTTATCATGTATCTGTGTAGTTGATGTATAAAATATAATTATAAACTAGTATGACAGTCAATCAGCTTATTCAACGTAAATATATATCAAATAGTAAAAAAAGCAATAACTATTTAGCAACAATTTTTTTTTTTCATATATTACTTTATATACAATAAATTACAGGTCATATTCCCACTTCTAATTTCTTACCCAAAAGACATACGTGAATAATTGTTAACTAATTAACCTATCAATTAATAAAAGAGATTTATATTTCAATGTCAATTAGAAGAGCATTACACACTGGTAATCATAATAACATATAACCAAATGATAGATATTATTATATTCTTTAAAAAGTTCAAACTATTATTATACTACTTTATTATTATATCTATCAGGCATTTACCAGATATATTGTGTACCGCTGTATCAATAAACATTTAAATTTTAATAAATTACTATTTAACATTTAATGTTAGGTTTGGGTGAATATATATTATTCTGTTTAATAATCTGTCATTTAGTCAATAAATGTTTAACATATACTAAATATATAACATTAAAAATTCAATATTGAGTTAATATATTCTTTAATAATAATCTCAGAGGAAATTCTCATATACATCAATTAAACACACTAATAATTATAATTATATGTCTATTTTGTTTCTTTTCAAAATATACGAGTTTGGATTGAATTTACACAATGGTACAACAAAAAGTCTTGTCAATATTTCGCGTCATGAGAGTAGGTCACTGTTGTTGGTGGAAAATAATAAAAGGCCTAGGATTGGTTATTTAATTAATTTTGTCGGTAGCGACGATATATTGTTGGGATCAAAAAAACAATTCTGAGCGAAAGCCTGTCCATCGATATAGATTGTACGAACAGATCGAGCGTCCTACGGTGGTGTTGAAAACCTATAAAGTAGTCTTCATAAGTAGAATTTCGTGTACAGGATAGTCGGCGGTCGATATTATTGCCGAGATCGGCCGTCGTGTGCCACCGTTATCTGTGAGTAGTTGTGGTGGAGGGACACCTAACGTTTACGTTTACTTGCATGCACCCCTGGTAGTGATGGGCCATATGATTTTGATGTCAAATTTCGTTCGTGCCATCGCTGTTTTGGACCTTTAGTCCCCCTCCTACTATTTAAAAACAGACTAATAAATTAAAACTTTTATTGTTATATATAATTAATTATTACGAGATATTAATATAAATATTCTAAACAAAATAACTTAGAAATATAATCTAGTTTGTATTTGTTTACAATTTTCATTATATTAGAATTATTATTTTATTTTTAATGACATTACTATCGTAGTAGAAATCTAAAGAATTAAAAATATTTGGAAAATTATAATATGATAATTTTAACCTACCTATGTCCCTACATAATTAATATTATTTGGTGACCAATTTAATGTATTAATAATTTAAATAAGTATAATATCAGAGTGCCTTTGTTATTATGTATCTGTGTAGTTAATGTATAAAATATATATATAAACTAGTATAGGAGTCAATCAGCATATTTAACGTAAATATGTATCAAATAGTAAAAAAAGCAATAACTATTTAGGAACAATTTATTTTTTTTCATATATTACTTCATACACAATAAATTACATGTCATATTCCCGCTTCTAGTTTCTTACCCAAAAGACATATGTGAATAATTGTTAATTAATAAAAAAGATTTATATTTCTATGTCAATTAGAAGAGCATTACACACAGGTAATCATAATAATATATAACCAAATGATAGATAGTATAATATTTTTTAAAAAGTTCGAACCATTATTATACTAATTTATTATTATGAGGCGTTTACCAGATATATTGTGTATCGCTGTATCAATAAACATTCAAATTTTTATAAATTACTATTTAACATTTCATGTTAGGTTTGGGTGAATATATATAATTCTGTTTAATAATCTGTCATTAAGTCAACAAAAAATAATAATATAAAAGCATACTTAGAGAAACAAAACTGAGAAAAACATTATGATTATGAGCAACCAAACTTATTATAAATATCAGTTACAAAATAATAATACAACAAAATGTTACCTATTTTCTTATATTCGCCTGCCATCCGCATGTGATCCTGGTACACCGAACCCATATTTTTCTCTTCTAAACTCCCCTCTCAAATCCGTTACTTGCCGACTACGGAACCACCATATTCGCCAATCAGTGGCCGAACGGGGACTACTGCTACCGCAAACTTGTTGGCCGCTCACTGCCTTACCACACGGCTGAATGTCGCCTCACCGCACTGTCATTCAACACAGCAATCCACTGTACGTTGATGCCACCAAATGCACTCCTGTTACCAATATGAAAGTAAAAAGTTCAAAATACTGCCGTAACCTCTGTAGTGCACGCGCACTTCCTTTACGTTTGGTAAAATTTAAATCGTTTAACAGATTTTCGGTTAGAAATATTTTTTATTTTTTTATTGCAATGAAAAATCGTTGCTTCCGGCAAGAAATACAAGAAAAAATTTAATTTTTAAATTTTTATTCAATGCCTTCCAAACTTTCCGCCAAAATATTTAATTTTTGTATTTTTATTCGATGCTTTTTTATTTACTCTCTCAAACTTTCCCCCAAAATCTGTCATGTCGAACCTTTTTTGATTGTGTGTATTTGTAATTAATCAAACCAATGCATTAATATTGCAGTCTAATTGTGATTTATTTGTCACTGTACCGCAATAATTATATTGTATTATTTTTTTGTTATGTTATACTTTTAGAATGTTTTTTATATTTCAAACAGCAATTGTTTAATCTATGAATCAAATTATAATAATATTCTGTACTTATATGAAACTAAGTAATATACACAAATAATTTGTAAAAATATTATGAATAATAATTTAAGTAGAAATAATATTATGCACTACTTTTATTATTATATTTTTTTCCCAAGACCAAATTGAAAATAAAAAGTCCCTCATCATCTACTTGTCCGACTACAACCGCCGGTGAAACGGCCCGTCATGGGACAGACAGCCCGCACATCTTCCCGAAAGGCCCGACAACCAGTGCCGATGCCCCCTACAAATATCGTCGTCGAACACGAAAATAATGCCAAAAGCGGCGATCCTTCGCATACACCCCTGGTACCCAATATCACAGTTTGCTTTGTAATATTGCCGACGTTACTAGACGTCAGCATGACGTCACACACCCTGTAACACCTCCACTACGACAAAAAACCCGACAACCAGTGACGTTGCCGCCGCCCAACTTTGTCGGTCGATACGACAATATTACCATAAGCCGGCGACTCCTATCATACACACCTGGTACCGAATATGCTGTTATGATTTGAAATACTGCTTTTAGATTGCCATGCGCATGCTCAATGACCGTTTCGTTAAGTAAAATCAATATAGCCAAAATAAAAAGTCCCTTCTCCACCACTAGCCCGTCCACAACTGCGGGTGTGACAAGCCATCGCCGCCACAGCCGCCACATACCGTATCATAAGGCCTGACAACCTACACCGTTTCCGCCGCCGTACATCGTCGGCCGATACGATAATACTACCAAAAGCGAACCCTCACATACACGCTTGGTACCGAATATGTCTGTTAAAGTTAGTCATACTGCCTTTAAATTGCGCAATATTGCAATAAATATTCCTTCGCAGTGCTCTGCATAGAACTGTTTTTTTTTTTTGTTTCTATCGCAACGAATTATCGTTGCTTCCGGTAATAAATCGGTTATCCAATATACGAAGTATGTTAAGTCTTTTATTTATTGTTTGTTTGTAATTTATCAAACCAATCGTTATTATTACAGTCGTATATTGGTTGACCTGTGACTGTACAGCAAAAATATTATTGCATTATTTTTTTGTTTTGTTATACAATTTAGAATGATATGTTATATTTGGCCTCAAAATATAAATAAAAATTGTATATAAAAAAAAAAAAAAACAAAGTACTTGTTGAATCTATCAATCGATATATAATATTATTCTGTATTTAAGTGAAAAAAATTCTCATGATTCTCTTTATTTGAATTATTTTATTATGCGTTGCAACTATTATTATTTTTTATTTTTTTACAAAACTAAATAAAAAAAAAAAAAGTATATACCTTGCCAAGACAGTACGGGTCTGTTTTCGAATTATTAACTAAAACATTTTACAGGAGTGCAACTATATATGTAAAACTGAAATATCGCATATTATGGAATTTTTGCACATACTTTTATTATCCGCCATCAGTGCACCAAAATTTTGGACGGTACAAATAATAGTCTAATCGTCGTGGCTAAATTTGGTTAAAAATTTGTCTTTACCATTTAGAACATTAATGTTATTATCGTACAATTTTTTAATAAAATTATTCAAATTTATAACTTACCTAATAGTACTTTATTTAATTATTTCTTGAACATTTTTTGGGTGTATTGTTTATTTATTATGCAAGTTCATCAAAAAATTTACTAGTACAGTTTTGTATATAATTACTCAACTAATTCAATACGCTATAAGGCACCTCGTATTATAAATTGTCCATACGTCGATATAATAATATATCATAAAACTCGTAATCATAATTTTATTTGTAAAGCGTTTGATGAACGAGTGGGTCCTACGGAAATCGTACATTTTCCATACTCTTTTTAGATTAGTGGGAATACAATTCCCAAAAGCAAGACCCGGCAAAAGTATAGTACGGCTCGCTCGACGCAATAAAGTTATATAAATAAATTCAATAAATAATATTCAATTAATTTTATGTATAATTTAAACTCTGCATTAGTGAATTATTTCAAGGACTGTATACATAACAACAATGTGTAGAAAAAATCATAATAATAATACGTATTTTAATATATGTAGTATCCAGTTAGTAAAATTGGTTATTTTATAAAGTGAATGTGCATTTCGAAATGTATCAATTTGGTGAAAATTAGGTTTTTTTACACGATATGGACATTTTTGATATGTGCATAAAATGGATAAAATTATTTTATCTGAAATTAGCACAATATATATTATGTAATGTTAAAATAAATGAGAATTCAATTTAGTATATTTCTTTTATTATTTATAATGACAAACATAATATTTCAACTAAGCTATTGTAAAATTTTCTGAGTACCTTTAATAATGTGTAATTGTATTATTGAAAAAAAAAATATATAGAAAATGTTAAAATGAATGATATACACAAACAATAATTGGTAAAGCATTACACACAGGAAAACATAATATTAATACAAACTGTTACCTTACCTATATGGGATTGAAATATAAAATGTATACAGGTATACATCATACATTGAACAAGGGATGTTTTTATGTCTATACTCGCCTGCCAACCACATGCCACCCTGGTACACCGACCCTTCATTATTCTCATCTCGGATGTTGTCCTCCCGGGATCTCCGCAACTCACGGACCATAACAGCGCCGTGACGAACCATCGGTGGCCGAACGGCCCACCACCGTCGACAGCACACATTGTAGACCCCCCGCACCACCACCCTTCACCGTGCGACCACTGCAGCCGCGACGGTCCATCCCGGGCTAAACGGTCTCCGTCGCCTCCCCGCACTGTCGGACAACACGGCAATGCCACTGTACGGCGATGCCCCTACATGCGCTCCTGGTACCCAATAGCAAAGAAAAGGTTCCAAATACTGCAAGGTTCTAAATACTAAAGGGTCACAAATATTATAGGGTTCCAAATATTGCCTTTACGTTCCATTGCGCACGTGCGCACCCTTTTGAAAAATCAATAACGTTATACAGAGCTACGGTTAGAATAATTTTTATTTTTTTTTTTCTTATCGCAACGAATAATCGTTTCTTCTGGCAATAAATACAAGACAAATATTTAATTTTTGTATTTTTATTCGCTGCCTCTCTCAAACTTTCCCCCAAAATCTGTCATGTCGAGCCTTTTTTTTTGTGTGTGTGTATTTTTAATTAATCAAATCAATGCGTTATTATTGCAGTCGTATTGTGATTAACGTGTCACTGTACAGCAATAATTAAATTATATTTTTTTTTGGTTTTGTTATACCTTAAGAATGTTTTTTTATATTTTAGTCGAAAAAATAAATAATCAATTGTTTAATCTATCAATCGAATTATAATATAATTCTGTATTAATATAAAAATATGTATAATACATAAATAATAATTACTGTTGGAATTATATTATGCACCACTTTTATTATTTTTTTTTTTTTTACAATACTAAATTGAAAATAAAAAGTCCCTTCTCATCTACTAGCATAACTATTACCACTTGTGTGACGGTCCTCGGCCAGTCAGCTACCGCCATCGCCTCCGATGCCCACGCCGACTACAAACATTGTCGGCAAACACGACAATAATACCAAAAGCCGGCGATCTCTTGCATGCACTCCTGGTACCCTATATCGCGATTTAGGTTTGCAATACTGCATGACGTCATTTTACCGGTGGATTCCTTTTTGTAGTATCAAAATAATCAATAGAAAAATGCCCTCTACCACCACTAGTCCGACAACAACCACTGGTATGACGGTCCATCCTGCTCTAGACAGCTCGCGGCCGCCATACACCGTTAGACACCGCCACTACGCCGAAAGGCACGACACCCCCGCCACCACAACCACACGACGACCCGTAAACCGTTGTCGTTGCAGCCTCACAACATCGTCTTGGAACACAAAAATAATGCCAAATACAGCTATCCCTTACATGCACTCCTGGTACCCAATATGATGATTAAGGTTCGCAATACTCCATGACGTCATTTTACTGGTGGGTTCTGTTTTATAGAATCAATTTTCGTTTGCAGAGTTCCGGTTAGAATTGATTATTTTTTTTTTTATCACAACGAATCGTTGCTTCTGACATTAAATATATTACTTAAAAAAAAAATTTTAAATTTTAAAATTATCATCCGATACCGCTTGATCTTTTTTTTTTTTGTGTATTTGTAATCTATCAAACCAATGCATATTATTGCAATTATTGTATTGTGATTAACGTGTGACGATTGTACATTTTATTGTATTATTTTTTTGTTTGATTATACTTTCAGATTTTTTTTTTTAAATTTTGGCCAACAAAATCTATAAATAATTTAATAAAAAAAGAAAATTAGTTGTTGAATATATCAATCCAATTATATTATTCTGTATTTCTTATGAATATATATCATAATACTTTTAGTTGGAATCATATTATTTGTTACTATCACTATACTTACTACTTGATTCACTACTTTTATTATTTTATTTTTTTTACAAACCCAAATTGAAAATAAAAAGTCCCTCATCGTCTACTAAACCTACTACAAGCACTTGTGAGACAGCCCGTGCTGGGACAGGCAGCCCGCTGCCACTATACAGCGTCCCTAGGTGCCCGACAGCCAGTGCTGATGCCGCCAAACATCGTTGTCGAACACCAAAATAATGCTAAAAGCCGGCGATAAAAAGTGCATTTTTAGTCTACCAATTGAATTATAATATTATTCTCTATTTGAGTGAGAATTAATTATAATGATAATTCTCTTTGTTAGAATTATTATATTATATGCTGCGAATTTTTTTTTTTTACAAAACTAAAAAAAAAATTAAAAATATATGCCTTAATAAATAGGATCGGTTCATTTTCCAATTATTTATTAGAACACTACAATATTTTTCTCGAGTCCAACTATTTGTGTAATAATGAAATATAATTGAATTTTAGCATAAACTCCTATAATCAACTACCCATGCACCAAAATTTTAGACTGTACATACAATAGTCTAATCGTCGTGGCTAAATTTTACCTTTTAGAACATTAATGTTATAATAATACAATTTTTTAATAAAATTATTCAAATTTATAAATTACTTAGCAGTTCAATATTTAAATATTCTTGAACATTTTTCGGGTGTATTGTTTGTTTATTACGCATGTTCATCGTCGTATTATAAATTGTTCGTACGTCGATATAATAATATATCATAAAACATGTAATTATAATTTTATTTTAAATGCGTTTGATGAACGAGTGGTCTTACGGAAATCATACATTTTCCATACTCTTTTTAGATTAATGGGAATACAATTACCAAAATCATAACCCGGAAAAAGTGTACTACGGCTCGTTCGACACAGGTAGGTTCATTATTTTATGTGTGTCTATTTTTAAATTTTATATATAATTATAACATAGCATTAATGAATTATATCAAGGAATGTATTTATAACAACAATGTGTATAACCAGTGTAGAAAAAATCGTAATAATATTATGTATTTTAATATATGTAGCATCCAGTTAGTAAAATAGCATATTTATTAAAGTGGTTGTGCACTTCGAAATGTATCAATTTGGTGAAAAATTACGTACTTTTACACGATATGGACATTTTTTTGATCTTTTCATAAAATTCATAAATTTCTTTTTATCTGTATTGCACAATACATAATATAAAATGATAAAAAATATGACAATTCATGTTATTATATTTCTTTTATTATTTATAATGATATACATAATATCCCAACTAAGCTTTTGTAAAATTTTCTGAGTACCTTTATTAATGTGTTATATTATTGTTGAAAATTAAAATATAGATGTATTCTTGTACATTGTATAATCTACCGACTGCCGAACTTAAGATAATTTAGGGTAAATATGTATCCAATAATTGAAAATAAATAAGATAACATATACATAGTGAACATAGGAATGAAATATAAATCACAAAATACAAAAAAATAATACCTATGTGTTTATTTATTTTTATAATTTTTATATTGAATAAATTTTGATTATTATTATATATACTTTACAAAATGGTCCGTGGAGAACAAGTAGAGAGTATTTATGTACCAAACATAGATTACTTAAATTAGTCCATAAATTTCATATAAATAATTAATATACAATTTTCAAAAGCAAATGTTAAATTAATCAACACAAATGTACTCGGAAAGAACTTCACCAAATTAATAAAAAAGAAAGAAAATGTTATGTAAGACTAATTATTTTATGTGGAGATTAACACAATAGAGTGTGGGTCATATTTCCTGTCCAAAAAAATTAGGTAAGTAATTGTTTAACCTAACCTAACCTAAATAATACAATTTATAATAAACATTAACAAGAATAGGTAAAGCATTACACAGAGGAAATCAAATAGTAATACAATCTGTTTCCTAAATAAGATATAAATATAAATTGTATATAGGTATATATCATACATTGTATAAATACCTATAAGGGTAGTTTTTATGTCTATACTCGCCTGCCAATCCCATGCTATCCTGGTACACCGTCCCTTCATTATTCTCATCTGGGTTGTTGGCCTCTCCGGATCACCGCTATTCACCGAATATTACACCACCGGGACGGCCCACCACCGCCACCAGCACACATTGTAGGCCCCCCGCACCACCACCCTTCAGCTTGCAACAGCAGCAACCGTAACGGTCCATCCCGGGCAAAACAGTCACCGTTGCCTCCCCGCACTGTCGGACAACACGGCAATGCTACCGTACGACGATGCCCCACATGCACTCCTGGTACCCAATAACAAAGTAAAAGGTTCCAAATACTGTCTTTATTGTCTTTATTGCGCACGCGCACAGATTTTTTATTGTGAAATAAAATAATACCACCCTTCAGCGTGCATCCGCAGACGCCGTAACGGTCCAACCCGGGCAAAACAGTCACCGTCGCCTCTCCGCACTGTCGGACAACACGGCAATGCTACTATACGCCGATCCCCCGTATGCACTCCTGGTACCCAATAACTAAAAAAAGGTTCCAATACTGCCTTTAAGTTCCATTGCGATCGCCCGCACCCTTTTCGTTCTGTAAAATCAATAACGTTATACAGAGCTCCGGTTAGAATTTTTTTTTTTTTTTTTTTGTTATTGCAACGAATAATCGTTGTTTTCGCAATATACTAGACAAATTTAAATGTTTTAATTTTTATTTATGCCTCTTGCGTGTGTATTTGTAATTAATCAAATCAATGCGTTATTATTCCAGTCGTATTGTAATTAATGTGTGACTGTACAGCAATAATAAAATTGTATTATTTTTATTTTGTTATATTATCAGAATGTTTTTTATATTTTGGTCGAAAAAATCAATAAGCAATTGTTTATTCTATAATCGAGTTATAATATGGTTCTCTATTTATACGAAAATATGTATAATACGTAAATAATTTGTAATAATATTGTACATTATAATTTTGGTTGGAATTATATTATGCATTAGTTTTATTATTATATTTTTTTACAAGACCAAATTGAATATAAAAAGTCCCTTATCGTCTACTAGCCCGACTACAACCGCCGGTGAAACGGCCCGTCATGGTACAGACAGCCGGCACATCTTTCCGAAATGCCCGACAACCAGTGCCGATGCCGTCCCTCCAAATAGCGTCGTCGAACACGAAAATAATGCCAAAAGCCAGCGATCCCTCGCATGCACTCCTGGTACCCAAGAACAAAGTAAAAGGTCCCAAATATTGCCTTTACTGCCTTTAATGCGCACGCGCACACAATTTTTTTTTGTAAAATCAATAACGTTATACGAGCAATGTTTAGAATTGTTAATTATTTCTTTTCTAATCACAGCAAATAATCATTGTATCCGGCAATAAATTGATTACCCGAAAATAATTAGACATATTTAATCATAATTCCACTATGCTTTTGTTAAATTACCTAAACAAGTAGAGAGTATTTATGTACCAAAATTACTAAAATTATTCCATAAAAAGTGTACAAATAATTATTAGACAGTTTGCAAAATCAAGTAATCAAATAATATTTTATACCAAAATAAAATATAATTATATAGAAACAATTAATTTCTACAATGCAATTTCTTAATCTACTATTTATTCAACTAATACTCACCTTAGTTAATACCTGAGTAAATATGTATAGAATATTATCATGCTTATGTGAGTAATTCCTTAGCAGAAAAATCAAATGAATATTTTTAGGCATTTATAAATTTTAATTTAATATAACTGAATACATTTTTAAATGTCAAATTTATAATATGACACAAGTGATGTTATGTTTGTATATTAAATATTATATTCTAATAGGAAATGTAAATATTTCTTAAACATCATACATTGAAAATTGTTGTAAAGGGAAATAATCATTTTAATTTCAATAAGATTGCACAACTCATTAACTGAACAATTCTACCATATAACATAAACATTTGCAATCTGATATAAAAATGAATTAAAAACAATTTATTTAATCATGGATTTATCCAATATAATTTAAGATTATTTGACAAATTTTAATTATAACAATTAAAAAATAATAATAAATTAGATTATAAAATAATTAAGTACAAATGTTCATTTAAAATACAATATAAAACTATAAAAGGTGAACATAAAAATGAAAAATAATTATTTTAATACAAAAACATAATAGCTATGTGTTTATGTACAAAATATAGAATTCTAAAATTATTCTATAAAAAGTATATAATTAATTATTATACAATTTGCAGAATCAAAGAATCAAATATTTTTTCCCAAATTAAAACATAATTATACAGAACCAATTAATTTCTACAATGGAATTTCTTAATCTACTATTTGTTCAACTAATACTCACCTTAGTTAATACCTGAGTAAATATGTATAGAATATTATCATACTTATGTGATTGATTCCTTGGCAGAACTATTAACCAAGAAGTTTTAGGCATTTAAAAATAATAATATAATATTACTGTATACATTTTTAAATGTCAAATTTTTAATAATACACAAGTGATGTCAAGTTTGTATATAATACATTATATTCTAATAAGGAATGTAAATATTTCTTAAACATCAACCATTGACAATTGTTGTGAGGGGAAAAAAATCATTTGTTAAGACACTTTTTTTGCACTCTCTTATTATACTCTTATGCACTCTGGGTTTACCCAGAATACAAAATTAAGAAAAACATTATGAATATTTGATCTAAAACTGTTTATACAAATTAGGTAACATTATAATAGTATTGCAAACTGTTACATAAATGGGATATAAATATAGATTGTATATAGGTACAAATCATACATTGTACAAACATAGTTATTAAGTCTATAACAGTATTTTTTTTTTCTGTGTTTGATGAGTGAGCAAAACTTCTGTGTGAATTAGTTCATTAATAAAATTAACATTAAACCAAAAATAATATTTATCTTATATAAAAATATGGAGGTTCACAAAGTACATTCAAGGCTGTTCTTAGCAGGATACCATTAGTTTCTTTTTAAAAAATTGATTTTTTATTGAAAGCCTGAATACAAAATTAATGCCCAACTAACATCTTTGGGTCTATGTAAGACTCTAGCGTTATACAAAATGACTTTTATAAAATTAGATAAGTTCCTGATAAGTCTGCACAACTCATAAACTGAAAATTATTACCATATTACACAAAAATTTGCCATTTGATATTAAAATGAAATAAAAACAATTTAAAAAATATTGGATTTAAATATTATTAATTAAAAACATTTAGATTTTTTATTAAATACCTAAATACAAAATAAATGCACAACTATCTTATTTGGGTTGTTGTAAGACTCTTATAACTCTAGCCTTATACAAAATGACTTTTATAAAATTAGATAAGTTCCTGATAAGTCTGCACAACTCATAAACTAAAAATTATTACCATATTACACAAACATTTGCCATTTAATATAAAAATCAATTAAAAACAATTTATAAAATATTGGATTTAAATATTATTAATTAAAAACATTTGATTACTTGAATTGTCATTATAAAGATAAAAAAATTAAATTAGATTTTAAAAGTATTTATTTAGTAAAAATGTTCATTTAAAATACATATAACAGCAGAGTTATGTTTGGTTAATTCTTAACATTACATTTCCATATACTTATACATCATAAACTAGTGTGTAAAAGTAGAGGAGTGTGTTATCTATTAGCTTGTTCAGGGTGGCCTTCTGTAGTCTCCTGGTGTCGGTTCTCTTTAACAATATCATGTGCCTAGGCATGAGACAAATTCTTCCTGACTGTCAGTCAACCACGTCTCCCCGATATATGTAAGGGCATGGTGAGTATATATATATATATATATATCATGTGTAAAAATTTGATGTCGTAACATCCTTTGATGATTATTCAATTATCTTGGTGACACCTGTAAAAAGAACAAAAATATATATTTATGGAACTGGATACTGAAATTTTTCATTAAAATTAGAAATAATACTAGATGTTAAATCATTTGTTTTAGCAAGTAGTTAAATATTAATAATTATGTAAACCACTCATCTAGATACTCTTGTACTGTTGTTTATATTTGAAAATAATTTATTATTTTGTTTTTCAAAGGCACTACCTATAAATTGTTAATAAAAAAATAAAAAATATACTATTGTAGTATTTTTGTATGTATCTATTGTTAAAAAAAAAATGAACATTAGCCTAAAATGTGTTAATTTACTAATATAATTTTATATGGAACAGTTTACATAAGATGAGGTAAATGAAATATTATTGTGATGTTGTCTATATATTTGATCACTTTTGATAATTCTGTAATTTATAATTATTTGATGTAGAAAATTAACAATTCTTACCTAGTATTAGGTGGGTAATATACTTTGCTGGCTATCAGTCAACCATCTTTAATGGATATATGTAAGGGCATGTTACAGTATATATATATATATATATATTGTAAATATTTAATGTGGAAACATCCTTTGATGATTATTCAATTATCTAAGTGACACCTGTAAAAAGAACAAAAATATATATTTATGGAACTGGGTACTGATTTTTTTCATTAAAATTATAAATAATACTAGATGTTAAATCATTTGTTTTAGCAAGTAGTTAAATATTAATAATTATGTAAGCCACTCATCTAGATACTCTTGTACTGTTGTTTATATTTTAAATTAATTCATTATTTTGTTTTTCATAGGTACTACCTAAAAATTGTTAAAAAAAAAATAAAAAATATACTATTGTAGTATTTTTGTACATATCACTTTTATCCATTCTATAATTCTTAATTATTTGATGTAGTAAATTAACATTACCTAGTATTAGGTGGGTAGTATTCATTTTCTTTCGGTAATGTCTGATCCATGGTTAATAATTCGGAGTAGAAAGAAATAAATGTTTTCTAACCATCATGATGTACCTATGTGTCCATAATCCATATTCCATTAAAAAAATAAATAAATGTTTTTGACACTGGCATTTAATATTCTGTAACTAAGTGATTGAACTCGGGTCAAGCAAGGAAAATAAAGTTACATTGATAGATAAAAAAGCAACATTCTACTTACGGTAAAATCATTTTCCAAATGTATTTACTAGCTTACAAAATTATACGATTCCAGAACACTGCCCTGCATTACATTGAGACAATGAAAATCCCAGTAGGCATACATATTTACTGCAGTCATGTTCACTACGTTAGACGTTTACTTTGAATACATTCAATTTAAATCCAATCAAAAAGTACTGAAAACAAATTTTGGTGTATAATCTTTAGATATACACTATCAAAAATCGTCCTTCCAAATAATGTTATCAACTAACGATAACAATATTTGATAACAAATCTTGTGGCTATCACTATTTTATATGTTATGATCGTGCTACTAGAAATGTATTGCTATATATCAATATTGAATCTTTGTTGCATACTTTTTTCTCGTTCGTGGCGGCCATAACTTTGCGGATAACAATGTCCTTTTGGGTAATTTAGACACTGTGTAAGCAGATATTTTATCATCATGGACCACACATAGTGTTTTAAAATAATATGTTTGTACTGCGTTTACAGTGGTAGTCATGGAAATAATTTTTTTATCCTGTAATCCTAGTAATTACCTTGCGACTCTGGCGTCAAACCGAACTTGAATTATGTTTTTGTACCCGATCTGAACCTCATTCCTTAACAGCAATTCGTTTAGTTCCTCGTTCATTTAGTATAAGATTAACTCGTTCTTATGGAAAATTGGTTATTTCCCTTATATTAAAACTTTATACAAATATTTTATTAAATAAGTTTCTAATTTTTTTTTATTGTAATTACCATTATCTTGTACGATATATTATTCTTAAATTCATCACAATGTTATATAAGTTATAAATTATATTACACAGTTTAAAAAATATTATAGTATTCAAAATACCTACTCTTACCTAGATATCAATATAAATTAGTTGGAAATATCTCATCAATTCTCGTTTATTTTTATAAACGAAATATTTCTCAACTTGTTATTTGTCATTTTAGAGAAGAACAAAGGAATTGCAATACCTTTGACAACCTTACCTTTATACAAACTGAAGTCACTTAAATTCGTCGATAGGTTCGGTTCCCCCTTATGCTATGCTTCGTCATTTAATGTTTTAAAATGAAATTTATTAATACTTCAATACCAACAGTTTTTACAAATATCATAATATTATATAATTATTTTTATAATCGAACGGTGTACGGATAATGGATACGTAAAATTTCATTAAACACAAACAAATCTATGTGATAAAAATTATAAACAATACAAAATAATCTCAGAGGAAATTCTCATATACATCAATAAAACACACTAATTATTTTAATTAAATGTCTATTTTGTTTTCTTTTAAAATATACGAGTTTGGTTTGAATTTACACAATAGTATAACAAAAAGGCTTGTCATATTTCCCGTCATGAGAGTAGGTCATTGTTGTTAGTGGACAATGATAAAAGGCTAAGGATTGGGTAATTTAATTAATTTTGCTGGTAGTGACGGTGTTCATAAGCAGAAGTTCGTGTATAGGATCGCCGACGGTCGAAATTATTGCCCGGGTCCGCCGTCGCGTGTCGTCGTTGTCAGTGAGTGGTGGTGGCGGAGGGACAGCTAACGCTAGTGTTTCCTTGCATGCACTCCTGGTACCGAATGTCCTTATGAAGACGTCAGGTAATTCACCAGGTACGATTTTGATGTCAAATTTCGTTCGTTCCATTGCTGTTTTTGGACCTTTAGCCCCCCTCCCACTATAAAACAGCAGACTAATAAATTTAATTTTTATTGTTATATATATAATTACTTATTACGAGATATTAATAATAATATTCTAAACAAAAGTACTTAGAAATATAATCTAGTATGTATTTGTTTACAATTTTCAGTATATTAGAATTATTATTTTATTTTTAATGACATTACTATCGTTGTAGAAAATCTAAAGAATTAAAAATATTTGGGAAATTAAAATATGATAATTTTAACCTACCTATGTCCCTACATAATTAATATTGATTGGTGTACAATTTAATGTATTAATAATTAAAATAATTCAATTTAAACAATCAGTATACTGAATTTAATTTCTTTTTGCAATAAATATTATATTAACAATTAGTACTTTTAAAATAACCACTTATTTGTTATTTTTATTTGAAATTTGTTTTCCATTTAAAATTTTATAAATTAAATTGCAGAAATAAAAATAGATACACTACATCCACTAAAAGTTCCATAGTATATGGACAACATCTATTCATGTGATTAATGTTAATTTTATCTATATTGTGTAATATTTTATTATTATTTAATCTTCTTAATAACAAAAATATTTAATTCGATTATTAAATTAGTAATTTTTTGTATATAATTATTATAGTGTAGTTGATGTATAAAATATAAATATAAACTAGTATAGCAGTCAATCAGTATATTCAACGTAAATATGTATCAAATAGTAAACAAAGCAATAATTATTTAGGAACCATATTTTTTTTTTCATATATTACTTCATACACAATAAATTACAGGTTATATTCCCGCTTCTAGTTTCTCCCAAAAGACATATGTGAATAATTGTTAATTAATTAACCTATTGATTAATAAAAAAAATCTATATTTCAATGTCAATTAGAAGAGCATTACACACAGGTAATCATAATAATATATAACCAAATGATAGATATTATATTTTTTTAAAAGTTCAAACCATTATTATTCTAATTTATTATATCTATGAGGCATTTACCAGATATATTGTGTATCGCTGTATAAATAAACATTTAAATACTAATAAATTACTATTTAACATTTAATGTTAGGTTTGGGTGAATATATATTTTTCTGTCTAATAATTTGTCATTTGGATATCAAATGTCCAACATATACTAAATATATAATATTTAAAATTCAATATTGAGTTAATATATTAAGGATATTATCACATTGTGTGGGTAATTAATTCGCAGAGAAATCAAACAATTTATTCTACACATTAAAAAAATTAATTTTATATTATTGATGGACACTATCTTATTATATAGTCTCTATAGGCATACTTAGAGTCTCCCGATGTGGGCGACAAAACCCGCCCATCAGCACGAATATCCTCCTCGCGACCAGTTGTGCGCGCCGTATCCGATCTACGGTAGCGCCGACGGGGAACGGGCGCACGTTAACTAGTCCCCTCCCCCAGTGAGGATAACGAGGTGGATGACAACGCTCTTAAGACCCTGACTCGCTGCGAGGCGTTTAACGGTGACAGGGAGCGCCTGGTCCATAGGATTGGTCCGTTCGTACCGGGCGACTTGGTGCCGCTCATGCCGGAATCCCAAACACTGTGAAGCCGTGGTCGACTTTACTAAAGCCTTCATCCTGAACAAGGAGTCAGCAAAACGGCAGCGCCAAGCCTTTGACGTCGCCGGCGTGCGCCTCTTCAAGCGCATCGCCACCGTCGTTGACAGCGGCCCCGGACAGTGTCAGCCTACAGCTAATGAGTGCAGAAAACGTGCTTCGGCCTGGCTACTGCAAATCTCCACGGTAGAACAAGTATACCTGTAACAATATGTGAGCCCGCCCCGCCATAGGGGAAAACGGGATTTTAACAATTTATTAATTGTAATTTTATTTATTTAATAAATGATTGCCACCCGCCTCCCGGAGTTATGCATCACGGCGTTTCCGGGAGGCGGGGATATTGCCGGTTTTATAAATAAAAAATAGAAAAAAAGACATACTTGGAGAAATAAAAGTGAGAAAATCATGATTATGAGCAACCAAATTATTATAAATATCAGTTACAAAATACTTATACAACAAACTGTTACCTATTCGCTTATATTCGCCTCCCATCCGCATGGGATCCTGGTACACCGAAATCATAATTTTCTCTTCTGAGCTCCCCTCTCAAATCCGTTACTTGACGTCTACGGAATCACCGTATTGCCCATCAGTGGTCGAACGGCCTACCACCACCTCCAGAACACTTTGTAGCCCCCCCCCGCACCACTGCCATTCATTATGAATACCCTTACGTCATGACGGCCCATCCGTGGCTAAACACTCGCCGTCACTGCACACTTATTGACCGCTCGCCACTACTACCAAACGACAGACCGTCGCCTACCCCCGCACTTTCAGACTTTTTTTTTTTTTTTTTTTTTTTTGTGTGGTATCGATGACGGGCCGGGAACTGCCCTTGCGGAAATACTACCGGCCCGCCACCATCATTTATTCAAATGCAATCATAATTAAATTTTTCGTCAAAATCCCCTTTTCCCCTTCGCGGGGCGGGCTCACAGTTTTACTTAACCTAAACTAAAACTAAGGTATTTACAATCAATCAACTTAAAATTACTCCTCTTGTGGCTGCTCCTGCCCTTGCCGCTGCTGACGCTGCTGCTGCTCCTGCCCTTGCCGCTACTGACGCTGCTCCTGCCCTTGCCGCTGCTGCCGCTGCTGCTGCTGCTGCCGCCGCTGCTGCCGCCGCCCTTGCCGCTTCCCACTGGCGTTCCGCTTCCTCCTTCGCGCTCATTACTGAGTTCGCGAAACGCCGCACCGCCGTCCACGCCTCTTCGCTGCCCAGCATGGCCGGACCCAGCCTCTCCGGGATGATCCTGCCCAACACTGCCTCCAGCTCTGTCCGTTCCGCGGTCCAGGCCGGACAGACCGTCAGCGTGTGGAGAGCGTCGTCGACCTCCGCCGTGCAGTGGGCGCAGTTTGGAGCGACTCGCTTCCCGATCCGGTGCAGGTAGCCGTTGAAACAGCCGTGACCCGTCAGCAGCTGGGTAAGGTGGAAGTCCAGTTGACCGCGGCGCCTTGACGCCCACGGCGCTACAGGCCCGACCACCTTACGGGTCCACTCGCCCTTGGTTCCGGCGTTGTGACGCTCCTGCCACCGTACCAGCGTCGCTGACCTCCGCTGTGCCGCGGTATCCGGTAGGGCGTCACCGCCGCCGCCGCGCCGGCTCCAGTACGCCTCGCGCCGCTCCAGCGCGAGCAGGTCGATCGGGGGTAGTCCCGCGATCAGTAGCGCCGCGTCGAGAGAGGTTGTCCGGTAAGCCGTCGAAACCCTCAGCGCGGCCCGCCACTTTCAGACTACACAGCAAACCACTGTACGTTTATGCTCCCACATACACTACTGTTACCCATTAGGAAAGTACAAAGTTCAAAATACTGCCGTTACTTCTGTTGCGCACGCGCACTTCCTTTACGTTTGGTAAAATCAAAATTGTTTAATAGAGTTTGGTTAGAAATATTTTTTATTTATTTATTGCAACGAATAATCGTTGCTTCCGGCAATAAATACAAGAAAGATTTAAATTTTTAAATTTTTATTCGATGCCTCCCAATTTTTCTGCCAAAAACTGTCATGTCGAAACTTTTTTTATTGTTTGTATTTGTAATTAATCAAACATATGCGTTATTATTGCAGTCTTATTGTGATTTATGTGTGACTGTACTGCAATAATTAAATTGAATTATTTTTTTGTTATATTATACTTTTAGAATGTTTTTTATATTTCAATCAGAATTGTTTAATCTATGAATCGAATTATAATATTATTCTGTATTTATATGAAAATGTGTAAAATATGTAAATAATTTGTAAAAATATTGTTAATAAAAATTTTTGTTGAAATAATATTATGCACTACTATTATTATTATTTTAT
Source organism: Tuberolachnus salignus (assembly GCA_956483605.1). Classification (NCBI taxonomy): domain Eukaryota; kingdom Metazoa; phylum Arthropoda; class Insecta; order Hemiptera; family Aphididae; genus Tuberolachnus; species Tuberolachnus salignus. The sequence goes on along the minus strand of OY101431.1, from coordinate 20,751,469 downwards.
TTTTTCCAAGACCAAATTAAAAAAAAAACTCCTCATCTTCTAGCCCGACTACAACCACCAAGTAACGGCCCGTTTTGGATAGACACCCCGTATATCTTGTCGAAAGGCCCGACAAGCAGTGCCGAAATAGTGATTGTGCACTTTATTATTTGATCTTTTCATAAAATGGATAAAATTATTTTTATCTGTATTTATACATATTATGAAATGATAAAATATATAACAATTCTATTTAGTATATATCATTTATCATTTATAGTGACATACATAATATTCCAACTAAGCTTTTGTAAAATTTTATAAGTCCCTTTAATAATGTATAATTGTGTTCTTGAAAAATTAAATATAGATAAAATGATGAAATGAATGATATACATTAACAAGGATAGGTATAGCATTACACACAGGAAATCGAATCGTAATACAAACTGTCATCTATAAGGGATTTGAATATAAAATGTATATAGGTATATATCATATATTGTACAAAGGTTATTTTTATGTCTATACCCGCCTTCCAACCACATACTATCCTGGTACACCGATCCCGTATTATTATCTTCTGATCTGTTAGGATCTGTTTGTTGCCCCCCCGCAACTCCGCTACTCAACAACCATTACGCTGCATCACGGTCCATCCGTGGCCGAACAGCCCACCACCGCCGCCAGCACACAATGTGGGCACCCCGAACCACCACCGATCACAATGCAGCCACAGGTACCGTTACGGCCCTTCGCGGGCAAAACAGTCAACGTTGCCTCCCATCAATGTCGGACAACACGGAAATGTTACTATGCCCCCGCATGCACTCCTGGTACCCAATAACTAAAAAAAGGTTCCAAATACTGCCTTTACATTACATTGCTCACGCGCACACCCTTATCATATATAAAATCAATAACGTTATACAGAGCTCCTTAGAATTTTTTTTATTTTTTTTTTATCGCAACGAATAATCGTTTCTTTTGGCAATAAATTGATTACCCGAATAAAATTATAAATTTTAAATCAATCATAATAATTCCATTATGCTTTTGTTAAACTATCTGAGTACCTTTGGTAATGTGTAATTGTTTAGTTGAATCATAAAATATAGAGATAAACTTGTACAAACTAGTTCAGCAGTCTGTCAGGTAACTTATGTTAAATATGCATCAAATAATTGAAAAACAACATAAAACTATAAAAGATGAACATGAGAATTAAATATAAGTCATCAAATACAAAAACATAATAGCTATGTGTTTCTTTATTTTGATAATTATTTTATTGAATAACTTTTGATTCTTGATTCAGTCTGTGGAAAACAATTAGTGATTATTTATGTACCAAAATTGTTCCATAAAAAGTGTACAAATAATTATTTTGCAGTTTGCAAAATCAAGTAATCAAATAATATTTTATACCAAAATAAAACATTATTATACAGAACCAATTAATTACTACAATGCAATTACCTTAATTTGTTCAACTAATACACACCTTAGTTAATACCTAAGTTAATATGTATAGAATATTATCTGCTTATGTGATTAATTTCTTGGCATAAAAATCAAACAAATATTTTTAGGCATTTATAAAATTCAATTTAATATTACTGAATACATTTATAAATGTCAAATTTATAATATTACACAAGTGATGTTATGTTTGTAATTTAAACATTATATTGTAGTAAGAAATACAAATATTTCTTACACATCAACCATTGACAATTGTTGTGAGGGGAAAGAATCATTTTATTATTGGATTAAAAAAAATACTTATGCTCTCTGGGTGTTCTCAGAAAAACATAATTATAAAGACATTTAAAATATTCGATAATAAAAATGTTCATACAAATTAGGTACCATTATAATAATATTGCTAAGTTACCTATATGAGATATGAATATAAATTGTCTATAGGTACAAATCATAAATTGTCCAAACATTGTTTTTAAGTCTATAACAGTATTTTTTTTTTTTTGGTTTGATGAGTAAGAAAAACTTCTATGTGAATTAGTTCATTAATAAAATTAACTTTAACCAAAAATAATAGCTGTTTTTAGCAGGACACTATTAGTTTCTTTTTGATAATTTTTAATATTTCTTAAACATCTAATATTGAAAATTGTTATGAGGGGTAAAAAATCATATTATTATTGGATTGAAAAAAATACTTTCATATTATTATATTATATAAATGTAAAAAAAATGAGTTTTTGATGATTGGATAATATTAGTTAAGACACTTGATTGTTTAGCGTTCTCTTATTATATAAACTCTCTAGGTGTAACAAAACTGAGAAAAACATTATGAATATTTGATCATAAAACTGTTTATACAAATTAGTTAACATTATAATAATATTACATTTGTTACCTATATGGGTTATGAATATAAATTGTATATAGGTACAAATCATACACTGTATTACCATACAGTATTTTTTTTTGTGTTTTATGTGTAAGCAAATCATCAATGTGAATTATTTCACTAATAAAATTTATTAATTTCGTTTATTGGATTTAATTATTTATATTTAAAAACATTTCACATATTAGAATTGTCATTATTAAAAATAAAAAATTTAATTTGATTTTAAAATAATAATAAAAATCTAAAAATATTCTGTAAGTCTCCTGGTCTCGGTTCTAATTAACTATATCATGTGCCTGGGCATGAGACAAATTCTTGCTGTCTGTTAATCATCTATCCCAGATAAATGTATGGGCATGTTACAGTAAATATATATATATATATATCTTGTGTAAAAATTTGTTTTGGTAACATCCATTGATGATTATTCACTTATCTTAGTGACATCTGTAAAAATAAAAAAAAATTAATATTTAAGGAACTGGGTACTGAATTTTTTTTTAAATTAAATTAGAAATAATACTAGAAATTAAATCATTTGTTTTGGTAAGTAGTTAAATGTTAATAATTATGTAAACCACTCATCTAGTTACTTTGTACTGTTGTTTATATTTTAAATTAAATCATTATTTTGTATTTCAATGGCACTATCTATAAATTGTTAATAAATAAATAAAAAATATAATATTGCAGTATTTTTGTATGTATCTATTGTTAAAATAAAATAAACATTAGCCTAAAATGTGTTGATTTACTAATTTATTTTTATATGGAACAGTTTACATAAGATGAAGTAAATGAAATATTATTGTGATGTTTTCGTGTTATATCTCTGTGTTATATATATTCAATCACTTTTGTCTATCCGTAATTCATAATTATTTTATGTAGAAAATTAACATTTCATACCTAGTATTAGGTGGGTAGTATTCATTGTCTTTGGTAATGTTTGATCCATTGTTAATAATTCGGACCAATTGTATTTGCTAGCTTACACAATTACGCGATTCCGGAACAGAGTCCTGCAATACATTGAGATGTGTACTTCGAAAACGTCCAATTTAAATCGTTTGAAGAAGTATCGAAAACAAATTTTGAAGTATGAACTTTACATATAAAGTATCAATAATCGACCGTCAAAACAATGATAGTACGGTCTGATAACAATATTGATAAGAAATATAATGATTACCACTATCTTATATATTGTTTACGGTCTACTTGAGTTGTATTGCTATTTATTAATTTTGTATTTACAATGCTTACTATTTTCTTATTATTAGTTTGGTCCGTGTAGGATGCATACTTTATCATTAAATAATTGTACTAATAATTACCTGTTGGTATAGTATTGTTATCCTGTGTGGGATCGATGAATTGCATACATGACTGTACACTTTTAAACGGTTAAATCACAAAGTTAAATAGAAAGCTTAATACGGTGTAGCTATAAGTGCTATACCGTATTGTGGGTATTTATACCACACGAGTTACCAACTCGGGTTGTATTCGATAGCATTTTATTCGATGTTTTTTTTTTTGCAATCGTTCAACGAAACTTTTATTTTCCACCGTCATAGTTGTAGCTCCACCTCAGAGCCACAGAGGAGAACATTGACAGAGGTAAATTATATTTCTTCAATAATTCAAAAACAAAAACAAATTTCCTGTTATAGTATCATACATTGGTATTGTTTTCAATAACTTGTCAACTCCAAAATTATTAAATTCTATATCGTAATACACACCCGTGAAGTTGGCCCCCTCACCACTTTGTTGTATTAAAATCAAACCAGAGCCAAAAATGTGTAACTTATTTGCAAAAATTTGCAACGCAATATTTTTCTTGAGAGAACCGTTTTTCCATAGGAGACTGCTCTTCCGCACAATCATATATCGACTGCAAACTGGTGCCAAAATGTTGCGATTAATTTGCAAAGAATCACAATTGATTATCGATGAGGCATTTAAAGGCAGAAACCTTTTAGTACGTCCATGCATATACCTACATGAGCATAAACCTAATACTCATTGGTATTTTTTTTTTTTAGTTAGCACAAGTGTAATTAGATTAAATAAGTGTCTATTTATAATTTTATATATAATTATAACTTAGCATTAATGAATTATATCAAGGACTATTTATAACAACAATGTGTATAACCAGTGTAGAAAAAATCATAATAATATTATGTATTTTAATATATGTAGCATCCAGTTAGTAAAATAGCTTATTTTAAAAGTGGTTGTGCACTTTATTATTTGATCTTTTCATAAAATGGATAAAATTCTTTTTATCTGTATTTAGCAAAATACATATTATGAAATGAATAAATATAAGATAATTCTATTTAGACTATTTCTTTTATTATTCTTTATGACATACATAATATCCCAACTAGGCTTTTGTAAAATTTTCTAAGTACCATTAATAATGCATAATAGTGTTGAAAAATTAAATATAGATAAAATGATAAAATGAATGATATACATTAACAAGAATAGGTAAAGCATTACACACAGGAAATCATAACAGTAATACAAACTTTTACCTATATGGGATACAAATAAAAATTTTATATAGGTACAAATCTTACATTGTAAAATCGTTGTTTTTAAGTCTATGGCAGTATTTTTTTTTTTTGATGTGTAAGCAAAACTTTAATTTGAATTATTTAACTAATAAAATTAACTTAGTTTCTTTATAAAAATTTGATGTTTCATTGAAGGCCTGTATACAAAAAAAATGCACAACCAACATCTTTGGATCTTGGTAAAACTATATGTATTCTTGTACAAAGTGAATTTTAGAAAATCAGATAAGTTCCCTAAGATTGAACAACATATAACCTAAACATTATTACCATATTACATAAACATTTGCAATCTGATGTAAAAGTGAGTTAATAACAAATTATTTAATTGGATTTAACTATTATTATTTAAAAACATTTTACAAATATTAATTATCACAATTAAAAAAAATTAATTAAATTTGATTTTAAAATCCTTGTCTCCTTGTCTCCATTCACTTTCACCATATCATGTGCCTGGGCATGAGACAAATTCTTCCTGACTGTCAGTCAACCACCTCTCCCCGATATACATAAGGGCAGGATAAGTATATATATATCATGTGTAAAAATTTGATGTGGTAACATCCTTTGATGATTATTCACTCTTGGTGACACCTGTAAAAGGAACAAAAAGATATATTTAAGGATCTGGGTACTGAATTTTTTCAATAAAATTAGAAATAATACAAGAAATTAAATCATTTGTTTTGTTAAGTAGTTAATTATTAATAATTTTTTAAACCACTCATCTAGATATTTTTGTATTGTTGTTTATATTATAAATTAATTCATTATGTTGTATTTCAAAGGCACTACCTGTTAATTGTAAATAAATAAATAAAGAATATACTATTGTAATATTTTTGTACATAACACTTTTATCTATTCTATAATTCATAATTATTAGATGTAGAAAATTAATATTTCTTACCTAGTATTAGGTGTATAGTATTCATTGTCATTGGTAATGTCTGATTCATGGTTAATAATTCAGACTAGACCAAATTAAATGATTTTTAACCATCATTATATACCTTACTGTCCATATTCCATATTCCATCAAAAAATAATAAGTTTGACACTGGCATTTAATATTCTGTTTCTAAGTGACTGAACTCGGGTCAAGCTAGGAAAATAAAGTTACATTGATAATTAAAAAAGCGATATTCTACTTACAGTAAAATTATTTTCCAATTTTAATTGCTAGCTTACAAAATTTTGTGTTTCCAGAACACTGCACTGCATTACATTGAGACAATGAAGATAACAGTAGGCATGCATATTTACTGCTGTCATGTGCAGTACGTTGGACATTTACTTAGAATACTTTCAATTTAAATCGAATCAAGAAGTACCAAAACAAATTTCTGTGTATAATCTTCAAATATACAGTATCAAAAATCGTCCTTCAAAATAATGTTATCAACTGCCGATAACAATAATTGATAACAAATTTTGTGGTTACCACTATTTTTTGTGTTGTTTTCTGGCTACTATAGCCGTATTGCTAAATATCAATTTTGTATCTTTCTTCCTTACTTTTTCCTCATTCATGGCGGCCATAATTTTGCGGATAACAATGTCATTTTGAGTATTTCAGACACTGTGTAAGCAGATATTTTATCATCATGGACCACACATAGTGTTTTAAAATATTACGTTTATACATCTATTATAGTGGTAGTAATAGAAATCATTTTTTTATCCTGTAATCCTAGTAGTTACCTTATAGTTTATAGCAATACTTGTGTTTCCACTATAGACGAGAATAAATCTTATTTTATTTTATTTTATTGTTTTTTTGTTTTACTAAAAATATATGATTCTTCGCAAGTTGACTATAAAATGACATTCTCATTAATTGGCAAAACAAAACAAGATACTCTGCATTTTGTAAAAATAATTTGTATACATGTTAATTGTGGATATAAAATGTCAGTGATTGTGTGTGTTCAACCCATTGTGTAATTTCATTCTCAGCGGCCATTAGACTATAAATTAATCTGTGGACACAATATAAATTAGAAAATATTCCAAACACCATGGTATGTGTCATATGCACTAATAGTTTTGTATTTGCAATATATGTGCACAAATCGTGAGTAAGTATAGTCGAGTCGAAAGTATAATTGTTTTTAAAAATATAAAAAAATTACCTAATTTATGAAAACTTACTTTATATGTTAAATACTTATTTTTTTCATTTTTGTCAATAATAATTGTTTGTTTTATATTACAATGAAGTGTAATATTCTATGGTTAAATATTAAATTAATTATATTTATAAAATTTAGATTAGAGTATTTTTCTTTAAAATACTTAAAATTAGTGATGTGACTCTGAATTTTTGCGTCAAACTGAACATAAATTATGTTTTTGTACCCAAAAAGAACCTCGTTCCTTAACCGAAATTCGTTTAGTTCCTCGTTTATTTACTATTAAAAGAAACTCGATCCCATGGAAAATTGGTTATTAATCTTACATTAATTCATTATACAAATATTTTATAAAATAATTTTTTAAATTAGTTAATTGTATGTACTAACATACGTGGACGATATATTATTCTCAATTTCATCACTAAGTTATATAAGTTATTAATTATATTACATAGTTTAGAAAATGTTATCGTATTTAAAATACCGACATTTACCTATATATTAATATAAATTAGTTGGAAATATCTCATCAATTCTCGATTTTTTTTTATAAACGATGTTTTTCTCAATTTGTTATTTGTCATTTTAGAGAAGAACAAAGGAATTGCAATACCTATGACAACCTTGCCTATATACAATCTGAAGTCACTTAAGTTCGTCTATAGGTTCGGTGCCCCCTTATGCTATGTTTCGTCATTTGATATTTTAAAATTAAAATTATTAATACTTCAATACCAACAGTTTTTACAAATATCATAATATTATATAATTATTTTTATAATCGAACAGGGTGCGGATAATCGATACGTAAAATTGCATTCAACACAAACAAATTTATGTGATAAAAATTATAAACAATAAAAAATAATTTCAGAGGAAATGCTCATATACATCAATAAAACACACTAATTATTATAATAAATGTCTATTTTATTTTCTTTTAAAATATACGAGTTTGGTTTGAATTTACACAATAGTATAACAAAAAGGCTTGTCATATTTCCCGTCATGAGAGTAGGTCATTGTTGTTAGTGGACAATGATAAAAGGCTAAGGATTGGGTAATTTAATTAATTTTGCTGGTAGTGACGGTGTTCATAAGCAGAAGTTCGTGTATAGGATCGCCGACGGTCGAAATTATTGCCCGGGTCCGCCGTCGCGTGTCGTCGTTGTCAGTGTGTGGTGGTGGCGGAGGGACAGCTAACGCTAGTGTTTCCTTGCATGCACTCCTGGTACCGAATGTCCTTATGAAGACGTCAGGTAATTCACCAGGTACGATTTTGATGTCAAATTTCGTTCGTTCCATTGCTGTTTTTGGACCTTTAGCCCCCCTCCCACTATAAAACAGCAGACTAATAAATTTAATTTTTATTGTTATATATATAATTACTTATTACGAGATATTAATAATAATATTCTAAACAAAAGTACTTAGAAATATAATCTAGTATGTATTTGTTTACAATTTTCAGTATATTAGAATTATTATTTTATTTTTAATGACATTACTATCGTTGTAGAAAATCTAAAGAATTAAAAATATTTGGGAAATTAAAATATGATAATTTTAACCTACCTATGTCCCTACATAATTAATATTGATTGGTGTACAATTTAATGTATTAATAATTAAAATAATTCAATTTAAACCAATCGGTATACTGAATTTAATTTCTTTTTGCAATAAATATTATATTAACAATTAGTACTTTTAAAATAAATACTTTTTTGTTATTTTTATATGATATTTATTTCCCATTTAAAATTGTATAATTTAAATTATCACGCTGTGTGGGTAATTAATTTGCAGAGAAATCAAAAAATTTTTTTTTACACATTAAAAAAATAATTTTAATAATATTCTTGGACACTATCTTATTATATAGTCTCTATAGGTATACACGGCGTATCCGGGAGGTAGGGGTATTGCCGGTTTTATAAATAAAAAAAAAAGACATACTTGGAGAAATAAAAGTGAGAAAAACATTATGATTATGAGGAACCAAACCTAATATATATATATATATATATATCATTTACAATATAATAATACAACAAACTGTTACCTATTCGCTTATATTCGCATGTTATCCCCATGCGATCCTGGTACACCGGACCCATATTATTCTCTTCTGAGCTCCCCTCTCAAATCCGCTACTCGTCGACTGGCGGAACCACCGTATTGCCCATCTAAGGCCGAACGGACCGTCGTCGCCACTAGCACAAATTGTAGGCCCCCCGCACCACTACCATTCGCTATGTATACGCTTCCATCGTGATGGCCCATCCCGAGCTAAACACTCGCCGCCACCGCACACATGGTGGCCGCTCACCGCCGCCACCACACGGCCGACCGTCGCGTCCCCGCACTGTCAGACTACACAGCAAACCACTGTACGTTGATGCTCCCACATGCACTCCTGTAACCCAATAAAAAAGTACAAAGTTCAAAATACAGCTGGTGTAACGTCCCGTCATGGGACAGACAGCCCGCACATCTCCCCGAAAGGCCCGACAACCAGTGCCGATACCGCCTCCAATTATCGTCGGCGAATACGAAAATAATGCCAATTGCCGGTGATCCTTTGCATACACTCCTGGTACCAAATATCACGAATATTGTATGCAATACTCCCTTTACATTGCATTGCGCAAGGGCACGTCCGTTTCCTTTTATTAAATGGTTTGCTGAGCTCCGCTTAAAAATGTTTTTTTTTTCGTTGCTTCAGGTAATAAATCGACTATCCATGTACGGAGTATGACAAACCTTTGATTTTTTGTGTTTTTGTTATTTATCAAACCAATAGTTTTAATTTCAATCGTATTGTGATTGACGTATTACTGTACAGCTATAAGTTAATTGTATTATTTTTATTTTGTTATACTATTAGAATATTTTTTATATTTTAGCTTTAAAAAATTAATAAAAAATGAAATAAAAATAAAAAGTTCATGTTTTATCTACCAATTGAATTATAACATTATTCTGTATTTAACTGAGAAATAAATATGATAATAATGATAAATCTCTTTGTTGGAATTATTGTATTATGTTCTAAAATTTTTTTTTTTTTACAAAACTAAAAAAAAAATTAAAAATTAATGCTTTAACAACACAGGGTGGGATTATTTTTGAAATAATTATTAGAACACTACAATATTTTTCTCGAGTGCAACTATTTGTGTAACACTGAAATATTATTGAATTTTAGCATAAACTCCTCTAATCTGCTACCAATGCACCAACATTTTAGACAATACATACAATAGTCTAATCGTCGTGGCTAAATTTGGTTAAAAATTTGTCATTACCATTTAGAATATTAATGTTATTATTATAAAATTTTTTAATAAAATTATTCAAATTTATAAATTACTTAGTAGTACAATATTTAAATATTTCTTGAACATTTTTTGGGTGTATTGTTTATTTATTATGCAAGTTCATCAAAAAATTTACTAGTACAGTTTTGTATATAAATACTCAACTAATTCAATACGCTAAAAGGCACCTCGTATTATAAATTGTTTCTTACGCCGATATAAATATATATTAAAAAACACGTAAAAAAATTTTTTTTTGAAAGTGTTTGATAAACGAGTGGGTCTTACGGAAATCGTACATTTTCCATATTTTTTTTAGATTAATGGGAATACAATTACCAAAATCATGACCCGGAAAAAGTGTACAACGGCTCGTTCGACACAGGAAGGTTCATTATTTTATGTGTGTCTATTTTTAAATTTTATATATAATTATAACTTAGCATTAATGAATTATATCAAGGACTGTATTTATAACAACAAAGTTTTTTTAAGTAAAATAGCTTATTAAATAACGTAGTTGTGCAAATCGATATGTATCAATTTGGTGAAAATTACGTTTTTCTACACGATATGGACATTTATTGATATTTTCATAAAATGGATAGAATTATTTTTATTTGTATTTAGCAAAACACATATTATGAAATGATAAAATATATGAAAATTCAATTTAGTATATTTCTATAATTATTTTTAATGGCATACATAATATTTTAACTGAGCATTTGTATAATTATCTGAGTTTATTGGGTAATGTGTAAAGTGTTGTTGAATAATAAAATATAGATAAAATGATAAAATGAATGATATACATTAACAAGAATTGGTAAAGCAATAAAAACAGTATATCAAAACAGTAATACAAACTGATACCTATATGGGATTTAAATATAAAATCTATATAGGCATACATCATGCATTGTACAAAGGGTATTTTTATGTCTATACTCGCCTGCCAACCGCATGCCATCCTGGTACACCGACCCTTCATTATTCTCATCCGGGCTGTTGGCCTCCCGGCATCTCCGCTACTCATGGACCATAACACCGCCGTGACGAACCATCTGTAGCCGAACGGCCCACCACCGCCGCAACACACATTGTAGGCCTCTCGCCTACCACCACCATTTACCATGCAACCCCAGTTACCGTTACAGCCCTTCGCGGGCAAAACAGTCGCCGCCGTCGCCTCCCCGCACTGTCGGACAACACGGCAATGCCACTGTACACAGTCTCACATGCACTCCTGGTACCCAGTAACATAGTAAAAGGTCCCAAATTCTGCCTTTACATTCCGTTGCGCACGCGCACACCCTTTTTATATGTAAAATCAATAACGTTATACAGAGCTCCGGTTAGAATTGTTTTTTATTTCTTTTCTTATCGCAACGAATTTTATTATTGCTTTATTGCTTTATTGCTTACTGCTTTCGGCAATAAATTGATTATTATTTAAATAGTTATTAATTTTAAATCATACATAATAATTCCACTATGTTTATGTTATTTTATCAGAGTACCTTTGGTAATGTATAATAGTATTTTTAAAACATTAAATATATACGTGTACATTGTATAAATTAGATCAGCAGTCCATCAGGTAATTTAAGTAAATATGAATCAAATAATTGAAAAAAAAAAAAATAAGATAAAACTATAAAAGGTGAACATAAGAATGAAATATAAATCTTTAAATACAAAAACATAATAGCTATGTGTTTATGTACCAAATATACAATACTAAATTTATTCTATAAAAAGTATATAAATAATTATAATACAATTTAAAAAATCAAGTAATCAACTAATATTTTTTACCAAATTAAAACATAATTATACAGAACCAATTAATTTCTACAATGCAATTACTAGATCTACTATTTGTTTAACTAATACACACCTTAGTTAATGCCTGATTTAATATGTATAGAATATTATCATGCTTATGTGAGTTATTCGTTGGATGAAAAATTAACTGAATAGTTGTAGGCATTTAAAAATACTAATGTAATATTACTGAATACCTTTTTAAATGTCAAATTTTTTATATTACACAAGTGATGTCAAGTTTGTATATTAAACATTATATGTTAATACAAAATGTAAATATTTCTTAAACATCAACCATTGACAATTGTTGTGAGGGGAAAAAAATCATTTGTTATGACACTCTTGTTTTGCACTCTCTTATTATACTCTTATGCTCTCTGGGTGTACCCAGAAAAACAGAATTAAGAAAAACATTATGAAAATTTGATCAAAAAACTATTTAAACAAATTAGGTAACATCATAATAGTATTGCAAACTAAACCTAACCTATATGGGATATAATTATAAATTGTATATAGGTACAAATCATACATTGTACGAACATTTTTAATAAGTCTATAACAGTATTTCATTTTTCTGTGTTTGATGAGTAAGCAAAACTTCTATGTTAATTAGTTCATTAATAAAATTAACATAAGACCAAAAATAATATTTATGTTATAAAGAGATGGAGGTTCACAAAGTGCATGTATAGCTGTTCTTAGCAGAATACCATTAGTTTCTTTTTGAAAAATTGATTTTTTATTGAAAGCCTGAATACAAAATAAATGCACAACTAACATCTTTGGGTCTTTGTAAGACTCTAGCGTTATACAAAATGACTTTTATAAAATTAGATAAGTTCCTGATAAGTCTGCACAACTCATAAATTGAAAATTATTACCATATTACACAAACATTTGCCATTTGATATTAAAATGAATTAAAAACAATTTATACAATATTGGATATAAATATTATTAATTAAAACCATTTGATTCATTTGAATTGTCATAATAAAGATAAAAAAATTAAATTAGATTTTAAAAGAATTTATTAAGTAAAAATGTTCATTTAAAATACATGTAAGAGTAGAGTTATGTTTGGTTAACTGCTAACATTACATTTTCATATAACTTTAGTTCATAAACTGGTGTGAAAAAATTGGAGGAGTGTGCTTTCCATTAGCTTGTTCCTGGTCACCTTCTGTAGTCTCCTGGTCTCGGTTCTCTTTAACCATATCATGTGCCTCGGCATGAGAAATTCTTCCTGACTGTCAGTCAACCACGTCTCCCCGATATATGTAAGGGCATGATGAGTATATATATATATATATCATGTGTAAAAATTTGATGTGGTAACATACTTTGATGATTATTCAATTATCTTGGTGACACCTGTAAAAATAACAAAAATATATATTTATGAAACTGGGTACTGAATTTTTTTTATTAAAATTCGAAAAATACTAGAAATTAAATCATTTGTTTTGGTAAGTAGCTAAATATTAATAATTATGTAAACGACTCATCTAGATATTTTTGTATTGTTGTTTATATTTTAAATTAATTCATTATTTTGTTTTTCAAAGGCACTACCAGTTAATTGTTAATAAATAAATAAATAGAGAATATACTATTGTAATATTTTTGTACATAACACTTTTGTCTATTCCATATTTCATAATTATTTGATGTAGAAAATTAACATTTCTTACCTAGTATTAGGTAGGTAGTATTCATTGTCTTCGTTAATGTCTGATTCATGGTTAATAATTCAGACTAAACAGAATTAAATGTATTCTAACCATCATGATGTACCCATGTGTCCAAATTCTATAAAAAAAAAAATTAAAAAATGAGTTTGACACTGGCATTTTATATTCTGTTACTAGGTGACTGAACTCGGGTTATACTAGAAAATAAAGTTACATATATAGTTAAAAAAGCGATATTCTACTTATAGTAAAATCATATTCCAATTGTATTTGCTAGCTTACAAAATTAAACATTTCCAGAACACTGCCTTGCATTACATTGAGACAATGAAAATAACAGTAGGCATGCATAGTTACTGCCGTCATGTGCAGTGCGTTGGACATTTACTGCGAATACGTTCAATTTAAATCAAATCAATATTTACTGAAAACAAGTTTTAGTGTATGAACTTTAGATATACAATATCAAAAATCGTCCTTCCAAACAATGTTATCAACTGCCGATAACAATATTTGATAACAAATCTAGTGGCTATCACTATTTTATACGTTATGTTCGTGCTACTAGAATTGTATTGCTATATATCAATTTTGTATTTTTGTTGTATACTTTTTCCTCGTTCGTGGCGGCCATAAAATTGCAGATAACAATGTCTTTGGTATTTCAGACACTGTGTAAGCAGATATTTTATCATCATGGACACACATAGTGTTTTAAAATAATATGTTTATACTGCTTTTATAGTGGTAGTCATGGAAATAATTTTTTTATCCTGTAATCCTAGTAATTACCTTTTAATTTATAGCCTTAATATGTTTTCGCCTGAGACGAGAATAAATCTTATTTTATTTTATTTTATTGTTTTTTTTGTTTTACTAAAAAATGTATGATTCTTCGCAAGTTGACTATAAATTAATATTCCCATTAAAACGACTAGACAAAACCAAATTTATACTCTGCATTTTGTAAAAATAATTTGTATACATGTAAAAATGTTAATTGTGGAGATAAAATGTGAGTGATAGTTGTCTGGTCAAACCAATTGGTTATTTTCATTCTCTGCGGCCATTAGGCTATAAATTAATCCGTGGACACAATATAAAGTAAAAAATATTCTAAACAACATTGTATGTGTCACATGCACCAATAGTTTTGTATTTCCAATATATGTGCACAAATCGTGAGTATGTATAGTCGAGTCGAAAGTATAATTGTTTTTAAAATATAAAAAAATTACCTAATTTATGAAAACTTACTTTACATTTTAAATATTTATTTCTTTCTTTTTTGTCAATAATAAATGTTTGTTTTATATTACGATTTAGTGTAATATTCTATGGTTTGATATTAAATTAATTATATTTATAAAATTTAGTTTAGATTATTTTTCTGTAAAATACTTAAAACTAGTATTGCGATTTTGATGTTTGACGTCAAACCGAACATAAAATATATTTTTTGTACCTGAACCGAACCTCGTTCCTTTAGTTTATACCGTAATTTTATTAGTTTCTCGTTCATTTAGTATTAAAAGGAACTCGTCCTTATGGAAAATTGGTAATTTTACATAAATTAAATCTTTATACAAATATTTTATTAAATAATTTTCTAATTTTTTTTACTGTAATTAACAACAAACGTGTACGATAAATTTATAAATATATTATTCTCAAATTCTTCACTAAGTTATATAAGTTATAAATTATATTACACAGTTTAGAAAATATTATCGTATTCAAAATAACGACTTTTACAAATATATCAATATAAATTGATTGAAAATATCAATTCTCGTTTTTTTTAAAAAACGACCTTTTTTTCAATGTGTTATTTGTCATATTAGAGGAGAACAAAGGAATTGGAATACATTTGACAACATTGCAAATATACAAACAGAAGTCACTTTTTTTTTTTTTTGATATACTTTCAGAATATTATTTTTAAACTACAATATTCATTAAACAAAATTACCTCCTGGTTCAAAAAATGGAAGCTGAAACTAAATCCGACTAAAAGCGAGGATAAAATATTCACATTAAAAAGATATAACAATCCAATAAATATAAGCATAAACAACCAGATAATACAATGGAACAGAAAAGATGACTCAGTAAAATACCTTGGAGTTATTCTCGATGAAAAACAGACATGGAATATCCACATAAACAAAAAACTTACTCAGGGATATGCCACGATGAGAATTCTCTACCCCTTAGTGAACTACAAATCAACTCTCCAAATGAAATCTTCTCTCCTTCTCTACACTGCAATAATCAGACCACTGATAACTTATGCCTGTCCTGTATGGTCCGCTGCCTCTATAACTAAAATAAATAAAATACAAATCTTACAAAATAAATACTTAAGGATATGTCTCAAAGCACTGTGGTTCATGAGAAATCGACAGATCCATAATGACACGAAAATACCCCTGATAAATACATGGATTAAAACCCAATTTAAAAATTTCCACGCCAAACTAAAAAACTTGGACAGTGCTCGTCATTACAATATAGGAAAAAAAACACTCAATAGACGTCTGCGGTCTCGACTTCCCCAGGACATTCTTTTAACAGATACAGAAGATTCATCATCATAAAATGAAGATCATTATTAATATACTAGACCTCATCGTTATTATAATATTCATATATGTAACACATTATTATTAAAAATTAAAAAGTTGTAATAGCACTTGGTGTGCTGAAACATTTTATAATTATAATAAATAAAAAAAAATTATACACTACTTTTATTATTTAATTTTTTTTACAAATCCAAATTGAAAATAGAAAGTCCCTCCTCATCTACTAGCCCGACTACAGCTGCAAAGTGACGGCCCGTCGTGGGACAGTAAGCCCGCTGCCACTACACACTGTCTCGAAAGGCTCGACCACCTGTGCCGTTGCCGCTTCCAAATATCGTCATCGAACACGAAAGTAATCCCAAAAGTCGGCGATCCTATGCATGCAATCCTGGTACCCAATATCACGATTAAGGTTCGCAATACAGCATGACGTCATTTTACCGGTGGGTTCCATGTAGTAGAATAAATTTTGGTTTGTAGAGCTCCGCTTAGCATTAGTTTTATTTTTTTTTTTGCAATGAATTATCGTTGCTTCCGATAATAATTCGACTATTCAATATACAAGTATGTCAAGTATTTTATTTTTTGCGTTTTTGTAATTTATCAAACCAATCGTTATAATTGCAATCGTATTGTGATTAACGTGTGACGACTGTACAGCCACAATAAAATTGTATTATTTTTTTGTATTGTTATATTTTCAGAATGTTTTTTATATTTTGGTCTAAAAAATCAATAACCAATTGTTTTAATCTATAAATCGAATACTGCTCTATATTTAAATGAAAATATGTATAATAAGTAAATAATTTGTAAAAATATGTAAATAATATTATTGATGGTATTATATTATACACTACTTTTATTATTTAATTTTTTTTTACAAAACCAAATTGAAAATCGATAGTCCCTCCTCATCTACTAGCCCGACTACAGCCGCAAAGTGACGGACCGTCGTGGGACAGTAAGCCCGCTGCCGCTACACACCGTCTCGAAAGGCTACACCACCTGTGCCGTTGCCGCTTCCAAATATCGTCGTCGAACAAGAAAATAATCCAAAAGTCGGCGATCCTTTGCATGCACTCCTGGTACCCAATATTACGATTAAGGTTCGCAATACTGCATGACGTCATTTTACCGGTGGGTTCCGTTTTGTAGAATCCATATATTTCAATGAAAAAGTCTCTCTACCACTCATGCCCCACTACAACCACCGGTAGGACGGCCCGCCCGGGGCCAGAGAGCTACGGTCTATATACAAACTTAAGTCACTTAATTTTGTCTCTAGGTTCGGTGCCACCTAATGCGAAGCTCCGTCATTTAATATTTTAAATGGTAAATTATTAATACTTGAATACCAATGGTTTTTAAAAATATCATAATATTATACATTTATTTTTATAATCGAACGGTGTATGGATAATGAATATGTAAAATTGCTTCGATACAAACATAACTACGCAATAAAAATTATTAACATCAATAAATAATATTGGAGGAAATTCTCATATAGATCGATATTTAGGAAAACACACTAATAATTAATTTTATATGTCTGTTTTGTTTTCTTCCTGTTATTTTATCCTATCAGTCTTTGATGCAATAATAATAATAATAATAATAATATTAAAAGTATATTGTGAGAGCTACAAGGTTATCAAATATTATATATTACACAGCACAATAATTTATTATAAAAAATTGCTAAATAAAATGCTAATTGCAGTTGCCCTTTGCTAATATTCATTTGATGCAATACGACGTTTTGTAAATATTTGAGTAGGTACCTCCATTCATAAATACTGACGTCTCCAAAATTAAATTTTTTTTTAGTAATTATCGACTATTAGTACTGTTTAATGTATGTTATATATCTGTGAGGGTCTTGTCTTTATTACTGTTTGCTTGTGTGTTTGAAATTTCTAACTTATGTACAGAAATATAATATCTATAATAAAGTGTCGAGTTTACCATAAATATTTACTTTTGTAAATGGTGATACAGGAAGTAAATTATTAAGACCATTGAATGTAGTTATATATTACAAACATATTTATATACATAATATAAAGACATATTATTATGTTAGTTGTTGACCAAATGTGAACATAATTTAAGTTCCAAAGACGTATTGTGATACTTTGCAGCCTATATCTAATGTATTATTATTATTATGGCCCGTGTACGATGCATGCTTGATAATTAAATAATTGTACTAATAATTACCTGTCGGATTAGTATCGTTATCCTGTGCGAGACCGATGAATTGCGTACATGATTGTACACTTTGGAACGGAGTTATTCTAACTGAGTTATAATTGTCTACTAATTCACATTAAATTCATAATATGGCTATATTTATATAATATTAAAATCGGCGAAATGATCGACAATAAGTTTAAAAATATTTAACAGTTTACCAGAAGATTAAACAGAAAAGTAATTACTTAATGTATACTCAAACATAGTTGTGACTCAAAAAGAAAATCGTAACACAAAAATAACTAATCACAACAAAAAGATAAGATATATTTAATTTTAAATACAGAATAATATAATTCAATTGATAGTTTTTAATTATATATATGTATATATTTTTTTAAATTTTTCTAGAAGCCATAATATATAAAACATTCTGACAGTATATCATAAAAAAAAAAAATTAAAAAAAAATACGATTATATTTTGCTATACGGTCCAACACACGTTAGTCACAATATGACTACAATTATCACGAGTTTGGTTTGGTTTTTCACAATAGTACAACAAAAAGGGCTTGTCATATTTCGCGTTATGATAGTAGGTCACTGTTGTTGGTGGTAATAATAAATGGCCTAGGATTGGGTAATATAATTAATTTCGCCGGTAGCGACGATATAGTGTTGGAATAAAAAAAACAATTCTGAGCGAAGGCCTGTAAATCGATAAAGATTGTACGAACTGATCAAGCGTGCTACGGCGGTGTTAAAAACTAAAAATTTGGTGTACGTAACCAGAAGTTCGTGTACATGATTGCCGGCGGTCGGTATTATTGCCCGGGTCGGCCGTCGCGTACCGTCGTTGTCAGTGAGTGGTGGCGGCGGAGGGACAGCTAACGCTTCCGATCCTTGCATGCACTCCTGGTACCGAAGGTACGTATGAATCCGTCAGGTAATTCGCCAGTTACGGTTTTAATGTCAAATTTCGTTCGTTCCATCGCTGTTTCGGACTTATAGCCCCACCCTCCATTAAAAAAAAAAAAAAAAAACCAAGCAGACTAAATAATTAACTTTTTATTGTTATATATAATTACTTTTTACGAGATATTAAATATTTCTTACTCATATAATTTGAATTATTGATACATGCTAAATTACCTGGGGTTTTTATTATAATTAATTTTTATACTTTTATTATTAATAATATTATAATAGCGACAAAACTCTATTATTCCTATTAGACAAAATAATTTGGTACATATACACAAAAAAAAAAAAAAAAATTATAAAAACAACACATTCATTGTGTCACTCAGAATCTATGCACGTTTAATCACTTTGTAAAATTAAAATTTGTGACCTTCATAGAATACCGCGGATCAATAAAACGCGAAAGAAATAAGTAAATTTCAAGATTCTTGATGAATTGATTTCTTCATTTCTGGCCAAAACATTATTAAAAATTGTATTAAATTTGATAAATCCATAATTTGGATAAATGGTTATTTTTGTATGTTATTCAATGAAATAATATATTTTTGCCTTTCATAGGTAGGTAAACAATAATGTCACATAATATTTTAAACAATAGAATTTAGTAATATAATCAAGTATGTATTTGTTTACAGTTTTCAGTAAAATAGATTTATTATTTTATTTTTAATGACATTACTATTGTAGTAGATAATCTACAGAATTAAAAATGTTTAGATAACTGTAAAATGATTATTTAAACCTACCTATGTTTTTACTAAATTATTATTGTTTGGTGTCCGATTTAATGTACTAATAATTTAATTAATTCAATTTAAACCAATCGGTGTACTTAATTTAGGACGTTGCAATAAATATTATATTAACAATTATTACTTTTAAAATAACCACTTTTTGGTTATTTTTATTTGAAATTTTTTTTTTTTAAATTTTTTTTAAACTTGTTTTCTATTTGAAATATTTTAAATTATATGGTAGAAATAAAAATAGATACACTTCATTCACAAAAAGCTCTATAGTCCTACTATATGGACAACGTATTCATGATAAAATTAATATTAATTTTATCTACATTGTGTAATATTTTATATTTATGTCAAATTCTTTACGAAAACAATTTTAATTAGATCATTAAATTAGTGGATTTTGTATTTTAATTAAAATTATTTTATATAATATTTACAATAGGGCTGTGTGAATTTATCAGAGTACCTTTGGTATTATGTAGTCGTGTGATAGACATATAAAATATAAATATATACTAGATTAGCAGTCAATCAGGCTATTGAAAAATTAAAATTAAAAAAAAAAAAAACAATAATCATTTTGTCTCGGTGTAGCTAATTATTTTTTGTGGAAATTACTTCATAAGTACAGGTCACATTCCTTTCCATATAGTTTTATACCCAAATGAAAAAATTGTTTAGTTAATTAACCTATCGAATTAATAAAAAAAATTTATATTTCAATGGCAATTAGAGAAGAATTACACACAGGTAATCATAAAAATATATAACCAAATGATAGATATTATTATATTTTTTAAAAAGTTCAAACCATTATTATACTGATTTATTATTATATTTATGGGGCATTTACCAGAGATATTGTGTATCGCTGTATCAATAAACATTTAAATTCTTATAAATTATGGTTTTATATTTAATTAAGGTTCAACAAAAAAAAACATACCTTATGTTTTGTTTAAATAAATAATAATCTCCGCTACTTGCCCGATCGTTGCACCGCCGTGATTGTCCATCCGGGGGTCGAACAACCCACAACCGTCACCACCGTATACTGTTGGCCGCTCTCCGCCACAACCCCACGGCCGACCGACACCGTCGTCGCCTCCCCGCACTGTCGGACCACACGGCAATGCCACTGTACACAGATACCCCACCATGCACTCCTGGTACCCAATAACATTGTACAAGGTTAATAAAATAATAACGATATACTGCCATTGTGTCAATTGCGCACGCGCACCTCCTTTTCGTTTTGTAAAATCAATATCGTTTTACAGAACTCCGCTAAGAAGCGTTTTTTTTTTTTTTTTTTTTTTTATCGCAACGAATACTCGTTACTTCCGGCAATATATACAAGAAAAATTGAAAATTAAAAAATTTTTATTCGTCGCCTCCTAAACTTTCCGCCAATAATTGTCATGTCGAGCCGTTTTTTTTTTTGTGTGTATTTGTAATTAATCAAATCAATGTGTTATTATCGCAGTCGTATTGTGATTAATGTGTGACGACTCTACAGCAATAGTTAAATTGTATTATTTTATTTGTTTTGTTATACTTTCAGAATGTTCTTTTATATATTGGTCTAAAAAATCAACAACCAAGTGTTTAATCTATCAATCGAATAATATTCTCTATTAAAATAAAAATATGTATAATACGTAAATATTCTGTAAAAATATGTAAATAATATTATTGATGGTATTATATTATATTATTATTTCACTACTTTTATTATTTAATTTTTCTTTACAAAACCAAATTGAAAATAGAAAGTCCCTGCTCATCTACTAGCCCGACTACAGCCGCAAAGTGACGGCCTGTCGTGGGACAGTAAGCCCGCTGCGCTACCACCGTCTCGAAAGGCTCGACCACCTGTGCCGTTGCCGCCGCCAGATATCGTCGTCGAACACGAAAATAATCCCAAAAGTCGGCGATCCTTTGCATGCACTCCTGGTACACAATATCACGATTAAGGTTCGCAATACAGCATGACGTCATTTTACCGGTGGGTTCCGTGTTGTAGAATAAATTTTGGTTTCCAGAGTTTCGGTTAGAATTGTTTTTTTTTATAATCGCAACGAATATTTGTTGCATCCGGCAATAAATAGATTACTTGAAAAAAAAAATCAATGCGTTATTATCGCAGTCGTATTGTGATTAATGTGTGACGACTGTACAGCAATAGTTAAATTGTATTATATTTTTTGTTTTGTTATACTTTCAGAATGTTTTTTTATATATTGGTCTAAAAAATCAAAAACCAAGTGTTTAATCTATCAATCGAATAATATTCTGTATTAAAATAAAAATATGTATAATACGTAAATATTTTGTAAAAATATGTAAATAATGTTTTTGACGGTATTATATTATGCACAAATTTTATTATTTAATTTTTTTTATAAAATCAAATTGAAAATTGAAAGTCCTTTTTCATCAACTAGCCCGACTACAGCCGCAAAGTGATGGCTTGTCCTGCCGCCGCCACCACGCCGCCGACAAACACCGTCGGCGAACACGACAATAATACCAAAAGTCGGCGATCCTTTGCATGCACTCCTGGTACCAAATATCACGATTTAGGTTCGAAATACTGCATGACGTCATTTTACCGGTGGGTTCCGTTTTGTAGAAACCATATATCTAAATGAAAAAGTCTCTCCACCACCACAAGCCCGACTACAACCACCGGTAGGACGGCCCGACCTGGGCCAGACAGTCCGCCGCCGCTGCCGCCAAACATCGTCAGCCCACACGACAATAATGCCAAAAACCGGCGATCCTTAGCATGCACTCCTGGTACCAAATATCACGATTTAGGTTCGAAATACTGCATGACGTCATTTTACCGGTGAGTTCCGTTTTGTAGAAACCATATATCTAAATGAAAAAGTATCTACCACCACAAGCCCGACTACAACCACCACTGGGCCCGTCCTGGGCCAGACAGCCACGGTCTATATACAAATTTAAGTCGCTTAGGTTCGGTGCCACCTAATGCAACGCTTCGTCATTTAATATTTTAAATGGTAAATTATTAATACTTGAATACCAATGGTTTTTAAAAATATCATAATATTATACATTTATTTTTATAATCGAACGGTGTATGGATAATGAATATGTAAAATTGATTCGATACAAACATAACTATGCGATTAAAATTATTAACATTAATAAATAATATTGGAGGAAATTCTCATATAGATCGATATTTAGGAAAACACACTAATAATTATTTTTATATGTCTGTTTTGTTTTTTTCCTGTTATTTTATCCTATCCGTCTTTGATGCAATAATAATAATAATAATAATAAAATTAAAAGTATATTGTGAGAGCTACAAGGTTATCAAATATTATATATTATACAATACAATAATTTATGATAAAAAATTGCTAAATAAAATGCTAATTGCAGTTGTTAATTGCTAATATTCATTTGATGCAATACGACTTTTTGTAAATATCTGAGTAGGTACCTTTATTCATAAATACTGACGTCTCCAAAATTAAATTTTTTTTTAGTAATTATCGACCATTAGTACTGTTTAATGTATGTTATATATCTGTGAAGGTCTTGTCTTTATTACTGTGGCTTGCTTGTGTGTTTGAAATTTCTAACTTATGTACAGAAATATAATATCTATAATAAAAGTGTCGAGTTTACTATAAATATTTACTTTTGTTAATGGCGATACAGGAAGTAAAATCATAAGATCATTGAATGTAGTTATATATTGCAAACATATTTATATATATATATATATAATATAAAGACATATTAATATGTTAGTTGGTGACCAAATGTGAACATAATTTAAGTTCCAAAGACGTATTGTGATACTTTGCAGTCTATAACTAGTGTATTATTATTATTTTGGCTCGTGTACGATGCATGCTTGATAATTATATAATTGTACAAATAATTACCTGTCGGATTACTATCGTTATCCTGTGCGAGACCGATGAATTGCGTACATGATTGTACACTTTGGAACGGAGTTATTCTAACTGAGTTATAATTGTCTACTAATTCACATTAAATTCATAATATGGCTATATTTATATAATATTAAAATCGGCGAAATGATCGACAATAAGTTTAAAAATATTTAACAGTTTACCAGAAGATTAAACAGAAAATTAATTACTTAATGCATACTCAAACATAGTTGTGACTCAAAAAGAAAATCGTAACACATAATTATCTAATCACAACAAAAATATATGATATATTTATTTTTAAATACCGAATAATTTAATTCAATTGATAGTTTTTAATTATATATATGTATATATTTTTTTAAATTTTTCTAGAAGCCATAATATATAAAACATTCTGACAGTATATCATAAAAAAAAAAAATTAAAAAAAAATACGATTATATTTTGCTATACGGTCCAACACACGTTAGTCACAATATGACTACAATTATCACGAGTTTGGTTTGGTTTTTCACAATAGTACAACAAAAAGGGCTTGTCATATTTCGCGTTATGATAGTAGGTCACTGTTGTTGGTGGTAATAATAAATGTCCTAGGATTGGGTAATATAATTAATTTCGTCGGTAGCGACGATATAGTGTTGCAATAAAAAAAACAATTCTGAGCGAAGGCCTGTAAATCGATAAAGATTGTACGAACTGATCAAGCGTGCTACGGCGGTGTTAAAAACTAAAAATTTGGTGTACGTAACCAGAAGTTCGTGTACATGATTGCCGGCGGTCGGTATTATTGCCCGGGTCGGCCGTCGCGTACCGTCGTTGTCAGTGAGTGGTGGCGGCGGAGGGACAGCTAACGCTTCCGATCCTTGCATGCACTCCTGGTACCGAAGGTACGTATGAATCCGTCAGGTAATTCGCCAGTTACGGTTTTAATGTCAAATTTCGTTCGTTCCATCGCTGTTTCGGACTTATAGCCCCACCCTCCATTAAAAAAAAAAAAAAAAAAACCAAGCAGACTAAATAATTAACTTTTTATTGTTATATATAATTACTTTTTACGAGATATTAAATATTTCTTACTCATATAATTTGAATTATTGATACATGCTAAATTACCTGGGATGTTTATTACAATTAATTTTTATACTTTTATTATTAATAATATTATAATAGCCACAAAACTCTATTATTCATATTAGACAAAATAATTTGGTACATATACACAAAAAAAAAAAAAAAATTATAAAAACAACACATTCATTGTGTCACTTAGAATCTATGCACGTTTAATCACTTTGTAAAATTAAAATTTGTGACCTTCATAGAATACCGCGGATCAATAAAACGCGAAAGAAATAAGTAAATTTCAAGATTCTTGATGAATTGATTTCTTCATTTCTGGCCAAAACATTATTAAAAATTGTATTAAATTTGATAAATCCATAATTTGGATAAATGGTTATTTTTGTATGTTATTCAATGAAATAATATATTTTTGCCTTTCATAGGTAGGTAAACAATAAAGTCACATTATATTTTAAACAATAGAATTTAGTAATATAATCAAGTATGTATTTGTTTACAGTTTTCAGTAAAATAGATTTATTATTTTATTTTTAATGACATTACTATTGTAGTAGATAATCTAATGAATTAAAAATGTTTAGATAACTGTAAAATGATTATTTAAACCTACCTATGTTTTTACTAAATTATTATTGTTTGGTGTCCGATTTAATGTACTAATAATTTAATTAATTCAATTTAAACCAATCGGTGTACTTAATTTAGGACGTTGCAATAAATATTATATTAACAATTAGTACTTTCAAAATAACCACTTTTTGGTTATTTTTATTTGAAAATTGTTTTCCATTAAGAATTTTATAAATTAAATAGCAGAAATAAAAATATATACACTATATACACAAATAGCTCTATTGTATCCATTTAGTGAAAATTACGTTTTTTTACACTATACGAACAACATTTATTCATGATGTGATTAATATTAATTTTATCTAAATTGTGTAATACTTTATTGTTATGAAATCATCTTTATGAAAAAAATATTTTATTTGATTATTAAATTAGTGGACTTTGTATATTTATTATTATTATTATTTTATATAACATTTGCACTCGGGTTTTGTGAATTTATCAAAATGCCTTTGGTATTATGTAACTGTGTGATTGATGTATAAAATATAAATACAAACTAGTTTAGCAGTCAATCAGTTGAATACGTAAATATGTATCAAATTGAAAAAAGAGGCAAATATTATTTAGGAATAAATATTTCGCCTCCGTGTAGCCAATTATTTTTTTTTTGCCGAGATTTCTTCATACACAATAAAGTACAGGTCACATTCCCACCCCCATAGTTTCTCTCCCAAAAGTCATAGGCGAATAATTGTTTAATTAATTTACCTATCGAATTAAAAAAATAAATTTATATTTCGACGGCAATTTGATGAGCATTACACACAGGTAACAACAATAATATATAACTAAACGATATGGGCAATATTATATTTTTCAAAAAGTTCAAAACATTATTATTCTGATTTTTTATTATATAAATAATAATAATAATCTCGGCTACTCGCCCGAACCTGACGGTCCATCCGCGGACCGAACAACCCCTATTCGCCGCCACCGCATACTGTTGGCCGCTCTCCGCCACATCGTCACGGCCGACCGAAGCCGTTGTCGCCTCCCTGCTATGTAGGATGACACGGCAATGCCACATTACGCCGATGCCCCCACATGCACTCCTGGTATCCAATAACTCAGTTCAAGGTTCGAAATACTGCCATAACCTCAATTGCGCGCGCACGCCTTTTTGTTTTGTAAAATCAATATCGTTTTACAGAGTTCTGGTTAGAAGTGTTTTTTTATTTTTATAATCGTTGCTTCCGGCAATAAATACGAGAAAAATTTTAATTTTAAAATTTTTATTCGATGTCTTTGAAATTATCCGCCAAAAACTGTCATGTCAAGCCTTTTTTTTTTTTTTTATATTTGTTTTATTTTTTTTTGTTTTATTGTTTGTTTTCAGAATGTTTTTTATATTTTGGTCTAAAAAATCAATAATCAATTGTTTTAATCAATCAATCGATTATTATTCCGTATTTAAATGAAAATATTTAATAATACTTTTTGTAGAAATGGTATAATATACGAGGTGCGACAATAAAATAACGAGACTTTTTGAATAAAAGTTGTTTATTTTAAAAATGTTATAATTTAATGATTATCACCTTCAAAGTACCTTCCCTCAGCATCAATACACTGTTGCATACGTCGCTGCCATTCTTGAAAACAGTGTTGCCAATTGCTCTCATTCAGCTCTTTTAGAAGTTCTGCCGTTTTCATTTTTACGTCATCAACTGTTTGAAAATGGGAAAAGAAATAAGAAGAAGTCACAAGGAGCAATGTCTGGCGAGTACGGGGGATGTTGAAGTACAGAAATTTTTTTTTCAGTTAAAAAACGTTGAATTGAAAATGCACTGTGAGCTGGACCATTGTCTTGGTGAAGAACCCAGCCATTTTTCCATAGATCTGGTCCCTTCTTTCTGACACGTTCTCTTAATTTAATTAATACCTCTTAAAAATAATATTGATTAATTAATTTTGTCGATTTTTTCAACGTTTTCGTTTGTTGAAGACGTGGTAGGACGTCCAGAACGATCATCGTCTTCGACGTCCTCCCTTCCACTACAAAACCGTTTGTGCCATTCAAAAACACGAGCTCTTGATAAACATTCTTCACCATAAACTTCACATAACATACGAAACGATTCCGCGGCAGTTTTTTTTAATTTAACAAGAAATTAATGTTAACACATGTTGTTCGATTTTTATATCTAACATTTTTCGGCAGTATAGTCAAACTCACACTAATAACAAGGCTACTAACGTATAATAAAATGAATCGATGCCATCAGTGTTCATAGTACTTTTAGATAAGTGTTTTCTAATCATATTTCAATAATCGTTTTATAGATAACGTTAATAGTTTAGGTTATATTTAGAAAGTCTCATTATTTTATTGTCGCACCTCGTTTAATTATTTTATTTTTTTTACAAGACCAAAATAAAATTTAAAAGGTCCTCCTCCTTTACTAGCCCGACTACAATCGCACGCGTGACGGCTCGTCCTCGGCCAGAAAATCGGCGGCGAACACGAAAATAATCCCAAAAGTCGGCGATCCTTCGCATGCACTCCTGGTACCCAATATCACGATTAAGGTTCGCAATACTGTATGACGTCATTTTACCGGTGGGTTCCGTGTTGTAGAATAAATTTTGGTTTGCAGAGCTCCGCTTAGTATTGGTTTTTTTTTTTTGCAATGAATTATCGTTGCTTCCGTTAATAATTCAACTATCCAATATACAAGTATGTCAAGCCTTTTATTTTTTGCATTTTTGTAATTTATCAAATTAATCGTTATTATTGCAATCGTATTGTGATTCACGTGTGACGACTGTACAGCAACAATTAAATTGTATTATTTTTTTGTATTGTTAGACTTTCAGAATGTTTTTTATATGTTGGTCTAAAAAATCAATAACCAATCTATAAATCGAATATTATTCTGTAAAAATATGTATAATTTGTAAAAATATGTAAATAATACTATTGATGGTATTATATTATACACTACTTTTATTATTTAATTTTTCTTTACAAAACCAAATTGAAAATAGAAAGTCCCTGCTCATCTACTAGCCCGACTACAGCCGCAAAGTGACGGCCTGTCGTGGGACAGTAAGCCCGCTGCGCTACCACCGTCTCGAAAGGCTCGACCACCTGTGCCGTTGCCGCCGCCAGATATCGTCGTCGAACACGAAAATAATCCCAAAAGTCGGCGATCCTTTGCATGCACTCCTGGTACACAATATCACGATTAAGGTTCGCAATACAGCATGACGTCATTTTACCGGTGGGTTCCGTGTTGTAGAATAAATTTTGGTTTCCAGAGTTTCGGTTAGAATTGTTTTTTTTTATAATCGCAACGAATATTTGTTGCATCCGGCAATAAATAGATTACTTGAAAAAAAAAATCAATGCGTTATTATCGCAGTCGTATTGTGATTAATGTGTGACGACTGTACAGCAATAGTTAAATTGTATTATATTTTTTGTTTTGTTATACTTTCAGAATGTTTTTTTATATATTGGTCTAAAAAATCAAAAACCAAGTGTTTAATCTATCAATCGAATAATATTCTGTATTAAAATAAAAATATGTATAATACGTAAATATTTTGTAAAAATATGTAAATAATGTTTTTGACGGTATTATATTATGCACAAATTTTATTATTTAATTTTTTTTATAAAATCAAATTGAAAATTGAAAGTCCTTTTTCATCAACTAGCCCGACTACAGCCGCAAAGTGATGGCTTGTCCTGCCGCCGCCACCACGCCGCCGACAAACACCGTCGGCGAACACGACAATAATACCAAAAGTCGGCGATCCTTTGCATGCACTCCTGGTACCAAATATCACGATTTAGGTTCGAAATACTGCATGACGTCATTTTACCGGTGGGTTCCGTTTTGTAGAAACCATATATCTAAATGAAAAAGTCTCTCCACCACCACAAGCCCGACTACAACCACCGGTAGGACGGCCCGACCTGGGCCAGACAGTCCGCCGCCGCTGCCGCCAAACATCGTCAGCCCACACGACAATAATGCCAAAAACCGGCGATCCTTAGCATGCACTCCTGGTACCAAATATCACGATTTAGGTTCGAAATACTGCATGACGTCATTTTACCGGTGAGTTCCGTTTTGTAGAAACCATATATCTAAATGAAAAAGTATCTACCACCACAAGCCCGACTACAACCACCACTGGGCCCGTCCTGGGCCAGACAGCCACGGTCTATATACAAATTTAAGTCGCTTAGGTTCGGTGCCACCTAATGCAACGCTTCGTCATTTAATATTTTAAATGGTAAATTATTAATACTTGAATACCAATGGTTTTTAAAAATATCATAATATTATACATTTATTTTTATAATCGAACGGTGTATGGATAATGAATATGTAAAATTGATTCGATACAAACATAACTATGCGATTAAAATTATTAACATTAATAAATAATATTGGAGGAAATTCTCATATAGATCGATATTTAGGAAAACACACTAATAATTATTTTTATATGTCTGTTTTGTTTTTTTCCTGTTATTTTATCCTATCCGTCTTTGATGCAATAATAATAATAATAATAATAAAATTAAAAGTATATTGTGAGAGCTACAAGGTTATCAAATATTATATATTATACAATACAATAATTTATGATAAAAAATTGCTAAATAAAATGCTAATTGCAGTTGTTAATTGCTAATATTCATTTGATGCAATACGACTTTTTGTAAATATCTGAGTAGGTACCTTTATTCATAAATACTGACGTCTCCAAAATTAAATTTTTTTTTAGTAATTATCGACCATTAGTACTGTTTAATGTATGTTATATATCTGTGAAGGTCTTGTCTTTATTACTGTGGCTTGCTTGTGTGTTTGAAATTTCTAACTTATGTACAGAAATATAATATCTATAATAAAAGTGTCGAGTTTACTATAAATATTTACTTTTGTTAATGGCGATACAGGAAGTAAAATCATAAGATCATTGAATGTAGTTATATATTGCAAACATATTTATATATATATATATATAATATAAAGACATATTAATATGTTAGTTGGTGACCAAATGTGAACATAATTTAAGTTCCAAAGACGTATTGTGATACTTTGCAGTCTATAACTAGTGTATTATTATTATTTTGGCTCGTGTACGATGCATGCTTGATAATTATATAATTGTACAAATAATTACCTGTCGGATTACTATCGTTATCCTGTGCGAGACCGATGAATTGCGTACATGATTGTACACTTTGGAACGGAGTTATTCTAACTGAGTTATAATTGTCTACTAATTCACATTAAATTCATAATATGGCTATATTTATATAATATTAAAATCGGCGAAATGATCGACAATAAGTTTAAAAATATTTAACAGTTTACCAGAAGATTAAACAGAAAATTAATTACTTAATGCATACTCAAACATAGTTGTGACTCAAAAAGAAAATCGTAACACATAATTATCTAATCACAACAAAAATATATGATATATTTATTTTTAAATACCGAATAATTTAATTCAATTGATAGTTTTTAATTATATATATGTATATATTTTTTTAAATTTTTCTAGAAGCCATAATATATAAAACATTCTGACAGTATATCATAAAAAAAAAAAATTAAAAAAAAATACGATTATATTTTGCTATACGGTCCAACACACGTTAGTCACAATATGACTACAATTATCACGAGTTTGGTTTGGTTTTTCACAATAGTACAACAAAAAGGGCTTGTCATATTTCGCGTTATGATAGTAGGTCACTGTTGTTGGTGGTAATAATAAATGTCCTAGGATTGGGTAATATAATTAATTTCGTCGGTAGCGACGATATAGTGTTGCAATAAAAAAAACAATTCTGAGCGAAGGCCTGTAAATCGATAAAGATTGTACGAACTGATCAAGCGTGCTACGGCGGTGTTAAAAACTAAAAATTTGGTGTACGTAACCAGAAGTTCGTGTACATGATTGCCGGCGGTCGGTATTATTGCCCGGGTCGGCCGTCGCGTACCGTCGTTGTCAGTGAGTGGTGGCGGCGGAGGGACAGCTAACGCTTCCGATCCTTGCATGCACTCCTGGTACCGAAGGTACGTATGAATCCGTCAGGTAATTCGCCAGTTACGGTTTTAATGTCAAATTTCGTTCGTTCCATCGCTGTTTCGGACTTATAGCCCCACCCTCCATTAAAAAAAAAAAAAAAAAAACCAAGCAGACTAAATAATTAACTTTTTATTGTTATATATAATTACTTTTTACGAGATATTAAATATTTCTTACTCATATAATTTGAATTATTGATACATGCTAAATTACCTGGGATGTTTATTACAATTAATTTTTATACTTTTATTATTAATAATATTATAATAGCCACAAAACTCTATTATTCATATTAGACAAAATAATTTGGTACATATACACAAAAAAAAAAAAAAAATTATAAAAACAACACATTCATTGTGTCACTTAGAATCTATGCACGTTTAATCACTTTGTAAAATTAAAATTTGTGACCTTCATAGAATACCGCGGATCAATAAAACGCGAAAGAAATAAGTAAATTTCAAGATTCTTGATGAATTGATTTCTTCATTTCTGGCCAAAACATTATTAAAAATTGTATTAAATTTGATAAATCCATAATTTGGATAAATGGTTATTTTTGTATGTTATTCAATGAAATAATATATTTTTGCCTTTCATAGGTAGGTAAACAATAAAGTCACATTATATTTTAAACAATAGAATTTAGTAATATAATCAAGTATGTATTTGTTTACAGTTTTCAGTAAAATAGATTTATTATTTTATTTTTAATGACATTACTATTGTAGTAGATAATCTAATGAATTAAAAATGTTTAGATAACTGTAAAATGATTATTTAAACCTACCTATGTTTTTACTAAATTATTATTGTTTGGTGTCCGATTTAATGTACTAATAATTTAATTAATTCAATTTAAACCAATCGGTGTACTTAATTTAGGACGTTGCAATAAATATTATATTAACAATTAGTACTTTCAAAATAACCACTTTTTGGTTATTTTTATTTGAAAATTGTTTTCCATTAAGAATTTTATAAATTAAATAGCAGAAATAAAAATATATACACTATATACACAAATAGCTCTATTGTATCCATTTAGTGAAAATTACGTTTTTTTACACTATACGAACAACATTTATTCATGATGTGATTAATATTAATTTTATCTAAATTGTGTAATACTTTATTGTTATGAAATCATCTTTATGAAAAAAATATTTTATTTGATTATTAAATTAGTGGACTTTGTATATTTATTATTATTATTATTTTATATAACATTTGCACTCGGGTTTTGTGAATTTATCAAAATGCCTTTGGTATTATGTAACTGTGTGATTGATGTATAAAATATAAATACAAACTAGTTTAGCAGTCAATCAGTTGAATACGTAAATATGTATCAAATTGAAAAAAGAGGCAAATATTATTTAGGAATAAATATTTCGCCTCCGTGTAGCCAATTATTTTTTTTTTGCCGAGATTTCTTCATACACAATAAAGTACAGGTCACATTCCCACCCCCATAGTTTCTCTCCCAAAAGTCATAGGCGAATAATTGTTTAATTAATTTACCTATCGAATTAAAAAAATAAATTTATATTTCGACGGCAATTTGATGAGCATTACACACAGGTAACAACAATAATATATAACTAAACGATATGGGCAATATTATATTTTTCAAAAAGTTCAAAACATTATTATTCTGATTTTTTATTATATAAATAATAATAATAATCTCGGCTACTCGCCCGAACCTGACGGTCCATCCGCGGACCGAACAACCCCTATTCGCCGCCACCGCATACTGTTGGCCGCTCTCCGCCACATCGTCACGGCCGACCGAAGCCGTTGTCGCCTCCCTGCTATGTAGGATGACACGGCAATGCCACATTACGCCGATGCCCCCACATGCACTCCTGGTATCCAATAACTCAGTTCAAGGTTCGAAATACTGCCATAACCTCAATTGCGCGCGCACGCCTTTTTGTTTTGTAAAATCAATATCGTTTTACAGAGTTCTGGTTAGAAGTGTTTTTTTATTTTTATAATCGTTGCTTCCGGCAATAAATACGAGAAAAATTTTAATTTTAAAATTTTTATTCGATGTCTTTGAAATTATCCGCCAAAAACTGTCATGTCAAGCCTTTTTTTTTTTTTTTATATTTGTTTTATTTTTTTTTGTTTTATTGTTTGTTTTCAGAATGTTTTTTATATTTTGGTCTAAAAAATCAATAATCAATTGTTTTAATCAATCAATCGATTATTATTCCGTATTTAAATGAAAATATTTAATAATACTTTTTGTAGAAATGGTATAATATACGAGGTGCGACAATAAAATAACGAGACTTTTTGAATAAAAGTTGTTTATTTTAAAAATGTTATAATTTAATGATTATCACCTTCAAAGTACCTTCCCTCAGCATCAATACACTGTTGCATACGTCGCTGCCATTCTTGAAAACAGTGTTGCCAATTGCTCTCATTCAGCTCTTTTAGAAGTTCTGCCGTTTTCATTTTTACGTCATCAACTGTTTGAAAATGGGAAAAGAAATAAGAAGAAGTCACAAGGAGCAATGTCTGGCGAGTACGGGGGATGTTGAAGTACAGAAATTTTTTTTTCAGTTAAAAAACGTTGAATTGAAAATGCACTGTGAGCTGGACCATTGTCTTGGTGAAGAACCCAGCCATTTTTCCATAGATCTGGTCCCTTCTTTCTGACACGTTCTCTTAATTTAATTAATACCTCTTAAAAATAATATTGATTAATTAATTTTGTCGATTTTTTCAACGTTTTCGTTTGTTGAAGACGTGGTAGGACGTCCAGAACGATCATCGTCTTCGACGTCCTCCCTTCCACTACAAAACCGTTTGTGCCATTCAAAAACACGAGCTCTTGATAAACATTCTTCACCATAAACTTCACATAACATACGAAACGATTCCGCGGCAGTTTTTTTTAATTTAACAAGAAATTAATGTTAACACATGTTGTTCGATTTTTATATCTAACATTTTTCGGCAGTATAGTCAAACTCACACTAATAACAAGGCTACTAACGTATAATAAAATGAATCGATGCCATCAGTGTTCATAGTACTTTTAGATAAGTGTTTTCTAATCATATTTCAATAATCGTTTTATAGATAACGTTAATAGTTTAGGTTATATTTAGAAAGTCTCATTATTTTATTGTCGCACCTCGTTTAATTATTTTATTTTTTTTACAAGACCAAAATAAAATTTAAAAGGTCCTCCTCCTTTACTAGCCCGACTACAATCGCACGCGTGACGGCTCGTCCTCGGCCAGAAAATCGGCGGCGAACACGAAAATAATCCCAAAAGTCGGCGATCCTTCGCATGCACTCCTGGTACCCAATATCACGATTAAGGTTCGCAATACTGTATGACGTCATTTTACCGGTGGGTTCCGTGTTGTAGAATAAATTTTGGTTTGCAGAGCTCCGCTTAGTATTGGTTTTTTTTTTTTGCAATGAATTATCGTTGCTTCCGTTAATAATTCAACTATCCAATATACAAGTATGTCAAGCCTTTTATTTTTTGCATTTTTGTAATTTATCAAATTAATCGTTATTATTGCAATCGTATTGTGATTCACGTGTGACGACTGTACAGCAACAATTAAATTGTATTATTTTTTTGTATTGTTAGACTTTCAGAATGTTTTTTATATGTTGGTCTAAAAAATCAATAACCAATCTATAAATCGAATATTATTCTGTAAAAATATGTATAATTTGTAAAAATATGTAAATAATACTATTGATGGTATTATATTATACACTACTTTTATTATTTAATTTTTTTTACAAAACCAAATTGAAAATAGAAAGTCCCTGCTCATCTTACTAGCCCGACTACAGCCGCTAAGTGACGGCCCGTCGTGGGACAGTAAGCCCGCTGCCGCTACACACCGACTCGAAAGGCTCGACCACCTGTGTCGTTGCCACTTTCAAATATCGTCGTCGAACACGAAAATAATCCCAAAAGTCGGCGATCCTTTGCATGCACTCCTGGTACCCAATATCACGATTAAGGTTCACAATACTGCATGACGTCATTTTACCGGTGGGTTCCGTGTTGTAGAATCAATTTTGGTTTCCAGACTTCCGATTAGAATTGTTTTTTTTTATTATCGCAACGAATATTTGTTGCTACCGGCAATAAATAGATTACTTGCAAAAAAAATTTTAAACATTAAAATTTTTGTCCGATGCCGCCTAATCTGGTTTTTTTTGTGTATTTGTAATCTATTAGACCAATGCATTATTATTGCAATCGTATTGTGATTAACGTGTGACGACTGTACAGCAATAATTTAAATGTATTATTTTTTTTGTTTAGTTATACTTTTATTTTTTTTTTTTTTTTTGTTTGTATTTTGGCCAAAAAAATCAATAAATAATTTTATAAAAAAAGAAAAGTAATTGTTGAATCTATCAATGGAATTATAATATTATTCTGTATTTAAATGGAAATATGTCATAATACTTTTTGTTGGAATTATATTATTTGTTACTACTACTTCATTCGCTACTTTTATTATTTTATTTTTTTTACAAACCAAATTGAAAATAAAAATTCCCTTCTTATCTACTAACACGACTACCGCCGCCTGTGTGACGGCTCGTCCTGCCGCTGCCGCTGCCGCCGCCGCCGCCGCCGCCGCCACCACGCCGCCGACAAACACCGTCGGCGTACACGACAATAATACCAAAAGCCGACGATCCTTCGCATGCACTCCTGGTACCCAATATCACGATTAAGGTTCGCAATACTGCATGACGTCATTTTACCGGCGGGTTCCGTTTTGTAGAATCCATATAATCAAAAGAAAAAGGTCCTCCACCACCGCTAGTCCGACAACAACCACTGGTATGACGGCCCATACTGCACTAGACAGTTCGCCGCGGCCATACACGGTTGGACACCTCCACTACTCCGAAAGCCACGACAACCACCGCCGCCGACACCACACCCCGTCACGTAAACCAGTGCCGTTGCCGCCGCCAAAGTTCGTCGGTCGACACGACAATAATACCAAAAGCCGTCGATCCCTAGCATGCACTCCTGGTACACAATATCACTATTACTTCGCAATACTGCATGACGTCATTTTACCGGTGGGTTCCGTGTAGTAGAATAAATTTTGGTTTGTAGAGCTCCGCTTAGTATTGGTTTTATTTTTTTTTTTGCAATGAATTATTGTTGCTTCCGGTAATAAATCGACTATCCAATATACGAGTACGTCAAGCATTTTATTTTTTGCGTTTTTGTAATTTATTAAACTAATCGTTATTATTGCAATCGTATTGTGATTAACGTGTGACGACTGTACAGCAACAATTAAATTGTATTATTTTTTTATATTGTTATACTTACAGAATATTTTTTATATTTTGGTCTAATAAATCAATAACCAATTGTTTTAATCTATAAATCGAATATTATTCTGTATTTAAATGAAAATATGTATAATAGGTAAATAATTTGTAAAAATATGTAAATAATATTATTGATGGTATTATATTATATACTCCCTTAAATGCAATGGTTCACATCACTTTTCTGATGCACCAATGTTCCAGAAACCCTGCCAAATTGTGTTAACTGTAAAGGAAATCACCCGGCTAATTACAAAGGTTGTACTTGTTTCAAATATATTAAAAATTAATAAAAACTAATAACACACAAAAAACTACGCTAACCGAAAACGAACCTTTAGCAAAATCAAACACAATAATAAACGCAAATAACTCTCACCAAAAAATATTAAATCCAACCACATATGCGGAAATAACTAAAGAAAAAACAAATCCTAATCAAACTACACAATACAACGCCGATCATGTATTCACATCATGAAATTCACAGAATTTTTAAATTAAAATCTACAAAAAACAATTACACAATTTATTGAAAACATTTTTAAAAATATACAGTCAATCATAAGCTCTATTTTCAACTCTGTAACAAGCAGTCTATCTATACCCATTAATAATGAATACAATTAATCTAATTGAAATTTAACTCGTTAACTGGAATGCCAACGACATAAAATCTGAAAAATCTACTGGAATAGAATTCTTATCACGCCATAAAATATCTATAGCTTGTATCACAGAAACCCACCATAAAAATTCCGATAAATTTAAGATCAATGGCTTTAATGTATATAGAACGGACAAAAACTCAACCCACTCCTCAGGGGGAGTAGCAATATTAATAAAAAATAATATCCAACATCATCAATCCACCATTCCTGATATGATCAACTTAGAAGCCATCGCCATAACTGTATCAAAAGATGGACATGATATAAAAATAATCGCTGCATACAACCCACCCAACAAAAAAATCCAGATCCTAGACATATCCGAGCTATTCAAAGATAAACCAACCATACTCTTAGGGGACCTCAACTCGAAACATCAAACCTGGGACTGTTTGAAAACAAATCAAAATGGTAACAAACTTCTCAAAATCACATCAGAACAACGAATAATAATATCACCTCCCCCTAGTCCAACCTTTCAACGACCCGGAAGACAACCAGAAATACTTGATATCGCTCTAATCTACAATCTTCCAATCAACTTATACCACCATGTCCTAAACGAACTGGATTCAGATCATGTTCCTGTTATCTCCACTATGAATAATCAAATAAAAATCAATCATCCTATTCCAAAACTAATTAACGCCCCCATAAAATGGGAAACCTTCAGAGAAATTTTAGATAAAAACCTTAATAACCAAAAACAATATCAAAACATAGATGATATCAATAAGAGCATTGAGCATATAACAGAAGCCATAAAAATAGCAGCGACCCGAGCACAGATTAAAAAAAACACAGTAACATAATTCAGTCCACTGACTCTCTCCTAATAATTATACAAAATTTAATCTAAGAAAAACACAAAGTAAGAAAAATTTGGCAGAAAACAAGAAATTTAGGAGTCAAAAGAAGACTAAACCTAACCTTCTAGTTAACTAGAAGAGTAAATTGGGAATTAGATAACATAAGATATAACTGTTACAGGACTTACCTGGAAAAAATCAATCCGAATGACTCAAGTCTTTGGTTAGCTACAAAAACAATACTCAGGCAGCGCAATGTTATACCCTCTTTAAAAAACGGATTAGCCAATTATGACACAAATGCAGAAAAGTCCGAAGCCTTTGCAGACTACTTTGAATCATGCTTCACCACGGAAGATGACACTCATCATCAAAACGAACACTCAGAAGAAATATCAAACAAAATTAATTACGAGCATAACACCATTATCACGCCAACATCCCCCAAGGAAATACAATTAATCATATCAAAATTAGCAAGCAAGAAAAGTCCCGGCCATGACTTAATAACAAACAAAATTTTAAAAAACCTTATTTCAAAAGCATTAACATACCTAGCGCCTCTATTTAATTCAACCATGCGTATAGGTACCTTTCCCCTTACATGGAAACATGCTATAATAGTCCTAATCCACAAACCTGGAAAACAAGCAAACTCTTCCACAAGCTACAGACCAATAAGTCTATTACCAACCCTATCAAAGCTATACGAAAGGATTTTACTGAATAGGATAAAACCATTCTTACACATAATTCCAAAATACCAGTTTGGCTTTAAAACACAGCACTCCACATGCCACCAGATCCAACGTATATCAGAAATAATTGTGCATGGTTTCGAAAACAAAAAATATACTACAGCAGCTTTTCTCGATTTAACACAAGCCTTTGATAAGGTCTGGCATCATAGGCTCAAAATAAAACTGAAAGCACTTAATCTTCCCATGTACCTGCTGATAACCATCACATCTTTCATAACAGACAAAACATTCTAAGTGAGAATAGATACAGATCTATCTCTACAACACAAAATCAAATCTGGAGTCCCACAAGGATCAATATTGGAGCCAATATTTATTTACAACGCTATTTAACATTTACTGCCATGACATCCCTAATCCCCCTAACTCTCAACTGGCAATGTTTGCGGACGACACAACAATACTCACGCAAGATAGCATATTAAACCTTTTAATCGAAAAACTACAAACTTCATTAAACAAAATTACCTCCTGGTTCAAAAAATGGAAGCTGAAACTAAATCCGACTAAAAGCGAGGATAAAATATTCACATTAAAAAGATATAACGATCCAATAAATATAAGCATAAACAACCAGATCATACAATGGAACAGAAAAGATGACTCAGTAAAATACCTTGGAGTTATTCTCGATGAAAAACAGACATGGAATATCCACATAAACAAAAAACTTACTCAGGGATATGCCTGGATGAGAATTCTCTACCCCTTAGTGAACTACAAATCAACTCTCCAAATGAAATCTTCTCTCCTTCTCTACACCGCAATAATCAGACCACTGATAACTTATGCCTGTCCTGTATGGTCCGCTGCCTCTATAACTAAAATAAATAAAATACAAATCTTACAAAATAAATTCTTAAGGATATATCTCAAAGCACTGTGGTTCATGAGAAATCGACAGATCCATAATGACACGAAAATACCCCTGATAAATACATGGATTACAACCCAATTTAAAAATTTCCACGCCAAACTAAAAAACTTGGACAGTGCTCGTCATTACAATATAGGAAAAAAAAACACTCAATAGACGTCTGCGGTCTCGTCTTCCCCAGGACATTCTTTTAACAGATACAGAAGACTCATCATCAGAAAATGAAGATCATTATTAATGTACTAGACCTCATCGTTATTATTATATTCATATATGTAACACATTAATATATCACTCTCACTATTAATAATTATGTCATTAATAAATTTATAATCATTTAAATTTGTAACAAATAAAATTGTAAAAATTAAAAAGTTGTAATAGCACTAGGTGTGCTGAAACATTTTATAATTATAATAAATAAAAAAAAAATTATACACTACTTTTATTATTTAATTTTATTTTACAAAACCAAATTGAAAATAGAAAGTCCCTCCTCATCTAAAACAAAGTGTTCGTCGTGGGACGAACTAAGCCCGCTGCCGCTACACACCGTCTCGAAAGGCTCGACCACCTGTGCCGTTGCCGCCGCCAAATATCGTCGTCGAACACGAAAATAATTCCAAAAGTCGGCGATCCTTTGCATGCACTCCTGGTACCCAATATCGCGATTTAGGTTCGCAATACTGCATGACGTCATTTTACCGGTGTGTTCCGTGTTTTAGAATACATTTTGGTTTGCAGAGCTCCGCTTAGTATTGGTTTTTTTTTTTTTTTTTTTTTGAATGAATTATCGTTGCTTCCGGTTATAAATCGACTATCCAATATAAGAGTATGTCAAGCATTTTATTTTTTGCGTTTTTGTAATTTATCAAACCAATTGTTATAATCGCAATCGTATTGTGATTAACGTGTGACGACTGTACAGCAACAATTAAATTGTATTATTTGTTTGTATTGTTATACTTTCAGAATATTTTTTATATTTTGGTCTAAAAAATCAAAAACCAATTGTTTTAATCTATAAATCGAATAATATTCTGTATTTAAATGAAAATATGTATAATAGGTAAATAATTTGTAAAAATATGTAAATAATACTATTGATGGTATTATATTATACACTACTTTTATTATTTAATTTTTTTTACAAAACCAAATTGAAAATAGAAAGTCCCTGCTCATCTACTAGCGCGACTACAGCCGCTAAGTGACGGCCCGTCGTGGGACGAACTAAGCCCGCTGCCGCTACACATCGTCTCGAAAGGCTCGACCACCTGTGCCGTTTCCGCTTCCAAATATCGTCGTCGAACACGAAAATAATCCCAAAAGTCGGCGATCCTTTGCATGCACTCCTGGTACCCAATATCGCGATTTAGGTTCGCAATACTGCATGACGTCATTTTACCGGTGTGTTCCGTGTTTTAGAATCAATTTTGGTTTCCAGAGTTCCTGTTAGAATTATTTTTTTTTATTATCGCAACGAATATTTGTTGCTTCGGGCAATAAATAGATTACTGGAAAAAAAAATTTTAAACTTTAAAATTTTTGTCCGATGCCGCCTAATCTGTTTTTTTTTGTGTATTTGTAATCTGTTAGACCAATGCATTATTATTGTAATCGTATTGTGATTAACGTGTGACGACTGTACAGCAATAATGTAATTGTATTATTTTTTTTGTTTAGTTATACTTTCAGTTTTTTTTTTTTTTGCTTGTATTTTGGCCAAAAAAATCAATAAATAATTTTATAAAAAAATATAAGTAATTGTTGAATCTATCAATGGAATTATAATATTATTCTGTATTTAAATGGAAATATGTCATAATACTTTTAGTTGGAATTATATTATTTGTTACTTCTACTTCATTCACTACTTTTATTATTTTATTTTTTTTACAGACCAAATTGATAATAAAATTCCCTTCTCATCTACTAGCACGACTACCGCCGCCTGTGTGACGGCTCGTCCTGCCGCCGCCGCCGCCACCACGCCGCCGACAAACACCGTCGGCGAACACGACTATAATACCAAAAGCCGGCGTTCCTTTGCATGCACTCCTGGTACCCAATATCACGAATAAGGTTCGCAATACTGCGTGACGTCATTTTACCGGCGGGTTCCGTTTTGTAGAATACATATAATCAAAAGAAAAAGGTCCTCCACCACCGCTAGTCCGACAACAACCACTGGTACGACGGCCCGTCCTGCACTAGACAGCTCGCCGCCGGCGTACACCGTTGGACACCTCCACTACTCCGAAATGCCCGACAACCCCTGCCGCCGACGCCACACCCCGTC
Source organism: Tuberolachnus salignus (assembly GCA_956483605.1). Classification (NCBI taxonomy): domain Eukaryota; kingdom Metazoa; phylum Arthropoda; class Insecta; order Hemiptera; family Aphididae; genus Tuberolachnus; species Tuberolachnus salignus. Next base: position 20,708,466 of record OY101431.1, on the reverse strand, counting down.
CCGTAAACCAGTGCCGTTGCCGCCGCCAAAGTTCGTCGGTCTATACGACAATAACACCAAAAGCCGTCGATCCCTAGCATGCACTCCTGGTACCCAATATCACGATTAAGGTTCGCAATACTGCAATACTGCCATTACGTTATATTGCGCACGCGCACGTCCGTTTCGTTTTATAAAATCAATTTGGTTTGCAGAGCTCTGCTTAGAATTATTTTTATTTTTTTTTAAACTATCCGCCAAAAACTGTTATGTCAAGCCTTTTTTTTTTTATATTTATATTTTTTTTATTTTTTTTTGTTTTAGTGTTTGTTTTCAGAATGTTTTTTATATTTTGGTCTAAAAAATCAATAATCAATCAATCGATTATTATTTCGTATTTAAATGAAATTATTAAATAATACTTTTTGTAGAAATGATATAATTTATTACTATAATAATTTTATTTTTTTTACAAGATCAAAATAAAATTTAAAAGGCCCTCCTCCTCTACTAACCCGATTACAATCGCACGTGTGACGGCTCGTCCTGAGCCAGAAAATCGTGGGCCAACACGAAAATAATCCCAAAAGTCGGCGATCCTTTGCATGCACTCCTGGTACCCAATATCACGATTAAGGTTCGCAATACTGCATGACGTCATTTTATCGGTTGTAGAATCACTTTTGGTTTGCAAAGCTCCGCTTAGAATTGTTTTTATTTAGTTTATCGCAACGAATAATCGTTGCTTCCGGCAACAAATCGACTATTCAATGTACGGAGTATGTCAAGCCTTTTATTTTTTGTGTGTTTGTAATCGTTATAATTGCAGTCGTTTTGTGATTGGCGTGTTACTGTACAGCATAGTTTAATTATAATATTCTACTTTTCGTTATACTTTCAGAATATTTTTTATATTTCTCCTTAAAAAATGAATAAGTAATTTTATAAAAATAAAAGGTCTTTTTGGATCTATCAATCGAATTGTAATATTATTCTGTATTTAAGCGATAATAATTCTCATATTTCTCTATGTTGGAATTATTTTATTATGCGTTACTATTATTATTATTATTTGTTTTTTTACAGAACTAAAATAAAAATTTAAGTATATACCTTACCGACACAGGACGGTTTTTATATCAGTCTCTTTTCGAATTATATATTATAACACTAAAATATTATATTTGTGTGCAACTATTAGTGTAACACCGAAATATCGCATATTATTGAATTTAGGCACATACTTTTATAATCGGCTATGAATGCACCAAAAGTTTAGACGGTACATACAATGGTCTAATCGTGGTTATTGGTTAATGATTTGTCATTACCATTCAGAACATTAATGTTATTATCGTTCAATTTTTCAATAAAATTATTCCAATTTATAAATCACCTACTAGTACATTATTTATTTATTTATTGAACACTTTTCGCGTGTATTGGTTCGTTTTTACTCAAGTACGTCAAAAACGTTTACTATTTGTCCGATACGGTTTCGTATATAAATGCTCGGTAATTGAATGGTACACTATAATAAATCTGTTCCCCTCGTATTATAAATTGTTCCTACGGCGATAAAATTATATATCAAAAAATACGTAATCGTAATTTTATTTTAAAATCGTTTGATTGTGTCTTATAGAAATCATACATTTTCCATAATCGGTTTAGATTGATGGGAATAATCTAGCCCCGGTAAAAGTGCACTACGACTCGCGCGACACAATATTATTATTTTTTTTAGTGTGTCTATTTTTAAATTATATATTAGTGCATTGAATTATTTCGTGGACCGTACATATAAAAACAATGTGCATAACCAGTGTAGAAAAAATCGTAATAATATTTATATATGTAGCATCCGGTTAGCAAAATAGCTTATTTTATGAAGTGGTTGTCCACTTCGAAATGTATCCATTAAGTTTTCATTAAGTGCCGTCAATTAAGCACAATGTACTCAGAATGCACTTTACAAAACTAAGAAAAAAATAAGCAAATATTATGTAAGATTAATTATATTTTGTAAAGATTACTACAATAAAGAATGAGTCACATTTCCGCTCCCATAGTTTCGCCTCTAAAAGAAATAGGTGAGTAATTGTTTAACCTAACCCATCTAATTAAGAAAATTAATTCATACTTTAAAAAGAAATGGTAAAGCACTACACACGGGTAATCATAATAATAATTTATAGGCTAATGATAAACAATATTATATTTTTTTACAAGTGAAAACATTATTATACAGAACCAATTAGCTTCTACGAGGTAATTACCAGGTCTACTATTAGTGCAATTATTACACACCTACAGTGTTGGGTGTCTATATAATTATCTGTATTTAATCAACAAATGTCCACCTGATACTAAATATATAACATTTAAAATTCAATATTGAGTATATATTTTTTTAGAATATTATCACGCTTGTGTGTAATTTGTTGACAGAAAAATCAAACAAATTATTTTATGCGTTTAAAGAAAAGGTAAAAAACTTACTACATAAGTGATGTTTGTAGTATTAAAAATGTGATGTTTAGTTTGTAATTTAAGCCAATGCCGGCGATCACCTGGTACCGATGTCCGTGTGAATTCGTCCAGTACGATTTCGATATCCAATTTCGGAACTGGGGCTGTCGTTTTTTCCGAAAATTTCTTCGTTCGTTCCATCGCAGTTCCCGACTTATAGTTTTTCTTACTTATATAATTTACATTATTTATTTACATGCTAAATTGCCAGAGTTTTTTTTTTTTATTATTATTCATTTGTATACTTTTATTAATAACAATATAATAATAGCCACAAAACAATATTATTTATATTAGAAAAAATATTTAGATATATACACATACACACTGAAAATAAATAAATTGTAAAATCGACACATGCTTTGTTCCAATTGGAATCTACGCACCTGCACGTTTAAACACTTTGGAGAAATTACAAATTATGAACACTGTAGAATACCGTGGGCCAAAACATTATTGAATGCTAAAAATCTTTTCAAATTTGATATCTCTGAATATTGAATACATTTTTACTGTCGTGTTATATTCAATAGGCAGTGAAATAATTTATGTTTATCTTTTATAGGTAGGTCAACAATAAACTCGCATAGGAATGTATGTAATATTCTAAACAATAGAACTTAGAAAAATTTTTAAGTTTTGAATATTTTACAATTTCAAGTATAATAGAATTACATTATTATTTTAAACGACATATTATTATCCTAGTAGAGAATTTAAAGAATTAAAAAGGTTTTAATAATTAAAATCAGAACATTTTGACTTACCTATGTCCGGACATATTTAATCATTTTTGGTGTCCACTTTACTGTTTTAATAATAATTGTTTTATGTGGGTTGAATATCTAAAATTGTTTATTAATCGATGTTATAATTGTAATTTGGTTTGTTGTTCTAGTTGTATCGCCTGTCTACAGTAGTTTTAATGGTGTACACTATTATATTATATTTGAATATTTAGTGATTTATATCATAGTATTATGTGTATGAAATCAGTGAACACAGTTCGTGTAATAATTTACAGTCTAGGTACTGTGAAAGGTAAGTAGATTAAATACTATAAATACGTATTTATAAGTTGTAATTTCATAGATTCCATATAGATACAACGTTTTATCTATATAATGTACACATACTTACACTATATTTTCAACTTTTTTCGGTTGCAATAAAAGAAGTTTACGAAGACCGCTGCAAAATTAATGCCATTATTCTAAAAACATTTTCAACAACTCTTCTTGCCCGATTTAACCGATAATTAAAAATACGTGTTTTTGATCCTTTCTCTTGACATCCACTGTATGGTTTTATACAGTTTAGATGTACGAAAAAAATGCATTTACTTACCACAGTCCTAAAATTATTTTATAAAAAACTATAAAATAAATTACAAATTTTATACATAATTTAAAAATTCAAAATTCAAAAATTTAAAAATTAATCCAAACCTATTCACAAACAATACTTCACATTACAATACTAATAAAAATTAATAAATTCAAAACTTATGTAGGACTAATTATTTTGACTAGGTGTAGACTATGTCCGACTTATAATACAAATAAATGTAAAATTCACTATTGAGTAAATATAGTTAGAATATTATCATGCTGAGTTAGTTAGGCATTATAATCAAACTGTATATTTTACACATTTAAAATGAATTATTTTTAAACATTAATTCAATACTACTGAATGTCAAAATTTTTACACGTCAAAATTGTCATAGTTATACGATTGTTCAATTAAATTTGTAATTTATTTGTTAAATTATATATGTATATGTAAATATTTATAATCATTGAAAATTGATAAATGTTGTAAGGGGTAATAAATAATATTTGTATCTGTATTGTTCACTGTGTGAAACATATCATGCTCACCCGCACCACACTTAATGAAATATTAATCGATAATCTGATAAAAAAAAAAAAAAAAAACTGACATAAAATATATAATAATATTCCGTAAATGTAAAAACAATTTTTTCAAAATTAATTTTTCACCGCACAGTGATTGGTGGAATTTTAAAATTACATTATAGTACAAATGAATACAAAAATAGATTACATATAAAAACACCATGATAGATGTCCTTTTGATAATTGGACAATAATAATTAAGACATTCGACATTGTATGGTGTCATCCACGATATTATATCTTAAAGAAAAATATTAGCGAGTTGGCCAATCTCTTATAATATAGGCATAAAACATTATGTATAAATGATCAATAAAACTGTTTATAAAAAAATAATTAACATGATAATAATATTTTAAACTACTAATACGCGCGATACGAATATAAATTGTATATTGTACATGACATACATTGTATAAATGTGGTTTTTATGTCTACAGTAGTAATTGTCATAACGCACTTATATGTTGCTATTATATAAAACAATTACTCTGTACGATGGACGATTACTTCAAAAACGGACACGTTTATATCAAATCAAGAAGTGGCGAAAACAAATTAAGGTGTATAATACACGGTATCAAAAAGAAAGAATAATACAAATAAATGAATAATTAAACATCGCCACCAAACTGATGAATATAAATTGTTGATTTTTGTATAATTTATCATATACGATTTAGTCGATAGATAATATGCATTTTACTTTTCCAAAAGGCACGCAGGAATCATCTCCTAGCAAACTTAACATTTCCTTCGGTTCCATTTTTATATGAAAATGGATACTGAAAGTATTTTTCAAGCACTATTAAATGATTCATCTTAGAAGAGAGGATAATACAGATTACATAATAGTAACACATACACACCACTATATAAAAATAAATTAAAATTACCGTACTTATTTATTGTTGTTACGTACGTGTAACACATATTATCAGACAATATTCTACGAAGATTATATCAATGGACTTTCACGAATATAAAAAATAGACCAGTGATGTAGCATTCGAATAAGCTGAGGATCTCAATTTATTTAATTTTTTTCGGGAAAATAAATATTTGTACGTAGTTGTGTCATTGTATAACAATTATCATTCAGGAATAGACATTTTTGATTATTGTATAATTTATCATATACGATTTACTCGATAGATATTATGCATTTTACTTTTCCAAAAGGCACACAGGAATCCTCATCCAGCAAACTTAACATTTCCTTCCGTTCCATTTTCATATAAAAATGGCGAAGCGTATACTGAAAGTATTTTTCAAGCACTATTAAATGATTCATCTTAGAAGAAAGGATAATACAGATTAAATAATTGTAACACATAAACACCACTATGTAAAAATATAATCTAATTATCTATTACTTATTTATTGTTGTTATGTACGCGTAACACATATTATCAGACAATATTATACGACGATTATATTTTTTTCGACCGTAGGTGGTGGCCACACGTATAGACATCGAAGACTCACAATTCAAAATAGTATGATATAAGGTCTTCTTTTTATCGACATTTAGCCACAATCACTTTTTAAATGTGTTGATAATACCTGTAATGTCCTATGTGTAGAAGAAAACTATCATCAATGGACTTTCACGAATTTAAAAAATAGACCAGTGATGTAGCAATCAAATATGCTGAGGATGTCAATTTATTTAATTTTTTCCGGGAAAATAAATATTTAATTTGTACGTAGTTGTGTCATTGTATAACAATTTTCATTCGGGAACAGAAATTTTCGATTGTTGTATAATTTATCATATACGATTTACTCGATAGATATTATGCATTTTACTTTTCCAAAAGGCACGCAGGAATCCTCATCTAGCAAACTAAACATTTTCTTCGGTTCCAGTTTCATATCACGATGGCGAAGCAGATACTGAAAGTTTTCGCAAAAGACTACCCATTAGGATACATCTTTGAAGTTAGTATTATACATATTACATAATTGTTATACATAGCTTCACTATGTTAAACATATTATTTTATTTTTTCATTCAACAATAATACTAAAAATCATCAATAAATCCTTAACGAACATAATTCAAAACTACAACATTGTTGTATAGTTAACTAATTAATTATATGTTTAAATTCAAAAATGATCAAACCTAATATTATATTTTATTATCAATAATTAACTTTAACTTTAATTAATTTTATTATGATATTTTCAGGATTATTATGATAAGAGTCTGTTTACAATAAGTACTGTGGATACTGAAACAGTGTTGTGAATAACTGAAGACCACTGTAAAAAGGTCGACAGACCATTACATTAAGAAAGTTCTAGACTTTTATTTGAAGTATAATAATTTGGATTATTTAATTTTACATGCCCACCTGAATAATTGTAGTAATCGGTACACACGAATTTCTTACATTTAACGAGTATTATTTACGAATCAATAAGTTAAAAGTTCAGTATTTTTCAACTTGTTGACCTATAACTTATAATCCCAGGATGCGACATACACGATATATAAACTAGTTCCACTAAGATTAATTAATGGATTGTAATAAATAAAAACCATAACGTTGTTACGCGTTTTCATAAACACGATTTCTATTCCGAGTAATTATAATGTTTACTGATTGCGAGTACATAATGCGTACTTATTATCGTACCATACCACCGGTCTAAATAACTTTCAATAATTCAATCGGTCGTATGATGTCCACCAAACATTAGACCGCAGAATAGTACGCGAAATTGCACATATTCTGTGATTAGACTAGAGATTCTTTGATCGGATTTAATCTGTGTTTGCTAGACAAGGTATTTTAGATTTGTGATCTAAAACCGCACACTGACGCTTTGGCGGTAAAATGCTATTGTTCCGGCGGTACGCCTCGCAGGCAGCCGTATAAAAAGCGCAAATGTATTTGTAATTTTTTATAGTACGATTTAACGATACTTACCGATACGAGTATACGATATTATCGGTGGTTCAAAATATCGTTATAATTTCGCCATCCTTAATAAGCCAAAAGCCGCGCGTGTCATACGCGAGACGTACAAAATCGTCTCCGAACGGGGCGCCGCGTTTCGTCCGCATTTTTGCGTCGTCGCGTATTGACGATTCGTTTTGTAATCGTTCAGTAACGAACACTCGGGCGTTGTTGTCGCTCCTTCGTACCAAACAATAATTGACAAAAACCGAAACAAAAAAAAAAAACCGTACACCGAAAAATCAGCGACTACCGACGACAGAGAACACTAAAAACGACAATACGACGGGGCCACACTCTGTACAAAAAGAGTGGCGACAAATATTTCTTGTTAGTATAGGATAAGGGACAGTACCTCTTCTTATACGTCGATATGGCATCGCATACGAAATTGAAATGCCATACGACTTCGTATCTTTCTGGTATTTAAGGAAAATCCATCACTGTTGCCCCGAACGTACGCTGCGGCTGTTTGGCGAGGTTACATTTTACCGATTATTCTCGGCTTGTTATCATCCGACGGCCGAGACGCCCCAGACACACAACGATAATATTATATAAACACAAAACCATAGACCGAACGTAATATATAATTTAATATTGTTGCTTACTAATTACGTTCAAGAAAATATTACCATTGGTATTGTACCTACCTTCGAAATCAAATGTAAGTAAATATAAAAACTACGAGTAGGAGTAGCTCGACAAACAATTAAACGTTTAATAATCGTGGATAATTAGTCGAAATGTGGAACATATTTTATCGAATATTTTCCGGTCGAATGTAGCAACCTCGCAATTTTCTTTCGTGTTCTAAACGAAATATATTACGTTTATTCAATTACAATCTGCATATATTTTCTGGAGTATGGTTGAGATATTTTACGTTAGTTTTTGGCAAAGCTGTGTAGTTAAAAGGAAAAAAAAAATAGAATATTAGATAATAATTTATTTCTTTTAATAAATAATATCGACTCGACTTATGATTATTTTGTTAAAATTTAAGTTATTTACGAACTTTTCGCACAAAAAACTGTACGCCGAACGTTTTTTTACTTATTTTTTGATGAAATTTAGAAAATTAGTATTAAATTATTTTACTATGTGTGTTTTTTTCCTGCCCGTAAACATTTTTGCTATCAGATATCCTGCTCCGATTTTTAAGTGTAGCGTCTTTTCTGAAAGCATTTTGGATCTATTTAGTGTAATTTAATTCGTGATTTTCGTTACAGTTTTCTTAACAATTGGGAAAAACGATAAGATTTATAGGAATGATGTTATTGTTTTCGATTTTTATCATTTTGCTGTTGCTTGGTTAAAAATAAAAATCGGTAGGCCCTGTAATTTTCACAGAACGTTAATATTAGGCTTTGATATAATTAGACGTGGACATATTTTGGCCATTTTTGAACTTATATAGGCATTTTAAGTTTTTTTTTTGATTGAATTGAACGACACTGTTCGGCCGAACAGAATGCACGGAAATTCGACATGAGGTTCATCATAAATTGTGAAAAAGAAAAAAATTGAGGGTTAATGTAATAATTCTGTTTTATAAGCGTGTTAAGCGTACATTTTGATGAAAATCATAAATGTACAGAACTTCAAAACATAATTATCTGAACTTCGCTCAGAATCGTTTTTTGTAAGCGACAATTTTCCATCGCATACAGATTTAAATAAAATTGTATAATTTTAGGTATTCTACTTCAATAGTATTTTTATAGATTGTGATATTATATTGTACCGTTAATGAATATAAGATTTAAACTTTGGAAAATTCCGCTTTCTACGCGTTTGTCTTTATAACTGTTTCGGAACGATACATGTTTATCAAACATTATAAATACATTTAACTATACAAACCCGAAATCTGTCAAAACTTGTTTTCACAAATCCCTTTCGTAATATCTGGCAATATAACTAGTCGTACACAAAATATATTTGTGAAAACTAGAATTGTCCAGTGAAAATACGTAATTTTTATAATTTTTATATTATAGTTTCAACGACGGATATGTAGAAATAAGTACACATTAGAATAATCATTAAAGGAAAAAATGTATTTATTATATTATATTTGTTTTGGCAGTATAAACTGTCGTGATATTTAGAATTACATAGTGTTCTTTTTTTCTTCTTTTTTTACAGAAACAACAATTTGTCCCGCAAAATATTTCACATGCTCATTTTATAAAACCTTGTCGCTGTCCCGGACCCATTGCTTTGGCTGCGGAGGGAAATTTGATTGTCTGGAATGCTATTACCTCTTCGAGAGTTATAAATTCACGAAAATTAGCTGAGAGAGTATATATCATATAAATATTATTATTATTGTAAAATACAGACGGTTGAAGTTATCTTATTTAATTAATTTAAATAAATTTTATATTTTTTTTCGGCTGACGGTCGAAAATTATCTTAATTGAATTTGATAGCTGGCCAAATTTATCGAGCGATATTTATACATTTTTATATAAAAATTTGAATACGCCCGTTTCACTTAGAATTAGTTTATCCCGACACTTATTCAAGTATATTAATTATTTCTAATTTTAACTAATCAAAACCAGATTTAACGAAAGATATATGTGGAAACTAGTATTGACGGATTTCGGGTTTTTACTGTAAAAGCGCGTCCACACATAACAAACACCTGGAGAAACATTGTTTGTCAAATGTTTTATCATGATAAAAAAAACGTTTATTCACAATTTACTTTTTCGATATGCATTTGCCAAGATAGTTGTTACCGTTTCAGACTTAGAGTAAGTCGCATGCTGCATTGGCGCCGCTGCATTTGTTATTGTGCGTAATATTATAAAAAAATTAATTTAAAAGAAAAGAAGGTGGTGGGAGAATGGCTAGTTTTTCAGCGAAAAAAAGACATATAGCGGTGAGAACTTTATTTTAGATTTATTTAGTAATTTTACAAGAACGTTCGAGTGTTGATTTATAATGTTGACATTATAATTATTTAAATTGAGGTGCATCGGTATACAAGTACATACACATTTTTGTTTGGAAACACGTCTACATCAACCAAACATTTGAAGATTGTTCGTCGAAAGTATGCTAGATATTTTGGATGTTCGGCGAACGTTTATTAAATGTTTGTTAGGTGTGGACGCACCATTTTTTTTTTTCTAGTTTAACCGGCAATATCCCCGCCTCCCGGAATCGCCGTGAGGCACTGCTTCGGGAGGTGGATCGCCATTATTTATTGAAAATTTGAAAAAAAAACAATTAGTAAATAAATAAATAAAAATCCCGTTTTCCCCTAAGGCGGGGCGGGCTCCCATGGGTGTTTACATTCTTGCCCTACCGAGGGGATAGGCAGTAACCAGGCCGAAGCCCACTTGCTGCCCTCACAGGGTCAGAGGGGACTCTTCCTGCCAGCCACACGGCCGGCGGTCCAGCGGCTACAGGGACCCGATCAACGACGGCGGCGGTGCGCCTGAAGGCGGCGCACGCTGGCGACGTCGAGGGCTTGGCGCTGCCGTTCTGCCGACTCCTTCTCCACGATGACGGCGAAGTCAACCGCGGCATCCCAGTGGTCTGGGGACTCCACATGAGCGGCACCAAGTCGCCCGGTTCAAACGGACCGATCCTCTGGACCAGACACTCCCTGTGCCCATCAAACGCCTCGCAGCGCATCATGGTGTGGAGAGCGTCGTCATCCACCTCATTTTCCTCATTGGGAAATCCACAGTGAGAACACCCGAGTGACGGAGCTCGCCCGATCCGTTAAAGCATCCGTGCCCCGTGAGTAGAGTGAGGCGGTACGTTATTGAACCGTGCGGTGTTGGCCCAATTTTGTGCGCCTTCTGCCACTATCAGTGTATCCTCCGCGTAGCCGATAGTGATCGTGCTCCTTGGGAGGGGTAGGCGGAGGACGGCGTCGTACGCGATGTTCCAGAAGAGTGGTCAGAGAACGGATCCTTGAGGTACCCCGCAGGTTACCGGGTCCGTCTAGTCTGACCTAGAAGTCCTCGAACTCGTGGTCGGACCACTGAGGCGGCGCATAGCAGCCGGAGGTCACAGCCGACGGTCACCGTGGCGTATCCAACCCCGGTTTCGAGATCTCCCGTCGTCAATCCGCGTGAAGAGGTACCAAAGGTGAGTGGACCCGCAAGGTGATCGGTCCAGTCGCGCCTTGGGCCACAAGGTCACGGGGCGAACTGGACTATCACCTTACCCAGCTCCTCACTGGACACGGGTGCTTTGCCAGCTTCTTGCACAGGATCGGCAAGCGCAACGCCCCCCACTGCGCCCACTGCACATCGGAGGTGGACGATGCGGCCCACACCCTTCTAGACTGCCCGGCTTGGAATACCGAACGTGCAGCGCTGGTCGCGGTGTTAGGCAGCATCTCTCCGGAAGAGCTGGGCCCGGCCATGTTGAGCAGTGCCAAAGCGTGGTCAGCCGTACGGGCCTTCGCCATCTCAGTCATGGGCGCGAAGGGGGAGGAGGAGCGTCGGTAGGAGGTGGCCAGAGCAGCAGCAGCCGCAGAGGCAGCAGCAGCAGGAGCAGCGCCGGTGCGTCGGCGGCAGTAGCTGCAGCTTTATGTTTATTTATTGTACATATTTTATTAAAGAGTTTGTTTTTTCTAGGTTTATAAAATTTAAAAAAAAAAAAAAAAAAAAGAATGTATTTTAGTTTTGTAAGATTGTTAATATTTAGTAGTAAGCACTAATGTGAGCCCGCCCCGCGAAGGGGAAAACGGGATTTTATATTGTGGATATATTTATTACGTGTTTTACATTTTTCTATAAATGATGGTGGCGGGCCGGTAGCATTTCCGCAAGGCCAGTTCCCGGCCCGTCATCGATGCCACACAAAAAAAGTCCGCGTGAAGAAACGCACACGGAGGTGAGTTTGTCGGCGTCCATAAGCCGGCCCGGAGACCGAGCCGGATGCGGATCGCTGACCATCGCCACCGAGATGTGCTCCTCCTTCACAAACTGCTCCAGGAGGTTCCAGGCGTCGCTGCTGCCGCCGCTGCTGCCGCCGCCACCACCGCTGCCGCCGCTGCTGATACTGTTGCTACTCTGTAGCCTCTTGCCGCTCGGCCTGCTCCTTGCTGCTTATGACGGCGTTCGCGAAACACCACATCGCCGTCCACGCCTCTTCGCTTCTCAGCATGGCCGGACCCATCCCCTCCGGGGAGATGCTGCCCAGCGCTGCCCGTTCGGAGTTCTAAGCCGGATAGTCCATTAACGTGTGAGCCGCGTCGTCGACCACCGCCGTGCAAAGGGCGCAGCTGGGAGCGACGCGCTTCCCAATCCGGTGCAGATAACCGGCGAAACACCCGTGGCCCGTCAGCAGCTGGTTAAGGTGGAAGTCCAGTTGACGGTGCAACCGGCCCGACCACCTTACGGGTCCACTCGCCTTTGGTGCCGCTTCTGCCAACGCATCAGTGTCGCTGACCCCCGTTGTGCAGCGGTTTCGGGTCGCGCGTCGCCACCACCGCCGCGCCGACTCCAATAGGCCACGCGCCTCTCCTGCACGAGCAGGTCGATCGAAGGGAGTCCCGCGATCAGCAACGCCGCGTCGAGAGAAACTGTTCTGTACGCCGTTGAGACCCTCAACGCGGCCCGCCTTTGGACCCGGTGCATCTCTTCCACGGCCCTTCTCGCATAGGGAGTCGCGATGGCCCACACCGGTGATCCGTACAGCATGACGGAGGTCCGGCACTCTGCCGAGTAATGGCCGCGCTCCTGGCACCGGTAACACGTCAGGGGCCGTTTGCCGAGCACCTTTACTCGGCGTCAAGACCACCCGACCTGTAGTCGCCCTAGCTTGCCGAGCTTGATGGCGACCACCGCCGGGAGTACGAGGCTAGTAACGTGGTTGCCGCTCCGAGCTCCAGGGGCCGGCCTGACGTTGACGGTCGGCAGCGGCGCTCCCTCACCGATAATGCCCCTTGAACGTCTTCGGAGGCGACCCACTGCGGGACATGCAGCAGAAAACGGAGGCGGTCGTGACAGGTCTATTGACCACGGCGTCGACGCCGACCACCGTTTTGAGGCTCTCCTCGAGCGTCGTGGCCACCGCCTCGGTTTTAACCGCCAGCGTGACCCCACCCGTACGACTCGGGCGGGCGTCAAGAACCTGAACCTCAAGGTTCACACCGGCGGTGATCTTTCTCATTATTGACGCCAGCGTAACCGCCAAGTTCGGAGGAACCTGGACGGTCACGGCCAACGTCTTAGGAGTGCGCCTTTTCAGCACCTCGACCGCTCCCATGCGGGAGCACGGCTCGTGCCCACGGCAGCCCTCCGGCGTGCCCTTGCTCTTCGCCTTTCGGCGCACGACCACGCTTAACTCCGGAGGGGCCCTAAGGGCCGCCGCAGGAGCCGGGAACGGTGGGATAGCCGTCTTACCTTCGTTTTTCCTGCTCCGCCCGTTTGATGCCGTTGTCACCTCGGCCGACGGCTTCGGCTGGGGCTTAAGCTGCAGCTTTTGCTTAATCTTCAGCCGGGGCTTTGGCGTCGGTGTCGGCGTCGGCCCCGGCGTGGTGTGGACGCACCTTAACATCTTTTTTTTTTTTTTTTAGTCCCGGCAATACCCCCGCCTCCCGTTAGGTTCTACTTCGGGAGGCGGATCGCCATCATTTATTTAACAAATTGAACACGTACAAATGATACACATAATAAAATCCCGTATTCTCCTTCAACGGGGCGGGCTCACATTATTAGTGTACAAAGCTTCGCGTCCCTACCGGGGAATGGGCAATAGCCGAAGCCCACTTGCTGTCCTTACACTAGTAGGGGGGGACACTACCTACCGGCCCCACGGCCGGAGTCTGGCGTTTGCGGGCCGCGATCAACGACGGTGTTGAGGGCTTGGCGTTGCCGTTCGGCCGACTCCTAGTCCCGCAACGATTAACGCCGCCTCGTGCGAGACGGTTCTGTAGGCGCACACGCTCCGGAGAGCTGCACGCCGCTGGACGGCCGCCATAGCAGTGAGGCCCGGGGGGCAGAGTTGCAGGGATTAAGCCCACGCGGGAGCGCCGTACAGCAGCACGCTGTGCACGACGCTCACGAGCAGTTTCCGCCTGCGCTCCCGCGGGCCGCCGATGTTGGGCATTAGCCGGCCGAGCGACGACATCACACGCTGGGCCTTGTCGGCCACAGCGCGAAAGTACGCGCCGTACAGAGTCCTCTTGTTCTCTAGCACAAGGCCGAGATACTTTAAGGACTCGCTGGGCGCGATGAGTTCGCCTTCGAGTCGAATCCGTGGCGCCGTCGGCCAGCGCCGGTTACTGAAGGCCACGACCGACGTCTTTTGGACGGCCAGTCGTAGCCCCAGGTCCCCGATGCCTTTGGATACGGTCGCCAGTGCGGCGTTGGCCCGGTTTTGAGCGCCCTCCGCCGTGTCCCCCTCCACGACGATCAGCGTATCGTCCGCGTAGCCGATAGTGATGGTGCCCCTCGGGAGGGGTAAGTGGAGGAGCACCTACACAGTGGCACAACTAGAAGTTTTCTAAGAGGGTGTCCGCCTATTATAATCGTGACAATTATTATTACCACCGATTACTTATTTGTGCAGTATACGCCACTGGTGGCCGCCGTTCGATAGACTAAAAAACGCATATCATATATAGTTGGAAATCTCATAATAAGCGATTTATGTACTTTTTATTTATTGATTTATTTTATTTAAATTCATATGATTGCTGGGCCCCACTGAGAAGACTCGCGTGGGGGCCTGGGGGTTCTAGATTAAATTATTTAATACACATGTATTTGATTTAAACCGATTTAAATATTAAATTAGTTTACATCGTAAATGATTCTATATAGAGTTATAACGATAATTATTTAGAAGAAAAGAAAAATAATAATAGTGTAAGACTTTTAATATGACTTGTAGTGAAATATTACAATTTGATTTATTTGTATTATGAATTCGCTGGGGGATTCTAAATAACCATTGCGATATATTTTTATTTTTTTTTTAAATAAGTTAACCGGGAGTTTCATTATATAATATGGCATTTTATTACATATTTTGGTCCCGATTATTTAAAAATGTTTACCAGATGTGTTTACCAGGTCCTTTTAGATCTTTTTAATAATACAATTGTTGTTTGCATATCTTGTATTTATTCCGTGTATTATTGGGTGTAATAAATTATGGGTTTTTATATATATAGCAGTTACTTTAAGCTACATATTTGTTTAACGGTAAGTACGTTGAGATCATTATTTAAATTGTTCGTTAGATGCATTGGTTCTTTATTGAGCGATACTCTAAGAATTCGATTTTGACGTTGTCAAATGTTGAGACATGATTTTTTTTTTAATAAATGCTTGAAAAAAAAAACAAAACAAATTAAATGTCCATAAACACGGATCGAGGGGTGTGTCCAGATACCCAAAACACCCCCTCCCCGCCCCATATCTATATATATGTATTATAAATGCGCGTAAAAATATTAAAAATGTAATAAAAAAAAATAAAAACGCGCCCAATTCGCGTTTCGCGTACGAATAATAATTGACGCAGAATCTAAAGTAAATATACTTGCCAATAACATAATAATATAATGGTATACGATACGCAGAGCCCGGCATTTATACGCAATATATTAATCGTATTATTATTATTATTATTATTATTATTATATACGGTATTACCAATGCAAACGGTTGTTGTTACGAAAAATGCTTTTTGGATCGAAACGCCGCGCCCTCCCGGCGGCGGCCCGACCGTTTCGGTTTCCCGTCGGCCGCCGACGTTCGGAATCTCTTCCGCCGTCGACCGCCGCCACGCGTCATACACCGCACCGCCGCTTGCAGCCGTCCCCGCAATAACAATACAAATAATAATAATAATAATAATAATACACGAGGCCGCAAAAAAAAAAAAAATATTTTATACTTAGTCGTCGGCGTCGTACACCATCACCCTCCTCCCGGTATAATATATTATAATATTACTATTATTATATCGACCGCGAAATCGCCTCCCCGTCCGGTCCGCTCATTATTATTATTCTCCCGGAACGCCGCCGCCGCCGCCGCCCCGTCCGCCGCGCGTCCCCGCGGAATAATTCGCGAGCACTCAGTTACAATTAAAGTCGTTACGGTATCAATTTATATTATACGCGAATTATATTATAATAATATATTCATAACAATAACGTGTACTCGTATAATATGCACTTTCCCTATATACATATACGTATACGAATATAACATAATATACGACGACGACGATGATTATTATTATTATTATTATTATTATTATGCGTAAATACATTTCACGTGTTTGGCTAATACATTTATATATATATATATATATACGTATATAAATATAACAGTGCTTTGTGTGTGTATAAACGTTTATGTAAATTCGACGGGAGTTTATATTATGCAAATGTCGACTTAATGGAGTCAAAAACTCGTAATAGTTTGACGCGCCGGCACAAACCGCCGCCGCCGCCTCCTCGGAATGTGTTAACCGAGCGGCGGGCGCGACCGAGCGGAAATTCCGTGCGGAACTGCTGCGGCGGCGGCGGCGGCGGCGGAGAGTCGTGAAAATATTAAAACGCGTACTCCGGCGCTGCCGTCACGGTTTGCACACGCACCGGGACCCGGGTGGGAGGAACTCTTCTCGTCGAAATTAATGCCGTCCAGATTAACGGTTTTGATATATCGAATCCCCGCGATCCGGACGGTAAAAAAAAAAAAATAAATATATATATGTATCGATAAACGGCCGACTTGGTTATTATGAACGTTAGAAATAATCCGTTTAATCCGGATCGGACGCGGATACGGCGGGGCCACGGAGGCACGTCAATGAATGCCACCCACCAAATTCCTAAAAAAAAATTTTAAAAAAAGTATGAAATTATCTCGTTTATTTCGTACGACGACAACCAGTAGTACAACATTCAGTGGCCCAATAACGGGGATTTCTCATTGGAAGGGTGCAATCAAAGAATTACACGTTGACGTTTATTTTCTTTATTGCATTTAAACATATACTATACTTATGTATTGTCGACAAACCATAATACAATGAGTAACATAAACCCAAAACAGTTTATGACCAAAAAAAAAAAAAAAAATGCGAACAATGCAGGAGGGCCACGGCCAAGGCCTCTTCTGGATACACCACTGGGTATAACACTGAATTGTTGTTTTTATAAGTATATTATAAAATATGTTCACTGTATCTCTGCAAGACACAGTGGACGCCGCTTTACGGATACAAGACCCACTTTGGGACCAGCACAATGTGAATCTCATAACCGAATGAACCATAAAGGGAGGAACATTTAGTGAGGGGAGGGTGTAGGCACATTATGTCCCGCAGTCCCGTCTCTCGAAATTTCTTTCTTGACTGAGAAATGTTAAATACAACAATATCTACAATATCACTGTTCTATAGGTAAAAATATGGTCGTGGTTTTATAGTATACGATTAAAATCGACAATGGTAATTTAGTCGTTATCAGTATCACGATTGCGTTCCTATTTTCGTGTGAAGCAGTGTTTAGAGAAACAAAGAGATGCTAAACACTATGTATATAGTAAGGAGAAATTGAGAAAAACTGAAAAATATTTTGTGTTATCGGTTCAATAAAGTTATAGAACTGTTTTTTTTTTTAAATGTATTATTGACCCGATAAAACGTTATTTGTCGAATCGATAAAATATAAAAGTCGTTTCTGCAACAGCCCTGGGGCGCTGGAACAACGGGGACAATCGCTCTCACGGGATAAATTCCCTGGGGGCTAAATTTCCACTGCTAAAATATATAGGTTTTAATCGTCCTCCAAAATTTGTATGTTGAATATTGAAACAATCTAATAATCGTCGACGTTCTAAACAATATAGGAAAACGATTTAAAACAATAATAAACTTTTGACAAATTAATTGGAGCAATATTAAAAAAAAAAAAAAAAAAGTGAATTACTTTATAAGAGTATTTTTAATATATTTAATTCGATTATTCACTAAAATAAATAAATAATAAAAAAAATATATATATATTTTTAGATTATTAAATCACGTTATTTTCGGTGAAAATTCTCTACACATAATGTTCAGCCCTCAGGGTTCGAAAATTGTTCCGGCACCACTGTAACAGCCAATCAAACTTTATTGAACCGATTTGCATGTTATCAGTTCGATATCAGTTACTGGTCGTTTATACAACCATTAGTATAGTCAGTAGCGTGCCTAGGGGGGAGGTTAGAGGTTATATCCCCCCACCCATTGTCTTTTTTTTTTTTTTTTTTACTAGCCGATCTACAGAAAACAACTTCATTAAATAATTATTATACAGACAACAGATTACCTATAGAGTTGCACGTACATAGGCAAATGGCTTGTCAATAAAATTGTATGTAATCAATGTGTTTATCAGATAATAACAATGCACTGTAATGTAAAACAATGAACAATATAAAAGTGACCACGGTATTATAAAAGAAATAATATGGGACAAGCGAGACCGAATGGCTTAGTTATCTGACGGACATTCGTCGAAATATTTAAATTATCACATTATAATATTAATAAACACAAATTAAGTTTTAAATGAACTCGAGTACAAAAACTAAGCGTTTGAATTACCGTTTGGAATAATTTAGTTTTTGGTTTAATATCTAGATTAAGTCATTAAGTTTGTGTTGCTTTTATCTAAATTAATTTTTGTTTCGTTTGTTTTAATACTTATTTCAAATTTATTCAGTCCAAGTGCTGTTGACATATTTTTTAAATCTAAATGGGAGTTAAAATTAGATCCCAAAAAAAACAATTTTTTTTTTATATCAATTAAATAATATAGTTAAATTATATAAAAAAAATGCCACAAAGTCTTAGTTTGTACGAAAATTGACGATTTTCTTAATGAATAATTTTGCGAACTACAAATCATTGTTGTCATTTTTTGCTTATCAATAAAAGTAATGGTTAGATCGATTCTTAAATCTATTATTAGATAGATATATCAAACAATTTTAATCAGTATAAAATATTGAACACTTTTCGATCGATTTTAATCTAGTTTTTTTTCCCCTCGTCTTAGGTATATATTTCACAATAAATAATATAATACGTATAAAAAGGCGTCCACATAACGACGGCCCTGAGTATTACGAATATACAAGATATTTTAAACCGCGGACCGGATACCGAAAGTAAATTCCTAGTTTTTCCGCTATTATTTCGTAGATAGAATATAGAAAATTATATTATACTGGGATGAAAGCAATTATTTTTTTGTCTAACGCACGCGTGATTTTACTACGAGAACATTCACGAAAAAAAAAAAAAAAAATAATCACCACGAAGATCCCGTAACTCCTGTAACTCCTATCTGAAAAACCGTTTGTAAAATAATAGTTTTATGAATGCCATTTATAGAAAAATGTAAACGGTTTAATATTGTTTATCAGGAGTGCGCTAAATATGCAAACGATAATAATAATATATCTATTATACACATCAATCTTTCGAGCGCATTTATGCATTAATATTATGCGAAGAAAATAATTTGGTTTATATTAATTATCTGTTCAATTTTGCAAACGTCAACATTTCAAACAAACCGTATATTAAATATGCCCACGCGCAAATTGTGTCTATTCCATTCCGGTATATCGACGATGGTGTAGAGATATAATTTTTAAGAGGGCACTCATTTATACCAAGTCGTCGTGCACCACACGAATCGTGTTCCGCCAAATCACATATACAGATAGTTATCCATTTTCCGAACAATAATATTTATAAGGATTACAATATTATAGCTATTATTGAATTTCTAATATTATTGTAAAATACTGGGATCGATTTTTTTTTATGTGGTCGGGGGGGGGAGAGACAATTTACCCCTTTTCCCTACCCCTCATAACTACGACGCTGAACGTATTGTGATACCGATAAAGACATGACGGTAATAACCGAAAACCGACTGACGAGGATACCGGATTTTTTTTTTCAAAACCGATATTTGAATCAATTTTTTATTCGGAGGAAAAACGTCAATAATGTCTCTGGTTAGGTTAAAAAGCATTTAAATTATAGGCGTTTTAACCAAAGTATCGGCTTACGGTTTTCTATTTCAAATGTTGGATAGGATATCGGCTCGCCACTAATTATATTGTATATACACAATTTATTTAGTGATTTAGCGACAACCACAATTTAGTCATCGGTGTCGGGTGAACTTACAAGCAAAACAAGCAGATGATTGAAGCAGAACAATTTCAGGGCCGTCGAATTTGTCACTCGTAAAATAAAAAAAAAAATGTTAACTTTGTGACGACAATCGGTTCTCTATTGGTATCTTATATACTGATGATTTAATAAACTTTTTTGCAAATCGACATAAAACGCAAACATTTAAAAGTCAATTTATCTTTTATATTATTAAAACAGATAAAAGAAATCTCCGTGACAATATTGTACCTACTTTAAATTACCAAAAAATTGTTAGGTCAGCTACAAATTTGAATCATCCCAACAAGTATCAAAATTAAATTCGATTTTGTATGTATAATCAATATAGATGAATATGATATACTTCATGTATTATGTTGAAATGTTTTCAACTTACAAATTTGGCCTAATAATAATATTAAAACAACATGTTTTATCTCGGGCTACAATATATTTCTTTATGCTTTTTTTTTTTTTTTTTTTGGTTAAAAAGATACATACTTCTGACCGCCGCGGTATGCTACTGACAATGAAAAATCATTGCTAACGAAAAACGATTCTGAATAGGGTCCGGAAAATCACGTTTAGAAATGCCGTTATTTTTAAGATCTTCATCAAATTTTACACTTGTTATTTATAGAACGGAATTATTACATTAACCCCCAAATTTTTTTCTTTTTTATCGTTAAGAATACGAATTTTATAATGAATTTTGTATCGAATTTTCGTGTATTTCGATCGGCCGAAACATTCAATTAATTCGAAAATAACTTAAAATGCCTATAAAGAATTTAAAAATGGCCAGATTGTTTTGAAATTTATATCAATGCCTAATAATAACGTTCTGTGAAAATTGCAGATTCCACGATTATTATTTTCAACCGAGTTACAACAAAAAGGAAAACAATCGAAAATAATGAAATCATTTCGTCGTATATGTTCCCTTTTTTTCTACGTTTTTTTCCCGATTATTAAGAAAACTACAACGAAAATCACAAAAAAAAAAACGACCTCGTCAACGCACCAATTAGATCCAAAATGCTTTCAGAAAATATGCTACAATTGAAAATCAGAGCAAAATATCTGGTAGAAAAATTGTTTACGGACAGGAAAAAAAATACAGACATTATAGTAAAACCCAATTCTTTGCTTCGCGCTGAATCCAATTTACTAATTTAGTAATTTTCGTCGAAAATTAAGTGCAATAATTTATTGAAATAACTTGTGTTTTAACAAAATACTATAAGTCAATTTAAAATTATTTATTAAAAGAAATAACTTATCCACCAAGCTGTACCAAAAACTAACGTAAAATATCCCAACCATACACCAAACTAAATGTAAATGTGTAGAACAAATGATGAATAAACATAATATATTTCGTTAATAACACGAAGAAAAAACGCGAGATTGCTACATTTTGACGTAAAAATATTCGATAAAATATATTCTATATTACAACCTATTTTCCATGATTATTAAACGTTTTTACGTGTATTCGTTTACGTATTTAATATACATTTTATAAACGTTTAATTATTGTCAATTGGGCTGCTATAGTTTTTATATTTACCTGCATTCGATTTCGATGGAATGTACAACGAAAATGATGAAAAAATGATTTTCCGATGCGTCGACTAGATCTAAAACGCTTTCTGAAAAAATGCTACACTGGAAAATCGGAACAGGATGACTGGTAGAAAAGTTAAACCAATACGTTCTAAAACCATATATACGTACGACTAGCTGTCCCGCAACGCGTTGCCCGTGACAAAAAAAAAGTCCCGGATCGAAGAACGTATTGGTATTACTGTGATGCGTACGTTTTTTAACTTTTTTTTTTTTTTGTATTTTCTATTACGACATTTATAATTTCGTCGATGGTTTAGAGCAGTGATGGGCAAAGTACGGCCCGCGGGCCAACTCCGGCCCGCGAAAGTATTTAATCCGGCCCGCCGAGGGTCCATCGACATGGATAGTATATGGCCCGTATAGTATAAAAAAATTCCCGAAATATTCTGAAAATTATCGAAGAAAATAGTTTTAAATATATAAATGGATTGCCTCGGACTGTGCGCGGTCTTACCCTCATAGCGTGGTGTAGGTAGATAGTACTATAGTAGGTACTACGATAATGTTGAAAAATCTTCACACGGAATTTCAAACCAGGTTTCAAGATTTTAAGAACATTCAATCATCGCTAGATGTTTTCTCGATGCCGTTTAATGTAGATCCGGAAAATGTATCTGCAGAATTGCAGTTGGAAATTATTAAAATGCAGTGCAGTACCCATTTAAAGCAATTGTTCTTGAATTCCACAAAACTAGATTTTTATAGAGCACTGCCGATAGCTGAATTCCCAAAGATAATTGCTCATGCCCAGAAAATTATGGCTATGTTTTTGCGTCGTCTTATGTGTGCGAACAGACTTTTTCGACCATGAAATTGCGGAAAAACTCAATCAGAAATCGATTGACTGATGAACACCTTTTCTCGCTGTTGAAAGTTGCTTCGTCACAGCTGGAACCTGCTTTCGAAAATATTATGGAAAATCAAAAACAATTCCATATATCTCACATGCCTATTATATGATTTAATAAAGCTTAAACGCAAAATGCATTTTTTCTATAATTCTGGCCCTCCTCTAGAATTTCTTAAACTTTGTAGTCCCCCATTAAAAAAGTTTGCCCATCACTGGTTTAGAGTTTCTCTGCACACAGTGTTTGGAGACGATATTTTTTATTTTCGAAATATACGGGTTTTCTGAACGTCCAACACGTGACGTTTTGTAGTTGGAACAATCGTAGAAACACATCCGACTCGCTAGACAATTGCCGGCAATAAGCTCGGCT
Source organism: Tuberolachnus salignus (assembly GCA_956483605.1). NCBI lineage: Eukaryota > Metazoa > Arthropoda > Insecta > Hemiptera > Aphididae > Tuberolachnus > Tuberolachnus salignus. Next base: position 20,685,021 of record OY101431.1, on the reverse strand, counting down.
GAATAAATCCATAGCCCACAGCACTCGGGGACAACGCGGCGATCTATCCGTAGGCGGATGAGCTTTGGGAATCGGATATTTAGTAGTTCCGGACGTTACCTGACCCCCAGACTAGCAAACTAAAGAAATTTCACAATTTTTTCGACATTACTACGGATAATGTCGACATGGTCGGCGCAATTTCCCGCACAGCCGTACGGGCACGCCTCTGGCCATAATCAAATAAATAATTATCAATTGTGTCGCGTTGAATTAAACGACGGTGATTGTTACGGTGAATATTTGAAAGGGCCGCCGGCGTCCCGCGGTGAGGGGGGGGGTATGGGAAATAATCCCCCGCGCCCCCACCACCGCGAAAATTGTCGACGATTGGATTATTACGGGCGGCCAACGACCGAGGGCGGTGCCCCGCCGGTTGGGCGTGGACTCGCCCGCCGGTCCCGTACCGGGAAAATTCCGCTCGCAAGTCGTCCGCGCCCGCGTGCGTCTCAGTGACGTTTCTCCCGAACTTCGATGCCGAACTTCACCGCCGAGACGGTTTTCGCGTTATAAATAATTATCGTATTACGTCGTCGTTTTATTGTATTTTTTTTTTTTTTTTCATTTCTTTATTTTTTTTTCTCTCTCTCTTCGGTGTGCGCCAGTAATTTTCGAATACCTCAATTGATCGAGCGCTGTACACAATATATATATATATACGAGCTATAAAGACTTTCAAACAATTTCACGCCTCCGTACGATATTATATAATAATTATACCCGTACGCGGGTACGACTTGGCACGTTAAAAAACGATTTTTTCTAACGTAAAAAAAAAAAAAAAAATGTATTTGCGCATCACGTCCCGCGGTTAAACTGTGTTCTTATACCGATAATATTTCGCGGAAACGGTTTTCGTGAGTATAAAAACTATTATAATAATAATTTAACTTGATTTAAACGTTTAATAAATGTAGTGCAGTGTAGCCCGCGCTTATAAAACACAACTTGCGGATATAATGTCCGGTTGCTTATTTATACAATAAGACTCGAATTTTGCTAGGACCCTACCAATTTCGCAAAAAAAAAAAAAAACGACATTTTTGGTGAAATGTCGAAATTTACAGTGATTGCAATGATCCGCGCTTTGTATATACGCTTTGTGTACAACGATTTGTCGCCATCACATTAATCGAGAAATTATCATTATTGTAGTGCAAGACAGCGTTTCTTGACGTTTTTTTACTTTCACGTACCCTTTGGTGAGCCTTCACCACTGTTTTACGTACTCATGTTCTGTAAACTCATTTGTTTCCACATAGACCAGTCAATAGATTTAATATGATAATTGCCATAAAAATAGACCAATATATATCATCAATAGACGATTGTAATAATTATACACTGTGCATATATTATGAAAAACCGACATTTATTTTAACGGCGAAAATTATTAAATGTTTTACAAATAACAAACCATTTCGAATACATTAAATTTCGGGATCAAAAACTTTTAAATATCAATATTTTCCGGCTAGTTATAGGAGAAGACTATGATTTATTACCTATGACTGTTATAAATAATACTACAGACCCCCCTCGCCCACTACACCCATCGATAGTTCCCGGACACACCATGATGATAGTGTTTTACAACGAAGTGTTATGTTTCTTACGGAAAACACTTTTTTCGGTTTGCCAGAAACCACCAAAGCGTTCACGTCCGGCGGTAATTTATATATCAAACGATTTTTTTTTTTTTTTTTTTAGATTCCCGATAGTTGTTCGAAGAAATAATAATAATAACAACAAAAAAAAAAAAAGATTACAAAATATGACGATAAGATTTATGTTACAAAGTCCGAATTACCGTCTAAATGGTTTGTCAATGTTGGCCATACGTATAAGTCGAAGTAAAAATGTATTCCCCTTCCATATAATATTTGTAATCACGCCACTGGCCGACGTCACGCAGACTTTATATTATTTCGCTTTTAACGTGACCCCTGGCCCTACGAACCACGAGGCAACATTTTCGGATAAAATACAGTTGATATTTGAAATAAATATATTAAAAATGCTGTTAAAAATTATTACAACTCTTTTTTAATATTTGTTAATATATGTTCAAATTTATATGCCAAAAAGTTAATTTTAATCGTTTTTATTTGTTTTAGACCATTTTTCTATGTTGTTTGAACACATTTATAATGTCAACGATTATTTTTAACGAGTTTTGTTTCAATATTTAACATAAAAATTACGTGTGACCACTAAGACCTATACATTTTAGCAGGGGGTTGGGGGCTGAGTCTCTAGGTAATTTTTCCCATTGCCCCCGTTGTCCCGGTGCCCCGGCCAATGACATACATTATAACGCTTATATATTTAATTTTCAATTGATTTTCTGTCGGTCGTCGTGTTACAGAAAATCATCCGATGACGTCGGCCGCGAAAAACTCGCGTGCTCGTTGTCACTGAAATCGTGTCCCGAACGATTACACGCTGTGGTCATTGTTGGTCGGCGGCGGCGGCGGCGGCGGAGCGGCTGCGGCAATGAGCAGGTACCAAACGGCGTTCCAGTCGTTTTCCATAGAATCGTTGATCGGTAGTCCGTCCACCGCCGAGTATCCACCGCCCGGTACTGTAACCGCCGGTGCCGTCGATCCAGCCAGGCGTCCGTCGTCGTCGGCCGTGCCGTACCCGCGAACGCATCACGGCGGAACCGCGTTGCCGCCGTCGGCCGTAGAACCGCGGGCGCCGGACGACGGTACCGGCGGTAAACGGTCGCCGCCGCCGCCGCCGCACGCGGACGCCGCCGGAGACGTTGCCGAATTCGACCGGCGCCGATGGCTGTCCACGTTGTTTAACAGCATGCTGGACACGGCCGTACAGCAACGGCGACAATTACAGATGCACGAATCGCCCGCGCCGCCGTTGAACTTCGATTACTTCAAAGTGTTACAGCTACAGTCGGCCGCAGCGGCTGCCGTTGCGGCGACCGCGGACAAAACGACGGCGTTCTCGCCGCAGTCGTTGTGGCCGTACTCGATCGACGTGGCCGCGTGCCCGCTGCCGTCGCTGCCACCGCCGCCGCAGCCGCAGCCGCCGCCGCCGCCACCACCGCCGCGTTACGACACCAATTTACGGCCGTCTTTCGGGTACAATAACGGCGACGACGTCGACGACGACGACGGCGACAACAACGACGGCGACAACAACGACGACGATGACGAATCGGACGACCCCGAAGATCATCGTCAATATCGCTCGTCCGCGCAGTTATTCCCGTCGGCCGTTCCAAATTTATCGTCCCGGATCCCCGACGAAGACTCGTCGGACGGCCCGCGTCCCGGTAAGCGTACGAGTCGTCAATATTCGACACTTTTCGTTTTCTTAGCGGGCGATTTTCTTTAAATTATAACTAACCCACGAACCGAACTTTAAAACGATATAAAAAAAAAAAAATCTAATAAAGTTTAATATGTTGCGTTATTTAATAATACAACGCCCCGGGGGAGGGGGACAATTATACAGAGGGAATGTGATGCGAGGCAATCCAGAAACAAATACATAGATAATAAAAAGCACATGACCATGGTAAGGCGCTTAAATAACGAAACGGTATTAAATAGGAGAGTCGTGGAAGTTAGCACTGCGCAGCGTACGACTCAATAGGAACGGTTTTGGTCGTAGGAGGTGGAGTTGGGCGGAATGAGGAAAAGATAGAGTGAATAGGTACACGGCGGGACAAGTGGGATAGGAGAGCGGGTTCGTCCGTGGCGCCGTTAAAGGGAGATATGTAAGGAAGGAACGGTAAATTTCAGAATGACCAGTAAGAATCCAAAGGAAGTAAGTCGTGGATAGAGAAATGATCGGATTAGGTTAGGAATAGCCGCGAGAAATATGAACAATTTTATTACCAATAAAAATAAACCGAAATAATAATTCCATTCAATTTTCGCGTCACTCATCTGTTCGGTTTTTAAACCGAACCGCAGTTTATTCAAATGCGTTTTCAGGCAAATGCGTACACGACACCTCAGAGACGCTACAGACGACAAGGCATAACACGACGGTTCAGCAATCGATCGAAAACAAATCTCGCCGGAGGAGGACGGCATTTACGAGTGGCCAACTTTTAGAATTAGAACGGGAGTTTCAAGCTAAAAAATACCTCAGCTTGACCGAAAGATCCGAAATAGCGAGTTCGTTGAAACTTAGCGAAGTTCAGGTAATAATTTACACTATTGTAGTATCGTTTACGAACAAAACCGCCGAGTACCAAATATATTTTATAATATAATCCTGATCTCTTATCAATCGTATATCACGAGTAGTCTTACTGGGAAAGGGGAAACTTTCCCCCCCCCAATCACTTTCAATATTACTCGCCAATTTATACAATCGGTATAATATAAGGGTACCAACGGTGTGTTCAACCTGGGTTGAGACGGGTGGGCCGCGTGCATTTGGCCCACATTTTTTATTCGTACCGTCCACGTGACTTGGAAATGTCCATAACCAAACTTGCTAATTGCTCGCGAAATATTGACATAATTCCATATCGACAAAATGAGCCTGTCTTCAAGACGGCGCAAAAATCTCCGACTTCTTTGAAATGGCCAACGATATCACTGCCAATATATCGCGGACAATGTCGACTCGTATGGATAGTATATATCTAGTGAAATATATATATAGACGTTTCAGAAAAAAAAAAAAAAAATTAAGTACCGACATTATCATAAATCGCCTAGCTAAAAATAAAACGGATTTAAGAAATGTCATCGTGAAAGAAAAACCTCGCGTAGTTACTTAAGTATACCCCATTAAACTCTCCTAATCCGGCTCTAATCGAACCGTGCTCGCTAAAACGCCTCTTCTATTTCATGTCGTTAATCTTATATAGACGGTTCTGTTCCTATAATAATTTAATACCAGCTATACTACCCGTATTTTAAGGCGTTTTGTCGTATAGGCGATTTTGTTGAATTTTTTTAAAAAAAATCATGATGATTTGTGGAGGGTTCACGGTTCGAAACTCAGCAGTACCGTTCGAATATTTCGCATTTATTTTTAACAAATTTTCACTACAAAAAAAAAAATAAATAATAACTACATGAAAACCTGCATCTTGCAACCCTGGTGGTTTTAGTTTTTCGATAATACAAATCCAAAAAAAAAAAAAAATAACGTCTTCATTGTTCTAATATCGAATAATTTTTAGTTTTTTAAACTCCAATAACTAGTTTAGTAGTAGTGATATCGAAAACCTAAAACCAACATTGCACATTGCAAGGTCTCCATTTTTTTTATGGTGAAAACACTAGGTTCTTTAATAGGCTACAAACCTCAAGTATTTTTTGTCCGTGCGTAACAGTTAAACTTTCGATAACAAAAAAAAAGTTTAAAATAGACTCTTTTAAGGATATTTTATAGAATTTAAGGTTTAAATATTGAAACACTTGAACTTGTACTGAACGCGGGCTGTAGGATGTCCCCCTATATCCAAAATAAAAATAACCGTCGAAATCGGACTACGAGCTGTGAGCAAACAAATGCACTGGGAAAATGGTAATTTATCAACTCAAAAAATTTTCACATGGACACTAACGAATAAATGTACAAGTAAATGTCCCGTGTCATTTTTTACTAGCATTTTTCGTGTAATCTGTGTATATAAAATACAATTTATACGAAACTGCTGTTTCTGTATTCATAACGGAACCATGCGAAAATTACATAACGTATCCAGAACTCATCATTACTTACTCATCAATTTATCATTTTGATAATAAAAATTACGACAAAAGTTATTGGTTATAAAACTTTTGGTTATTTTTGATTAACTTATAAAAAATTATTGGACAAAAACAATAAATAGTACGATAATGTTCTTCGTTAAAGTGAAATTCCGGTAACTCTACTGTAAGTACAGACAGAGTATAGTGCAAAACATATTTTACAATCGAATCACATGGGAAGGCACCACGTCCTCTTAATAAAATACCAACAACTAAGGTACTTAGTGGCATAACTGAGTAAAAAAACTAGTTAAAACTAGGGCAAAATAGTTTATTAACCAAAATCAAAACCATGATTGGCGGTGTAAATATATTTTTATTCTATATATACAAAATAATCAAAGACTAATTACTAATAATTGCTTGATTAAATATAAACGAAAGGTTACATCATTATTTTTAATGTTAGTTTTCCTATTTTTGTAACCCAGACAATGCGATAACGTTGACAATACGTCAACATTAAAAACAGAAGAAACGTGAAGCTTTTATGAAATAATTTAAGAGAAAAAAAAAAAAATTTCTATCATATGAATATAAAAAGTAATTGATGTATTGCGTTCGTTCTTTATTTTGGAAGATTCAGAGATTTGTACTGTTATCATACCTGGAGGAGGGGCCAAGATGATACCTTTGCCTCTTGAAAAAATTGCAGGAGGGCAAGTGCCCCCCTTGATCCCCCCACAATCACGCCTAACCGAAGGTATCTATTACGTGTTTTGTCCTACGTCTTTTGATTCATAAAAGAACAATAATTCTTTCGTTTCTAAAACACCAGTAAAAAGATACAAAGATATATTTACTAAAAGTAGTTATTATATTAAAACAAAAATAAACGACGGAAATACGAAATCTGTTTTTATTTTCGTCTACTCGTCTCGCAACCCTCCCATTGTGTTATTAACAATATTATTTTTTTACTAGCTGTTGCCCGTGACTTTGTACGGGTTTTCACTCTTTTTTTCACAAAATTATCCTTAATTTGGAAAAATCCTGAAAATAGTTATTAGTGATTAAAATTACTGGCATCTACTAACGTGCCGAATTTGAAGTATCCAATCATCATTATAGTAACGGAAATAAAGCAACCTGTAAAGCGAAAATATAAATACTCTTTATATTTCCTATCTCGCGGGAATTTAAAAAAAAAATCCGCCGGCCTTATTCCTCGTTCACATCAAAAATATGGGAACTTTTGTGCGAAATTTCAGCTTTCTAGGTCCAAGGGTTCGGGCTGGGCGTTGATGAGTCAGTCAGTGAGTCGGGACATTTTTTTTTTTATATATATATATTGATATACCGTCGTTCAACGAGTTTATAACGTACTGGGGTTTTGTTATAGTCGCCGAAAAATATCGCGTATATTTTTATGAAATATGACGTGAATTATACGTACGTTATGTTTCCCTCCCTCTCTTCCAGGAAAACATTAGAAAACCACGCCTGGCAATAAAATCGCTTTTCTGAGACTTTTGAAACGTTGTCTATTTTTTTTTCTCTCTCTCTTCTATACATTCAGCAGTCCTATAATTTACTGCGCGTGTACAGGATGTGTCTGGATTTTTTTGCGCGTACAAAGAGAATTTATTAATACATCGCGAACAACCCTGAAATGTTACAACACAATTTTGCTGTATAAAAAAAAAAAAAAAAACAGGACACCCTGTATCCGTATTTCGAATGGAAAATAAAAGTTTACCCTTCAAACAACCGCAGTAATACCGCAATGAATACAACGACGATCGTCCCCTCTTGAGTGGGAATATATGTCGTGTGACAAAATTATCATAATCGTAGGATATCCGTTCTTAACGTTATATTATTTAATACTCGTATTATTATTATGATTGTCAGGAAACCGCACAAACGTTTTATAAATTCAGTATGTATACCATATATAACACAATATATAATATACGCTCGTTTTAAAAACTCCTTTCTATATAGAAAGTGTGTACTCTCCATCGAAAATCGTATGCTAACAATTTACACAATAATATACGGTAAATTCATCTAGTTATGTTGAATCTCTAGAGAAAACAGGAAAGTTCGAGATAAAAGAAAACCAATTCGTAATGTTTCCAGTTTTGTTTTAATAAAATGGAAAAAATTTAATAAGTTAAAATACTATTTATGGTTCTTCTTCACTATCGCTCGTTGCTTTTAGTATTTTCAACAGTTTCCGATAATAAAATTTCATTTTCTGTCCATTTCCACATTCAAAATTCAAAAAGCCACTCGCTAAATAATGACGAAGCCGCACAATCATTTTTATTTGACCTTAGGCCAAAGATATAATTCTTTTAAAACACCCGGGCTCGGTTTCTTTACCAATGACGAATAGTTTTAGTTTTTCAGTTCCAAACATATTTGCTCCTAATACAAAAATATTGTAATAGGTAATACCGTAATAAAAATGTAATTAATTGCATACTCGAGGTAACGAAAAACGAATCAATATATATCGAGTTATCGAGAGTTTTAGGCTATTGAGTGCAATGCAAGTTACATAGGGATTTCAATGAAAACAATTTGTTTCTAAACCGAAAAATTCGCCAATTTTTTAAAAAAAAAAAAAAAAAAAACGTGAAAAGCGAAAGTATATAAAACGGGCGAATTACGATTAGTGTAAGAAAACAATAAAAGCAAAAATGATTGAATAATTTTCTATTTAAAGAGGTCGATGGTATTTTTTCCGAATTATCACCAATTTTTAAATAATTTCAAGATTAAATTACTAAATAAATACTCATAATTATTGAGTTTTACAAGCTTATGAGTGTTAGGAGGAATAGGGAGGGCGATAACTCTTAACTTTATTCCCGGACACGCTATTAATACCGAGGAATCTCGGGCAAAAAACGACAAGGAACAAAACGACACTATCGTTTTTACAATGATACAATTACAATTGTCATCCCCGTGACAACCAGATCAAATAAAGGTTAACAATCACAGCTGTTATTTGTTCATCCCTATCACCGAGGTAACTCGTACAACCCGTAAATCAAGAAAAACAATTAGATAACCAAAAATATCGAAAACCGCATGTCAGCTCCTCTTAATTTATTTTAATAAAATTCAAATGTAGCCCGCCGTGTTAGTCGGGGACAGCTTTCTATTAATGAAAGCATTTATATAATAGGTTAGGAATCGTTCCAGAGATAGCCCCCTGAAAAATTGTACCTATTAGTCATTATATTAGTCTAGATAAATATACCACCACCTATGACGGTGTTTATTGGTCGTCAGGTGAAAATATGGTTCCAGAACCGGCGCGCTAAGTGGAAACGCGTGAAAGCCAGCGTATTGTCCGCGACCGCGTCATACCCGGACGGTCAGAAGAACAACGGCGGCGGTTGCGGCGGCACCGCCGGGGACCACTCCGCGGCGCGGAGCCGGTCGAAATGTCCAGGGGGTGCCGGAAAAATCGTCGTCCCCATACCGGTGCACGTCAACAGGTTCGTGGTCAGGAGCCGTCACCAGCAGTTGGAGAAATGCGCCTCGGGTTTCGCCCATCTCCGCCACGACAACGAATTCAAAATCAAAAATCAACTGCAGTACACGTCGATTGTGTAATGCGATTTACCGACACCCGTAATCCCTGCCCTATTCCTACTGCCCATATAATATTCTATTTTTTTCAGCCGTTTTACTAGAAAAAAAAAAAAAAAAAAAAAAAAAACCCGCTTTGGAAATCCAATAAATCCTATACGTTAGGATACCTATAGCAATATAGTAAAAAATCTCGACGGTTGAATTAAGCAGGTACGGAAAATTAAAAAAAAACTGTATGTTATCATTAGAAATATTTAATATATTAATATAGCCGGATATGTAATCAAATTATATTATATTGATTAAATAATATAAATGTTTATACATATATAAATTAAATATAGTTATAATATACAATACAAATGAAAAAAAAAAAAAAAAAAATTATCATCAGTACAACAATATATTTCGTATATATTTTATTATTAGTTTTTATTTTTTTTTTAGTATATTAGCCTTACATTAATTTTCGTTAGGTTTATATATTATATTTTAGAGTAAAATTATATTAAATTAATACCTACATTTATATAGATATACAATATGTATTATAATTCGTGTATGTCCCTGTTTGACTGTTTTCAGGAAAGTCCCAAAAGAAAATACATATATTTTTTTTTTTAGTGTGGGCTTTCGTCGTGAGCGGCGTTAAATATCAGATGATAATGTTGTGATGAGTAGCGCATTAAAGGTAAATACTAAGGGTGAATAAACTAAAACACTTGCCACTCTTAAAAAACTTTACCGTACTTTTATAAATACAGGGAGCGGCGCAGCCGATTGACGAGTTTTGAGGAGCTATTAACATAAATAAAATTTTTCTCTAAATTATAAATAACATTAAAATTTAGAGAAAAATGATTTGTTTTATTAAAATTATTAGGAAATCCCATTATTTCAATTATGTTTTGAAAATGATATCATTTTCAATATGGCGGCCGTCGGCAACAATACATTGCTGTAGGCCAGTGGTTCTCAACCGGGGTGACAAGAAAATCTTGGAAAAAGTTTAAAAATGTATTATTTTTCTGCGTACTGTATTTTTTATAGGGCTAGTATTTTATATTATTATTATTTTGATGTTAGGGAGACGTAGTGTTGGGTTATCGTAGATGAGGGTTACATGAATCCAAAAAGGTTGAGAACCACTGCTGTAGGCGATCTCTGAAGTTTTAGTATGATTTTCGGCACGTTTCGATTGGTATGGCCGCGATTTCTTCAGTGGTTCTCTCCATCAGGTCATCTATGGTATGGTGACGAGGTTTGAAAACCTTATACTGAAGGAACCCCTAGAAAAAGAATCGCATGGGCTTAAATCGGGGAGCGTGCCGGCTAGCCTACGTCACCCTTCTGAGAGACCAACCGCCCAGGGAACGCCTGTCGCAAAACAGGAAGCGAAATTCAAACTGTGTCCGCTCTAGCCGCGTAATGTTAAAATCATACGTCCTCCGAGTCATGTTCTTCAGCCATTTCCTCCGACCTGTGCCGCAGACAAGTTTTCAACATCATCACGACATCCCGAAAGCAACCGCGTGCTTCCGGGCAGAGCGTCTTGGGGACCCGCTCAATTGCCTCTCTAACCGACTGCGCATTCTCGGTGGTCCTTACCGTTCTGGGTGCTCCGTGTCCACGTCCATTTCGGGTACTTTCAGTCTTTTCCAAATGTCGAATCCAAAAGGGGGACAGATTCGTTGCGCGGAAGACCAAGGTGTAGACGAAAAGCCCTCTGTGTAGGCAATCACAGTATGGTTATTTTCAAAATACGCGGGCACGACGAAACCTCGACGTACACCTGCCCAGACCATGATTACGAATAAAACCGGCATAACCCTGTAATTCAAAATAAACCACTAATCTGGCTGCACTTATCTTATCTTAGACTAATGACCCAAATAAACTCGTCAGTCGACTCCGCCGCACCCTGTACCTCGTGACCCAGAGAAACATGCCCCCCTCCCGCCGTGACACGCCACTGGTCGTAAGGCATTTGTGTATATTACTTATCAAATGGCGAGGAAACAATCGTTATCGTCTATAATATAATAGTTTTCACTACGGGCGTATAAATATGGTATATATGTGCCGTAAAAAAATTCCAATATTTTCATTCGAACAAATTCGAGTCTAAAGTATATGCCCATAATTTGTTAAACGATTTTTTTTTTTTTTTTACAATTTATTTACAGATATTAGTAATCACGTGCTCGGCGAATTATACTGTACATTTGTCCGTTCTATTGCGTTATCCGAAATATTTAATCACATAAAAAAATCCAACAAACAATCAGTTGTTGACCTCAGAGGCGATCGAGTAAAAAAACAACGTAACACGCGTATTTTTACAATTCGTTTTTTTTTTTTTTCGTACGTTTTGTACATATTTACTGTACACAATTTTTATTGGATTAGATTTCTCATTAGAAAAATAAAATAACGAAAAAAAAAAAAAAAATTTATAAACCTATATGCGTACGATAGTTTTTTAAATCGCGAGTTAGAACAATAGTTTCCGTTATATAATAATTATTAACGATTGTCTAGATCAGTGACGTCATTTCAATATTTGGTAGACTTACCGAATTTGCCTATTGAATGTGGAAAGGAGTCTGTAATATTTTATACCGAAACAAAATGTTCATTTTCGACGGTTTTTGCGATCTTAAAATTGTATATATTATTTTTAAATTTAAAAGCCACGGGAATATCGACGGGAAAATCATAAAATCGCATCAAACGGACCCGAAAGCCTAAATGGATCAAATTTCCATGCCACCCCTGCCAAATTACGCAACTGGTTTCGATGATTATTAGTATGTTCTGAGTGTTACTGTTGGGTAGCTACTCTTCTCAAACTCTCAGGACTTGTATAATTATTTATCTTGTACACGCTCATATGCTTATTGTAATCCTATATTACAGATTGTATATTTTTATAATAAATGTTAAAAAATAAAAAAAAAACTAAGTATATAAATTACTGTCATGCTGAAGTACCTCCGATGGGCGGTCTCTTCCCTCAGTCTCTTCTGTCTGTTCTGTTCTATTTTTTATCACTTAAGCTTATTGTTCATTAATTGTAACAGATAGCGTAATATAGAATTTTGTTAAAAAAAAAAAATATAAATTACTAACAGTGTAGCAAGTTTAATATATTATGTAATATTATGTAAATTATACGCAATTAATAAATACAATTATTATATTATATTGCAGTCTTAATAAAATTAACTGTATAGTTTTTTTTTTCTTTTTAAATTGTTTTTTTTTTTTTTTATTAGAACCTTAATAATATATATAGCGACATACCGTATATGTATGTAATATTTAATAATAAATTATAATCGAATACATACTGTACAATATTATTTGTATAGATCATATTAGTTTAGTGTAATAAATATATAAACAAATAAATATTGTAAGTTTTCTTTTTAAATTATATTCTTTTTAAATTTACCTTTGTACGGGTTGGTTTTTTTTTTTTTTTTTTCGCGCTTACCAAGTTTCGAATACTTATCGCACGCCATCGACATACTTGTCGACCGACACATGAATTTGAATGTAATACTATGTAAAAACAGCGTTTCACTGTAATTGGAGGTGTATTTTAAATTAAACACGTGTATATAATATTATTATAACGGCTCTTGTAATTTTTTTTTTTTTTTTTTTATATATATATAATTCGATCGCCTTACGACGACGTGTACGTAGAAATGGTACGATATTATATGAAAGTGAGTGTCCGCCGCTTAAGGAAATAATAAACATTTACACGCACAATTTCTTTGGTACGTTTTTTATTTTGCCCCCTCCCCCTCACACATACACACACACACACACACTAAAAAATCACTGGTCGTAAATAATAAATACGTTTAATATTATTACGATATTAATATAGACGAGTGTATAGGCGGGCGGGCGGGCGCGCGCGTGCGTACCCTCCGATTGTATACCGCGAAATTCGAGACTAATAACTAAACCAGAGTGCATTCGAGAATGACACAACGGGGAATTGGAAGAAAAGTAATTTCGGATATAACTAATGGGTCCAAATAATGTCGTTAATTCATTGTATAGATGTTTAATATATATATATATATCGTTTGCCGGAGAGGCGTGTCCGGTACATCCTCTCCCCGCGAATGGCCAAAAGCCATTAAACTTTAACGCTTCAAAACCAACAATGAAATCCCATTGCCTGCAGTTTCGAAAAAATCGTACATAAGAGTATATTATATTATCATTATTATCATTATTATCATTATTATCATTATTATTATTATTATTATACACTCAAAAATCGTATGTTTTTCCCGGTATAAATAAAATTATCCGTCGTTTTTTTCCCCTCCCCACAAGTATTTCTGAATTAATTATTCTAGGGTGATCATACGCGACCGTATTGCGACTTTGTGTCCCGTTGTCCCGACAAAAGTAATACGGGACGCATTTTGTCCCGTTTTTTTCAAGTCTGTCCCGTATTATTCCCGTTTTCCCCTCGCCGTTAATTTATACCATAACTAATATATCAGCAATCGTCAACTATTTCTTGGCAATGCCGGATATAAATGCTGCCAGTAGAACGGATTTTTTTTCAGCCATTAATGTGTTGTGGACAGACGAAAAAAAAAAAAACGCTTTTTAGTTTGAAACTATCAAATCAATTCTCATTGTGGAAACACATTTTATAAACTATTCTTGTAATGAGTTTTATAATATTTCATTAAAAGAAATTAAGTTACTCGGTGCAATTAGTTCAGCAGAAAAGTACACAAAAATAACAGACGAATACTTTTATCAGCCATCATCATCAAAATAAATTTGTTTTGTATTTTCGTGTACGTATTAATATTTTATGTGCATTTCAAAACTATTATACAGCACGCATTTAATTTGTTTTTTACTATTATTATTATATTTAGTTAGGCAACTAAAGTGTCCCGTATTTTTATTTTACTTTTATGATCACCCTATATTATTCACAACATAAATCGGCGTGCGCTCGATTTAATACAAACATAAAATAATGATAATAAATATTGTATATAGGTACAATCGAAAAATAAAAAATTCCCGACCGTTTGATTAAATTTTATGAATTCTGAGCGTATAATGTTATCGGAAAATTCGACGAACGGTGTTTATTGAAAATATCGAAAAAGCGTGGTAGAAAAATCGTTGTTCGTTTTATAAACGTTTGAAATTATTCAGATTTTAATGAAAATCGTAAAAATCGGAAGGCGTTCGAAATCCCGACAGGCACTTATCTTTTTTCTCATTTCATATTTTATGTATTATACACGTTTTATTGCGCGAAACGGTTTAATTTCAGTAAAATTGCCTATACGCATCCCCTTAAATATTAAGTACGTGACTGTCACTGTGTTAAATCTGTCGGCATTATCACTGTTGGGATTTTGAACGTCGAGATTTGAACCCGGACCCGTATAAATCACGATTAACCGAACTTTGCTCAGAATTATAACGACGACATAAAAACCAAATTACATATTATTAAACTATAACTATAGCGGTTTTTTTTTCTCCGAAGCAAGCAATAATAAACACGCACAATTAAAGACGATAATATAGATACAGAGTGATCAATTTATTTCGTAAAAATATTAACTTTTTTCGGAATTGTCCTTTAAAATACACGCGATTCTTGAATTTTACATTGAAGCTTTATTTCCCCCCCCATTATAATAATATAATATTAACGTATGTGTTATAAATTCGACAAGTCGCTCCTGCAACGTGTCTGAATTATCATCAATTCGTGATTTTATATACCCGTGGAACTATTGGTTAACTCGAAACTTATTCCCCGGTCCTTAGAACATCCTGTTTGAACAAAGCAAAAAAAAAAAAAAATCGTTTTTAATTCGAATATTACCGTGGATAACTCGGTGTTGCAATTTTATTTATACAATTATAAAAAACCAAATAAAAACGAAAATAAATCCATTACTGATTATTGTTATTGATGAGTAACGAGTTTATCTGACTCGTCTCATTTCGACATGTGCACAGTGTGCAGATATATATTGTACCGAATTGAGGTGATAAACTTTTTTTAACTAAAACCGAACGATTCACAGCAAACGCTGCGATTAATAACGAAAAAAGCCCAAACAAAAATTAATACTTTTTATATACATATAAATTTGATTATATGAAAAATAATATATATATATATATATATATTAAAAGATAAAAATAAATAAATAATATTATACAATATTTGTTTTAAAATTTGTTCGGCTAACTTGAACTTTTATTTTGCCGGTCCCTTTAACTCCGGAGTTGACCGGGGCCGGATTGGGCGATTCCAGTGGGTCGTGTTCAATATTTTACCGGGCCGGTATCTCAAATATAAATATCCCGGGCACAATAGATGTACATTGTAGGCCTGGTCCGGCCAATTCAATTCCAATTGTGAACAAAAACGAAAAAAAAATGAAGACATTTCGGCTCAGCGGCCCAAATCATTAAAATTCTGGCGGCCCATCGCATTAAATTCGACCGCACGTTGGGCCCGTCCGGCCCTGGACGTTAACCAAATCCGACTGTATAATACTGTTTCATACTGTACTCTATTTTTTTTTTTTTTTTACAGAGTACCTATATAATGTGGTATTGCGTCCGCGGAATACCGCAGACTATTTTATATACAGATTGTGCGTAATAACATTTGTCCGGGGACCGTTTGTATAAAGTATTGTATACACGTCGTACGTACATGCACATATATACCTATATATATATATATATATACTTAAACCAGAAAAAGTTAACGTCCAGAAACGCCCTATCAATGTCCCCTGGCGTTCGTAAAACGTAAATTATCCCTCTGGGTAATCATTTTCTTACCGCCCGCGCGACGCACTCGACAAAGTCCAAAATGCCTTTCCGAAGCTTTTCGGCTGCTGTTGGCTACAGGGTGACGGCGAAAAAAGAGATATTGCAGCAGCGCGGCGGACACTCCCATTTTCAATTCTTATATTGTATAGGATTATTATATATCAATACACACACACACACGCACACACACATATATATATATATATTTACCGAAATGGTTTCGGATCGACCATAAAAATATTATACACCGTCGTCGTATAATCCGGGGGGAGGGGGGGAAGGAACAAAATGAACTGAATTCCGGATTACTGTGTAGTCGAAAAATGATATAAATAAGCCGATGATACGTATCATCAAAATCAAACGGGAAATAAAATCGCGGAAAAGTGGTAATTCGTGAAATCATTAAAATACGGGAAACGCCAGAAAAACACGGTGAAAAATCCTGAATAGGTATTAAATTAATTTTCGTACCTATAGGACCACCCACTCCCCCCGTCCCCCCCCCCGGTTAGATATGCGAAAATAATGGCGTTTCGACGGTTTATCGTTTAATTATTTGTCGTGCGCTCTATAAGGTTTATGGGATTTTTATGAAAATTATTCTTCGGATAAATTGATGTTTTCAAATTGAATTTTGACGGTATTTTCGTTTGGTCAAACCCACTCCGCTAGGTTCTCGCGCAAATATATATACTGCGTATTTATATATATATATATATATATAATATAGCCGGGGGGGGGGCCATATTATTACGATTAACCGATCGAGCAAAATATTCGTCCGTATCTGAATATGTAAACCGTTTGCATGATAATATATTTCACCGGAGGCTGTGCCGGAAATTCCCGAACTCGACGGGAAACTTATCTGACCGTAATTCATGGACTTGTCCTGTAGAAAAAGGGTCGCGACCGTTTTGGAAACAAAACGCATTGAATAATGAATACGCATCGGTATATTATAAAAGATACGATTATTATATTATAAAACCGGACCCCCCTTTACCACGGGTGGTATTACTATAGCAAAGAGAAACGGTAATGTTTTCGTATAAATATTTACAAGAGATTTTATTAAAACGGGAATTCGATCGAAAGTAATATTTTATTTAAGTCGTATATATATAAACGCGATGGATTTATTATACTATATTTGAATACACAATATATATGATACATAAAATACTATCTTATATATATATATACAGTGTGTGTGCGGGGGCCATCTTCGTCAATCGTTGAATTTCACGAGGGATTCGCGGAGTTCATCGGAGGACGAAATTTGACAATTGGAATTCATTTGACGGTATTCGTGTAACACAATCCGAATTTTGATTATTTACAATTAGGGCTAGGATTTATATGCAATAAAAAATTTGTAAAATACGCATCTTATTTACTAATTTGTGCAAAAATAAATTTGTATTATTTCTAGAATTATAAGTCATAACTAGATTACATTATTACGTTAAATATATTAGTTTATGTTTTCATTCTGTAACGACACATGTTGTTTAAAATTTTCAAATACGAACGACCGGCGAAGAATGGATTTGTATTGACTAAAAAACCCCACATCACACGATTTTATTGGAGCGTATTTAAATGACGCGATTTGTCCCGGAGTTTAAGTAATATTAACATATTGTTCTTGTTCCGTTTCATATTTACGATTTATAATGCTACGAATTTTTAAAAGTGTTTCGAATCCCATATTCTTCTTTAGTACCAAGTCCAGTTTAGTTTTTGCCAATTCTGCTACTCTCCCGTTACGTTTAGACAGTTTATCTTTCACATCTAAAATAATTTCCAAGCCCTTATCAAGAGATAATGTACTATTTTGTCTAGGTTAGTAATTGTTTCGATAAGAAAACAATAATTACTTTTCAAATAAACTAAATCATTTTTTAAATATTTGTCTTCAAACAATTCTTTTGATTTTTTTAATTCATCCTGCTTCGTCGTCTAAATGTGATACTACAGATTTTATTGAATTGAATTTTATCAAATCAAATACCATTTAAAATTCACACGATTCTCAAAAATCCAAATATAAACAATTATATGCATTATGTTCAAAATATGCAAAAAAAAAAAAAAAATAGTCTGAAATTTTGTTCTATTTAATCGAGAATAAGCCAAAACGTGGACATATCTGACCACCAATCAATTTTGGACTAAAAGAAAGAACCATGCAAATCTATAGAAATCCCTAACCTTATTTATAATACCTAGGTACGTTTTACGCATTCGAGGACAATCGAGAAATGTACGCATATACAATACTATTGTCCTATCCGGTCTATTAAAGGCAATTAAAAGCTTGGCGGTGTATGATTTTATTAATATTTCAACGATAGATTGGTTAGTCGATTTTAAATATTCTGAATCTTACTCGTTACATGCCTACAATTTATACTAAAGGCTACAATATAATAAAGGTCGTAATCGAATTTATTATTTTCTTTCCACCTGGTAAACACAACTTTTTTTTTTTTTTTTTTAGTAAAAAACTAGTTTCTATACACATGACCTCGCGGTAAATTTGTAGATATTAGTTTTGTTTGTATTATCGTTTATTAAATTATAACCCGTTTTTAATTGATTATTAGTACCTCATAAATAGAATTACACTTTAAAGAACAAACATATATTTTACAATACATATAAATGTCTGAACAATGGTATAGGTATAAGTACGGTAGATCGTCGATAAGTCAAAAAAGTTCAAGGGAAATGGAATTTTCTTCGACACATCGGGAGTCTTGACTTCGTAACGTACCTCGTGCTCCGTAACGAGTTGTCGAGGTATTGGAAAAAATATTGAAAAAATTCGACTGAAAACGATTTTGTAACGTGTACTTATTTATTATTCCGCGTGTATTATTATTATTAATAAAATGTTATGTAACCATACGTCAAACTAAATATGTATTCAGTATTCATGCGTAATCAGAATAAATAATTAGTGATTTTAGTCTGAGTTTCAACAGTATTTTCCGTCAAATTCGGGGCATAAATCGTCGTCCGTCCAAATGGAACACAGAATGCGATTCGAGATATCTAGGTATAGTTTTTTTTTCCCCTTTAAGGTTTATCGAGGATTTCGTAAGGTTTTCGAGGTTAGACTTATCCACTGTATCTACGAATAATAATAATAATAATAATGTATTTCATAACAGCAATTAAAATAAATACTTTTCATGGCGGGCTTTTATTTTTATTTTTGACCTCTTGCCTGATAAATCCTAGCTACGCCAGTGCCCCATGATAAGTCGTCCCAAGTACCAATATATTATATTATTTATATTCAATCGGAAATACGAGCATTGCAGAAGGTGGAATGTACTTGCGAATTCGAAAAAAAATTATTACAATGCGATAAGATTGTGTAGCGGTAATAATTTATTATAGGAATTTTTACAAGCCACCAACAACGGAATATTTTTTTTTTTTTTTTTTTTTTTTTTCTTAATCGGAAAAACATAATACGAGAGAGAGAAAAAAAAATGTTTTGTACATTTTTCGTCTAGGCACTATCGAAGGTGGGTACACCGTACGTAATCTTGAAAAGTAAAATCAAAGAAAATTACATAACAATTTTAATAATAATCAACGAAAAATAATACACACCGTATCGTAATCGCATAATAATAATAGCGAATTTTTTCTCTCTCTCTCTCTCTCTCTCTCTTTCATATAGTCTATACCTAGTTTGATTATATAATATAACAGTACTATAGTGTATTATATAATACCAATTGTTTTAATGTCTACATTAACCGTACACGAGTCCGAAATCGGAATTATTATATTATAATACCTATAGGCAACAGATAATTAATTATTTGTCCACGAGTATGACGTTTGTCGTTGTGCATTATTACATTTTTTTACTCACTGTTCGGTTATTAGATTCGGAATGTTGGCGGGTACAGCGAAAAATCGATTATTTTAACGAATTAATGTGTTTAATTTTCTTCATTTTATCGATTTGTAAACATGCTCCGAGTCGTTCGTTCACTCCTTAACATATGCGGAATTTCCGCCCACGAAACGCTATAAATTTCCAACCGATTATACCTAAAAGATTGAAACAAAACCAACGACGAACAATGGCGTTAGCACATATACATTGGTTTTTTGTTTGTGTCGATTACCTACTTGCAGATTACCGGATTACCGAAATCCGCTCAGTTTTTTTTTTTTTTTATTGCAATGATTTCTATCGTAAATTTCACGCGTATATATAATTAACCAAATAATTACCTACACCCGACAGACAAACTTGCCACCTTCTACAGTAGCCTACCCGCGGGCATGATACTTTACCCGATATGCACGGCTACTTTTTTTTTTATTATCATCATCAACGTCGTCGTCGTCGTCGTCGTCGTCGTCGTCGCTCGTAATAATTGGGCAATTAAAATTTTCCAGATTGAATTTTATCAAATTAGTCGAGCCGTAATAAAAAACGAAAAATAATAATAATAATTTAGTATTGAATATTTTATACTATTACTGTCTATGCCTAATACAAATTGGTTGTTTTTTTTTTATTTTTTTCTATCGACTGAAGGAACGTCGTAAAAATAATAATTTTAATGAATTCTAATCGCTACATACCTATAGACATAAAAAAAAAAACGAATGGTATAAATTGCCTGTCTCAACAACTATTAGTCAGGAGGTATGTAATAAATGTATAAAAAAAAATGATAGATACGTGGAAATTGTCACGTTTTTAATATTTTTAGAAAAACAAAAATACGATCGAAAGCCGTTTTTTTTTAATAGACTTTACGTTAAATATTTATCCAATCTATACTAAGATCAGTGCCGTAATATAGGGGGGTGGTACTGGGACACCCTTCCCCCCCCAAAAAAAAAAAATAAATCTTTTTTTGTTTCACATAATATTACTTATTTTTGTGTGTGTATGAGAAATATATCGCCAACACATTTGTTTCTAAAGACATTCTTGCTGTTGATCATCTCTGATCTCTGATTATCAGTAGTATACCATTCAAATGTCCGTCTTTGAATTATATAATTTTTTTTCAAGTCCCCAATTACACTGTTACAAAATATATTCCAACTTATCTTCCCGCCCACACACTTTATGGATTTATACGTGTTTTCATTAATCTAGTGAAACGAAAATAATTTTGAATACAGATTTGATTTTTTTCGCTTTTTCGATTTTAATTCCAATTACTGTTATTTTTTTTTGAATACTTTTGGGGGATAAAATCAATACTGTGGGGAATTCGATTTGTAATAGACTCGACGATAAATTAAAATCTGCTTTCAGAATTCGTGTCGCTTCACAATATGGAACACGATCGGTACGCCGGAATGAAAACGCCATATGTAAATTGCCCGTGTGACGCGCGCGTTAGACAAAGACGGAAAATTGCCGATGAGTTTTTAATTGTAAATGTTTTTTTTTCTTTTTTTTTTTTTTTGCTGCTACAACCGTCGCGTCGACGGGACTTTGTGCCGCGCGTTTTCGTTTCCGGGTCCCGTGACTCGCACCGCCGCGGTTCGCAGCGCGACGACTAGAGACGACGACACACGAGCGCGCCACCGTCGTGCGGCCGTTATCAGTCCGTACGTTGATAACACCTGATAACGGCAAATTTTAGCCTTCCCGTCGTCGTCCGCCATACGCCAGCTGCTGCTACGGGTCGCGATTTTTTATTTTTTTTTTCCTACTCGTTTCGTCATTCCTGTCTGCCCGTCGCGTATGACATTGCCGTACGTCTCCGGGGCACTTCACACAAACGCACCGACCGATTCCCAGTCACCCTCACCGAGACACGATGGCGCTGTGCAGACTCGTGGGTATTTCCAACGAAATGTCGTTGATCAACGTCAAGCGGGCCCTGGCCACAGGTACGTACCCTTATTTATTTGTTCGCACGACCACATTCAAACGAATACCGGATCCCCCCACCCCCCGGTAAATAATACTATTGGCGTCGTCTCGACGGCTATCGGTTACCCGATTTCATTTTTTTTTTTTCTCCCCGATAAAAATACTGTCGATAGTCATTTGAAAAGGTCGAAGTATCACGAAATCCACATTTGGATAATAATTTTAATGGTTTTTTAGTGTGCACGCCCGTTGCTTATAATTTATGCATTCCGATAAATCGGTTTTTATTGGAATACATAAATTATACGGACCGCGGTAATTTTATCGTAATATTCACAAGGAATTCTGTCGAAACTAAATTAAAAAAAAAACCCATTTGTTAAAATAATAATTATTTGTCGGATGTAATTACATTTTTGCACATTTTTCTGTTATTTTTAATTTTGTTGAAATAAATTTACATTAATCAGAGATTTGATTATTTTCATAATAATACAAAAATAAATGAAAATTGCATTTTTAGCCAGTGAAAAATGTTTTTTAATGGGTCATCTAAAAATGTTTGTTCATTAATTCCACCTGTTAACTTCCTGGTTTTATTTACAGTATCCTTGAAACTAGTTTTATTATTATTCTATTTTAGAATTTCATTATTTTTTAATTCCTTGTTGATTAATTCACTTTAACACTTACTACTTGTGTAAAATCATACTAAATATTTTATAAAAAAAAAAAATAGAAAGTATAATATACCTATTTATGTTCAATAACAACTGACCTGTTGAATTTTAATTTATTTTAAACTTTCATACCGCAATAAGTGTGTGATTATTGTTGTGATAGACGAGGAATTTGAATGCGAATATAACGATTGTATACAAATTAAAATAGAAAAAAAAAAAAAAAATCTACTATAATTATATTTTACTACCTAAACAAACTGGTGTGGCCTATTACATAGTTAATTTTTCACTAGCGCCTTACCAATTATTTAATCTTTTTATCAACAATTTCTCCTTAATTCAAAATCATCCTTGTTATTTCCAACAAGACCAAAGACTTTACTGTTAAAAAAAAAATAAACTAATAAATATCTATTTACTTATGTAAATGTGTAAAAAAAAAAAAAAAAAAACATTTTTATCTCCATTGATTATTTTATTATTTGGTAATCAAATGAATTACTTTGTTTTATTTATATCTTTAAACTACCTGTTTTCTAATTAAACATTTGATTATAACTAGGACACATTTTACATTTTTTTGGCTAGATTCCAACACATTTGTTACTTCGATTAACCCATTTAATTTTAATTTCAATTGGTGACATTGATTATATTATAAAACAACTTGATGAAATGACAACCGCAATATTAAACATTTTGTGTTTTTCTATTTAAAATAAATATTTATCATAAGTTGAATTATTATTGTTGTAAATGCGTTTACTATGTTAAATTAGAAAGAAAATATTTTTATCTGTAAACATATCTATTCCTGCTATCACACTATTTTATTATTATTTATTAATTATGAGTTTTAACCTCTGCCTAATAATAAAAGGTTAGATTGTACACACATACAATGCCACAAAATAGAATTAATCTATTAGTAGTGACCCATGGATTACTGTTTCTGTAATGTCAATATGTTTTCAATAATATTTCTTTAATATTAATGAAATATAATAGTTCAAATTTTGTAAAGGAATAAAATAGAACAATTTAAATTCAAACTTATGAGCTCGTTTTTTTAAAAATCTCTAGCATTATTCAATATTTTGTCTTTTTAACCAATACCCAAAGATTGAAATGTCATACAGTGTCATTTTCACTTTGACTTATCAATTTTCAGGGTGGCACCTGAACAAATGTTGTATTAGACGTTTTTCAATATTTTGACTTTTTTTTCCTATCAGTTACCTATAACCCGAACAGAGTTCAAGCCGATTTTGGACATTTTGATCCGGTTAGAATTTTTTCACAAAATGTCACCTTACTAATATTTTTTTTTAAAAAAACCATATTATTATATTATTACATGTATTAAATTCTATAAAATCTCTTTTCTTTATAGTCTTTATAACTAGAGTAAGTATAATTTATTTTTGTATTATACAAATTTTAAACTGTATAATATTTATAATATCTCTTTAAAAAAAAAAAAAAAAATTATGCCAGTCAAAGTTATCTTGTAAACACTAAAGAAATTAAAGTTTTTAGTGATTTTACAAAATAAAAATAATCATCTCCATACACATTCATACCCAAAATGAACTCTGATTTTATGGGGTGGTATGTATAAAGCAAAACTAAACTGCCGACCCAGGTTTTTTTTTTTTATCACCTTTAATAGTTAAAGAATAGTGGTATTTCTACAATAACAAAACAAACAAACAATATTTTATATATTTAAAAAAAATAAAACTAATAACTAAACATTGATTCTTTGTTGTTTCACTTACTCTTATTTTTCAACATAACTTTTTTTATTTTAAAATATTTGATTGATTCTACTTTTAAATAAATGTTATAGCTTATGTTTTTTTAAATGTGTCTAAAATTTAATACTTACAAATAATTTTAAAAAAAATGTGTCAGTCTTTTAGTAGTAAAATATTATTAGTATTAAAAAACATATAATCAAATTAAATTTGTATATTAAGTATATGCAATTATAATTATAAGATTATATTTTTTACTTTTTTCTTTTATGGTTAAATAATACATTTTGCTAGGTTTATTATGTTAAGTAAGAACCTTATAAATTAATGCACAATTTTTAGACAATTCTTAATGGACTTTTAGATAATACAAGTCATTACATAATATAAAATTATGAATCTTACATGAGCTTTCTGTAACAAACTCTGAATCTGCGGCTGTCCTAATGTTATTAGCAATATGTTTTGTACTTTGAGTACTGTTTAGGTCTATAATTGCTACTTTAGTGGTATTCAAAATAGGTAAAATAATATATTCATCAATTAACACACACACACACACACTCTCTTATAATATGTTGTATGTATGATTCTAGCTTACATTTAAATCCATCAAATGGTTTACAGTGGCTAAAAATGTCGATGTTGTAGATAATAAATTTATATCAGTATCTGACACTACTGTTTTTATTTTTCTTAACAATATAATACTTGTATTTATAATGTATAATTTGTTTATGCAAACCTATAAATTCGTAGTCTGATTTTGATGTTCCCCGCACATTTTCTAAAACAGTAAGATAATTTTCTACGTTCGAGTAATTCTTCGGATGCGTTTAAAAAGGCTTCGCTTGTCTGTTGACCAATCAAAAATAATAATTTATTTTTATTGTACATTGGTATATATTATTTTGTATTTAATATTCCCTGTGATATGTTCATTCCTGTAATACATTTTTTTTTTTTTTGAAGCAGCATCACCGGGATGTCATGATCCGACCGAAGTGTTTGACTTTAACTTTTGGTGCCATTTGTGTGTTTTTTTTTTTTTATAAATATCTTCAAATGTGCTATCCACATCTAAGTCATACCAATTTTGTTATATGTCTTCTTTGTGTGATAAGGAAACTATTATTAGATTATTTATTAGTTCTATGCATAGACCTATACACCCCCCACCCCCACCCCAATCACCCGGTGTCCTCCTGATCATAGGTACCGCGGTGTGTTGGAATCGTGGCTATTAGCTTTGTTGGCGTGTTACATTCGATTGATTTAAATTGAATACGAATTAACTAATTCGAATCGATAATATTGCATTTTGTTCCGCAGGTCGGAGGTTGTTGAGCCAAGATCACAACAAACACATTTCATCAAAAGTCATCGACGACATATTGGTTGTAACACTGAACACCCCGAATTCGAAAGTAAGTTTTATACCTATACCCGTCATCGTCGACAATAACCAATAGCTGTTAAATGTACAATATACAAATATTATAGGTAAATGCGTTGTCCCACGACGTAATGAACGAACTGCAAGCCAATTTGAACAAAGCCGGCCAGGACGCGTCGATCAAAGGAAGCGTTATTATATCCGGCAAACCCAATTGTTTCATCGCCGGCGCTGATATATCCATGTTACAGGCGTGCCGTACCGCCGAGGAAGTTCACAAAATATCCCAGGACTGTCACAAAATGCTCAATCAGGTCGAACAATCGTCAAAACCAATCGTCGCGGCTATTATGGGATCGTGTTTTGGAGGCGGTCTCGAAGTAATTTAATTCAACATTATAATTAAAACAATAATAATTATTGCGAATTGTTTAATTTCCTCATACCCGCCTAGATCGCAATGGCTTGCCATTACCGCATCGCCGTCAAGAGTAAAAGCACAGCCATCGGATTACCCGAAGTCTTGTTGGGATTATTGCCCGGTGGCGGCGGCACTCAACGTCTACCGAAATTGGTAGCCATACCTACTGTATTGGATATGATGCTGACCGGAAAATCGTATAGAGCCGATAAAGCGTTAAAAGTGGGTTTGATTGATCAACTCGTGACTCCGCTGGGGCCTGGTTTAAATACCCCGACAGAAAGGTGCGATTACTAAACAATGGTTTATTGTGATTATTATTAATTAACCTTTTTTTTTATATATATATATATAGAACACTGGAATATTTAGAAGAAGTCGCTGTCGACGCGGCCAAAAAATTAGCTTCTGGCCAAAAGTTGGTGAAAAGAAATAAAAACAAGACTCTAGTTGACAGTGCGATCGACTTGGCTTTGAAACAAGAATGGTTAAGAGAAAAATTTTTTGAAAGTGCCAAAGGCAAGGTTTTAAAAATGACAGGAGGACTATACCCGGCTCCTTTAAAAGTATTTAATTTAAAAATCTATTTTATTTTATTTTTTCTGTATAATGTTGTTGTCTTAGCTGCAAGAATTACAATTTCATGGTAGCCATGTAACATGTAATATAATTGTTTTAGATAATTGATGTTATCAAAACGGGAATTGCCAAAGGCAGTACTATAGGATACGCTGCAGAGAGCACCGGTTTTGCTGAATTAGCCATGACACCACAAAGCAAAGGTTTAGTTGGACTGTTCCAAGGTCAAACTACATGCAAGAAAAACAAATTTGGTGCACCTAAAGTTGAGTTAAAGTTAGTGAATTGATTGAAATAAATAAAAATTTTCAAAATGTAGGAAAAGACGGTGAAAAATCATTTTTTAGATATTTAAAACTAATCATTTCACATTTAAAACTAATCGTATAGATTCTATATAGAAATTAATTTAATTTAAACCTTATAAATGTAATCTGTTTTGAATTTCCTGTTATTTGAATAATTATTCTATACATATAATTTTTAAGAAAGTATATTGCGTTTGTCACCTTGATTGAATAAGTTATCATTTTTTACTAAAAATTGTAAAAATCTTCAGTAATTTTTTTATTAAATTCATTATATTAATGATTTATTTATTTATGTTTTAGGACTGTCGGTGTTCTTGGTGCAGGTCTAATGGGCGCTGGAATTGCCCACGTGACCATTGATAAAGGTTTCCAAGTAGTACTTAAAGACACGAATAAAGAAGGTCTAGCTAGAGGCGTCGCTCAGATTGAAAAAGGTTTAACGGGCGCGGTTAGGCGCAAGAAGATGACCGGGTAAATAGTTTATAATGTCCTCAATTGTTAAATACCAAATTGTTATAACGTACGTTTTTTCATTGTATCTGTAGAATTGAAAAAGATAGATACATATCTGACTTGACTAGTACTTTGTCATATGAATCTTTTTCAAACGCCGATATCGTCATTGAAGCTGTATTTGAAAATATCAAAATAAAACATCAAGTAATCAAAGAGCTTGAACAAGTTGTACCTAAACACTGTATCATTGCGACTAATACAAGTGCTATACCAATCGCCAAAATCTCAGAGGGCAGTAGCCGCCCCGAAAATGTAAGTTTTTCCTGAATTTACAACATTCGAACACAAACAATAAAGTTCGATTACTAATAATATTAATTCTTTTTTAAAAAAAATTAAATACCATATTTATTAATTTAATAAGTTCACAATGTTAATACCAAATTGTTTTGGTTTTTGAGCATAATGAGGAATAATTTTTTTTTGTTGCCTGTTAACAATTTGTCAACAGAATTTCAGTGGTGGTTTCCGATAGCAAATTTTGATTAGTTGGTGCATTGAAAAGGTCATTTTTTTTTTATATTCCTTGTAGTTTGTCTTAATAATGGGGGAAAACAGTATTATAACGCAATAATGTTTTTTTGTTTTATTCGATTTTCTATTAGTATATTAGATTTTTTTTATTATCTAGTAGGTAGTATTTTTTTTTTTTTTATATATCTTAGAATAAATAATTATTTTACGGATTAGAAATTAAATTAATTATATTTAATAGACGTATAATAATATTACATTTTTGTATATTTAGGTTGTCGGAATGCATTATTTCTCTCCTGTTGATAAAATGCAACTTTTAGAAATCATAACGACTGATAAGACTACCAAAGAGACTGCTGCCGCTGCTGTATCTTTAGGTTTGAAACAAGGAAAAATTGTTATTGTAGTGAAGGATGGCCCAGGATTCTACACAACACGTATTTTGAGTACTATGTTATCCGAAGCAATGCGATTATTGCAGGTATAAATCTCTTGCATAAACACAAAGTAAAATAATAAGCAGGGTTCGGGATTTTTAGCTCTTTAAAACACGACAATAAGCTTTAAAATATGTATTTAAAAACCGGTAAAATATTCAAATAAATATGAATTAAAAATAATTATTAATTAATAATTATTATTCAAGTAGTATTACATTAAAAATGTAAAAGAAAAAAAAATACAAACATTTTACTTTAAATTTTGAAGAAATCTGTATTAGTTCTTGAAATAAATATCTTAACCTAACCTAACCTATTTATACTTACACACATTTATACTTATTTTTTTTCAATTAGGTGCTTCTCTTAATTTCACTGATCTATTAATATTTTTGTTTAAAATTTTAAGAATTTGTCAAAGTATGCAACAAAAAAAAGCACAAAGCTGAAAAATAAGCACCATACTGCAAAACCTATGAAATATTCGCATTCAAATTTCAGATCGTATCCAGAAATGAATTTATTTCGCACACTGCTATATTTTAAAATAAATAATAATAGTATGTAAATGCTATTAGTCCCGAACTCTGATTATAAGTAATGACTTGAAATTTCACGAAACCTACATTTTAAAAAAATTGTATCAAATGGCTATATCTTTTTATTACTGGAACATTTGTTGCCTCACTTCATAGACTTGTACTAATAAGGACAATAGTAAGAGTATTGAGAGCCTGCGGCGTTCAGTTTATTGTTGTAATATGTAGACATATTAGAGCAGTGTAAATTACATTATTTTAGGCCCAAGGTAAAAAAGCAAACTTGTTTAAAGCGGAATTGGTTTAATACAACTACTTTATTATAATTTATGATAAATATGTGTAGATTCAGTAGGAATGTACATATAAAAATTGTAACTTCCCCTCGATAATTGTGAAACTGTATTTCTTATGGATAAATTTCGTTAGTTAAATTGTATTTAATTATTTATATGTAAATCAATATAGTTCAATCTGTGAATAATTTTAATATTACCCACTATTTTTATTTTAGGAAGGTGTAAATCCAAAACAATTAGACAAAATCACGAAGAGCTTTGGATTCCCGGTTGGCGCTGCAACGTTATCTGATGAAGTCGGTATTGATGTTGGTTTTCATATTGCCACTGATTTAGCAAAGGTCTTTGGCGAACGATTCAGCGGCGGTGATCTGAATGTATTGAAAAGCATGGTAGACAGTGGCTTTTTAGGTAAAAAACTATTTACTTAATACTGTAATTCATTGCAAAGCTAGTTATTTTATTATGACCCAACTACGAGTTTAATTTTTAAATAATAATAAAACTACACAAATGTTTAATTTTAGGCCGAAAATCCGGAAAAGGTTACTTTGAGTATAAGGCTGGAACCAAAAGCAGACCCGAAAACACCGAAGCTATTAGTCTGTTGGAAACATTCAAACTGGTGCCCAAAGGTGAACAATCTGTTGAAAATCAACAACTGCGCATGGTGTCCAGATTCGTAAACGAAGCTGTTTTGTGTTTAGAAGAATCTATCCTCAACAGTCCGGTATGCATTCTACTATTATTTTGATTTTTAATAATTATTATAATTACAATTTTGTCTTATGATCCTATTCAATTAAAAAGTTTTACTAGTTGGCCTAAATACATTTTTCCATTGTTACATTTAATTGAACTTTTATATTGCCATTACATTTTGTTATTTATAGTATTGTTATTCATGGTTATTTTATGAATGGTCAATTAAGTAATCATTGTATCATTTGATTGACTTAACCTTATATAAGTTCATATAAAATGGCTGGTATAAAAAATATATTGTTTAAAAGAACCCACCAATCTTGCATTTTAGTCATTAATCGACAAAACATTTTTATTTTTTTTAAAATTGGAAATATTTTCATAAAAGTATGCACTTAAACCTTATTATTAAACTTGATGTTTTAAAAATTAAAATACTTATATCCAGTACATTTTTAACTAAGAGTGTACAAGTGCCGGTTTTTTTTTTAATATGATATTGATTAAATGATTGTTCATGTTGCAGGTTGAAGGCGATATTGGTGCTGTGTTTGGTCTTGGATTCCCTCCGTTTTCTGGCGGCCCATTCAGATGGGTTGATTGGTATGGTGCTGATAAACTCGTTTCAAAAATGCAAACATTCCAAAACGATTACGGTCTACCATTTCAACCATGTCAATTGTTGTTAGATCATGCCAAGGACAAATCTAAGAAATTTTATCCATCTTAAGATATCAAAAATATTACTGTATTATCATTTAAGTACCCAAATACGGATTTGATTTTCTAAATTTATATTTAAAACTTTAATAACACTAAGAAACGAGGGTTTACTGTAGGGCATACAATAACAATAACTTATAACAACTAGATAGCTGACTAAGATTTAAACACTAATGTGCAATGTGCCATGATTATACCACAATCACTGTTTGCTTAAATGGCATTCTCTATGTGACAACTAGTCGATAAAAACGAAACTGTGTTTGTTTGTTCATTCGACTTTTTGAATGGAAAATCCGTTTTGTTCAGTTATTCTCAGTTGTTAATATGTTTATAGAGTTTGCCCTGTAAGCCTGTTTGTTTTTTATTTTATTTTTTTCTATTATTGGTGATCAAATTGTTTAAACATCTTTATAATTATATTTATTTTATTATGTTATTATCAATATTATAGTTATGTTTGAAAGTGGCCTGTGAGAAAAATAAATAAATATATATATTTTTCAATTAATCTTTTGTAACCAAATTACTTTCGATACATTATTAAAACTTATTTGTCAGTCTTTTCTGGTTTAATCCATAAAGGAGATATTATTATTATTAGTTTATTATAAAATTGAGAAGTGAAATTAAGGCCCCCTGGATTTAAAGAGTTGAATATAGGCAACTTTTTAGTGATTTGTACAGTATGTGCTGCATGGGTAGCTCCCCTGTTACACTAATGGCAAGCTGTATTTAAAAATACAACTGGAAATGCAGTGCCTTTTCATATCTATACAACTAATTGACAATCACCAGATAATAATTCTATACAGTAATTCCAAACCCGTTTTTGTATCAAGTATATTGAAATTATTACGACAATAATTCAATCAATATGTTCCGTTGTACACAATTGAAATGTTCACATAATATAATAATATTAGGCATTTCTGTGACAAATTGTACGTTTCTGTTCACCGAAAAAATATTCATTCACGTAAATCAAAAATAAGTACGCAAAAAATGATTTCCCTAAAGCACCAACTAGATCCAAAATACTCTCAAAAAAGGCACTACTACACTTCTGTAGTATTTGAAAATCGAAGGATGTCTTTAAATAAAAGTGCACATCACAGTAAAAACATTCTTCACTTCGCTTTGAATCTAAAATAGAAAAGAAAACTTGAATGAAATTTTTTAATTATTTTATTTGAAAACAATTCTAATTATTTGTCAGGAGTAAAAGTAAGAATAATTATTTCTGGCAACAAATTATGGGAGTAGAACTCTACGCTAATGGTGTTCCCATTTTATTGTTCTTGAATTTACCATCACGATAAATTCGATCCATAGAAATATGTAATATAATCAAGGGCGGGGGGAGCACGTCCCCGGGGTTCACGCATATAAAGGGCCCATAGTCTTCTCGGCTTAAAAAAGTTATATTGAGTGGTTATTTGCACTTTTTATGGTAGTTACACGAATGTTTTTATTTTATTTTTTATTTCTCGTTTGAAGTGACGGATTGCTCATTGCTCCCCTAAGTATATTACATTAAAACACAAAAGAAATTGTATAAAACGATATTAATATATTCGTATTATCGTAAAATAATATGATGTACGGTGTCTAATGCGCGACCGTCGCAAAACGATGAACTTTTTATTGAATCCGTTCGGAAATGCCCAGTGTTGTTGTCTGACGTGTTACACGCACCCAATATAAAAACATAATAATCAACCAGTTTTTTTTTTTTTTTTTTTTTTTTTTAGGCATTAAATGCGAAAATAACAGTTCATTTTCTTCTAAGGGGGGGGGGAGGGGCATGGCCGGGTTTGTGTGTATTTTTTAAAATTGTTTTTATGCCCTAGGGCTTTATTATTTAAACGGCCCGAAGGTCTTTATAAATATGTTTGAAAATATATATCTTACATACTAGATGTTAATATATACTTTACACGATGATGAAGTCACACTTCCAATGAAGTGGTTCGTTTCTTTAATTCAAGTTATTAAATTAAACCGTACGGTTCTCGGCGCTTAAGACGGATTAATGTCCTTGGGGTTGTTTAGTAATTGGATTGACATGGCGAATTAGCCTCGTCTCGTGTTTGCCGGCAAACTTTTGTATTTCGCCGTTTCTTTCGAACCGGTAGGCTGCACTAATGGGGCGGTGTTGTTTTGGCAGCGTTGTAATTATATCGACGTAAGACTTACTCGCAAAACCCCACGGTTGAATGCCATAGGTCAAAAATAGTTTTACAATATCTACATATATAGTAGACTCTTGTATTCTATGGTCAACCTGGAGTGGGGTCCAACTAACCAATAGAGAGAGCTTTCTCATTTTTTCTTTAATCTGTGATTTTCTGACGGACGTGGTGTTTCTGGATTAAAAGAGAGTCGAGATGCATTCCAAGGTATTTTTCCTGCATATCTTTGTGGGGTTGCAGTTTGATTCAGTACAATTTGGATGTTTTCGGGTTTTACGTAACGTGTACCACCGATCTATCTTAATTTTCCAAAGTATCGTCCTGGCTAAGATGTTGTCAATTAAAACTTTTGGTTTGTGTGTATTAGAAGGATATATTTTATTATTGCTGTATTTAAAAATATAGTTATTGGGAAAATATGTTCGTGCGACTATCGTGGGTACTCACTACTCAAATACCTACCAACTACATTGCATTATAATAATTATATTCTATTTTATATCGTATTTTATTGTTGTCGGTCATAAAGACGAACGGCGAATAAGTTTCAGTTAGTTTTGTTAATCGTTTCGAATTATTTTTACTAATACGTAAAATTGGTGCTTTACATACATTTTATTTGTAGATAAATGTATTATAATTGAAAACATATTATCATTTTATTATACGTACTTGATTAAAAAGGTTTAAATTTTTTATATATATATATTTGTATATAAAACTAACTTTAAAAATTTTAAAACTTTAAAACCGAAAGAAACTCGTGTAGAGCACCACGGTTAACTCTGTTTACAATATTTTGTTCACATTTTACAACAACCGATTTTTTTGGGCCAGTGTTAAGGAGAAATTATTATTAGCATACTTTGTATATACATTGTGGCTTATAGAGGATAATTGGTTGTGTTTTTTTAAAAAAGTATATTGCAACCGGTTATAGATATAAATGATTTATATTGAGGAGAAAGAAAAGGAGTGAATGGCTGATTTGTCGAAGTTTATCAATAGATTTTAAATCGACTTCAATATTTGTGAAAACTTCATTCCAAGCACTTCCAATTCAAATCAGGACTGTATTGTCAGCGTACCAAGGTATGGCTATTTAAATTAAGTAATTTTATATCGTTTAATTGAATAAAACTGGAAACGACGCTGTACCTTGTGGTACACCGCATTTTATTAACTGTTCATTAGAAATAGTATCATTTATTTTCACCATTTGTTTCCTATTGTTTAAATAAGACTCGAAGAGGGATAGGGCAGAACTTGATATACCTATATTTCGTTCAACAATTCTTACACTGGGCGCTGTAAGAGCTAAACCCTAACCTAACCTTTAGCGTTCTTGTGTTCAATAACTCAATCGCGACAATATTATAATAAACAAACATTTTCTTAGTTAATAAATCCATAAAATATCGAATAATTAAATACATTTTAGAAAACGAAACAAAGCTTGCTGGATTATTAGAAAAGGTATACGCGCGCGACCGGTTTCGATTTGAAAAGAAAAAAAAATCATCAACGGCTAATTTCGAAAAACAATAAAGGCGAAAAAATAACACGCGACGCTTGATGATAAAAACAAACGAATTTCTACAAAATATCCTCGGCGGTCGACTGCAATATCATTTACCGCAGTATATGTCATTGATACATTTTGTATGGATTTGCCGACTTTATTCAAACTCTATAATCCGCCCACTGATGATAACCTAATTCGTCTTACGATATCCACAATAAGAGTACATACATATATACCCTTATTGTAGATATGTATATATAAATGTAAACGACATACAACATAAAAATGCAATATCAGAAACAATTATACTCAATTTTAATGTTGTAAAATTGCTCTATGGAGTAAAAATGTTTCGAGTCAAATATTTTTTTTAAATGGCTAATAGATTTTATACAAACAACAAATGTATGACACAAAAATGCATGTTTTATTAATATGTACATTAATAGGCAAAAATAAAATTCATTATAATATTTCATAAAAAAAAAATTAGTAGATGATAATAATAATAATAAATAAATAACAAAATTATTTTTGTATATAAAGTCCATAAAGTATTTGAAAAATAAAATTATTACTAAAATTAAATTTTACCGTAAATCTAAAATCATTAAAAATTCACAAAAGATTACGTATATAATATATATTTATAGTTAATATATATAATAAATATATATATATATAAAAAAAAATGTATTGTACATTATTTATTGTAATAATTATGGCAACTTGTTCTAAAATATAATTAACTTATTTAAAATACTATTTAATATGACAAAAATGTCAGTAAAAAAATAAATTAATATTAATTCTATAAATGGCATTCTATACATAATTGAATATGAATAAATATAAAATATTTTTCAAGAGATTTTAAAATTAAGGTAATAAGAGCTAAATAATACATAAATATAAGTTTTTAATGTACAAATGTAAGCAATACATTTTGAAATAAGAATAATTTATCAAAATATATATAAATATAACAAATTTAGTAGATTAAAAAAATTTGTCGTCTACCACATTGCACTTTTTCTGATTGTTTTACAATTTATATCTCACTTAATAAACAAAGAAACCTCCTAGGTTTGGAAAACTGATGTGATCTTATATATTTTAATATAAAGAAAATTGATTAATATTATTATTTAAATTATGATTTTAAAGTCACAATGTAAAAAGAAGAAAAAATAAATTTATTTTTCAAAAAAATATAATTGTATATTATACACTAATTTATTGTATCTTAATATAATATAAAAGTTTTGAGAAGGAAATAATGAATTTCGTAGACGACTATCCCTAAAGATATATAAATAAAAATACTATACAAACGTTTTTTCGTTTGTTAATAATTTTAGCAGTAATATTAAATTTATATTGCGGTTTTTCATGACCCAATATTTTATGTTAAACCTTAAACTAACCTTTATTCTACATTAAATCTAATTTTATAAAAAAAATATATAATTAAATAAATAATAAATAATACTAACTTAACTCTTAATGCACTTAAAATTAAAAAAAAAAAAAAATTAAAAAAATACCTTAATGATCAAAATTATTCTAAAATTAAATCTAAAAAAATTTTCAAATAATATATATACGAATAGTATATATATCATTTGAAAAAATATCACAAAATTATTATGCTTTGATGAACAATAATTAAGAAATTAGTGAAATAAGAGAAGATTATCACTTCATTCACTTGGGATACAATATATAAAATATATTGTATCCCAATAGTTTCGCCATAGTTTTTATTTAGTACACATGATGTTATTAGGAATCTGTACCTATTGTTAATTTATTAACATCATTTTAATGAAAATTAACAATATCAAATTCATTGAAAATTCAAAGTTCTTGTGTGCAATTTTCATTGTAACCTAACCTTAAGTAATCAGTTTAATAAAAGGTTTTTTTTTTATTTCGATGCAAGTACTCATATGCTATATAAAACATCTAAACATTTAAGTATATAATTTGACTGGTATGGCCGAGTTTTCGACCAACTTATACATTTTCTGTGACAGTGTACAGTAATTTTAGAGATTTATATCAATTATCTTAACAAGCCTGATTGTATAATTGTTAGACAGGAATTTAAAATGGGTGTAACAAATAATTGCATCAAATAAAATTATTACTTAATCGTAAAAAAAAAAAAAAAAAAACCTATTATAATAGTCTAATGTATAAAATATTAAAAAATATATCAATAACATTGACTAATCTGATTCATTAACACTATGCTGGGAAAATATGTCACTAATTTCTTCTTCTTCCTCCTCTTCCTCGTCCTCGTCTTCTACTTCGTCATCTTCACTCTCGTCAAAATGCGATTCGTTCGAGTTATCTAAAAATTAAATGTATATAATCAATAAGATAAAAAAAAAAAAAAAAATCGTAAATAAATTAGTTTATACGTTCATAATATCTTGTATTAAATTAAGACGTGCACATAAAATATATTTAAAACAATTTTTTATCAAAATATTATTTACCATTGATGTTTTGCGATTGTAATATTTCATCGGCGGGCCACGAAAACTTGCTACTTTCAACAATTACAGACTTATCTTTAGAAAGAGTGAAATTTGGTTCGCCTGTAGTAAATTAAAACACGACAATGATGCAATGATGGAATTTAAAAAAAATAAAACAAAATTAAAACGACAATATAAATACCAGAAATATCCGGTGTAGAAGCGTCGAGCATCGGTTGTAATATTCGTCTACGTGCGTTGATAAACCAATTATTTACTTGTAACAATGTTAAATTGGTTTGCGCTGCGATTATTTTTTTTTCGTCTTCTGTGGGGTACGGATGCTAAAACATTGAAACAACATATTGTTAACCGAAAACCTTTCATAAATTTTATATGCATATATTAGCATATAATTTTGTAAAATACAAATTGTCCGTACAATCAAATGTTGAAAAAGCCACGAGCGCATTACACTAGTGGCGTGTTTCGGAAGAATTCCTCTTTTCTGTTGCCTTTTCTTTTTACTACCAAAATAATCATCTTCCTCGTCGCAAGACCCGCCACTAGTAGTGGATAAGGAACCTATAAAAAACAAAAAATAATAAATACAAATACAAATATACAAAATTACGGCCATAAATGGTGGTAGTAATGGGAACGGTAAAAACCGGAACGAGTCTTCTTCAAGAACAAAAAAATAGTTATTACAAATATCTATTGCCGCCGGTCCAGACACGAGCCCGAAATCGTACGGTCTCTTTCTAAACTGTTCGTTTTGGTATGCCATAAGACGAAACCGGTATAAGAAAATCAACACTCTCTAAAATATTGCATTTCTCAGCACATAGTTCGATATCGAAGTCTGTGTTTTTTTATTATTTTTTTATTCACCCGTTAATCGTATGAACGATTTACACGGGAAAAGCCGGAGGAATATGAAATTTTATTTTTGCGTGACTCGATACGTTTCTAAATCTTTTTTCCCTTACTACTATTTAACAGTGTTGGGTAGTAAAGCAACGGAAGTAACGCAATTTCGTTAAAATTGTTTCCTAGTAACGGAAATACAATGCCAATTACTTTTGATAAATAATTCCTACAAATATAATACGCGGTTAAAGAACCATAGCCGGAAATTGAACGTTTTATGAAATCTCCCTATACACATGATCCGACAGTTTTAAATTCAATTACATTAATCAAGGACATTTTTATTAAATATAATACGACTTTACCATCCGGTGCTTCTGGTAGAACACTGATTGTTCAGTGTAGTAGCAGGGGACAATTTTTTTTTTTTTTTTAAATTATCACGTATGAGTGATGAAAATCACTTTGATGACACTCTAATGTGTAAAGTTAATTTAAAAAACAAATAGTATTGTATTCTAAAAATGTTTTTAAATAAAATTATGAAAATTTGTAAGTTGTGATATAATAATGTACCTACACCTATACAATACTTCAATAGTTATAAACTAATATTATTGTTATGTACGAACTGTTAAAATTGTATTTATTTGTTCTTTTTTTTTTTTTTTTGTACAAGAAAATAACTCAGTTTAAGTTTTCTAATTGAAATTTAAATTTCATTACAATTTTATTTGATTAACGAGTATGGTAATTGCACTAAATTTGTTACGTTTAAGAAACGTGTAAAGTAATATACCCAACACTGCTGTTTAGGCGGAGTTCTAAGGGAAATATCAACAAAAAAAAAAAAAAAAAAAAAGAGAAAAAAAAGCGCCTGTAAATATACAGAGTGTTTCAAAATTATTCATCCGATTTTAGTAGACTATAAATATTGTTCCTGTAGTTTGTGGTTAAACGAAGTGAAAAGTCGCATTACAGACGCCATCGACTTGATTACATCAGTTGACATGGTTCAACAGGTTTATGAGGAATTCGAATATCGCTTAGATGTGTGTCGTGCAAGTAACGGAGGTCACGCTAAACATTTGTAAATATTATACCTAAAAATTAATGCAATCGACTAACTTATAAAACACATCCTAACTTGATTGTTCAAATTGTACAATAAATATAATTTGTTTGAAATCGGATGAATGATTTTGAAACACGCTGTATAGTAATCTATGAGCATTTACACGTACCGTGTAAAATTGAAACGTTACTGAGTAGTACGTTGGTACCGATCGCCGACAGTGGGGTTTTTTCTATAGAAGAATTGTCAGACGGCGGCGTGGGTTTGGCGACGGTCAAATCCAGTTGAGTGCCGCCGTCTTGGGACACGTCTTTCATTTCCACAGACGTCGACGACGGTATGTTCGACAAAAGACTCGTAATGTTTTTTAAATCCATTATTGTCTTGGGTTTTACAGAATCGTTGTCTCCAGACTGCCGCACAGAAACTCCTGAAGAGGATATCACCTGTCAAACATCATTATAAACCTAAACCTAATAATATAGATAGCACAATAAACTAAACATTATATTTAACACGGTACAATTTTAGACAAATGTTAAAAAAAAAAAAAAAAAAAAAAAATACAAATTATAAATACATTTTTCACTGAAAAAATTAATATATTAGTATTAATTTTTGTTGCATTTAAATGGTTGGTATTTTTTTTTTTTTTTTTTTTTTTTTTTTTTTTTTTTTTTTTTTTTTTTTTGAGAATATAATTAATAAAATACACATCAATTTAATGAGTAATATTTAGACAACAAACAAGTTGAGTAGGACAAGTATCCAATAGGGTAAATACGGTTTAACTGAATTATGTAATGACTTTTCAATCATGCGTAAAGTTTAACAAACATATTTTTAATACCGAAACCGAAATATTTGAAAAATTAAAATAATAAATAATTATTATTATTTAAAAATAAGAAACAAATATGTTCACATTTTTTTTTTTTTATATATATAGGATAATCAAGTTAATAATATTTATCAAAAATAAAAATTCACCTATTTATAAATTATCAATTTTATGTTTACCTGGATATGATGCGGAGAATGGCATAATGGAGAATTACTATTGCTCGAGTTACCGCTACTATTATTATCCAAGTAACCAGAAGTATAATCTGAACGTAATAAATTTTCACTTTGCATTTTGATTTTAAGACATGTTATGTAACGGCTACAAAAGTCTTTACACAGCTCTTGAACTTTTTCCAGTTCTAATAAATGTATCCGTAATACTTGAATGGCTTTTATCATCTACAAAATACATACCAAGCAAATAAATCATGAACTGTTGGTTATTTAATGCATGAAATGTATTTTATGTGTGTGGAAAATTGTATGATTATTCAAAATTATATGTTGGCTAGAGTGAGTTAAATTTCTTTTTTTTTTTTATAAGCAATTCATTTGAAACAATAAGAATAAAGGCTGGTTAAGAGTTGGACATGATTAATGACTTAATGAAAGGAGCCACCCATTGATGACACTTCCTAGTGAATTTAACGAGTATTTATTAATTATTTATTTTTATGTTAGATTAAATTACAATTTATTATAAATCACGACACTATTTGCGTTTTAAATGCCTTGGGGGGATTATCCGGTAAGGTAGCAGAGGCCAAATTTTTGATTAGGCGATTTGTATGATTGCTGAGGCGGTTGTGAAATCTTTTATAAAAACATTTGGCTTCTTCGTTTATTCATTTTAAATTTTAAATCTGAGTGTAGGGTAAAATTTGAGACATAGGGATGCGCATTTGTTAACTTCCTCATGGCAATGTTTTGAAAAGTTTGAATTTTATCAACGTTTAATTTGTTCGCTGAACCCCACAACCGCAGCAATCTTGGTTTAAGTAAAGTTTGATATCGAAAAAGATGTGTTTATTGCATAAAAGGGTTTTCAGCCTGCTAAATAGATCAAATTAAATTTGTTTAATTAGAAATGCCATAAAATAAAATGTTGAATTGAAACATAATTTCACTGTTGCCAATACACAGCATTTAAAATGTATTTTTGTAATAAAATATTCTGAATTAACTTATAATACCCGCATACATAATATTATGTATTATAGGAGTGATATCATATACATACCAGTCCGTCTATTTCTTGGTCATTGATTAAAAATGGTTTTCGATCTCTTTCCTGATGTTGGACAAATGCTTGGATATCCATGTTAAAACTTTCAGAATTCGATATTGCTGCCGACTGAGTGGCTTGTTCGCATCTCTCAAAAAGCAATGCTAATAACGGAAAAAGCGGATGTCTGACAAAATAAAACAGATAATAACTCATAGAAAACTTCCTATAAACACTACGATAAATCCTATTGCACGATTGGTACATTATTGTATTTTAAAAACATTATAATAACGAGATGAATTACTTGTAAACAGCTCGTTTATCGGCTTCAAAAACCGCCTGGTCTGGTTGTTGAACGTTATTGTTGGCGACTGCCGTTAAATTGGATGCAACGCTATCCGAGTATGAGACCATTATTATGCTTTACATTGGTGTTTTTCTCCCATTACTATAAACTCAAAACCTACAAACAGACAATATCAAAGTCATTAATTTCACACAACGATATAATATCCACATTTTTTGTAAGAAAATCTTTAGTGAACAAAACATACGGTTAAACTAAATTTAATTCAAAATTGTTCACTGTATATTTATTAATTAATTTCTAATACAGAAATACCCCCAGAAACACAATTATAACGATAAATGTTTAAAAAAAGATCATGTTTTTATATCAAAAAAACAATTGTATAATTGTGAATTAAAACACCGCTACCTTAAGTACAGATTATAATTACCAGAAGACTTGAGACGTAGACAAGTAGACGTATTGCACAAGGACAATACAGTTTTCAAAAAAGTATTCAACATTTCCCAACCCCCCCCCCCAGTCACATATTACAGTTTATTTTTACTTTGATTTTATATGACCAAAGTAGGTATGTACACAAAATATATAACCCCGTGGTAAAACTTATTTCGGATAAAAATGTAAAAAAATAAATATACTTCAGAGATAAGCACTGGCTCAACCGGGAGTAGGGGGGGCATTTTGGTCGTCTGGATACCCTTCTCAAACCGTATGTATGAAAAATTAAATTTTTTTTTTTTTAAGCATATATTTAAAAGTAATTATGCCTAAACATTTGACAATTACATAAATTGCTTATACGAGATTTCCAACTCTGTCTATCGAACGCCGCCAGTCAGTTCGGCGTATTCATAAATAAATAACGAGGCAGAGATGGGGGATAAAAAAACGTCACCCCTCCCCTCCTCCCGCTGGAAAAAATTCCTCTAAACATAGTAAAACGCTGATATTTCGGGCGATAATTACGAATCGTATTTCGATTCTTGTCCGCAAAAAATTTATCTCGTTTTTAATCAAATAATATCCACGGTAGTCCGAATGTCGACGAAAATACGACAGACTGCGGGCACGACAAAGAACGCCTAACCGTGACCGTTTTACAACAATTCATGAAACCACGAGTGTCGGGTTACGATAAACGCGGTTCTTAAGAGCGTATCTACAATTGTACGACGCGCATTATAATGCCCGGAACATGGATTTGGATTAATATTTAATGCGCGCGGACCGCGGTCATAAACAATCGAATAGCGACTCCCCCGGGTCACCGTCGGGAATTTCAATCGTACCTTCTGGAACTCTGCGGAATGATACAATTTGAATGTATAGTTACGCGCAGTTGGTCAGCGGTAGACGGAGAGAATTAAATGTACCTCCCCTCGCCCCCTCGCCGCACCAGTTTACTATTATTAATCGTAGTTTAAAAATAGATAAAAAAAAAAAAAAAAAACAAAAAAACGTACGTGCGTCTACGCGTGTACGCTCAAGATTGTGCCCGGTGTAATTTGGCTTTGCGCATTAATCGCGCCGGCCGTCATTAATTTCGGTATTTCAAGTTTTACGTCAGTTAACGTGCGTAAACTACGACCGGGTATGGTCACTAGACATTTATCGTTTTTGGGTTTTTCTATCGTTGGCCATTCAATTGTTTTGTTAGTTTTGAGAGAGAGAGAGAGAGAGAGAGAGAGCGAGAGAGCGCGTGAGAGAGAGCCCAAGTGTATCCGTCGAAAAGAAGAAAACCACCGGGCCGCCGGAATAAAAATGGTTTCACCGTACGTAATATTATCGTTGTGT
Organism: Tuberolachnus salignus; assembly: GCA_956483605.1. Lineage (NCBI taxonomy): Eukaryota > Metazoa > Arthropoda > Insecta > Hemiptera > Aphididae > Tuberolachnus > Tuberolachnus salignus. Next base: position 20,641,733 of record OY101431.1, on the reverse strand, counting down.
ATACTCACGCGACACGGGGCGGTTGGTCGTGGTTGACGACGATGATGGCGGCGCGTCTACCGTGGGTCGTCGGCGGCGGACGCCGGGCACACGTCGAGACGGACGACGCGACGGCAGCGTCAGCGTCTACGGTCGTTACGTACTGCGGGTACTACGGCGGCGTAGGCACCGAGCAATTCGCTCCGTTCGTCGGCGGCGGCGGCGGCGGAACGGGCTGTCGGCTGTCGCACATCACGCGACCAGGACGACAGCAGTGGCGCGGCGGCGTCGTTCCGGCGGATCCGCGTACATGTTACCTTCTTCGTCGTCTCGTCGTCCTCGTCCTCGTCGCCGTCGTCACCGTCGTCGTCGTCGTCGTCGTCGCCCGGTCACCGTACGAGTACAACTACGAACGGTAGTACTACAAAAATATTGTTATACGACGGGCCAATAACAATAAACATAAATACGCACCGCGCGGCGAGTGTCGAGATAAGGGACTGCGCGTAAGTCTTTAACTTTTTCCCCTTTTTTGTTTTTTTTTTTTTTTATTTATCATCACGGTCGCCCGACGGTGCCGACGTAGTTCGGAGCGTCGTCGCGCCGGGCGCTCGGGTATTTATCTCTTTTTCCCCCTTTTTCTCTCCGGCAACGATAACGATAATAGTAATAATAATAATAATGACGCAGACAAAAAAAATACTACCGCCGAATGTCGCCCGTCCTCGTCGTTTTTGTCACGCGCGCACGCACACGCATCGGGCGCACAACGATTCGGTTTCTTTGTGCCCCGCGTGTGCGCGCGATTTTTAAGTACTACGGAGACGCGCGCATCCGTCCGCCGACTACGCGCCAGAGACCCCCCCGCCCCCCGCTTCTCCATCGCCGCACGCCGCACGGCCACCCACCCACCGCCGCCGCGGCGACATCGCTCCACGGCGGTTACCGGTCGGCGGGTGGCGGGCCGACGGCAGCCCGGCGCTGATCAGAGGGGGAGACGACACGACGATCTCCGCGTCGGCGGAGGAGCGAGCCGCGGGTCGCGGCCACCCTTTTACGACAGTTTTGCGTTTCTTCGGCCGGCGGCGACTACCGGTATAATAAATGTATGAACAGAAAAGAATGAGGGGGGACGAGCGAGTGTGTTGCACAGCAAGAGGAGCAACAAAAAAAAAAAAAAAAAAAAAAGTAATAATAAAAATAAAACAACAATGCGACGTTCGAGCGGGGCGCGCTGCCATCCGCGTCCGCGCGGCACCGGTGCAATGCCGCCCCGTCCCGGCTGTCCTCCGACCATGGGGTGGGGGAGTACAATAATATTGTACTCGGCTACAGCAGTCGTACGCGCGACGGACGGAATACTCGGAGCGTAACGTTTTCGGCCGCCGCCGAGGGGCGAAACTCAACTCGAGGGGACCATAGGACGGTCTTTTATCCCTTTTTTTTTTCCTTTCTTCTTTTGTCAACTGTCGACAAGGAAAAACGGACTATATTATACGTTCGTACACGAGTATCACGTGTTATAATCGAAAACCAACAATTTTCGGTTTGCGTGCATAACAAATGCTTGGGTATTATTTTGCCGCTACGGTCACCTTCAGTGGCGTAACATTAGCGTGGCACGCCGAGCAAAACGCCACTGCCCCACGTGTAAGGGCGTTAGGTTAGGCGCGAATATTTTTCGCGTACATTTGATTTCCAAATATCGAATTTAATCAATTTGGCGACATAAAGCGAAAATCATTTTTTTGAAATTACGTGATTTTTACGGTTTTCATCAAAATGTACAACTTTAAACGCCTATAAAACAGAGTTATTACGTTACCCTCGATTTCTTCTCTTTTACCGTTAAGTACAATTTATGACGGACCTAGTGTCAAAATTTCGTGTATTAATGTCGCCGAGAACGTTTTTATAATTAGTCCATACGTCTAGAAAGGGTTAATATCAATATTCGGTGAATATGTCACGTCTCTAGAATTGTTTTAACCAAGAAAAACTCGAATAAATAAAACCGTTATTGGCGTAAATTTTCTTCTTTTTCTCCTTTTTTTTTTTTACCAATTTTGAAGAAAACAACAATGAAAAACAAAAATAAATGACAAAATCAATAGTCTGAAAATGTTTCCAGAAAAGATAACTCACACGTGATAATCGGAGCAGAATGTCTGGTAGATAAGTTGTTCACAGACACGGAAAAAAACACACATCTCAAAATCTAAAATGTTACATTATTTAATATTGTATTTTATTGTGTTAATTTGTTAAATATAAAAAAAAAAAACCTTTTGCACAAAATCACTCCCTCCACCTCATTAATAATTGCGAACGTTAAACGTATAGAAAATATTATAGAATCTCAACGATAGATGAAATAAGTGTAGTATCATTAATTAAGGAGGGGTGACAAAAATTATGTGCCAGGGGGTGCCAACATTTTAAATACGGACCTGTATCCGTCGAAAGCTATAAAAGAGCAATTTTCATATTTCAAAATATTACTATAATTTATATATTTATTTCGAGTGTATTTTTAAAAAAAAAAATTAAATCGAACGAATAATATTTATATTAATATAAAAATCGAGCTTTTTTTTTGCCAATTTCCTGCGTTATTAATAATTAATATGGATTTGTGTATTTTTAAAAATTAAGGCACACCGGCTTAAATTTGCCACGGTCTCTATAAATCCTATAGTTACGCCACTGACAGTGCCCGTGCCAAATTGTGTGTGTATTTTTTTTTTTTTTAAACGATGGCCTCCGAAAAAATTCGCGTAGGTTAGTGGGCGGATATTTATTTTTAGTTGGGTGAAACGAACATAAGCATAAGCAACCTATACGATTGTGCTGCTGTTCTACAGGGCCATAAATTCTTTTATTTTTCGAATTTTCGATTATTTTCTAGAACATTGGACCGGATACTCCCCTGTCGGCCTCTGATCTATACGTGTAATCTATCCGCTAATATTTAGTTGATTTCGTATTGTGCGCCAAACACGAAGTCTTTAGGAAAAAACCAGAAGCAATCGGTCTTTTCAAAGTTCGTCTAGCCATTAAGTCGACGGGCGGCAGTGATTATTCGTCATATTTTATGAAACCGCCCGAAGACTTGAGCTAATTCGAGCACGTGTACCGTCTAGTGATGTGACACGAATCTGGATTTCGATATCCGAAAAGTTATGTTTCGAATACCAAAAGACGAAATTTTGTATTTCGACAAGTAAAACAACGTTTGCCGGGTCACCTAGTAATATATATATTATATAAATTGGAGTGTAATATGCATGATTTTTTTTTAAAATACATTTCTACTTGTAATATTTTTTCGAATTGTAAAAACGTATTTAATGTTTTACACATTCAATCCTATTAACAATAAGATAATAATAATAGTTGTAATTTAAATGAATTTAAAGATTATAAGATCACAGTTTTAAAAACCGTAATTTGGATTCAGATAAAAATCCGGACACTCGATATTCGGTAAATCCTGATTGTTTTCCATGACTAGTACAGACACAAATAATATCAAAATCCTCAACCTCGTACACGAGCCTGTCCTGAATCTCTGATACTTTTACAATCAGTGGTGGACTGGCCCGAGGCACTAAGGTGAAATCCCAACCCGAGCTCAGACATTGCTACATTGTTTTAAGTCTAGTAAATTTTTGCAAAACGAAAATTTGTTATATAAAACCGTATTATTTTTTTGTTTGTACCCCGAGTACTCGGGTAAAACATACGAATATTGAACAATTATATCCGATTATTTTCATTTTCCATAAATATATTTACAAGTGTACGTGTAGTACATAATTAATTTTCGGATTTTCCTAACAATAGTAAATTGAGAACATTATTTTTCCGTGACGTTGTACAGACCATTATCATCGTCGTTTGTGGATAAGCGTCGACGAAACTGTTATCTCGATCAAAGATAATGATAATATCGTTTGTTATCGTTATCATTTTGGTATTGTTGTTGTTATTGTTTTTCTTTTTTCTTTTTTAATGTAAAATTGTAAGTTAATGAATTTGAAATAAACAATATAAATAATAATAATAATTCAATTGTAATTACAATTGTACTTAATTACGGTATTTTTAATTATTGTAATTGATGAGGTTTATTTAAAGGTGGTGACAGGCATACATTGGTTGGACCATCGACAATCAAATGGATATTGGTAATAATAATTATAAACAGGTGAATATGGTGAATTACGTTTAATTCGGTTTATTAGTAATCGTTATGTTTAATTTGAACAGATTACCATTGTTAAAACGGCAACTGTCTGAAACGAGACGGATTAGGAACGAATACCGATAGGAGAAAGGCGGAGAGTTGAATGCAGATCGACACGGTCAAGAATAGACGAGGTGAGTTGAAATGTTAATGACATGAGCCGAAAAAGTGGCGAAGGGTGAGAATAAAAGTAGTCAACCCCATTTGAGAGAAATACAGAGTTACTTAGTGGTTAAAAGAGAAATTCATATTGTATTTATTATTGTCCTTACAATATTAATTTGTATTATTTCATGCTTTATAGATAACAGAACATCAAAAGAAATAAAAATATTCAACAGCTGATGTATTCAATTGATGAATAAGATTAAGGACAAAGGAAACAGAAGGAAGAAGATGTCTTTGACTGATAACTTTATATTATACAGGTACTATGAGGTATTGTTTAAAAAATTTATATGATTATGCGAATAATTACTTGTTCCGTTTCTCTATTTGTTCTTTTATATTTAAACAAAAAACCCATATGTATTCCTTTAAAAAAAAAAAAAAATAGTCATACAATAAAAAAATAGCCATCAATGTTTTTCATTTATTACTGCATGACTGTATACCAATACATAATATTATTATTAGTGAATTAAAAATGTAAAATTGTGTTTGCAATGTTTTAAAATCATATTTTGTATTGCTGTAATATTTAATTTTACTGTATTAATACAATTTATCTACTACTAAAGTATTCCTATACATTGTGGGTTATGGTTTTATTCAATTTTCTCGTAAATATTTAATCGAAATGTTGTTTTACTATTTGTAATTTGTTATTTATTAGTACATTTGTAATGTAAATTAAAGTATTTCTAATCTATTTATACTGAACAACATTTGAACAACAAATGTCAACAATAATACTTTTCCAAAAAAATTCTAGTTTTTTTTTTTTTGTTTTAAGACTAAATTGAAAAGAATATTTTAAGTGTTTGTGTCACATGCCGTTGCATTTAACTATATTATTTTTCCACAGGTATCGGCAATTTATCAACTGTTATGAATTATGATTCCGGTATAATTTGTTTTCAACACTGCGACCATAGGAACGTTTACTGTATAAATATACCGAGCAGTTGTCCGATTTGCAATGTGAATTTACAAAATTCGCCGAGCATTCCAATCAGGTAAAATGTAAAACGAATTACTTAATGTATCGTTGAAATATAGTAAAATTGTAATCATTATTTTATTTTGTTATTATAGAGTTCCGTATCCTTTTGTAAGAGCATCTCAGCAATCGTGCTCTATTATCGTAAAACCCACTCGCGGTGATTTTTTAAAGTGAGTGTTAAAATATATTATTATTTTTTCGCATTGGACAATTATCATTATAATATTACATTCATTTTTTTTAACAGTGGTTACCAATTAATGGACGATTTACATATTGGAGTGACGACTTCCAGAGGTACCGTAATTTCGTACGACTGGAATGGAATAACAGAGGATTCAAACAATTGGCAGGGATGTTTAGTTGTTTTCCAACTCAACAACTGTTGCTGGGAAACACAATGGGACACTGTGTTGACAGATCTTGTAAAAAACAATTGCTGGGATAGTACTAGGTTAGTGAGTGTGTTCGACTTTGTGAACTTGTCACAAAAAAATAATAATAATGACTAAAAAAAATGTCATATTGAACACTACACTATATAGATAATATTAAAATAGTTGATTAAAATTTTCCCCAGGGGGGAACTTTAGTCGATATTAATCACTCGACTAGGTACCGAAACCTATTAATAATATTTGAAAAATTCATCTAATTAAAATTGTTTCAAACTATTGGTATTCTATTTTATAGGACGACATTTATTACAACAATTTTAACTCGTGGCGTTTCTTGGATAAATAGCCTGAGGATAAATAACTCTACTCAATTATTTCATGAAACTCAGTGTACCCTTGTAATAAACTTATGAATACTGAGACTCGGTTTGATATTAGGGGTCCATTATTGATTTTTATATTGTCTGTTTTTTTTTTTAAATTTTTTTTATTTGTTATTCTTTCAATTATAGATACGACGAGGAGGGACATAATTGTTTCGAGTTTGTAATGGCTTTCATCAGACTGTTCGACAGTTTCAAACCGCTGGCGCACCGTGTCCGGACTAGAGTGGACTTTACCGAATTGTACATAGCCCCGGCTACCGTACAAGCGTACAAATATATTTATCTTTATAGACAAATTGTTGAAAACGGTTTTTATATTTACAATCAATCGTCCAATGAAATATTGTGCACGTAGTAATATTAATAATACACAATAATAATAATAATAATAATAGTAATAATAGTAATAATAATGATAATAATTATGTCATGTTTTTATCGGTGTGCCTGTATAGAAATAAATGCAAAAAACATCAGAAATCGAACGGGTTTTTGGGGAAATTAATATTACAATAATAAAAGTGATGGTAAAAAAAAAAAAAAAAACATTAAAACATTAAAACTTTAAAATATTAACACAATACAAGAGTCGAATTTTGTTTTGAGGCTGTCCGTGTGAGGGCGCCCGTGGTCGAATGGTCACGGGTGCAATTATTATTGCAATATTGTTATATTAATAATATATACGCACTTATAGTAGTAATTGTTTTTGTACACAAAATTAATTTTTTTTTTTTTTGTTCCATTTGAATAATGTTGCACCGTTGACGATAATGTTGTGTGTTAAACAAATTAATAATAATTATAGTAATAATAATAATAATAATAATATAATTAATCAAATTAATGAGAAGTGCGCGGTTTGGGGGTGGCAAGGGGAGTTCTCTTCTAGGCCTTCTTGGGCTTTTCCGTTGTCGTGCTGGTGGTGCCCTCGGCGGATTCTGCGTTCTCGATGACCGTGATCTCGGGGTACTCGAGTTTGACGCCGGGCTCGCATTCGTACACCGGACAGCACTCGGGGAACGCGGCCGTCTTGTTGGTCTTGTCGGACACCTTGCACTTGGGGTTGGGTTTCGGGGACGGTCCGCAGTCCTCGACCAGCTCCAACAGCCTGTCGGTGCCCTCGCCTTGCACGCATGTGGAACGGCCGCAGAACGGCGACAGCTCCCACGTGTGGCCCGGCTCCACGGTGGCGCACTTGGTCGACGCGAAACACAGTCCCGGAAAATCTGCAAAACGGAAATAAATAAATAAACCTCGGGCGATGGTCACTTTGATGAAATTGATAAGGATGAGCACATCCATTGTAGGGTGGTAGGAGAGGTGTTCAAGTTGGGGATGTAGGCTACATATAGAGAAATTTAATAATTTAAAACTGTACATAACGAATAAATCATTGACAATAACGAAATACGATTCTGAACAGAGTTCGGTTAAACGTGCTTTGAAATGCCGTTTTTTTTTTTTTTTTTTTTTTTATGATTTTCGTCAAAATTTTAACTTCAAAACGCTTATGAAAAAAAAATAATAACTATTACATTAAAGTTTATATATAGTACGGCTTATGATGCACAAACGAACATTTTTTCGTCTTTTTTAATAAGAAAACTATAACGAAAAAAACGAATAGATGCAAAATTCTTTCTGAAAAGTCATTAAACTTGAAATTCGGAGCAAGACTTCTGGTAGAAAAGTGGTGTTCACATACAGCAATTAATAAAAAGCATTATATGGTTATTTAGATTTTGAGCAAAGTTCGGTTTTTGTTTTTACGTATTTTTGATAAATTGAAATTGAAAATTAATTCGCAATTAAAAAACAACAAATTATAACTGACCAGTGGCGCAATTTCAAAAAAAAAAAAAAAAACTCAAAGGTGCCCGAGGTGTCCGCATTTTACGGGCATTTCCATTTAAATTATAATCGATGACGAGATGTTTTTGGATTTTTAGAGGTTTCGCGATACACCAACACGACAAATATTATAGGGTGCCGATTTTAAAATCAGAGGTTGGTGCCAATATTCTCGTATCCACTATAATTGCGCCTATGCTGAAACTATCGGTTGATTTTCGTTTTCGTCTCGAATCGCCGGACCGCGATTAAAAAAAAAAAAACACCCTGTGTCCAGAGTCGATTGCAAAATAATATCGCAACAATAATAATTATATATAATATTATAAAACGCTGTTCCAATATCGGACCGTACATACAACCGATATAATTGAAAAATTATTCTCCGCGTTTCGTTATAATATTTCCCCGATTGCCAATAAATATACGGGTACCTCTATTATATTACACGCTGTTTTTTTTTTTTTTTTTTCAGAGCCCTTCGTTAGTATTTTTTTTGTTTTTTTTTTTTTTTTTTACGGGCACGTGCCAATTAAAAACGCCGGCGTGAAAACAAAACTAATATTACAGTACTCTATGGGAACGGTGTTCTTGAGATTTCTATACTATCGGTAAAAGCGTTCGCCCGGCCGCGTATGGAAAGCGGGTCACAGTTCCTCGTTTTTTTTTTTTTTTTTTTAAATAAATTTTTTTTTTTTCTTTTCGGTTTAAGGTCACGGCGCTGTTCTATATTGTACGTGCGCAGGTGGGTATTGTATTCGAATTGCGGACTACATATAACGAGCCTTCGGTGTGCATATATGTAATGTAGTCGGCCAAATAGGGAAACTACAAAATATTATAGGCGCACACGCCTGTTACACAGAGTCGCCTATATATCGGCTAACGAAAATATGCTATACCGTGGCGAAATCGGTTTGGATTTGGTAGGAAAAAAAAAAATAACACGGTTAATAGAAAATAGAATCAAGGTTGTTCGGATCAGATCAACGGCGATGGCGAAAATAAATATACCCATTAGTACAATTATTGCACACTAAATATTAATACCGACAATGTTTTTATATGTTTCGTCGCCAGCGGCGTATCCGGAGGGCGGAAGGGGATATTTTTTTTCTTTTCAAGATGACGTTTATTTTAATTCGACCGATAATACCAATATTCTATTAGGCTACCCTTCCACTGGGCTCGCCGTAGGCAATAATAATTGCAACGAAGTCGACGGCTGCTAGGTAAGACGGTTTTAATAAATCGGAAAACCCTCTGAAACGGGGTTTTAAAAAAAGCACTAAAACACAGTATTTCGAGAATTACCTATAAAAATAAAATAAACTGTCTATTCAGTACTACATATTTGTACTATGTAATTATATCCCAAAAATTGTTTTGGTTTTTTTTTTTTTTTATACCCTCTGAACGTTTTTCGATTTATTAAAATCATCTTACCCAGCAGCCGTCGATTTCGTTAATACCATCGATAAGGTTTATTATAATCTACAAGAATATGCAATAGGAAAAAAAATCGTTAAAATTGACTTATTCCAGGCACCGTCCAAATGTTCGATAATCACGAAAATCGTTGCTAATAATCATATAGAAAAAGAAAAAAAGAAGAACCGAAAATGCCAGCAATTTTTACAAGCAGTACAGACAGTGCCGGATTGACATTTATTTGTATATTTTTTAAGAGAGGGTGTCAAAATAATCCTACAAAAAGTAAAATACCTAATTGGTATTTCATAGGAAATTATGGAATAGTTTAGGGGTGGTGGGGCTATATCCCCATTTATATCTACCCCTATGCGGATTAAGAAGTAGGTTTTAGGAGTTATATAAAGTTCGAAACGGACCAATAACAGTCAATAGAGTAATTTTTTTTTCCTTGGGCTATTTGAAATTTAAACGACACATGTTTTGTTTTTTTGGTAAATTTACCAATAGTTCCGATAGTAGATTATTTCACGGAATTACAAACAAATCATCAAATCGATCGAACTTAGATCGTTTTTTTTTTTGAATAATAGTGTCTATATAATATCATAAACAATGATTTTTAATAATGTATTTCGTTTTCTCCTATATATTATTTAATATTGTTCGATTTTATTTTTTTATTGAACAGTTTTGTACGTATTTTGCGACGTGTAATAAATTATATTAATAAATTTCGACCGTTTTCATCGGCCCAAAATAATCTAAAATTTATCGTAGCTCGGCGATCGGTTTACCTCTCAAAACGTCAGCCGGAATGAGTCTGCGGAAAATTTTGATTGTTCCTTCGGCTTCCGTAGCGGGCGTCGACGATTTTTCCTCCGCCGACAGTACGATGGCGGCTACTCCCAACAGCACGGCCAAAACGCTCAGTTTGCAATCCATCTCGTCTTGACGGTTATACCTGTTGGCAAAATATTATTATTATTATTGTTATCGCAGTTGTCGTTATAATTTCGAACCAAAAAAAAAAAAAAAAAAAAACATAAATATATTCGCTTCAAAGTGATTTATTCAAATATTTATCCCGCGAAACATTTCTGTACTCATTGTACAGATTTTTCCGATTGATATTCCGAAAAACGCCCGTGTATTTATTTATTTTTTTTTTTTTTTAATAAGATATTTTATTTTTTACAATCGGTTATTTTTTTTTTCCTTACATTTATCTTTATTGCCACTCATTGTATAACCGAAGCGGTTTTTTTTTTCGCTTTTCACTGTAGTCACGAATCCGACTACTATACACGCGGAACACGAAATCGTCGTTTTCGACGCCAAACGTTTGCTAAACGGGCGGGCAGTTTTATTCTTACGCACCAGAACGGTAAAAGGGAAATTTATTATAATAGAACGGCCAAAAGACACACGTCGTCGTGACACGAGAAGAAACGCAGTATTTGTTAATAAACTCGCGTCGGGAGAAAATCCAAGTCAACATTATGCGTACGCGATGTGAATAATAATGATAAAAAAAAAATTTAAAAAAAAAAAATAGACCATTCGTATTGAACGAATGAAAACCGTGACCGGAGAACGACCGTGCGAATAAGAAATATACACGTCCATATATAGCGGGTATTCGACCGGTGTCCGCCACTGAATTTAAAATCGTGCACAATCGATAATTTATGTTAATCGTTGGATTTCATAGCTGAACATATTGATATTATTTTGGACGTTTACGTTTAAGTGTAGACAACTGTCCGCGTTTGTCGAACCCTGGTTAAAAATCGAGAAAAAAATTCTATCGTATACAGAACTACACGCGGTCTCAAATTCGAAATCGACGTTAAATCCTAAATTACCGATTTATCACACTACGAAGAATCATTTTTTATTTGCATTTAAACCCTCCCCGGGGGTTATTAAACGTGTTCTAAAAAACAAACGGATATAGGTTAATAGTTTTCTATTTAACGTTCTAATTTTATGACATTTTGTTAAATTAACTATTTTTTTTTATTATTTTTTCGGGAGGTATTTTTAATTACTTTTGCCATAATGTTCGCACTCTCCACGCCACTCCTGCCCGGTTAAAAATGGGTTTCCGAATGTCGGTCGCACGTAACGCGACCCGCGCACTTTCTTGCGGTTATAAAAACATTTCAGTTACGTCGTACCGAGACGGTGAAAGGTTACCGAGCAGCCGTCGGTCATATTAAGAAAATTATAATTCTCTAATAAAAAAAAAAAACGCACGTCTATGTGTGCAAACGCGCTATACAGGATGAGACGTATTGTATAATTTCGTTTACAGTGCATTTCCGAAAACGTCGGTTTTTGATTTTCCGCACACTTTTGAACTGGCGTTTTCGAATCCAGGGAATACGATAATGTTTTTACGGACTGTATGTTTTTCGACAGACAACATTTGACAACTTTACCGGAGTTTAACGTGTTTGTAATATTAATTGAAAACCCAATTGATTTTTTTTTTTTTACATTTTATCGACATTTATTCGATGTGTTATTTATTTATTTCACGGGCCGATTATAATAAACGAGATGCAATAATTATACGGGTAGTTGATGCGATCGTTGCCCTCTCGAGACGAGTAAATTATTTTTAAGATGTAATACCGTGACGTTGCGAAATAATAATTATTTTCAGGTGTTTAATATTACACTCGTTGGGCTATTAAAAGACGCGTAAAATAACGCGAAAAAAAAAAGCCAGTACAATAATATTTCGCGTTTTAATATTATCACTCTGTATACAATATATACCGCGTGTTCACGGTACCGCTTAATATGATCGCTGGACGACCTTAGATCGAAACGGAGTTTTCGGAAAATTTTCGTGTATCGAAATGCACACGTTTAGATAAATGTCGAATTTTTTAAACGGCAGCTGCCATTTTTTTTGAAAAAAAATTTTCAGATAAATAGTTTTTTTTTTTTTCAATTGGAAAACGAGCCGAGTCGCGGGATGTCGACATTTTTTTTAGCATTTAACGAAATTGTAACAACAATCATTTTATAAAACGAACTATCGCCGACATGATTCATTTTTTTTTTTTTTTTTTTTTTTATAATTTCAATTGCCTTTTGATTTTTATTTTATCTCACTAGTGTAAATTAATAAAAACAGAGTAAATTACAATGGGAAATATTACTAACGAGTTCACTTCTCCGGTTACAAATAAAACGAATTAATAATATTTCGGCGATAGAGCTCATAGTTGTACAATATGATAAATACTGTTGAAATGTCGTTGAAACAACAGAATATTCGTAACTATTAAATTTCAATTAAAAAAAAAAAAAAAAAGATATATATATAAAATACGATGATTTAATAAAAGTAGACGCCACCCGGTTCGACGACGGGTTCGTACGGAGAGAGAAAGAGAGAACGTCCGTGCCGATTCGGGAATACCCCGACCGCGGGAACGAACGCGAAAATCTCGCGCACATCACGACGGAGAATGCGTTCGTCATACAAGTAGGTACATACATATAATATATATTGTTATCTATTCGTATGTGTATTTGTATGTGTATTTGTATGCGTATTCGTATTATGGCGTACACCGTATTATGTACGATTCGAACGTGCGCGCACTTTCACTTCCAGGAGATCAAATCGAATCACGTCCACTTTCAAGGACCGACGACTGCCGGTTGCCGCGGTTGCGCAATCCCCTTCAAGGTTTCGGTTTCACATTTAAATTAGTGAAATTGTTTTTTTTTTTTATTTTTTTTTTTATTATTATTTTTATCGTTATTATTATTATTATTAGGTATTGTCTCCCCTTCCCACTCGCCGTATTTCTGCGGTTTTTCCGACGATCCACGAACAGTTTTAACTCCCACGATTTTTTACGACTTTTTTTTTTTTTTCCGTCCGTTGAAAAAAAAACTCGTCTCCCGACAATGATAACTACGAAATCGTAACGTTTTTCCGCGGGGTTTTTTTAAACATTTTTTTTTTTTCTATGCGCCGCTTTCTGGTTTCGCGTGACCGCGCAAATCCCGCGATATTTTATTATTATTATTATTTTTTTTTTTTTTAGTTTTAGTTTTTCCAATAAACTGCGTCCTGATATTAAAATATCGTCTTCACGACGGCATCATCTTTACAAACGTGTCGTATCTGCGGAAATATTATATTTTTAAACAGGGCGTCGAAAGGCCAATAATATTTAAGGGTTTATGTTATCACTTCTACGGGTGCCACTTTTTGTAAATTTTCAAATCGGATTATTGGAAATTAAAGACTGAAATTCGAAAAAACGTATACTCACGCCGAATTCAAATGTTTTTCACCGTACTCACGGACAAAAAAAAAAAAATAGACTAAATTGCTAATATGCTACAAAGAAAGACAAGGGAATACCCATTCCTATATTTGGGTATAGACGGCATGAAATATCGGCCATGGTGACGGACGGTTATTTTCTAGGATAGCCGCCACTGGATTTTCAATATTTACTCGTACACGAGACGGTAAGTGATGTGTGGATATTCGCAAGACTAAAAAGTGGCCTTATATATATATATATAAAGAACTAGTAGTTTTCAACTACTATATGAACGGTTTTATTTTTATTACAATCCGGCTGTAAAATGTCAAATGGCGAAAAACGTATAGTATATTATAAGTGTGGCGCCAGTGGCGACGGAAATGATTTTCGAACCGTGGGGGGTGCTGAACATATATTTTGAAACGCTTTCCCCAAAGTGACGAGAAATTTAATAACGTTTAAAAACAAACGTTTGTTCGGTGGACGGACGACCGAAATAAATATATTTATATTAAATGAACGGAAACATTTTTATATAGTTTTCGTGGACATTTTACAAAATCTTTAGCGAAACGTGCATTTTAATAGATTTTTATTAGTTTTGTAAATAAATTGTTCGACTGTTGGTTATTTCTATATTACATTTAACACGCTCGCTCCTCTAATAGGATATTATCATTGTCGGTTAAATGAAATAAACATAATCTAACAAAAAATGAAAAAAAATGTAGTATTACCCTAACCTTCTGGCCCACCACTGGATACGCCACTGCCGGTGGCGACGACCCCGTGCGGCGTCGTCTTGACGATATATTACGACGACATATCTTGACGATATATTTACGGGCGGGGACGGCCATTATTGTTGTCGGCCAAAAACGGACGTTTATTGTGTTGTCGCGCCGTAATGACGCGAGATCGGATCCGAATAGAAATCGCAATGCGACGAGAACGGACCTTGTGGATACGTATACGATAATACGCCCGTGTGATAACACAACGACATTGTAACATTAAATAATAAAATCGTATAGAATCGTTACAAGGTTAATGTCATGTCGTCAACGAAGAAAACAATACATATCCGTAACAATGTTGGTATAGGCCGCAATCATGACGGTCTACCATATAAATTCGGTACTGAAAAAATATTATATAGCAGTCCAGAGGAGCCCCTTCCCGTCCACCGCCACTGGCATTAGTATTTAAACATTTTTTTTTTTCCCCTATCATAATCGTATCGCGTGTTATTTATCAAGCATATTTTTAAATGAGAAAACTTTAACGCGCGATTTCGTGTTTGGTTGCCACCCCGGTGTGAAATCCTGGCCACGTCACTGTGAGGAAGGGGCGTAAGTGTGCGGTCACACCAGCGAGGAATCTTTGAACCGTGATCGATTTTCGCACTCGCGCAGTGGCGGATACTGAATAAGGCAGTTTACGAGGCCATTTTGTTTATGACCAATATACTGACACTATTATGCGGTCGTATGTAATACATTCGAATTCCGGGGCTTAATATAAAAGGCCAATTTTCGTCGGCGAAAATTAATTGTGGATCATATGACGACCTCCCGACCTAACCTCCTGAGAAGAAAAATATAAATCGAATCACCGTTTTCGTTCCGGTCCCGGCTAAATATTAGAAACGGTGCGGGCCGCCGGGTTTTTCCGGTACCGAAGGTTTCGCGGCCGGATGTCGTTTTACACGAGATCCGACCCGATCCTCGACCTCGCCGAAATCAGGGCGACAAAAGTCCTCCGCGGACGGCGTCCAGGGACGAATCGGATGGCGGATTGAATATAATTGGGCATCGTAACAAAACGGCGGACGGCCGGGCGGAAACCGTTTGCCGTTTTCTTTTTTCGCCGCCGAAAACGGTTTCTTTTTTTTTAGCCCGGACCGCGTCCCGGCCGCCAAACGATTGTTTCTACCCGATCATCATATTACTATCGTAATGAAATATTTATCGCTCTAGCAGGATTTGTTGTTTTTGTTCGTTAGAGAGAAATCCAGAATTGATTATATACCGATTGTCTTACAGAAATACAACGAGAGAGTGTGGCCCATTCACAAAAATTACAAAATATCAAAATAATATTAGGTATTAGTTTTGTTGAGATCTACGTTTTACGTTTTTTTTTTAAATATGTTTCACTGCGTATTAATACTGAAAATAGAGAATGATATTATGAGCGCATTTTTTGTACGAAAATCGTATTGTTCGAATAAAGACAGACATATAGCCCTCTTAAAAAAATCCACCACCCGTGATCGCGTCGACGACTCGATAATATTTTGTCGTTTCGTTTCTCGTCCAGTTTTTTTTACGGTTCACAGATTTTCATTAGTATTATTATTATTATTATTATTTTTTGTCTAGCGCGCGCGGAGACATTTTTTCCGCCTGCGAGATTTCGTGTACGCCGACAACCACAACAACGATAATTACGATTGAAGTATTGAGCATAAATGGTTTTTTTTTTTTTTTTTTTTTATATTTTTTATTGTTGTTGTTTTCCATCTATAACGCCAAGCTTGTATTATACTATTTCGTTGCGGCACGCCGGTACGTTCCGGTTCGCACAAACGTTGGTATCATTATTTCAGAAGATCCTTGGTCTAGATCGCGAATGTATGCCGGCGTCTCCGTATCGTCTTTGGAAATATTCGCAATAACGAGCAGCGGCCCGTGGTTCGCGGCGCGCGTTTAAATCCGTCGCTCGACCGAAACCAAAACCCGCGCGTTCGCGGGCCACGACGTTTTCGACGGGGCGTGACGCGCGGTTCGGACTCGCATAGGCAATCATTATTAACGATAAACCGGTGCAAAGTTGACCAATTTTTTGTTTATTTTTATTATTATTATTATTATTATTATTATTATTACTGACAATAATTTAAATTTGTATAAGTTAAGCAAAAAAAAAAATTTAAATAACCGAGCATAGTTAATTTCAAAATATAAACGAATATTCGAGCGATTATATTGCGTCAGTCGATGTACGCGTTGTCAGCAAACCAATGTAACATAACTTCATAACTTCATTACTATGATTTTTAGGCTTTTACACGTGTGTTTTTCTTAAAAAGTTGAATGCTATGGGCGACCGATTTTCGCGTTTCCACAATATACAACGACTACAATACTGCCAAAAGGCAGTAATAAGTGACAAAATGTAAAAACAAAAAAACAACATACAACTTTTGTCTTAACGAAATCCGGCGTGTTTTTTTAGATCCTTGGCGAAAATACTGTGACTTTAAAATAAACTTATTCGTATTTTTTAAATATACGAAAGAGATACTAAAACGAAAACTTGGGGGGAAAAAAACACGTAATCAAATCATGATGTTTTTAACGGTACAGAGATTGTTCGTGTCCACGAGTTTTATTGGACTCTACTGAAAATGTTATTTGATTTATAAATTAAATTTAATAATTTAAATAAAGTTATTTTTCTCGAAATCATTGCGATATGTCTCTGTTGCTGCCTTTTGCCCCGTGGGAGGGGGGAGGGGACAGAACAGATGGCTATTTTACAACGTTATCCGTACTCGCCGATATCGTTTTAAATACGGTTTCTGAAACGTTTTGCCGAACCACGGGCGACGACGTTCGTTTTGAACAATATCGTAAAAAAAAAAAAAAAAAAAAAAAAAAACCTATAAAATAATAATACAAGCGCAGTTTAGAAAGTGCAGTGGTATAATTCCTGTTACAGTTGCGACGACAAACGTTTCCGGAGACGTACGTTTTCTGCAACGTTCACTTCTGCGCGCAATGACGACGACGACGATGAGATAATAGTAAAATAATATAAATGAATATATTATATTATACATATGATAATAAATAATAATCGTATGCACATAAAACTGGTAAACGCCCTATTGGATTAACGATATTATTTTACATTGTTGTAAATATATATATATATATATATATTCGTATATAGGTAATAATAAGCAAGCACGATAATGGAATATAAACGATAATTGCATTTTAAAAATGGTAATACGCCCAAACACGTTTTACAATAATATCAATAGGTCTTTAATATTCCCATTATCTATTAATATTAAATATATATATATTGTGTAATTATAAATATGTTACGTACGCCCTTCCGCGTTTTTTTTTTTTTTTTTTTTTTATATTTATAACGATTCGAAAAATGAAAAAAACCAATAAGAAACCGTCGGACAAATACAATTATAACTATTTATATATATATTTTTTTTTTTTTTTTTATAAAACTAATGCAAAGCTTCGGACGACAAATAGAATTATTTACATTTTAGATCCCCGTGCGAAAATATTCAATAAGGTTTTTCTAAAATATATTTTTATTTCGATTTTTCTTGTCACGCGTCAGTTTATTCAAGTGTGTAGTTTATTAATAATGTTCATTATCGTTTACCTATATACTCACTCTCGGACTAAACAATTTATTTTCTCAATGTTTTTTTTACGTGTAAAATTTTGTATTCGATAAAATGTTTACGATGAGCTGCTAAAAATGTACGAATATATGCTATCGACAAACATCCTATCGACTGTTGATAAGTGTACGTAATATTTCGTAATGTATATTTATGAGAAAAATCAAACAAAAATATATAGAAGTAAGTAAATAGGTAAAATAAAAAAAAAACATTAAAAAGTAAACGTTTACCGAACTCCGTTCAAATAATTTTTTACGTTTTTCTTTCCGGTCCTTAATCGTATTTTTTTTTTTTTTTTTTTTTTAGTCAGTCTTATAGCTCATTTTGCGTACACGCGATAAATTACATTAAATCGAATTTAAAAAAAAAAAAAAACCCCAAAACTAACTAACAGACGTGCATTTTGATTGTTAATTTATAAAGATTTGCATGTTTCGGTTTATAAAAATATAATAATATTAAATTGCCGATGAAAATAATATATAGTATTATGGGAAAAACGTTCGTACATAACTTTTTTGTAATTATTTCCGCCGTAACTCGCGCCTGCTATAGGTTTTCAATTTGTTATATTATTATTATTATTATTGTTATAGGCTCTGGATATATATTTTATATATATATATATATAAAAAAAACATACATACACCGCTCGAACGAATTCGATTAGGTATAGGTACCGTAAAAAAAATTACTCGCGGTGTACATAATTTTTATGACACGACGACGGCCACGACGTTGGTACGGATTTGGCAAGCGGTCGCGCATATATTAAGACTAAAAAAAGTTTTAAAAAAAAAATCTCTGATCAAGCCTCAAAATTATATAAACGTTTTCACAAAAAACTATTCCATCACCCAAACCCCCTCATCGCCAATCTATCCACCATCGATTTATCCGGTACAACTCGAAGATTAAAAAGAAAATGGTCCAGAGATCTTTTATCATAAAAAAAAAAAAAAAAAAAAAAGTAATGGTCTATAAACCTGAACTATGACTATTACCTAGTTTTTAGTGTATTCTTTTTTCATTAATGTTTTTCTTTTCTACCTAACCTAACTGAAGAGTAATACCATTGGGTTTTTTTTCTCTTATCACGTGAACTCATGTCAAAAACTCTAATTTACTCAAATTTACTTATTGTATTTATTAAATATAGATTGTAAATAAACATTTAAAAAAAAAAAAATAAATAAATAAATAAAAACAAAGGCGTTTATCACTTTTGATCGGTCGTGACAATTTTTATACACGCGTATTCCCGTCGATAGTTTTTTTTTTTATATTTTTCAAGACGACAATAAACCAAAGCTGGACAAGTTAACCGATCGTTTTGACTAGTTGCAAGTCCTGTTTTAATTTTTAATAGAATTCGAGTGTAACCAATAATACGAGTTACAAATTGTCAGTAAAATAGTTAAAAAGTTACTTTTATTTCTCGTCAACTACACTAAAATGTACGTATTTTTTACTCTAATATTGTAGACTGTATACGACTTACAGTCTTATAATAGATAAGACTCGTGTTCAAGTTGATATTCGAGTAAAAATACGTAATTTTCTTCGGACAGTAAATACAAAAAAAAAAAACATGGGTACACAGTTTTCTTTTAAAATAGTTCATAAATAAAATTTGGAAATAACTTAAATAAACTTAAAGAATATTTAAAACTAAAAGTTAAGTTTAAATTATTTAAAGATATAACCGAGTTATTTTTTTATCGAAAAAGTGACTTATAACTTGTTACTGCTCGGCTTTGCAATAATAAACCCAAAAATCGAACTTTTCCCGCAGACTCCGGATAAACTATAATAATAAATCGTTTTTTTTTTTTTTTTTTTTTTAATCTCAAAATTATGATTTTTTTTCGTCAACATTTTTTAGGTCGTAATATTATAATACGAAGGTTTTTTTTCCCTGCAATTGTAACGACGAAAATATATTATTTTTTTCGTTATTTAAAAATAATAACAAAACGGTTTTTCTGTTTTTCGTTAAAGATAACCCCGTCGAGTTAGGTTCCTACGGTATAATTTATTATAATTTTTTTTTTTTTTTTAAGTATACGTTTGACGTTTATATGTTAACCAAATCCGCCGGATCGAAAAAACCGAATAATTTGAACAAGTACGCCCGCAGCTTAAAAATCCGATAACAATTACTCATCTCGCGAAATAACACATTTTTTTTTAATACACCGTCGAAGCGTGAATTCGATTTGGAATTCTTTTTTTTTTTTTTTTTCTAGTGGAATTTATTTATTTATATTTATTAATAATATCAAGACATAGGTGTATACTCACACAAATGACGGTCTGTCGCGGCGATTACCGTTGGTTAGGCTGTCGTGGTATATCGGCTGTTGCGGCCAAAGAGTTGACGTTGATGTTACAGACGAACCGACTTTGGCGCTCGTACGATTGTTTTATATACGAGAACCCGGCGGCGGCGGCGGCGGCGGCCGCGGTGGTGGCGGAGGAGTTGTCGCGGCCGCGGTCTGTCGGCACCGCAGCCGTCGCCGCCGGCAAGGGTGGGGAACTTTGGTTTCACTCTTCGGAGAATGAAAAAAAAAAAAAAAAAAAAAAAAAAAATACGATTTGTACAATATAATATTCGTTATTATTATTATTATTATTATTATTATTACTATTACTATTATTATTATTGTTGTTTTCTATATTAATACCGCCCGGCCCGCCCGTTCGTATAATAATAATAATAGTAATAATAATATTGTTATGAATTATTCATATGGATTTAAAAAAAAAACGATTACCGTAATATGTCGGGTGCCAGGCGATCATATCGATATGACGTCCTGTATATATATATATATATATAATGTATTAAAAAATGTACTAAATAAATAATATAACAACAAAGGTCGTCGAGTACAAAATAAATAAATAGAAATATATATATATATATATATAAAAAAATTGTTACATAAAACAAAAAAATAAAATAAAATAAAACTGGCAATACCAACGACATTTTGTCCGGATATTAAAATATCCGCCGGTCTATTATGTATTACGAGAACTGCGACCGGTGGCGTGTCCGGGGCGTAGAGGCTAGGGGTTATATTCATTTACCTATCACCCCGGCTTAAATATACATCGTTCGTGAGTATTTTAATAGTAATTTAATCTCGAAATGTATATAAATTTCAGTCAAGTTACGAGGAAAATCTCGATTTGTTAAATAAAAATTTACATTTTCGGATCCGGTTTTAAAATTTACATTGCCGGGTTAAGACACGAAGAAGAAGACTCTCCTAAGATTTATTCGTGATAGGAGGGTATTCTTCGTCGTGTTTTAACCCGATAATGCAAATTTTAAAACCGGATCCGAAAATGTAAATTTTTCTAACAAATCGAGATTTTCCTCGTAACTTGGCTGAAATTTATAAGAGATGGCAAAACTTGAGTTATCTTAGAAAAAAAAAAAAAAACCTCAACATTTAAAAGAATATAGCCAATTTCTGCCACGGACGCCACAGATTTAAGAATACCCTGGCACGAAAAGATTTATTCGTGATTATTATTATTGAGGTGTCCCGGGTACCGAGTCCTGAGTGTAAAACGACATTTCAAAAGTATAAAAATTGTTTTTTTTTTTTTTTTTATTTTGTTTTTCGTGCCAGGGAATTCTTATATCTGTGGCGTCCGTGGCAGAAACTGGCTATATTCTTTTGAGTGTTTTTTTTTTTTCTAAGATAATTTAAGTTTGGCCATCATACGCATAATATTAACACATAACGAATTATCGGTCCTTGCTCGTATAGATAACGTATAAAATATAAAAAATATATAATCAGTGGAATAACTGGGTAAAATACTAGGGGAGGAGGCAACTAATTTATTCATCAAAATTAAAACCACGAGGGGCGGTGTAAATATATTTGTATATTATGTATACGAAATAATCAAAGACTGACTAACTTAATAACAAATCTCTTAATTCTTAATTAAACAAAACTTAAAAAATAAACGAAAGAATACATCATTATTTTTATTGTTAGTTTTCTGATTTTTGTAACCCAGATAATGCGATAACGTTGACAATACTTTGTTTACAAAAACTTTTACGAAATAATTCGAACCAAAATAATATTTTTATCTTATGATTATAGTAAAGCTAATGCAAATGCATATTGCATTTTCTCTAATATTTTAGAAAACTCAGAGATTTGTACTGTTGCCGCGTGCCCGAGCTATGCGAGAAAACTGATACCTTTGCCGCTCCGCAAAAATTTCACGCGGAGGGACCACTCGAAACACGTACGGATTTCCCGGCTATTTACACGATAATATGAAAAATCGGCGTGTGTTACCACGCCGCGAATTTTTTTTTTTGTAAAACATTTTTTTCGTCCGTATATTTCAACGTGCACAAATTAATAATGATAATTCGTAATAGCCGAACGCACCCAACCACACCCTCCTCCTCCTCCTCCTCCTCCTACAGGTTGTTGCGCGCTCGAGATTTTCGGTACAGAAATATGTAATGTTCACTACTATGTATTTTGTCATCACCGTGTAATTTTTTCGTATTCGTTTTTTTTTTTCGCCATCTCCCCCCCAAAACACATTTGTTTCCGGCCAATTATACGCGTTTCATTTTACCGCGTCGGCATTAATAATATTATTATATTAACGTAATATTATTGGGTCGGAAAATATTTTGAAAATTCTATCGTATCGCACGAACGCCGCGAATCGCGTACGTCCTTATAGATTATTTAGTAAGTGTACGATAATAATATTTTCGATATATATATATATATATATATATATATATATATATATATATATATATATATATATATATATATAGGCAGAGAAACAATTTTTTTTTTTTTTTTTTTTTATCTTTTTCGCCCGCAATTATTTTCCGCCCGCAATTATTTTCCGCCGGCGAATTATACGCTCGGATAAATAATATTCTCGTTGTTCTGCGTTGCGTTCGGTAAGGTGCCTGTATATAAAATTACACTTGTACACGTATATTGTTAATTATCATATTTTCCGGTTATATTGTGACTATATCGGAAAAAAAAAAAAAAAAATGGGAAAAAAAACAAATCCAAAGACCTTGGAGACAACGATTTATTCCCAATTATATTATACGAGGTGAATTATTTATACTACTCGGTAAGTAGCGAACCGTTGAACAATCCGGCTACGAGTTCGAATGACCCAGAATGAAATCCGCGAATCGTTTTGTACTTCTACGGGTTGGCGATTAATCTATTTATTTTTGTCAATGGTAAAAAACGATTTTTTTTTTTCAATATATTTTTATTCAACGACGACGACGACGGTCTATAAACTATCGACGCGTTAATTATAATGCGTACGTATACACGTATATTTTCGAAATCACACTGCAGCTGATAATCCGATTCGATAAGTTCCGATAAATTCGTTTGAAAATATTTCAATATTTCGAATCCGACAGTATTTTTAATCGACCGTGTTGTATTTTGTATACGATTTTTCTGTTCTGCGATAATATATCGGTACATTTCATGAAAATGTAAAAAAATCCCAGTCAAAATAAATTACATTATATAGGGCAGTATAGTTGTTGACCAAAAAAAAAAAAAAAAAACTAAACTAAAAATGGCCAAATCAATTTTGTTCAGTATAAGCCACAAAAATGTCATTTGGAACGGAATGTATTATTGCAACGCGTATTTAATTTGAAAACAATAAAATAACATAATGTTAATGTGAATGAATTCATATTTCTTATTTGAAAACACAAATTACATTAAAAAAAAATAAAACTACTCTCGGTTTAAAATCGGTTTATACGTTTATCGGACACGATAATAATTCAGTATAGAACGTTTGAGTTTCGTACGACTTGATTAATATTGATCATGACAAATGTAATTAAAATATATTATTTGTTAATGTTTATAGTGGCTTTTTCTAAAATTTTTTATTGGAAAAAAATAATGAATATTTACAGTCTGTAGCAATTTGTACAATAAGCAAATGGGATAATTACAGAATATTTACATAACATGAATAATTCCGAGTAGGGAGGCTGTCCAGTGACAGAACCCTCAGGAAAAAAAAAAATAAATTACTATTTGGTTTTTGAAAAATGCCCGTGTACCTATACTTACACAAATATTTTCAAATATTTTTATATAAAAACGCTTTACAGGTTTTTTTTTTTTTTTTTAATTCGCACACATTTCGTTGATTCTTAGCGCACCGAATGCCGATCCTTGATTATATCGTTGTATTATTCCTCCTACTTAAATACGTTTAACCTAATCCGATGACGGTCACTGTTACTGTTTGATTTATATATTTTCTCTTGATTAATCGAATCGCGATTCGCGGTAGAGTACCTATAGGTATATAATATCGTTACTGGTATTAACTGCTCGGTCAAGTGAACCAGGTCGCAACTGATGTTTTTTTTTTTTTTTTAGAGTATAGGTATATATAAGTATGTTTTTGTATTTTCAGTGGTAAAACCCCGGAGTAATTCGCCAAACCACGGTTAACAAATACCGTCGAAATTCTCAAGGTATTCTATATAATACCTTTACCGCGCGGTTTTTTTTTTTTTTTTTTTTTTTAAATTATTTTTATAAAAAAAAAAAAAAAAACGCACAGCAGTTTTGCACCGGGTCTGACGATAAAGGTCAGATTAGGTTAGGACGGGAAAAATTCCCACCACTAAAATATATAGGTTTCAGTCGTCGCCCATGATTATGTGTACGTTGAATATTGAAACAAAACGATACAAAACATCGATTAATAGTCGTCAAAACTTTCTAAATGTACAAATGATTTAAAACAAAATCAAACATTTTGACAAATAAATTAGAGAAATATTACAAAACAAAAAAATAAATAAATAAAATGTTTATATATATATATATATTCTTGAAATCATTTTTTAATTCTATTAAATCGCGTTATATTTTTTTTTTGGTAAAAATGCTGTATGCGCAATGTTCGGCCTCCGCACGGTTAGAAAATCGTTCCGTCGCCGCTGAACGTAATCCTAATAAAAAGCGCGAATTATAATAATTATTAATATTTTTTACTATTATAAAACGGAACGGGGTGTAATTAGAGTATGTACCTTGTAACATATTATAATATTGTATATAAGTAATACCTATATATTATTTTAATAATACACTTTCTCCGTTATCAGATTTTTTATACCGCCGAGTTACATTGTCGGTTTGAAAGTAATAATATTAATTCAACTTTTTTTTTTTTTTTTTTTTTTTTTTATAGACGTAGTGTGCTTTTTAAACGCGTTAATGAATAACGATATAAAAAAAAATATTAGTTCACCGAGAAGAACGTAAGATTTAGAGAGGAATTAATATATTTTTTTTTTTTTTTCATCTGTAACGCAACGATAAATCGTTGCTAACGAAAGACGATTCTGAGCGAAGTTAGGTCAATCGCGTTTTGAAACGCCGTCGAATTTTTACGGTTTCCGTCAAAATTTGCACATTAAACACGCTTTAAAAAAAAAAAAAAAAAAAAATTAAGGTTGTCGACATTTTCATTATGGCTAACGATGAACCTTGTGTTACGTTTCCCACCGTTTTTTGAGATGCCGAACAAATTAAATCCGCATAAAACCAAATAAAAACTTTGAAAAAACTAGAAAGTTTAATGTGGCTAAAAATAAATTGCCGGTACAAGGAATTCATAAGGATACGGTGAACATTTCTAGTCGCTAAAATTATTTTTTCACTAAAAATCTACAGAAAACCGTTATTGCGTAAATATTCTCGTTTCCTCCCCTCCCCGTTTTTGGCCTTTGCTAAGAAACTACGAGGGAAATCAAAAAAACGACCTCCATCTAAAAACCCAGTCCGATAACCTTACCCCCTCATTTTTTTATTGGGCTTGGAAATTCTGGTAGAAAAAAATTGTTCACGGACGGTACATGACATATTATAGTAAAACGTTCGGCATATAAATAAATAAAATAAAGTTTTAATCGTGGTCCACACACGATTGAGATCTATCGCGATAGATGAGAAATTCGCAATCAACATGGTAACTCTACCGAACAGTATAGAATAGTGTTTCTCAACCTTTTTTTACAGCAGTGGTGACTCTTAAATATATATATATATATATACGCACGTATGGGGATTACAATTGAAAATAAATACTAAAGTGCATTAAATATTGCAGTTTTTTTTTTTTTTAACAGTTTCAACTGTTTATCCGTTTTTCTACCATAAATATAAATACAAAATCGTCATTGTTTCTATAAGCCCGATACCGAAATAAAATTAGATTAATATTAAATCATGTTTGTTGGTGACCCCGGGGTTGAGAAACACTGGTATAGAAGACCAATATAGCAGTGGCGTAACTAGGACCATTTTTCTAGGGGATGATATGAATCATAAAAATTACAACTACCCACGAAATTTCGTTAATATTTTACACGATACATTATAATAATAACCGTCGTTGGATTCACAACTGCCATCTTTATAATAATATTTTATTACATGCTTTATTATCGTCATCTGGGTAACATAAATCGCATACGAACTGAGCATATTTGAAGGGGGAGAGGGGAACGGGGATCACTACCGAGTACGCCACTGAGAAGACGTGATAGCAGAGTAAATTTCGATAGATACGTTTTACTTTAAAAAAAAAAGTGTGTCACGAAACGACAGTAAAATAGTATTGTGTGTTCGCACGACGACACTGTTATCACAACTGTCGTGATTTGTAGTACAACACTGTAGATTATAGTCGATGGTTACTGTCGCGAGAGTGATATAATAGCGAACACGTAATACTCTGTTTTACTGTCGTATCACAACACTTTCACAGACGTTTCTATCGAAATTCACTTAACTTTACCAAACAGAGTTACTGGAACGGGCCTAATTCTATAACAATATAATTATCGGGACGAATTATATATTATTATTATTATTATACAATCGAGTTGTTATTTGCCCGCTAAGAATGGAATTATTTATTTTTTAAGTAGTTAACAATCGAAATTTTTTATAGGTTTTTTTTTTTTTTATACGTGTGTTGCTTTTTTTTTTTGTTGTTGTTGGATATTTTACCCACCGCGGCGTAACGTGTCCAAAAATCAATAAATTAATATTATCTTCGTGTAACAACCCGGTATTTCTTTCTTATTTTTTTTTCTCTATTTAAAGATGGATTTTTATTTTCACAAAATGTTATTATACCTATCGTCTTGAACGATTTAATAATAATATGTACTTACGACTACGACGACGAGGACGACGATTTCAAAAACCGGTCGACCAATTGCATAATAACGATCGGTTGGCGTTTGGCCATCATTGTGTCGTCGATGACGTGTCCGTATATATTATTCGGAAATCCAAATGTTCTTATTACTTACACTTATCGCGTTCTACAATGCAAATTAAGTAATATTGTTAAAATATCACCGGTAGGTATTATAATAATATAATATTATTCATAATTATTATAGTATTTCACGAACGAAACGGGCACGCCGGGACACTTTCATCGTGTTGTACAAATGTGTTTATAATATTATTTTCGAAATGTTTTCAGTTTACAAAAACCAGTGGCGTATTTACATCCTTTTTTTTTTTTTTTTGGTGGGTGGGTGGGTGTTATAATAGTCAAATAATTGTATAAATCGATATAAATTGCATAAACCAATTTTTAAAGAATTCGAATTAATGAATCACAAATTATATTATAAACTCTAGTTTTCTTTTTTTTTATTGGCCAATTCATCAATACCTTCATCGGTCTGTATATCGGATTCTCGACGAATCCATTAACACGGCAAGGCCATTAAGTCTTTTCTGGAACAAAATGCACTCGAAAATTTAGTACGTTTAATTAAGAATTATATATTTTTGGCGATTGGCAATTATTTATTTGCCTCGGATATTGGATCTGCTTAGGTACATTTTTATACGTTTTAATGTCGAGAAAAATCTATCGGCTATTGCAGTCGAAACAGGCAATGTGGCCAGAATTTGTAAAAGCTCGAAAATATTTGGGCACATATCGTTACATATTGAAAGAGCTTCCATTGCGTTTTTAGATTTTGTAGGCAGTGAATTATTTTTACGTATCCAATATCTTAACTCCGACATTAGAACGTCTTCATTATGATCAATTAAATCAATATCATAATGATGAATTAAGTGAAAACACCAATATTATCGTACACTGGTTTTATTAGAAGTAAATAAATATTTTATATAAAAATAAATTAATGAAGTCGAACAAATACATCAATTAAATGTTAAAATATATAGTTTTTTTCATTATAATTTACAAAATAAACCAACTACAATTATATTATTAAATGTTTAAAATTTGAGGTCTTCAAACATCCTCGATGGGGGGGGGGAGAGGAAAACCCCTAATACCCCCCCCGTAAATACGCCACTGACAATAATATTATGATAATTAACTTTTAAAAAACGACAATCGTTTTAAAAATTTGATTCCGCTGACATTAAGTGCGTTTTTTATTGGGTTCAATTAATTCACGTCCAACTATTTAAACGTCAATTTAAAATTCATTTTAGTTTCAACGCAATAATTTAATTCACAAGTCATTTAAAAAAAAATACAAGCAATTTACTAGGATAACAGAATTAATATAGTTGGACGTTTTAATATATGGACACCAAAATCGGTACGTTATTCGTTGATGGACATTAAAAAATGTTAGTGGCCATAAAGAATTATACTTAAAATATGTAATGGAGTTAAATATATGGACATATCGTCTGGGCGTCAGAGATTTTTCGCCTATGCAGTTTTATTAACAAGATGATGGTTTTCTTAATCGAAACAGGCCGTGGCTTTTGTTTTGTGTTTTCCATTTTTTACATATTTTTTTTATTGATTTAAATTGCATACCTAACAGTATATATTTGTTTACATTTATTTGTATATTTTTAGGAAAATCGCTGCACATTTTATGCATTCGTACCGTTCCTTTACAAAAAGTGCGGTGTTTCGATCTAAAATTTGTATACGTTTTCTTTTCTCTGTGCTCCGATTATGAAAAAGTATACGTTACCAGTGACTGGGCATACTTCAACGAATTTAGGAAAAATAGTCCAAAATCAAAAACGGGGAACGGGAACAATAGGGAAAGTACTTTCTCTTAAAAGTTATTTGTATACGAAAACTAAAAGTCTAAAAGAAAATGATTATATTATTTTTTATACAATTTGTTGTTTTTTTGTTTGTTATTTTTAAATAATTAAGTTTGAATATATTTTTATTTTATTATTATAACTTTTGAGTGCAAACACTTTTGGTTTTACATTCAAATTAATATTTTCCATATTTTAATTATCGCGAGCGAAGCGAATGGCCACGGGGCCCGGTGCTCTAGTGCCTCATTGTATAGAATATTTTAAATTATTTAAATTATTCAAATAAATTTGGTAACAATACATCGTGAATTATAACGTTTGCCAGCACTTTTATATCGAGCTCGTTTTTTTTTTTCATTTCATCGTAGGCACTGCATCATCATCATAATAATATTCATTATATTATCCAATACTATTTATATGGTTAAATTTCGAAAAAATAATTTATTATTATTTTTTTTTTTTTAAATTACCTACCGTTTGTATTCGGTTTTAAAACCGCAATATTAGATAAAAGGCACCGGAAAGATTTCCAATTTCGCCTATGACTATACGCGAAAACGATTTTTTTTTTCTTTCGTGTTCACAAAATAAAATATACTAAATTAGGTTTATTTTATACGCAAATGCGTGGGTATATAATAGTCCACTAGGCTAAAATAACACTAGAAACAACACTGTAATTTGTTACGCTTAATATACCTACATTTGTACATATTATAATAAGTATTATTATATATTATAATATACTGGTTTTCGTTGTGTGTTTCGCAAAAACCAACGCTAATAATAATTTATTTTTTTGGGCAAAACTTTCTTGCGGCATTCAAAATGCAGGTGGGCGGGTTTAATTTTCTCGCATACAACACACCTGTGCGCACACTAACGAAATGACAATTATATTTAGCGAAGTCGAACATCACTGAACACGGCATTACCCACTTACCTATTTTGTTCAGTCATACCGAAGTGTTTTCTCTCGGTTTTTTTTTTTTATTTTATTTTATTTTTTTACAATAAATATTTCTCATTTTATACGAAAACGTACACGAAACCATAATCGTTATTATATAAGCAGTGCTTACAATCGCCAGACAGTGAAAATCAGTGCAAAAACGTTCCTCGGTAACGGATACGGTCGTGATACCTGCGGTTAACCGTTTTTGTGGTATTTTTCTACTATCGTCTGTTCATTTACCCACCTGTTGCCATTTATTATATATATATATATTTTTTTTTTTTTAAATAAATAAGTATTAGTCGTTAATATTTATTTATCGTCCTGTGTTTACCTCGATGCGAACGGTTTTTTGGACATTTTTTTTTTGGCGATGATGTGTGGGGGAGAGGGTGGCTGGTATAATAAAATTGATTTTCGTCCATCATATTCCCCTCACGCGGACCAATGTCTCGAATTCTGGAATTGTAATACTCCGCCTGTCCATACGGATTGTTTAAACGTTAATAGTATATATATATGGGGGAAAAAAAAAAAATAAAACTATAAAACGTTACGCAATCCAACACGTACAAAGTACGCATTATGTGTCAAGTATAAACGCTACGAATCAAACGGTAAACGCATATAGGAGGTGTATTATATATCTACGGACAACACTCGACAATATATGAAATTTCGACGGTTTTATAGAAAAATATGTCTTCTGTGTATACACACGCGCGCGCACTAGACGATTGTTCGTGTTGAATTTTAATTGTGCTGCCCATGTATTATATACGACGACGACGACGCAACGTCATTAGTGTGTTGTCGTATATATTATATGATGTTGTAATACGGATTTTACGAGTGCCTATACCTACATTAGAGTTTTGAAACTCGTACGAGTCTCAGGGTTTTACACGGCACCAAGACCCGCGGGTACGCCGTTATTAAAACTTCACGACTCATTAATAGAAAACAAACACAATTCTCATATATATCGAGCTAGTGCGTGTGTGTGTGTGTGTGCAATGTAAATTGCATAAAAACAAACAATGAATATATATTTATATTTATATAGGTATATATAGATACAGTAGAGGTAGATGTAAAATATTGTTTGAGAACAGATTAATACGAGAGAAAAAAAAAAAAACAAAAACAGTGTTTCGCACTGGGCGGGCCACCTGTTGTTATATAGATATATAATATTATGGGCGCGAAAAGTTATCGGCAGGATAGAATATAAAATATATTATTGAGCGTAGATAATTCAATGTACTGTTAATACTATTAATTACTGTTAAATCATTTTTTTAAATTTTTTTTTTGTTTTTTCCTAACGTTTTTCGATAACAAAACAATAAATCGAAAATGATTGTATTAGCACTGTTGTATAACTCTGCAGTGGCGTACGGTGATATTTGATTATATTGGGTAAGCGCTCGAAATAAAATTTCACATTAAATATTTAAAAAAGAAAAAAAAAAGGGTGTTTTATAAACAAAATCCATCCGTATTTTTTATTTCGCATATTCGTTTATAATTTTACCATCAAATTCTGGATTGTTTTGTTTCTTCGTGCGAGAGTTCTTTTTCGATTGAAATTAATGATAAAAAAAACCTTTTTCGTCCTCCGGTAGACCTTTGGTACACTTTAATTCGTTTGAACACCGAATAATATCGTTCAACAGAAACCGTTGTACTGAGGAATAGTTGGAATAGTTAAAATTAGTTGACCAAGTTTAAATAATCCTAGGAATGCCGATATTCATTTAAATTTTTTTGACTAAACCGTATGGATTAAAATTATAAAAATTCTTTAGATGCGTACAACACAATCGATTCGTTTCGTAAACTAATAAAATCAAAAATATCTCTTCGAAAATTGACTCTCGTAAGTTTTCTAGCGTAGAGTTTGGAAATTCTAGCTTGTGGGCACGTCGACGATTGACAACAAAATAATATTAACAGCTAATTAATGTACCCGTGTAATATAATAAAAGTGTGTTGATAATAAATCCGATATGCAAAGGCAAAATAAATTCCATTTCTTTCGAAGAAACCTGATAAATTGCTTTAAATTGAATATACTCATATAAGTATTAATAAATAGTAGTCAATTTCAATGTATAAGTCGCGCATTGTCGTTTAACATAGAAACTGTTAAACTTTTTATTAGAGTTCGGGTTTTAGGGGTCAACCTCGCCTCCTCGCTCCCCGAAATTTTACGAAAACTTTTCTAAGCATCATTGTGTAATGTCCACTTTATAAATATTAATTACAAAGTACACAACCTCAACACACTACACATTAAAACAAATTTAAAGAATGTGCGCTGTTTACAAACCTTCATTACCAAATGTTGATACGAATGACGTTGTGATAAGAATCTGGCAATCACAGTGGCAAAACGTGGGGCAGATGATTGATGATCGCTCAAAATGTTCATTAACTACTTTAAGCCAAATGTCTAGCGATTTCTATCCACATATAAAGTGCTTTTTAATACTAGCTACATTGCCTATAACGACTGTTATTGCAGAACAATAACATGTTTACAACATTGCGGGGACTGAAAACGTATTTAAGAAATAATATTGGACAAGACCGGCAGACAGGATTAGCTCTCATGAGTATTTATAGAAATTATGGCATTGATATTGACGAAGTCTTTAAGAGATTTGCACGACTACCTCGAGAATTCGATTTTGTATTAAAAAAATTAATGTGTCTATGTTATCCAATTATTGTTTATGTTCTTTTAATTTATAGAAGTTTGCTTTGAAACGGTATTCAAAAATATTAAACGTATAACGTATATTATACTATTATAGTTATACATAGAAATTAATGTTTTGAAATGTTGACAACATTTTTAATGAGAAATAAATAATCCTACAATTGAAATGATGTAAACTTCTTGTTATATAAGTATGCAAGTACACAACTTTAAACCCCCCTCAAAATATGTTTTTGTACACGTACCATGGCTATATACGTATATACGTAAACGGTATTCGATTGCAATTATTGTCCGTGAGTTGAAAGAATATTAACAAAATTATAATGGATAAAAATAAATTATAACATTTGTATCTGCATAAAAAAAAAAAAAAGAGGAAAAAAAAAAGTAAGTTCTGTAAAATCGCTTTGATATATATATTAATATTTAAAATGTTGTAACTAATTTTTGTGCATTTCTACAGAGCCGACAGTGTTACAATCAGTAAATCGGAAAATAGGAAAATGCCGAGGACTTATACGGTTATCGTCAAAATTTGAACTTTAAACGATATAAAAAAAAGTTATTGCGTACAGTTTTTTTTTTCTTTTTGGCCATTAAATACGACTAACGGAGAACCGTGTATCGAATTTCTGTGCATTCCTGTCGGGCCAGGAAAAATTTATTCACATAAAACCAAATAAAAACTCGAAAACAAGTCAATGCCTATAAGTAGGCCATGCGTATGTATAGAAAACATTAAGAAATTTATTAAGAATATTAAGAAAACAACGAAAAAAAAAAAACCCCTCGACGTACCGACGAGATCCAAAATTCTTTCAGAAAAAGTACTACACTTGAAAACCGAAGCGAGATTTCCGGTAGAAAAGTTGTTAACAGACACAATTTAAAGCACTACAACAAATTTCCAATAGCTATACGTATATAACTAAAAAAACGCCAGAATTTTTTTAAGAATTTCACCGTGTCTAGAAAGCGCCAATGTAAATGCCCGGTGAAAGTTTCACGTCTTTACGGTTATTTTCAACTGGATTACATAAACAAATAAAAATTCAAACGGTATTACAGCGTAAATATTCCCGGTTTATTTTCCCCATTATTAAGAAAACCACTATGAAAACGAATAGACAAAATGTTCTACCCGAATAAAACACCACTTGCAAGTTGCAAGTGATCTGGCGAAATCAATGATGATGATCGGTGCAGGATTTTTGGTAGTAAAACAGGAAAAAAATCACGTAAAACGCACAATTATTCTTCTCGTCCTCACTACGCTCAGAATCTAAAAAAAAAAAAAAACCAACCGTACATTAACGCGAACATTATTTTACGGAAACTTTTTTAAATATTATAATTTATATAGATAATTGTATGTTTTGTTCGCTTATTGCAGCCGACTTAAAATCAATACAAAATATCCTTAGAAGCTAATTAATACCATAATTACAGACAATTATTTTGTTAACGAAATATACAATGGCAAACTGGAATTATTCAACTTAAGTTTGTTTTAAACGAAAAAAAAAATAAGTAATCGTTTTAATAAAAGTGAACCGTACTGTTACACAACTGCATAACCAACACCAGATCACCAGAATGATTAAAAAAAAAAAATAAAAAAATAATAAAGAAGTTATATTGTATTGGTTTAGTAACTAGTTTATTATTTTTTTTTCGACTATATTTCATTTCGGAATAAGTATTCATTATAAATTCTCAAGAAAAAAATACAACAAAAAGATTTATTTGCTAACGATGGTTCTATTGTCTTTTGTTCGTGTATTGCGCAATAAAAAAATATTATGCCCACTGACCACTAATCATCATTAATCACGACTAATCATGATTTACGATCTCATAATCTATTTCGTCTTAGTTACATTTTATGAAAATTGACAAATAATAAAATATATATATATATGTCGCATACAATGATATTATCGTAGGATGTTATTTCGAAACTTAGAAAAAAACCAATTGTTAATTTTTATAATCAGATTGTTTTAATAAACGGTGGGTATGCAGTCGTATATATATATATATATATATATATATAAAACTATTTATGCGCTAAATCCGTCCCGGTCGAACTGACGAAATCACATTGGTCAACACGTAAACCGTGGCGTTCAAGTTGAAATTCTAGAAAGTTAATTGAACGAAAATTGCAAAATTTAAAGAGAGGAATCGTCCCGTGGGGGTGCTTTCTCTAGAAATATTGTTCAAACGTAAAAGTTACCTACTTGGTCGCGGTCATTAGTTCTCGCATTTTTTAAACAGCAAAAATATCCGTGTCGACGTAAACGCCTCGATCGGAAAGTCCAATGTTACAATCTAAGGACAACCCAAAAACGACGTAATTTATTTCAGACATTTTTTTCCAAAAATTTTCATATCGTTACATTTTGTATGCCAATTGTTGCCGAAAAGTTTATTTCGAATCGGTCACGACACGACGTGTAAAAATAACAAAAACTATTCGATTGTTTCGACGTAAAAATTGTACCGGCGACTAGAACGCCTAGAATAATAAGAACGTGGCTGATCGATTTCCGTTATCAATGATGATAATATTTCGTATTATCAATTAATATTGGAATT
The DNA here is from genome assembly GCA_956483605.1 of Tuberolachnus salignus. Lineage (NCBI taxonomy): Eukaryota > Metazoa > Arthropoda > Insecta > Hemiptera > Aphididae > Tuberolachnus > Tuberolachnus salignus. The sequence continues at coordinate 20,606,047 of OY101431.1, read as the reverse complement.
TTTTACTTTACGGTAATCGCGTAATTGCGTTCGTGTTTTCGTTTTTTCGTACGTTCGTTTATTTTTTAATATCGGAGCGATTATACTATATGGAAATATTTCCCATATTAATTACAGATAACCGCGGACCAGAATTTAATCTACGCCGATATTAATGTTTGAACGAAAAATTACAGGCTCTCTATTGAGGAATATATTTTTTTTTTTTTTATCAATGGGGTCCTATGACCCTTAGGGAATTTTCCCCGTAGTCTAAATGCAAATAAACGATAGAAAAAAAAAAAAAAATGCAATTAAAGTATGTACTACTACTACTACTACTACTACGATTACAAGTGCATTTTTTAACCTAGTAAACTGGGCAACACAAATGTGGCTCGGTGAAAATATTTTGTCGCCTAGTCCGTTATATTTTGAAAATATTAGGTAATAAATGGGTGTGGGGGAGGGAAATATGTAAAAATGGTAAAAAAAATGTACTGGCGATGGCGTTGGAAATACAAATTTAGACCCGAGACCGGCAGTAGTAAAATTTTACAAAAAAACAATAAAAACCGATACGACTGTCATAACGAAGACTCTTACGAAAATAGTTTTATTTAAATTTGTGTAACATATAAAAACACTAAATTACATTTTCATTCGAATATTAAAAGTTGTTAATATCTTCAACGGGTAGTAAAGAAAATCATTTCAATTTCGATTAATTTTTTTTTTTTTTTTTTGTTTATTATTGTATCGATTACTATCGGTTTCTTCTTAAATACGTGTAAAGGTACTGACATTTTTTTTTTTTTATAATAATCGGTGATCGATTGTGAACTATCACACTTCCTGGTGGGCCGGTGGCCAATATGAACCGCAGGAAAAACATGAAAATGTACGGCAATAACGGTTCCTCATTTGTTTTTTTTTCCCATTTAATTTTTTTATTGTAATTCGGTTAAAAATGATAGTAAGAGACCGGCAACGTTCACAGAATATTAATATTGGTCCTTTTTTGGCGTGGAAAACATTCTGACGATTTCGAACTATTTATAGACATATGTTTTAACACAGGTATAGTTTTAATTTGGTTTTATGCGATGGATACAACTGTTTTGGCCGAGTAGGAACGATTGAAAATCGTATACGAGGTTCGTCGTAAGTTGTACTTAAAAGTGAAAAAAAAAAATAAATAAATAAATAAAAAGGTGAAAATAATGCAATATTTTTGTTTTGTTTTTTATAATCCTATACGAATCGCGGCATTTATTTTTTTTTACTACGTCTAAACCGGCCGTCGTTTATGATTTTTCAGAGCCAAAAAACGTACGCGCCGATCCGTCACTGGTTAGGTTAACACACGGGCTGAAAAGTCCCGGGCCTAACAAAGACAACGTGGTTCTTTAAAAATTAAATTTATTCATCAACGTAATCTCCATCAAGAAGCAACACAAACATTCCAACGCCGCTCTAACATTTCAATACCATTCTTGTGGAATGATTTATCTTTTGCTTCAAAATAGGTCTCAGTTTCACCGATAACCATTCTTCGTTCGAGCGAAATTTCTTACCGGCGAGCAAATTTTTTTGAGATCTGCGAATAGCCAGTAGTCGCTGGGAGCCAAATCTGGAAAATACGCTACACGCGCAAGTAATTTGATCTTTAATCCATGTAGTTTTGCCATCGGTGCATGTTGTCTTGATGAAACAACATTTTTTTTCTTTGCCATATGCGGTCGGTTTTTTTTTTTTTGTTGCAATTTAAACGCTATTACAATATTCACTGTTGATGGTATATCCCTTCTCGAGGTAGTCGATGAATATTATACCTTGCTTATCCCAAAATACCGAGGCCATAACCTTTACAGCTGATTCTTGTGCTTTCGGGCGCTCTGGACGAGCTACACCGGTTGCTGTCCACACAGATCTGACTATCGTTTTGATTCTGAAGTGATGGATCCGTGTTTCATCCATTTTCACGTATCGACGCAAAAATTTCGGTTTATTACGTTTGAACACTGCTTAGAATCGTCGACACGTTGTTGTTTTTGCTCGACAGTGAGGAGCTGTTTATATTAGTCGTCGGGGTACTCCGGCTACGTATTTTAATTAGGTTTGCTCGTAGTTTGGTGAAATATTTTCTCGTTACCCCGGCGAAAATGTCTTGTAAAATAAAAAAAAATAAATAAATAAAATCCACCTATCCAGTCTATTATAAAATAAGTATACAAAACCGTACGAAACGCGTATTCGCGTGGGAAAACGAGTAACCTAATTTATGTATATATATATATAATATTATAAATAAAATCTATGCAGACGGACGCGGATTATTATCCTGGCACTGGTCGTATATTATAAAATTGTATATATCGACAGAAAAAAAAAAATTAAAAAAAAGGAACCGCGCCGTGGTAAAAAAAAAAAAAAAAAAAAAACTAGCTCGTTTAAAACCTATCTACTTCCTACATATATATAAACGCGATCATAAAGAAAAGTTGAATGTTGTAGTGAAAGTGTTCAATAATATAATACGCAAGCCCGGTCGTGTAGCTATGCGCGTACGTATTCGTATAGATTCTGTAAATCGGCAAAAAATGTTTTAATAAAAAAAACCCGCGTGGGGATATTTATTATATACAAAAAGCAAAAAAAAAAAATAATGTAATAATATAATATACGAGATATAGGTAATCGGCCCAGGCGATTTCTTGATCGTTTTCGGTCTCACGATCATCCCGTGTAAATTCGACAAAAGGAAAACCGTCGCCGTCCGAAACCGGTCACATTTATAAAAATTACACAACAGATAAAATAAAAAATAAAAAAAAATCAACCGTCGAAATTGTAGGAACCTACACAGTATATTATTAATAACGATAATTAGTAAATCGTTATTTTCACTTATAATTATATTATAATATTGTTAGATTATTAAAAACAAGCACGTTTAATAATTTACGTATATAAACCCCGGCGTTAAATAATTACCTGTTGCAGGACTCCGTTGAAAAAATAAAAAAAAAAAATAAAAAAATACCTACAATGTATAAAGTAATAATTTATAACGTATTAGAAACGTGCGGCTAACGTGTTTTTTTATTTTAGAAAAAGATTTATTGGAGTAGTCGGAGAGTCTGTGTGGTTGGGCGTACAGGGGGGGGCACTTTATATTTTATATCCTTGTATACACTACGATAAATCATTGCCGACGAAAAATTGATTTATACGGTTATCATAAAAATCTGAACTTTACTAACGCTTTCATAATAAATAAATACAAAAATCGTGCCTATGGATTTTTTAAGACATATGAGCAACTTCTTATGGACTTCGTGCCGAATTTTCGAGCATTTTTATGAAACCAAAGATACGCGACTCGCATTAAAAATCAAATAAACGTATAAAATAACTTAAAAATGTCCATAATAAATATGTTGAACATTTCACTACGGCACGAAACATCCAAAACCGTTATTCTCGGGTTTTCCTCTATTATTAAGGAAACAACAGGGGGGGGGAAATAAAAAATACCGCATTAGTGTACCAACAAGAACAAAAATTCAACAACAGAGCTATCTTGTCGGTTATCGATCGGAGCAATCGGAGCATATATCCGGTAAAAACAAAAAAAAAACAAAAAAACCATATCATATAATAAAAACCAACGTCCAGAATCTAAAATCGAAATTTCGCGGTTACACTAACGAATTATTAACGAATTAATTTTATATCTCCAATTTTGAGGATGACCGATTAGTTAAACGCGAATCGTCAATAAATGATTTATTCGTTTGGTGTGACGTCCGAGCGATGTGGCACCACCCGATACCTCAATAAAAATCATGATCATAATCGTAGAAAACCGGATACAAAAATGCAAAAATAACAAAAATATTTTTGGTTATAAATACGATTATGATTATAAACAAATTGTCATAAAATCGCGTATAGGGTACCCGGGAGGAGTATTTTTTTTTGTTGTTGTTAAATAGCCGAGGGTACAGCGGGCAAACAAACTGGTTGAGAACCACTGCCATAGATTGTATGTATATAGATTGTTTTTTCTCAACAATGAATATATAATTACCATAAGTATAAAAAATATAGATACGAGTATTTAGTTTTTTATAATATACAATAAATATTAACATTTATTAAAAAATATATATATATATATATATATATACCGTATGCTCACGATATAAGGTACGGCTTATTATTTTTTACTGGATGACATAAGATTGAAATGGGATTTTCGGTGCGCATTTTCACGTAGATTTCATATTTTTAATACAATAAATTACGATAGAAAATTACTAATCACTGTTTTTTTTAGTCTTATCCGGGTACAAATAGAAAATTTCGTTAAAAACTCCAGATTATTCGTAAATATTAAATATTTAATCACGTAACTTTGAAAAAAAAAAAATCTTTTTATTTTTTTTACAAAAATTGTTTATCTGTATAACGCCATATTATTTGGTACTTTTTACCAGGAGCCATGTGTACAATGTAGTGTACACGCATTTAATTGCCATTATTGTTCTCGTGTACATTATACTGTGGACGGGTTTTTTTTTTCTACACTAATGTCTAGTACAAAAATGTGTACACGTCTGTACTTATTATTAGACCGAAATGAAATTACGTAGTCCCTAGGACCAGTTTCGTGTACTCGGCAAAGTTAGATAATGGTAAAGTTAGATTTCTTATATAAACCAAGTTTTAATTTTGACCCTTCCAATGGTTTTTATTAGTGAAAACGAATTTTACAAAACATATTACACGTTAAAACAATCTACAGATTACGAATTGATGAATATGACGTACACGTCACACTGCAGTACTGCACAAGTCATAGATGACACTGGACACTACAAAACCATTAGTTCCTTACGCGATAAATATCTAAATTAGATAAGATGACTTAGATGAAATAAAATAATTTTAACGATAATTTATACACTATACAGTATAGATCAAATGTCGTCCATAGGCAACGTAACAACAACTAAAAAAAAAAAAAAAAAAATACGAAAACGATAATGTAGGTTGCCCGATTGCCGGCGCACCTCTTAAATTCACTAGATCCACTGGCCGCCGTGGTCAGTTTGCCTTGGAAAAACCGTACCATTACGTGTACATCTATCTGACACAACATTAATTTTAAAAATATTTATTAGAAAATGCTTTAAAACTACCGACAAAAAAAAAAAAAAAAAAAAAATTATAAAATAATTAAGTATTTACGAGTTATAGTGTTTAAAATTTTTTGGATCGTATGAAAATATTTGCATGTACAAGTACGGAGTTTTCTTCGTATACAAACAAATGTACATGTGCCAGTCATTCTGTTAAAAAAAGTCACTCCACCCGAATCTGTAGGAAAAAAATAAAATAAGAGTTGTTGTTTAAAAAATAAGCAAGTTGTATTGCGCGTGCGCTTACCGAAAGGGTTAAAAATTCGAAATCTACGTAAAAATGTTTATTTCGGTACTCCTCATCGCCCGTTTAAATCTAAGGTCGTCCAATGAAAATATTAAATGATACGTCGTACTGTGAACATGTAAATAAAAAAAAAAAAAACAAAAAAAATGTAGACAAAGAATAAAACAAAGCCCGGATTATTATATAAGAGTTGCGTGAAGTACGACCGGTTTCGATTTCAAAAAAAATCGTCATCGGACAACACGAAAGCGTGTTTTTCATATAAAATTTTGATATTTAACCGAGTATTTATTATTTTTTAAGCGAATATTTTTTTTCGTTTTGTGTAATAAAATTACCGTTTGCGTTTTTAATATTATCGCCCGTTAATCGATCGTTGGGAAACGTTCGAGTCGGCCGTATAAAGCGTACCATAAAATCATTATTATTATTATTATTATTATTATTATTAGGGCGTATATGTTACTACTTCACGGACGGCATTTCTGCTTCCTGTAATATTATTATTATTATTTTTTTTTTTTAAATTTTTATTTTTTTTTTTTTTTTTATGAGGTACAAGTATACGTACCATACACGTGCATAGGTACGGCGTGCAGATAAAAGACTTTCTATTTGGGCCGCCCGAGTCGTATGCACACAATAAAATATATACACGAACAAGATTAATAAATCGTTAATCAATATAGTTTTGTTTTTGTAATAATAATTTCTATACCTACACGATCCGGCGGTTACGTAGGTATTCCGGAATCGGTCTACGCGCTTCGGTTTCAACCGAGGCCGTCCCCTCCCCCCCCCCGACATTATTACTTGATATTAATCAACGTTTTAATTAATCGATTTAGAAAAAAAAAAAATGTTATAGGTGGGAAAAGTCGGGAGGTTTAGGGGGGGACAGTGGACGTATTTACTAGAGGGACAATGAGAGGGAGTTATATCTATTGGATTTAATTTTTTGCTTATTGATTATAGATTATAATTGAAATTTAACATTATTTTTTAATTGTAGTCAAAGACGATATTTCCGAATACTCAGATTTTTTTCTCAACAATTAACCCACCGGTGTGGGTCCACTGTCGCATAGATTGTTTTCCCACTTTAATCTTCTATCTTGTTTTTTTTTTTTTTTAAATTTACCGAAAAAATTGTATTTGTATATGTTATGAGCAGGGCTCCGGATTTAATTGCATTGAAAATCATGTAAATACGCATGCAAATGCATTAAAATATCATAAAAAAATGCACGAAAATACGCACAAAAAATTCTATGCACTCAAATATGTAATTAAATTTTTTATTTTTTTTATTTTAAATGTAATTTCATAAATAATAAAAATATAAATGTGTGAATAACAATTTGTGTTTATACGTTTATGCAGTTAAAATGTTCAGTTTTCTCCGAAGTTTTCTTTTAATAGCTCTGAAAAAATAAAAACAATTTTCTTTGAATATCTATTTTTACTGTTTATTTTGTATATTATTTTACCTTGAAAATTGCATTGAACAATTAAAGATTTTTTTGATATTTTCGAACGTCGATTGGAAGTGAATACATTTTTGTACGCTGAAAAGGAAGGTTCAACGTCATCTGATGTTATTGGACAGTTTTTAAAATATGTGAGATCATTTAAACTCCAATCTTCGGGTAATCCATCTGTATCTTCTTTTCCATTTAGTATCTCAGATATTTTTAAAACGGCTTGAGCCTTTAATTTTTTGCTTATTGATTATAGATTATAATTGAAATTTAACATTATAATCAATAACGAATAAGTAAAAAATTAAATCCCAAAGGGGGGGGAGATATATCTCCCTCATTGTCCCTTAGTAATTTAAATTATAATCTATAATGAATAAGTAAAAAATTAAATCCCAAAGGGGGGAGAGAGATATATTTCCCTCATTGTTCTCTAGTAATTACGCCACTGTCCCTCCTAAACCTCCCGACTTTTCCCCATCTACAACATTTTTATTTTATTTTTTTCTAAATCATTTAATAAAACGTTGATTAATATCAACTAATAATGTCGGGGGGGGGGGGGCGGCCTCGGTTGAAACCATAGCGTAGAGCGTATCAATATTGTTACAAGATCGATAAAACTATGATTATAGAATATATATATCCCGTGGTCGCGATAATCGTTAGATCTACGAAACTCAATAAAGGAGAGGTATTAATTCGATTATTCATTGTTCGCTGTTAACAATTTGTGTGTGTGTGATAATTCATTTATGCCTTGGTGATTCGTTTATAATGTTCATTTTAGAGTAGGAAATTAATTCATTATATGTTAAAAATTATACAAAACATACAAACAAATGCGGAGGAGATAAAAGACGAAATAGCAAAAACACTTATACTATTAGAATTCAAAATTAGCTTTATGATATTTGAAAATACGATATATAACAAAAAAAGCCTATGTATATAAATAAAATATTATTTCGTAAATTGATTAAGCGCATACATTTAATCAACGCAAAACAAATGTTTTCAATTTTATCTCTCCCCGAAAAGAAATCCTAAATACGCCACTGAGAAGCGGAATTATAATAGAAGGAAATTTAATTAAATCTCTGAATTTTTTTCCTTTTTTACGATTTAAGTGCAACTTATGAGAATTTGAAATCTTTCGAAAATTCAACTTGAAAACATCGGTGTCCGCTAGTTTTTAAAAATACAGGTGGCCATTTGAATTTTAAAAGTTATCTCTCCCCCTCGCCTCAACGCTTTCAACAAACAAATGTATCAATACAAAAGTAATCTTCCTAACTTTTCACTCAAAACCATATCTTCGTGATGCAAAGTGCCGGTTTTTCCATTATTGAATTAATATTATTTATTACCCCTTACTCCTCTTCCTGACTCGCAACGAAATCATGTATAAAAAATTCAATTCATAATATTTGGTATGCAATATTTCGATTATATTTGGGTTTGAATATCCGGAGATCATATTTACCTACCTAAAAAAATGTCAGCACAATTAAACGATATTTAGGGGTAGCTATGTTTTATCACTTTTAGGAGTAAGTTTAAAATTAAGAAAAAAAAAACAGGTATTTTTATTAATTTATTATTAAATAAAAAAAAAAAAACAAATATATTATTGGAAAATCTGCGACTAGACTCGAGAAAGTTTTAATCGCCCGAGTTCGTTCGTCTTTATCACATTGAATTTTGAAGTAACGGGATATTGTTTTTTTTTTTTTTTTATGTAAATCGACCGGGATAAATTATCGTTTTCTTTTTCGTCCTTTGTTATACTAGAATTAAATTTTTGAATCGGGACTATGACGCGCTCTGCACAACCATCAACCACGTTCATTCGGTGAACCTTGTCTCGCATTCCATTCTATCAACAATGTTGGGTAGCAATTTACCATCCCAGTGCAAAAAAATGAGGTGTGTTGGGAAGAAAATGAAGCTTTGTTTGTTTCCACGACAGTCTGGCGAATTCGATATCTATTGGTACGCGATAAAGATATATATATATATATGCAACTGGTGTTCCTAAAGCTCGAGCTACAGCCCCTAACGACAAACATTGCATTTCGATCGGACAAGAGAGAGAGAGAGACACGACGTCCTCGGCGAAGACATTTTCGATATTTTGCTGGTATTTTCGATTTTAGTCGTGGTGGAAGGGACTCAAAACTATCAACGTCCGAAGGCGAGTATGAGCTGCTCTTACCGGAATCCGTTATTTCTGAATGAGATGCTACTCCTTGGCTCGCCTGTTTTTCTCCCCGATTTCGTAAGCGTAGTCGCCAAGTTTCGGCTTCTGGTTTTCTCTTTTCGCTTTCGAATTTCTTCGTCATTAACCGCACTTGTCTACACCTGCCGCCATGCCGCATCCACACCCCGTGTCTTCTCGCTGTTGTATAAGAAATATTTCGCAATCTTCATTTTGCATTATATTTATACGTTGAAAACAACGACTGCCGATAAATTTCACGAAAACAATTTTATTTACAAATCATAGCGGCCTCCGCCGAATACGTTCAGAGCGTTCTAGATTTCGGCGTACAAGTATTACAAAAAAAAAAAAAAAAAATGTTTTTGGTAAGCGAGTAAATAAGAGTGCATAATATATTATCATTTGTCCGTTCGCGATTTATTGTTGAATAAAGAAAAAAAAAAAATGATTTTTACCGGTCTAGTCATCCACCGGTTCGATAAGTCGACGTGTTGCATAATATTCTATACGCTGAATAATTTAATGATATGCAAACGACCCGGGCATATATTATACCTACACGTTTATAAAACACACCGATATGTAATAATTTATACTGTTGCACCTGCACAGACTCGACGAGACGAGAATGGTCCGAGACATTTCGATTATAATAATAATTATTACGTCCATATGTCGTCTATATATATATATATATATAAAAAAAAAAAAAAAAAAACCATAAACCTAATATGTAATATATATATAAACGGATGAATCATCCCGGAATACGTGTTTTTATTTTCTTGTTTCTTTAGGAAATCTCCGACTATTTTTTTTTTTTGGTTTTTTATCGCCCCCCTCCCCCCCTAATTATGATTCGCGTATAATATAACAGCCTGTTATATTATTATTTACAGACGGTCAAACGATACCAAAAAATCTCGACATACCCGTCGAATTTTAGACGCCGCGCGCGTATACATAATAACGGATAACAATATAATAGGATGGCACCATTATATATTACGAGGACACGGTTTTTTTTAGAAAACGTTTACGTAACGGATATGTGCACACATCGCATCCGTATATAAACTGAGAATAAAATTATACGTTTGTTATTCGACGAGTATACAATATCATTTAGAGCCGTTTGTAAAATCTATCGTGTACATAGGAGGCGTGCTCAATAAATAGCCCACCAGGCCGATATTATTATAGACATATTTTTAATGTTGTTATACCGAAATAGAGAAACTAGAGATAATGACTATCGTTTCAGTATATAACGAAAAAACCGCAATCCCCAATCGGTCGTCGACAGATACGCGTTCAAAGTCGATCGTTTTGTATACAATCGCGATTTCACGGTGGACAGTATAACGGAACGACGGGCGTGTATTGAAATTTTGATTTTTAAATTGGTAAAAACGGTACGGGAGCTTCCGAGTAGATTAAATTAGCTTTTGCGGATGTTTTACTAAGCCGCTGCGTAACTTTTGACGGGCTGGTTGAAACGTTTTGGAGATGGTCGTATATCCATTGGAGATGACCATCAATATCGAAAACAAACGATACTACAATTACTATTTGCTTCTTCGACAATAAAAATAGAATCTGCCGGTGGAATTTCTTGCTTTTCGACTCTTTTAATTAATAGGGTTAACATCCAAAATTCGATTAAATAAATACAAGTTGGGCTCCAATATTTTGATCAGAGAGATATTCTACGTCGTACTTAAAATATAGCATGTTATATGCATAAAAAAAAAAGGTTTATTGTAAAAAAAATAATGCGTGTTTTCATAAAAACCTTAATGTGTGCAATTTTTTTTTTGTGTGTGTTTTTAAATTCGTTATAACTTGAAACAGATTTTTGTCTTACTTAGCAATTTATTCAATAAAAATATGCAAATTCAATAAGTCCCGATGCCTAGTTCTGAGTATTCTTGATTATAAGGCAAAAAAAAAAATGGTCTTCCTAGTTTTCTTAAGAAAACTTAAGAGGTGGTCCGGATCTATTAAAAATTCTCTATGTGGCCCGAAGTAGTAAAAAATTTGGGAAACACTGATTTAAAGAGTATCCCTGTGGCGATACCGATGTAGGTTTTGCAAACGAGAAATCGAATGGGTCGACATTTCGTAATCGAAATTTGAACGAAAAGTTGTCGAGTTATATTGTACTTCAAATACAAATAATAAAGTCTAATTAAGTCTATTAAATACATTGTAAACGGATACGAGTTTGGTAACTTTCGATTTTTAAATGGCAACCCATACTAAAAGTTGTCCGAGTATACATGGTCACTACTAAGTAGTAACAAATATTTTCTATTTCATGCGTAATTATCATTACCGGGGTTGGGATTTTATATTAGTTAAAATCGCATAAATGCCCAGTAAAAATAACAAAATATACTGCAAGAAAAAAAAGAAAAAAAAACAGAAAACTATTATTTATTATAGTAATTTATCGTTATCATTTAGTCGATTTATAAATTCGACCGACAATAATCAAAAAGCACGCATATTAAAATGTTATTATTGTATAAATAATAAAAAGTATTAAAAGTATTTCAAGGAAAATCATCAATGAAGTCGACCTTCATTTACTTCGCGCAATTCTGTAATCAAAATTAGCTTTTCACACAAAAATGTCAATCTACAAATCCCTGTTAAGATCAATTTGGGCCTATGCAATCCAAATCTGGGGTTGTGCAAAACCGTCCCAAATACGTACCCTTCCAATCTCCACCACTCACCGAATTATCTCTTCTGCGCCATGGTGCGTTTCCAATTTCACATTACAAAATTATTTTAAAGTCGAATCAGTATACTGGTTAGCCATAAAACACTACAAAAAAATTTCACTCTAAATTACGGACCTCACTGCTTACCCTCTAATTGCTAAACTTGTATCCAACTCACATCCTCGAAATCCCACACGGCGTCTTAAGAGAAAATGGTGTCGAGGTTTATCGAATGGTTAACGATTAACTAACCATTTATAAATAATTTGCAAAAAAAAAAAAATGTTGGCTTCTATCACTGAACAATGGCTTCCCTCCTCATGTATACCATTGTTGTATATTTATTATGTTCTAATTAGCTTTCTATGCCTTGCAGCATAGATTGTAAATAATCTTTTAATAATAATAATAGTAAAAAAAAAAAAAATAAAAAACGATTTAGTTTTTAACGTTCAGCGCACAACCGTACTCCGTTTTTCACCCGATATTCGTTAATATTGCACTCAATCCTATCAGTTTGAATCGCGTCGAGTGACGAACATAGGGCTCGTAAGGTGTTTCTCTCGACTGTTTAAAAAACTATGGTCTTAAAATTCCCAAAATATACAAAAACATGCATTCATTTTTCGAAAATATGCAAAAATAAAAAAAGGAAAAACAAAAAACCTAGAGACGTTTCTTTGTATCGGTCTAACTATAGTCCGGTCACCGTGCAATAGCCGACCCACCAGCGGATAAAACATCGACGTTACATTCGGAAATCGCCCAGGAGACTAACGAAATAATTTTCGATTTTTTTTTTTTTTTTTTTCTTGACCTCATTTTTACCGGTACACTATTTTCGTTCCGAAACCTGGCTCTGCTACAAAAACAAATCCAATTGTTTCTAATGGTTTTATATAAATACTCGGAGAGAATCATATAATCATACTGTAGAGTTTAAACATTTTTTATACTTTAAAATAAAATTATAACATTCTATACGAAATCGTAAAAAAAACAACATTAATCATTACATATATTATTAGGCAAAAAACAACACTCTATGCAATGTTATTACGACAACACGGTAATGGAATAGTAATATGTATGTAGCTACATTGTGATAACTACTGATAACCGGACATTACAAACAAAATTGTACGATTTCGCGAACCAATTGCGATTTGTAATAATTAAAAATGCGTCTCAGAACCGTGGACAAACGAACACAAGAACGTTTTCTTTTAACCGTTAAATGCGTTATTTTTCGGTACCGTGGTGATATTCCGCGTATTTCATTTTCTAAACAAAGGAACGTAAAATGGTACATTAGCAGGAACAGCGAATGGATTAAAAATTATTCGTAAAATATATACACAATACGATTCTAATAACAAAACATTTATTTTAAAAAAAAATTCAATAGATTATTTATAACATTTTTTTTTTTTTTTTTTTTTTAAATTTATCTAACATTTAATAAACTATAGACATTACGATTGCATTATTAGTCTTGTAGAAATAATGTATATATAAATATATATTGCTTTAATGCACAGAAACACAATTTTTATGAGTACTAAAATATTTCACTATTTTTTACCTATATTATTTGAAATAAAACTATCGACTATTGAATAATAAATTCATATAATTATTATAGAGATAGATACCGCGGTGTTAAAATACACAACCAGGTGCTACCAGAATTATAAAATTCAATAGATAAAAATATATATATATATATTGCTCAATACACTTTTAATGTGAATGATTAAATCAATATCGTTATGACAGACTAGATCATCGATTAACAATGGCCAGATCGTTTTAAGACTAGAAGAGATTTACCCCCACCCTGTGAATACACGTCTAGTTAACATGAACCTAAAACACAAATAACACCTAATTTGTTAACAAAAAAAAATAAAAAAAAAATTTAACATTATAAACTCAATATGGCTATATGATACTACCTTCTCCATAAAAACTTAATAAAAAAAAAAAAATCAACTATTTAAAATAAAGACACTGTTGTATCTAAAACAAACAAAAACACCATAATAATAATAATAATAATAATAATAATAATAATAATAAAAATAATGTTTCTTTGAAAGTATTAAAAAATTAGAAAACAAATACAGAGATATGTGGTTTTTCTCTGTCACAAAATAGTCTTATGTATACCTAAATACAGAATAAATCATAAATACTATTTTAGAGACAGAAAAAACTGGTGTTATCAGTTACTGCATGTAATATTATACAACTTAAAAATAAACATATACTATATATATCATATTAAAAAATATACCTATGCACTTAAATGTACACAAGTTTTCTCTGTGAAAAACCATTGTGTAAAATGATTTAAATAACAAGCAAATACATAGAGATATAAAATTTGATTTTACAAATAAAAAAGTGTGATGTACATCATATACAAAATAAATATCACCAATAATTACTAATTACAGTAAAAATGTAGTCATTATTTAAGTTCACAGATCTAAAAAAAATTTAAATATACAGAGTGTAAATTCGAACACTGTTAACAGTTTATTGCATATTATCACAAATCTTATTCGTTTAATCTAAATTCTCATTAAATAAATAAATTACAAAATTGTGCATTTTTTTGTAATTCATAACGGATATAAATTAATCTTTAAATAACTTTTTTTCAAATACACTTAATATTATAATATACACTACCGAAGTAATGACTAAACCTGTAAAATTAATTAACATTACTCAGTAAAATTTAAAATGTATTGTTCCCAATAGACCTACTTTCATAAAATTCATTTTTATCTTTAGAAAACATGGTTTTAGTTTTCATCAGTCGTTTTTTCCTTATTTCTAACATTATTTAGCATTAGAACAAAATATTCGAATTAGGCCTATAGATACATTTAATCCGACTATTCCTAATCGGATTATTACAAAGCTATTCCAACAAAATTAATATATAAAATAAATTGGTGTTATCTCGAAACTGAAAACAAATGTGTTGCTGGTGAGCATTGGTAGTAATTTCCAACAAGTAAATATTAACAATAGTTCAAACATGACATATATAAAACTCTAAAAATATAATAACTCTTTTTAATCTACTTATATACTATATAATATGGTGTTATATATATATATAAAAAAAAAGTAGTTTACAACTACTTGGCTAACAGTTGGTAATTTTTTCCATATTATAATATAACTCTAAGCTCGAATACATGGTGTGGATGATAAGAAAACCAGTTATAATCCTACAATCGACACATCATTCACTTGTGTTGTCGTTTCCGCCTTCGGAACCAAATGAACATTAATTGAACGAAAATAGGCCATCCGATTAGAAATATCATTTGATATAACATCTGTTTTGTAAATCGTCTAATTGCTGGGTCTGTGGTTGATACCTGTCAAAATTAATGATATTATGTATAGCCCACAAGGCTGTGTGTATTTGTCTTGAACAAATTCTTATTTTGTGTACGATAAATTGTATATTACCTCGTTTAATTTTAGTTCTACTTGAGAGACTCTGTTTGTTAAAACTTCCATATCACATCTAATAATAGATATTGTATTTCTTATTTGCAAATGAAATTCATCTACCACTGCAAAAAAATAAAATAAAAAAAAATTGTAATTAAATAGAAATATTTCGATACACATGTAATCGGACTGATTAAGTTGGACTGACTTACATTCCTTTGAATATTTCATCTGAAGCAAACTAGTACCGTTTTGTTGAGATA
The DNA here is from genome assembly GCA_956483605.1 of Tuberolachnus salignus. Taxonomy (NCBI): domain Eukaryota; kingdom Metazoa; phylum Arthropoda; class Insecta; order Hemiptera; family Aphididae; genus Tuberolachnus; species Tuberolachnus salignus. Next base: position 20,590,428 of record OY101431.1, on the reverse strand, counting down.
CCGGAACAAGATGGTTGGATTTCACATCAACAGTACATTCATTCGGCTTTAAATATTGGTTAACCTTTTGCGCGTTGATTTGTTTTAGTTCTCCAGTAGACTGAAATTAATCAATATAATAAATAATATATTTTATTATATTGGATTAAATACTAAACGTGTATAACTTAAACAATTATTTTAGAAAAAGTTGGTTAACGAAAAAAATGCGCTGTAATTGATTAAATGTCTTGAAATGCTCCCCTAACTTATTAATTAAAGAAGAGAAAAAATAGAGCGACTATAAAACTCTGACCAAATATTTTACCTCCATAACGTCATGAAAAGACTCTTCGTCGTCTATGTCTGTATCCACTGTACTCTGATGTTCGTTTATTGAAATTATACTGGAATTGTCAGTTTTTTCTATAACAAATAAAAAAAAATATGCACGATTAGTGTGCCGTCATATTATGCGATGACAATAAAAAACAATTATTATCAAATACGTACGATTCGATCCAAACAACTGAAATCGTACGTATAAATGTTTAAAACAAAATAAATGTGTTTTTAACGGGCCTATTAAATCGTTTGGATTCAAATGATCCGATTATTACAGATAACAGAGTGATAAGAGCATTAATAGTCGATCCCAACTCCACAGATATAGATAATAAATCTATATCTTTATCTATATTATTTATAATATCTGCGCCCGAATCCAACATTGTGATAAGAAATAATCCCCATAAAAAATAAATAATGTTATTTAATTATCATGGCGTTCGGAATGAGAACTAATAAAACTGCCAAGTTTGTTAAAAAAATCAAAAGAATAGCAACTCCGATAATATAGTTGGCGGTGTATTATAGAATTAAAAATTTGAACAAAATAAATTAGAAATTAAACCAGCAGTTCAAAAAAAAAAAATAAAAACATTTTTCTGTACCTAAACTATTGAAATAATTATCGCATACAACCCGTATACATTCGCCGTACGAATTTAACACTTTTTCTTTTTGAATTTCTCTATTTATTAAACTTACCATATTATTGATTATAATGAAGCAAAATTTATTAAACTTTAACAGTTCTACTAATTGATTTATTTTATGGTGGTCTCAATAAAGCACCACTATGACTGTAAGAGTTTAACGAGCAGATGGGGGGGGAGGGATCTATTGTTTTTTATTTTATAGTTACTAGTTAACACATATACATAGTTATGTAATTATGGTGTATAGTAATCAAATATATTCAAATTGTGTAGAAAAAACTAGAATATTAACCAGGTGGTGTGTATTTACAATGAAGGACAGTTCAATTTAACAAAAAAAAATAAGTAATATACCAGTGCATTATCAGCATGATTATATCTTAAAATTAAGTTTTTTTTTTTTGGAGGGCAGGGGGGGGGTTTGATGTATTATAGTGACCAAAGTTTAAAACGAAAATTATAAAATAAGACATTGAAGACATTGTTTAGTAGTTATGACTGAGCGAAATAGAAACATAAAACTAAGTGAAATAACTCGGAACTCTGTCCTCGAAATATAATACATAAAAACCAGTTAATAGCAATAATGTGTCCAACTTCTCACTCCATTCGGATTTAAAAATCAAGACTGTTTCTGAAGAAGCTAGCACCTACACTATAAAATATACCATTCAAAACTCTTTTATCATCCCAATCCTCTTATATCTAATCTAGGTTCACTATCGATTCCTGGCAAACCACCGAGACGGCTAAAAAGGAAGTGGTGCAGAGACCTTCTTAGTAATTAATAAAAAATAAAAATATTATCCAAATCTTTAATTAAATCATTTGACAGGTAGTGCCATCACTGGGTGGCTTCATCCTTCAAGCTTTATCATGTTATATTCATTCTTTTGTCACATATTCTTATTGTGCCCTAGGGCACAGATTGTATATATCACGTAAAAAAAAAAAAAAATGCAATAATAAACAAAACAGATAACTGATAGCTTTACAATTATGTATACTAATATAACATGATAATATTAATATTGTTACCTATCGAAAAAAACTTAAATAATTTCAGTCTCACAAATTATGGATGTTCTTAAAGAACTTAATTTTTTTTTTTCTTTTGATAATTAATACTCTGACTTATATTGTCTGAAGTCTCGTATAACAAACAAATTCGAAAAGTCCAATTTACTAGAGTCCTATAAATACATAATAAAAATCTAATACCAAATCAACAAAATTAAATAATTTCCTTATTTTTATAACAACTTATTCAAATTCTTCCTATTTTATATTCTTGTAATTCTATTCAATATATTTTTTTGTTTTTGTATAAAATTTGTAGTTATTCTTTGCATTCTGAAATTACACGATACGATGTAAGAAACTTCTTTTATCTTCTACACTTTAGCGAATTGATTACAAAATTGTATGCATTGATAGTTTTAATTTTATTTTATCCACTTAACCATAGTTTATCTATTAAAAAAATAAATAGATTTTAATTAAATTACCTATTGAGTGTTTACGCTCAATTGGACCAACAACCATTTCTAAATCATCAATGGATACCGATTCATAAAATGAATCTAAACTGGATACAAAATCTGCAACAGGATTTGTATACGCCATGGTTTCTACAATCTGAAAATTATATTCTCATATTTATGAACAAAAGGAATTCCAATGAGATAGTAAATAAATGTAAATGAGTAATAATATTGGTTTTTCACTTGAACATTTAATTAAAATAAAATAAATTACTAAATCATTGTGCACAAATACAATTTGGTATTGTAAAAAATAATTTTTTTAATGAGCTTTGCACAATGGGATTTTAATCAATAGATATATGAAAAAACAATACATAGGAGAGTAGAATCATTATTATTTATTTTTTTGTGGATTTTATATTCCAAAAGATATTAAAATCTCCAGTGACTTATTTTTTTCATCACTAATTGAATGTTTTACAAAGATTTTATCAAAAGACTAGTGGTTTTTTTTTTGTATCTATGGAATAACAAACAGAATGAAATCCATATATTTTAAAGATGTAAAACATAAATAAAAATAGATATATAATATTACTATTGTTAACAGAAAGTAATTAGTAAATTGATAAGATTTTTTTAGTAGGGGAGTAAAAGATCCAAAGTCAATTGTTACAGATACTGTGCAAACAGTATAAAAAGTAATTCCATTACTTAATTAAAAATAAAATATAATTATTAAAATAAAAATTACCTTTTTTAATTCGTTGACATATTCTTGCATCGCTTGTTCTTTTGGCATGTCTCCCAAATCTGTCCATGCTTGCCATTTCGCTTTGTTAATAACGTCCCAAAAACTGGGTTTTGGCTGATTGTTTCGTCCTATTGTACCTTGTTTGAAAAACGCATAAAAACGGAGTAGGAGTTCATTGGACGGTTGATATGAACCTATTAACACAATATAATTTATTTATTTATTTTTTGTAATATACTTATATATTATAGTTTATTTGTTCAAAATATTGCATGAAAAATACTAGATTATAAAAAAAGTAAACAACATTTTTTACAAAAGTAACAGGATTTGTTATTTGTACCTATAATAAATAACAAAATTAACTGTTAAAAATAGGTAAGTTGTTATCGTTATAATACCTAATTAAAATAATATTTCAAGTTGTGTTTACTGACATTTTGTGTTTGAATAACAATTTATCTGAAAACATAAAATATTTTAACATCATATAAAAAATAAACACTTCAAGAAAAATCCACAACACATAACTATATATTTTTTTATTATTATTATTTTTACATTATGCTGACAAAAAATTTTTATAATAAAAATATTATGCTAACTTGAAAATAAAATATTTGCTACCGGTGCATAATTCTGAATAATATTACCTACTGTTTTTTTTTTCAATGATAGAGTTACAACAATATAAAATTTGCTAGGCGTTTGTTATCTACCGAGTGGCCAGTTTGAATTGTAACTCTATTGAGTTATTCAGGTTATGTGAAGTGATATCTAGTTGAAGTTAATAGTTTAATTAAAATGCCCGTAAGTAAATATATTACATTTTCTTAGTTTTACTTTAGTAGATTATAATTAATAATTTAAACGTCTACCAGATATTATTGATGTGGTTTTACATTCTTCGTACTCTTAGAATATTTAAGTAATTGAAAAATAATCATTTGTTTTGAATTATTCCCAATTCCTTGTGTGTATACTTTGTTTTGGATTAGAAATTTATTCGAGTTAACAATTATCATTTATTTAAACAGTTTAAACAAAAACAAAAAATCACACTAGCTTAAATTGATTCAAATATTATCTACAATTGTTAGTTTTTCTTTATTTCTCAAACATTCATACAAAAATGACATTTGGGTTAGTAGTAGTATCTATCGTTAGAAAAGTAAAAGTTACTTAATCATTAAGAGTATTTATGACTAACTGCTACGAATGAGCCTCAGACGATAATGGAATATGATATAATTCATCAACCTACAAATTTATTTCATCAATTTGTGGTCTAAATAATCACCAGACATCAGTGTGTGGGACACGACTACCTTGAGTATTTTGATAATTTATAACAAATGGAATTCAATGCACTAATACCAATAGATTTATTATGATAGAAAATAATCACTAACAGTGGCGTACTTACTGGGAGGAGTCCAGTACCCCACCTAGAACCAAAAACGAAAAGAAAAAAAAAGAAAGGATTTCTAAAGAGTAAACATGTATAGAAATATGTGTCGAGATAATATTTAGTTGATAGTTATACAGTAGTTACTTGATAATAATAATATAGCCTATAGGCAAACACCAATAATATTATCGACAAATAACATTTTTTCCGTACATAGTTCAGACATCGATAGAGTAACGATTATGCACTATTATAGCCATACATATTGCTATTCGTGGTAAATACTAGTCGGATTATAACGTTATTTATATTCGAAAATAAAACAACAGCCTGGCACTTAAATTAGCTTAAACCGATCAAAGGTATTGTAATATAATGTTGGAATTAAAAAGAATATTTGGACTCTCCCCCCCTCTCCGGAAATAGTCGTAAGTCCGAACAAGTGATCACTGATCCGAATTTGTCGAACGATTTCCACTTTCTGTATGGCAAGAGAAACAAAAACAAAAAAAAATCCATAAAATTCTATGACCCACCGCCATCTCTTTATGCGATTATATTTGAACGATTGAATAGAACCGGGACGAGGTATTAAGTTGTCAGTACACGTGTACAAGCGCACTCACCGTTTTTCGGTAAACTCCTGATGACGTTTATGGCGGCTGTAAATTTTTCTTGTATAGACATGGCGGGTTCGACGCGGACAACGGGACGGAATCCGGCGGGCGGCAGTATTCATATACAGATGTAGTAAAAAAGAAACAAAAAAAAAAAAAAAAAAAAAAGGGGGGAAAAGAATAAAAAAAAAAAAAAAATACCAACCGATCGCGTTGGAAATCGCGGGCGTACGTAACCGACTCGGCCGATATCGCCGCAACACTGAACGGCGGCTATTTCGTTTTCATTTTATGATAATTACCAAAGGCGTACGACGACGTTAATATTATGATAATTACCGTCGACGCCGTGTAAATTATTATTGTTATTATGCACGGGACGTCGGATTTGGACGAAACGGCGGCGGCAACGACGACGACGACGACGGCGACGGCGACGACGACGTCGGCAGAGGAACTTGTCGGCCGATCATCAAGGGCACGGCCGAGATATTTCATGTTCGTTTTGTTCAAAATTTATTACGCACGCATTATTATTATTATTTTTCGTTATACGTCCGTGATAACGCGGACCGTGCGTGTGATAACAGTGTTTAGGTTTACGCTGTCGGTCGGTTTGTAGTATTAAGATTTTTTTTTTTTTTTGCTTTTGTTATCGTTCGCGTTACGTTTACGGACGAAAATTGATATATCGGCCGGGTGACGATTTGTAACGATAAATCGCACCGCGTTTTGCGATATTCCGTCGCGGCCGATCGGCGCAATCACCGCGCCATCATTAACGTTTCCCGGCGGCCGTGACCCGTGAGAACCCGACGATTATTATTTTACTTAATTTTTTTTTTTTTTTTCCCACACGAATCGGAAATATTTCGTAGTTACAATAGTCAGTTTATTATTTACGACGTGTCCGGTCAGTAATTACATTTTGCTATACAGCCGACGCACTATCTGTGTACGACGAATTGGAACACGGTACTAACGGCCCCGACACACTATTGATAACAGCCCAAATCATCGTGTGATAACGACGCGAATGTTTTGTTTTTGTTTTTTTTTTTTTTGTTTTAACATTTCAAAACGTACAATCTGTAATTTAAATTTACAATAAGCGTGTGGTGCGGAAATACATTAATTGGCATGTGTAATAAAGAATCCACCCCTCCCCGCCCCAAATAGTGACACTTTATAACAGAAGTTCGTTTATAATTTATTGAATTTTTTTTTTTTTTTTTAATTTCTACGACGCGAATGTATTATTTTTTTTTTTTTTTTTTTTTTGAGAGCCGAGACCGGCAGCCGCGAGGACACAGCCGGCGGGCCATCTTAATACACAAAATGACCTTAATTTACTTGTTTCGTGAATTGCGCAACGAGAAGAGCCGCGGGTCCGACCTCGCGAATATCACCGTAACGATGCCATTATATTATTATTTTTACTTATTATCCGATCAATATTGATGAGGTTCGTAATAGATTTGTCAATGTAGAATTATTCGGTTTTCCCGCTTTAAAAATTGTTTAACGCACGCAAATCTCGACGATCTCCGGGGTTCGTGTTTCAATAGAAACACCGCGACGGTAAAACCGTTGTCCGCTCGGCGGCGCCATACGATACAGGACACAGGATTCGTACCGGTGGCGTAACCAGGGAACTATAGATCAGTGGGAACGGGGGTGGTGGAAATATATTACTCCAACGGAATATTATTTTTATTAATAACATTAAAAAAAAAAAATAATAATAAAAAATTGTGGCCAACAACATTTGTAAACCTACCCAAGACATTTCGTAAGGGGTTATAACATCCTAACACCCCGGCCCCCTTCCCGATAGATACGCCACTGCAGGAAGACCAGTAGGATACACTAAAAACCGTTTCGGGAAATTTGTAAAAAAAAAAAAAAGGGTCGGGTTTTGCACGCTATGTAAAACGTTGTCCTGCAGCGGGTCGGTTTTTAACGGGTACCCTACCCTAGTAATACCACTTTTGGAAATTCGCAAAACGGAAGAAAAAAAAAATAAAAAAATCATCGTAGTAAAACCAATACATTCGGTCGTTTCGCTCAGAATTAGTAAAGTACAAATCTGTTTCATAAAAATAGTAATGAAAATACAAAAGTTTAATACAGCACACGTTTATTGCATATTTTGAGTGTTTCGTATAAATTGAAGAAATTATTATTTCTTATTTACGTTCCCGAACGGTTTTACATAATCTTCATATTTGTTGTTTCGGTTTATTTCTATGGCTATGGGTTTTATGAGTTTTACAGTGTGCAAAAAAAAAAAAAAAATCAAGATCGGTAAAGATTGGTAAGCTTTGACGACAAGTTCAAACAATACGTTTGAAAGGTAATTTTTCAATAAACTGAATTTTTTTTTTTTTTTTGTTGTTCGTATTTCTTTATGTTTTCAGTGTATAAATCCACGGAACTCGCCATTCTATAATACTATCGATTGCGCTATAAAAAAAAAAAAAAAAAAAAATAAAAACGATTTAACGTATTTGTTTTTAACATTCCGTATTGTTTTGGTATTATTCTTGTTACGGATACTGACCACTGTCCCGCCGCCCGCGCCCCGTAGATAAAAGTTAAACGGCGGTCGTTTCTCATACGCCGCCGTTCCCTGTAATCCAGGGAGTCCGACACGTGGATTCCCGGGACGGTCTGCGCTATTGTAGGGGGCAAAGCGTTCCGGGTACACGTCTACAGTAAATCAACAACGGCACTCCCCGCCCAGGATCAGCCAAAACAACCGGGACACCGTGTTCGTTTCGTAAATATTTCAATCGTTATTTTTCGACGTTATTATCAAATATGATTATAATTTATTTTAATGTTTTTTTTTTTTTTTTTTGGAACAATTTTAATTTGTTTTTCGTTATCGTCACGCTACAAAGTTTATTTTATGACATAATAATAATACGAGGTGTGACAATAAAATAACCAGACTTTCTAAATATAACCTAAACTATTAACGTTATCTATAAAACGATTATTGAAATATGATTAGAAAACACTTATCTAAAAGTACTATGAACACTGATGGCATCGATTCACTTTCTTATACGTTAGTAGTCTTGTTATTAGTGCGAGTTCGACTATACTGCCGAAAAATGTTAGATATAAAAATCGAACAACATGTGTTAACATTAAATTTCTTGTTAAATTAAAAAAAACTGCCGCGGAATCGTTTCGTATGTTATGTGAAGTTTATGGTGAACAATGTTTATCAAGAGCTCGTGTTTTTGAATGGCACAAACGGTTTTGTAGTGGAAGGGAGGACGTCGAAGACGATGATCGTTCTGGACGTCCTACCACGTCTTCAACAAACGAAAACGTTGAAAAGATCGACAAAATTAATTAATCAATATTATTATAAAGAGGTATTAATTAAAATAAGAGAACGTGTCAGAAAGAAGCGACCAGATCTATGGAAAAATGGCTGGGTTCTTCACCAAGACAATGGTCCAGCTCACAGTGCATTTTCAATTCAACGTTTTTTAACTGAAAAAAAAATTTCTGTACTTCAACATCCCCCGTACTCGCCAGACCTTGCTCCTTGTGACTTCTTCTTATTTCTTTTCCCATTTTCAAACAGTTGATGACGTAAAAATGAAAACGGCAGAACTTCTAAAAGGGCTGAATGAAAGCAATTGGCAACACTGTTTTCAAGAATGGCAGCGACGTATGCAACAGTGTATTGATGCTGAGGGAAGGTACTTTGAAGGTGATAATCATTAAATTATAACATTTTTAAAATAAACAACTTTTATTCAAAAAGTCTCGTTATTTTATTGTCACACCTCGTAATAACAATACAGTGCGCGTAAAAATATAAAATAAAAATATACACAATATTTGTCACTGTACACTTGTGTCTGACCACGGTGGCTCGTCGACACTTTCTCGTGTACAATTTCCGGTTTCCCGGGATTGTCGGTGGTGGTGGAGAGGGAAGGAAAAACAATAAAAAGACACGAATAAAAAAAAAAAAAAAAAAAATTAATAGACAGTCTATATTGAAAATACTTTCTTTCGTTTTTTTTTTTTTTTTTTTTTTTGTTTGTTCGGAGATAAATGCATTTGGTAGGCGAGTGATAACAATGGATTAGAAGAGATTCTAAAGATGACGGGGTACGTGCGGGGCTCTGGTTTTTTTAACGGTGCTGCCCCCGGACAGATTCCGGGCTATTCGAAATAACAATACAATAAACGACCAATAATAATAATAATAATATATCTGAAATAGTATAATTTGACGGTGACGATAATTTTTGATATCGATTAATATTTACGTAATTTGTAAGCATATTCCGCTAAACAATTTAAATAGTATACACAAACTAAAATCTAACTGAAGGCGAATACGTCGAGTGAGTACGAGAAATTATTATAATCTAAATAAAAAAAAAAACCTATTACCACGGTCATCGTCACGAAATTCCATTTTGACTTTTCCGTGTTTTTTTTTTTTTTTTATCCAGGATGGTTAAATAATAAATATTTGTTTAGATAATTCGAACAACGTTACCGAATTACTTATTATCAATTAATAATATATCAATATGGAGAAAAAAAATTGTGGTTTTTTTTTTTTTATAGATATTATTATTATTATCCACGATATTTTTCGAATTTCGACCAAATGATGTTTACGTAAATAGAAATTAAAGTTTTAAATTAAAATTCCGGAATTGCATATATAATTTTGGTTTCCAGAAGCCCAAGTGGCCACCACCATGTCAGTAACCAGACATTAATCTCTAATTATGAGAAAAATAAATAAATAAATAATTAAAAATAATTTTTCGTATAATGTTTTGTTATTTTTATTCAAGGATTTCTACGCATAGGTTTTTTTATTATTATTATTTCCTTCGGCATCGTACCGAGGCCGACGGGCGAATGGGAATTTATTCGAAATTCAAAAAAATAAAAAAATCACGGCCCACGCTTACACTTAAATAACGTAATAGATATGTATATATATATGTGTATATACTATATATGTATATATAATATATTCAAAATACATATAATACCATTATTATAATATAGTTTTTTACTATTATTTAGGTACGATGTTTATAAATATGTAATTATAGAATAATACACGATTAAATATATAGTAGTAATAATATTATAATATATCCAACAAACAACAAACATCTCAACTTAATCAATTAACATTTTTTTTTTTTTTTCAATTTTACAAACAAAAACATTACATACACTTATCTCTAAAATAACACGTTTTGCCTAACCTGTACCGTGTAAGACGAGCGTGTATTTTTCTTTTCTCTGTCTCTTGTGAAGTGTTTTTTTTTTTCTTTTTTCCATCTCTTTCTCGTACTCTCTTTTAGTGATAAGTGTAACTAGTGAAACCCGGTTCCCTATAGTATATATATATATATATATATATATATATATATAGTATAATATATATTATATTATATAATATTATTATTCAAAAATTGTGTTACGAGATCTTTAATCAATATATTATATATTTGGTCGTACGACGAACGAAATGTATGTATGTGTGTGTGTGTGTGTACCATCATATTATTATTATATACATAAAAAAAAAAAAAAAAAAAAAAAAAATATTATTAATATCGAAGACTGAAATTTAGGTATGGGTAATATAGGTAAAGTAGATAGATCATATAAATGTATAGCTTATTTAGGCCTATATCTATCGATTTTCTTATTATAAATTAATGCGAAATAAAGGCAACAATATTAATATTACCTAATTAAACATTTTTTTTTTTTTTTTAAATCTATTACGCAGTGAGTTACACCGGTTGAATCAATGTTACTAATAATAATAATAATAATAATAATAATAATAATAATATTAAATTTTTAAAATTACGAATATAATCCGAATAAAATAATATTAATTGTTAACATAATAGCAGGTGAATTATTACGTTTACAGATACAATAATAATGGTTTATTTATTTAGTATTTCCTGTCGCGGTGCAAAAAAATAAATAAATATATATATATATATATATGCAATTATTTAATACCATTACTATAGAAATATACTTTTATTTTGCGTTTAATCCGACGCGATTATAAATTGTTTTATAATATTATTTATCAGTATACGGCTTATATATAGTTAGATATAATTAAATAAAACAACTCGATGGCCGACTATAATAATACGAGTAAACGGGAGGAATCATGGCAGCCGTATGACACCGAGGGCGCACATTTGTTCGATTTTAACCCAGCCACGGTTCAGTGGCGTCGTCGTATACGGTCACGGCCCTTTTTTTTTCTTCTTATTTTTTGCTTTAAGGTGCGGGTGGTAACCGGTTGCGGGGTATTTATTATTAAACGTTTAGTAGTTTCCTTCTCAAAAATTAATTATTGAAATAAAAAGCAAATACGATTTAAAAATAATATTCGTTATTGAAGTAAAAATGTTCATTTAAAATACAATTAAGGGCAGCGTTACCACCGGTCGGCTGCTTTCCGTCACGTTTTAATATAACTTTGACCTGTGGCGCATATTCGTATTGTTTCCAAAGGGAACGGGTTGTATATTTTCTTATAATAATTTTAAAAATTAAGAAACCGTATCGACAATTCGTCATTTGGAATCGTCAGATTGACTATACACCGCCAGTGGTGTTCGATCGATATTGAAAAATCGGTTTCGGATAAAAAAAAAAAAAAAAAAAAAACACTGCCAATCATCATATTAATTAATTAGAATTCCAAATTCGAAATAAATTTAAGTAACCTAATCGTCGTAATAATTGTAAATTAACATTAACGCTCTATCTATTCTACAATGAACGATAACTTGTTATCATTATGTTTGTTATAAAATAAAATATGAATAACAATTTTCAATCGTTTAGTTTTTCTTTTTCTATCGATGCCCCTCCACCCCTCACCAGTGTTTTATTAATGCGCAATTTAGCCCGTCAACTCTAAAAAGGTTGGACCTGCCCGGTCCACGTAGTTCACGGCGTCAACGAATATTCCAAGGGGTCTATTAATACGATTCGCGCCCTCTTAGCGTTTGGCTCCTTACAGTCGGCCATCACGTCGTTTTATATATCGACTACGGTATGATTAGATTAGAAGCGTACTCATAAGGTACCCCATCACCGATAAACTTTTGCTTAAGTTAACAATATAATCGGGTAGGCCGCGTTTAGACTAAAATTATTAATATTAACATTACGTGTAGGTATTATATTAACATAGGGTTACAATATGCGGGGGTTTTTTTTTGTTTTTTTTTTTTGTTTTTAACTAGGCAAGTATAATAATTACGTGTATTGTATACAATTAATAATAATAATAATAATATTAATAATAATAATAATAATAATAATAATAATAGTAATAATAATAAAGAGAGGGGAAATAATCTCTCGTATTCCATAAAACGTGTTAAGTATTTTTTTTGTTTTTTTTTTTTTTTTTTTGCTTATGTAGGTAAGTTTACTTGAGATGATTGAATAAATGTAATAATAATAATAGTAAAATTTGATTTTATATCGAGGGGGAAAAAAATTGAATAAACAAATATTGTCGATGCGATAAGTTATACAAATAAAATCGATCGATAATATTCAAAGAAAATCATTCAATTAAATGCAATACGTTATATTATTAATTTTGTTTTGGTTTTTTTAATTTTTTTTTTTTTTTAAATTGAATCGATTATGTATTCGTACATATTACTGTACACGCGAGCGTGTACTAGTAGATAGGTAATAAATAATAAATTTTGTACTTGCAACTAAATAATATTAATTTTTTTGTATATTTTGACGATTGCCACGATCTTTGGATGGGTAGGGCGGAGGGGATGGGATCAGAAGTAATCAGGAACTTATAGGTATAGTTTTTTTTTGGTTTTTTTTTTTCTATTCAGCCGGTTAACTCTCTAAAAATATCAGTGCAGTAGGTTTCGGTTCCAAATTCGATTTCTTCGCTTCGACCACGAGGAATTCGATTTCGGGTTTATCGGTTTGTGCAAAGGATTCCGCGATGAGTCTGGCTACTTCTTGGTGTGGCATTCCTGAAACAATACAATATATTACTGTTAAAACAATTCAATTTGACTATTTAAGTGGCCATTTTGAATAGGTGTAAATTAAATAAAACAGATAATGTGATGAATAAATAAATCAATCAAATTGTACAAAAGAACCGATAGGTTTTTTTTTTTTTATCAACCGTCATTACATCACTCTTCTAGATAATCGAATATTATTTATTTAGGCTGAGTTAAAAAAATGAACTACATTTTATTGTGCGTGATTAATATACTGCAAATTTCGACGTAGATAATTCAAAATGTACATTACATTGTCTATGTTATATTCTGTATAAATATTATACAGAAACAAATTACCGCGGTGTGCAGCGGCGGCTATTTTTGTGTGCACTACGAAATCTCAAATGTGCATCGCTGTACGAAAAATAAAACTGTGAAGTGTGCGGCCCTGTCACCGGTGTTTTTATTACAGACAAGCCGCCAACGTACCGTACATGTAAGAAGAATATTTTGTAAAAATGTGTTTTTGATAAGGGAAAATATAGAAAATGTATACATTTTAGGCGTTGTGTACAATGTGTAACATGTGTAACCAAAAACGATAATAATAATAATAATAATAATAATATTATTATTATATGTGCATAGATTCGTAACAGTTTAGATTCTAAACATTAGAATATTATAATAATTATTTAGTTTCTTTTTTTTTCCACGTTTTATGATGAGCCGATTCTCTATTATCGTGTATTCATCGTAGACACTATATAATGCTTTACTATGTCTACACCACGTTGCTAGCCGACATACTATAGACCGCGAATAGAAAGAGAACTATTAACACCACGATATGTGTGAGAGAGAAAGAACTCTCGCGGAAGAGTTAATTAAAATGTTTGTTTTTCCAGTTGAATTATATTTTACGCGGGATATTGTACATAGACTTATATTTTATAATACTAGTATACATATACTGTACAAATATTAAAAAATAAATAAATAAAAAAAAAATATGTGTAAATGCTTGAAATGATTAAAATTATCCAAGGTGAATGAAAATTGAAGTTTAATATTGTCTGTTCTAGCCGAACCACAACTATGACATTTTGTATTCATTCTAATCAGATCTATCAAACGAATTAGGTAATATTAGGTAAATACTTTTAAACACAATTTATTGTCGAATCAAACACTAAAATGTAATTCGCGTTTTAAATGGAATTAATTATGGTAAATGATAATATATCACTACCATTATAATATTACCACGGAATAAATAGTTTTTATTTTCTACTGCCGTGGAAAATCCTCTTCGGGTCTGTCTCTCTCACACATATATTGACTTAAAAATAATTTATACATGCAATATGTGTTATTTGCGGTCTTTTGTATTATACGTCTATGAATATAGTAAGAGTCGTAATATAGACTCAGTTTTGTGGACTTTCATGGAACAAACTAGACGGTCATTTCTATTATCGGGATTTTATTCAAGGAAGAAAAACCTTATTATTATTATTAATTCGTCCGAGAAAGACCAAAAATGTACATAAAATATAGTAAAATATAATCGTATATTTTGCACTGTGTTGGCTATAGTTATCTACTCTGCTCTAACAGCGGCCCATTATAATTTTATTATTGTCTAATTATGGTATTTACACCGTAGTTTATCGTTATTATTGCCATCGATCGACCAACATTTTGTCGATTTAAAGTATGTAGATTAAGATTAATTTCGTTAATATT
Source organism: Tuberolachnus salignus (assembly GCA_956483605.1). NCBI lineage: Eukaryota > Metazoa > Arthropoda > Insecta > Hemiptera > Aphididae > Tuberolachnus > Tuberolachnus salignus. The sequence continues at coordinate 20,575,379 of OY101431.1, read as the reverse complement.
AGTGTGTTAGGAATGACTAAATATGATAAACGTGTGTTTCGTGTAATTAACATGACGTTAGATTGTAATTATTTAAGATATAGGTGGTAAGAGAAAATGTCCCCTTTCCTCCCTTCCTGGGTTCGAATTTACGTATGCACTACGGGAAATAAGGAAACAAAAAAAAATAAAAATAAAAATAGCTACTGGTTGTGTGTTTAATTTGTAATTCAAATGACCGTTTCGAACACGGGTCCGGTCGTGTAAATTGATCCCGGGCTACGTTCGTCTATAACTTCTAACCTTTTGTTTTAATTGTATTACTAAAATTAACGGGGTTTTCAAATAATTATTATTTTTTGTAATATATAATCGTAATTTTTGTTTATTTATTTACTTTTTTTTTTATTATTATTATTATTTTTTTTTTTTTTTTTTTTTTTGTTATCAAAATACCTTCAACTTTTTGTCCGTCCACTTCTAAAATTAATTGTCCGACTTCGAGACCGCCGGCTTCGTACGCGGCACCGTTTTCCTATAATAATAATTTTTATCATAAATTCAAGATTTGTACAAGTACCTGCCTATTGACAATATATAAATTATTTTATATATTATTTTCAAATTCAGAAATAATGATTTTAGATTCTGGGCGAAGCGAGAAATTTATAGGTTTTACTATGACGTAGAGATGTATTATCTCATTCATCAACTTCGTCAGCAGTCGACTTCTGGTTGCGAATTTTGTTCCGTCGGTACTGTGGTGTAGAAGAGGCGGTTATTATTTTATTTTTTCGATTTTTTTTTTTATTTACTTTTCTTAATAAACTGGAAAATATATCGCTATAAAACGACATCGGTTAAACGAGCCTAACCAAAAGCTCCTCTCAGAATCGTTTTTCGTTCGCAATGATTTATCGTTATATAATATACATATCCTATCTTATCAATTTTTTATTTTCACGGTATTTTTTAGACCGCTGAGAAAATAACCATTTTATAAACTCATAATTTCACTACATACAAACTTTATTGCTTACGTAAGTTGAAACGGTTTAAAATACATTTTTTTTTTTTTTTTTTTTTATACGACCATCGTATATAAAAGCAGGGTGAATCGTTATACAAAAAAAAAAAAAACCGATTTAGCATTTAACTTTTACGCGTGGTTCAAACTAAAAATGTATAGTACACTGATTTTTCATATTTATACAAGTCCGCCAGCGTATAACTAATTCGTTTGATAGCACTATTTTAATGGTTTTTTTTTTTTTTTTTTTTTTTTTTTTTTTTAACGAGATTTTAGAAATAGATACACGTGGATACCAAGCGTTTGAATAGCATGGTACTATAATTTTTAAACGCGGAAAATGCACAAAATAAAATAAATATAAATTATAAAATTATCAAATTCGTATATAGAAAAATCTCAGCCCGGCGGAGCATTAGCATTATGTTATTGACCTTGCCACCGGTTTCGATTTAAAAATTCATTGTCGGCTCAATATAGTACATCAAAGGCAAACAAATATTATGTATGTTTTTTTTTTTAGGTTTGTTTTATTGAGTGGAAGTAAATATCTCTGAAATGGTTTTCTTTTAAGCGCGACCGGAAATGACTGTAATTTCACGAATGTATCATCCGTTATTGACTGCCGGTCAATGACCCGTATACCGCAATAATTTATTGAAAGAGAAAATTGATTCGGAGTAGTAATTTCGAGTAAAAAAAAAAAAAAAAAAAACCAGTAAATATTTTGTAAAGAAAAAAAAAGTTGGTTGAGGATGGGGAGGTCGTTGATAAAACAGTTTTTCAATGTGTTTATACGCTAAATAATGAATATAAATATATCGAAAATCGGTGTACACGTATAATATCGTGCGTCGAGTGACCTGCATAACGCCGTATTATTAATTATTATTACAGTATAATTTTACACTGCGTTCAGAACTTATCTAAATTAACTATAGTCGTGTATGACCTATATAACTCACGAGAACATATTGTTAAGAGGGCGTGTTGTTAATTCGACTGTAGAAAAAAAAAAAAAAATAAAAAAAAAAAAAATGGTTTTCCGCGGGCGAAAACCACTCGAGCTACAGACATAATTAAGAAAAAAAAAAAAAAAACCGAATTTTCAAAAAAAATAAAAAAATAAAAAATATGTGAAAAGAGAACTTCTCGTTTTTATACCGTGCTACCGTTAGTTTTATATTTTCGATGCGGAAAATTCATATTCAAATCCAATAAAATTGTTATTACTGTTCTAAAATCCAAAATAGTTTTACATTTTTTCATACTCGAACAACTTGCTGTGCTCAGTATCTATATCGAGCATCTAAAACTAAATAGTGTTTTTGCACCGTGCAAGGTTTTAATTATCTTTTAATTAGGTTTGTACCTCGAGTAGAAAATATTTGTATTTATTTTACGATTACATCACAATAAATACTCGGGAAAATAACACGCGACACCACGTGTAAAAAAACCGCGATGTGTGACAAACACCGAGGCATAATATTATAACTAATTAAATTAAATTTGGCCGTTTGAACCGTTTTCGACAGATTATTTTACTATTCAAATACTTAACGAAACCAGTATAGTCTCCCCGGCAAATAATATTATCTGAAGTATCCTCTTAACGGAGTTTGAGGGAGGGGTTATTCTCTTTCTTTGTCTTGCACATACGCACCATAGACACTTGGACCGATTTTCTTTCAATCAGTCATTTATACGTCTAAGCAGTAAATCGATTTTAATTCAGTTATACACACACACACACACACACACACACACACATGAGAGAGGTCAGGCCGAAGTTATTCAATTTGATTATAGTTTTTAACAGTTTTTATACATTTTTAAAATATCAAAGTCGACATTTCGAAAATCGAGGACCGTTATCATAATTCTTACACCGAGTATGCCAAAGTAAAATAACACGTCGATATTCCTTTTGAATATTTTTATACCGTAGACGTGACGGAAACGAAGATAAATTTTTAATCTTACACGCATTAGTGGAATTATTGGTAATATAAAAGTGAACCAATGGTACGTTTAATAATTATTTGCGATCGGATAATGTTAATTTATTCGTTTTTTTTTTTTCAGTAAATTCCGCGACGTTTTTCTATATAATGTTACGTTTGAAAAGTCGTCGTTATTACATTATGCGATCTGAAAATTATAGTCTGTCGTAAAAATAATTCGGCTTACGTGTATGTTTATTATCCTGGGAAGTAGATGCTTGGTGTTGATTCCGCCTTCGATTGCGATTCCCAGCAGGGGTTTGATTTTTTTAACGATTATCCGCAGATTGCCTTGTTGATCCAACATTACCTTGAACAAACGAACAAATAAATAAATCCATTTAAACATATTATTGCGTATTGGGCGGTACCAATAGAAATAATAATTATTCACTAATACAGATATATCCGGGATCCCTTAGCGTTTGAGAATATTTATTGAAAACTATCAAACGGCACTCTTGTGCTGTGTGTTTGCACACGACATAGTTTTTATTTTTTCTTTGCTCTACGGTTTTTCGGTAAATTTGTTTTCCCCGCGTATTATAAATAAGAATCGTATTCAAGCTACGGACACCGATCGTAGTGTACGATTTGCATTGTATAGAATAACTAATTTTTAAATTAGCTCGTCACAGTAATACGGGACACTTATAAAGATTGCTGCAAAGACAAAATATACGTGTTGGTATTTCGAAAATCGATTTGAAATTTGATTATAGACATTATTATTTATTTTTTTAAATATATATATATATTATGTAGTCATCGTACTTTTTCAATGGTATATTATAATAATACATTTACGATTTTTCATAAATATTTAAATCGAAAATTTGATTTCTATCGTTCAACGAAATTATCGGTCTATATATATATACACGATGACAACTCGTACTCGGATAAATACCGTCAGAATTTTAACACAATAACTTATAGGTATTAGGTAGGTATCAATTTTTCTGTTTTTTTTTTTTTTTTTTTTTTTAAATGCACTTTTAGAACGTAATTAATATTATACGGTATTGTGTGATAACATTGCAGTATTGTTATAATTACACAATAACAATACCGCGACGAACGATCAAATATCGTTGTAGTTTGGCAGACAAAATAATCATAATCCATTTCGCATACATTTTCAATTAGTCCACGTGCAGTAATTTAATTGTTAAATACAAAATCAACACGGATAGAAATAACAAATGCAAATAAAAAATACCGAACCCGCGCTCTTGATTCCTCGGAAAAGCCAGAAATTGGTCGTCGATAATCACTTCGGCTGTGACTATTGAAAACGTTATGAGGGGGGATGGGGAAATTTAATCCGGGACGGAAAGGACCGCGGGTTTCGATAAACCGTAAAAAAAATAGCGATTATCGATTCAATAATATTTTCAACGAGTAAAGTATAAAAGTTGAACAAGTAGGCGAAATTCAAAATATTTAACGTTTTATTCACCGCGCCCGAATATTTACAATATCTCAGTTGTATTATTATATGGTGTTCAGGCTGATACTGAAATTATTTATGAGAAGCTCCAATAAAGGAACATCACAGAAAATATTCAAGATCAAATACAATTAATAGATAATGAAATTCAAAAATACGACAATGGTGGAATATCCAGATATCAATATATATATATATATATACAAGCACTAGCTAACAAATTTAATCCTACTAAATGATATTATTTATATACTGAATAATATTTTGTTATATTGTTATTCATATTTTAATTTGACTTGATGTTTTATTGTAATAAAAAAACAGGGCGATTTCAGTCAGTCGTGCCCTATATCGCTCTACTGGCCCTGTATCTAAAATTATACACAACTTTGACAATAGATTTGACAAGTTAAATGAAAAAAAATATCCTGGTGCCCTTAATGCCGGTTACTGCTATAGAAGCTTTAAGTGTTTGTGATTATTTAATGTACCCAAGTTTAATGTATCGATTACTAAAAACACTAACTATAATTCCGGTATCCGTTGCTACGGCTGAACGCAGTTTTTCGACTTTGAGAAGACTCAAATCCTATTTGAAAATACGACTTCAGAATCCAGGCTAGTGAGACTTGCACTATTCTATTGTCGATTCATCGAGGCATACGATAACGTACATGACGAAATTTCATTACACAAATTTGCCAACGGTGTTTTATTATTAATATTATTATGTATTATTTATTCGATTCAATTCAACTTTATACTTAATTTCTATTTTTCTTTTTAATTTGAGAATCGGAGACATTTGCTTAGAGTAAAAACCGCAGCTCCCCCCTCCCAAAAAAAAAAAATCTAAATACGCCCCTGATTGTATATTTAATATTAAATTATTACTGAAAAACGGTTGAATCGTCGACAATTGATTACATTTTTTTTTCTTTTCAAATAAAAATTCGACGTACACGATATTATAAATAATATTATTATTTATATTCATTATAAAAAAAAAAAGGTCACAAATAATCATAAAACCATACGTTTTAAATTATATTTATGTCGATATTTCTGCCCTTCCCCCTCGCCGCTTAGTTTCCTTTTTGTTGGAATTTTCCATCAGGATTTCTAATTAGATAAATTATCTTTAATTAATTTGTACGGAGTGTGGTGTCGGCCCTGTTGGCCCTGGTTCAGCCGATTCAAATCCAATTGTGAAATTGAACAGCATTAAACGAATAAAGACATTTGGGCTCGGCGGCCCAAATGATTAAAATCCTCCTGGCGGTCCACCGAGTTGAGCTCGATCCAACACCGTCCGGCCTCGTTAATATACGACTAACTATTAAGTACGTGTCCCGAACAATTCGAATAACCGGTGTATTTATGAAATAAATGTCGAGGGAGCCGATAACCCAGATTATTGAAACCGTCAGTCGTTTTCCCGTGTCTATCGTAATCGTGTTCTTCAAAGGCCATTTCGGAAGCCCGCACTATTTGCGCCTAACCAACCTAACGAGAGAAATCCAAATCTATAGCCAACGTCAAATGCGGATAAGACAATTTTATATCGATATAAGAATTGGGAACTTTCAAAGGGGGGCGGGGGGGTGGGGGATTGACGGCGTTCGGCCGGCGCGGTCAGTGTTGATACGCGTTTAAGCCGACCGCGGTGAAATCCGACGAGCAGTCGACAACTAATGTCGATAGCGATTAATAGCGAATCAGCAACGCACCGACAACAATAATCGTCGATTTAGAGTACAAAAACCGAGCACAATCGATAAAATATAAAACGAATACAATACAATACGGTATAGCACGCGATTACAGTAACGTAACCGACGATCGTTATGTTTGCGGCCGAAGCGTAATAATTTTTAGTTTTTTTAAATTTAAAAATATATATAATTATAATATAAGTCGCCACCCATCCCTCACACACATCCGTTAACATTTTCTCGCGATTTCCGTCACTGTATACACCGCGCGACATTACGTACGGACGCAAAATGTATTTTCGACGGCGCGCAATTGTCATAATAATTTCTTTTTGAGCCCAGCGTCCAGGTGCATTTCTGGATATTTTGCCGGGACACACTGCGGGAAGTACTGGCTGATCTAGCAATACCGATTTAAAGACGGTGTTACGCAAAGCGTGATTTACGCGCACCGATTTTTCACGCCAAGTCCAGTTGAAAATATTCTGATAGATTTAAAATGTAAAATATTCATTAATTCGCGATTATAAGATAAAATAACGCTGTTCGTGTTTTTTTTTTGCGGCTCAAGTTGCCGAGCCATTTTATTTTAGAACCAAATAAATTTGATCCATATACATATATATATATTGGAAAATAATAAGCAAAATGCCGATGCGATTTTTACGATTTAGTTAGTAAGAAGAGTGTACCTGCGTGGTGGCGGCGGCGGCGGCGTGTGTTCGAGTGTTACAGAATGACATTGAACGGGCGTTAGTAAAAACAGCAGGCAACAATAATAATTACGATAAAACAATAATACGTACCCTCCGGCAACGACAGAGTACTTGTATAGGTAGTGTTCGCGGCGAACAATATGATGATTTTTTTTATATATATATATATATATATATATCTTATAATACGGCTCGGCCGGCGACGGCGGCCGGGCACGCCTTGCGCCGACTAAACGCAATATTGATCAAACAATTAGCGGCAAAAATGACGAAAATAATACGCGGCCCAAAGGGGGTAACCCGGGCGTATAGGCCACCGCCGCCCGTCGAACATCGATAATTCCTCCTTCGGGTCCCGCATTCTCCCCAATCGGCCGTCTCCTTGGTCTACCGTTCGGCCAGAGATTCACCACGGGCCCGTCGTCGTATAAGAATCTCCGAGACTCGCGAAAACCGCATAATATAATCGACCGCGCACGCTACAAAAAAAACCCCTTTCGTGCCACATGCACCACCTCCTCCAGTGCCTTGATTATGGATCGTTTGAACGTCCTTATGGAAATTACCGATACAATTTTTTTTTTTTTTTTTTGATTTTGTTTTGACGAAACGCTTGTGTACAAAATTACCTATTGTAATTTTTAATTGTCGATTTGTCTCTATCTGTATTAGTCGAAACTTTGCCGCCCTGGGACAATTGTCACACCACCCTCACCCCCCGCGTTAGATGCGGCTCTGCACACCGCCATCGACATCGAAATTCTTATACACATATTATAATTTTACTTAAACCAATACGGACATACGGACTGCTGCGGTTGTGAGATTGATAAAATTCAAACTTTCCAAAACAATGCCACGACGAGTAAGTTAAACACATGCGCCTCCCTGCGTCTCAAAATTTACCCTACATTCGGATTTATAGTGTAAACGACAAAGCCAAATGTTTTTCAAATATATTTCAGTACCGCCTCTGCCAACTTTATACTTCGTGGGTTATCCCCCTAAGACTATTGAAACGCAAATACTGTCGCGATTTATTATAAACTATTGTTCAATCTAACATTAAAAATAAATAATTAATAAATACTCGTTAAATTCATTAGGAAGTGTCAACAATGGGTGGGCTCCTTTCATCATTTATTTCATTTAAAATTGCGAATAAAAACTGTTTTTTCGTATTTTTTCAAAAGTTTTACATTTTGGACTTTCAGTCCCTCTCTCATAGATTACCGGATTCAAATATTAATCCGCTAATATATAAATATTATGTATTCCACGTAATCATTATAAATCCATCTGGCAATCCACCGGATCCGTCGACGGTAGGAATACTTTTTTAGTTGTTCCGCAGTGTATTTTATTGTGTTTTCGTCTGTTTTCTTTCGAGGAGTAGCGTATAGGCAATTCAATCGACATTTGATTGTTATTATTTTTTTGTTTAACGTAAATTCAACGTCCTATTTAATTTTGCAGTTCGTGTTGAAATCACGTGGGGGGGAAGGGGGAAATAACCTGCACACGCGTGACGTCATTATTTATTTATTTTTTTTAACTTAAAAAAAAATTACAAACTACGATGAACATTGTTATTACCTGAGATTCGTTTTGTATGTTCTGACAGGAAGACTCTATAAAACCGCCATCTCTCCGGTATGTCCCGTCTTCGTTCAGCAATTCATTTTTGCCATCGTATGACCGACCGTGTTTGTTCAATTGCTTTAGGGGGAAAAAAAAAACAAAAGCAACTAAATTAATTATTGTTGTTCTATACGGTTGAACGGAAAATATTAAAACACCGGCCGTATCGATTATCTATTCGTGTAGCTATAAAAAAAACAATACGTCATAATTTATTTTATATATATATATATATATACACAATCAAATGGCTTTAATTCACAATTGAGGTTTTTTTTTGTCTCTGTCTTTCTAACGGCGGGCAGTGTTACGAAATTATTGTATTCGCGTTAAAGAAAAAAAAAAAAAACAGACATTATTAAATACCTTTAAAATCGGTTTTATACAGATTATTCTAATATTCGTAGACCAAAAACGTTGTTCAGACAACTTTTGCGGCGTCCTATGGTATTTCATAATTATCAAAGAGAGTTACGATTCTTTGTACTTTCGACAACGAACAAACATATTCATTTCGAAAATTATAAAACACCAACGGACTCGAAATGTTCTCGAACTTTCTTTGAAATTTGTTCTCAAAAACCGATTTCAAAGGCGTTTTCGTTTGTTATACGTCAACACGGTTATGCTCTAAACGTTGTCCGTTAGAATAACAGAGACGGCAAATGCTGACTACGGCGGCCTCTTAATTTTGGACATTTATGATTTTAATAAAAAAAAAAAATGAATAAATATGTCTAACGAAAAACAAATCAACTATATAATTATTATTTTACATTGCTAAACGGAATTATTCACACAGTTTAATATTACAAAATCTATTTAGTTTCACTATACATATAAACATTGTTTAAATAGAAAATTACCGTTTCACAACCGGTGGTAGGTGAAAAAAAAAAAAAAAAAATGAATAGAAAAAAGGGGTGGCACTAGTTTATCGTACGACCGGATTAAATAAACTACTACAATATAGATATTGGTTTTTTTTTTTGTTCTTCTAATTTTCTGTTATTGACAATTGTTTCGTCAATTTCTCATTGGCCGTTCCGTATGCGATAAAAACGGACGGCTGTTTCCAGTGGCGTGCCCACTGATCGGGGATAAATCACGTAGAACACAACCCGACAAGTGGGAAATCGAAAAAGCCGGCTTTTTTTACTCGATAAATCAAGCTTTTCCTTGTCGTAGATTGGCCCGAAATATACGATTTCAATATAAAACTACTAAACAAACTACTTATAGTCGTCGTGTCTTTAAGCCAATTGGGCGTTATAACCCTGGGGCCCCCGCCCACCTTGGGTAAATCGCTGCACGGCTGATTCGAACAATAAATATCGGTAGGAGAATGAACAAAAAAAAAAAAAAGATTGAGAAACGCAGCTTACTATCGTTACCTGTGTTTAAAAAAAAAAAAAAAAAACAAATAAATATTGTACAAAATCACGTCTGCCCGGTAATGTTGAAAAATATAATACTTTATTTCGATTATTATATTCGATTTCATTATTCTCAAAATACGTATTACGCAATAATTATAAAATATATATACGTATATAATTACGGCTAAATTACATTATTACTCGCGCGGAATACGAATTTCGAGCGTTTAGGGAGTTTGATATGTAAATTTAATAAAAGAGAATATTTCCGAGGCGGGGGAAACGAGAACGCGTGTTAAACGGCCGTGTGTTAGTTTTTGATATTATTATTATTATTATTATTATTATATTTTTTTTTTTTTCCGTTTCCGACAATAGTTTAGAAAACCGGCAACGGCGCCCTCGGAAATATCGTTCCCTCCGAATCGTCGTAAACCGCGATGGAATTTTAATTTGTGTTCCACGCAACGCAATTTCGCGGTGTCGCCCGTCGGCGAGTTACCGAGGCGGTAAAACACGCGGCGGCCGTCCTCTTAATACCGCGGCGAATCGACCGAATACGAAGTTATACGCGCGTAAACAATAATATTTAATTTTACCGGGGAAAAAAAAATAAATAAATAAATATTAATATTATGACGACGAAAGCGATTGTTTTGCATAAAAGTACTTGGAAACGGAATTAGATAGTTTTTTTTTTTATGGAGGGGGCACTAGTAACGTATAAATCGCGTTAATGCCGACCACAGTGCGCGTCGGCCTCCGGCGGCGCGAACAAAAGAGGAGATTATTCGCATTTTCGCTCCGCGTTTCGCCATATTATACCAGGAGACAATGTAAATATATTTAATGTATGCGATACGGTATGAAAATATGTAACGGAACAAAAAAAAAAAAAAAAGAAAAAGAAAAAGAAAAAAGAAAAAAGAAAAATGTCACTTAAGAAAAACCAGGCCCCGCGGGATCACGTGGCTCGTTGTTAAACCGGCACTGAATAATTCAAATAAAAACAAAACAAAAGAAAACACATAAAGTAATGCGATTATAATATAATATTACGACGGTGTCAAGTTTCGGTTAGGCCGGATAATATCAATATTTGATAACAACACCAACAACAACATCAACGTCAACAACATCAACAACAACAGCAACAACAACAACAACAACAACAACAACAACAAAAACAAAAACACTACTCATGCTTATAATGTAAATATACATTGTATTTGTATGTTTGTTACGCTAACTATAGGTACACTAATACATAATAATACATACAAATATACTTTATAATAATACGATGGAAGTTTACCGGGCAAACGAAATAAATAATATTTATAAGATACGATTATGATACGCTGTGATGTATGATGATGATGATGTTTTACGGAATATTTTTTCGTTTTTTTTTTTTACCGATTTTCGGTTTTAATATCCCTTTTAAATGGTTTGTTCTATTTTTTTTTTAGGTTATCCTAACTAGTCGTAAACGTTATACAGAATATTATGTAGCCGACAGTGTACATGGTGATAATATTTATACGGATCGGGACAATTGGTCGCCACACATGAACCGTGGTATATAAGATTGTTTTGTACGGCGGTAAATATAAATTTTTTTTTTTTTTTGTTGATATCTAGGGCAATTTATCAGACGAAATAATTTTTAGCCGGTATTTATGTTGTCGGGGCCATAACCAAGCGCAGTGTTTATTTCATGGAGGGAACGAGCAATCGGATTGCGGGTGGGCGGCAGGTGATGGTATTATTCTCTCTCCCCCCCGCCCCGAAGAAAAAACCGTACGGAATTGACTGCGTAAATGCACGCGATGCAATTACGCGAAATGAGTGAAACCGGCCGGGTCGTGGAGTCGTTTCGATTGTGTCGCGGTGAAACAGAATAAAAATTATGTCGGCAATAATGATCGACGGTACGCGGATAATTTTGCGGATCATTTAGCCAATCGGATTTGTATTACGGGATCGGGCGAAAACGCAATTTTTAATAATTTCAAATTGCATTGGCCGTAGAACGGGCGGAACGGACGGTGGTGGATTGGAGTTATAACCGTTTTTTTTTATGCGAATAAAAACCGCGTTGGACGCGCTACGCGAAAGTTGTTCGCTTTACGAGCGGGCTCTGTCGGTTGTTCGCTCGTGCCCCCTCTCGATAATTTACGACACCCCCCCCCCCCCGCCCGGGATAAAATGACTGAAATAAACACTGTCCGAGTGAAACGCGCACGCAGAAAATACAAGGTTGGGCATACCGAAAAACAAATATACTTACTTCGCCGACTCCGCTTGATTTATTAAATTCGCGTATTCGATAGCGAAATCAAAATGTCGAGCGTTAACACAATAGTATTTAATTTATTGTCCGGAACATTATTATTAACATGTGAAAAAATAACGAAAAGCCACAACGTTTTACAATATTAACAATATACCTGCAATACAACTGAGAAAAATAATAATAATAATAATAACAAGGGTTAAATTCGTGATATTATCGTTTATTATTGTAATATAATGATGTGAGGGTATAGACAATTGACAAAAATAAAAAAAAAATAAAAATAAAGCCGTTGAAATATTTATAACTCCGAAGTGCACTTACACGGGATATATTTTATATATATATATATATATTTTTTTTTTTGTACAAACCGCCAACATAAAATTATTAATTATTAATAATTTCGGATCATGGTCTTAAGTAGCTGAAAAACTAATTATAAATGCATGCCACATTTTTTTGGTTTTTGTTGTTTAAGTCCAGGGTTAATTACACGGAAAATTTATTACACACATGTATATATATAAGGAGTATATAAATCGAAACTACGGTTCGTTAGAAGCTCTAAAATGATTTATATAGACCAACTAAATAAATAAAATATAAATAAATAAATATAATAAACACGGAGCAGTAAACAAAAAAAAAAAAAAAAAATGATGTTATTTATATAAGGAATAAAATTCTAGTTATTTGATGAAAAAAAAAAAAAAAAAATTATAGAAGACAGTGTTCCAAAACTAAAGAAAACATATAAATATAATATATTTATACATCTAACTACTTTGTTCACAATAACAAAAAAAAAAAAAAAACTAAATGGAACTGAAACATCAACTGAAACTTACTAGAGAACTTCCATAGTACCAGGATTTCAATTTTTGGGTCCATCCCCCTAAGTGGGATCGCAGTCCCTCCAAGTATCCACTCTGAAAGCATCAGCAACGTTATTTGCGTAAAATAAAATGAAAAAAAATAAAAAAAATAAACAAAAAAAAAAATACCTATATAGTTAAATAGCAAAAAAAAAAAAATAAAATTATATAAATCGATGTTAAGTGATTTTTGTTGGATCGCAATGAATGAAAACGAACGCGCTACTCAAGACCAACGTTGTTCGTCGACCGTCGCGTAAAATCGTGAAAAATACCGCGAACAGTAAATCGTCGATTAAAACGGACGGGTGTTATATCCATGAGTAGATATTCTGTATAAATGTTTTAAACGAATTTAAAACAAATAGGTTCGCGATAAAATATTAAACATGGCGAAACAATAATAATTACAATTATAATAATTACAATTATTAACAAACAACTGTAAGTGAGTTATGAATGGAAAGTACATGGAGGAAAGTCAGGATATTGTTGGGACAAGTGCACTTCTACATGCGTAACACATTATAATTATTATTACTTATTGGTGTAATTTCATAACGACTTGGTAAAAACAATAAAAAAAAAAAAAAAAAAGAAAAACCCACGACTAATCCGTGTTCGGTTCAAAGGACTTTCAAAACGCAACCAGGAGGATTTTATACGCACGAACAAGGATAAAACCGACAAACCGAGACTGCAGACAATTCACCAACCAGACTGCAGAGTGAATATCAAACCGACTACCGTAACCATCCTACGACTAAATACCACAAGACGACGAGACAGATTATTTAATTAGAATAATCTTGGCATTTGCTTTCACCAAAAAAAAAAAAAAAAAAAAAATACATATTGTGTATTCGACAAAACGTATAACAATGCGAATCGAATGCGTTTTATTTGTTTGAAATTGTTATTTTCAATCAGGTTTTTTTATCCATACGACCCGCGATGAAGTCGGATAAAAATAAAACCATATCGAATTGCGTACATGACACGCGTTGCTTAACATTACGGATTATCGCTGCTTTGTTGAACATAGTTCGCAATGTGAACAATAGTAACATATTACTAATTTAAGCCATTCGTGTAAAAATTGCATTTTATATATTAATATCGACACATATAACCGGTACGTCCTGCCAGTATATTTTACCGATCGATAATAATACTGAGCAATTTGAACGCATTTAATTTATCGACAATAAAATGTTGCCAATGGAATTCGTATTATTTTGTTAGTAAATAGATATAATTAAACCGGAGAAAATAAATAAATAAATAAATAAATAAATATATATATATATATATATATATTTATGCATACATTAATCATTTGTATTACGAGAGAAAGACTTCATTCCCGTCTATTTTTTTTTTTTTTTTACTAAATCGGCGTGCCGCAAAATAATCGCTTTTCCCAAACTCCACACAATGGATAAAATCATCCATAGAATATGGTTTTTTTTAAATTTTTTTTTTTTTTTACTACATTTACATACCATAATTGTGTTTAAACGAGAAATTTTCGATTATAATTACATATACTGGTATATATGATGGACACCTATTTATTTATTTAGTTTTAATTTATTCAGACGGTATACCCGCCAATCGTAAATAAATAAAATAATTAAAAAACCAAATTCAAGAGAGGTTGATTTTTTTTTTTTTGAAAAAAAAATACGTATAAATATGTATAAATACGTACGGGTTTGTATGTACAAACACAAACATATTATATGAAGGTATGAATAATACATGATACCACACGGTTTTTTTTTTTTTTTTTTACTGACGTTGCAAGTTATATGGTTTTTTTTTTTTTTAAATAAAAATTGCACTGACAAAATTTAATTAATACGGTTAACGATAATGTAGGTCGTCTATAGACAGCTGATATTATAATCGTTTTCCCTCGGTATCGTGGACAAACTCGGGGTAAAAAAAAAAAAAAAAAAACAATCGATACCATCGATTCGATTCGATTTATATTTCGATCGTGCGGATTCGCGGTAAATCGCACAAACGTTTCGTTTCTTTAGCGTTGTATTTTCATAACTGTCGACGAGCTCCCCCCCCCCCCCCGTGGAATTTCGAAAATAGTAATGGAGCTCCGGTGGTTTCCTCCTAACGTAATGTCGTTGAAAATCGCGGTTTGTTCTGAATTTCTCAAAAAAAAAAAAAGAAAAAAAAAACCCATCGTACCGTTTAGGTATCGATTTGGTTACCATCCCCGGTCCGTCACACCGCAAATCAACACTAACCAGTGACCGAAAATCCGTCCACGAGCACTGCCCCTCGAAATGCTTAGGATGTCGGGTGACCGAAACGGTAAAACGTAATGCGGAATCCGCGAACCATCGAAAAATAATATAAAACATTATTTTCCTATGCAGCCGGCCTGTACTTAAATTCCTACACGGATAACCTTTTAGACCGAATTTAAAAATTAAATAAAATAACAGTGCCGTCTCTTACATTACCGGCCATATAATATTTTTTGTATTATTGTGCGCCGGTATCAGGAGTAGTGCAGTGTTTTTTTTTTTTTTTTTTGTTTTTTTTTTTTTACACCGTATGTCCATTTATAGTTTCGTAGGAGTTTGACCTCTATACATAATATATATATATATATATATATATATATTATAATAAATTATTTTTTTATTTATTTATAGTAATGAACAAAACGCATACAACAATTTCTCGGCGTTAAAATATTTGTCTATAAATATATTATATTTATTAGAAGACAAACCAAAATGTAAAAATAATTTCTAATATAACAATATACCTACGGGTTTTTTTTTTTTTGTTTCGAAAAATTCGACAATAATTATTTACCTACGATAAAATTAGTAAACATACCTACTGCTATTAAATATATCAATGCGCGATTAATAAAAAATAAAAAAACAATCAAAACAAATGTCTACGTTTTAGACCAATATTTGTTATATCGATCCAAAAATATATTTGATAAGCCGTTTTTTTTTTTTTTTTTTTTTAACTATAGGCTTATAGTTAAAGATATTTTTTTTTTATAATTATAGCGGTTTCGTAGTATAACGAGAAGCCAGTAGTAGCGAAAAAATAATTACAACGTTCCCCCGTGAGATTTCGTTCGTCGTTTATATATTATGTACATTTTATTAGATTATTTTTTATTTTTTTTTATTAGGTAGAAAACAATTTGTACGTGTAAGACGACCTATCCGAAAATAACAATCATACCGTAAATATGATCCATAAAAATATGTTTTATTAGGCATGATGAAGGTTATGAGGTTTATTTTTTCTGTCGCCAATCAATTTTCTACCAGAAATAACGCTCCGATTATCAACTCGGGGAAAACGGTTTCCGGGTAGCAAATTTTGTATAATCGGCGAATTAAAGGGGGTGAAATTTTCATTGATAATCTTTGTAGTTTTTTTTTTTAATAATTGGGGTAAAAACGAGAATATAACGAATTATAACTGTTTTGTTAGTAATTCAGTTTAAAAATAAACGTAAAGATTTGAAATGTTCAACGAATACTTATATATTAGGCTTTTCCAGACGTGGTAAAATTTTCGAAACATTTCGGCGTTTTTTGAGTTATATATTATAATAGTTTTTTAAATTTTTCGAATTTCGTTAATTTTCTATTTGGTATAATGTCGATAAAAATTGTTCGGGCTTAAAAAAAAAAAAACTGCTCGAAAAATGATGACGCCAAATTGTGTAATCAATACACGATTCGTCATGTGGTTAAAAATTAATATCATTTTCGTTTTAAATCTATCGAAAAACACGTTTTAACCGAATTTCTCTCAGAATCGATTTCCGTATCCGGATGGTTTTTTTTTTTTTTTTGAATATTTTGTCGGGTAAGTATTATTTTTTATTTTTTTTTGATAAACCTATTACCGGTTTACTTAACGATCGCAATTGATTTTTATTAGTTGACTGCGCCGGGTCGAACGCTTATTTGAAAATATAACCGACTTGTTCACCGAACAACACGGCCGGTTTAATTTTTTTTTTTATATTGTTTTATATGTTTTTGTGTTGGCGAAAACGACCGAAATTAGAGTTTGCAAGTCGATGGAAACAAGGACGATCAATGTTAAACGTTCACCGTGAGATAATCAAATTACGGTCCGACTTTAAACTGGTAATTCCACGCACATTAATAATTAATTAAGAGTAGTATTTAGCGATTAAAATAAAAAAAAAAAAATTAAAATTAAATTGAAATTAACTCATTTGCGGCAAAGTTCAAAATTAATTAAGTTTTTAATTATTAAGTTAACATAAACGGTAACAGCCAAGTGTTTTTTTTTTTTAAATCGATACGGATGGAAATGTTTAAAGCTAAGTTAATAAAATGATAAAATGAATTAAAATTTTTAAATGCTCGGTTTTGATGACGGGTGGTCTAAATATCGTACGTTAATGTCAATTGTCCACTACGTATATACAAAATAAAAGCGCATTTTTACGGTAAAACCTACACGCACTGTGCCGCGGTTTTTAGGTTATGGATATTATCGTTAATATTATGCTCTCTATGTTTCTAAAATGCAAATACAAACATGCCGTTTTATTCGAAGTACAATTGTTATAGTAATTTAAAAAAAAAAAAATTACTTAAAAACCTTCTCGGGTCCGTAATTTATAACGCGGCCGTCGTTTTTTAAACGATCGATTATTATTTAAACGATTTCGGGGGGGGGGGGGAGTTTGTGTGTGTGTATATTTATACATGATTGTCGTTAGTTTTTATTTTTTTATTTTTTTTTTTATTTTAATAATTATCACGCGAGACTTGAAAGATATTCCCGAAAGATTTGGATTTAATATGAAGAATGATTTTTATTATTATTATTTTTTTTCGTCTGTGAATTAGGGAAATTTAAAAATAAAAAAAAAAAAACCATTACACGTACGTGTACGGTGGTACTGCGCCTATCTAATATGTAACTAATGAAAAACAAAAAAAAATAAAAAATTATACTTATGACAGCTACTCGTATATAGACGTTATTTTGTCTCGATTCAACTATATAAATATATAATATACTTTACACGATATTAGGTATATTATTAATAAATAATGCTATTGAAGACGACTAATGTATCTATTATAGTAGGAAATTATTAATTTTTTTTTATTTTCAAATTCGTGACTCGTCTTTACTAACTGCAAAATATTAAATATCAAAATCTAGAGCTATATTATAGCATCATTCGATCAATAATAATTATAATAATAATAATAAAAAAAGTAACAAAATAATAATAATAATAATAATAAAAAACTATTTCGCGACTATATTATATTATTATTATTATATGTATATATCGATAGAGAAATTTGAGATGATTAAATAGGCGTATTATGTCGTATTTTACAACGTTTTTTTTTTTTTTTTTTTTTATTTTTTTTTATTTTGTTTTTATTTTAAACGAACGAACTTCTAATAATTAACTAGGTAATAACGTTATGATTACTAATTGTACTTTACCGATGACCTAGTCATATTAGATTCATCATAAAGGCCTGAATTTCGATGAGTATAACCAACATCAATCATATCGTTATGATACTTTCGTGGTAAAAGCTCGGTTTCCAAGTCACCGTAATCCTAAATAAAGAATTATAAGGATCAAAGGAATCTATAACGATTGTATACAGTCAATATAATTTCCGAAATCGTGTACCACTCACCTGATGGCTGTAATCGAATTCTTCCACGTCCATGTCTCTGTGCGACTGTGACGGGTCGTTGGATTTCATCGGAGAGTGTTTGCCGCCGTCCATTTTCCTATCGGTACTAAAATTAAACATAACGGCAATGTGAGCGGGCGTTATAAAACGCTCGTTATAATGTCGTGTTAAAGAAAAAAAAAAAAAAAAAAAAAAATAATAATAAAAAAAATGGTTAGATAAATGCACTTGAAACGTTTTTAATAACGGCTAATGAACGATTTCGTATTATTACGGCTACAATATTATAACAATAATATTACGTCGACGCAAATCTACGCAAAAGACATGAAAAATTTTTTTTTTTTTTTTTTTAAAAAATGAATGGATTTGTTTTATCGACAAAAAAATATTTGTTATTGATGATATAAGCACACATATACGTATATATATAATAATAATAATAGTTCTACGAGACGTTTTTAAGTTAATATTACGCGTAGGTGTCTACGGATATACGTAATAAATGTATACATTAAATGATTTTATACGGTAAAGAATTTATAATATTATGTAGATTATATTAAAAAAATCAAAAAAAAAAAATCTAAAACGAGTGCAATGTATATTATATTTTGATGCCTGTGAAACATCTATGGTGTATTTTATCGTATAGTATAAGTAATAAGATGATAATTCTAAAAAAAAAAAAAAAAAAGTACCTAAATAACTGTAAATGTAAAATTATGATAATATATAACGACGTTAAAATATTACAATTATTGTTGTTATAACGGTGTCGAGTGTCCGAAAGTCAATTGTCATACAATAACAGGCTACCTGTCATAAAAATCGTGCGTTTTTCGTAAAAAAAAATCATGTCTATGACGCGTTTTACAGTAAACCTCGTACTTATAGGAACGACAAAAATATGTCACTTTTTTTTTTTTTTTTTAACTAACAGACGTTATCGTGATCGTGGCCCGCGAGCCAAAATAATGACAAATAATAATTAAAAAAAAATGGCTCTTTAATTTAAAAATTGTCATAATTATTTTAAATTAGATAAATAATATTATAATTTATCTAAATTATAATATTTTTTCAAAAAGCGGCCTTATAACGTATATGACTTTCGAACGTTCGACCTACGGATAAACATTATAACAATCGATAAATTATATTAAAAATAAAAAGTAAAAAAAAAATAAATATTTTATCTGTATTATTTAAATCGCGTGTAGGTGGTATTTTAATTATTATTGTTATGTTATTAATACGGACGAGTAGTATCGCCCCGTAAGGCGAAACTAGTGACGAGCGATGTTGAATAATTTCTACTATCAATTATTACTATTATTATTATTATTCGCGTAGACTATCGAATACTATTAGGTACGGCCGAATAATTAAAACTATCGATCAATTAATTGTAGAAACGATCAATACTACCGGATAATCATTATTCGAGATTAGTAGTGCGCACGGCCGAATAATCTGGCACTGTTAAGGCAACAGTGTCGTGTGTCCTTCTTAAAACACATCCAAACAACGAAATCAGTCGGCTACAGGGCGGTCGGGGTCAGCTTGTAAAAGAGCTGTTCTGGTTTTTTTTTTTTTTTTAATAAAAATGTATTAAACCGTGACGGGGACAAATTAACAGAATTCAACGGAACAGTAATGAAAAACAAAACGATTTGTAGAATAAGACGTGCCGAGTACGTCGCGGAAAAACTCACGTGAGCGCTAAGTGAAGTGAGGTTATAGTAAAATAAGTGATGGGAATTGTCGTGGACAATATAATTGAATATTAGTCGAACAAATCAATTCAGTTGGTAGTAACGATTTCGTATAATCCAATTATTCGAAATCGGTTGTTGGGATAACTAACTTGGCAGGACTGCTCGTATAATATTCGATAGTTATTATTCAATAACGCCCATCACTAGGCGTAAACACGAACACGGGCGGATTTTGGGTTTAAATCGTTTCAACCGCGATTATCGTGTTATCGTTACATTTATATATTTCGTATATTATTTACTAAGTCTTAATAAAAAAAAAAAAACAAAAATAACGGTATGCGAGAACGAATATAGGTATTAATTATTACTGTCAATACCTATCGGCTCGCCTCCACGCGTCCCGTTAACAACGAATAATAATACGGTGAAACCTCCGTATTAGTGGACAGCCGCGGGGAATTAATAAACGTCTACTATTGAGAAATCCTCTACACAGTAGACATTCGTGAGGAATCACAAAAATTTCCGCTACACGGAGGCGCTATAAGAATACATTTTTATGTACATATGTATATACACAATTTTTAAATTGGTATCATTTATTATAGTTTAAAAAAAAAAAAAAAAAAAAAATTATTATTATTACACTATATTCATTGTTTTTATATAAGTATGTATTTGTGCGTGTATTAAAATGTGAGTATATTTATGTACAATTGAAAAAAAAAAAAAAAAAAAAAATCCGTTATTTTTTCCCGAGTAAATGTTTTCTGTTCTTCACAATGGATTTGCGAATTGGCCACCATTGATAATCATATCGCATCTTTTTCATTTTTAAAATATATTTAAAAATCATTTATTGTTTCATTTATCGAATAGAAAAATGAAACAATATGATAAAATAATGTAAAGTGTATTTATTGCTTAAAAATTGTCGATATGCAATACGTGTATATACATATTATGTCCGTTTATGAGAGGTAATTTTTTTAATTTTGATACCAGTTTTTAGTGTCCACGTCCACTATTAGGAGTGTCCGCTATTTACAGGTTGTAACCACTATTGTGTACGTACGTATATGTTTGCTGGGGAATTTAAAAGTGTCAAATTTTGAGAGGTGTCCATTAATAGAGGTTTCACTGTATTATTATTAGGCGTAATATGTAAAAAAAAAAAAAAAATTCTATTCTATAAAATATAAAAGGCGTTTACTATTCAGATTAGAAAAAAAAAAAAAAAAACAATATGTATACCTAGTCCTATAATTTGAATTTGAATATTCGGCGGTCCCGATATCCATCCCGGAATTTTGATTACGAAAATCGAATCCTTTACTCTGGCCACCGGGTATATTTGAATTAAACCCGTCTAGTTTCTGAAATATTTATAGATATATATATATATATATGTATATATGTATATATACACATACACACACATACACACACACACATAGGATTCATTTTTTTTTTTTTGGTTTTTGTTCCCTCTAAGTCAAAGTATTTTTTTGTGTATGTATATATATATATAATGTTATCGTGACGTGATTCTTACTCGGGAGTGCGTTTTTCTGGATTCCCGTCCTCTTCTATATACCAATTGGTCGAAACGGTCTCGATCCGAGGGACCTATTAGTTCGCGTAATTCCGTCAACAGCGTAAACTAAAAAAACCATCAGACCGTCATTGATTAATACAAGGGGGCGGCGATTGCACAACCGGCGGGACGGCTGCAGGGGCGGGGGAGACGGCCGATTCAAACACACACGGCCGAAAAAAAAAAAAGGTAATAATAATTAAAAATTTTAAAATTCAAAATAGCTTGTGTTATTACAAGCACAGCCTTGTGTATTGCATCGAAACGCGTGTGTTTAAATCGTCCCGTTTGGCATTTCCTCGTATACAGGCGCGTGTACAAAGGGGGGGGGGGGTTTAGGGGTTCAACCCCGCCGCGGAAATGTCAGGAAAACTATTAAGTAATCGGTAAAATAAAATTTCGGTTTTGTTATTATTTTATATTTTTTTCTACTTGTTTTTCGTAGTTTTCCTGCTTTTAGAAAATGAATACCGGTTACGGTTAAAATGAACGTTTTAAAATATTGACATTTTTCAATGAGAAATAAATTGTTATCGTAGAATTAAAACTATAGTAAACTTCTTGTTATATAAGTATGAAAGTGTACAACCTAACCCATCGTCCACTAAAAAAAAAAAAAAAAAAAATTATGTTTTAGTACACGCGCCTGCCTATATAATATGTAAAGTTGTGTTTTTCTATACGAATCGCAATCGTTCGATATATATTTTTTTGTTTTTATTATTCACCTTATCAGTTGTATTGAGCAATTCGAAAAGTATAGATATAAATGCGTCAATAGACATTCGAGAACACGAATACTCGTCCAGATAATACCGCAAAGTATTAAATTCGTTTTTCGTCAGCAAAATTCGAGCTTTCTCCTCTACCATCTGAGACGCTGCCGATGTACCTAACTTCAATGTACCGTCAGCACTAAAATTAATATCGCCATAATGTTAGATTTTACGTTTATTTTTTTTCTTCAACTTATACGTTAATAGTACAAATCAAATTTGAATTATTTTTATTTTTATTCATATAACCTGCGTATATATATATATATATATATATGGGTACTCTCAACACAATATAATACGTTATATATTATATACGTTTTGAGTGGAAATATAAAAAAAAAAATGCGCGGCTGTGTTTTGTTTAACTAGAACAATTATTATTAAATAAAATAAAAATCACACGTGTGGCTTATTTTTTTTTTTTTTTTTTTTTTTTTTTTTACTAATAATAACTTTGTATAATATATGTATATACGCGTACGGTAAGTTTTAACTCGTATGGATATAATGCTGTTGTCCGACAAATAGCAAACAACTGTAAATCGTATTTTTAGATTTCGATATAAGCTTAAAGAACTATTACTGTAATATGATGATGTTTTTGAATTAAACATTTTTTTTTTTTTTTTTTTTTTTCGGAAGAACGAACTTAATCTAATTTTGTTTTTTTGTATCGAATCCTGACGAAATCGGTTAAATTATTTGCAAACTCCGTAACGAATATTTTTTTCAGTAAGTTTCAAATATTATTAGAGAAATTATATAAATAAAATTAATTAACGGATTAGTAGGTGGTTTTGGAACTATCGCCGCACTATCAACTATCAAGTTTGTCGATTTCACTTGCGGCAATTTTAGTTCAACTATCATAGGCTAATCATATATTGGCTACACTGTAAACGTCTGCAGGTGCATTTTTAGTCAAAACGGGATAGAGTTAACGGAAATTCTTTTACGGGAAAACCTAGGTCCAAGGTATGAAGAAAGACAAATGAAATGGTCCGAGTTTGCAGCGCGCACAAGGCGGGACAGAAGAGAATTAAGAGAGTAGTCTGTAAAAGATCAGTTATTAAATTCGTCGAACGTCCGTATCCGTTTAAATTTTATTTTATTTTTTTCTTTAGTCTGCGATGTTTCTACTAATCTACCGAAGGAGGCAATATTATTTTTCATATTTCTTCGGCGTGCAGTCAAAGTCAAAGATTGAATTATAGAATTTGATATCATTTTTTTTTTTTGACCCGAACAAAATAAACGTCTCATATTCGTCATAAAAAACTTGTTAGAAGAGGAATCTTCGGGTCTTGTCAGAATGAAAAAGCGACTACAGTGAAGGAAATTCGGAGACCTAGTAGGCTTGGTACAATGTAATATTATACAAAAGAAAAGGGACCCGAGGAACGTCTAAGGATGAGATCGTGTGAAAAATGACGCTGTAAGGGTGAATCCGAGAACCGATTGGCCCGATTTGGCGACGGACAAGACGGAGTGGCAAGAAAAATATTTGACAGTTTGATCTTAACGGTCGTGTGTAACACATGAGAAGAAGAAACAACAAATCGTTCAGTTAAAATCGTACTTTGTTAACAAATGTTCTAGTTTTTTGCTTATTTAGATATCATATTTCCTATTTAAAGGGGTCGGAAAACCATGTAAAATGACTCAAAAACAGACAAAAGGGCTTGGGATTTTGACGGATTTCAATTCAAGTATTCTATGTGAAGGTTGAGGCGTTTTTTGATATTCGAAAAATGAAATGTGTAATTTGGTATACAAATAATGGAAATGTGTGTTTTAACTAAGTTATCAATATTTTAACGATAAAGTTGAATATCGAAAATCACCTCGACGATTAGAATACGAAATCAAATTCGTTAATAAAATGCATATCCGTCCGCCCCAAGCGCCGAAATTTTGTCTGAGAATTTTGTTTAAATGGATATCGGGTTATTAGGAGATTAGTGAAAAAGTATTATCTTTAAATTGCATTGAAAGGTAAAAGAACAAAAACAAAATGCAATTACAATTTTTACTCGTACTATTTGACGGGCATTATTTTCATGTTCTAGAGGTTATGTCAATTTTTTGATTTTGTTTCGTACGTTTTAATTATTATTATTATATTGTCTAATCTTACAGACGTTTATAAAAAAAAAAAAAAAAAAAACGAAAACGGTAGGTATATTTTATTATTTCTTTCGAACAATATTAATTTCTCTTAATTGAAATTGTATTCGTAAATTACATTATTTTATCGGTACGGAAATTCATTAGATTTGTACAATTATACCAAATTAAAATCAATATTAAATAAATAACATACGAGGTGCGAAAATAAAATAACGAGACTTTATAAATATAACCTAAACTATTAACGTTATCTATAAAACGATTATTGAAATATGATTAGAAAACACTTATCTAAAAGTACTATGAACACTGATGGCATCGATTCACTTTCTTATACGTTAGTAGTCTTGTTATTAGTGCGAGTTCGACTATACTGCCGAAAAATGTTAGATATAAAAATCGAACAACATGTGTTAACATTAAATTTCTTGTTAAATTAAAAAAAACTGCCGCGGAATCGTTTCGTATGTTATGTGAAGTTTATGGTGAAGAATGTTTATCAAGAGCTCGTGTTTTTGAATGGCACAAACGGTTTTGTAGTGGAAGGGAGGACGTCGAAGACGATGATCGTTCTGGACGTCCTACCACGTCTTCAACAAACGAAAACGTTGAAAAAATCGACAAAATTAATTAATCAATATTATTATAAAGAGGTATTAATTAAATTAAGAGAACGTGTCAGAAAGACGCGACCAGATCTATGGAAAAATGGCTGGGTTCTTCACCAAGACAATGGTCCAGCTCACAGTGCATTTTCAATTCAACGTTTTTTAACTGAAAAAAAAATTTCTGTACTTCAACATCCCCCGTACTCGCCAGACCTTGCTCCTTGTGACTTCTTCTTATTTCCTTCTTATTTCTTTTCCCATTTTCAAACAGTTAATGACGTAAAAATGAAAACGGCAGAACTTCTAAAAGGGCTGAATGAAAGCAATTGGCAACACTGTTTTCAAGAATGGCAGCGACGTATGCAACAGTGTATTGATGCTGAGGGAAGGTACTTTGAAGGTGATAATCATTAAATTATAACATTTTTAAAATAAATAACTTTTATTCAAAAATTCTCGTTATTTTATTGTCGCACCTCGTAATATGAAAATGTCCTGTTTTCGCGAAATGTCGAAATTGTATTAGATACCGTTTTGTTATAGCGCGCCGGAGATTCGGATGGAAAAAATAATAGTAAAAATAAATAAATAAAACAAGAATTGTTTGAAATATAGTTGAGATTATTGTAAATCCACACGAGAAATAAAATACGAAATCCTCTATACGACTATCACCTATCAAATACCGTACGGAAATTTCTCTCATTTCCACCGTCTATATTTGATCGGGATTTATGTTTTCCAGAAGATATATTTATTTATTCGTTTTCCGATTTATTCGACGCGATACGAGTTTCGAGTGTGAGAGTACGGGCACTCGGTAATCGCTCTAAAACTGTAGTAACGTATAATTCGCTAAAGACCCCGCCGGGTGTATTTGTATTGCCCGTCGGAGCGATGCATTTTTTTATTTTTTTTTTGTTTTTTCTCGTATACCTCGGGTGAATAAAATACACACGGTCGTGTTCAAACCCAACCGAACGATATTTGTAAAGATTTTATACTTTGCGAATCGTTGCGTACTAACGTAATCCAAATATATGAAGTTGAGAAATATTTGGGGGTGGGGATCTATTTTGACAAAATGTGTAAACTAACTGCGAGTAATAAATATTACAAACCGTCGTCAACTAATCAATGATAATTATAATAATACGTACATATAACTAATTAAAAAACCAAAATAATAATAACAATAATAATAAACTCTTAATAAATCTATTCACGTCTATGGAAATGTAAAACTATTTAAGAAAATATTATTATGTGATAAAAGTCTGTCCTAAAATACAAATAACAAATAAACAAATAATAAAAAATATAATATATTATATATAGTTTTGTTTAACTACAAAAAAAAAAAAAAAATTACTCATTTATGAATAAATATATTGCGAACTTACTTGTCCAGCGAATGGTTCCAACTTTCCGGATTGTACGTGGTGCACGAATGCGGTACTTTACCCACGTCTCTTACGGTCAGCGTCATTTGTTTTTGGAATTTCAACTGGTTCACCGCTTCGTCGTGCGACAAATTCAAAAACGATTGGCCGTTCACTTCTAAGATTTGATCGCCGATCTACAACGAACCGTTATCATTTTTAATATACAACAGTAATGAAATAGGTACTTTTTTTCTTCTTTTTTTCAATTTACCATGAGTCCGGATCTGTCGGCGACAGAATCTTTATCGATACCGGTGATGAATATTCCCAAATTGTATTCGGTTCCTCCTCGTATCATTAAACCGAGACTTTGCCCCGGTTCGATTATCAATTCCACCTTGAATAATAAAATAATGATAATCAAATTTCTGCTAGAGTAAAAAAAAACAAAATTAAACGACATTATGTGATTTAGGAGGTGCCTATAAAAAAAAAAAACCCCTTCAAATATTTGTTTTGTAATGCAAACGTAAAAACAAATTGTTAAAACGACTTATAGTATGTACAAATTACAAAAAAAATCACCTATAATATAAATACATAACGAAAAAAAAAAATGAACGTTAAAAATAAAAATGGCACGTACACATTGCACGGCTCCGGTCAGATGTCCTATTATATTTTCAACGAATTTAAAACACTTATTAAACCGTGTACTGCCGGATAAATAAATATATTCATTCGAATTAATATTTAACAATAAAATTACAAGATTGAATTAATAATTATTACCGGTCGCCGACGACGAATGGTATTGGGGAAAAATGTAAATAATTCGAGATATTTATAATACGTTTAAAATGTATTGGTTTTTAAATTGTAAAACAACAGTCTATTATTCGCATTTAAACAAATTAGTTTTATACACATATTTGTTAAACGTTCATCAAGTACATATAAATAGACTCTTTCCGATATGCATAAATGATTCATTTAATTCCTAACGTTTTATTATTTGTACTGATACATAAACGCCGTATAAATATATTTATTTGGATATTATAAATCGAATATTTGTATTCTTTATATCGAACATACATTATAAATTAAAAGTAACAAATGTTTAACACTGCACGCGTGTTCGGTTAAGATTGTAATTTAAACATACGCAATTATTCATTGTTTGGACGAATTTCTTTTAAAAAAGCGATGCGAGAATCTCATTTCGTTTATATTTCCATTAAAAAAAAAAAAAAATGCAACTTATTCAAAACGATCGAATTCGACGCGAAATTAAATGTGTCTCACCGACAACACCGGATATTAGAATTGGATTTCTTCACTGATAATGACACCACGATTGCCAGAGACGTATTTAAAGGAGGAGGGGGTTGTTACATGGCCAATCTTTTGTGAATAAATAATTATGACCTTTAAAAATTTTTTTTTTTTAAAAAACACATTATCTAGTGTAATACATTTTTTTTTATGGTGGGCGGGCGGAAAAATATTAGTACTTGGGAGCCAAATTTCTGACGATTACCCGGCTTCGTCTCAAAATAGCATATTATCAGCACGTTATCAGTATACAATTCGTGTGTCGAGTCGTGATCCCGGTCGCAGTGGTAACCTAGAAAACCGAGTGCCTCGCAAGATATGTTTTGGGTCTCCTCCCCGGACCCGAGACCGATCGATTTGAATATTTGCGATTTTTTAAGTATAATCTTTTTTTTTTTTTTTGTTTTTTGTTGATACGCTTACTTTTCGAATTTTGTCTTTGGACGAACGTGTGTAGGACCATTTGGAATACGGAGAAATGGGTTTGGCGTATTCCAGTGGCGGCGATACCGGCTGTCCCTTGCGATTGATCCACGAGTACGTCCTGCCCAACCTCCACGATTCGTCTTGGCTGGTGTTCTCGTCTTCCTTTTTGTGCATGGGTTGCGGCTGCGACGGACATTTCACCGTCATCGTAATCTGACGGTACGATTTGAATATCTGCGAGCGGGGGAAGGGGACGAAAAAAAAAAAAATAATTATATTATAATAATCACAAAACGATAACCAGCAGAGGCGAACGCGGGAGAAATTTTCGTAAAATGTTCATAAATATCATATTTTATTACGTTCCGGGTACGTATTAAATCGTATTTTTTTTTTATTCCGTACGTCTCTTTTACGGGTTACCTTTGGAATAACAATTGAATTTGTACGTCGGGTAATTTATTTTTTGAAATTCGTCCCGATATTTCGGAAAGGCCGAAATTCGCCCCTGATGACTGCCGTTAATAATAATTGTTTTATCAACACTGTTAATAAATACTTTTAACGCTTCCTCGTGCGATATACTCGAAAACGGTCTGCCGTTCACTTCCAGTATCGAATCTCCCGGCTTGAGGCCGACGCTCTCGGCTATACTCCCTTCTTCCACCCGCGATATATATACTCCGACATCTGTTTAAAACGTAATTTAAATACATTATTATTAAATATAGTAGTTGGTTCTTTCAGTTTCCAACAATAATAGTTATATCTAGGGCTGGGATTCCGGTGCACTTTGCATTGTTTTTCAAAGCTTACTGTGCATTGCTCGTCTTGTCACAAATTTGTTTTATGTACATTTGAATGAGAATAAGAAAGTTTATTTTGCATTTTTTAGTTTTTAGGTCATTTTTCTTAATTTTTTAGGGCATTTTAGAGTTTTTGGAGCATTTTTTGAGTTTTTGGAAACCAAGTGTATGAATTTGAAATTTTATTTTAAGATTTTAAGATTTTTACACCAACATGGTTTTTAAATAAATATAACAGATTATAAGTAGGTACTCGTAATTCGTATTATATTATCGGACAAGGTTTGAGCAACCACTAGCCGCATTTCCTGATAAATAATCTTATATCGGTAAAATCGACGTCCGATGATATTATCGTTAGACGTTCAGTACGAGTTTTGTCGTCGTTAACACCGTTTTATTACTCTAGTTTTTTCAGGACATTTTTCGGGGTTTTTTAGGGCATTAAAATCCCAGCCCTAGTTATATCCATTCAAATACGTGACGGAATTCCCACCCGGGCCCCGCCGATATAGGCTTCGGTATAGACAAAACTGTTCGCCGTGTTCGAAATATCACGGCGATAATCTCAGCGAATCGCTAAGAATACGTATAACGATATAGCCATTGTCAATATATTTATGTGTAGAGCGTACGGGCAAGCAGCGGCTCGTGGGCGATTGGAAAAAAAATTATTCATTTTCGATTTGGAAATGAATAAGGTAACAATATTACCATAATATAGATTATAGAAAAACAAAAATATAAAACTCGAATGTTTTTATAATTAAAAACTAAGCGTCTTCGCTTATTTTTCACCAAACATATCAATAACTTTTTATTTATTAAAGTCGACAACATTGGTAATTATTTCATTTTCATTACTTATAATTGCTAGAGTCTTTCCTCTCCTATTGTGCTTCGTAAACATGCTTTTATTCGTCCGAGTGTTGAAAAATATATTTCCGCTTCAGATGAGGTCATGGTAGGGACAGGGAGTTGTTATTAATATTTTTAACAATACGAGGACTTTTCTAAAAGTATCATTCATACCGTTTGCTATAATATATTTAAGAGTTGGTATTACATCATTCAAAATTATTTATTATCTTTCGTTTCATATCGAAATACAACGACTAACGGAAACTTATTCGAAATGCCAGTAGTCTCATCGACGATTATAGAAACAAATTGCACAGCTGTTATTTAAAATAGAATTTGTTTTCGGGCTACAAAGGCGTATGCAATATAACAATTCATTTTGTATTGTTTTAGATGTCCGTTTAAACGCTTTAGAATTTTCAAAATGATTACGTAAACTTCCATCTAAATCTTTGCTCAACTCAACAGCACTGAGAAAAACACCTTTATTAGTAGAATTTATTTAGATTTCATCGTGACCTCTATTTGGTGGTACATTATGTTTTCCACAACATTTTATGCAGTTCAGAATTTTTTTCTAAATCCTAACGATTTCGATCTACTTCTTGACGATGACGTTGAATTCCAATTTCGTAACCCGAGTTCATTTTATCGGGAATATTTATAGTACCGAGTACTTTGACGCTTAATTTTGTATACGTATAAAAAAATTCTCGTGTTTTTAATTTTTTCAAATAAATGACCCAATCGCGTTAGTCCATTGAACTGCCACCACCTAAACACATTTACAAGGGAAACAAAAAACCAGCAAGTTTTATATCACAGTTACATAACCACTTATGTGTTTCGCATTAAAATCTATAGTAAAATGACGAGTGTATTCACTTTTATATTTTTTTTTCGGTTTATTGAATAGTGATTTTAAATCGGGCGTTGGTCTTCCGAGTGTTTTTAATTTCAATTTTCAATTCTCACGTAAATGAACAATTAAACATGCAACAGAATTTTCGTCCATTGTCGATTGAATATTAATGATTTTATTTAATCTAATGGATAATAATTGTTAAATAGTGAATTAATAAAATTAAAATAATACAAATTATCGAAATTTACGTGCGCCAAGAGCACACTCTACATGGCTAGTAGTAAAACGTTAAATTGTCCATAAATTTTCCGCAGTCCGCATACCGCAAACACGTCGAGCGATTATTATTTGTGTAGCCCCGACGAACGGCCGTATTATATTACCGAATTCCCCGATTCCGCCTTTGTTTTTTGTACTTTGATCGTATAACAGTAAAAAAAAAAATCGTGTCCAAATCCCCGTAAGACAATACCCAACACGGTTATACATTGCGTTTATCAACTCCGCATTCTGTTTTCACGATAATCAAAAACTATTTTTTTTTTTTTTTTTTTTTTACATTGGACACATTAATATTACCAAAACGCATTACGCTGTTAAACATAAATATTTGTTAACATTGAAATCGATATCAAACTTATTAGTAAATAATTTGTTAGAATTTCAGCAGGGAGGCCGACCCGGGCCGTACACACGATCCGCCGCTGCGGGGTTAGGTTAGGTTACGGCGATTAAAAAAATAACGAATATTATAATAATAATAATAATAATAATACAGTGAAAAAGTTAGTAAGAACAAAAAAAAAAAAAAAAAAAATGTTATATTCAGATATTATAATATAAAACTAAATTTAGAAGTAGGCAAGTCTTTTATATATTCATAATATGTGATGTTTAAACGAAACAAAAAAAAAAAAAAAAACATACCGGGGGGGGGGGCGGGGAAATGTCTAGTATAATATGGAAATTGAGAACCGCAGCGACAAACGCTGCGAAAACTTCATAGAAGTGGGTAAAATATAATAATGATGAAATCTCACACAAACACAAGTGGATAAAATAAAAAGCGCATTCGTTTTAATAATATCTATATATATAAATAATAATAATAATAAAAAATGGGTTTTTTTTTTTTTAAAAAACGATCAAATAACGAGACACCGGTGACTCTTTTTTTTAAAATTATTATTAAGCCTGATTAACTTTAAAATTTACTAACCGCAACACTGGAATTGGATCAATCGATGTCATATATTAATCGTGTCTCCCGAAACTGCTTGTCGAGTCACCCAATAAATATTTCAATATTTATATGAACATTAATATATTATCGATATTTTAACGTCTCGAGGCAATAATCTCGATCTTTAATAATCCATTCGTGTAAGTCGGCGGTATGCCCGTTTTTTTTTTTTTTTTTTTTTTTTATTTCACGTATATACGAACGGTATTCAGTGACACGACCGGATACAAAACTAGTGGTGAGTGGGGCGGGGGGGGGAGGAGCAGGCAAATAATTTTGTTCGCCAAAATCGAAACCATCAGGGGCCGTTGTAAATATAAATGTATTCTATGTATATATATATAAAAAAAAAAAAAAAAAACGTTCGAAGAGTAATTTTAATGGCCCGATAACTCAATTAAACAATACATAACGGACTACAGAAAAATAATAAACCGTTGCTTTAATGTAAGTGTTTTTATTTTCGTAATCCAGATAATTCGATAACGTTGACAATACGCCAAAATATTATAAATATTATAAAACGGGAGGTAAACGCGGAATATTATATATATAAACTTTTACGAAGTAATTCGAGGAAAAACATTTCTTTTTTTTTTTTTTTTATCTTATATATGAAACTAAATGCAATTAATGTATTGGCGTTCATTTTTTTATTATCTTTAGATTCAGAGGTTTGGTAATGTCGTCAAAATGATACCTTTGTTCCTCCCCCCTCAAAAATGTCAAGCGCTCCCTCGAATCCTCCCCACAATTACATCACCGATCGAATCCTACATAATATACAGGATACAGGGTGTCCCCCTAAGTATCAAGACAATTCAATTCTGGGGTTTTTTTTTTTTTTTAAATGTTTATTATGACTGACTGCGATGAAAACTACAAATATTCATATTCAATTAAATTTATTATATTTCGGTAAAAAAAACACTTTTTATATTATTATTTTCCAGGAAATTCGGAACAGTGCGAAACGTGGAAATTTCCAAAACAATACAACTCTATTAAATCTTCACGTTTTTCGAAAATAATAATATAAAATGTTAACGTTTTCATTGTCTCAGGTGATGATAAACGCGACCTGGTATATCTTCGCGGGACACCCTGTACGCCGTATATATTATCATATAATAATATTTTTCAATAGGTATTGACTATTTTCTGTACGTACGCCTACAGTGTTTTTCGTCTATTTTATTCGTGCTCCTATATCGTTCAATTTAAATTTGTAATGCAAAACTCACTTATTCATTTTTCACTCGTACACACTGATGTTGTTATTTATTTATGTATTCGAAATCGAACTTGTCCGTAAAATAAAAATACATACAAATAGAATAATTTAAATTTAAAATAAAAATAAAAAAAAACATTCGGACAATTTTATAATACGTGCGCGATACGACGAGCAAACGGTCAATAGTGTGCAATGTGTATAAAATTATAAACAGTCGAATTTTAAATCATCGGATGTCGCACGCCCGGAATATAATAAAGGGGTTGCTGCGTATAGGCGATTTTAACGAAATGTTTGAATATTTATCAACTCGAAAATATTCGCCAATTTAATTTAAAAGTTTTGTTCATTAATTTTCGTCGTGTGTTTTGTTTTTTCGCGATCGTATTACTCATTTCGAGTGATATTTTTGTCACAAGGTTTTTATTGTTTAAAATAACGCCCGCTCCACGAGTATTAAATATAAATATACAATTTTTGTTCCTCGTCCCCTCGCGTACTGATCTGCCACGTGTGATAATGACATTTTTTGTTTTTTTTTTTTTTTTTTCAAAACAAATATACGAGAAAAAACAAATATTAATTAAATAAATGTGCGAGCAAAAACTTGGACTGCGGGGAGTATTATCGGGGTGTAGGGGGTTTCTTTTTTTTTTTTTTTTTTTCCAATCCGAACAAACCGCCTGTACAAACAATACATTTTCATTCGCTATATATATATATATTAAAAAAAAAAACCCCCGAAGACTATTACGGCCCGACGTTAAAATATAACAAGATACTACTATACTATATTTTGTACATTTCAAACGATAATTTTGCGTTCTGGACCGCATAACTACAAACGATTGTCGATATAAATCGATAAACTTTGAATATCTTATATAAAGTGTTGTGAGGATATAACTGACGGGCAATACGAAAAATAATATCTGGCGTTCCGCTGTTGTCCCGCGGCAGTTTTTTCTTCATCTTCTTCTTCTTTTTTTATTTTTTTATTTCCCAATCGTTTGTGCATTATGCACGGCGCGTAACGGGCGACGCCCTTCTCTTATAACTCCCGTATACTTTGAACATAATATAGGAAATTACTATCGCCGGAAACTTTTGATATGCACGGGAGTGTAGAGGAGTTAAACGATATTATCAAATATTAAAATGGCGTTTAAACGGATAAAAATATAATATGAAATACGATTAACATCAAACGGTTTATTAAGAGCATGCCACGGCGATATAGCGAATTGTGTTATACACGTGTACACTAATTGCGTTATGTTTATGTTGTTGAACTCGGGGTTTGAACGCAAATAACACAATTTAAAATAGGAAAATATCGCCGAGGACCGTACGTAGTTTTTTTCTAAAAAAAAAAAAAAAACACACACACAATTGTTATACTAAAATCGTATAGCCGTGTCGGTCGTTGTATTTTGTCGTTGAAATATATGCACTAAAAAGCTACGTACCTCATCCGGAAATATTCTCCTCTTTAAACTGAGCTATTTGCGTTCAAACTCCGTGTGCGCCGCCTTAACGTCACCGGGTTTACGTTCAGAGTATCGTTCAATTTCTCGTTATCCGCAGATATTTTAATAATCCACACATTCTATCGCTATTGTGCGAACGCTGTAATTTGTTTTCGATAAGGTTGGATAATATTTGTTGTAAGTATAGTTGTTATACATGCCATTCGAGATAAATGGCCTCGTTAACAACATCAAAGAATCACTTGACGAAGTTCAACCCTTGACTGTAAATGCTAGTCGGCGAAAGTTATGGCCGGAAGTCGTGTCTGTCGACGAATAAGACGATCCGAGCACCACGGCTAATCACATCATAACGATCGTTCGAGACGTTTTAATCGAATAAATAGAGATAACGTAGACGAAATGATTTTGAACCGTTTGCATCGAAGGAGTTTGCATCGGGACAGCTGGGAGAAATTATCGCAACTCCGAACGAACCAAAGCAGGACGAAGAGCAATAAGAACCCGGGAAGCCGGATTTTTTCTCAAATACAATCAATGAGGTTTTTTTTTTATTGGCAAACCAACTGACTGGACGAATTTTTGTAACAAACTGAAAGAGCATTGAAGTTCAAAAGAGGAATTCGAGAATTGCTGGTACCATACGAAGAAGTCCGCAAAGACAAATCGGGAATAAAAGGAAACAAACATCTATCACTACGTTTTTCCGTCCGTCCTGATATATGTATGTGTACGTATAAATAATTAATTAATTAATCGTATAAACTAAATTAAAATTATGTTAATAAAATGAATATTTAAAATTTAAAAAAAAAAAAAAAATCAAACCTAACCACGACGGATAACGGAGGACGGTTAGATACATTGCCGGTTAGATGATAGAGACGACAAACGTGACGTCGTCTCTTAATAAATACGAACGGAATACTGCGATACGAAAGACCGGACGTTTTAAACCGATTTACGTTTTACGACGCAGTTAGTCAATTGAATAAAATTAATTAATTACGCAAACTACTGTATTATTAATGCCCGATTGTATATAAATATTATTTGTTCGCTCGGCTGTCTGCGCGTTGTTGGCTTGCGGACAAATTCATTTTCGTTCCATTATCCCCGGAGACTTCCTTGTATTATTTTTGTTTTATAGAGATTTTTACTTTCTGGCGTTTTGCCCCAGAAACGTTTCGCTTTTAACGTCGATTGTTAAAACTAATACGAAATAGTATATATATATATATACAAGGTGTCCCGTTTACTCGTTGCGGTATCTGCCGAGACAAAAATGAAGATAATCAAATTCCGTTTTGTTTTATACGACTCGCGCGTAGGGACAACGGCTACAAATAAAAAAAAAAAACGTATTATTTTATTATTTTCGAAAAATTTAAATACAGCCCTTTTATTATCCTGGAGATGAACTTTTCTGAAAACGTCAACGTTTTTTCGACTGTTTCAATTAATAAAATAATATAATTTTTTTTTTTTACCGTAACGTATACATTCAATTGAAATATGAATATTTGTAATTATTATCCTTGCGAGTCATAATATTAATAAGAAAAAAAGAAAAGAAAAAAAAAAAAAGCAAAATTTGATTATCTTCATTATCTCGGGAAATATTTTGTC
Source organism: Tuberolachnus salignus (assembly GCA_956483605.1). Taxonomy (NCBI): domain Eukaryota; kingdom Metazoa; phylum Arthropoda; class Insecta; order Hemiptera; family Aphididae; genus Tuberolachnus; species Tuberolachnus salignus. Next base: position 20,538,445 of record OY101431.1, on the reverse strand, counting down.
CGTTTTTATTACCCCACTGCAGTGTTTGTTTTCCGACACGAGTTTTTAATAATATGAGAATAATCTTCGTAATTAAAAAAAAATTTTTATACAAATATATACAGTGTGTACCATGGAGATTTATTCATTGCGATATCTGCTGAAATAATACAGACAATCAAATTGTTTTTTTTTTTTTTTTTTTTTATATATATATATATAGGACTACAAATATTCATATTTTAATTAATTTTTTTTATATTTTGGTAAAAAAGTTTGGTAATAAACTTTTTATTTCCATTAATCTCTTTGTGATTAGCGATTTTTAATATATATTTTTTTCAGTTCAGAGAGACAAATTTTTACGTAATAATACTTTGACAAACAAAACGTATCGGAAACCGAGATGAGATTTTATTTCGAAACACTACAAAAGTATTGCACTATACGCCACGTTTTGCCGGAAATTAACAAATAAAAATAATATTGAAAATCGCGAGGTTAATGCAAATTAAAAGATATTCGTCTGTAACTTTTTCACCAAAAATGTAATTAAAACGTGAAATATCTGTAGTCCCTGTAAGTCATATAAAAGCTACACGGAACTTTGATTATCTTCGTTATCCCGGCGGATATCGCAACGACTAAAAATATCTTCGCGGTACACACTGTATATAGTTTTTTTTTTTTTTTTTTTTTCACAAAGATTATTTTCGTATTATTAAAAATTCGCGTCGGAAAACAAACACCGCGATGGGATAATTACAACGGACGAAACGTTTCGGACGTTCGGGGCTGTGTTTGTGCGGCGGCGGCGGCGTCCTATATTTTTTTTTTTTTTATATAACTCAATAGTCGTAAAACACTGTTACAAAGGTACACGACGTTTACACTTTATACACGCGACGTAGCGGACCGACTGAACATTTTTTTTTTTTTTTCATACGATGCACGCGAGTTTATCTATTAAAATTATATAATTTCAATTTTAACGGTAACGGTTAACAGCGAGAAATCGGTGCGCACACAAATCACGTCTTGCGTAAAATCGTCTGTGAACCCGGCGAGGGTTGCTGAATCAGCAGATCATCAAGCGCAGCGACTCGGCAAAACATCTAGGAGGAACGCACCGATGTCGATACTCGCCGCCGCTCAACTGGAAACACTTGTGTGTTGGCCAGATAGAAAAACCGCAAGTTTATACGGAAACCCAACAACTATATATATATATATATTGGCTGGTCCGAAGAAATCCCAAACTAGACGGCACCAGCAAACGTTGATCGGTATGATCAAATACGGACTTACGGACTTACGGAAATTGCGCCAGCGAGTCCAATTATCGAGATTATTATTACTCTCTACGTACCGTTTGTCGGAGCTTACCGGTAGGACAGATAAGGACCGGGACGACATTACCACGTTTGTCCGCAAACACAAGACAATTCTGGATCAACACGCCAATCCAGCAGCAATTCAACTGTGTTCGGCAACTCTCAAGACATTAGGCGTCTCGAACGCCGAAGACCGTACGGCTTAAGATTCTCAGACCGAGGCCGGGGGCCCCACTCCACTGGGAGTGTGACTACACGCATGTTTTTGTTTTTTTGTATATTAATACACCACAAGTGTACATGTACACCATTGAGATGTATTGTTAAAGATCTTTGACCGTTATAATAAAATAGTTTTCGGGCGGTTTAATAAATAAAAAATAAATAAAAAAAACCGGTAACGACTCTGGACGAAGCCCGGAGGGAATCGATCGGGACCACTGCAGTCGGTGAGTGATGAATTTTTAATGAAATCCCGAGGGATGGGGATGGGGGTGGATTTTCAAATAATGCGGGTGCGGGCATGTACGTTTATCGCAAGAGCGTTTTTTATGGAGCGAAAAAATGTTATCCGAGGGCACCGGGGGGAAAAAACCCGTCTCGGTAAAACTATAATATTTTGTAGCTTGAGATTTAGGTTTTAGAGCGCAAGCGTCTGAAATATTATGGAATTAAAAGAGGGCGAGACCGTCATTTCGTTTTTATGGGGAAATGTTTAAATTTTCCGTAAAACTTAATTCGGTCGTTTAATAACGCCGGAATGATCGTTATTTCCAAACGACGTAATAATAAACACGGTTTTTGATCAAAAACACAATTATCGCGCGATTATTATTAAGATAAAAATATATTATCTAATGGCGTCGAGCGTTTTCCCAAGCGTATATTCACTAAAAAAAAAAAAAAAAAAAACGTACGATTACGTCGCTGGATAGATACTCGAAAAGAGTATACCCCACAACACCTCCCCCTCTTTTAATGTCTATAATTATTATTATTATTATTTTTTTTTTTTTATCGTTACACGAGTAAGGCGATTATAACGACTAATTTTTTTATAGTCTTTTTAGTGTTATTATATAGTTTTGTAGTATATAGGTAGGTAATAATATTTGGATTCCGTTTAATATACACTTAAAAATGATTTGAACACGTACCGCGTCTATGCGCTAAAAGATTTTACCTAATATGCGTTGGAAACGGTAAAATATAACGAAAAAAAAAAAACCCACCGACATATTACACGCACATACAGATTGGCTTATTTATAAATCCGACGTCGTTATATAGGCGTGAAATGTATACGGGAGAATACCGTTTTATGGCTATACGCTATTATTGTTATCGTGCAGGAAAAAAAAAAAAAAAAAAAAAAAAAAAAAAAACACACACACAATACGGATAATATGTTTATGTAAAATGATTGCAAAAATATACTGAAATATCACATAACCCGCCGTGAAAAATGCAAAATGAAAATATTATAATTTCGTCCGGTAGAATACGGGAATCGAATTATATTTGTATCCAAGCGGGCGTTTTAATTGGATTTAGAAAGCAAATTATATACAATTTCGTCGTTTGCATATGTTCGCTAATTTTGTTACCGTTCTGTTCAACTCGAGTCTATGGCGTTTACACACACACACACTTTTTAGAGCCGAATCGACAAAATTAAATTATGTCAGGGCGCGGGCAGCGGCGGATCTAAGGGGACGGGTGTCCGAGAGGTCATTCGGACAGCGGTTAAGATATTGCTGGCAAAAATCCGTTGAATGCTATCGTTTGTATGATAAAAACTGAAAAATAGTACAACGTAATAATGACCCGGACTCATGGATTTGCATGTTTATTTTGCTGCCTAGGAAAACATGCTAAAACTGATGTACAAATCCGTCTCATAGCAATATTAATAAAAATACAACGTTTATACGAGATGCATGTTTTCGCGTATCTTGGGTATTTTGTCATGTTTGGCATATAGTAGATTTTTTTTTAGAGTTATTAACCGCATATTTCGTATAAATCGAGTAAATTATTATTTCTTATTAGCCCGTACATAATCTCAGTATTCGTTTCGGTTTATTTTTATTCTTGTAGACTGTGGGGGTTTCATGAGTTTTACAGTTTGCAAAAAAATCAAGATTGGTAAAGACGAGAAAGCTTTGACGACGAATGAAATAAATATATCATTCAAATAAACATCAAAAGGAATGAAATATAATTTATAAAAAGTAATTTTTCAATAAACTGAATTATTTTTTGCGCATTTTTCAAGTGCGTGTTTTTAGAATTTTAGTGCAAATAAATGCATATTTCTGAATTTTTAAGCGCACGAACTTACGATCCTTACCCAACCTAACCTTACAAACAATAACCGTATATTATTTTAAAAGTACAGTAATACGATCATTATTTTTAGCCCCACCAAAAAAAGAGGCCTCACGAAAATATGCGCCGACCCGCAGTGCCTTGTAAAAGATACTTTTGAAAAGCAATTTGATTACGAATATGGATACTATTGAAGAGTATTTATAAAGTATTTTTTTTTTTTTTTAAATATTGTCTCGATAAAATCGATTACGTACAAGAAATCGTTTGTTATTTTGACACGTCGATTTAATACACTAGTGTGCAAATCATAATGTTCGAAACCATTTGAGTAACAAAACCGAGTAATTTTCGTAAAATTATTTAAAATACGTATTGAAATAGCGGTAACAAAGTAATTATACGAATATTTCGATAAAAAGTATTATTACTCGAATATACTCGGCAAAAAGTGCGGTCGTGGGGAACGGGGGTGTGTACGATTGGTGTATGGTACGTACTCGACTCGTCCGCTCCGCCTTTGACGCAGATACCGAAACCCTGGCCGGACGGACTACCGGACGTCACGTTCGGCCTGGACATGGAAATCGTGCGCACAGTGAGGTTGTCGTTGTGCACTTTGGACGCCAAACCGTGCGGGCCGCTCATGCCGTGCGGGCCGCTCATGCCGTGCTGCCCGCTCATACCGTGCGGGCCGCTCATGCCGTGCTGCCCGCTCATACCGTGCGGGCCGCTCATGCCGTGCGGCCCGTTCATGCCGTGCGGCCCGTTCATGCCGTGCTGCGGCGGCGACTGCGGTTTGCTGTTGGGCATGTGGTACGACGTGGAAACGTTGTAGTTGGGCCCGGTGAACATTTTCAGCACTTGTTCCGGGCTGATTGGTCTCTTTTTGCTGGAATTGCCGCGCGAACCGGTGTTGCCGGAGCGGCTGTTACCGCCGCTTCCGGAGCCTGTGTGCAAAAACAAAAAAATAAAATAAAACCAAAAAGTCGTACTATACACTATACGCATAGAGGGTAAATGGGAAGTCAGGTGGGCGAAGGGGAGCCGTCGCTTCGGCGGGATAAATTCCCCAGAGACTAAGCCCCACTAACTGATAAAATATTTTGGTCTAAGTAATCCCCTATCGGTTTCACGTTGAACGTCGAAGCGAAATTCGAAACAATCGGATAGAGGAGAATCGTCGACGTCGTAAACAATACGCACAACCGATCCAAGGCCCCTGCAAATGTGTTTTCTTCGTTTTGTTAAATAAATTATTCTTTACGTTTTAATGGTAAGACTTTTCCACTAATCTACTGCCCGATACTGCCCGTTTAAGAGGAATGCGTACGTTATTAATGAACGTAAAACAGCTATTTATACGCCCGATAAAAATGTCGTGGCACTCACAGTAATCCGATTTTAAAAAAAAAATAAAATATTTTTATTTTTATTCATAAACAAATTTACATTTTTTCGGTCAAAGTTCGTCAAATTTGTCATGGATTTGTCAATTTTCAATGGTAAATAATTAAATTAAAAATATGCTTCGGCCGGTGCAATGTAAACTTGTTTATAATCTCATCGGTTTTTTTTAAATCGAACTGTATATAAGCATTTTAATTTTTGTCTGATGTCATTTGGTATTTTTGATGAATATTTCACAGAGTTTGCGGGGGCCTTGCGAAAGTCTGACAAATAAATTCGGAACGATAATAAAATAATGTATATTATTTTATCAGAGCCGTTTTTATACAATTTAGTTTTATATAGGTTATCCGCTATAGAAGAAGAAGAAGAAGAAGAAGATAAATAATGTATTTCCGAAATAATTTTTAGATTATTAAATTACGTCGTCGTTTTTCACGAGCATTTAAAAATTATATTGTTAGGCTCCCCCACGGTTCAAACATCGTTCGGCTCCCCACGGTTCAAACATCGTTCCGGCGCCACTGTAAGTATAGGCTAGACGTTTTTTTTTTTTTTTTTTTGTTGTTGTTTGTCTATATTACAATCGGGGTGGAAAATAAAAAATGGCAATTTATGCGCATCGATCGATTTCACGTGGTACACTAAGCAGAAGACTCAAATACGGGCGGATTTGTAATGGGTCGTGCGTATGAGTAATTCTGACGACGTTTTTAAATGGAAAATAGAGAGAAAAAAAAAACCGGACTAATTTATCAACTGATAAATATTCAAATTCACTATCGGACAAACGTACCGCGGTAGTGCCGTGTCATTATCATAAGTAGTTTTTTTTTTTTTTTTGTGTAATCGAGTGTACGAATAACCGCACCGGAATTACACAAAATTGCACAGTGCGTTCAGAAGAACGTTATCTGTGGTCGTATCGGTTTGAACAGTTTCGGTTATTTGTATTTTTAAAACTTATAAAAAAAAAAAAAAAAAAAACTATTGGGTAGTGCTATCAAAAAAAAAAAAAAAACAAAATAAATATATATATATACAAACTACGATTTTTTTTTTAACCGAGTTACGGCAATAATAACAAAACGAAAATAACGAAACCGCGTTAATGCCGCCGTAAGTCTTCCGTTTTTCATACGTTTTTTTTTTTTTTTTTTTAAAAAAGCGTAAAAGTTGTTAACAAACGAAAAAAATAAAAATAAAAACAAATAATAACAATAATAAAAAGCACACGTAAAACCAATATATACTTCACACTTCGTTGAGATTTAAAAAAAAAAAAAAAAAAAAACGAGGCGGACACGAATAACTGCGGTGTGACGTCGTTTCGGTGTTCTGAAAAACTAGAGTTATGTCTTTTTCGTTTATTGGTCTTAACAACTTTATACGACAAAGTTTATACGACAAGATTATAAATATAATAAGGGAATTACACCTGTCCAATATTGTTCTGTTCTGTTAACAAAAGTTTATTGTATTATTATATCGAAAATAAACACACCAAAAAACCCGCTCCCTTTCCCTGGCATTCACACCAACACGGCCTTATATAGCTGCCGCAGCGCAATAACAAATCCGTAAAACTCTAAAAACCGACTAATATAAATTCGCCAACGGTACAAAGGATATTAAAGACTTACGAGTTACGACGACGACGACGGGCCATCAAGTAACAGCGCAACGATTTTAATTTAGTTAATTAAAAAAAAAAAAAAAAAAGTAAAAGAAAAGAAACACGCGGACGGAAACCCGCAATGGCCGGGAACTGCCGCCAGGCGGCCAGGGCAAATGCGGTTTAACGGAATAAGGTTATTACGATATTTACGACGTAACAAATTACAAAAAAAAAAAAAAAAAATTATACAATACCAAATACTAAACGAAAAAAAAAAAAAAAAATGAATAAAGAAAGGTAGAGGACATCGCTTACGCGGCGGAGCAATACTGGCACTACAATAGTGCGGCCGGGAGGTCGTGAAAGTGGGAAAGGCGGGTACACAAAGAAATTTGATTTATATCTTTATTGATTTAAAATAAATAATATTGATTGTCGTTTGGTTTATGAATAGACACGGAAATACTCATTTCACTAATAAGATGCTAAATATGCAGGGTGAAAACGACAAAATAAGTAACAAAAAAAAAAAAAAATTTTGACATTTTCTCAATACGCGAGCATTAAATAACGTGTACCACAGTTTCAAAAAAAAAAAAAAAAAAAAAAAACCCAACAAATTTAACTAACTAATTGATATTAATTTTTTATATTAATCTATACAACGCAGTTTTTATTTTTAAACACAAATCACTCTGCATTTATAGTGTCGTATAAAAAATAACGAAAATGGTAAACCGCGTTTAAAATTAACAAACGTCAATTAAATAGCAATAAAACAATTTTTATATCGCTAAATTAAGAATTATAATATATTCTTATAAAACGAATTTTCCGCGGTAATACACGTTGCAATTTGTTATATTTATTGTAAATTATCGTATTCCGGATTCGGCAAGCCGTTAAATATACGTTCGTTGGTTTTGTTAAGAACGAACGCGCAAAATACAATTTTTGTCTGCGAAATGGATTTGATGGACGAAACGCCCTGCATTTCGAACCTCGCGGTCGTGCGTACAAGTGCGTATAGCTCCAGTGTACGAGTGCATATTACCCGGTAATACCAACAATATGCAAGTTCATAATATAATGCCGACTATAGTAGTCATAAATAATTCGTCGTGTTCGGTTCGGTCGAAACAATATCATATATATATATATATATATTGTGCCCTATAATAAAAATAATAAACCATCGCATTTTGCCGAGCAATGTTTGCTTAATGCTATTGTACTCGTTAACAATTACGGCACGGTGTTTTGTACCGGTACAAATGAACATTAAATTGTTAATAATATAAAAATGAAAAGTGATTTTTAATTCCCGAGTAGGCACCGCACTTCTATCTGGACGAGTTAATATCGTTAAAATCGCATCGCCACTATTAATATGGTGAAATTTCCTACGTTTTGTTCAACGGACTCTGTATTGATTAAACTCGATTTTGAAAACTGAGATGTTTCCGCCCATGATTTCACAATTAAGCGGTTAACCTAATCGTATTTACGATCGGTCACGAATCGCGGTATACGATTGCCTATATAACGGGCGACATTACGTAGTTAAATTTCATTTATTTGAAAATAAATTCCGAAATTGCCCGCAGGATGGTGGCTAATATCGTATCGAGGTATAATACACTCTAAATATTTAGATCCGTGCAAAATGGATCCTTAACGCCATTTCTGGCAAAACTAAGTTAGAAATAAGCGGTTTTTTTTTTTTTTTTTTTTTAGTGTCGGGAGGTTGATTCAACGTTTTATGCAATAAAAAACCCTATTCAGACATTCCCTGGGCTAGAAATTACATTCTTATACTTATCATTCTCATATTCTTTATACATTTACATGGTTTTATCACGACTTCTTTATCATTTAGTTTTTATTCCACTATCTGTTGATACAAACGGCGAGAAAGCGAAAATATATGATAAGGTGTACATCAGCATAAGCAGTTTTCATCACTTCACCTACAATAGTGCGTATCCAGTTGTGTTAAAAGCCGAATATTTCATCGACGGGTTTGTTATTCGGCACGAGGAAGAACACTGTGTTGGGATTTCCAATTCAAAAGCATATCACGGGAAAAGTCCCTGTAAAGATAATCAAGGTAGAAAATGTTGTTAAACTACAATCGTACATTTAAAAAAAAAATAAATAAAATGCACGTTTTTTTTCGTATCGCTCATCAATTGGCGATAGTTCATTGCTGACGAAGAATACGACATTTATATAGGATAAATTATTTTGCTATTATTGTTATTTCGTGTAAATTGCATTATTTTGACTTTTTTTTTTATCACATCATCATATATCATTTATTACATCTATGCATTATTTTATTTTAAACTTTAATACCTAGTTATCTATAATATCTAGAATCAAAAGCAATTTGCATTATTGACACACATGTTCATTGTGAATACTAAAAAAAAAAAAAAAAATAAACATTAACAAAATCTTAAATTCACAAAGAACTAGGAGGTTTTTTTTTTGTTTTTAAATTTTCTTAAAATTAAATTAAAGTGATAAGGAGCCATTTTGCACGAACCCGATAAAATGTACACTGTGGTTATAGTATTACACCGACTGAATAGATTATGTTTTATTCGTAAAGTGGTTACAACTATTGTCGTTTATCGTCACCTAATAGTAATTATTCGGTTTACCACACATTTGAATACGCGAGTCTATGTTCGCATAACTGTATTATAACTGTGGTCCCTGATAATTGAGTTTCTGAGCTTTCCGATAGTAGCTCTATAGCTATTATAAGCCTATGCTTAAAGGCACCCATCTGTCAAAACGTAGAGGAGTGATAAAAAGAAAGTAAAAAAAACTAACAGCCAACCAAATTGCTATTGCTTTTATAAAAAATAACAGAACAAACTATATGTTATATACATTATATCAAAATGTAAAAAAGGAACCGCAAAAATTATAAAATAACAATGTTAATTATTTGTACAGAAATAATATTTCCAAACAAGAACTGTAGGTTGCGTTTTTGCTACTACTTAACTGCTTTTTCGACAAATTTTGTGTCGTGATAAACTTTTTCCCTATGAACACTGACCATACACAGTCCAACCAACATATGTTGCTTCCATTGTACGCCTAGTCCAGGTTTTACACGTCTTAAGGTGCTAAATGACCTCTTTACCGTGCATGTTGTAGGGGGAAGCGGTCACAATTAAGCATTTTTTTTTTTTTTTTTACTTCAGGGAAAAAAATCGCATTCGTTCTTTAAAAAAATGAATTTATTAATAGTTTCAAGCTCTTTTGAATTTATTTCGGATTTATTTTCCCAAAAACTGTACCACGCACAATACACACGGTGTTAAATTCTCAAACTGAAAATGATTTTGTACTCCTTCAAGTATAAGGTTGAATGCTTTTTTGTCAATTTGTATCATTTCAGACGGAATAAATACACCTAACTTAAATGGAATTTCATTACGTTCACTGAAACATGCTTCTAATGAACTTATTATCTAAGTATGGAATATATATATTTATAGGTACTCCATAGTAGTCGTATGAAGTACAGTCGCTGACAGTTTCATACGTAGGTAACACGGATGGTATACCAAATGATACCGCACGGTAACCTTTTACGATATGAAACAATACGATGATGATAAGATTAAATGATAATAACGATAATGTATGTCATGTAGTATACTGGTATTATCACAGAAATAACGAAATTAAATTTATTCTGTGGTATTATTATCAGTGGGATTAAATTATTATTTACAAAACAAAAAGAAAAAAAAACAACAAATGGCAATCATTTGTCTAGGGAACGCTGTTAGTAAATTGCTAATTATCGAATAATTAATAATAATATTATATCAAAAAAAAAAAAAAAAAAAAATCAATTTTGCAATTATTTGTTCACGATTTAATAACTTTTGTAAGGATTTCCGGACGGGTGTTTGGGATAATATTTAATTTATCAACACGTTCGTAGAAAGTATTGACCTAAAAGCCGGTCGAAACTGTAGTGAGTCGTGTTCGACGGATTTCGATTTTGCAAACGGATTATAATTCTTTATTATCCTTACTATGATATGTCGGAAAAAGAAATTTTATTGTTTTATTGGAAAACGTCAAAAATAATAAAAAAATGAATAATAATTGATTGTATGTGTTTTAAACAATTTTTAAAATGTATTTAAATTATTTTGCCTTTTACTTGTGATAAAGAGAATTCAAATTTCAAATTATCCTAGCAGAAAACCTAAAAAATCGTAATGCGTTTTCAAAATTGAAATCCGTCAAACGTTCTACCATTAAGGTTATTGTAAAAAACAATAAATGCTCAAATTTTACTAAATTGTAGACAATTTGGAACTTGATAAGTTCCTTTGTTTCGTGTATACTCAATGTATTAACTTTGACCTAATTTTGTGCATTCTAAATCTAGTTAAATTTCGGCCAAAGGCGAGTTTTCACGATATGAACGAAATTGCGAGTAACATTTTTTCTTTTAAGTAGCTCATAATGCGAATAATGGCTACAAGGTATTGTTTGGGGGCGCGGGATTAATTAGGTTTTCCTGTAAAAGCCTATTTATTTGCCTCTCGAAAACCTTTGGTAAACACTTTATTAAGACTGTTTGATTGTTAACAAAAATGTCAAATTTAATTGTCAACTAAATTAATATTAAATTGTTCATAAATTAACAATTAACTTAATTCGGTTCCGTCTGTACTGCCTTGACTTAAAAACAAAACAATTTGTTGTTAACTATATAGGATTCGTAAAAAAAAAAAAAAAAATCATAATACGTTTTTAAAAGTGTAATCCGTCAAACCGCAATTCTTACGGATTTGTCTGGTTATTCGATCTAAAAAAAAAGTCCCATTCGTCCATAAAATCTGCCGCATCGCTTTCCTTTGAACGGGTGCTGGGGGCAGTGGATTATTGGACAAGCCATACCGTTAAGGTGAACGTAAAAAACAAAAAATGTTCCTATTTTTCAAGATTGTAGACAATTCGGAAAACCGTCACCAACCGTCGAGTTATATTTCTACACGATTAACGTTAACAAAGACTGTAAAAATTTAACTGTTAACGTTATGTGTAAATTAACTTGATTAATTTAATCTCGGGCTGGCTTGAAAACCAAACTAAATACTAGGTACTCGGCGGGTACTTACCCGGGTGACTTTGTCCGGGCATGCCGGCCGACGATTCCCTTAGATACGTGGCCCTGGGCGGCGACGAGGCCTGCGGCTTCTCCAGTATTGTGTACGACGTGCCCGGCGGCGAATAGTACAGGCCCGTGCGGATTTTATTGACGCTGCCCTGCTTGTTCCGCCCGTAGTGTCCCATCACGTCTTCGGCTTCGGCCGGCCTGCCGCCGCCGTTGTTGCCGCCGCCGCCGTTGTTGCCGCTGCCGCCGCCGCCGCCGCCGCCGCCGTTGTTGCCGCCAGTCCGGTTGAACGGCAGCGGTAACAGCCGGTGACCGGTCCGTTGGCCCGACGGCGGCACGGATCCGCTGCTCCCAGGACTTCGGCCCCATCCACCCAGCATTATATTTCCATTGCACGACACGCCCGGTGTAATTGTGTTTCGAATTGGATTGCCGGAACGCCCTGCGTACACGCACATACAACACCGTATTAGAAACGATATTTATTTATTATGTAAAAACGCCGGCGGCGCAAACCGAAACACGCTTAAAAAATAATTTACAATTGTATACGGCGACGTGGTCAATTTAAAAAAAAGGGGGGAGGGGCGACCGATTAAGGAGATTGTCGACAAAGTTGGCGGTTGTGCCCGCCCATCGCCCCCTGAATTTTTTTTTTACAAGTCAAATTTCAAACGTTATATTATTGTACGCTGTAGATTTTTTAAGTATAATTGTTTATAACCCCTCCAACCACCCACAGAAAATAAGTCCTAGTTGCGCCACTGACCGGAGGGTACACATACAGGCGCGTGTCCCCCTGCCACCGGACGGTATTGTCGTGATGTCTATATATCAAAAAATAATTTAAATAAATATTCATTAATGTGTAAATAAATACGGAAAACGATGTATCGCGATATGAATATTTCTAACTATATTAATGAACCACACGTACATTAGCAATATTCGATTTAGATTTAATCAATTGTTTGACTGTTATAATAACATATTTCATAGTATATCGTTGAATTGTTATTGTCAATAAACTATGCCGCGACTAGGGACGATAACCAGATAAAAAATATAAAAAAAAAAAAAAAAAAGAGTTTAAAACGGCTTCCCGCGGGAACATCGTCACTTGTGTATCGTTGTAATGATGTTCCGGACGATTCAGCCATTTCTTACGTAAAAGACTATCGTCTCTACGTCGTCGTCGTCGTTCTCGTTAATCGCAAAAAAAAAAAAAAAGTGTTCAAAACGATTTCAATAAATAATTCTGTCTCCGACCAGTCTCGCCAAACCGCAGCGAGCAATATTATTATTTTATTATATAAAAGCCAAAATAGGCAATAGGTTTTGTTTATAGAGACGGTTTTTACGTTTCTCGTAAAAAAAAAAAAAAAAAAAAAAAGGTTTTGCTTAGAAGGGCCGAGTAGTGTTCTTCACAGATATAGGTGTTTGGGCTGGAATAGGGAATTGACGACCCCAACTATACTAATCCGCCGATAGGAAAAGGCAATAAGTATAATAGGTGTTATGTAGGCCACGCGTAGATTATAGATAAATAGGTCGAGCAATCTCGCGGGCGACCGTGATCGAGTTTCACATTGTACGACACTAACCCGTTTACCAGCTTTATATTATTTTTATTACGGAAATATAATAAAACTGTCGTTATTTCGTCACGAACATGCGAATATCTAAGACGCGCAATGCATATGATATCGCCGTGTCGAGTGCGCTCGATAACGGATGATCTTCTGCACGGTATACCGGGACGGTAACCTCTCACCTGGCCGCGAGTTGCGCATCCGAGTACACAATTAAAAAGCAACCCACCTCGTTTTTACGAAATTTAATAATAAAAAATCGTCAAAGTTATCATCCCGGATATACACATTGGGAGTTTCGTTGTTCGGGCCGAACGCGTTCCGTCCGTTCAGACGGCCCGGGCGGACGAGGAAGTGGCCGGGCGACGCTGCCGGAGGGGACCGTAAAGACGTTTGGGGGGGATTGGAGCGTACAAGAGAATCGGGCGGGTGTTGCCCGTAAGGAAGAGGAAACAGGAGAGATTATATAATACGCACGATATATTCGCGGATTAACAAGTACAGGATGGTGCACAGGACAACGGAGCTTATGGGGTTGATGACAAATGTTTCTGGCTACGGTCGAATTAGACTTGTAGCGTTTAATAATAGCAGGCGCGCGGCCAGAGGGTTTTTGGTTTTTTTTTTTTCGTTTTGTTTGTTTGTTTCTAAAAGCCGGATGTTTTAATGTTTTTTTTTATTTAAACACGACCCGCGTCGCTTGACAAAATTCTAAAAAAACTCCCGTGACGACGGTCCGCGGCGCGCTGTTTACCGATAAAAGTTACCAACACCGGCCCCGGTGGCGTACCCGGGTCACCGTCAACGGTATACGGTATAGAATTTAACCGATAACCGTATAGATAATATATAATAATAGAAAATAGAAAACGGGACCGTCTATGACTACACGTTTTATACAATCGTTTAGCGTGTATGTAATTTTTTAAATGAGGGCGGGTGAGCGTTTACGAAACACGAAACACGGTTTTTCAATACGTAAACGATACACGTGATATTAAACACGATAAAACAATATTCGTTATTTGAAATTATAGTGATAGTGACTAGTCGAATCTGTAGTAGAATTTTCCACGGCGAATATTTACGCTTCTCGTAAAAAAAAGGTTTTGCTTAGAAGGGCTAAGTAGTGTTCTTCACAGAAAAATTGTTGGGTTGGAATAGGAATTCACGACTCCGACTATACTTATCTCCCGATAGGAAAAGGTAATAAATATAATAGGTGTTATGTAGGCCCCACACGTAGATTATAGATAAATAGGTCGAGCTATCTCGCGGGAGACCCTGATCAAGTTTCACATTGTATAACACTAACCCGTTTACCAGCTTTATATTATTTTTATTACAGTATTTATTACATCATAAATAAAGGTGCAATTGTTTTAGAAAATAACATAGGGAAAAATCCGGATTTTGGATTCCGAAATTTGAAATTCGACATTTATTGTAAATCTGGATTTCTATCTGAATCCAAATTTCGGTTTTTAAAATATAATTCTTTATTTCATCCGTCATCAAACTATTATTTCCTATCTTATTGTTAATAGCGTTAAATGTGTAAAACATTAAATATGTTTTTACAATTCGAAAAATATCGACAATTAAAATTTATTTTAAAAAACAAGTACAACAAAAAAAAAAAAAAAAAAATCATATAATATATTACTAACTGAACGTTGTAACTGACAAACGTTGTTTTACTCAAAAACAGAAAACATAGAAAATTTCGAATTTTGAAATTCGAAACACAAATTCACGGATTTTAAAATCCTAAACCCGGGGATTTATGTCAAATCACTAATGTAGACAATAGACACCTGTCTCGGTAATACGTGTTAGTACGAGAAAAAAAAACATCATCCAACTCATTGATTAATGAATTGACGTACACTAACGACATAAATAAAATAATTGTATTTAATTCAATATGTATTATTAAAAATAAATTATAGTTTTTATGAATAAAATACAATTTGAAACTGTTACGACACCGAGAACAATATTCGTCATCAATAATAATACTGTGCTGTCGTTCGGTAAATCTATTTTCCAACATGGAGGACGTAGTCCCTCCGGAGGGAGTTGGGCATGGACACATTGCTGGAGAGGCGCGAGCAGTCGTCACGGAGTGAAATTCGTATTTATCGTAGTATTATTTTTTTATTTTATATAAAGGGACGGGAGGGGGGGGGGAAACGAAAAACTATTTCATTATATTATTTATATTTTGTTATACCAAATTGAAAAAAAAAGGCCATACATTTTTTCCAATTTATATGGCGTGAAATTTTTGAAAATCTACAAAGGGAGCGACGAATAAAAAAAAAAAAAAAAAAGCCAGAAACCACCTATCTATAGAACGTCTTGGATACGCGGAGAAAAACGATAGGAGGAGGAAATATTAGAGGCAACAATAAAAAAAAAAAAAAAAAAAACCCGCATCGCGGCGACGGTGTACTGCATCGAGTGTCCCTTCCCCATCGTCCCGCATCCGTGTGTGTTGCGGCCATTGAATAGAATGTAATAATATGGGAAATAACGAAGAAAAAATGAAAAAAATAATAATAAAAATACGAAAGTCTATAATAAAAATGAAAATAATGTTACGCGCGGCGGATTGTGATATAGTAGTGTTAGACGCTATTGGTCCGGATATAGGATTAGGAACTGAACGGTTTGAAAAGAGGAACGGCGCGTATATAACGGGGAAAAAAAAAAAAAAAAAAACCTAGAGGGAATATATTATATTATATTATTACAATTGTATAGATTGAGACGGTACATTGAACGAAACGGGAAAATAGCAGGTGTTCGGAAGACGGAAAACCGACAACGCGGAAAAATCGTAGGCCACGGGATAAACGCTGAGTAGACGAAGCGATAATAATTTTTGATAGATCGGGGAGATGTGGGGCAAAAAGAAAAAAAAAAAAAAAGAAGAAAATAATAATAAAATATACAAGAGCACTCGCGTGCGGAATAAAGACGAACAGGATGTAGGAGATTCGGATTGAATTTCACATGGCACGCACAAGAAACTGCAATTAGTTGCCGACATTCGGAATCCGAATTAATATTTAATATCGGGTACCTTTTCTCATAATCGGATTTCCGTTGGCTAGGAAATGAACAGACTTATTAATGAGCGCCTTACGTCCGATTGTTATTTTTATTATTCCGCGCAGTACCCTCGTATTTCTCGTAGAATATTGTAAACTCGTTAGTTTTCGTAAAAATAAAACGTATTAGTTTTGTGTCGATTTTTCGTTTTCATTTTCGTTCTTTTTTTTTTCTCTCGACCAATAATTTCGTATAAAAAACCAACGGTCGAAAATATCTGCGAAAAACCGACGGTTATCTAATGGTAATGTAATAAAACGATGATGATGTACGGCGTGTACGTGATGGTAAATTCAAGATTCTGTTTTGTTGTAAAAAAAAAAAAAAAAAAAAAACCCATCACTTGTATTTAGTTTAGGTAACCGCAAATCTCTTAAATTCAATAATAATATTCTTCTTGAAAAAAAGAAAAGCTACAAACATTGTGGTACAGTGGCGTAATTTGGACTAGGTTTTTTTTTTTTTTTTTTTTGGGGCAACTTTTGAAAATTATCAATAAAAAAGTGGCAATGCGCACAGTGTGGCACGTGATGGAAAAAACGAAACGCATTTTTATCACGCAAACAGATGTCTACTTTCGAAACGGAAAAAACATTTTTGTACGCAGCACACCGATTGGTCTTAATGATTTTGTTAAATGTAATTTAGTATTTCTTATGTAAAATCGGTTTGAATAATTCATAAATGAATATATTCGAATGTATAAAGTGGTTGATTATAATTGTATTTATTTTAGAATGCAGATAGTTCATATTATATAATGTATATACTAAATACGGACAAGCTATGTCGCTATTAATTTCGAAAATATGATTTGTGAAAAGAATTGTCAAACTTAGTTGTCTTCTAAAAAAAAAAAAAAAACCGGAATACAAGTGAACGGTGTCGTGTATAGAAGAGAATAAGTCAACGGGGACCGCTGAAAACTCCAATTTACGTTTTTCGGATTTTTAACAGAGTTTATGTGAGCGTGTAAACGCGCCCTCTGACGACTGTATGCTATTAAAACAAAACCAAAAAAAAAAAATTTAAATAAAATTACAAATATTATATGGTGGTATAGGTTGAACAACTCCACTCTAACGCACACCCGCATCGATCTGTTTCATTGTACGTCTCGGTTATTCGTAAAGTTATTAATTGACCGTTTTCGGACGGTGGACGTATACAATGCATATAATACAATACAAGTACACGAGATAGTTTTGCTTTACGCAAACATAATAATAACTTTGCGGTCGTAGAGATTATCGTGATTCATTTCGCGAAAGCTTGAAAACTACCGCCGGATCCCCGTATGTCTATAGACAGGTCCGCCGGCAGAGAAACCCCGGGGGGCTCCAGTGTTCTGGACTGCCCATATCGTTAAGTTAGTCGGTTAAGTGTTTTGGAGTGGAACGGCACGGCGGTGGGTATAAAACGCACGCAATAGGATTATTTTAAAAATAACTACTGACGGAAAAAAGAATAAAAGAAAAATTGCCATTCAATTACAATTGTCTGGAAATTGACTGGTCGCGAATTTCCGGGCCAACGGGCAATTCGCCTCCTCCGCCCAACCGGCTTGTCAGGCCTGTACATTTATTTACATATTCCGTATTAAATTATTATACCCGTATGCATAATTGCATAATTCGCGTAGGCACAAAATAATTTAATTTTTTTTTTTAACTTCTCTATCCATTGCAACTTCCTTCGATTATTCTTCATAGGTTCATAATTGTCTAACATAATCCGAATTATCACTGTCTGGGTCTTGCTCTTCCTGGTTTCACTTCAGTTTTTCCCTACAATTACAGATGTTGTCCGTGTTTTATTTCGTAAGAAGTATCCATTTCTTTCTTCTACCGCTGATTGCTGTCCACGGCGACCGCCTTTGTTTTATTTTACTGTAAGCATATTCACAATTCGTTACTCGTTCTGTCCAGGTCATTTTTAACATCGTTCGCCAACAACGAGTTTCGAATGTTTCTACTGTTTTCCTATCAGTTTTCCGAATCGTCCGTGACCATAGACCGCGAATAGAACGACAACTATTTAACCGTAATACGAGCGAGAGAGAAATTCGACTATAAACGGTATTCTTGCCAGTAAAATTATATTCTAATACACGGACGTGTATTTTATTATACGAAAACTGTAAAATCTGTGAATACATACAAGTAGAACTGTATAAAAAATAAATAAAACACGCGCAAATGATTAAAATAATCCAAGGTATATCATATGGAAATGTGTTCTGGTCGAACCACTACTATAATATTTTTTAACCGTTCTAATCGGAACTATCAAACGAATTAGATGACTTGAACAATTTAAACGCAGTATATTCGCGAATCGAATACGAAAAACCTATACGCGTTTAAAACGAAATTAATTATATGGCAAATGAGATAATAAATCGCTATCACTATATTTTTACCACGGAATAAACAGTTTTTTTTTTTTTTTTTTTTCTACCGCCGTGAAAAAACCTCTCACGCATACGTATGTCGACTCGTTATAATTTAGATACACGTGATGTGACGTGTTATTCGCGGTCAATACAGAATTATATGTCTATATGATAATTTTATTATTCGATTACCGTCGAAAAATTACTATTTTTTTTTTTTTTTTTTTTTTTTTTTTTTGTTTCTGAGCGGATCGAGGGGTCTGGTGGTTTTACAACAATGTTCATCTAAACAATTCTAATCGATTTTTCTGTAAATTCTTTTTCTACTCGAAAACTTTATCTGACCTATACACTCCTTCCTATACTTGTTCCGGTAGCAAATTTCGTCTAGTTGGTACTTTAAATAGGTAATTTTCCGATGTACCTAAAAGTTTACTAACGCGGCAGAAAAAAAACTACCAACAAAATGACGATAAAACGGCAAAACGACAGTTTCGTCGAACTCGAAACTTCGTTTTATTATTTCTTTTTTATTTATGTCGATCGTTGGATTACCATGGCAACAATGAAAAAAAAAAAACACGACTAATACTACTACTTCGCTCAGAATCGTATTATCCCAACTTTCCATCTACTACAGTGACCCGCCCCCATGGTGCGAAGTACGTACGCCTTGTTTTTTCTTCGCACTTGTCACATTGGAAATTAAACCGTATAATATCCGCAATAATTACAACGACGAATTGCTATTATATCATCAGCAAGACGTGGACCACAGAAACGCAGGTGTAGGAAGCTCGTTTTCAAAAAAAAAAAAAAAAAAAACAAAACACGCAAATCGAAGTATACGTGTTAAAAATGCATAAATTTATAGATCCTAAACATCTGTAAATTTAACTAGGGAATCGTAGAAACGATATTTATCCATCCGACAACAACACGAATATCGATTGTAATAATATACGCGCTCCTGTATACCAACAATAAGGAATGTGAATTTTATTCGACACCGTCGCAGAGTGTCAGGAAGAAATTTCGACGTGGTTGTGGATAGCGAAACGAGTACGTCAAGTGCCAAACGAATTAACGATATTGCGTCGATTGCAAAATTAATATTGTTAAAATTTCGTTGAAAACAGATTTTACGCAAATATTAAATGTCAACGTCCCGTAACTTTGCTAATTTTGCAATTAAAAAAAAAATATATATATATATCTTTTAATAAAAAATTGTTTTTTTTTTAAACAAATTTATACTATCCGATCTGTAGAAAAAAAATCGGAATTACAGTTTAAAAAAAAGAAATAAGGAAGTTGTATTGCGCGTGCGCTTACCGAAAAGGTTACGAATTTGAACTCTGTCTAATAATGTGTATTCCGGTACTCCCCGTCGGAAACCCCATTGCAATCTAAGGTCATCCAGCGAAAAATATTAAGCGGTGCAGCCGAATAGATAATTCATAAAAAAAAAAAAAATAAAATAACCCGAACGATAGTAATTTATTTAACTGAAATTCGACTGGAGTTATTATAATAGGAAATCGTTTATGTTATATATTAGAAAAAAATAAATAAAAAAAATTGGAGAATATCGAGTGAAAATGTTAAATAGCTCTGCGATTTAATTCAATTATTATCCTAACGCGAATAATACCGTCGTCTCGTGTACGATTTTCATTTAATAGTTTAAATATAATTATTTTTTTTTTTTTATACGAACAATAATATCTTTTCGTATGCCGAGATAAAATCACATTAAACGGACATTTTAATTCGAAATTGTATACGAAATACACAAAAACAAAAACCGCCCGATTGTAAATGGACATGAAAACCGTTTCGAAGTATAATTATTATGTCTTTTATTATAGAGTTTGGAGGTTTTTCCTATTACTATATAAGATAATTGCCGGACGTACTGTTTAATTTAATTTTTAATAGCGTTTATATATATATATTACGTTATTTGATTATTTTTTTTTTTTTTTTTTCTAAGCGAGTTGTCACTACGAATAGAAAACGTTTTACGGGTTGCAACTTTCCGTAGGCTTATGACCAGCACTCGAATTGTAAAAATAAAAGAAGTGATACAATGAGACATTCAACAACAGCAAAAAAAAAAAAAAATATTAACGTTCCTCGCAATTATTGAACTCGATCAATTATTTACGATAAAAGAACACAACCACAATAATACTCCTGCATGTTAAAAAGTTGTCTCTTTTTTTTCGTAAAAAGAAAGAAGACCATGTTTAGACTATGCGGTTGAATTGCATACTGTATTTCCGCACAACGCAAAAAGTGTACAAGTACAGACACTATTGTAATGAGCCGGGCTAGGAATTTGTAGCGTTTGCATATTTGTGCTCAGTACTTTAGCGTATAGTTTATCCGTAACAAAATTCGATTCGTACGCCTGTAGTGATCCGGTTAAACCGTGATCACTACTTTGTACACAGTGTGTGTATAGTATACTGATCGAACACTTTTTTTTAATGGTTACGACGTGCTTAAATATATAAATCGTTTATGATTAAGAATTACGATTATTTAGAGTGTAGTTTTAAGTGCTTTGAGTAAGTGATTTCTACTTTCGCTAGCTTTTACTTTCGAGTTAGCTATACGTATATACGGACATGGGTTTCCGTAATTTTTTAGACTTAGTGTCGGCTCGACTCGATGGTCAGACCGTTGGATTTATACCTTGTATTTGTGTGAACCACGGGTTGCTCAGTCTCAGTAAAATAAAGTAACTTTATTGCGCATTAGTGTTTCTCTATTGTCTTCAAACTTTCTTTCTCTTCCATTCAACATCCATCGAGAAGCCGTCAGTCAACGGTGACTCCGCCTATATATATATATATATATATATATATATAGTTTTGAGTCGTACTACCCAGTCCGGCTCACTACACACCACAGAGTTCAAATATAAAATCTTTTGTTGCGGTTTCTAATCATTTCCATTATCGTGAATTTAATGTCAGTTTATTCGATTTTTTTTTTCAATTCATTTTTCTGTAAATTAAATGCATATTCGACATTTTATAATTTCATAAACAAATTTTTTCGAATTTATATGTTTCATTTTTCAACAAATTACAAACCTACCCTGTATGATTTTTATTAATAAGTACCTACATGATTATCGCAATAAAATAAAATTATTCCCATAAACTACGTTATTATAGACACAGTTATTTAGTAGAATTTCGTTTACATTGTGAAATATTATTAATATTAACAGTTTTATTGTGACGCGTAGATATTAAATTATTTTTAGGCGTTCTACGAATTAATTTCGTTGAACATAATATGAAAATGTATTCATTAGTAAATCTTATTTCGGGATTATAAATAATTTTCAACTAAACTTTTATATCGTTTTCAATAGCTTTTGCACGTTTAAAATACAATTATTTGTAACATCATTGGTGACTTTTTAATGCCTTTTCTATAGGTTTTAGGGGGCATCGTTTCCTCAGCCCTAGTAATAGGATTGGAAGATAGTTTTTTTTTTTCTTTCTTTATATATATATATTTCCATTGAAATAAGTCCAACTTAATCAAGTGTGGAAATTATTACGATTATTATTCGTACGCGTTAACGTACAATAATGTCACATATCGGGAGGCTATCGCAGAATAATGCGTTAAATTCCAACGGCACTCGATGTACAAACCAACAGATTTAGGTTAATGTTATTTGATCGAATTAATTTTTCAACTAAGTTCTAACTTTAAACTATTGTTGGTTGCACGGCTAGTAATACAGCTAAACCTAATATAACAATACCTAGGAAATGTACAATATATATATAAAGTCCGCGAAATTCATTTATCGCATACAAACGTATATGCGATAATAATCCGTTTATGAAAAGTACAAACATCTTTTAGTTCGCTATAATATACGAACCATAATTTGTAAAGAACCTTTATAAAAAAAAATCCGTATTGACTTCAGTAAATAGCGTAATATATAATAGTGTATATATATATATATATATATACACTATTATATATTATATATATATATATATATATATTTATTCGTTTGCAATAGTAATAAAAAAATAAAAAAAATAAAAAAAAATAACCGTACCGCGTATATAAGTGAATCAAAGAAGAAAAATGATGACAAAAAATATATTAAAATTACATCAAGATACATTTTTTCATTATGTTCAATGAAATAAAATAATTGTATACGGTTTTTTTTTATTTTTTTCAAAGCGTTTAAAGCGTTCCGACGTTCAGATTTTTTTTTTAAAAATTGTATTTCATTTCGCATCACTCTGCCCGTCGCGAATTCAAGAAATTAAAAGTATTTAATATACCAATCTCAAAGGAAAAATCTCTAAGACCAAAAAAAAAAAAAAATGTAAAATACAAATTTAATTACTTTTATTTTTCACCGTTCTATAATCAGACGCGAAAGAAATATTTCACTTTTATAAATTAAACCGGGTGTATATATATATATAAAAAAATCGAACATACTTCACAACATGGGTGAGCCACTGTTGTAGGTGGAATTTTGGGAAAGTAAGATATCATTGCAAACGAGCAAAGTTCGGTTAAACATGTTTTGATCAATTTAAATTGAAAATTGTAATTAATTTTTAATTACAAAATTAATTAAACGTGTTCGTATTTTTAAACGCTGATAAAAATAAATTACAAAATTTGTACCCACATAGAACAAAAAAAAAAAAAAAAAAAAAATGAAATATCTATTTATAACACTTTTTATAAAATAAATAAATAACTCAAATAACGCCAGAATGTTTTGAAAATTGCATCACGTCTAAAAAGTAGCTTCTGTGAAAGTTTCAAATCTCTACGATTATTTCTCATTGAATGACAACAACAACAAAAAAAAAAAAAAACCTCGAAAATAACATCAGAAACCATTACTGCGTACATTTTCCAGTTTTTCCGACGTTTTCCCCTATTATTAAGAAAACTACAAGGAAAACATAAAAAAACCGACAACCTCAATGCGCAAACTAGATTAGAATTTGCTACCAGAAAGTTCTTATATAAAACTTTTATAGGATCAAGATTGCTGGTCGAAAAGTGGTTAACAGACACATAAAAACAAAAAGCACGTACGATAATAAAACCAATACATTCCTCGTTACGTTCTGAATCTAAAAAAAATATTGACAACGAAAAATGAATCGAATCAATCAGTTGTAATACTTAATTTAAATCGGCCTAGTGTAAATATGTACTATTAAAAAAACTAGTAAATAAATAATGAAATCCGCGCGAGGTTGAAACCGATTTATTGGTTAAATAAATTTAAAAATATAATTCATTTATTTAATAGATAATTTAGAAAATTCGCAATATTTCGACAGGAATTTAATTCGATTACGCGTTTCTATTCGGTTAATATTTTCCTCGGTGGTAATTTGTATTGATAATCCGCCACGTCAGCGTCTTAACGTTCAATAACTATCGAACTCGAAATGGGGATTTAATACAATTATTACATTGGGACGCGTGATTGGAATGTGTATAAGAAACTTTTTGATTAGGTGCAATGACATTAACACGCAGCGCCCGTTGACAGACTACGTTCGGTGCGAATTCGCGGACGGATAAAATTCGGAACGTTCGACCCACTCGGTTTTATATATCGACGGCGTTAAGGGCGTGTACAATACGTCTCCTCGTAATATTAAATACGTCGCAAAAAAATCAATATACTGATTAAAAAAAATACAGATATTATTGTATATACGCAATAGAACGTTCGTCTAAACGTCACACTCTAAACAAATACTTAAAATATATACGAATATATTATAATATTAAACGGTGCGCTGTCGTATATATTTGTTTTTTGCCTCTTATTTACAATTATTTATCAAATATCGTTATTTTATTTTATGTATATGTTTATATACGGTACTTTAGAAATGCATTTGTTATTTGGAAAATAAAAAAAAAACGGTCGGAAGTTTGAGAAGACCAAATATAATCAAATACCTATACATAAAAATGGGGCACCGATGTTTGTTTTCAAATATTATAAACTCTAAATCGACAGGAAAAAAAAAAAAAAGTCCTCGGGGAAATTTATTATATCTAGTTTTATAAAATAATAAACTGAACGACTGGATGATATAACGACAACAACGCGCAGCTGGGTCTAGAAACTAAAAACTATGCACCGGGGTACCTGATTTGTCCATGGTTTTTATTTTCTTTTTTTTTTTTTGTCAGGACGGTTGACCAGAGAAAATAAATAACGATAATGTTTGTTATTTTTGAATTTCAAAAACAATAAGACGGAAAATACAATACGATCGATTTGGCGTTAAACATTGTTTTAGATCGTTTAAACGCTGTCCCTAAATTACTAATTATCGAATAATTAATAATAATATAATATCAAAATAAAAAAAAAAAAAATCAATTTTGAAATTATTTTTTTCACGATTTTATAACTTTTGTAAGGATTTCCGGACGGGTGTTTGGGATAATATTTAATTTATCAACACGTTCGTAGAAAGTATTGACCAAAAATCCGGTCGAAACTGTAGTGAGTCGTGTTCGACGGATTTCGTTTTTGCAAACGGATTATAATTCTTTATTATCCTTACTAGGATATGTCGGAAAAAGAAATTTTATTGTTTTATTGGAAAACGTCAAAAATAATAAAAAAATGAATAATAATTGATTGTATGTGTTTTAAACAATTTTTAAAATGTATTTAAATTATTTTGCCTTTTACTTGTGATAAAGAGAATTCAAATTTCAATAATTATTTCAAATTGTCCTAGCAGAGAGCCTAATAAATCGTAATACGTTTTCAAAATTTAAATCCGTCAAACGTCTTACCGTTAAGGTTAATGTAAAAAACAAAAAATGCTCAAATTTTACTAAATTGTAGACAATTTGGAACTTGATAAGTTCCTTTGTTTCGTGTATACTCAATGTATTAACTTTGACCTAATTTTGTGCATTCTAAATCTAGTTAAATTTCGGCCAAAGGCGAGTTTTCACGATATGAACGAAATTGCGAGTAACATTTTTTCTTTTAAGTAGCTCATAATGCGAATAATGGCTACAAGGTATTGTTTGGGGGCGCGGGATTAATTAGGTTTTCCTGTAAAAGCTTATTTATTTTATTGTTTTATTGGAAAACGTCAAAAAAAAAAAAAAAAAAAATGATTATATATGTTTTAAACAATTTCTAAAATGTATTTAAACTATTTTGCCTTTTACTTGCGATAAAAAGAATTCAAATTTCAATAATTATTTCAAATTGTCCTAGCAGAGAGCCTAATAAATCGTAATACGTTTTCAAAATTTAAATCCGTCAAACGTCTTACCGTTAAGGTTAATGTAAAAAACAAAAAATGCTCAAATTTTCCAAAATTGTAGACAATGTTGAAAAACCGTCACCGACCGACGAGTTACTTTTTTTTATTATCTTGATAATTTCCATTATTTCGTGTATACTCGATGTATTAACATCGACCTAATTTTGTGCATTCTAAATCTAGTTAAATTTCGGCCAAAGGCCATCTTTAATGATATGAAGGTTAATGTAAAAAACAAAAATGCTCGAATATTACAACAAAAAAAAAAAATGTCGGCAATCTTGGAAAACCGTCACCGACCGACGAGTTACTTTTTTTACATGATAGTTTGTCAATGTCGTTATTTTTGAATTTAACACTACGGTAAAACAATACGACTGAAAATACAGTACGATAAAATTGGCCTTAAACTTTGCGTAGATCTTTTAAACGGTATCACTAAATCATTAATTATTATCAAAAAATTATTAATATCAATTGTTTGGCGGACAATTATAAATAACAATAATAATATTGTTATCCGTGATATTTTTTGTTTACGAAAATGGGAATTTTCCGGAATTTCAATACAAATTCGCCGACTGTTCCGGGGTTTCTAAATTTCAAAAGCCGTGGAAACCATGGCTTCATTATTGTCGTAAAACCATACGTATTGTGTTTTTTTTTTATGTAAGCTAATCGTAATAATAGAATTGTTTAAAATATCTGTTATTGTATTTCCATGACTGTCGCGAGTATATTTGCGTGTATTATTTGATCTTCACCAATAACAGTCATTTACCTTTCGTACACCCCGCGGCCCGTAAAGATGAAAGCTTTATACAGTAGCCGTGTTGTCGCCTCGCTGCTCTCTAGACATTTATCGAGATATTTCTATTACCATAACTTTTCGGAATAAATATTCCATAAATTTGAATACTATTACGTCGGCAACCGTCGTGGTCCGAAATATCGAAAACAATATACAAATATTGATAACTTTTATAAAAAAAAGTCGTGAAAATTCGGTTTGAAACGGTTTGAAGAGAAAACAAAATATATAATTTAAAATAGGAATACTTGGGTGTTGATATACAAATTGTATCCTACGATTGTTTTTGCAAAAAGTATCAACTGAACGAACCGAAGACATTAATATTTACCAAACATAAAACCGCAACTCCTTGTTTCACGTGTACTTGCCACGATTTACGCGTTAATTTAAAAATTTCAAACTTACTAACTCGAACGCTTGTTGGAATTTTTTCTCAATTGGTAATATTATTTGTTTAAAAATCATTTTTTCGTATTTTCTGTTTTAGATACCTGCCTTCTAAACATCAGCGAATGTCTAACTTTGCGCGAATGTAAAACGATCGTTGCGCACCGGCAGAAAATTTAAAAATCTAATTTTATGTTATCTATAATATTCGAAATCAGTACGAGTCAGTGGTATTAGTGTCAGACGTAAATAAGGATAAGATAATTGAATGGCCGGGAAACGCTTTTATAGGAACCAGAACGTGTCAATAAAAACCCGGCGACGGAGCCCAGATCCGTGTACAGAAAATTATCTCTAGTCAGGCCCGGGACAATACGGGGATGTGTGTAATAATAATAATAATAATAATAATAATAAAAAGAAGCAGGGGAATTACAGGATTGAAATTGGAATTGGAAAGAAAAAGCTACGGATAGCGAAGTACGAACAATCGAGTGTGGGTAGTCCTCGAGGGATGGCCCTCGGAGGCCTAGAGATCGCAGAAGAAAATGAGATTTATTTGAAAAGAATTTTACGCAATAAACATTTCTCCGCGCCGCAACGAATCAATCAGTCCGATTTAATACTTATAATATAAGCGTATATATTATATTGGTAAAATGCGTTTTAAGAAGACAATCTCGCTAATGGTTTTCCGAGACGGTAAAAAACAACATACGCAAAACAGACAATATTGTAAGTCCTACAAAAGATTGTAGAAAACCCAGTACCTACATATGCGTTTTTAAAAGTATCAATTCCAGAGAATTCTCTCGTATATAATTTAAGTAAGTACATCAGGGGGATATATATATATATATATTTTTTATTTTCATTTTCGCCATCGTACAGAATGAACACTCGGCAGTGATAATACGACGTTTTCGAATGTCGATGAATTTTTATATTTTTTATTTTCCTCCACCGCACAAACATTATACGCGACCGTTTTGGTACGGTGGGTATAAATGCAAAAAATCGCGTACCAATCACGGCGGCACCTACGGAATATAGAGTAGAATTGGCGCATTATTATTGTACAAGAAAAAAAAAAAAAGTATATAAAATATACATTTTTTTATTTTTGAATATGAATATACGATGGTATACAGTAAAAAAAAAAAAAAAGTTCTTTGCGCAAAAGTAAAAACTTTCCGCGGTAAGCATACCTAATCCGCGCGCAATAGGAAATCTTATACATATCGCCGCGACCGCCCGCTATACGCTTTTTTATTATTATTATTATTATTATTATTATCATTATTATTATATTATTATTTTACCGGTAAAAAACACACGGGGTGGTGTGTCCGGTAGGGCGGGTAACACGACTCTGGCGATTCGCCGTCGAATTCTATAGATTGTGAAATTTCAAAACGAGACGAAATAATCGCGTTTTGTACAATTGTTTTTATTTATCAATTTGAACGATTATTCCGTACGCCCCGGCGTTACCAGTCAGCCGTACGCGAGATAAAACACCGCGGCACGCATTATATTGCCTGTATATTTTTTAATATACGTTACGGTTAAAACCCGACATTTTTTACGAACAGTTTAAAACGTCGAATTGGCCACGGGTCTTAAACGAGTCGGCGAAAACTATAGTTTTGAAAATCCGATCGCGCGTAGTTTTAAACGCCGACGGACTGTTTACCCCGCCGAAACGAACTTAACAGTCTTAGACCGGCCGTTCCAAACACCGAGAAACCCCCGTAGTTACCCTATTGATGTGTGCTTATGTGTACGTTCCCCTGAAAAACAATTTCCGCTAGAATAAGTACAAGTTTTCGCCGGATGCTTAAGACACGATTAGTTGTTCTAAATGAAAAAAAAAATAAATAAAAATAAGTTAAAACTAGTACCAAAGTTGATAGTCCTGGTTCAGTTATAGTTTTACTAGACAAAATCAGTTTTGACGAAACGGGTTTGTGCAGACTAGTTTTGACTAGTTTAAACTGGTTTTAATGGCAATGACGGTAATCCGTCGGATTTATAGTTTAGGGCTTTATTTTTGTTATCTCGGAGCAAATACTCTGGCAAATTTAAAAAATAAAAGGCATAACATGATACCAATAGAAGGCGTGTATGATCAATATGGCCGTGGCCAAACTTGAGGAATCGGCTTCTCGCAGAATTTTGAGTTTATGTTAATAACATCGATATCACGCTAGTAAAAATAGTAAAATATTTTTTATCACGTAGCGTCGACGAGGCAAATTTTTTGGATTCAGAGTTATGGAGAGGTTAACATGAAGAATTTAAATTCACAAGACGTCTTCCAAACGTCGACTGGAGTTATAAAAATGATTATATATGATATCCTTAAAAAGATTTCAGGAATCAGCATGCATTTAAGGGATTTTTTGAAAGAGAGGGGCGTTATAAATGTACGATGTACAGGCAACTATTTCTAAAAACAAAAATATATTCAGATATTTTTTTTTTACGGGGGCCGACTCCATCTAACATGACATTTTTGTTGGCCACATCTGTAAATAAATTCAAGACACGCCTATGACGACGTACTGCGCCGTGATTGCTGATTGTCGGAGGGGATATACGGACGGTAAAACTAAAAAAATAGGAAACCCGAGGGCTTACCGCAAATCCTAAAAGACGTGTGTGCGGAAAGATAACTGAAGGATCTGAGTGACGAGAGGAAAGCAAGTGGCCGACCCCAATCGAAAGATTCAAGACCCGAAAAGAAGACGCCACTAAACCAACATAGTGAAATACTTATAGTGACAATATTATATTCAGATTGCACGTATTGTATTTACCAGTATTTACCCCCGGGTTGAATTCCGGACGGGGGAGGGTTTCTAAAAACAAATACATGTGAGCGAAAGACAAAAAAAAAAAAAAAAAAATCTAGTCAAACAAGTAGGTACACAACACACGACCCCTACTGATTTTTTTATTATTTTTTTTTTTTTCGATTCTGAGCGTAGCGAGTTCTGTTTGTTGTCGCGTATAGTGTTGTGTGCGGCGTTTTACACTATACCGTTTTATCGGCTTTGTTCGTTTAATTCGACATAAACGATTACGTATTCGTTATTAGTTTTATTGTGATTGGATTGGGAATCGTCGAGTTTAGTCGGATAAATGCTATTAACACGGGCCGAGCAAATGAGCCGGCGATTTACCGAACAAAACACGGTAGATAAATTTGATATATATTCGGGCCGATGAAAATAAAAAATAAACGTCATAAAATACGGAAAACTGTTGAATAAAAGCGAAATCATTATCATCAATATATATATATATTAGACACGGTAGTTCACAATGTGAACGTATTTGAAATTCTAAGGATTGACGCGATCGACTTGGTTAAGTTATTTTTATATGCAATTCGACGAAATCTTCCGACGGCTATTTGTAAATTTCGCTACAAAAATATAATGAAAAACATTTCCCGTACATATTTCAAACGCTTTGAGTGTTTAATACTTCGCCGTCCGGCACGGTGCAATTGCGTTAAATAAACGATTACAATGCAAAAAGCTTAGACTTTATAAATAATCGCAATAGTTCCCGAAACAGGTGAAATACACACGGTTTTTATTTTTATTTTTTTTTTTTTTTATCCCGGGGGAAATTATTGTCCGGTAATCACACTAATTTTACTATCGAACCGCAAACTCTGCCCGTAATCGTCGTCGTGAGGTTTTGTCGCCGCGTGATCGCGACACGCCGAATTCAATTTTTTTTTTCACTCGCAATCCGGGGATTGGCCGATACGAATAATATTTTGGAATAGTTTTAATTATTTTTTTTTATTTTTACACCGGGGTTATATATGATTTACGTTACGTCTACGATACGGCGCGTCGTTTTAATGTCCACGAATTAATTTCTCTTGTTTTTTTTGTATCAATAATATAAACTTAAATTCGAAAAAAAAAAAAAAAAACGTTTATATATATATATATATATATATAAAAAAAAAATTCCGTATAATTTTCCGCGACAATTTTTGTACCGATATTATAACGCGCGTATATTTGTACGTATGCTTTTTTTTTTTCTTTTTTTTTTTGCTATACAATCGCACTGAAAATAATGTTACGTATACGTAATTCTTTATACTCGTCAGAAACGCGGAAACCGCAAAATATTAACGCGACGGCGGCAGCGATGGTAACGGTCGCCGCGCCGTGCGTTTACCTACCACCCGTGTACGAGGTCGTATAAGTTTTTTTTTTTTTATTTTTTTCCATACGAGTACTCGAATATTTTTTTTCTGTCGTTTACGTACGCCGGGGGAATCGTTTCAGCCGTCGTCGGCGCAATAGTAGTATTATTGGTTTTTTTTTTTTTTTTTTTAACGAAATACTTACGTTACATTACATTACGCCAAATGATCGACAATATTTCTAACTCGGGTGCTTACCGTTTATTATAGATTACGTCTATTGCTTCAGTGGCGTCATTTCAGTGTTTTTTTTTTTTTTTTGTTTTGTTTTTCTTCCGTGCGTGCTTTTTAGGCGGACCATTTTTAACGTAAATATTGTCTCTTCTTTCCTATATTTCTTGTTTTTTTTTTTTTAAATTTTTTAAATTTATTTACTACAACCGTAGTCGCAATTGTTCGTAATCATATTATCAATACTAATGTGACGCATTTCGTAGCGAAACGATTTCGCAATTTCGCTATATATATATATATATATTTTTTATTTTTTTCCCCGTAAAAAATCGTAAACAATAATAGATTATTTTCTCATTTGGGACTGTTTTGAACGCGATAAAGAGCACACACTGACCTTCCGTGTGCCCCAAAAATGACGGGCATCCCCCCCATCCACTCGTATTTATAATATTATAATAATCGTATACAGTAATAATATTATTAATTATATACACATTAAGTACTCACCTCGCCTCGGTGTTCCGATGTCGCGTGTACGGGTACGCGAAACGTTCGGGTTTTAGGGGAGTAAAAACGAAAAAAAAAATTAAAAAAATACGATAATAAGGTAATTTATTATTGTTATAAAAACGCGGCGCGAAAAACTAGTAAAAAAAAAAAAAAAAATAAAAATATAGAAGAATAATATTCGAACAATTTCCGTAATGTTTTCCCGGCGGTCGCGACAACGAAAAAAACAATAGAACAATTTCTATATATATATATATATTTATTATACGGCGACAAAAAAAAAGGAAAAAAAAACTAGGCTAGATTGTAATAAATAATAATTTTACGAAGTACGACACGGCGACGACGACGACGACGACGACGACGACGACGACGTATTTAGCGGTCGGCTGTGTTATTAAACTATTTGATAAGTTGCAGCGGCGTACGAACGACGAACGACGACTGCGACGAGCGCACGCGAATGGAAATGCGTTACGAATGTGCTTTTCTTCTCCGCGAGAGCGTTTCGCTTTTTACACGCCGTGTCCGTGCGTGCGTGCGTGCGTGTGTGGGGTTTTTATTTTATTTTATTTTTTTTATTTTTTTTTTTTTGTG
The DNA here is from genome assembly GCA_956483605.1 of Tuberolachnus salignus. Lineage (NCBI taxonomy): Eukaryota > Metazoa > Arthropoda > Insecta > Hemiptera > Aphididae > Tuberolachnus > Tuberolachnus salignus. The sequence goes on along the minus strand of OY101431.1, from coordinate 20,505,434 downwards.
GGTCGCCGTTTGCCTTCATTGATTAAAAGTCGAATGACTCTGGAGCGACACCTAGTATTGATTCGCGCAACTAACGCCCGCGGCCGCTGCCGCCGCCGTCGCGTTACACGAACGAGTGTTGTTTAGTCGTCACCGGAACCCCGCGGAAGGGCCGGCGACGAGGATGCGCCGGCGGGGAGGTTCTCGGCCGGTACCGTGGACGCGATAGGGGACGGGGACGACGAGCGCAGTAAACGCTAAACTCGGCGGGGAATCGTGTGCGGCGCGCCCGCGGCGGTGTAACCTCGGCCAAACCGTTCCCGCGGCATATCCAAACTTGAAATTATGGCGCGTACGGGCAGCCCGAGTATTATTGTACGGGGATATTACCTCGTATATGCCCGGTGACCGCGGCCCGTACAATGCCCGGAAATACGGGCTACGGTTCCCCGTCAACTATTTTTCTTTTTTTTTTTTATATATATATATTAAATAATCGTCGACAATAAAATTAAGAAAAAAACTCCCATCAAAATATGTCAATTGTTTTTTGAGAGGTGTCCAACGGCGTGCCCCCTTAGCGGGAAAGGTTTTCGGGGGGGGCGGTTATGCCCTCTAATCCCTTAAAATTACCTACATTTATGTGGATTTTATTTAGCAATTTAATCTGGAAACGTGTGCTAAATAAGAATTGTCTTTTTTTTTGGACCGGGTTTTAAAATTGCCGCATTGCCGGGCCAGGCGAATAAAAGAATGTTCTACGATTTCGTTCGTAATTTACTGTTCGGGTACTACGTCCACTTCCGTTGAAAATTCTTTGACACGTCACCGGGGGGGAGGGAGTGTTGTTTTAATGAGTTCCAGTTTAGGTCGATAATAATTGAATAAAAAATAGTAAAATCTAAATTATTATACTCTTTAATTTTACACTCCGAGTAATGATATTTATATTTATATTTTTTAAGAGGTAAAATAAATAAAGAGCTAGTATAGTAATGCTATAACATACGAGTTATAACCTTTTAAGCTATACATTTTTTTTTTTAATTACATTTATTAATAAACTAGATCATATAGAATAGTATTTTAAGGTTTTACGCGATGAATATATATTGGTTTTACTATGATGCGTGTGTTGTTTTTTTGTCTCGAATATTTGTTTGGTTTTATACGGACAAAGTTGACGGTTTATCTGATCGGAAGTGCTTGGAAATCTTACACGAGGTTCATCATAAGTCGCGCTTGGTAATTCAGAAGAAAAAAAAAAGTTGTGCGCAATGTAGTAGTTTATTTTATAACTCTGTAATGGAAATCGTAAAATTCACGGCATTTCGCGTACTATAAAAACGGTTGAGCATGTTACAAATAATATTATTTCAATTGCGCGTTTTAAGTGGACATTTTGATGAAAATCGTAAAAAAAAAAAAAAAAACCGCGGACGTTTCAAAACATGCCGTTAACACTGAACTTTGCTCAAGATCGCTTTTCGTCAGCAAACGATTTATCGTTGCGTACAGACATCAATGAAATTCTCCACTATATAATTGCTGTCCAACTGCTCACATTCAACAGTGGTCCACATTTTTTAAAAAATAAAATGCTTATCTGTCTAATAAATAGTTCAATACAATCGACATATTAAAACGCATATTATACTATTTATTTTTTTATTTTTTTTTATTCTAGATTTATTAGATCGAAGTTTTGAATTTTTGTTTTTGTTTTTTTTTTTTTTTCCCCAATGGTTTCGGACGTTCTTATAATAATAATTTGGACATTTTAACCCCGGAACCATGCAATATCACTGTGTCGTCCGTAACGCACGGCGAGTACTCATAATGTCTGTTATTATTTTTCATTTTGATATTAATGGACGCACGCCCACGGCAATGTTAAGAAACAAAAAAAAAAAAAAAATCCTAAAAAAAATCGAGTTGTCACCGCTTTTTCTCAGAGACCGCGGTCGTTTCACCTGCACTGCGACTGGATATAGCAGATACCACCTATATACTTTTGTGCGCACTCTGTATATGCGTATAATATAATATAAGATAATATAGAACACACCGTATACATATATATATATTTTATTTAATATCCGAGACCGGAAAAGAAAAAAAAAAAAACACAACCATAATAATATATTATTCAAACGTAATATATACATTAAAATAAAACGCCTGTCGCCCGCACGGGTACAAAACTATAATGATATATGTGAATTGTGACTATTATATACATAATGAAAAAATACGGTTTTTCGTTTACTGTATATACTATTAAAGGTTTCATTTATTTATTATTTTTTTTTTTTTTTTTAGATTCTCGACGTAGCGTATAACGTTTTACGTATACGACGTGTGCAGTGGAGTATTTAGGACATTTCCTCGAGGGGAAATAGGGGACATATATTTTTTTTTATCCGGAGGTCGCCAAGAGGTTAGGTTAGTCGACCTAACCCAACCTCGAGTAACGGAATGTCGTCTTAATTCGTAATAACTTTATTATAGATATTTTCATCACGAATACAATCAGACGTTTATCTGCATATCGGCCGTTTCATCCGTAATATTATTATTTTATAAATCGTTATCAGCACGACCACTCCCCTATGGGGAAAAAAAAATCTGCGAGTGTGCTATGGTAAACATAATATATTTCCTCGAGATTTCCCTCCTCTCCCCCCCATAACTATGCCACTGGACGAGGATCTGCTAGACAATTTTGTCTAGTTGGTGTGGTTCGGGAGGTGATTTTTTGATTTAATTTCTTGTTTTCTTAACAATGGGGAATAAACAGTAAAAAAAAAAAATTCGGAAAATTTCGGCAATGATAATAATTCGTGATAATTTCGATCTCGGTTTTTTTTTTTCTGTTTTAACCCAGTTGAAAATAATTTTAGGCCTGACATTTTTACCAGATACTTTTATTGGCACTTTATTCTAGACTCGATGCAATTTTTAAATTATTCTGGCGTTTATTAATATTATTAATAGCTACTTGAAATTATCATGGTTTTCCTTTTTTTTTTTTTTGGCAGTTTAAATTGACGGTCAAAATAAAATCGTTATAAACATATAAACATGAATTATCTTGTACTTTACGAGTAAATACAATTTTGAAGTTAAATTCATCTAAACATGAGTAATCGAACTTTACTGGTAATCGTTTTTCGTTTGAAACGATTTATCGCTGCGTATTGATTTTAATTAAATTACCTATCTGGCATTCTAAACTTCCCAACTACAACAGTGGCCCACCCGGTGGTCTTTTTTTTTCTCTTAATTTCCGTTTGGCTCGCAATTTCGCTACGATTTCACCTAACCGCACGTACACACGCACGCGTGTCTAAAACATTTGACAAATGTATTTTTGTTAGGCACTAATAAGCGATAATTATTCAAAAACTCATAGCGAATAGTTGTTGGCAAATATTATAAATGCGCAGTTTATAATTAATCGAATTATATTATTTATTACTTACGGGGGTCAAACGTAGGGGAAAATGTCGGTGGTTGGAGTTTAAACATAGTACATATCATCTTTGTATCTTTGTATTTTTAAATTAATATTATAATAATTACTCGATATAAAAATGTAATAGTTGTATTTTTTTTATATATATATATTTAAGCGTTTTAAGTTCAAAACATATGCTTAACTAAACTTGGTTCAGAATCGTTTTTCGTTATAGCAATGTACCGTTTATGGACGCGTACAGATATCAATTTTCAATTCCCTTCTACATCCCAACTTCCAACCTACTACCTAGTGGCGTCGAGCAGTAAATTTGTTTGATATTACGATAAATGCCAGCAGTGGCGTATACGAGTAGGGCAATGGGTGGATCGTCCCTCCCTTCCCCCTTGATTGAGCTCTAAATACGACAACTTAAAAAATTACGGATTATCATACAAACTTTCAATCTCATACGTTACCCCAATTTTCAAAAATCCTTTCTTAGTGCATGCCTACGGCATAAAAAGTACCTACTGACAAAATTTAAAGTTTTTAACTCCAGTGTTAATAGATCAGTCAGTCAATTTGTCCTTTTAATAATAATTTCAGCTTTATAGCTTTAAAAAAAAGCAACGTTTTTTTTTATCCTAATTTATCATTAAATTCGAAAAATCCTGAAAAAAGTTATTAGTGATTATAGTTACGGAAATAAGGCAACTTCAATGCGGAAAAGATTATCCTCTTTATTCCGTACCCCGTAGGAATTCAAAAAAAAAAAATTCTGCATTATTTCTTGTCCACGTCAACACAGGGAACCCCTGTGCGGCATTTCAGCTTTCTAGGCCCAAGAGCTTGGTCTAGGCGTTGACGAGTCGGGAATTTTCTTTATACTTTCTGCATATATATATATATATATACTCGAATATATTTTATCTGCTCGTATACCCGCCACCCGATCGATCGAGGACGAAAATTTCGCGGGCGATGATCGCGTATTACACGGTTATATTAGACGCTCATAATAATAAATACCTATGCGCGGTGGCGATTCGACGGGGAATATAATAATATGCAACGCGCATATTATACTGTACGATCGCGTAAACGGAAATTAATATTTCAAATGGTTTGTTCGGAAAGAGTGCGACCATGGCGAACAAGTCCGAAATATATTAAATTATTATGAACCTATGTATATATATATATATATATATATATGTACCGTTTTACAGGAAATTCGCCACCGCCGCCGCCGCCTCCGTGGCGTCGTCGCAGTCGTCGCCGTCGGCAGTCCGGCGCGACGAATAGCGAGGAGGGTACCTCCTAAATTGTGTTATTGGACGTGGAAAATGAACATTATTTTCTGTTTATTTACACTCGCTCATGCATACGCACACACACACACATAGAAATATTTATACAGGGCGATTCTTTTGTAATTATTAGCGTGAACCGGCGGTTTTGTTGTAAAGCCCGTAATATTCGGAGAAAGTTCAATAAATGATAAAAAAAAAAAATAATCGATTTCGAGTGTTTTCTATTTCTTTTTATTGTCCTGTCTTTTTTTTTTTTTTATATCTGTCCACTCGAAATTATTGACATACCGTAACATTACATTAGCGGTTTTACATGGCGTTCAAGGGGAGAGAGGTCGAAAATAGAAAATACCCTCTAAAATAATATACACTTGTAAAATTACGTCTCTAGGTAATTGTTTTGTAAAATGTATACAAAAAAAGAAAAGTTTCAATATTTTCTATTTGACCCGGAAAAAAACGATTACGGACACACAGATTGAAAAGTGATTTTCATTTAAAAATTCTCTAAAAATAATATTATTACACATGCTTAAAATGGCATTTTAAACAATTGTACCTAATCGTATTAAATCAACGATGGATTTATCGAGTTGATTATTTATAATCTGTGGTAAATTTAAGAAATTAATATTTTTTTCGCAATTTATTTAATTATCTTAGCATACATGTGAAGTAGCCACACGCCTGACAAAAATGTTGGTACTTATAGTGTAGTCTGATTTTAAAAATAAAAATATATTTGAATTCATAAAGAAGTTTATTTTTCGTCGGTTGAAGCACTTTTTCAATGGTATCGAATTATTTATGAGAATAAAACGTTTGGATTTGTCAATTTTCAAGGATGAATAATTCAATAACAAATGTTAATATCAAAAATATGTTTCGGTCGATGTAAAGCAAACTTGTTTATAAACTCATACATTTTTAAAAATCGAATCACGGTAAGTAACTCAACTTTTGTCAGGTGTCATTTGGTCTTTTTGTCGAACATTTTAATGAAGTTTGCAGGGGACTTGAATAAAAAATATGATTAAATAAACTTTTTATAAAAGACTGACAAATAAAATCGGAATAATAATAAAAAAAAAGTTGTATAATTTTATTAGATCTGTTTTAATGTATTCAGTTTAATATGTGTATTTATTTCGGTTGTCCAATGAAAAAACAAATATAGATTCTGAAATAATATTTAGACAATTAAATTACGTCATTTTTTTTTGTCGAGCGTTTAGAAATTATTTTGCTCAGCTCCCCGCGATTGAAAAACCGTTCCGACGCTGCTGATTACGAGTATAAGCATTCATCGGCTTACAGTGTTTTCACAAGTCTAATATATTTCACGTTTCTCCTGTTTTGTAATATGTCAACATAATCGCATTATCACTTACAAAAGCGGTTAAATGCGGATAAAAATATATTTACAAATACCCCCTCCCTCCCCCCTACACACACCCCATGGTTTTGATTTTAGTAGATCTTGTCCCCTCTAGTTATTCACCCAGTTTTGCCACTGGCACGAAGGGTGGATATTTCGAATAGCTTCGATGTCGGATTTGCTGGCACGGCCCTCACTGGCTTCAAAGCACGCCCAATAAGTCCAAATCGGTTTGGCGACGTTTGCACGAAACGTTTGTTCGTAAGATCCCATTTGGAATGTCTTCGTCCGACATGTAGCCGGTACAATTTGCGCATATTCTCTTCGATTTGACAATGTTTTCTACGGAGACGACGTTTACGATTTGGACGGGAATCGTGGTGTATACCCGAATGTGCATACGCAGTGGGAGCAAAAGGAGCCGCTCGTCCCTTCTGAAACGTTTGCGGAGGAAAAACTATCATTTCCAACAGTATAAATCTCTAAATCTTTAATAAAGATAAAGAAATAATGCAATACGTTAATTACCTTTTATATTTATAAGATAAAAATGTTTTTCCTCAAATTATTTCATAAAAGTTTATGTATATATTTCACGTTTCTCCTGTATTATAATATTTTTGGCGTATTGTCAACGTTATCCAAAAATAAAAAAAACTAAACATTAAAATAACGAATATATTCTTAGGTTAGTTTATTAATGTTTTGTCTAATTAAAATACAGTCGAACGTGATTAACTCGAACTTCTTCAACTCGAAATCGTCGATACCTCGAACTTTTCCCCTAGAATTTCCTATTTAAATAATGCAAAAAAAAAAAAACCTTGTTTTACTCGAATATTTTCGCGAATAATTCGAAGATTCGATTTTGTCTAAAATTATAAAATTATGATATTTCCCTTGAGTATGTACTATCCAAAACAAGGCTATTAGTGTTTTCGTTACCGATAAGTGGTCGTTGTAACTGAATCTGCAGTGCAAAACGGTTACAGTAAACAATTGGGGAGTTGTAAATATATTCTTTTCAATGACTATATCAATATGGACAACGACTTGAAAGTTTGCGGATATTTGATAAATATCAGATTCAGACATTTTGTCATTCTGTAAGGACTGTAACAAGTACTCGATCGTCGGACGAAGAAGAGGAACAAAAATGCACTGACCCCCCCCCCCATCCCCAATCGCCACGATTTTACAAGCACAAGTGCATTTATAATGAATTGAGGCGATTTATCGAAAACAAACCCAGAGGCCAGCGATGAACTTTTTGAAACTTTCAATAAAATAATCGTACGATACACTGCAAATACCGCGATCAACAGCAAAACTCCAATAAAAATAAATACTTTATTAAAATAATTGTCTGTTTTCTAATTTTTAAAATTATACATACATATATAAATATATGGTAAATACATACAAATTATAATGGATACATGATTTTTTTTGGATTACTCGAACATTTCTGTCGGGTCTCTAGTTTAGTCGTTAAATCGGATTATTTCGAACTACAAATATACTCACACCAATTTTGCCCTGCACGCTTGGCATTCGACCCATTTGACGGCGCTGGCCGCGTAAGCGCAAACCGGTACGACGACCGTTTGTTGGCCGGGTCCGCTGTCCGGCGACGCAATTCCTCCGACCCGGGCCGGTGCGGTTCGCGCGCACATTTTATTTGTCGGCTGTGTTCGACAATGTTTTCCGAGGTTTTCCAAACGTCTAGACCGGGCCTCGAGGCCGGTACAAGCCGCCGCCGCCGCCGCCGCCGCCTCCTCCGAGTAAGTACGCATAACGGATACACGTATACGAAATATTATGATTGTTACGGCGGCGCAGCTCGCAGTGTTGTGCTGCGGTCGTGTATAAATATATGGTATACGCATAGGACGCCAGTTAATAGGATTATATCGTATGTATTATTTATTATTATTATTATTATTATGTTGCCGTATATATATATATATACGATATTATACGCGGCGGGTATATTGTATTATTATGTAACACCTTCTTTATCGTAATAACTTCGGGCGCGCGCGCGAGCGCCCGGGAATACTGCGGCATAATTGGAAACGTGGTAATCGCGTTAATTATACAAAGTACGCGTAGAATAATGGCAATAATGGTAATTATAATAATGGTGATATTTCTACGGGTACCCGCCGGACGCGATAAATAAATAGGCGCGTGGCGTGGCGTTGCGGCGGCGCGCGCGCGCGCGCGCGGCTACAGACGAGACGAGAGACCCAGGGGCGACGGCGAAATCCGGCCGGGCGATATTCCGCAAACGGCGGTGTAAAAAAATTAACAAAAAAAAAAAAAATATAATAACGACAAAATGCGAATCGGCTCGTGGAGGGACGGGAGGGATGAGTAGGAGGTAGTCGAGTATGTATAGAAACAAAAAAAAAAAGAAGAAAAAAAGTCCCTAAACGTCCGGGAAAACATTGAATTACAATAAAATCAATAAGAATAACGTGTTCGTAAAACGTTGATATTATTATTGTAAATCCACATGCGCGTGCATCATATTATATAATAAATATCGTATACGTATATATATATATATATATTTTTTTTTAAATATTCCGTTTACGACACGCAATTTTATTTTTATTTTTTTTTTTTAACCGACGGGTAATCCGTAATCGGTTAATATTCCGGTAAAGCGATTTCTATATATTATTTTTTTTCCCCTCGGTAAACCAATGTTTCTGCGTTAGAAAAAAAAAAAAAAATTGTTCAAACGTTTCGGTATTTAACCGTTTTTCGCAAATAACAATAGACCGGCCCCACGCGTATCGCCGTCGTCGGCGATTCGACGAAACGACAATATAACCAACGGGGTCTGTTCGAGTATAGTATTATAGGCGTGCGATTCGGGTAATAATATTAAAACGGTATCGCCGATACAAATTATTCTATACGTTTATACATCAAAGTTACAGAGTTACCGGCCGTAGTGACTAATAATTAATTAATTGAACACGGCAGTGTTCGGACACGTTCCGATTGATCAATTTAAATTCGACCGGCACTCGGTTAACTACTCACAGAGACACGGGCAAAAAAAAAAAAAAAAAAAAACTCTTCAAAGTAGTTACCGAGCGATTATGTTGAAACGTCCGTGTGTATAAATTGTGAATATTATTTAAACGAAAAACACTAAGGGTTTTAAACGAATATTATTCCGCCGCCAATGTGTCATTATCAGTGCCGTACCAAGCGAGATAGGGGGTTATCGCCCTCTCCCGAAATGTCTTCGATACGTGTTTTATTTTTTTTCCTTTTATTTTTTTCCTGTCAAAACGAACAATGTTTATTTAATTTAATCAATAAAAAAAATAATATCCTGTTGGGAATTAGAATTTCGAATGTAACTCTCCCCCGCTGAAATATTTTCCCGGCTACGCCACCGGTCACTATATATATATATATAAACACTTCCGAAAAAAAAAAAAAAAAAAAAATGTATTTATTTAAACGTAAATTATACTACACAGGTGCACAGTTTGAAAACGTAAACGTTTCTAATAACAGTCTATAGTAAGGAAAAAAAAAACGTTATAAAGTGCGAGGTGCTTCACAAACTGCTATTATACCCCAGATGCATAGCCGGGATTTTTTTTTAACCGGCGTTTTATTTTTATATTTAAATACAACTTGTAGAGGGAACGGGGAGTTCACACATCCATATCGCTTAACGATTCCTATAATTTTCGAGACGGTCCGCGACGTTGTCGTTTATCGATAAAAACGTCCACCACGACGGCTGGTGTTCCCGTGGATTACCATCACGGTATACGGTATAGATGACAACCCATAACCAGCGCCTGATAAATCGCCTCTTCACTTTGAAATTATGTTTCGGGGGTCTCGAAAAACGATTTATCAAGTAGTTTTCCAGACGTTTGAAGTGCTTGCGTTATTTTCATTACGATGCCAATTACTGTGGCTGGAGCTGACCGATCATTATCCAAATTAAAACTAATAAAGAATTACCTAAGAAACTCGTGTGGACAAGAACGTTTATCTAGTATTTCAATTTCGAACATGGAAAAAGAACGAACCAAAACTTTTAACACCGAGAAGAATTTTGCAAATTCAAAAGCGAGAAAAAACAATTTCTTAAGATATCAAAATTACACTGTACATGAATTATTATTATTAAAGATTTATTTTAAATATTGTATTATAATTATTTATAAATTTATGTATAGTAATTATGCAATTTGATTTTTAATAAAAAAAATAAATATAGACATAAGTACTATACTGCAAATTGCAATTATTTTTCAAGGGGGCCCTAATATTCCTTAATGCACCAGGGCCCTCAGATTTCAAGATCCTGCACTGCCCATAACCATTAACGAGTATTTGATACAGTAATATGTATTAATATCTTCAATTTTCATGATAAAATAATACGTCATACTAAATATGAAATAGAATCATCGTTATTTAGTATATACCTAATATATTTTTGGCTTGAATACTGCCGAGGGGAGGTTTTTTAACGCCCAAAACACTTTCCCCTAGCTACACGCGTCTGCTATACATAAAACGATGACACGACACTGGAAAATCGCAACAAAAAAGAGCCGAATACAGGAGATGACTGTGGCAACGATAGTGTTTTTGGCAAGTCACCAAGCGAAATTTAGTTTTTTTTTTTTTTTTAAAAGATGTTTTATAAAAAAAAAAAAAAAAAACAAAACAATAATAAATAAAAGTCACTTTACTCATCTGTTATAATATATTATATACACTGTTTTATTATCGCTTTCATGAGCATCGGCGGGCCGGGGTATATTTTTTACTAGCCAATATAGTCACTGTATAGAAGACTTATTTCGTGTACAGTATGTTCACGCGAAATTCGACGATTACGTCAAAACCGTATAGTAAATTATCACCTCCGTCGGGTTTGTCTACGGGATAATTTTTCTTTTTTGTTTTTATCATGATCCGGCGATTATCTATACGAAAAGTTCGACTGACATTGATTTCGGCATTTCCGGTTTTTTATTTAATGTTTGTATTAAATTTAAAAAAAAAATTGAAAATTGTACCATTACTCCGTACGTCGTTATAACGGTTGGACCAGAGGCGTCCACAAATTGCATATTTATTTAACTATATCACGATAAATAATAATATCAAATATGAATATGAATATAATAATTACACATTTTATTTTTTAAAAACTCCCCCTCCCAGCTACGCGCCTGCACGGGACTACTACGGTGCGTTTGTTCGATAGTAAATGAATGAATATTATCGAATTGATAGATAAATCTACATTTCTTATTGTTTTTGTTTTCAAAAATTTTGTCGAAATCGCCTATACGCAATCCTTTAAATACGGCCGTACACGTTAGGCAGCTCACCCACTAGTGCAACACAACTAAAAAAAAAAAAAAAAAACACGAAACCGTCGTACACGACGAGTTACGTATTAAATCACTCATTCAGGCGATTGAAATCGCATCAACAATTAAAACTTGTACTTGTATTAATCTTGACAGTTCGACACTAGCATCATCCGTGTATTGAACATGGAATCGGATAGTTCAGATAATAACGTGATAATGATGTGGTCTTATTTAAAAAGTAAAAAAAATATTTTAATTTTGGGTTAATCTCTACTTGGCCAATAACACAGAAATGCTTATGTCGCCTCAAGATAACTATTGTTACACCTATAACGTTATCAGTCGTTTTATCGAATGAGTAAAGAAAGTTTTTATGAACTTTGCAACTTGTTTGGACCCGAAAAGATTGTCATTTTAGAAAATGTGTCGGAGTCGAAGTGTTTGTGTTATAAATGGGATCGTTATTATTATTAATTTTTTTTTTTTTTTTTTTACCATATTTACCAAAGTTGCAGACGACCGTTGCAATGATATTGAACATGTTCAGTAGCGTTGCATGTATGGGAGAAGTCCTATTTATAAATATTGGAAAAACAGACGCGATAAAAAATCGCCAATTTCGTCATTTGCGTTGCTTCAACCGATAGCTGCCTTGGCCTTCTCATCTTGTGTGACGGCGACATTCGCGTGCATTGTTTAAAATTTTTTCTCGTACTATTACTCTCCTATTAACGGACGTGTTGGCGGGAATTATTGGTTAAGCCTCGATTACACTGAGCGAGTTTTACAAACTGCTAGTTGGCCAGTTCAGAAGCGGGTGAGCGGGTATAGTGCGATAGTGATGATCACACGGAAAACTATCCACTTGCTCAGTAGACAGCTAGCGAGTAAAAAAAACACGGTTTGTTTTTTACATTTCCGAGTATCGCAGTGTTAAAACGAAATGGACCGCAAGCCATATATTATGGAATTACTTAATGTCTACCGGGGAGTACATTTAAAAAGTGAAATTTCCCGACGTCTTTATAGCGGGACTTGATGAAATACGGTGAATCGGACGAATGGCTAATACGCGTACAAATCGATCAAAGGGCGGCACGTCTACGGGCGAGGACTACGCGGAATCGGCAGCGTGTTGGCGAGTAAATTAAGCCCCCCCCGGCTTTCGACGTTATTCAATTTGAAAGTTAACAAAAGAAAGTCGAGTATATATTACCGGCAGCTAGTGGACGGGCCGACCGGCAGGCTTGTGTGCTCGTCCGGTGCAAACGCGGCTTAAACGAGCGAGCGAGGACGGCGGGAAAAGCAAAAGAAAAAAAAAAAACCGCGTTCGCGTATTGAAATAATATAATAATATACGGGTGGGGGCGGGGGGGGAGGGGAAGGCGGCGGCAAGGCGCGACGGTACGCGGCGTATTACGTTATTATAAAACAGAACAACGGTGGAGGTGAGACGAAAGAATGAATAAAAAATTTAAACCCCCCCCCCCCGTACGTACTAATACTATGTAATAATAGTAAAAGTAGTAATACCGTTATCGTGTAAACCAAAGGTTCCCAACCTATGGTCCGCGGACCACCGGTGGTCCGCAAGACAATGTATGGTGGTCCGCGAGCCATACCTACAAAATTTAATAATATTTCATTGTTTTCCACTGGGGCGTGACACAAATACCGACAATCGTGTATAGCACGTCGTTTATTTATAAATTAAAAATTGCATAATGCCACTTACCGGTTATTATTTTAACCGATAATCAAATCGCGTTTGTACAGCATGATTAGATGTTATGTTTTCAACAAGGATTTGACAGGATGCTCTACATTCGAAATGAACAAAGAAATCGGTTTGACGCCATTAAAGACATGCGTGTAGACTTGAGCATTATTCCCCCAAGAATGTCTTTGTTAGTAAAGGAAATGTAAGCCCAAAAATCACATTAAATTGTTTTTGTAATTGTAATTCACCGTTAATAAATATAATAATATTGTGTACATTTTTTGTATAATAGTAATTTGCGTTAAATTATAAATAAATATAAAACTTTTACTAAAAATTCATCAATTATAAACAATATTATAAGCCTGCTATACGGAATTGCATTGGTTTTTATTTATTCAAAATCTAAATTCATCTAAAATAGTGAGAAAAAAATCGATTCTTGTTTATAAAAAATATAAGGTCTAAAGTTTTGGCGGTCCGTGACGTATCCAAAGTTCTCCGAGTGGTCCGTAGTGGCAAAAAGTTTGGGAACCACTGGCGTAAACGCTATGCGCGATATGTGCCGCACGGGATTACGCTAGCGAAGAACTCGCATTCGGTCCGTCCGCGTAGATACCGGCGATAATTTTTAAATCCGATTAACGGCGGCGGGCCGTGCAGGTACGGCGTATAAATAATAATAATAATAATAATAATAATATTATTTAGGACGAAACCGAAACGGGGACGGCGGCGCAGAGTTTTAATACGGACGGACGGACGACGCCGGCAAATAATGAACGGGCGGCCGCCGGGAATACAATATTATAATTATTATAATTGCGTATACCGTATACGTAGTAAAAGTCAATGCAATTATCCCGCGGCGAAACGCGTCTTTTACATTTCAAAACGTTTTTAATCCGATTTGGATTATTGCGCGGATAGATACCTACTACTGTTCGCAATAATATTATTATACGACGCGCTCGCGTCACGGGCCAATTCCGTTAAGTATATTACGGAAAAAAAAAAAAAAAAAAAAACATCCGTACGCTGATCAAAAAAGGTTTTTGATGTTCTGATAGGCCCGCGGTTTTTACGGTTTTCCGTCCCAATTTACACTTAAAACGATTATAAAACGGAATTACCCTCAATGCGGGTCCTCTCTCGCCATTAGTACGAGTGTAATAACGTGTTGTGTTCAAATAATATCAAATAGACAAAAAAAAAAAATCGAATCCTTGAAATGATTAGAAATTCAAAAATCGGCCATAGTGTCCACCCTTAGAAATGGCTTATATTAATATATATATCTGTGCAAATTTCAGTTCTTGACGATTATATTTAATCGAGTTGAAACAAAAATCCAAAAGAAAAATCGAAAATCACGAAACCGTTATTACCGTACATTTGCCTACGTTTTTTCCAAGGTAAGATACACGGAGGAATTTATGATTTACGTATATATGCGAACGATCGTTTCTGACGAAAAATGATTTCGAGCAAAATTCGGTTAACGACATTGTTTTAAAATGCCCGTGGTTTTTACGATTTTTCGTCAAAAATTACACTTTAAAACGCTTAGAAAACCGAATCACCTTAATTTGTTTTTTTCCGTTTTCCTACGACTTGTGAATGAACTTTATTGTGACAAATTTTCGCGCATTTCTGTTGGGCCAAATAAATAGTATTTTTAATAAAACTAAAAAAAAAACTTGTCAACTGCCTGTACAAATTTGCAAAAAAAAAAAACGGCCAGATTGTCTACCCCTAGAAATTAATAGTTTTGCTTATTTCGAATGAATAAAAAAATAGATTTACGATAACTCCGAAATTCGATATTTTATATTTCGTTTGACAATACTAATTCATCGACGGCTCTTTTTTTTTTTTTTTTTTTTATTGCTCTCGGTACACTTGACAATAATAAAATAATTTCTATATTACCGTGGACTCGTAATAGTATATTGACACGTTGGCCAAATTTCAATACATGGCGCGCGCAAAAATAGAAATTATTAATTTTTTAATTATGAGAAACATATTGTATAGGTTTTATTAATGATTTTTGCGTCAACTGATAGATACGCTTGTAAAAGTTTATTCTCCATAATGAATTTAATCGAATCGAAAGAAACTTAAATGCTTCAACCAACGAACCCTCGTGTTTCGCTAAAAATTACAAACTGCACTCCCGATATCAAAACTACGTCTGCCGAAAAACGGTAACGAAAATCACACTAAAACAATACCATCGTTTTGAATACATCAAATTCAATATATTACGCTTAATTTAATGTTACTTTATTATTATAAGTACACAGTTTATAAAATAAAAACAAACGAGTGCTTAGTAATAATATTATTTATTACTTCATCATTTTATCTTTAGAAAATAGAATTTGTTTTTTTTTTTCTTCGGGCACGTGAACAATGTTGAAAACATCGATTGGAAAAATTTGGCGCTTGACCCGCAAAAAGGCCACCCGCGTTCAATAAAATTATTTTATTAATGAATAAATGTAAAATAATTACGAATGAAAATGTTACTTACCGACCGACTTAATATAATATGGAATACGGTATTATTAACAATAGTATTTTCCGAACGGATTAACCATATAGTACGATTTCTATCGTATTCCGTTATAGTGACAATACGAGTATATAATTAATAATACATTATTTAATAAATATTTAATTAATTAATAATATTTTAGTTATTTGTATGGGTTCTTTTTTTTTTTTTTTTTGTCAATACTTCACGAATATTTCAAATGTAACGAATTAATAATAATATTCAATTATCGTAATCGAATGAAAAAATGTCCGTCTGGATGGGAGAACATTTGACGTCATCTCTGCTAAATCCTGTGGACATCTCTTGACATTTTTAATTAATTACATCTCGATCGGATAGTGGCACAGTAATAATTTTTTATTTCGCCCACGGCCGTTTATTAACGTTAAATAATTATATTATTTTCGCGACATCCGTATAACATCATTACTTGTATCGATCAAAAATAAATCCCGTTTACCCGTTTTCCCGTTTTATACCCGTCCGGCGTCCCGTCCAGAGATCGAGAACTGCGGACAGATTGAGTCCAAGCAGCAAATTTTAAATTTTCAAAATTATTTGAATTATCCAGTGTAGCAAAATCAGTTTTCCGAGAATAATTATTTACTCATAACGGCACCGATTGGTTAACCCGGTGGTTTTCAACATTTTTGGGTCAACGGCTTTTCTGATTATGGAAAAGAAATAACGGCTCCCATACGAATAATGATAATAATAAAATAAACAAATTTACATTATTAAACGACGAAATAAATGTGTGATAATAGGTTTAATTTTATTTTGCTTTTGAGGTTTTCATCAATTGCGGATATTGAGGGGAGACTTTGGGGACAGAACGTTATCAAACCCTCTCGAATGGTTTTAATCATCTCGCAACTACACTTATGGCATACAATTGTAGAAAATAATCATAACTTTTTAAACAAATTTTTCAATCATGTCAGACCTCACCGCAGATGTGACCAAATGTCCGCCTATGGGTTTTATATTAATACAATTAAATAATTTAATAGGGACGGCTTGTTTTCAGTTTATATACGATGATCGAATCTTGGCGTTAATTTTGAAAACGAAATTCACATTTCCTCTTCGGCATTCGGTCTAGATCTATATAAAGTTTTAATAACTGCCAATACAGAAAAACCGTTTCACGCAAGTAGAAAAAAAAAAAAAAGTAAAATGAATCAAAGTCCTAATAGTCCTGTTGGCTACGATCGGACACTGGTTCTCCGCAGCTATAAAAAATTCAGGTAATGATGACGATGCAAAAAAAAATCATTATGGCAATATATTAAAATTGTATTATTATTTTCTACTGCGGACGCGGCTCCCTTGCCAATAACCGACGACGCCCCTGGGAGCCGCGATGCACAGGTCGAAAACACCACGGGTTAACAGGAAAACATCTAAATTTAACTAATCCGTCGACTGTAAAACACATTTTATTTCAAATTCTCTCTTTTACAATTTTCATACGAGACTTTTCGCGCAAAAAATGTAATTTTACCGTATACCGTTTATAACGTGCCAGGTGTCTAGACGTGCCCTAGACGGAAAGCATCAAGCCGGATACTTTCGTCAATTCTTATCTAGGCGAGGTTAATGACATAAGTCGCTTTTAGTTGGTTATATAAAAAATATCGAAAATACGTAGGGACTTTTTTTTTTTACTCTATTATAAACGTTTCAAGTGTAAATTTCGACGGAATTCTTAAAGAAAATAAAAAAAAAACACATTCGTTTCAAAACACGATTAATTAGGTTCGGAATCGTTTTACGTTAGCGGCAACGATTCACCGTCGCGTACGGGTATAAATTAAATGTCTACTTTTTCTTGAACAAAAAAAAAAAAAAAAAAATGTTCTTCTCGCCGATTTAATTTAAAACGCGTTACGATTTAATTTTACGATTTTTATACGAGTTCAACATAAAATTAAGCGATACCCGTGATAAATATGTGTGTATATATGTATATATTTCTGTAACCCGGTATTTCGTAATTCCGCAAATTACTCTTAGACAAACGTATCCACTGGCGGCTGCTGTTCGGGCACCGACGTGATTAATAAGCCCCGGCGCAACCGATTATACGTATTTCAATTACGCGGCGCGTTATCTCCGCCGTGCCGCGCCGTTGTTGTCGTCGGGAACCTAATCGCCCGGTGTCCAGGCGTCCCGCCGCCACTCACCCGACCGCCCGTCGCGTCCAGACGGCCCGCCGAACGACGGACTCTGCGAGCGTCGTCGCCGGCGCCGGTTTTCCCGTACCTTCCGCCCGTCTGGACTTGTACGCCCGCACACCGTGCGTTTCCGCAAGTTTTCGCCTTCCGTTTTTGTTTCTCCGGTTTTGCCCGTCGCTTCCGGGCGTGCCGAAAATCCACCGCAAGACACTCAAGACAACCATTTTTTTTTTTTTTTTTTTGGTGATATCGCGACCTACGGGGGGGGGGGAACTCTACCCGTCAGGGCAATCCTTCCCCCGTAGGCGCATCGTTTATTCAGCAAAACTACAATTGTATTATAAATAAATAAGTCCCGTTTACCGGTGCGGGCGGGACGGGCTCACAGTGATTGTACAATAGAGTTTTGAGCAGCGTTGAGGGGCCGAGACCAGCATGCTGCCCTTACAGTGTAATGACAATAGCTAGGCCAGCACTAGTCTAGGGTTCTGGGCGGCCCTCTGGCGTCTACGCTCCTCTTCCTCCCTAGTCGACAGGACCTCCTTGATGTAGTTGCTTGTTTTCTCCCAAGCGGTCCTATCATCCACCGTTCTCCCCGCTGCTGTTTCCGGTATGAAGGCTCTGCCCACTGCCGTCTCCAGCTCCTTTCTTTGCCTCCACCAGCGGTCGCAGTGGAAGAAGGCGTGGTCCGCGTCGTCCACGGGGGCCTGGCAGTCGTGGCGCTCCGGGGTGCCCAGCCCCCCAATCCTATGCGGTTACTGGCCGAAACAGCCGTGACCTGATTGGAATTGGGTGAGGTGGTAATTCGTGTTGCCAAACTTCCTGGACACCCAAGGCGCCACCTCCGGGATCAGTCTTCGGGTCCAGGCGCCGGTTTTGGCCCGTTCCTACTCCTCCTGCCACTTCCGCATGGTTTCCGCCCCTATCACCCGCGCCTTTGGGAGCTCCTGGACTCAAGACAACCTAACCGACACAATAGTCGCGCAAGTCGCCACCTCCGCCGTCCCACCCTCGCCGGTACGGGCGCGTGCGAATTTTGCGCCCGTTCGCCCCAAAGTATCGGCCGATATATTTCCGAGGTCTCAACACTACTGCGATATTTTACACGTCTCACTAGTATTATTTGTAATTATCGTTTACGGTGTATTAATTTTTTTTTCTTTCTTTTAGATCCTTTTACACGTTGTATTACTATTTTGTCGTAACGCGAGCACCATTTATTCATTTTCTCCGACTCCGTTTGATTTATTTTGTTCGTCTGTGTAATTCTACCTATTTTTTTTTTCTTTTTCTATATCTGAATTATTATTTTCTGTGTAAAATACACGTATACCGTTATCATTACCAAATCTGTAGTTATCGAATGTAATTTCGCAACGGTCACCCACCCTCTACTGTCCCCCATCATCTGTAAACGCGAGTCCAGGCCGTCTAGGCATTGTTCTGTCCGGGTACGGACAGCGGCTTGTGCCGTTAAATCTTCATTGTCCGTATTATTATTTTGAATTGTTGTAATATTAATACTGTAACTAATTCGCGTTTAAATTCAAACACAATTAACGGGGCTCCTCATATTCGTTTTGTAAGTAAAGATATCATTTTAATATGGTGAAATGCGATAAAATACAAAATTAATATATTATACGATAATTTCGCACAATGTAACATGACTCCCTGTACAAAATATAATTTATTGTACACACAAACTAACAATTTAGAATTACCGTGCTCATAATTCGTATTACCTGATACTCAGGTTATGTTTCTGCAACGTTTCAAATCGGTAGCAAAAAATAACTCGAAAAACGTCAGAATGTATTAAAAATTGAACCGCATGTAGAAACTGCTAAAATAATTTTTCGGTGAAAATTTCAAATCTCTACAATTATTTCTCACTGAATTATAAAAAAAAAAAAAAACTATAATCAAAATTAACAGAAAACGTTATTGCGGTTTATTTACGATTTTCCATCATTAGGAAAATCAAAAAATGATCCCCCCCCCCAGTGCAACAATAATTAGACGACATTTTCTACTAATACCCACCTCTGGAAATCGATGATTTAAAGCAAAACAAATTACGTATTGCTTGCTTCACTCGGAATCTAATAAATCAAAAAAAAAATACATTTCGTAAGGTCCTATGTACACAAATAAGAAACGTCATCGTTATGCATTCATGACAACAATCATCAGTTTTATCGCAAATACATTTACAGTCCGCAAAAAATAACCTGAGAGTCCGCTGTCAATTAATTCAATATTCATTGTGTAGTGAATTTTTCTCGACGTCAATAATTCTCGCGTATCGGTTCATCGCAAGGATATATATAAATACAATGAAATAAATATTTTCACATTAAATATTTTATTCGAACGTGTAGCCAAGTATATCTCGTTAATTTTAAATCAAAATCCGTTTGTAAAAAAAAAAAAAATATATATATTTATATATATATACCTGACTATATTTTCAACTATAAAATACAATTATCTAATAATACCACACGGTATTTGATTTATTTTTTTATTATTATTATTTTTGTTACCCTCTTTTCTATAAAAGAAACGCACTTAAGTTAATGAATATAAAAAGGTGCGAATAGATAATAATATTATGGTCGTGCGGACGAGTTCATATTTAAGTGATAAAATTTATTTCTATTCGTAGATTATCGATTACGAAAATTGCAAATGTTAAAAAACAATAAATACATTGAAACAAACTACAAGTAGTAATATTATTCGCTGAATGACTCACTCGATGTTAATTTTGCAAATTGATACTTTTCTTAGACGAATTTTTAGTTGGGTATGGTGGTGGGGAGGGTATAGTATTATGGTTACCGAAAATGTTTATCGACCGAATTATTTTTATCGTTTCGTTTCTATTTCCACGACCGGTGTTCTCGATATATTTGTATCCAATTCTACGCGTATTATAGGAAATCTAGTTAGTTTTTTTTTTTTTTTTTTTTTTCGGACCCTAGAAACAATAAATACGATTTTTCAATGATAAAAACGGTTATCGAAAAAGGAAAAAAAGTGTCGTCATCATACACACTCTATTGTACGGTAAAACCTAATCATACCGGAAATATTTTATGTTGATTGGATGGACGGTCGTCGGTTCCGAATTCACAACGCGGTGACACACACGCGAATAAAAATCTCTCTGCCGTTTTCCATTTCCCATTTCGATACGTCAAAATTCAAAACGAATATATCGCGCCGTACAACACAATATATATAAACGTGTGGGCAATTCAGTTTATAATAAATATGTACGTGCGTAGACTGAATGCACGGACATTATTAATACGACATCTCGCCTAAATACGCGGCGATAAATTAATAAAAATAATATTATGCACCTATGTATAAATGTATTGGAATCTATTAGCGATAGTCTTGCCAACTGATCGGATTACGCGCAGTATCGCGATATTTTATCGTTTTTTTTTTTTTTTTTTTTTTTTTAATTAAATAAATTCGGTCGTTTTATAGTGGACGCAGAGTAAAAGTTTTGATTAGAACACGACTATATTTTAAAAAGTTTGTTCGTTAAAAATATAAAAAAAAAATAAAACACACGTAGTGTTTCCCTTCCTCGGTGTAATTTATAGCTAGAAAATGTAAATACCGTGTTAAGGACAAAAACTAAGGATATTTAAAAAAAAAAAAAAAAAAAAAAGTAATAATAATACCGTCACGATAAATTTACTATACGTTATAATACATAGCGCGGCAATATCGCGCGCGAAGTGTCGAGGTGGATGTTTATTTATTTATTTTTTTTTTTTTTTTTGTCGGGTACGTAAAATATATTTTATTATTACGAATACATAAAGAAAAATAAATTATCTTGGAAAAATAATAAAAAAAAAAAAAAGAAATTGTATTTCTTTATTTGTAAAGCCAACAACAGTGCACGTCACTGCGTTCATATTTCAGTTATCAAATTTCAGTTTTTGCCGAGTGCAACGAATAGTACGAATACCTGACTCTATATGGTATTTGTCGAGAAAGATCTAAGCAGTCGAATGAAATAATTATAATTATTATTAATACGCGTATTATAAAAGCAATTTTACGGTTCGGTTATTCAGTTTAGACTGTATTATAGCATTACAACAATGGCCCGTGCAATTTATTTTCAATCTTATCCGATATTACGTTTTCCGGTATAGACGTATTGTTCGAAAAGTTTTGTACAATAAATAAATCGTTGTTCGAAAGAATTAAATTGGATGTACCGATCAAAAGATAAGTTACGATTAGAACCCCTGCCTCGGGGGAGCGTATACTCGTATTTCTATGAGAATTGACTAACTTCAAAAAAAAAAAAAAAAAAAAAAAAAAAAGGGGGGTGACTGTACAATAGGTATAGTTATTAGAGATTTCAAAAGTTCACATACAATCTTCACGTTTCGTTTTTAACGACCACCTCGCCATAACGATTTACGAAAACTATTGCTCTTGCTAATATTTTAATTTACAATTTATTTTCAACGTGACCTATGCGGGTATCCTATATTAAAACGTAAACGACTCTAATCATTACGATTATATTATTTTAAAATATTCCAGTCGTTTGCGATAAAAAGAAAATAGCCGTAATAATAATAAAAAAAAAAAAAAAAAATCCCTCGGTCTAATAGATAAATAATTGTACACATGAAAATAAAAATATGTACATACGTTTTTTCACTTATACCGGGACGATTGCAGAGGATTTGCGAAACGCACCATAGGAACGATTCTAAATGATTTCTCTTTTTTAAACGTTAAAACACACGTGATTTAATATTTTGAATAATATATATATATATTAAGTATGTACCCGAGGTTATTATAGAAATCGTATATTTAATATTTAAACGCAAAGTGCATGCCTATTTAAATCGTGTCTTTAAGAGAGGTTATTTTTAAACGGGTAAGTATATAACTCGGGGGAGCTATACTATAATACACTGTTCCGACTGAAGCTTACTGAGCTTAAAATTTCAAAATGAAAAAAATATTATTAAAACCCCAAGCTTATTCACTATTTATATATTTAAAACGTAAAACGTATACGACTTTCTTAACGGCGGCTATGTGTAGTAATTTATATAAAAATAGTTAAGTTGTTCGTAGATGACGAAAAAAAAAATATATAAACGCTCAGAATCTAAAATAAATAAATAATTGATGATTCGCTTGATTTATTAAAATTTGCTAAACGTATCGGACAAATAAATATTGTCGACCCATTATTATTATTTTTTTTTTCACGTTTTTTATTCAAGTGTAGCTCAAACGAGCTTGTTAATTTTGTGTTGCGGCCTAAACCGTATTCGCCATTTGAATATAATAAAATCCCAACCCGTTTTAAAAATACTAATACCAGTATAATTTATCGTATAATTTTTTTAAATATTTACATACAATATATTATATCATTTCATTCGCTTTTCTTTTTTTCTCAATTCTATTCAATATAAAAATAGAACGTCGGTGATTTTTATTATTTTTGATCTTCGACTCTTATTTGATTTGACTATTAAAAACCAAAACTCTTTCGTGCCCGACTTAATTGTATTTAAGCTTATTAAATAGAATATGACACAATACTATACTTGTGGGACTATAGTAAATAATCCCAATTGTATATGTGTTATAACCGGCAGATTTAAATATTAAACAGCTTATAATACTAATTGGCATTCTTATTTTGATATTAAAAATTTGTTAACGGGCACGAAAATCGTATGGAAAGAAGAAAATAATTCTATGCTATTTGTTTGCTTTAAATTTAATTATTAAAATATAATAATAAATAAGAATAAATTAGTTTTTGTTAAGTCTCGTTAATTTTAAAAGTAAATTCGTATTTTAGCATTAAAAATTCGAATTAATCTTTGTCTCCGGGTTCGCGAATAAAATATGTATTCTCATATCCGTTGAAATATATATATATATATTAAAAAAAAAAAAAAGTTACTTTTAAAAAGTAATAAAGAATATTAAATTATATTTCAAAATAAATGTTATATTATTTATTACCCGGTATGCTTATTTAAATGAATAACAATACAACATCGAATCACAAGTCATTTAAACAAATTCAAATACAAGTTTCCGTCATTATTGCGGCTGCCTTTTTTTATGCGTGTTGTTCACGGATAAGCGATAATATAATAATTATCCGAAATCAATCGAACCGTTTAAAAAACAACTTCTCACTTGGTTCTATAGACTATATTTGAACACGGCCGTCAGTAATGTTCGAAAATACACAGTTTAACATCGACGAGTCTATACGAGTCTAGACTATAATATAATATTAAATTATATTTCAGAATGAATGTTATATTATTTATTACCCGGTATGCTTATTTAAATGAATAACAATACAACATCGAATCACAAGTCATTTAAACAAATTCAAATACAAGTTTCCGTCATTATTGCGGCTGCCTTTTTTATGCGTGTCGTTCACGGATAAGCGATAATATAATAATTATCCGAAATCAATCGAACCGTTTAAAAAACAACTTCTCGCTTGGTTCTATAGACTACATTTGAACACGGCCGTCAGTAATGTTCGAAAATACACAGTTTAACATCGACGAGCCCGCGTTTGTTGCCTGGATAACGTATTTATTACGTTTTGTTTTTAAAACTAATCGAATTCCAATAAGCTCTAATGTTCGGATCGTTAATCGTAATCCGGTTTATATTAAAAACCATCCGGGTCTATCGTTGTAATCCGGATTATACGGATTGTTACTGTTTTGGTCGATCCGGATTAAGTACAGA
Source organism: Tuberolachnus salignus (assembly GCA_956483605.1). NCBI lineage: Eukaryota > Metazoa > Arthropoda > Insecta > Hemiptera > Aphididae > Tuberolachnus > Tuberolachnus salignus. Next base: position 20,480,650 of record OY101431.1, on the reverse strand, counting down.
CTGTCGAGTGGTATTTGTTTACTGTGCAATTGAATCGCCATGCATAATGTAAGTATAGTCTATACGATTGAAATTTAAACTCTAAATGATTTCGCTGTAATTAAATATATCTGTACAGTCCGGTAGCGAAACGAAATAAAAATGCACGAAAAACTAATTTCGACACCCATATTACCGTAATTTTAATAAAGAATCGCATAATGACTTACGAACGATTTTTTTTTTTTTTTTTTTTTTATTCTTTTAATTATTCTGAATTATTCTGACACCAGACGACCTTTTTTTTTTTTTTTTTAATTAAAAGTTGTCCATCTCCCATAATTTATGTATGTCGACGCAGCATTCTTTAGTGTCTGTGATCTCGTTGCCGGTTTTTTTTTTTTTTTTTTACCAGCTACATTTTAAAAAACATTTCATCTCTTTTCGAATATATATATATGTATTATCAATCTTCAATTTAATTTTTATATAAATTTATTTTATTTACTACTAGACCGGAAATGTTCTATATACTGAATTTGAAATTATTCAACAGACACGTTTCGAAAATGTACGTACATATATTATGTAGTTCTATTTTATTTATTTACCGCCTAACAATACGATTTAGAACACGCGGTTTTTAAAAACTTTATAGTCTTTAGACTTTATACAAATTCCGTGTAATCGTTAGCAGAACAAAAAAAAAAATATATATATATAATTGTGCTCGTTTTAAAAAAAAGATTTCATTTAATATTTAGAAAAAAAAAAAAAAAGACTTTAAACATTACACACTTATTTTATTATTTAGTAAGTTTCAACTGAACTAAGTAAATGCCGAAAACGTCAAATAATTTGAGAACATTTTTGCAAAAAAAAATTTTTTCCGGTACCGGGAATCGAACCCGAGCCTCCTGGGTGAAAGCCAGGTATCCTAGCCACTAGACCATACCGGAGTGGTGTTAGTTAGATTTAAAATTTTTAATCTTAAAGACAGTTTTGGTAATCTGATAAATTGAAATGATCTTTAAAATAATTTTTATAAAAAAACACTATTTTCGTATTTTGTTTAGTTTTTTAGTTGTTTAATGAAATGTAGTTTTTATCCCATTAGTCTCCAACGTTGCGTAAACGAAACATTAATCAAATTATGTTTCAATGTTAAAGACCGTCTTGGTAGTCTGATAAATTGAAATGATCTCTAAAACAATTTTAAAATAACTATTTTCGTAATTTTTAATTTTTTAGTTGTTTAATGAAATGTAGTTTTTAACACATTAGTCTCCAACGTTGTGTAAACGAAACATTAATCAAATTATGTTAATTTTTTTTATATTATATTATTGAACGAAATTACTTGTTAGCTGTTACAATTTATTCTCAACATAAATTACATTTTTTATGAAATAATTCGATATAATTACAAAATGTAATTTTTGCATATTTATAAACAATGACGGAATTTTGAATTTCCCATACTATGTTTTTGTCGATTTATATTCTCGGCCTCAGAATACAATGGAATTATCAATTTACATTTATAAGACCTTCAACAAAGAAAATGTAACATCATATTTGATTGTATATTAATAGTTTTTACATAACCGACTGGTTTTATTATTGTTGCGTCTATGCAACATTGAAATTACTTGTGTGCCTATATGTCGTACAGTTATTTTCTTACGTACCAGTAGCAAAAGTATATCGCACATGTGTGATTATTCATGGTGAATAATGGTTGTACGGATTAATTATAAAATATCAGTGTTAATCAGTGAAGTGCCGGTTTAGACAATTTTGAATTGAAGTAAGTGTATTGCACAATTTATTTGTTTCGGATACTTTTTTCCTAAAATAATTTGTTTTGTAAGAGTGATGTCTTGGGGGGAAAAAAAAAAAAAAAAAAAAGACCTCTGTCAGCCACTGAGCTTTTGGCCATATTAGACGGAGATGAGGATTTATTGCAGGCTGATATCGTTGACGCTGTGTACATTCCGCCACCTGTAGACAAAGTTACAGACGAAGAAGAACTTGATGGCGACATATGCGAGAACGTGATAAATTTACCACATGTCGCAGGAACTTATGAAATACGTGCAATTTTACCCAATACTTCTGAAGACTTAGACAATCAAATCATTACCGTCAAGTTCGAAGGAGCAATGATTAGTAAAACAATCTATAAATAAATCAAATACAGCTCTTCCAAAGTGGAGGCTTCAATATATATGTTCCGGTAAATGACGACATCCGCCTTAAAATTGGTAAGTGTTGTAAATGTAGGCATTCCTCAGTTATTGACGTCAATCGCCGGTTTGGTGTTCAATACATTTTCGACAATGTGAGAACGTGCAGTGATAAGTGTATACGCGACAAAGCTTCGTTAGTAAAAAAATGACATGGCGAAATTAGACAGAAAGCCCAACTAGCGATAACCCACGTAATAATACCAAATGGTTTATTAGTCTACGCTTATGTTCTGACGAGTTGTGTGTGCGACGTGCACGTATTTAATAATCATTTGTTATAAGTTGTGTTACTCGTGATCTATTTAAAACAATTTTTAATTAAATTATAGCGTTGTAGTTTTATTTAATTATAGTGTTAAATCATCGAGGGGAAATGTATAGCATGCGATCGAACAAATTATAAACAACAAAACGAGAAGCGACAATATATTTTATTTTAGTTCTGAAGAATACAGCGATAAAATTTAAAAAGTTATAGAGTGGAAAATTGGAACACGCAAATAAACGGTAACGGATAATTGGCGGAAAAGAAAAATTGATTAGACCTATAGTAGAAAATGACTATGACGTTTTATATTACAGTCACAGTAGACGAGTTGTTTGAAGTTATTCACACGGCACATTTGGCAGTAGGTCACGGTGGTAGAAATAGGATGATGACTGTGTTTAAAAACAAAATATTGTAACATGACAACGGAGACAGTTATGGCATGTTTAGGCTTATGTATCAATCATCATCAAGTAAAACAATCGAATCCAAAAAGAGGACTTCGTGACAAAACCAATTCTACATTCTGCACTTAATTCAAGGGCGCGAATTGATTTAATTGGCATGCAATCGCAAAACTAGAAACATTTTCGTTATATAATGAACTACCAAGATCATTTAACTAAATTTGTCATTTTAAAACCTCTGAAGACAAAAAGGGCCGAAGAAATCGCATTAAATCTGGTAGTTATTTAAATAATATTTGGTGCTCCTGCTATACTCCACTCGGATAATGATCGTGAGTTTATAAATTCGGTAATAACAAATTTAAATTAAATATGGGGTGACAGGCAAGCCTCGGCACAGCCAGACCCAAGGATCAATTAAACGAGCGATTAAAGGGACTTAAAGAAATATTAGCCTCTTGTATGGCTGATAATAAATCTAATGACTAGCTGATGACATTCAAATATTTTACTCATAGACAAAAACAAATTATTTAAATAAGAAAGCTATAATCATCATTAACCAACAAACTTGGTAAATTACGTCATTTACCGGTAAAAGATGTACATTTGAGTTTAAAACACGTTTTTTTACCACATTTACCTACATAATTATATAATTTACCAGTAAATGACGTCATTCACAACGTTAACATCATTTACCGTAACATATACAACGGGACCACAGAATGAAGAAACAAATAATTTGGAAAATATTGAAAATAGAATTGCTGGTAAAACCCTTTCGAAATGTCTTCATTATTTCTCAATGACGATGGTCGGGGAAAAATAATTGCAAACACAAAAAAATAAACTGATGATAAAAATCGGCATTCATTTACAATTGACAAAACTAGCCTAAAGCGATATTGTAATATACTTATTTGTTCGGGGTATCGTACGTTACCAGCTACAAAACTGTATTGGTCTAAAGACGAGGATAAAGAAATAGCATTAGTTAGAAACAGTATGAGTAGGAACAGATTCGATTCCATAAAGCACAACATACATTTATCAAATAACGATCAATTTGATAAAACCGACAGACTTTCAAAACTAAGACCTCTTTTTGATTTGATAAATAAAAAAAATATGCAGTTTGGAGTAGTTTCTCATAACCTTCATCGATATATATATCGAGGTACCGTATTATGGAAGACATAGTTTTAAGATGTACATCAAGGGAAAACCAATCAGGTTCGGCTTCATACAATGGTGCCTATATACTTTCAGTGGTTACTTGTACAAATTCATAAATTATGGTGGAAAAACAAGCACGTATGAAAATGATTTAGGACTGAGAGTAAACGTTGTACTGGAACTTTAGTCAGTTTTACAGCAACCAACTGTCCATCGCGTATTTTTTGACAAGTTCTCTTCTCCATACAAGTTATTCTGTTTGCTGAAAGAAAATAGGTTTTACGGTACTGGCACAATACGTGAAAACGGTACATGTAATACCACGATGGAAACCGTGACAAATATAATGAAAAAAGATCGTGGCGCTTATGATATTTCTTTTGGCAATAATCAAAAAATATTATTGGTCAGATGGAACGATAATTCTGTGGTGACCGTTGGCCACAAATAACTGTAATATTAAATCTATTGTGTGTGCAAAATGATACAACGGAAAAGAAAACAAAACGGTTTCAATTCCTCGGCCAAAAGTTATAGCAGAGTATAATCAACGTGTGGGAGGTGTTGATTTGCATGACAACAGAATATGTAACTACAGAATCAATGTAATAGGGAAAATGTGGTGGTGTTGTTGTAAATTCCTGGAGAATATACAATTTAGCAGACAAATCAAAAATGTAAGTTAGATTTCAAGTCTTACAATGTAGGAGCTACATAGCAGTCACCCTTATGAAAACTAATAAACCAGTCACCAAAGATAATATTCAAGGCCAAGATATTTTAGGACCAAGTAATCAAGTAAACTTTCCTTCCAATTCAAATTGTGGACGACCATCTCAAAGCACATTACCCATGGAAATTCAAGTTGATAATATCGATCACGTCATAGTACAAGATGAAAATAAAACGAAAAGACGATTTAGACAGTGTAAAATTAACACTATATACATTTTTGTCAAGTGTCAAGTCCAACTTCATGCAAACCGCTTTGAACAATTTCACACTAAATAATATACATTTTTAATCCCAAAGTTACGCATACGCAATATTTAATTGTAAAAAAAAATTTAAAAGACAATATTTTTTTTTTTTTTTTTACTTTTTAAATTGTTGTTTGAATAAGTAATAAAATGCAGTGAAAACATAAAATTAGTTTTTTATTTTCTAACCTTGGGACTAATAATTTTTATTAGTGATTTGGAAAAAATAAAAAATAGTTTTGTCGCCATGTTTAAGTATACACATAGACGTGCACACGGGGTGTGCAGCTGTAAATAATTTTGCAAAAAATTTATTCCGGTACCGGGAATCGAACCCGAGCCTCCTGGGTGAAAGCCAGGTATCCTAGCCACTAGACCATACCGGAGTGATGTTAATTATGAATAAAAAATGCAATGTTAACAACCGTCTTGGTAGCCTGATAAATTGAAGCTAAAGCCCGACGAATTCTACATGCGCTCCAAGTACCTCGACCTCTCTTTATTTCGTTGATTTCTGCTTCAGTTCCCCGGCTCGGCCACTCGCCCGGCTATCGTGGCGGCCCATCCTACACTCGAACAGGGGTTGTCGTCGCCGCCGCGTGACCGCCGCGCAGTGGTATAACAGGCGTGGTAAAATAGCATAGTGAAGTCAGCCTCGCGTTTCTTAACACGAAATACCGTCGGTCATGAGCGGTTTACGAGTGCCTTTAGCTCCTGTTTCGGTTGGATCCTGATGTGAGTTCGGCGGCCATCAAAAGCTACGAAAATCGGCAGTCCAGAGGCTGATCGGCGACTCGGGGCGGGTGAGCAGGACACGGGTCCCGCGGTGGGCGCAAGTACGCGGTACGAGCGACACCGCGGCCAGCGGTCGGTTACCGTATCGGCCGCCGGGTCGGCGAGCGACGGATAGCTGTGATGGGGGCTCCACCTCCCCACTCGACCGCTGTCAGGAGCGGTGCGCGCGGAAGGTGAAACCTCTCGTTTAATATTCGCGAAACGATACGCACGGGCTGTAACGACGAAAACCCCCACTCGAGTACGTCTGGTTTTCGATACTTTTTAATAAAATTACCGCCGGCTTTTTTTAATAATGTAGGCGGCATAGCGTATTTATTTCGCCCCCTATTCTCGAACTACGTTGTGCGCGCCGCTATGGAACTAACGGTCCGGTCCAGCGGACATCCCGTTCCGCGGCACTCCCATAAGATTGTCCGTATAAAGTTTTCGATTCGAGCAAGATAACTGGTCGAAAAGTTATTATTTATTAACACACTATATGTTAAACCAGTGCATCACGCTTTGCTACGGTCAGAATCTAAAAAATAGTAGTAGAACGCGTTATAGTATAGCTGATAACTTGAACTTGGTCACAAATTCATGGTTTTTATTTTAATTCTGGGTGTTACGGCTTATTGAACGCCATAAACGCAATGATAAAAAATTACTGTTAATTATCGAGGTGATGCGTGCTATTTTGATACACGGTTTAAATAGGCACAGTTCAAGTTTTTTAATTTTACAATTTTGAATTCTTAATGATTTACAGTATATGTTTTTAAGAGGTAAGAACACAGTTAAATAAATTATTTTATTTTGATGAGGTTGGGTACTGAAATTTGAGCAGACGGTATGACAAACGGTGCAATGCCGGAATTACTCCAACAATCTTGGCCCCGCGGAATGCGACGACCGGTCGATATAATGCCGGAATTCATCCGACTATTATATCATTGACCAACATACACGCCGTCTTTTTGAGCTCGGGGCGAAGAACAGATGGGGTCTTCTAAGTCACGCAAGACTGCCGGGGTCGGTCTTACAACGGCGTCCGAGAAACGGTAAATGGGGCGATGTGTGCCGAGCTGCGGTGTACTGTTACGTAACGACACGATGTCCGGTGGACAAACTTATTTTTGGATTTGAATGTAATATTATTTTTTTATTTCCTTTTAACTTTTATTTGTAAAGCAAACAATCCGTAATTATTTATTACAATGAGTCTACATGCCTGAATGTAGTTTAGTGACTTGGACACACACACGAAAAAAACCAGCCACCAGGTTACACTTTACAAATTGATTAGTCTTGATACGATCTAGAACTTAGATTAGACGACATTTAAATCTCAACACCACCTCCTCTTTGGCGTGCCGGGTGGATTTCCAGGAATAGTGTCAGAATCTAGAGCGGATATTAGTAGATTTGCGTGATTCGTCAGTCGGGAGCGGAAACGTTTGTGTATAGGATATTGGCAATTTCTTCTATTGTATTTATTTCTATGTCTGTATGAAGTGTGTGGTTTGAAACATAGGGTGGGGCATTTGTTATTATTCGAAGTGTTGTGGATTGAAATGTATTGTATTTTGTTTGAATTTGACTTTTTGTGACCGCACCCCGAAGCTGAACACCGTACGTCCAAATAGGCATCAGGAGGGTTTTTATAAAGAAGCAATTTTGTTTTTAAATTAAGATTAGATTGTTTACTCGGTTATGTGGCAAATAAAATTAAAACGGCGGTTGTGCCCATTATCGTTTTCAATTTAAATTTAAATTTAACGAGGCCCACTAATGTTCTAATATTGGCGGAGACACTGGGCGTACATCGAATATACATTTTTAACGTTTTACAATCCAATTATGTTTGCATTCATTTTATATTCGTTTAGTCTGCGAGATTTTAAATTGCACTCTGGTCGGTTTTCGAATACCGCACGCCGACGGTCATTTGTTTGTAATAATACTATTAATATTTCAAAAATAACAATAATTTAATTTTATCATTTTTTTTTTTTTTTGTCCTAATTGACCACCGCAGTGATATTTGCTCATTTTCTATCGTTCTAACGACAATTTATAAATTCCGTAGTTAACGTAATTCGATTCATAATTTACTAAACTAAATAAATCGACGTAATATTATATTATAATTATTATCTACGATTTCGATAGTTAGTTATATTTTAATCAGAGGCGTATTAAGGTACAGGTGATACTATAGGGCGGACAATTTTATCGTCTTTACTTACAGAAAATATTTTTCATCTGACGAAATCAAATTTTACTAATTTTTTTTACAAATTATAACCCTATGGTTACTACTAGGGCTGGGATTTCGATGCACTTTGCATTGTTTTTCAAAGCTTACTGTGCAATGCTCGTCTTGTCACAAATTTGTTTTATGTACATTTGAATGAGAATAAGAAAGTTTATTTTGCATTTTTTAGTTTTTAGGTCATTTTCTTAATTTTTTAGGGCATTTTAGAGTTTTTGGAGCATTTTTTGAGTTTTTGGAAACCAAGTGTATGTTTTTGAAATTTTATTTTAAGATTTTAAGATTTTTACACCAACATGGTTTTTAAATAAATATAACAGATTATAAGTAGGTACACGTAATTCGTATTATATTATCGGACAAGGTTTGAGTAACCTCTAGCCGCATTTCCTGTTAAATAATCTTAAATCGGTAAAATCGACGTCCGATAATCGTTAGACGTTCAGTACGAGTTTTGTCGTCGTTAACACCGTTTTATTACTCTAGTTAACTTTTTTTGATAATTTAATATAAAAATGCCAAAAGTAAAATGTTCGACAGCGAGTCGACTGCGTGCGTTTGTACAAGAATTTGGACATAATATTTTTTTTAGGACATTATTTAGAGTTTTTAGGTCATAAAAGCATTTTTTTTAAGGACATTTTTCGGGGTTTTTTAGGGCATTAAAATCTCAACCCTAGTTACAACTATACTAAATTTACAGTACTCCACAAGCATATTTCTATAAGTGTCTCGGAAATAATAGAATATGCCGATAAGTTACAGGAATGTTACTCGGAGATATTGAAAAAGCATTATCAACAGAATGTATACATTTTAAATCTTATTTAGAATCTTGAAACGAACAAATTAATTGTTTTTCTCCTCTACAGATGAGTGAATTATTATGAGAAGATTCTCTTACGGATGTGAATCCCAATTAATAGATATAGCACAAAGAATATAATATGTTTGTACACCGATTTCTAACTGTAACACTGAACGTTCTTTGTCTTGCCTTAAACGAATATTTACGATCGACTGTGGGCACTGGAAAACTCAATAGTTTGGCAATATCGAAGCCAATTCGCTGTCAACTTTGAATTGTGACGATTTATTAATTGGTACATTTGCTGAGGAAATTTGAATATTGCATACATTTGTGAATTGCAAAGAAATATAATACGTATAATGTAATTATCATAAATAAAGTTTTTTTTTTTTCTCTCTCTCTATATAATATAATATATCAAATTGTATATTCAAATAGGGTAAATAGATAATTTTAAAAGGGATGGGAAGGGAATGAAAGACGGCGAATTGAAAAGTGGCCATAAGGGTGGAGAAAACCTAAACGCGCCACTGTATTTACATATGACACTAAGTCGTAGTACGGTTACAAATAACGTGTGCGTAGGTGATCCGTACGGTTATTATTTCAGTATGACAACGTACGTTATCTTATTATCGTAACGATGTGTAAATTTAAAGGTAATTCGATTGTGACCTCACATACGAACGGTGAAATGAATACAAATTCTAAGGGTCTGGCGCGTGTACGTATGCAGCCGCCCTGTTATTCGTACGCGAGATTCGCCTTATTTATACGCGCATGACTATGTTATTGGAAACCCTTCTTTAATTCTCGTTTGTTTGAGCCGTGGCTCGAGTAATAATTGCACAATTTCGTTTTTTTTTTTAAAAAAAAAGAAATTTATATATCCCTAAATTATAATCCTGGATTTAAATTACACGTTCCGGACAAATTCATATATATAATATCAGTCGTGCAATCAGTGAGGTAATTTCAAATTTTTTTCCAGCGATTCGAATATTCCTGAACAAATAAATAAACAAATAAATAAATACCAATGAGCTACGAATTAATAATTTATATTATTAGGAAGTGCCAAACCGTACCAATTACAAACCATTCAAGCATTCCAATCCATATCCCTCCGTGTCATAGCCTCTGCTCCATGGTACGTCACAAATAATGCACTCCACAAGGACTTAAAAATCCAAACTGTTGAGCAACTTACCAAACAGTATTACATTAAATTTCACAAAAAATTACAGCAACATCAAAATCCTCTTATATCCCACCTATCCTCACTTACACTACCAGAAAACCCGCCTCGTCGCCTTAAAAAGCGCTGGTGTCGGGATCTTTTGTAAGAAATAAAAAAAAAATCTATAAATTAGATTTTATTTGGGGTTCTATCACTGTATGGTCTCCCTTATCATGTCTATCTGTTTGTCTTCATTATTGTTTTTACATTATACCACATTTGCTTATTGTGTTTTGATAATACAGATTGTACATTTTTCTAATAAATAAAAAATAAAAATAAAAATATTATTCAAATTCAAAAAAGAACACGTGCATCTTGCTGCTGTCATAATTTATTTATAAATACAATTTAAGAGTCAGGAATGCGTGTTATTCGTTTTTATTTAAAATGTATAATATGTTTTTTCGCCAGTTTCATTAGTTTTTCATCTATGATTTCTTCGGGTGTAATTGAATAATTTGTATTTATTAATAACATCGCTAAATCGTTCAATCTTCCCTACACAAAACAAATTAAACGAAATATTTTTTTAATGTTTATAATTTACCTCCGATATGGAATTCCTTAAATATGTTTTTATTATTTTTAAATTTGAAAATGTTCTTATATTTGTTGCAGAGGAAACAGGAAGTGTGGCTAAGATTTGAAGAAATTTAAATATATTCGGAAAAAGTTACTGTTTACACATATACAATTAAATTTATATTTTTTCGACTTCTGGGGAGGGGGGAGTCGAGACTCGAGAACCACCCCCAAAAATACGCCACTGAGTGCACCATAAATGACAGAATAGAGAATTGTTCACGGAGACAAGGTCACGGGTTTTTTATGCGCGTTAAATTATTATATAAATCCACAAACCGGCTGGAAACGAGTGTGGAAATACAACTCTTCGAGTGTACTAATTTTTCGAGTATATATAACGTACGCTTTTCGGAAACAATCACTAGTTATTAAAATCATCTTAAATTCGAGGTGCATTCAAAAGGAATGGTATATAATACCACTTTGCATCGGTGCACATTACAATATGTGAATTATTTCCGGTTTAAAATGTCATACGGCAGTAATTCGTGTATTGTAACAATATAGGGCAGGAAAACAAAACCATTAAAAGTTTAAAAACTGTTAACCGAATTAATTCAGTAACGGAAAACCATGAGGGGGGCGTATTCCTCTACTTGTTCCCCTCCCTATCCGGGTGCTTATATACTATATAAAATCGTTCGCGTTCTCGCCTTCGATAAAATAATTTAAAGTTATAAATTATAATTTACTCATGACTAATAAACACGAAAACGTTGTGTGGAAATATCGTTTTATCTCGATTCTGTATTCTCATTTACTTATTATGCTTTAGTGGTACAGATTGTAAATCCTCTCATAAAAAATAAAAAAACCAATCTCGATGACGTAAAACGGTCTGTGACAAAAATTAAAAAACACGCATTTATCTAGGGAATGACGTGTATCCATTCAGTTAAATATTACTCAACGAAAAATGTACGGTTTTTTCTTAAAAATAATTTGTGAAGATCGCGTTGTTGGCTTTAATCATCATAAAACGTACAAATTCTTAAACCACTCGAATGGTATTTTTTTACGCGTTTTCGAAGAAATTTTTAATTATGTGTATATGTGAGCAAATTTTAACATTTTTAAGTCGATAAATTGTCATTTTTTTTCCAACGATTTTGTTAAAACTGCCTATAATCGCGACCTCTTAAAAACCGGTAATCATCGTGACAAATGTTATTATATTTATTCCGATTTCGGACCGAACCACATTGTGTTTGGCTCCACACGCTGGCCAGATCGGCAGAAATTATAATCCATACGGTATTATTCTGTTCGTTACATTATACATCATCGAATGTAAAATATTAGGAAGATTTATGCGGGATAATAATGACGATATTATTATGTTCTTTGATGTAATTTGACTGTTTCGGTATATTAATGAAGTGCTATGCGAGTATATGGGATAAGGGCGAAATCTCCGGGTCCCACTAAATAATTTATTTGCGTATAATAATAATGATGATGACGATGATGATGATCCCGACGCTATTTGATGTGTACGCGCGTGGGTTGGAAAATCTCGACGTTTCCATTTATATGCAAATAATAATTCGGTCCTGTAATGGTTATTGTCGCATATCGTAAACGAAATAATTAAATGTATATTGTTATTTTGATAGAGTTGGAAAATCCCGAGTACAGTTTAACAGTTAAAAAAAAAAAAAATCAATAAGTTTTTTCGATATTCCGTGTCCTCCAGACGATACAATTGTTGACCGATTACTATACAAACATAATATTTTCAACTATATGTTGTCTTTGTTCGTTTTTTGAACATCACACACACACGAGACTCATCTCTATCGCCTGCCAACAATACAAATGACGGCCTGACGGTGACAGCCAAAAGTTTTAAAGGTTATAATACATAATTTTAAAGTGAAAATTTTGACTAGTTAATAATTTTGATTAAAAGAAAAAAACACGACAAAACAAAGACGTTTGACGTTTTCGCAGTATGTGCTAAACGCCTATAGAAAACGGGCATTATTTTTATGCTTTTTGTTTGACGAAAACGGATAATGGACGTGCGTATCAATTTCAAATTATAAAACTCCAATATTATTTGTTTATAAAAACTGTAATAAATATAAATTTTAAAGTACTTTAAAAAAAATAAACGACGAATTATTATAATTATTACTATTATTTAAGGTGCGTATGTACAAATTATAAAAATCCGAAAAATTGTATTGTTATGTATTTGGTAAACTTTGAGTGCATGTTCTAAAAAAAATACACGCTCGTAACAAACGCTATATTCCAACGGTACCTATCTACAGTGTATTGTATCTATTTGTTGTGCTATTCGCCAACTGGCCAAAAAAAAAAAAAAAAAAAAAGCTTAAAAATGTTTTGAATACGCTCAGTTCGTGTGTTGTACAATTTTCACAACTGGGGCGTGATATATAATAATTACATAATAGGATGGACCAAAAAAAAAAAAATGTAATATTAAAGTAGCGACTCAAATCGAATATCGAATATTGATAATTGGTAAAAAGTTTTGAAATTGACTGATCTACGATACACGTTTTCTGGGTAAAACGTAAAAATTACCATTACGAATTACGTTCTCGACATTCTCCGCGAATTACGTGACTCGACCGGATGAAATTTAACAGTTTTCCCGATTAAAAAAAAAAAAAAAAAAAAGTAAATAATCTTCTCTATCTCGCCTACACTCGCCATGTTTATCGATCCGGACGACCAAGTGCCCGGCGTGGGCTGACGATTTCCACTTGAGAAATTCGCTATTTAAAAACATCATTGCATTAACTGAACGGATTCGGATCGAATCTTATCCAATATTGCTCAACCGTTTTTAATTAATTAAATGTATTGCGTTTATTGTTCGGCAAAATTAATGTTCGTACAATTTTCCGGACAATTATTCGGAACTATTGCTTAGGACTTTATTGTTAGGACTCAGGTGTCCGTGTAAATTAGATACGTTTAGGTTCTGTTATCTACGTGCCATTTGTCGATTACATTTACTAAATCTCGGAGTATATATTACAAAACCCGAGGAAAACACACAACGACCTATTTTAAAAACCAAAAACTACCATTTTGATAGACGTCGTTTTATTCGTATTTAGACGGGCGTATAATATTATTTGAAATTTCCCAATTTCCGCACAATGTATTCCGCGATATTGTTCAACGTCATTTGCATTTCGGTATCTGTCGGTTACAAAAGTTAACATAATTAATAAATAATCGTTTTCGACGTCGTTCCCGGTTCGCGAATATAAATCGGATTGTAGTTATACGTTTATTAATAAATTTTCCAAGTCTAAACAAATAATTAAACACGTCCGTCAACGTTCGGTATTTTTTAGCACAAATACTGACAGTCAGTATTAATGGTAGCTAAATATTCATAATAACTTTTTCAAATAAAATTGTGAATATAAAATTAACAATTATATCCGAGTACGAAATTCGGTTTTAAACGTATATCAATAAACTCGTTTGTTTCGAAAATAACACAGTTACCCTCCCCTTCTGCCACTATATATATATATATATATATATATGAGTTGGACTGTTGGAGTGTCTATTGTTGAACGGTGCGGTAAAATACAAGCGTTGTCGGAAAATAAATTGTTAAAAGTTTAAAAAAAAAAAAAATTATACGTTGTTAAACAAAATGCGATCGATTTCACGCATAACAATAGTATCAGGCCCTATATTTTTAGCGTAGTCCGAAATTACGAGTGCGCAGTACGGAATTTGGAAATGAGTACTAATAAATACGTACTTGAACGTACAAATATTTAATTCAGTTATTAATCATTATGCTTATCAACAAACTACGAAAAATATTATTATTCATATAGTTTTGAGCAGTGTTGTTTTTATTTTTTTCATTTTCATAGTGTGGAATAGTATAGTATAGTACATAGTACAAAGAGGGTGTGGAGGGCGTCTCGATCGTCTCAATTAATCGCCAAAAAAAAAAATGTGTAGTGGGCTACAATGTATAATATGGATAATATAATTATTTATATTTAAGCCGCGTATTCGATTATCCCTATACCGCCACGTAGACGCTATCGACGGGTTTCGGTGACAATAATGGATATATATATATATTAAAGACTTATTGAAGAGATTTGGATTTGGGTACTTTTACCGTGGACAATCGGAAATGAACACAATAGCCCAACGTACGCAGCACGTACACGGTGTCACCAAAACGGTCCTGACGTTCTTTCCGTTTTACCTCAACTTGCTGTACGGACCGGAAATTTCATAAATAAGAATTCCGACAGGAAATTTAAAAAATAAAAAAAAATCCACGATCACAGAATATATTTTCACGTGACCATAATATATCGTATAATATACTAAATATATGTTGACATTTCTTTTATCGTTCGACCGGACGACCTTCTCTTGCGAGAAATATACACGCCCAAGTTGATGGATCTGTTTTAAAATCCAAAACCGGGACCGGATAATTCGTAATTTACGAAATGATCACAACGGGCCCGGTGAAATTTTTACCGCATTAAGTATTTCCGGGGCTGCCCGAGTGCGTCCCAATAAAATAATATCATTTTTTTAAACGTAGCCCGAATGCGTCCCAGGGTGCACCACGTGCTCGCGAACAGGCTTACACCCAGAAAATGTTTTTATTTTTTTAATTAGCTTACACCCATTAAGTTATGGCGAGTGCACTAATTTGATATTAAATAATATCTTTTTTTTTTTTTAGAACGTTGTAGGTTTTAAATATTAAAAATGTTGTCTATACTTATGGCTGATGTTACAATGCCATTATTTTGACAAAATCTAATCTAGATATTTTATTAGTTCGATATTTGTTAATATATTCTTTGGTGAATGCAATTTTGTTTTTTAGTGTACTTCTTTTAAGTTTTCTCGTTGTTTTTGTGGCCGTTCGGATTGCTAATATAGTGCCCGTTTGAATTTGTTTAAATGTTTCTAAAAACGTATAAATATCTGGGTGATGTGTATAAAATCAATAATTGTACTTACAATGAAAACTTTCACATGAATTTGTTATTCTTTCGGAACTACTTGTCGTTTCTGCCCACATGGAAATAGGACATTTTGCTTAATCGTCATTATAGGCATCAAATCGTCAACAAAATATTTCTCAAATGTCTTCTTTATTTAATTAATGGTTATTCAAATAAATTTTTCAAAAATAAATCTATTTCTGTTTAGCTGCGATAATCTTTACTCAACCCTAAATTTTAAATGTGACTAACTACCAACCATGCCCTAAATGGAAGTGAAATCCTCTATTAGTTATATTTAGCCATAATGTTGTGTATCGAGATGCATAGATAACTGAAAATCAGCAAATATTAATCGGGAGAACAACATAAATAGAATTTAAAACATTCTATTAAAAAATATAAATAAAAAATGTCTAAAATATGCAATAATATACATACTGTTATAATTAAAATGTGTAAACCATAATATTTGAAGAAAAAAAATGTATTATTATAATGTTACAATTTGTATTTCACTTAATTTAAATTTTGAGTTTTTTTTTAAATTTAAATTATACGAATATTTTTCTATTAATAATACACAGCTGCTAGCGTACTGCGTTAATAAAAATTAATATTGTGTTTTGGGGAAATGGGGTGTTCTTGAAAATGACGGCCCACTGGCTTATTTTGCCACGGGCCTTATAAATCCAAGTTACGTCACCTGTGTTGACGGCCAATTCAAAAAAAATATCATTACAAATTTAGTATTTAGGTTCGTGTTTATATGAGAAAAAATATGCAGAAATCGCCAAATATAAAACTATGCATATGCTCGACAATAATCGAAATACATATTAATTATGTTTAAACGGTTTTTAGGAGACAGGGCTTGAGTAAAAAACGGCTACTTTACAGGAGAGACAAAAAGAATTAATTTTTTTTTCTTTTATTAAGTTTAAGACTCCGATTTTATATTTATGTTTCGTATATTTTTCTACGAATTCTGTATTAATCTGGTTATTTTTAACTGACCTTTAGCATTAACTTTTTATGACTTATGCCCCTTTTGCATGAATGGTGGTGTTATTCGTAAATTATCCTCTCTAAATACGAATCAATAGGTAAACAGAAAATGGGCGGGCCACTGTTGTAAGTGGGAATTTGAGATGGATCCCTCTAATTTTATTTATATCTGTACGCGACGTGATCGTGTCGAATGTTCGAGCATTTTTTGAGAAAAGCCAAAAAAACGTTATCCGTGTGGACATATGAAAAATATAACATGTACAAATAAGGAGAAACAAGCGAGCATATGACTTGAGCCCTTTATCGTGGAAATAAAATCAAATTTAGATAATATGACTTACCGCCAAACGCGTTTCGTAATATCCTTATTGATATTAAATTAATAAAAAAAAAAATAATAATTATATATTCAAATATGAATTACCGCCAAACGCCAGTCTTAATATCTGGATAACAAATCTATATTCGTGAATCGCAGCGGTACCATTAAACGCGGCATTGAAATTTCACACAGAATTATTTTATAAACCGAAAATTACTTTAACCGTTTCCCCTAAAAACCGTTCATATATATATATATATATATATAGACTACTAATTTGATATTCGATATCCATTTTGATTTCGTAATTTAAATTTATGCGGCTATAAAATACAAGACGATTAAGAAAAATGTTTCGTTTCAATGCTGCGTCGTAAAAAGTTCAAAATATACTATAGGTAGTGGGCATTATTAAGTTTTCGTTTTAAACTAATTTTGAGTTATAAAGTTTAGATACATAATAATAGTGATTTACACCGGCATTATGTTTTATAATCAATATTTACGTACCTTCCCGGTTTAAATGGCGAACTGTAATGTCTTGTTCCGAGCATTTCGAGAAATATCGATCGGACGGAGAGGTCAAAAACTTTGTTTTACATAAATATATAACTGTTTGGGTTGTAGTCTGTATGACACGCGTGCCCTAAGTCAACTCGATTTTCGAATGAAACAATATTTGAATAATCAGTTTTGTTATAAAAAAAAAAAAAACAAAATAGGCGTACATAATTCGCACTGTGGGTGGGTCACTGTTGTAGGTGGGAAGTTGGGAAGGTAGTATACGGACAGGAATTTAATTTATATCTGCGTGCAACGATTTAATTGAAAACGAAAACCAGCGAAGTAGTATTGGTCGGGTTTTTTTTATTGTTGCCATGGTAACCCAGAAAACAACATACATAAAATATGAAATAATAAAACTCGAGTTTGACGAAATCGTGTTTTGGCCGTTTTTTCGTCATTTTTTTTGCTAGTTTTCTCTGTCGCGTTAAAAAACCCACAGATATATCTGAAAATGACCTTTTTAAAGTACCAACTAGACGGAAGTAGTATTGGAGTGTATAGATCAGATTTATTCTTCTGGTAGAAAAAGTGTTAATAGAAAAAAAATATATATATACATCATTATAGAACCCCACAAGTTATCATCGTAACCCCTCATTCGGCTCAGAATCTAAAAACCGATAGTATACATCGTAGATAAGAATCGTTAATAAAAAAAAAGACAAATTGAATATTCTTTTTACCGCCTCGGTCTTTAATATCATTTTTAAATCGAAATGGTTGAACATCTATTGTTAATGTCTTATAATATTGTCAATCTTATAATACGCGTAGTTTCAATATTTTAATATTTTTTTAAAAACTAATATGTAATTAATATCGATAATATTTAGATGTTATAGGAAACGTTTCATATTTGTATTCAAACTGTAAATTGCATTTAAATGCAAATGAGTTAGGCGCGGATACAGGGAACCCTCATCATCGGACCTTACTTCTCTCGTTCTGGTGACGTCGGTGTTATAATTTTCCTTTCTACACGGTGGAAATGATAAATCGTCGAGAATGAAAAATCATTCTGAACGGAGATTGGTTTTTCGAAAGTCATTTCGAAATGTCTTTGAAATCGCATTTACGATAGATTTATTTGTAATTACCGGAAAATTCCAAGATGGCCTTATCTTATGTGTACAAAATTACAACAGTAATAATAATTACAATCCAATAACGTAGTGGTAATCTACAGTACTGCTAATTTTTCTTCGTATATTATAAAACATTTTAATATATAATATTAATTTTCCTTGTACATAACAAAATAGTATTATTTTTTTAATATTTAATAATTGTGTCGGTTGGTTTTCGCAGTCTGTCGATTGCCGCTGTCAGTAGTTCTTTCCCGACCTTAAAAACTTCGAGTATATAAATTTTATCCCTTTTAGATATTTTATGAAAACGTTATGATGAGATTTCGTCTCTGATATTCGACATCTAAAAGTAAGAAAAAAAAAGAAAAACATGTATTCGATTCCGTTGATTTAATATGTTTTCATTTGAACGGATCACTACGTATACTATGACAAAAAATAAAACATTAGAATATAAATTGAAAATTACTCTCTAGAAACGGAAGAGAAGTCTCGAAGGGTTTGAAATTTATGATTGATTGGCGAACGAAAAACGTTCGTCGATAGTGAAATTATTTTATTTATTTATTTATTTATTCATTTTTGGCTCCGTATAATTCATCCAAAATGTTGTTACAAGGTTCGTCGTAAATTTGTTTAGGGCGTATGTATAAGCTAAACTACTGACAGACTGCGAAAACCAACCGACACAATTATTAAATGTTACAAAAAAAAAAAAAAAAAAAAATACTATTTTGTTATGTACAGGGAAAATTAATATTATATATTAAAATGTTTTATAATAAACGAACTAATACGATATCTAAATATACCCACTCTGTAACTAACAAATAAATATGTTCACTACTCTAATGTCCCAATTTACACTTTGATTATAATAACAAAACTCGGATTTTTTTCGTGTTACAAATGTTAAAATACGTTTTTTTTTAACATATTACCAACCGGAATAATTGTGTATGGTGCAACCCGAAATTTGGCACTTTTGACTGGTGTTTTGTATCTGTAGAATCGCAAACATTTTCTTTACAAAACGGTAAACCGCCCATAATGTATACGATTATTATTCTCGGCGTCACAGTGTCATGTCAGTATAGAATTTTTCACTCTTATAAAAGCAACACTACCCCACATAAATAAATATCGATGATCGATGCGCGGTGATAAATCACGTTTTAATAATATTTTGAAAATCGAAAACTGCCATAATTGTATTTATGGCGGTTTACGTGTTTTTATTTTTAGCGCCGGTATCAAGACAAAATTTAAGACTGTGGCTGTACTGAATTTCCATTGTTTTCATATTTAACCATAACTCAAATGTATTATTATTATTATTATTTTTTTCTTTTTTTAAATTGTACAATTTAATACTGTCGTTGAATAAAAATATAACTCAAAACCGAATGATATATATAAAATAGTGAGTTGTACATAAAACGTTTAAATCATTGAGAAAACCTAAACATTTACATCCTGGGTGATATTCGAAATTTAAAATGTGTACGATATATTGTGTCGTTAATTTGATAATTGAATTTGTTACGTAGTGTACACATACAAATAAATTACAACGTTATAATATATACATATATATATAACGATAATATAATCTGTAAAATAAATTGAAACCGAGGGCTTAATTTTGCGATTGTCCGTTGATATTTTATAATGGATTTTCAACAACTATTTCGTTTTGAATTAGATAATACGAGTCGACGATAAGCCGTAACCAATGCAATCCATCGTCGTTACGTACCATTGTCTTTATAGTCGATCCGTTATTGTCGTCGTGTCCAAAAGTAGAACAGAGCAAATAAACTTTGTTACGGGTTGAATTTATGACGCCCTGTAACGTTACTAGCCAACCCAACGTTGATAACAAATAAGAAATAAAAATAATACGAAATGACAAATGGTTCGTAGTTATTGAACCCGATTTTTATCGTTTATTTTATGACATGGACCGCTTTACGCGTTTGTTTTTATCTCTGAAAACGCTTTTCGCGTATATTTTCCCCGTACGCCCCTGTATTGGAGTTGAGTGAAACGGGAGAACCTATTAAATGGCTGCCCGTTACTCAGAACGCAATACGCTGTTGGTCGTAACGGACAAAGTTTTCCGGCAAATCGTTGTAGTTGGCCGCCATATTCTTTATTGTCGAGTGTGTGTACCTATTAATTTTCGATATATTTACTACGAGTAATAAAACACCGAATCACCTTCCCGTTTAAATTTTATTATAGTTGCGATAGGGTTTATCGCTCTTGGATATAACAATTGATTAAACGTTTTTTATGGCATTATTTAGTATTTCGTATTAAACTCTCGATCGTAATCATGTCGCAGCAATACTTCAATCAAATTATATTATCTATAACGCAACGAAAGTCTCTCACTCGCTCTCTCTCTCTCTCTCTCTCTCTCTCTCTCTCTCTCTCTTTCACTCTAGACAATAATAAAACAAAATCAATAGGTCCATGTTGTTACGTGGATACAATTTTTAGCTCTTGACGCCCAAAACAGCGACTGACCCCCGATCAAATAATAACACTGAGAGTGTTTCTACGTCATCTATTCCGGAATCGAGCCTTGTAGCGATGTAAAAACGTCGCTTCTCTAAAACACCAAACCACATATCGTCAAATAAATTATAACACGAAGACAATATTATTCCAATAAATTAATAACATTAGAAACGCGTCTATGATGAAATATAGGCGTGTCCAAGACCTCCGTGGCCGGGGAGAAAAATTGTAAAATTTTAGTTTTTACAACACTATAACTAACTATAGACCTAGTAACCTAGTATTTAGTACCTGCCTAATATTCGCGACTATTTGCTCGTGGTATTACAATATTAGCGCCTGTGATTTTTTTTTTTTTTATATAAATATGTGAACTCTTAAAATTTACAAAAACCATTAAAAAAAAAAAATTTCAAGTTAAATAAAACGCTAATACACGAATAAAATAATTTATTTTATTTGAAACTTAAATCAGGAAAGAATTATAATTATTGTTACTAAAAACTTAAGCGTAAGATGAAGATTAACCAAGCCGTGTGCTCGGCGTCTATCTAATAAAATAAAATAAACGTGCGTGCCACGACAATACCAATAAAAAAAAAAAAATTACATCACTCGATCTGTACGGCGCGCAATCGTGCTTTTTATTATTTTTATTAAATAAACGAATACTATTTATATATTTATTTATTTATTTATTTTTTTTTTCATTATTATTATGCCTTATCGTGTAACAAACAATAAACTCGGTTCGTCGAACGTTACTAACCGTAATTGAATTTAAATCATACTGATGGTTAATGGTCCAACATTAAGGATTTTACACGTTTTGTAGTGCTTTCCGTGAATTCAGTTATACATTATTTTTTTTTTTTTTTTTTTTCAATTCCGTTTTTCTCTCTTAAATAAAAAGTAATTACAATATTTCATAACCGATATACACGCACAATTACATTTCAAAAATAAATAACAATAAACGCAAAAAATGTTTTCAATAACCAAACGGTTGTGTATGGTACTAACAATTTATTGTTTTTTTTTTTTTTCATTTCTCAATTTCCGTAGATTATTTCTTTAAACTCTATTTTCCTTCTTTTCTATATGAAATTGATTTAATTATTTCAATCGCTAGCAACTGGAAAAGTACGTTTAGTCGATATGTATAATATCGGTGCAATTATGATTATATGAGAAAAGGCGAGAATATATTTTAATATAATAATGCTTGGCAAAATGATTAAAATTGACCTGTCTAAAAGCTCCGCACACCTTTGGAAAAAGTACTGAAATCACGTCACTGATATTAGAGAGCTGCGCGAATAAGGCGCTCCCAATTTTCCGCTGTGCGATAAGCAATCACGCGCATCGTCGTGCGCATATTGTTTGACGTTTTATCAATAAAAAAAAAAAAAATAAAAAATATTTACGATCGAAATTACCCCCACGAGGTGATGATACTTTACAGTTGACCGAGCAGAAATTGAGTCGTGTAAAAACAAACCGTATAATACGGCGAAACCACCGTCGGCGTTGGGTTTTTTTGATTTTTAAATTATGTAAATTTTGCTGCTTTTACGACAAAATCAAATGTCAACATTGCCACCGAAAGACACGTTTGCTAATTCGTTTCGTGGATATCCATAAATTTGTCGGGTTAACGGGAAAACAATATTATAAGTACGTTTAGTTCCATATCGAGCAAATTATTATTATTTTTTTTTTTTTTAATTACCGTCATTCTGTCAGTTTTTACTAAGATAAGCTATTTTCTGTCGTCAAATTGATATCCGGAAATTCGTATCGCTACGGCGGCGGCCCGTTTGGGAGTAAGTCAATATTAATAATATTATTATTTTTTTTTTTAAGTACGTATAAAGACATTTTCCGATGGTTTAGTTTCGATGGCAATGACGTTCTCGTTATTGTATAATCGCATGCGGTCAAACACGAACAAGAAATTTCCCGTACAATACGGCGATTACCCCTCTGGTCCCGGTGGAGTATGGTAAGATTACAATAGTTATTCGCTTTAGTGATTTTTTTTTCTTTTTTTTTTTTTTTTTTTTTATTCGCCGAGTTATGCAAGGGGGCACCACGTGCGATTTTTTACTATATCCCCATCCCGCCATTCCATCCCTCCAAATTTCGACATGCCCTACGAATGAGACTTGACGCACAGCCAATAAAACGTGAACGACGCAATCGACAAACACGCCCTAGCAGACCGATCTCGATGATTCACTAGAGTGCATTTTGGGTCCACACTAAACTGACTAAAAAATGAATTAAATACCGCGGTGGCCGTCGCCCGGCCGTCTATACCGCGGCAAAAACGAACATTTGTTATCCGATTGTTTTTTTTTTTTTTTTTTTTATTTATATTTCGAGTTATTTATTTGTGTCGTATATAAACGATAAATAAAATTATAAGAATACCGCCAGACACCGCCGCCAGCCGGGCGCCGAATTCACCCCCGACGACTACAAAGAGAGACGATAAAATTAAATTGGCTCGTCCTCGGCGGGAAAGTTTTATTTTCGATTTTAGTATTTTACCACAATTCGGTATTTGTTATGGCCGTTCGGTATTTACACCGGGCCATAGACGGACCAGATGCCGAACCGCGAACCGTAACCATTGTTTTAGATAAAAAAGAAAAAAAACTTCTAATTACCGTTAGATACGGATTCTGCCCCTTGTTCGATGACATTAGACCAGAAAATATTATAAATACTCGAAACGCGTTCGGTGTGTAAATCTTCAACGTGATTTGTCTCACGATTGTAATGATTTGTACATTTATCTCTGTGCTTTATCATTTGGATGCGTTTTGCCTTGGCACACATTCCACTTACAGATGCTGTTGATGGCCGGGAATGATTAATGGAAAAAGCTCTTATACGCGGACAACCAACAACGTTTTTCAATTATTTCGTAGCCCAACAATTCAATTGTATCAAAAGAATAAATGGAATTGTTACTAACAAAGACGCGGCACCAAACAGTTTTGTTGAGAATTAGAACGATTAAAGTAAACAATTTACCAGAACTCGTGCAACATTTGTGCGGAATACAAAAATTGTTTATAAATATAAATCCTCTATACGTCTAGTTTGATTATGGAAGTGAAAAAGCGACAAAAACGATACGTACGACTGTAGGCAATCGAATTGAAAAAAATCATGAAAACCTCAGAGAAATGTCTCACAAAGTCATAACGTTATTATAAATTATTATCTTTTATCCAAAAACTCAAATAGATATTTTTATTTCACAGTCATAACAAACCCTTTTTTTAAAAAATTATTATTTGAAAGCAATGTCGTAGTGCTCGCAGTGCCACGCGTTTAAACATTTAAAACACCGTCCAGTTGACCAATATAGGGAATAATGAAAATAGTGTATCTTCTATTTTCTAATATATTCATAAGTATAATATGTACAGTACAACACACCCTGGTAATTATTCTGTATTCTACATTATGACCCGGTTTTCTATTGTGACCCCGTACAATAACTACCGGCGAAACGGGTCAGCGTAAACGACACGAAAAAGGTTTCGACCGCCCCATCGGTACGACCACATCGGTTGCCGACACTCGCGTGCGGTGTTTCGACCGTAACGACGTCGTACGCAGTATCGCCGGAACGATTTTTGTACCTAGGGGATTGCCTGTGAAATAGATAGCAAAAAAAACGCCTTTGTGAAACCGTAGTTAACGCTGTTGTCGTTGATATAATGAAATCGTTTATTATTCTCAGTCTGTTAGATCCTGAACACCTACTTTCGGATTTACGAAAACACATTTTTACTATATTGGTACCGTTAAATAGACGGATCCGGTAAACGTACACCGCGACGTCGCACATATGGAAAGCGCTAAAACATTTATGAAAAACCCCACGTCTTTGCGGTTTTTGGATCGATCATCTTTGTGACAGACGGCCATCGTTGTTGATGAATATAAATATAAAATTTAATTTATTTCGAAAATAACGCGCGCATGTGAATTTCGTGGCCACCGTCGAAACGACGAGAAGAAAGCGACCGTTTAATTCGGCCAATTAGATTATTTTTTTTTTTTTATTCGTAAAATTGCCAATACCATAACGGATCGTAGAAAACGATTAACCGGTCAAAGGCGATTGACGAAAACCATCTTCAATGAAAACGAATTCAAATTCATGGACTGATATTTCGGTAAAAGAAAAAACAGCGTTTATTATGACACAACTAGGCGCCTACCAAGGGACTAAATACAGATTTTTTTTTTTTTATTACTATTGTTCCAGTTATATTTGTCAATCTCTCACAAAAAGTTTATTTTAATCATATTTTTAGTTTAAGATCTGTTAAAATTCAAGACTACTTTGAGTACCAACATTTTTGTCAGGCGTATAGCTATTTTACGTTTATTTATAACGTAAAAGCGGTCATACCCCTTCACAAATAAATTGGCAGTATCGGACAGTAGATTAGTGGAAAAGTCTTATCATTAGGACGGTCATTAATATGTAAGAAATAAATATCAATTTATATAAAATTGCGGAAAATTTGGAAAACCTATTTGTCTTAAATCATTTTTCCCTATTGTTTACAATGTCAACGATACCCCTCTATTCGATTGTTTCAAGTTTTGCTTCAATATATTCAACATACAAATTATGAGGGATTAAGGGACCCTAATTACTCATATATTTTATCAGTAATCCCTATGGACAATCGTTACCAGACATTATCCCTATTGTTCTGGTGCCCGGGGTCCTGCGGATGTTTTATAACAAGATCAAAGGGCTCGGATTATTGACTATAAAATCCACTATCTAAAATCCTATCCAGAGTAGCTCCGTAAGCACTTTGTACGCTAAATTACTCGAAAACAGTAATATACTGTTTACAAGTTAGTAAACTTCGGGAAAGCTTATGCGTGAGACAATTAGAAAAAACGGTATATTTTATATTATTATTATTTAATTTTATCGAGCGTGCGTTAATAATAAATTAACCGTTATTGGAAATCTTAACTATTTATTTGGCGATACCTAAACGTCATATTTCGCACGTTTTCTACAATACGAACGCATACAGATAATAATTTTACAATGTAATCACCTGTATATTCAAATACATAAATTACCGATACATTTCGTAATTGACGTTAAACGGGCAATAATTATATACACTGATGAGTGAAAGGTAGAAATTTAGCTAGGTAATTGAATTCTAAAATTACTTATCGGCAGCCACTGTGATGTGTCTATAAGACGGACAGGGTTTAAATTGGCGCAAAATAACAAAGGGTACTTCAGAACAAATACGTACATAATATTACAGGCTAAGTGCTCGGCCGAGTACTTATTACAGAGACGGATTGACCGTTTTAGTTGATTGGGGCAAAAACCTAAAATACACCCGCCCGTCAAACTCCATACAGATTTCATAATTTATGATATAAAAAAAAAAACAGTTTTCCTAAACTATTACTTCTATATAATTTTTTATATTATTTACCCGCCAAACGATAATTAAAGAATAAAAAATATACACAAAAAGAAATATAATATAGTATATATATATATATATATATTTTTTTTTTTCCCCATTTCAATCTCGTTAAAGAACCCTAAAATTTATACCAGGGCAACGTCCCGGGCCCTTGTACGTTCGAACCGCCACCGGCATTTTACCTAATATACTATTCTTTATCGACTAGAAAATATTTAATAAAATAACTTTGATATAACTAAAATTATAATTTTTGAAAAAAAATATTATTTCAGGTGAAATTGAATACCTGAATACGTGTATGCGGTGGCGGTTGTACAGGGGATGACAGGTAGATCGCCCTCTCCCTTAGACCGTAGTTTTATAAATCAGGTTTATATATTTTCCGAGATTCATCACGGATTATAAATAAATCATCTTGATACATCATCGTTGATTTAAGACGAGTACAATTGTTTTAAACTGTATTTCAAGCGTGAACATGCATTTTAAAGTATTACTGAAGAAAAATCAGCTTATACTCAGCACTTTGCACTTAACACTTTTCAATCTGCGTGTCCGAAATCAATTTTTTCATATCAATGAGCAATATTGAAACTTCCCGGTTTTTCTTTACCTTCCGTTACTTATTAAACACAAAAATACCGACAGAGCCCGACTAAAAACAACTTTTTATACATTTTTAAAATAATTTTCTAGAGACACTTTTTTTACTACTTTAAGTTATATTTACATGAAGAATTTGAGAAGAGAATGGGAGTTTTACAATTTGCGTCTCTCCTCCCTTTAAACGTCGAGTATAACCGCTACTACGTGTATGCCAGTAAGTGCCAGTAAGTGCCAGTAAGTGCCAGTAAGAGTTGGAAGCGCTCCAATAAGAGACTCCGTTTCATTCGATTAAGATATTTTGATGAGATTCTTACTTATTTATGTGATACGGTATATTTTCGTTAAAGTACTTTGGCTTTTAATTAAAACTAAAAACGGTCTTCCTTAAAACTCGAGGTGCTGAGATTCGTGAAGGTTGGATACCGGAACGGTGCTCGTTTTGTAAAATGTAATCATAGCGAATTCAAAATTGAGAATATTATAATGTTAGTAAGTCTGATCTATTTTTGTCTACAATAAACAACTAAGAAATTATTGTGATACAATCTATATTAAACGACAAAAACGTTCTATGGGATTTTTCTGACGTTTTCGCGTAAATGTGCAGCTGTCGAAATTCTAAGCTCGTGGGAATAGAACCCGAGCAAAATATAACCTAAATGCGGCTTGTTTAATGTGTAATTTGTCGAGTAATAGTAAATATTTTAACAGTAACCTCAATAACGAAACACGCAATGTAACATTAATTGAAAAAATAAATGCGATGACAATGTGTAAATATGTGGCCGAACACGAGGGCGGACTCCCAGAATTTCTTTTCTCCTACAGAAATATTTATTTAGATAGACAACCGGCCAACAATAAGCTCCGTGCACCATAATTCCTTCTCTTCTTGGGTGCGTTCTCGGCTAAAGAATTAGGTCACGGGCCAAAAATGTATTTTAAACAAAACATTTAAACCGGACGCATGGGATGGGTTTTTTTTTTTTTTGCTTATTTCACAGTTCAAGTGTTTTCTTTAAAATTATTTACTAATAATAATTAAAACCCTAGTTACAATTATTCATTAACGGTACCTGCAAAATCCAAATGTGATGTGATTGATACTAAAAATATGCTTAGAAAAATATTATCTTTACAAAAGCTAGTTGAAAAATATATTCATGTAGGTAAGATCAATTAGGATAGTATAAAAATATAAAAATTTCAAGATAGAATGAATAAAAAAATTTGTTAGTAGTAATAGTTTAAATAATTACACAAAATAAAACGACGAATTTGGTTACCATGATAGCGTTACGCTACATCGGTAATCCTCCTTCGCAAAATATACTATCAAACTATATTTAGTTTAGACACTCGAAATGAAGTGAAGCAATTTCAGGCCAGTCGATACATATGTATACCGGACAATCTGCCAAAATATTCCAATGAAGAAAACGAGGTATCACCGTCAAAGGTTTACCCGGAGTAAAAATACAGATACTCTTGGCACGATATATGTAGGCCATCCGAATAACAGTAAATGTTTTTACTTATGGAATGTTACTCCGCGTGATCAAAGGTCCGATGTTCTTGGCAAAGAATCGAGGAAAACTTTATTAAAAAAAAAAAAAACTGTCTGCTTGTGTGTACGGTCTTCCACGGTCGTGGATCTGGGGAAACGGTCTTGATCCCCAGAATACCAATGATATCAACCAATCTGCCATTTCAGTCTACACGGCTCTAACTTCCCGTCAAATTATACTTTTCAATGATCGTAAATAAGACACAGGGCCAAACATTAAACGCTGCCGGTTTAGACCTGACGTTTAATGTTCTAACGTCCAATATATTTCCCATGGTCAATTGTACATGACTCTGTTAAGTGTCACATGCAAACATAATCTATTTGTGCTGGTTCCAATAATATGCAATGCGTAAGGACAATTGAAACTAAAAATTTAAAAGTAATGGGGAATTTAAAAAAAAAAACAAAAACAAAACCATTAAATTAAATTTAGGCAGAAAAAAAAATGTTCTAAAAGCACACACCATAATAAAATCAATACATTTCACACTTCGGTCTGGATTTTAAAAAGATGATGTGCGGGCCAATTAGACGATTCTGGATAACCAACAAACATGATCCAAACAAATCTGAGTGATGGTAGCTATATATATATATATATATTTTTTAAAATATTTTTCAAGTTTCAACTGTAACAAACTAGTAAATAAAAACGTGTTTTCATAAAAAAAAAAATACACTATATTCATAAGCAAACAATTTAATTTACCACCGTTTTCCATTACTACCTCAATATATTAAACTATTATATTTACTACATAAGAGTTAGACTCTTAAGTCTAATAAGACTATTATTAACTGTTTTTGACTAATAACTGGTTTTGTCATTATTGCCAGTAACTGATTTCGCATATGCATTGCAATTTAGTATATCATTGCAAAGTAAGCAGCAAGATTTGTCAAAGGCATTGTCTGATACAATGATGATTCAATGTGCATTTAGGAATTTCGAGAAAATGCAGATGTAAACTTCAAAAAAAAATGTTCAAAGATATCATGGAATTATCTGCACTTATCAGACTGGACAAACTAAAAAAAAAAATGTATTTTATTGCCAATTTTTTTATAATGCCTTAAATAATAACGTTTTTTTTTTTTTTATGTATATTTCATGTTTATGATAATAAATAATTGAAAAATCGTGCACACGCCACCGGCCCTTAGCGTGGAAATTAATAGTTACCGGGGCTAAAGTCCTAGAAAAACAAAGTTCAAAAATATTTACACAATGAACACACGAGGGTTTTTATACAAGGATTTTTACTTTAAGTTTTAAACGGGCGAGAATAAAAATTAAAAACGTATAGGGTGGTGGGGAGGGCTAAAAACGTATATCAAGGGGCTAGCCCCCTATTTACGCCGATGGCCCTAAGGCCGTTAATAATATATTCTCCAATAGTTTGCTAGGTGTTCCAATACGAATGCATTCCATAACCGTAATAATAATACGGTATAAACAAAATGTCGCGGAATAACAAATCTCGGCGATTTTTCATACGTTTTTTCGGGGTTATATTTTACTATACCTACACTATTTTTTAATGTCACCGTGGCCTTTGTACACATGCCATATAGGATTTCTAGGTATGAATCACGCTATGTTATCTGCACGTTTCGCACAATGGGTTTTTTGCGTCGGTATTCTAAAATCTAAAATTTGATATATTTGCCCATATATTTTATTTTATTTTTTTTTTTTTTATGTATATAAATAACGACATTTACCCGTCGTTGTTATTCATAGGGGCGTCCCAATAACTCGTGCCTTGTACCGGGGCAAATTATTATTTTTTGAATTTAAATGGCTTCGTGTACGGTTTTGTACAAATAATAAAAAAAAAAAAAAAAAAAAAAAAAAAAACGTTCGTGCGACGTATAAATTTGGAGTTTCTAACGTATTTTCATCACGTAGAACCAATATTTATTTTTAAATTCCGATTGACGCACGTGAGCTTAGTAGTTTTACTGATGATGACGTGTATTTTGTATTACTTTCTCGGGAAATGCTCTTTGAAATAGCGCAAAACGCTCGAGAAACGTTTCGCACTCGGTTGACATATTAAAGAGACACGATTTAACACTATTTGCCGGAAATCACAATTCGACGTTTTCGAATATTGCAAAATAACCGGGAGAAATTCGAGAAACGTTTTGATTTTCGAACGGCGCCGAGATATAAGATGCGGAATAAAATAAATAATTCATACATACCGGTGTTTTCTAAGCAAAATTATATTTTTTTTTAGAGAGAAAACTGATTAAATATATTTTACAGAATTTCTAAAACAAAATTGTATACCCTATTTATAATTCCTGTAGGTCTTATATCTTTTATCATAAAATAATAAGAATCATTAGATTATTTTCCATTGTTATAAACTATAATAAAACATTAATTTTCAAATAAACTCGGCTAATACCGAATAAAAACACACATTTTACACGGAAATAAACTCTCTCGTTTTGTCTTAGTGTTTTAATGCTTTTTTTTTTAATTTTATTTTAAAAATCCAGGGCAATTTTAATTTATTTCAAAAACAACTAAATTCTATTAGTTTCCACTATATTAGGCGGACAGGTATTTTATATAATATGCGTTCCTGTTATATCATATTGCTTATGTAAAGCAATACATTTACCGAATCGTTATTAATTTCCGATTTATATTATTTTATATGTAAAAAAAATGGAGAATTTTTATTCTCCCGGAACAAAAAATAATTATTATATTGGCTAGACGTAAACATATTATAGCAACTTTTTGTAATAAATTTGCTTTATTTTTCCTACTTCAGAAACGATATAGGTAAATAATCGTTATTATTAAACTCAGTAGGTATCTGAATCAGTGGGGTAGCAAGAGGGCGCACTTGCCCTCCATGACATTTTCTCGGGAAAAGGGCAAATGTATCATTTTTCCTCCCCCCCCCCCGGATATGACAACAGTAAAATTCTCTAAATCTTCTAAAATAATGAATAAATGCAATACTTTAATTACTTTTTATATTCATAAGATAAAAATATATCTCTCCTGGAATTATTTCATAAAAGTTTATTCATATTTTACGTTTCTCCTGTTTTATAATAATGTTGACGTACTGTCAACGTATAATCGCATTATCTGAGTTACAAAACTAAAAAAAACTAAGAATTAAAATAATAACGTATTCTTTCGTTTATTTCTTTATGTTTGGTTTAATTAAGTTATTAAGTCATTGAATTAATCTTTGGTTATTACGTAAAATACAAATATATTATTTGCACCTTCCATTATGGTTTTGATTTTGACGAGTAAATCATTTTGTCACTCTCCCCTCCCCCCTCCCCTTCACAGTTTTTTACCAAGTCACGCATCTGGCCTTAGTCGACGATTTATAGTAATTATCATAAAACCTCACCCGGTTTAACGGAAAACATTACACTATTAGATGGTACTCGTCACAGTGAATGGTCACCCAGAGGGTGTGTGGCAGGACCCTATTTTGTTATTCTTAACAAAATAAAAACATATCGGTTCCAATTT
The DNA here is from genome assembly GCA_956483605.1 of Tuberolachnus salignus. Classification (NCBI taxonomy): domain Eukaryota; kingdom Metazoa; phylum Arthropoda; class Insecta; order Hemiptera; family Aphididae; genus Tuberolachnus; species Tuberolachnus salignus. The sequence continues at coordinate 20,448,177 of OY101431.1, read as the reverse complement.
GTAGCCAAATTCTTTAGTAACTTTTGTCATTTGAACAATTATACGTGTAGAATATTAACTAAAGAATTAGGTGATTCTCTCAATTTGAATAGAATACAATATGGATTTTGCACGAAAAAAAAAAAAACGTTTTGTGCAATACGTGCGTTCAATAGAAAAATAAAAATAATTCTATAAATGTAAAAATAAAAAATAATAATAATAATTTATATGCGCAATACAAATAATATTAAATACGAAATACGTGGGTAAAGAACACAACAATGTCTGGAGTATTATGCAGGTACGTTTGTAAATACGACTGGTTTCGATTTTATAAAAAAAAAAAAATCATTATCGGGTAATGAGAACATCAAAGACGAACAAATAAATACGAGACTGAATTCAAACAAACCGTATTGTACTCCAGGCTTTGTTCTGTACTATTTCTACATGTTTTTTTATTTATTTGTATTGTACAAGTAATACATAGTATAAATAAATATAGCGTGTTTGCGATACGAGGTACCACTTAATATTTTCGCTGGATGATCTTGAATTGAAACGGGGTTTTCGAAAAGTACTTCGACCAGTACCGAAATGCACATTTTTCGAAAGTATTCAAATGTTTAAACCTTTCGGTAAGCACATGCTCAATAAATCTTACGTTTTTGTTTTTACTCCAATTTGTTTGTACAGTTTCGAATAGTGGAATTTTTTTTAAAAACAATTTGTGTATAAAAAGTTTTTTTTTTTATCGGGATGTTGACATTTAATGTTTACGAATAATCAGGTTTAAACGAAATTTGAACAATAATCGTTTTATAATCGAGCTATCACCTATTTTTTTTTGTTAATTATATTGATTTAAAAAATAGAAGAAAAAAAAATAAGTGACATATAATAATTTGATCATCACGAGAATTGTTTCGGAAAATCAAGGTGGACACTTTGAGCAATTTACCGAATAAAACTTTTTAATAAATCGTACATTGTTAGACGCGTTTATTAAATAATATCTATAAATAAACGATTTCGTAATGATGTTAGTTTTTATAGTTTTCGTTTCCTAAAATTATTTTTTTATTTTATTGTAATAGTATAAAATAGTAAACATAGAGTAAATTACAATAGAAAATTAATAATTTCTAACATTCCGAGCGTATACTTCAGAATCTGAAGTAGCATTCTAAAAAAAAAATAGCATTCTACATTGAAAGCATCGACAATAAAGACCTGACATGTTTTTCATTGACTTCAAACTTTTTACAAGAAAACAAATTAACAATAAATGAATCATTATTAGATATAATTAAAGAACACCTCAATAATTTGCTTCAAAATTTGAATTCATACTTTCCAAAAGATGTTCAAGAATCGATTCGAAAAAACTATGAGTGGGTTCTAAATCCATTTTCAGTGACGTCAAAACCAGCAGCTCTTAATGCAGCAGAATACGAGGTTCTTATTGATATGGTTTCGGATAGCTACTATCAGACATCATTTAAAAGCAAACCAATATATGAATTTTGGGCTCAGTTAGGGGAAGATCATTTAATATTACGTGCAAAAGCTAAACTGCTTTTACTGCCTTTTGGAACTACGTATCTTTGTGAAACCGCTTTTTCGAGGTATACGGCTACAAAAACCAAATATCGATCACGTTTGGATGCAGAAAACGATATGCGTCTTCAACTGACTTCTGTGATACCGGACATCGACAAACTCAGTTGTAAAAAGCAGGCCCATTGTTCACATTAAGACTCACACATCAAGATGTATACAATATACATGTAACGTTGTATTATTTTTTAAATATTTTTTACTAGTTTTATTCTAATTTTGTAGATTTCAATAATAAACAATATTTTCTCCAGTTCTTTTAAAAATATTGTTTCCTTTATTGTATGTATGTAAACAGTTCGTGTTAATTATGCTTCATAGAACACAGGCAAATGCAAATGAACGTTAAATATTTCTTGGGGTTCCACGAGAAACTTCTCCTTAAAAAAAGGCTCCGAGGCTGAAAAAGTTTGGAAACCACTGCTTCAGATGATCAAATTGATGACCAAATACCTGAAGTAGAGCAAAGGATAAAAGATATTTTTTTAGTTTTGTCCAATTTCAAAAAAATTCCCTGAAGAAATACGGTAAATTAATTTTTTTTTAAAACAATATAATATAATATTTGCATTTACTACCGTCAGATGTATTTCCATCCGTTTAGAAGTCGACAAGAATACACTGATCTATTACTCAAGGACTTCTGCATACATTTTAGTTGCAAAACATTTCTTACGGACAAAAATTATGCATTTGTTCTCACTTAAATATTTAATGGGCTTTTTGAAGCTAGTGAAACACCCCGTCTAGTAACTATTTGGACAAACTGTTTAAAAACAGAAGACTTGAACTTGCACAAGTAAATATTTTGTCTTTATTTTATTGCATATCCCTAGATTTCTATATATTTACATTTTTGATAATTATTTCATTTAAAAATAAAATTCTAGTCATTAATCAACCGCGGAGTTAATTTGGATCCTATTGGTAATTGGTCAGAAGTGGGTTTCTCGTGTACAATTCTACCGTTTCAATTGGAGCAACTCCTGAATATTTGGCAGAACATTATATATGCTTCAGGTACAAATATTGAATTAATTAATAATATTAAATAATATATTGCAATAACAATTATGTTTTTCTACTAGGCTGCTTCCAGTGTGATACCTGGCTTTGGCTCCTCAAGAAAATTAAAATAATTTAGATACGTGTGGTAAAATTTCACAAATAGGTAAAACTATAATTTATAATCTTTAAAATTTGATCCTTATTAGGTTTACTATATAATTAATTTCAAATTTTATAAATGTTTTATTGTAGCTGCTATAATAAAAATACAAGAGTTTTAATTGCTAATGATATAAATAAAAATTGTGCTAAGGCAGTTGTTGGTAATTTTCATGGAATGGAATTGCCAACTCCGTTATTACAACAGATGATGGCAGACATATACTTCAGGTGAGTAACATGCATTTGTTTTAGGTTTGACTAACTTAGCCAACATCATAAAAGCAAAAGAAAAAAAAAATATATATATATATTTCAACTAAATGTATAAATACATTAATGAATTACATTGATCTGATTATATAATATTTCTGGTATTCAAAATTTTTTGACAAAGTATTATTAGATGCAGTTTGCACTGGAACTGGAAACATAAGTAAAGATTCCTGTGTTAAAATGAATAAAAATGAAACAGATCTGCAAAGGTATTTCACTTTACAGATAGAACTATACTGTTGGTTAATTCATTGAATTAAAAAAGTTCAACAGGCGGTTATTTAGTATATCCGACATGTTCTGTACTAGGAAGTATTTATTTATTTTTGATTTTATAAAATAAGGCATCAACACAACAGGTCATTAGCACATGTGGAGAAATTAATATAATCTTGTTTGTAAAATTTACTTAATTTAAAAAAAAAAAAACGATAAAATTGGAAGAGGGTACCCATATATACTGCAAATTCTTAAGGTTAAGGAAATTAAAAGTTATTGAGAGTTGAAGGATTTGAGTTTTGGCCGAGAAGCTTGGAAAGAACTGAAGTCATTTGAAAAATTGAATACTGGAAGAAAAGAAAAGATGGTTATTAAAAAAAATAATAATAATAATACAATTCTCAATGTATGAAAAATATAATTTAGTGACAATTGTAATCAATTTATAACAATAAAAATAAAATTAACAATTATTATGAAGATTCGATTAGCACTAATTGTAATAATACTATATTAACAAATATGGGAATAACAAAAATACTATATTTGCATTTACCCTAAAATAAAATAATATATACTGTTTAATAGATAGTGTTTCAAAATTAAATCGAATAATTATAAATCTATCAAAGTTCAATTATTAGCTACACTTTAGTCTAATCCTAATTAATAGGTTAACATGAATTGATAGATAGTTTAATTTACTTGATGATCTTATGTATTTGGGTATTATTTATAACAAAACATAAGATAACAATGTGCCTTTGTTTAATATGTAAATGCATAAATAATAATAATAATAATAATAATAATAATAAGTATATTAAAAACAAGAAATTTGGTTTAAAAAAATATTATTATAATTTCCATGTATACAATGACAATAGTTTAATTTAATTTAATTTGCATTTAAACATATTTTACGTTTAATGTAATTTGATTAAAATATGTAAATACTAATTCAAATACTGGAATGTTTCTTCAATTAATAGGTTTTTTATATATATATATATAAATATGAATCTTTTCTTTACTTTATAGATGAATAATATAGACTTATATTAGATAAGAGTTTTATAAATTATAAATATCTTTGATATCACAAAAATTAAATGCTCTGCATGTCTTTTAATGGAGTAATAAATATAAAATTAGTTTTAAGAATTAGTAGAAACAAGTTACAATTAATATAAAGTTATTATGTTTGCTCTATATCATAAACATATTATAAACATTAACGAAACAGATAATAAAATTGTTATATAGCTGCTGGTTGAACGTAGTTTGCGGGTAGCATACCCGATTCTCCAGTTCTCTGCACAACACCAGTCATCCAACCATCATCTATAGCTGCACAATTAACAATTAAATCTCCATCAGTAAAAGAAACTTCGTCCAAATCCTGAGCCTCATAGTCGTACATAGCTCGATAAACTCTCTGAAAAAAAAAAAAATTAAAAAAATGAATTACCATAAAAGTATATTAATGCCAATAAATAAATACATACTCCAAGGTTAAAGTCTTGAGTTTCTAAACTAGTAGATTTAACACTGTTGTACGATTGTTGTTTTTTAATAGGATCATAGTCAGCTATTGAACCGATTATATTATCATTATTGTATGCATTGATAACTGTGAATTATGTACAAACTATGTTAATAGTGAAAAATATTAGAAACATTCGTTTTTTTTTATAACAGTCAAACAAATTTTATTTGTTACATTGTATTAAAGAATATATTTCGTTGAACAACATATGAATAATAATAAAAATAAAAAAATACCTAAATCTCCGCCATCAGATGAATAAATTAAAGTAGACGATTGACGATTTAAACATGCAGGAATTTTGGTTGAAGCATCTTCAACTCTGGAATGATACTTGACACTTTCAACTTTTTGAAGTGCATACTTAGCAGTTCCAATATTATAATTTGGTTTAACAGCATTACTCTGTTCATGATCTTGGACAGGTTTATTGACAACAACGTTTTTAGCTATTTAAATAAACAAAATTATATATACATATTTATAAATTTAATAAAATTGTTCAACTTACTGGTTGGCTCGTTATTATTTGATGCGTTGTTCCCATTAGATAAATGTCTGCGTTGTTCCATCTCTGCTTTCTTCAATGAATCTCCGTGATATGCAGCATTACTAAACAACAATAAAATTAATTACAACGGTTAAAATAAATAAAAATAGAATTATATTTATCTAACATAACTTGACCTATAATAATAATTACATATTTACCTTATAATTTTTGAATTGGCTTTTATTCTCAACGTCTCTGGGTCATCTGCAACTTGTGTTAATTTCCCTTTGGTTTTTTCAAACTCTGCATGATATTTCGCCTGGAAAATTTAATTAAAAATAGAAAAATAGTTGATGCGAGCTCTTATGAATAATAATACACTGTTTAAAAGAATTCGCTTAATATACTACTCATTATAGCTGGAGAACTTCTACAATCTAGAAGACCAATAAAACAATATATTTTGCTACAGGAATTGCCAAAGATTCAAATAAACAGACATACATAATACTTTTCAATGATCATTAGAACACACATTTAATTTAATACAACCAATATAGAAAAAATTAAAATAAAATAAAACTAAAGTAAAGTAATGTAAAATACACCCATGGTTAACACCAATAGTTACTCAATAGATAGTATGGGTTTTAGAATAAAAAATATTTTTTAAATATCCTCTATTAAATGATAAAGGACTCTACATTGAGTGTGTTCAATAAATACCCAGACAAGATGTATTGAAAATCATATTTCAAAGTTACAAACTATTTAAATGGATCCCCTTCAACAAAACACCTTTGAATTTTCTTTAAGGTTATAGCCTTTAGCTCTTCTGCTACGCTATGAATGGTTTCGTTAACGTCTTCGAATCACTGGCCGTTGAGGATAGTTTTTAGTCTCGGAAACAAAAAAATAATCACAGGGAACTAAGTCAGATGAATATGGTGGGTTTCAAAAATTCACGTATTGAAAATTCTGAATGCGCTGGTGCATTGTCATGGTGCAAAAGCCAAGGACTTTGATTTCCACGATTCTGGCCTGTTACGGCGTACTTTCTCTCTTAATCTTTCCACTTATTTATAGAAAACTTGATTTATTGTCTTACCTGTAAGCATAAACTCATAATGGACTAAATCAAAAAAATCGAAAAAACTTTGCTTGGATGTTTATTGACCCGACGACATTTTTTTCGACGAGATGAATTTGCGGTCTTCCATTGCGATGATTGAACTTTTGTTTCGAAATCATATCCATGTATGCATGTCTCATCACCCGTAATAATTGATTTTATAAAAGTTGGGTCATCAGAAACCCAATTTTTTAGTTCCAAGCAGACTTCAGTGCTATGTTCCATTTGTTCCTCGGCTAACAATTTTGGCACTAATTTTGCGGACAGTTTACATACTAAATTCGTCTGATAAAATCGAATGACAAGTACCAATTGGATATGCCAACTTCATTGGCTACTTCTCTGACGGTTAATCGTCGGTCATTTCAAATTTTGTTTCAAACAAAAGTAATTTGTTTTCGATGTCGATGGAAGCCCAGGCCGACGAAATCATCTACAATGGATATTCGACATTCTTTTAAAACGTCTGAACCCGTCAAAAGTTTACCAATAATTGAAACAAAATTTAATACACGCGCGTGTTGATCCGTGTTGAATAATATCCATCGTGAAATCGCGATTTTATACAAAACGACAAACTTTGAACGCGCACTGTAAACGACCGATAAGAGATAACGATTATTATTATATACTGAAATAGTGATTATTATCTCTAGTTCGTTTTGGTATAACCGCATTACCAATAGCATTAAAAGTTTTTCTGTAATAATTTTAGTCTGGGTATTTATTGAACACACCTCGTATATTAGTAAAAATACAAATTGTATTTTACAAATAATTTTCTAATTTAATAATTACTAATCAAATACTCACCGGTAGTTAACTGATTGCATGAAATAATTGAATAAATTATAATAATGTATAATAACCTAACATTTTGATTGTTAATAATAATTATTTGCATACATTAAAATTGCACATTTGATTAGTGGAAATATTTTGTAAATAAGCATAATTATTTACATGTCCATAATTAATCTATAATTTATATGATTTCATTTTACTTACATTTGATTGTAGTTTTGTATTCTCAGCAATTCTCTTTAATTCTGGTGTTTCAGCAACAGTTGTATGTTTAGCTTTCGGAATATGTCTAAAATAAATTCCATAATTTATTAATATTTTAATAATTCATTTCAGAAAATAAAAAACAAAATTTTTCAGATTTAATAACCCAACACGCTGACTGGCATTTTCAGTATCTGTCTTTCTAACATGCAATATACCAAAATTATGTCAACAGTAAAAACGAAAAGACATTTAAGATCGGTCTTAGATGTAACGCACTTATTCTGGCATTTTACATTTCTCTATAAATCATTATCAACGGTATAAAAAATTGTATTGTACATTTTTTTTTTTTTTTTTTTTTTTTTTTTTTTTTTATTTCCGTTACTCTTTAAATAATTAATATTTCATAAAACACTGATGCGGCCATCTTCAAAATGTTAACAACAAATTTAATAATAGGTGTTTATCTCAAAACTAATTTAAAATCTAACTTAATAAACTAAAATTTTGACAATGAGGAAATTGTTAAATAATCAGATACACATCATACATGTATGTTTTTCTACAGAAAATGTCTTTTTTTTTTAATAATTCTTTTGTATTAATTTTATAAATATGTGATTTTTTTTTCTCTGAAAACATTTTTTCAATTATAAAAAATTCTCTGATTTTTTTTTCTTGCCTTAGAAAAAGTGAATTTTTCGTCTAGAAATTACAAATATTTTATCCAAATAATTGCTTACAATATAATTTTTTTAAAACATTTTTTTTAGCAATGCAAATGCCCCAATTTTCACATAGTGTCTACATTTCAAGTTAATAGTACTTAACATGAATCATTTTTTTTTTAAATTTCTAACAATTCACCCCCTGGGTCTTTTTCTTGGTTTTTTTTTTTTTTTTTTATCTATATACCTAGTTTTTCTACAGAATTTTTTAAAAACTAACAACATTTTTCTATACATCAGTATTAATTTAGTTGATTTCTGAGTGAAAAGAAAAAATCATTTTTCGTTTTTTGCATTATAAATTAAATTAACCTTTCCTACCCACCTACAACGGTGTCGTAAACAAGTATGTCCTATTTTTGTTTATATTACATATTAAAATATTATAAAGTTATTATACATTTTCTAAATACATAAACATTTACAAAATCTAAAAAATAACATAAAAAATCAAAATATGATGTAAGATATTTAATAATGGTATAGTTAATTGTTATAGACTTGTTGAAAGGTCATATAAAATTACACTGTTGACTAGACAATTGTAATGATTATATTTAAATAACTTTAATTTAAAGTCATTTATGACCAGTTATATATTTATTATTAAATTATTCATAGAAAACAATTCAGTTAGGTTATAATAATAACCCCAAGTAATAGCCATTCTCTATTGTTTGTATCGCTCTATCTGTCTTCATTGTAATTAAAAGAATCGGCTAATTAAAGAATATTAAAGACAACTAATGTTTGAATACTTATAACAACAAGTCGGTTACCATTATTTAATATATTAATTTTATTACCTAATTATGATAATAACAATAAACATAATAGTTTGTATACCTACTTAGAATTAAAATTGGCCAGTTGTCACCCACCAATGTACTTAGCTTCGTAAACATATTATATAGAAATGTTTTTATTTTTTTTATTTTTTTAATAACTATTTATTTCATTTCAATCGCAAATAAGTAGTTAGCAGATGATAAGATAAATTATTTGATTTCAAAACGTTATTCAATTATACAAATCATTTGTTTTTATAATTGTTTTTGCTCCTTTTAAGTAGATATGTATTTGCATATGACAGATAATGTCATTTAATTAAAATTGTGTACGTTTGTCAAAAGTACTGAATTTCAAGTAATACCTAATTACTACCTATTCACCTCCTATCCCAAAGCAGTTGATTGCATGTTGCCCACCAATGTAATGTAGCTTTCATTTACGCTATCTTGCTCAGAAATGTAATAAAAACATTGTCTAGAAACAACGATCAATAAAATAATAACACCGTCTATAATACTAGTAACGCATTTGAAACCAAGTAGTTTCTATAAAATATACATGGCCTGCAAGTGTGTAAGGCGAAAATAATTTGTACTATTACTATTGTAATACGTACGCATCGCAGAATGGTTCTTTGTTGAATCCTTTGTAATTTCTCATGTTTAATGTCATGCCGCACGATTGGCATTTGAAACACTGTTTGTGCCAAGCCTAGAATAAAATAATAAAATCATAATTACGTTTAATGTCGAAACCAGCCGGGCGGGATTCGAACGTGTCTCGCGATGAAGTAATGTAATTTCGGGTGACGGTAAAACGAAAAAAATTTACCTTGTCCAAACATTTCAGCTCTTCGATGGGATATACGATTTTGTCGCATCTGGCACACTTTTTGTTCATCGTACAGGGCGTCGGGAAAAACTGAACGAATACAATACACCGATTAGGTAGAAGATACCCGAGTGGGGGGGGAGGGGATACTATTGTTTTTCGTAGTGCTAGACGGACGCGCGTGTGATGGATATCTGTGACTGCGGCGGCCTGTAACGGGATAATATAATCATCAACGACAAATTCGGTCGACGGTGTAAATCCTAAACGAATTTAGGCCGTAATGTTACTCACTCAGCGGTGTTCTTCCAAAACGATACGCTCGGCAGCGATTTTGAGTCGATTGCGATTGTCCAAATAGTATTAAAAAAATTAATTTTGGCGTTCTCGCTTGTGTGGACGGCGGCGTTGCGGCCCGCGTAACGCTAACGAATAATAATTAATAAACCGATTAATCGTTGATAATATCCGACGGGATCGAACGGTACACTACCAGTCGGTATAAATTCACATCGCCGTATTAATTCGTAGCAATGATAATGATACGAACCTTCCCTTTCACTTTTATTTCTCTCTTTTTTTTTTTTTTTTTTCCTATCGAATGATCTCATGCCGAGAGGCCGGCCTAGGCGGTGGGGATCGGCAGTGCAGCGAGTGGGGCGGCGTGGCGGTGTTATGACTGTACCGTATTATTATTATTATTATTATTGTTATTCCGTGGCGTGGCCGCCGCCGCCGCCGCCGCCGCCCGACGATCGCGTAGTGTCGGGACGAAGGTACGCTCGTCGGCCGGTCGGAAACGCGTCAAACGCGTTACGATTGGACGGCGGACGACCGGGAGCGGTATGGTACGCTCGACCGTCGTCGTCATCGCCGCCGCCGCCGCCGCCGCCGACAAGGTTATAATATAAATTCTCGACTTCACGTCTGGTATTGTGAGTATTGTAAGTTTTGTTTTCCATCTCCTCTTCTCCTCCGTCGTCTCTCTCTCTTTTCCTATCTCGTTAACTCGTTCGCGACGTCGGGCCCCACCGCTATTGACACGGCCCCATTATTATTATTATTATTATTATTATTGTTACATCCGTCTTGATTAATTCTCCGGGACAAACGGAACAACAATAAATAAAAAAAAAAAAAAAGAAATCATCGGACGGGAACGAACGGTACACGGACTTGACAGACAAATATGGGCAGGGGCGAACGCAGGAAAACATTTCCGGCGGGAGGTTTTGAAATGTTCATATACATATATATATATATCATAATTTATTACTCTTTAGGCACTCGTCTATATATATATATTAATCTATTTTATTTATAAGTCTCACGGGAAACTTTGAAATGACTAATGTGTATGTGTCTGGTAATTTATTTTTTAAAAACGTTCCTGGATATTTCGGGGGGCGGGTACCGAAATCGCTGAGCACCCCGGATTCCCGTTGTTTAACAATTTTTATAGTACAAACGCAGTAAATTGTTTAAAACAAAAAAATAAAACCAAGGTTCTCCGGCACCGGGATATTTCATTTTATCGACCGTTATAATAATAAGGCTCGGTTTAAATAGTTTATAAAAAAAAAAAAAATTATATATATATATATATATATATATACGGCATTCGTGATCTACCGCGGTATACATAGCGGTCCGCGAATTTAAAAATACTGTGATCTACGTACAAATGCAATTCATTTCATTTTGAATATCATAGAGATATTCTATTATATCACTTATATATCCGTTAATTATTCATTAATAATACATTTTCGTTAAACGTTTGACAATTAAATATCGTTCAGAGTTATACATTTATTTTTGTTTAAGTACAATAAACATTTTTAGTATGCCCGTCCATTAAATACTTCGATATGTCCTTCATAAATAATATATAATCTAGCTTGAGGGGTATCGCGACCTAATGAATCCATCATTGGGAATTAATGTGCGTTTGATAATCACAAATACCATTAGTAAATATCCATTTATAAATATTATAAGTATACGTCGTATAGGCTATAGAATATGCCGGGTCGAGGTTTTAAAGTACATAAAAATGCATAATTATGCGCTATAATATTACTTTAAATGTGGGTAAATATGCGCTACAAATATGCAACAAAAACAAAAAATTATTATTCATTGTTAATTTGTCATTATTATTCATCGATTTATAAATTCGATTGACAATAATCAAAAAACACATCTATTCATCAAATGTAACTATTTTATTAAGAACAAATATTAAGATTTTTGATTTTAATATTAATTCATTATAAATTGTAATTACTAATACTATAATATTACTTATATTATTAATTATTATTATTATATTAAATAAAATATGACTAATGTTGATTTGAAAACCGCAAAATCTGCAAAATTAAATTTTAAATTTTAGATCTCTGGGTCATGAAACAAATGTTAAGCTTATTCTGCTATTTCTTAAGAATCTTATAAGAAATATGCAGGCGCTATAAAATCGCAACCCTGGTAATGTGTATAGTAGCTATACGAAACGATAATTATAGATCAACAACTTACACCTAAAAGAAAAAAAGAAAAAAAAAAAAAAGTATGGTTGCGCTGATTACGAATGCACATAATTAAATAAATTATTATATTATTATATTAACGTAATAATGGTTCTCAGTGGCGTAATTGTGGGAAGTCAAGGGAGGGCCACTTTCCCTCCTTAAAATTTGACGGAGGGGCAAAGGTATCATTTTGCTCACCTCCCCCAAGTATGACAACAGTACAAATATCTAAATCTTCCAAAATATAGAAAGAATGCAATACATTAATTAGTATTTTTATTCATAAAATAAAAATATTTTTTTTCCTCCAACTATTTCATATATATTTCACGTTTCTCCTGTTTTATAATATGTTGACGCATCTGGGTTACAAAAATAAGAAAACATTAACATTAACACAATGGTGTTGTATTCTTTCGTTTATTTTTTATACTCTTGTTTAATCTTTGATTATTTGGTATACATACCCAGTTACGCCACTGATCGTTCTATTTCTATAGAGTCCTATCAAAATATGATCCATTACGTTTAAAAGAGATATAATATAAACGAAACTATTTTAAATAAATGCGCAAAAACAAGCGTGCAGACGTCTTTAATTATGTTATAATTTATTTCAATTTACAGTGATATCAATTGTAACCCGTGGCGGAGTGGAAATAGAAATCTTCCAGACGGCCTCAATCGTATCGTGACCCGGTGGTCTGATGATTTTATGGACTTGATTAATAATAACTATGACTAAACCACTAAAACGCTATGTATTTGTAGTGTAACCTAGTGTAGTTTGATTATTAATGTTAAACTAATCAAATCGCGACCATATCATGACTAAACATCATATCGCACAGCCTATTTTTTTTTTTTTTTTTTTTCCGTAATAATTGTATAGAAAAAATATGTCTTTATTTAATTCTGTATTGTGAAAACGATTGGCGCAATAATTGGTATTTAGTATGATAATGATGTTTAAGGTTAAACTTTGAAAAAATAGTTTTAGCGATAAAATGTATAATTCAATTTTTTTTTTTTCAATTCTGTTAAATCTGTTTGAATATTAATGTAAAAAAAAAAAAAAAAAAAAAAAAAAAAAAAAAAAAAAAAAAAAAAAAAAAAAAAAACAGTGTCAGTAACCGGAGGGGCACATCTATATTTTATTGGGTTTTTAGATTATTTCGATGTACTTTATGTATCATTCTATAAATTAGTAAGTATTAATACAAACTATTAGTGTCCCTCCGACATAACTTTGCGTGGCTACGGTACTGCCAAAGACCCACCAGAACTACTTGTTTGGGCACGTTATAGTTGTATGCGATCGTTTTTGAACCATTGTCAAAACGATGGCCGGCTAGAAATTTGGAATATCCAAATATTAATACTATTAAGTAGGTAGGTGTATACGAATACATATAATACGGTTGTGCGTAGAAATGGTTGATTTTTGCGTTTGCTTATTTATTTTATACGCCCGGTAAAATTCGATTTGACGTGTAAAATATACCCATGGTAAGTAAGTACCTATGTACTTGCACATACTGCTGCACGCGAATGTGTTACGAATGCCGGATAAAAGTCCAAGGAGAAATATTGCCCAGGGGGAAAAAAAAGACAAAAAAAAAAAAAACAATAGTTATTTCTCTGCCGATACCTAATAAGTACACATACCCACACAATTTTTATTAATTAATAACTCGTCGAGTGACTCGAGTAGTTGTCAATTGATCGATACGCCGTAATACTGCGACATAAACGCGTAAATTCGATAAATACAAATACGCTATACGCTATAAATTATAATAGACATAAAATAATATTATTACATTGTCAAAGCTCGGTAATACTCGTATTATACGATTATACACCATCGACGTTTCCGTTTTATAAATTCATTTCAACACAATTCATAATATTGTACGTATTATTAAACAATGTTGAAATCTGAAAATGAAATGTGTTATTCGTATAAGAGGTTATGAGTTCAGTATAAACTGGCGATGGACAACGGTGATTGGATTTAAACGTTATTCGCCCAAATCGTGGTTCAAATTGTAAAATCGCATAACGGGTGTACATATATACACATTACTTATGTATGGGGGGGAGAATTTCAATCCCCCCCCTCGAAATATCAAGAAAAATGTTTAAAACAAATAACCTTACCTATAAAATGTAATAGTTATTTCAAAGTTTCCCATGAGATTTACAAACAAAATAGATATATATATATATATATATTTTTTTTTTATTTTTTTTTTTATTTATTTAAATTTGGAGTAGGTCTCTAGGCCATTGCCTTTTTAACCTTCTAGGGATAAGTGAGGCAGAGGATTGATTTTTTATCAATGGGTTGGAATGAGCGTGAAGTTTTAAATGAAATTTTTTGTAATGGGATTTGGCCAAGTCGTTGAGGGTTGGTAAGTTCAGGTCTTTATGGAGGTTTTTGTTTGTTACATATCAAGGGGCAGAGGTTATTAAACGTAGGCATACGGATTGAAATGCTTGCAAGGTTTTGGTGTTAGATATATATTATAGACGAGTACCTAAAGAGTAATTAAATGTGATCTTTATGAAGATTTTTTCAAAAAACCTCGTTAAGTTCCTGCATTCGCCCCCGGTAAGTACCGTACACAACAGACGAGTTTACATTTTGTACTTATCGTTTATAAAACACTGGTGTACACCAATACTTATTACCATTAATACCTGTCTGCCTATAGCTACATAGGATGGTACCAAAGGATGGCGGGGTGTTTTGGGTGTCTGGACACCCCTCTCGAACGGTAATTATGGAAATTTACTATATTTTTTTTTCAATCTTACCTATTATATAGGTGTACAAAAATAATTACGCCTCGACATTTGACAATTACATAAAATATGGACACCAGTGGCGTGTTCAGAAATAAGTAACGGGGCAAGGGGGTTGTTTTAGGCGGACACCCCCTCGAAAAAAACCTAGTTGCTCCACTGGCCAGTTTTTCAATTTCGGTATCCAACGTTATTTGCCGAGTAAACGTTTAAATTTATAGCAATGGTGTGTAATATAATCATCGTTAATAATAATGTATTAATTTATTATTTACTAATAATAACATTAACGGCATTGTCACAATATATGTCTACTATTGAAAAGCCATAAAAAAATTATAGATAGTTTTATTTATTGGATATCTAGGTGTCCTAGTTAAATTATTTTAAAAAATAAACCGTAGCGGGGACGATTACATTTTAGTGATTATCGTTTATCCTGATAATATGCACTTAGCGATAATTATCGATTTTTATAGACAATTGACATGATACATTTTTTTTTGTTTTTATTATTTGTCGGTAAATATGTATCTATTTGATTGGACATTTTTTTTATTATTTTTTTTTTTTTTTTTTTTTAAGAGCAGTTCTTTATTAACGGGTACATTTACGTATTATCGGTTATCGTCCCGAAGGACGTTAGACAGGTTTTTCGATTTCATAATCGTTTTTAACATCATGTTAAAAACCGAACATGTGCGTACAGTGTGTGTTCAGTATTGTGTATTGAAACTCTATATATATATAGTTTAAGCTGCCTATCTAAACGTACATTGGAACCGATATTATGTTCGCGTGCAAGTCAGCAACGCCTACAATACAATATAAGCAGGAACAATGCACTGTAATATAATACATAATATTATATTAAATACTATTATTTGTATTCATTTTATACATATTAATTAGGTAAATACTATTATATTTACCCACGTGCATCGTCGTCGTTTAAATATCGTAATAATACTTTTTTTTTTTTTTTTTTTAGATTGTGTGGAGCGTAACAGTTTTTATTTCTCGTAAGCACTTTTTCGGTTAGTAAAAATATTACGATTTTCGTCATGCCGTAACTCGAAAGATACGGATTTTTCGCTCGGTGGTACTTTATTTGAAAAATGTTTCAACGAATTCTCAACAGTTTTTCTAAAAAAAAAAAATTAAAAAACTCACAACAAAATGTCGGTGCATTGGTTAAATTTATTTTATTTTTTTTTTTTTTTTTGATTTCCTAGTTACATTGACTACCCAGACAAAAAGACCTTACCAGTTTACCGGACTCTGCTCAGAATTGTTTTTTTATTGTAGTTATGATTTATCGTTGCTTTCAGTATTTATGTAAACCATAAAACTGTCTTTTACCCACCAAACTTTGCATCTACAACAGTCACCTACTCACATGGTGCGAAGTACGTCATGTTTTATTTATAATATAATATATTATATTATATTTTGCGGAGGCATATTTTCAATAAATATTTCCTTTTTTGATTTAGACTTAAAAATTTGAATGTTATATGTATATTATTTCGAAGAGGATCGTTAATAGTTTATATATAATATGTTGAAAATAGATATTATTTTTATTGGGACGTCACTTATTTAAATTCTGGCGACATCAAAATCGAGTGAAAAATGCGCAAAAATGATGTGACATATCGATTTGTATCCGAGGACTATCCGAGTAATCTCATTGAATATTTATTTTTAATAAACAAATATTCTAAGACTATATGTAAAAACCCAGGTTTTGAATCTAGAAAAAAAAAATAAAAAAAATATCGTTATTGGATCGTCCCGCCGAGTATAGTAATGTAGGGGCGGCACAATATTTAGAAACACTTTATATATATAGAGAACGTTTGAATAATAGTCGTTGCTTCCAAATTTGCTAGGCAAAATTAATATTGGACACGTTTTAAAATTTTTAAACTAATTTCAAACCTTTAGTACGTAACAAACAGTAAATTTTTTGCCGCCCCTCGCTGTCCTTTGGTAGCCGACACGAGCGCATAAGTATATAACTACTTGGCACAAAATATTTTACACCAATCGTGGCGTTCTCGTTTTCAAATACGAGTAAACTTTACACATGTTATAGTTCCATCGCAATTGTCTATCACATCTTAAATTTTGTCTATTAAATATTTCAGAATTGATCACAAGCCAGTTAAAGACGAAAAGTTATTTGCAGATTGCCGGTGTTGAGCGGTTGAATGGGTGGAAGGGGCAAAATGTGCGGACCCAGTAATAGGTATTGCACCACGGTGGTTATAACAAATTATTTATCAAAACAAATGATTAGATATATATATATTCAATAATTTATAAAAAAAAAATTAAAACTAAACCAATCGAATTGCATTGCTAATAATAATGATAGTTGATAATAATAATAATAATAATAATAATAACATTACTAAATAATACATTTCAGATAATCGACAAGAGTATTATAACTCGTACGATTTTCACAATTTTTACTTGGTGCTTAATCCGCATATTGAATTAATAAGGAATATAATAATAACCAGTAAACATCGAATTATAAATATATTAGATATGCGCGAGTACTTAATATATAATATTTAAAATGATGTACATGTCTATCCTACAGTATGATTAAATTTTTTTATTTTTATTTTTTGGAATTTTTACAAACAAATAATTTATATATAATGTATAAAATAAGAATAGCAGGGGTGTGCCTAGGAGAGGAGGCCAGAGAATCCGAACCTCACCTCCCGGGGGAAATATTTCGGGCACACCTCTGACAATAACATCAATGTAAATAATCATATATATTACAATGAGAAGGCTAGGGACTTCACGACCTTAAAATGATCAAAATATACATATTTTTATATATATATATACTGCAGTAAAAAGTAAAAAGTAGTAAAAAGTTGGAAAATATGCTAATAAAATATGTATTTAAAAATAACAAAAAATATTACAATATTTATAAATTATAATTGAAAAAATTGTAGTTACAAGTATTATGTAACAAAATTGAATGTACCCTGTAGCCTAATATAGATAAAATATGACCATCAAACAAATGCCTCAGGCCCCGGAAATTCATAAAACTTTCACTTTTACATATGAAATGATGGAATATGCAAAATATGCAACAACGAATTTAGTTTATTAAACTCGTATTGCTACGAAACACATTTGTATATTACTTGGCTATATTTTCGACAATTATACAAATTTATAGTAACTCCGAAAAGTCCCTAGCCATAGTTATAATAGTAATAATAATAATAATTCAAAAGGCTGTTCTATATGACTACTATATAATAGGTGTATTGTAATTAAGTTAATAGAAACATAATTACAAAATTATGAGGTATACCTGTACTACAAACAATTATTGTCGAGCTATAATATTATATAAAAGTAATATCCGTGTAAAGAAAGTTCGTTCGAGAAAAAAAAATAGTGAATTACAACATAACCGAGGTGGTCGATAATAATATTTCGTCACAATATATAAATAAACTCTAATGTTATAGGTAAATTGCGGTCGGTGCGGTTGAACGTCCAAACGAAAGTAGACTCATCCATAAAGAGAGCAACTCCATGACAGTGTAGTAAAAAATTATACTGTCGACGGATAGCTCTCTTGATAGTTTGAGTCTTTTTTAGAAATTTGTTTTATATATATATGTAGGTGTTCGGTATCGCAGTGCAAATAGCAACAACTGTAGACAGTTCTCAGCACTCCCAACTGTATCGAATCGCTCCTGTAAATACACGTAAATAGGTATATATGTATTCTAAAAGAAAAATCAATATTTAATAGTATTAAGAAGAACTTTATTTGTGTCGTAACGTGCCTTTTTTTTTTTTTTTTTTTTTTGTGATAGCACTGCCCCTAATCATTGTTTACGAGTGAATTAAAACGTCAAACTAACCGAATGTTTTCAAACTTATCGTATTTATGATTTTTTTTTTTTTTTTTTTTAAATAGGCACGTTACGACACGGATAAAGTTCATCTGAATATGATGTGAAATGTTAGTTGTCCCGTGCTAAACGGTTTTTCGTAAATAAAAAAATACTAGTGATAATTACTACTTGTAATACATTTACAATTTCGACAGTGAATTTGAATATTTTTTAGTCGATAAATTACCGTTTTAATAAAACATTGCCTATACGCGATCCGTTAAATAGGGTGGTATATCCCTATATCCCATTAATCTTTCAAAAGAGTTAATTTACATAATATTAAACGTTTAAACGTAACGAGTTGGAATATTATGAAAGAAAAATATAATTTTGTAATCATTCGCATCCATACAACAACGTCGAATGTAAAATATTAAAACGAATAATATTAACATTGTAGCAGACGTAACACAGTTTTTGTGTATTTTATATCAATAAAACTACTGTACAGAGACCTAGTAAATTAAAAAAAATATATATACCGTTAAAATACTGTCGGATCCGGTATAGGTACAGGCCTTTCGTATAAATCACGCTTGTCCGTATCCGCGGTTCCAGACTTTTGATATTTCGAAACACCGCTGTAGTAGTATTTAAACAGATATGATTTAAACGGATATATTATCGGGCGTACACATTACGCACGTGCATAAATCATACGCCGACTAAATAATATTAAACAAATAATATATTCAAGTTGGCACACACTATACACACAAGTATATATTATTATAATAATGCGGTTGAAATTCACAATGGAAACTACGTTATTATTATTTTGTACCGGGCGAGTTGTGCTTGAAATATATTTTTGGAATATATTTAAACACGGTATACGTACGGTAAAACGCACGACGATTATTTTGTATAATATCATGTTTCAAGTACGTAATGCAATATCCGTTAAGACGTCATTAAAACCTGTGAAAATGGCGGGGGGGGAGTGCTCATATTTGAGAGGTGAACTCTCCTCTTTTTCCTCTATACTATTTTTCTATTTTTTACGAGTATTTATTTAGCGAATTTCAAAAGGTATGTCTTTTTTTTTTCTTTTTTTTTGTTAACGTTCAAATCATAAATTATTATTATATTTTCTGTATTGCGCTTTTTTGCCCTGTGTGATTCTAATATAAGTAATTTTACCAAAATCTAAACCTCATCAATTGTATTATTATTATTTTTTTTTTACGAAAATAAGAACAAATTTAAAAACAAATAAATATATGTAAACGAAAACTAGCCTGCGAGATTATTATTAATTGTGAAGAAAAAATAAAGCGTATACAAATATATATTTTTTTTTCCTGCGAGTTACATATTTCATATAATTATAGGTATGCACGTTCAACAATAAGGTTCTTTTGAATTAAAATTGATTGCTGCAGAATATTCACAGTATTTACAAAAAAAATAAAAAGTATTGTTTTCGACTTCACAACCATATAAAAAAAATTTAAAAATTTTAGATTATCGTTGAATATTTTAATAATTATTCGTAAATCTAAAAATATCTAATAATACAAACGAAACGGTACATACGGTACACTTAATTATATTAAATTAAATAATTTAAAAAAAAAAAAAAACAGTTAAATAATATAAAATTAAGTTCGTTACGCTGAAAAAAAAATAAATCTTTATCTTTCTTTTTTTTTTTTTTTTTTAGTCATCTTTTTTTATTTATTACCTTTGTTTGCAAACAGCGTTACTGATCCGTTTCAATATATTTTATGTTCTTGATAAAAATCATCGCGCGTGTGCAGGCGTACTCGCGATTTCTTGAATAGTTCGTATAATTATCTGTTACTAGTTTTAATCGATATATAATCGATTACAACCGATCGTATAGTTCCAAGCTCAAATGTCATAAAAAAAATATTATATAACCGATGTCGAAGCCTAACCTTACCAATAATAATTAGAACCACACCAGGAATTCTAATGGAAACGTCACTAACATTCTCGATATTCTTACCGACTTGAGTGTGGAAGTGATTTAAACCTCGGCAAGACATAGGCGAGTAATTAAAAAAATGCGTCTAAAAATGCGACATTAAAAATGGGAATGCGATTCGAGATACCGCTGCGGTAAGCGGCATTTGATCGCGCTTATAATAAAACGACTTTTAATAACAAAACGTGAACATGTATATGATTTATAATAGTAAATTTAATTGCAGTACGCGATGCCGAGTAAACTTTCAAAATAGTTTTATATATTATTATATTTACTTTTCATTCGGACGGCAATCGAAACCGACAAACACCCAAATATGCTGTTAGATATTTGGTACCTACAAAGTATTTATGTACACGTACAAATACGCCAGAAATTTAAAATAAAAATAAATGATATAATTATAGAAAACTAGAAAGCTGCTTTCACGAAAAAAAAAAAATGTCAAGTATAATATATACAGTAATTTGATTAGTTATACACTTCAAAACAGTTACAGTTATTGAACGAAATTAAATTCATTGGTCGTTACTAAGTCCGTACCTATACTAAAATAATCTATACGATTTAAGAACTTATTAATATGTTCAAAAACAAATACGTACCTAAGCTCGTGCGAGCCGAATTCGTTTCACACTTATATTTTCTATTTATACGAATAAATACATATTCATAATATATTTGTATAGGTAATAAATAAATAAACTATTATTTATTCATTATACTTTTGAAATGGCAAGCAAACAGGTACATCTATGCTCTGGAAATAAAAAAATTAAATTAAATCATATACATTTATAACAAGTTTAAAGTTTGAAAATTTGCATTCCAATATCTATTTTCTATTTCAAATACTTAATCTAATTATTGGAAATACTATACAACTTTGAAATACTAATATAAATATTTTATATGTTTTGATTATTATTATTTTTTTTTTTTTTTTTTTTTTTTTTTTTTTTTTTTTTTTTTTTTTTAATTGCATCGAATAACTAATTATTTTAAAACACACTATGACTCAAAGTTGCTATTTTTTTTTTTTTTCAATTGAAAATGTTTCATATTTTTTATATCGTCCAAACAAAAAAAAAAAACCTAGATATATACAATAGATATTATAGGAATATATTGAAGCTCATTGTTTAGTAACCATAAATACATGTAACCACAAAGTTAAAAATTCAACAAAAAAAAAAAAACATATATTACCCAATAGATCCATTGAATGTAAAAATATACATTCAGCAGAGTGCTTTATTTTCGAACATAAACTATTTATTTACCTATTCGAAAAACACGAAATAATTTAAATAATAATGTGAATTATTTATGTTATTTAGGAATGATATGAATCAAAAATATATTTCGATGTGAAATGAATTAATAAATACAGATAATTGTAACGATAATCTGGGTTTGTCATTATTTGGTTTAGCGTTTGTTTGAATAATTCTAAATACTCGTGTTATATTATTCAAAACTAAGTGTTTGCGTATATTCACTGACTAGTGAAATCATATTTCGTATCGGTTTTATCTCAAACGAATAAATAAAAGCAAATATATAGTATATTATACACGGTCGAATAATGAAAAAAAAAAAAAAAAAATCAAAAATCATATCGGAATAAATCGAAATGCCCGTAACGTTAGGTAAATATAATACGTGTACGATCGCTACGCGTATCGGCGTATCAAATATTTAAATCAAAATGGCATATTATAATGGGCGACTAGGTAGGTGGGCAATCTGAATATCAGAATGATCATTGCGTGTCGCTGAAATTCGTACGAGAACACCATCTTAATAAATCCAACGTTGTAACAAATTATCAATTTATAAAATATTTACTACAATTAACGCGATCTCTTTAATTATTTATTTTTATTTATTTATTTTTTTTTTTTTTTTTCATTTCTTTACACAAATAGTAATTTGTACCGCGCGTACAGCTTGAACACCTGGTAACTTATTACCGTACGTGTTACTAATAACCAATAATTATTATTACACGACCGTAAAACGTAATTATCGTTGTATTACAAACATGTGTTACAATATATTCATACTGTACAACAGACACGCAGTGCTCGAATAAAGAGGGCGTACGGCAGTCTTTCATTTTTTTTAATTTTTTTTTTTTTTAACATTTTTTATCTTTATTCGTTTTAGCGTACCGTTCCGTTTAATTAACCGGCAAGCGAATTCGTAAGAAGATTCTGTCATTATTTGCATATGGCACAACTGATGTTAATACTAAAACAAATGTAAAAAATATCTATTAATAATCGAACAAATTTTATATACATAATAAATATATATATATATATATATTTTTTTTTTATGTAATTTATTTTTTGATTGTTATTTTATCGAGTATATATTATTAATGTCTAAAACAGTTCACGTAAATATCGGTTGAAAAATGAGAAAAATCGAACCGCGGGTACGTTCGAGCATTACGCAATTACATAATACTTACGTGTCATCCGCTCGGTAGATAAACTTACCTACCTGTTGGTCCAAACCCACGGAGGTCAGTCACGCCTAAGTGAAAACCTCAAAACTCACCCGTTAAAAAACCACGTCGGGGACATTGTGTGAATTTATTTCTATTTTCCTCTTATATAATTATAAAATGAATTGAAAATAATTAATTAAAAAAATAATAATGAAATTTATTGTAATTTAATAAAACAGTGCTCGTTTGGACTGTGGAAATTATCTTCCCCCAGGTAAAACTAACCTAACCTAGCATAGCGCGCTCAAATACGTCATCGAAATCGTGCTCATGTGATCTACTGCTAAACCGAAAAGCGCTCAGATGATGATCGACTCCCATTTTTTAAAGTTTTTTTTTTTTTTATATATACGATATCAGGATATTTAGTTTGGTAAATAACTTTTGTTTTTTTCAAATAAAAACGCCATTATTTTTACGCATTTGTAGTGTATTGATTTAATTCGATTAGAGACACCGGAAAACTATATTATAACTCGATTATCTAATACAATAATATTATATCTAATCTACATTTTTTTTATATTGAAAAAAAAAAATTGATTGATAGTCTATTATAAATTACGATATAATCGGTACTTAGGAGGGAATTCGTATTTTTTTAATAGTGTGCAAGTATAATTTATAAATAACAATAAAAATAATAATTTAAATTAAATTAATCATTTTTACGATATTTTAACCAAACTATATCTACTAAAATTATTTTTAATTCGTTTGAAACATATTTACGATTCATTTTTATTACATACAATATACATACTTGAGTGCATTGCGATTGATAATTATCAACTTATAAAATTAGATTAATATTAAATATAATTGCATGAACACATAAAATATTTTCGTTTCAAATGAGATACTTATAACCATAAGGAAAAAAAAAAAAAAAAAAATTAAAAATACTGTCGAATGCGATATTGAACTGTACACTCTATTCGAAAAACACGTATATCTGTTTCGTGTAATAACGAACAACATATAATATTTATTCGAGTACCTAACGAAAAACTGTCAGAGTAACAAATAAAAATGAAATGAACCGTTTTCATAATGCACTGAGGCTGTTATAACAGCTTGTACTAAAAAAAAAAAATCTATACCACGCCCATTTTCCTTCATTTCAGCCTGTAAGGCTAGGTGTCACACACGTATGTATATATCTATATATTAACTATGTATATAATGTATATATATATATATATATATATATATATATATATATATATGTGTGTGTGTATGTAATATGCATGATCCGCCTTCTACAAAAATTAAATATAATTTACAAAAAAATATTGAACAGTATAGGCGCACGAATATCAATTCCATAATGCAATAAGATATAGTTACGAGGTGGGGTGCAAGGGGTTCTCCCCCAAAAACCTTTTTTTTTTTTTTTATACAAATTAGAACTCAGAATATCGAGTAAATAATAGAAATAATTATTTATTATACATTTACACATAATACAATAGTTATTAATTAAATTCTTTGAGTGGTTAAACAATTTTATTTTATGAAAACCGATTACCAGAAATCCGTATTAAATATTTACTTGTGTATAAATCCGCGTCTCCGGCATTTAAAAGGCACTGTACACGCGTTTATAAATAATCGACGAAAATAGTGGATAACGGCCTCCGACGTCTGACAACACCGGCATGCCGACAATCCGACAACAAATGGTTATACCAATCGGCAATCACTATTATAGTAATATAGTATTACTTTTTTTGAATTGTATTATTTTTTTTTTTTTTTTTTATTTCATTTGGTTATTTGAGTTGTTTGAAACGTTAGTATCGACAGTCGTTACACAATACTCGTATTATACATTTGTCCGTACCATTTAACCACGGACAAATGTGTTATAAAGGTAAGAATATTATTGAACTTGGCTGCGTTATTTTTTTTTAGATAATTTTAATACATCATTACTATAAATTACGCATAGCTGATAGCATTATTATTATTTTATTTGTTTTTTTTTATATTTTTTTTTCTAATTAAATTAGATCCCGTATTAAATAGTTTTAGTATTTATTATTTATTTTCGTTATATGTTACTCTACATATTTTAGACTCCGTTATTGTATATTTACGTGATTATTATAGTGTTACTTAACATATTTTTATATTACAAATAATTAATCAAGATATTAATTATGTATTATAGAAAACGCAATCAAAAAAATCCTGTTAGAGAAAATTCATTAACACCTAAAAACGATCTAAATATTAACTCTCTCGGAACCCTTATACCTTCTACGGCTGTTACTCACAATAATAAAATAAAAATTACATTTAGTTAAACTTGAAATCATAAATATACTTTTAACACTCCCCCCTCACCCACAGAAAAATCGTATCTACGCCACTGTACTTGATGATAATAATAATAATAATAATAATAATATTGATAATGTCAAAGAGATTTTTCAATAATTTTAACATTGTCCGATTATAATTAATTAACAATAATCGACAAATGATTAGTCTAAACTATTTGCTTGCGTCGTCGTTTGTAACGAATTAAATACAATTACGTACAATTTAAACATTTAAGATTCCGAGCGTGGCGAGAACGTATTGGTTTAATTGTGTTTATTAATTTTTTTTTTTTAGATACAAAGGTTTATTTTTATTTATTATTTTCAGTCCACGAACCATTTTTCTACCACAAGTCTTGCTCCGATATTCGAGCGTAACGCCTTTTCCGAATACATTTTAGATCTAGTTGGTGTATTGTAAAGGTCATTTTTCGACTTTCATAATTGTCTTCTTAATTTTCTTGACACGACGATTGTGAATTATTTTGTAGCTGCAAATTAATACGATTTCCGATTTTAATATATAAAAACATATTTACTGAACATTTTTCAGAATCATTTTTCATTAGCAAAGATTTACCGTGGCGTACAAATACAAATTAAATTCCTTCTATTTTTTTTTTTTTTAATGAAATCTTTTTTTCTTCTTCTTGACTTATTTAAACAGACCGTTAAGATATCTTTTGCTGCTTCCGCTATTCCTCTCCACTAGTTTCTTATTCGTTGCCATACTGGTACTGTATGTAGGATTTATACTTGTCAATACCTCTATACCTCTCTTCGCCAATCTATCCTTGGCGTGATCACCTCCCTAAGAGTATTTTTCCGCTCAACATTTTCTTTACGAGACGTTCTTCTGTGCACAACACGTGTCCCGCCCATTCTAATCATTTGCTATACTAAGGGTTATTTTGTCTTTAATATTCTTTGTATTGCATCGTTTTTCATTCTTATAAACATTTTCCCGAATCCACATTGTACTTGGGTCCATGTATATTTTTCTCAATATTTCCCTTTCGAAACTGACGAGTTATTTTAGTAAAATACCTACGTTATTTATTATTATAAAATCGGTACGATTTTGTTGAATGTACAATTATACAATTTTGAAAGAGGTGGTTTAATTTTTAATTAAAACTATTTATCTGCATTGCGGTAGCGTTTTTGAACGCAAAACACAACTCACAACTCGGACCGTATTAACTTTTATCGAAATTTTCTTTTTGATATGATACGTGTGCAATTCACAAATTTTACATTAGCCTTATTTTTTTCCGCCCTTGTATATTCGATGGGGAAATCATTACCGACTTCTGAAAAACACTGTATACGTGTTAGTTTTAATATATATATATATATATATATATATATCTCGTAAAGTATAAATTCCAGGACCCGGGTCGCATAGTTTTAAATAATTATATATATTTTTTTTTTTTTTTTTTTTCCGACAATCGACTGGTAGGGAAACCATATTATAACAACTGTCACGTACTCAAACTACCGTTGTATTGGTATATGTACTCAAACGGTAAAGTACATATAGGTATAAAACATTTGTAGTTCGTATAATACGTTTTAATTATTATCTGAAAAAAAAAAAAAAAAAATGTAAAAAATAACCTCTAGCCGTTCTATTGTTATCCGCGGCGTTCCGTCGATATTATAATAATTTATATCCGTAGTCCGGACAAACGTGTTTATTATAATATTATTCATATACCGAAATTTTCTCAAAATTGTGTAGCAATCCGAGTGGAGGTGTTATTGCTTTTACGCATTTGGAAAGTCGAAAATATACCTAAATTATTTGTTCATTCGTATTATATTCGCTATAATAATATAAATGCATATATTCGCATCTACACTTATTCCACTGTGTCCATGTGTATATACGGTAGTCACTCACTCTAATAGGCGTGTACGTATAATATGCAAAATATTTTCCGCCCCCTCGAGGCTTCGAGAACCGCTTCTAATTTATTCGAACAAAAGTGTCGGATAATATTTCCGTAAAGCCATAGGTAATAACACAAGTAATAATAATATACTTGTGATTTTTTTTTATGAATTTATTTTCGATATAGTCATACGGGCGAGTCTTGAATTCCAAGCTAAATTACGTCTCTTCGATATCAATTTAATATCTGTATATTATATTAATTATTAAAATAACTGTTTGATTCAGAAAAACCGTCAAAACAGACCATTTCAAATTCAAACGTTTTTTCACTTGAAAATATAAAAAAATTAACAAAGAACTAATACATTATCTTTATGCTGCTGTGCGGTGAAGAAGTATACCAAACTGAAATTAAAATAGTATAAATACCAAAAATATTGTCGTAATCTTTTTTTAAAATACATTAGGTGCGTACACTTTGCACCACTATGGGTGGGCCACTGTTGTAGGCGGTAAGTTGGGAAGGTAGGACGTAAAAGGGAATTCAGTTTTTATCCGTACGCTACGGTAAATCACTGCAAACGAAAAACGATTCTGGGCCAAGTCCGATAAAATGTGTTTTAAAACATTGAAATTGAAAATTATATTAATTTGTAATCAAAAAATAATAAATTATAATTGTTCGTGTTTTTAACGAATTTTGACATAAATTTAAACTTAAAACGCTGTAACTATAAAATGTATTTTATCCATATAAAAGCCTTTGAAAATCGTACCACGTTTTGAAAGTGATAATACGAATTTTCGATGAAAGCCTCCAAAATTATTGTTTACTGAATTACAACAATAAAAAAAAAAAAAAAAAAATCGTAAAATGACAGATACCGTTATTGCGTAAATATCCTCGGGTTATCGACGTTACTATGAAAACTACGAGTAATAACAAAAAGCGACACCGATAGTAATTAGACAAAATTAACCAGAAACCACACCCCTTTGTTTGTAATTTTAATTTAAATATAAAAATAACTGGAATGCGCATTACTATTGACTAGTCATTAATATTTATATATCAAGTTGAATTTATTTAATATACCGCATAAGAATTAAGATTTTTTACACTTACCTTATTTATGGCATAAAATTTACGCCAGTGGAACACGTCTTTGTCAGCGACTATTTTTTGCTGATTGTACTTACAATAATTTATACCCATAATAATATTATTGGTATCAATAAAATTTACCAACTGAATATTAAAATACGTATCTATAATATTATACGTCGAAAGTCTATGTTACGCAGAGTAAATAACTATAAGCCATGTAAATATTGTAAATACAATAGTACATATTGCATACATGACACGCCACGCTTGGTTTTTTTTTTTTTTTTTTTAATTATACAAGTGTTCGAAAACATATTTCTACGCGTCTCTTCCGAACTAGGTTACTGAAATCTGTTTTTAATTAAATAGGTACGTTTGTACCCACACGATTTTGCCCGCGGTTACTTCATCGGAAAGAATCGCCGGCATGGTTTATTACTCGTTCTCATACTATTATTATGGCGTTGCATTAGCAAGTGGTACAAGTTTTCCATCAGTTTACTTGCTCCAACCGTTAACATCGACCGATACCTTTCCAGTAACAAATCTGTCTCTAGTTACCAACGAGATTTTATACATTAAAATACTGGGACCAGAGAAAATGCATTAAATCCATAACGGACATATTATTAAATGTCTAACATTTTTTTTTTTTTTTTTTTTTCATAAATGTCCCTAGCCGTATTGGCTGTATAGATATTAGTATAGCACAGTCTTTATTCTACCGAGGGGCGAATTAATAACCCACTAACTCTGGTTTTCTAAATTATAATTTATTTATATCACTAGGGCGATTCATTCTGAATTGAAAATGTATTTAATACGTTCCCAATATCAAACATTTGAATGTACGTAGAAAGAATATTTCAATAGTATAAAGGAATACGTATAGGCGGGGCAAAATAATGTTTAACTAATAATAAAATTGAAAATTGTATTAAATCGTAACTACGAAATGAATTGCAATTGTGTTCATGTTTTCCGTGCCAAATCGTTGAACAAATTTAACCGCATAAATTGGATAATAACGCAATTTAAACGTATGGTTATAATACAAAAACAAGTTATTACATAGAACTCAACTTTTTTTCTCTTTCGTTATACATACAACATATACGACGGTTCTTGTGCCGAATTCAGATATAAATTAAATCCCCCTCCCCTCGACATCCTATCCGGAATACAATTTGTTTTATATTTTGTATTTTTCGTAAAATATCGTGCAAATTGACTATACACTCCCCCGATGATAGGTTCTGTTAAGAGACGATTTAAAATAACAAATATTCGTACTAAACAGTACCTGCGGTGAAACTGATGTGTACGTTTTTACAACTTTCGGAGACACAGTAGCGTGTTGTTTTTTTTTTTTTTTTAAATAGTTACATTATTATATTAAAAACGTCGTTTTAATCTTGAATCGGATAAATTTACATTTCCATCATACGAATACACAGTTATGTATCTGTACTTTATATTTATATACGTATCGACTACAATTTTATGGAAAAATAAAAACCTAATCTTTCTTTATACTCAACAATACAAATTAAATACGCAAAATATTAATAATAATCATATAATAAAACAAACTAATCAAAAAAAAATTGTATTTTTCTTGTTATTTCTTCGGCAAACCCATCGATTAGGATATCGGAATTTAATGTCTCCGCTATTTCAGCATATTATCAGCTTTTTGAATTTATCGCTGCGGTTGATACATAAACCGTCAAGTCAATTAAATTTGTCGTGAAGCTATTAGCTATTAGGCCTGTTTCTCACGTGCACGACGCACTGTTTATATCGATTCAATTTTGACCGTAATCCGTCTACCAGATGCATAACAATCTCACTATCGCACCACGTACAAGCACCCCAATAAATTTGACGCCCCGGGGCAGAGGCAGTTGCCTCTGCGATAGCTGCGCCGCTGCATTGTATCGAGTTTTACCGTCTTGTCGTGTATTAACAAATCAGTTTGGGCTCGCAGACGAATATATTGTAAAATATACATAGACATTATCATCTTGCCACCGCCTCGGGACACATACGTATGACTCCCCCCCTCCCCCCGGCTATTTGCACGGTAATCGGAAAATCGACGGATACCACTGCATACGTTCTGCTTCCGCCCGTCCGGTCACAGAGTTACGAAACCGTATTACGAGTACAATGCACTTGAAATAATTATATTATGCGCGTACGAGTATATATTTCGGGTATTATACGTACACCTCCTACATGCATACATATAATACGCGCAATACGTTATTATTCTTAAAATATATATATATAAAAACAAAAAACAAGAACCGAGTGAACTGTTTAGTATTTTGTCAGTATGTATATATATATATATATATATATATATATATATATATATATATATATATAGATTCATTAACTCTCTTGTGTCATAAATTATATTGTTAATATTGTTTAAATACATTTAACCGTGTCGTCGTATTCACAATTGTCTCGTTGTCGCGCAGGAACATTCCCATTGTTGAACGAAAATGAAAAAAAGCCTCGCTCCCCCGGCATTATTACCTCCGATATACGTATATATATATATATATTATCTGTATAAATTTACAGATATGCTAGGTACGTATATAATGCCTACGCGCGTCTATACAGTCTCTAGTGTTTCTAAAAAAACGCATATAATAATAATAATATTATATTATATTATATATTTTGTCCGTGTTCGCGTTCGTCGTGTTTTCTTCGCCCGCCAGTGGCGTACCGTTACCGCCAAAGACACTGTGACTTATGAGGGCCTAGCGGGGCACTTGCACGAAATGTACAGTTCTATATCAAATCGTGCGGTTCTCGTTGAAATTCTTATTTGAATTTTTAATGCTTTTTACGTTTACGATAGCAGCTGATAGCATTCAGTATTCTGAAATTATTAGAAATTACGATTAAAACATTAATAACAGATTCATTTATTCATTTATCTATTATCGACTAGGTATCAAAAAAATTAAAACCACGGTTTATGATAATGAACCGGGATTGATTGAAACCAACCGCGAACAAAGTTATCTATTATCGTATATTAAAGTCTCCATTACGTTCCGCCATGAGTGTTTCGACTGAAAATATGTACACTTGTCCATATCCATTATAATATGCCTACCTTGTATGATTGGGACCATCCCTATATGACATTTGTGGGATGGATGAACAACAATACCCATAGAGTAGTTATAAGAACTAAGGCTAAGCAAACAAATTATTTCAATGGTAGGTTTCCAGAAGCTACATAAATAAAAATCACCAAATTGAAAATAACGATATTGATAAAGAGGTCGTCATACAAACAAAAAAAATTCGATTAATATTAAATTGTAGTCGCTAAAAATATTATTTAAGCAATTTGTTATTCATATTAATTGATTTGAAGAAAAAGACAAACAGCGCAGTTATTTGATTGTAAATGTTTAAATATTATGATAGTTGTATGTACTGTATAAGCGAGCGGAAAATCTGCTGTGCAGTTCTAAAATTCCTTAACGCAAGCTATGGGAGGAACGTACTTTCAACACCCGACAAAACCTCATAAAAGAAGTCTATATAATATAACCGGCTGGTAGAATAATTATCCGCTACGTAGTTTTATCAAAATTAAAAAAAAAAAAAACATATACTTATACCGGACTAATATACAAATTCGTAATATAAAAACGACGGATAAAATAATATAAAATACTCTCTCTCTCTCTCTCTCTCTCTCTCTGTCTTTTAGGATTAGTATTCGGTATGGGCACGAATATAATTGCAATTAAGCGGATGTAATCTAAATTTTTAATCCTAAACATTTATTCGACTTAACACGCAACACGAACATTATTATTATTATTTTTTTTTTTTTTTTTACAAAATTGTCGTAATTTTGTATCATAATGTTTATTGTTTGTTCGTTTTACTTATGAAAACGACACGACAGCTGCCCACCCCTGCCCATACGCTAGAACCGTCACTGCATAGGTGCATAAAAAAAAAAAAATACGTTTTTAATTTTAAAAAAAATAAAATAATAAACTGCTCGATAACCGGTGTACGGCAGTGGCGTGCCCGTGATTTTTCAACGGGCGGTAAGGGCTAAATATATAAAATATAATAATATATATTATTTATACTTAATAATGCAAGCAAAGTATATCTGCCCATCTATTGTATATAATATAGTTTTTTTTTTTTTTTTGTTTTAAGGTTATTATGTAAAATACATAATTCTAATCGTGTATTATTTGTACTCGGTTGAGTTAATAGTGCAAATATACAATGATTATTATGTAATTAATAATATAACATTTCCAATGCACACGATTTTATATTGTATTTGAGGTATTTTAACACCTCAAATAAAGGGGCTAAGGCTCCTTAGCATCTCTCCTCTCCGAGGTGTGTGTAATATTTTTTTTTTATTTCCATTTAATCACATCGGGTATTAATTTAGTCCACTCTGTTGTCTGTTCAATATTAAAAATACTATACCTACACTATCAGAGCCGCGCCGTTTTGATTTGGCGCCCAGGGGCAAGGTTAAACATTATGCCCCTCCCCCCACATTTATTTAATTAATTACATGATAACATAGACAGTAATAATTCGGTGTGATTATTATAATAAAAAAAAATAATGCAACTAAATATTTATTTAATGAATTAAGTATTTATTTATTCATTAGGTTATTAAGTATTTGTATTTTTTGATTATTTATTAGACTTGAAATTTAATTTTTCTGGAACTGATAGAAGCAAAATCTTCTAGGACGTCTTCAAAGTCGATGTTTTGGGTTATTTTATTCTCAATTGATAATATTGCCGAGTTTGTCAATCTTACTTGGGACATGGTTGATCGTAAGTACGTCGTAAATTCATTTCACTTAACTAAAGGAACGTTCTCCGGATGCTACAGTAACAGGCATGGTAATAAACAGTCTATATGCAATTGCCAAGTTTGGACAAGTTGAATCAAGTTCAAATGATTTTATTGCATTTAAAATAATTAAAAAGGTTGCGTTTTGTACATCTGGTAGTATTGATTTTGCTTGATATTTAAAAAGTTCAATTTCGTTAATTATTTCTGGACCTGTATCTTTTGATATCTATTCATTGTATTTTATTGCTAAATCAGATGAATTTTCAGATTTAAGATCCTATGACTTTTTGGCGCCCCTTTAAAATTTGCGCCCAGGGCACAAGTCCACTTGCCTCCTCCCCACCACCTGCCTACTATGTGTTAAACTTGAATAAATCTCGTAAATAAAAATAATAAAATTAAAAAAGACGAACATACTTTTTACACCATGTGGCGGGCCACTGGTTGTAGGTGAGAAGTTGGAAAGGTAGTTTATAGAGAGGAATTTAATTTATATCTTAATGCAATGATAAATCTTTAGAGTTTCAGTTTGATCGTGTTTTCAAACGACGTAATTTTTACGATTTTCATCGAAATGTACACTTTAAACGCTTATAAAACAGAATAATTACATTACCTTCAATTGTTTTTCTTTTTACCATTAAGTATACAATTTATGATGAACATTGTGTCAAATTTTCGTGCATTACTTTTGGGCCCAAAAATACTGTATTCACATTACTCGGAAAATAGTACGCTAGTACGCGAAATGTCGTAGTTTTTAAGTTTTTAAATCAAAATTTCGCTCAAAATCTATAAAAATAAAAAATAATCATATACGTATTTAATTTTGCTTTTTCGGCAATTCGGTATAAACAGTTCAATACGAAATAAGTATTACAATTAGAGGTAGGCACTGTACAAAATATCGAAGAAATGCACATGTTTTAAGAAAATAAAAAACGCCATTCTTACCTAATATTCTCAGGTTTTATATAATTGGTGGGTACGTAATTTTGATTATGGTTTCCATAATTTTATAATACTGTACGTACTGAAGCATAATTTTCACATGTTTCCACATTCTTACATTGCATAGATATTATACGTATGTGAAATATAAATGCACTTTTGGCTGAATGTGCCTTCGAAATTTAACCACGAAGTAAAATTAGTATAATTTGTATGTTAAAATTTAACACATTTTATACAATTTGCCGGTAATAATGCTAATTATTAAATTGTGACTTTTAAAAATTAATTCTACATATAATATACAGATTCTATTTACAAATATATTGTTACAAACATTTTTGTTTTTTTTTTTTTTTTTTTTCTATTAAATCCGTCAAAGTATTTTCGGTGTAAGAATTAATATAAAAAAAACAACAAAAATAATAATAAATCTGCAACGAAATAAATACTGTGTAGAAAATAAATTTAGAAGAAAAGAAAAGGTTTTCGATTTAAATTCAATCCAATTTATGTAACTAGGTATAAATTCGGTACTGAACGTATAATATAACTATTCTATGAAAAATCATACATAATGTATTATACACATGTGAAAAATATGTAAATGTACTTTTGGCTGATTGTACCTTCGAAATTTAACTACAAAGTAAAATGAAGTATATGAAACACAAAATAATATTAGTATAGTTTTGATGTTAAAATTTAACACATTTTATACAATTTTCCGGTAATTAAGCTAATTATTGAACTATGGTTTTAAATTACATAAAATATGTAATCCGTTTAAAAATGTATTCTGAGTACAATTATTAAAATAATAAACATTTTTTTTTTTTTTTTTTTTTTCATTGTTATTAATACCGTCAAAGTATTATCAGTGTAAGAAATAATAAAAAATAACAATAAAATTCCAACGAAATAAATACTGTGTACAAATTAACTTAGTGAAAAAAAAAAAAAAGTGTTTTTTTTCATTCAAATTTAATCCAATTTATGTAAATGGGTAATACAATTTGATAGACATGGTATTGTTCGATATTTACTGAATCGCACATTCGGAATATAACTATTTTATAAAAAATCGTACGTATAATGTATCATATTATATTTAATTGTTTTACACGATTGATGTATATATATATATATATATTCAACATTTTTTCTGGACCACCTTGAACCGTTGTTGCCTATCCAACATAACAATATGCAATTCTACACTATTCTCATCTATATAATACTACTTTATAAACATAGCATATATCATACATATACTAATGAGGCCTAATATAAATAATCTTAATGAAACAAATATATTTTCCGCGTCACGTCAGTTAACGTCAGTAATGCATAACGAACAATATGAATGCGCGTCGTTATTAAGGATATTCAAAAAAAAAAAAAAAAAAAATGACATAGGAACTTACTATTTGAATATTCATTTCTCATTATGTTATGTACGAGCCGGCAAACAAATGCTAAACAATTAAGTATTGAAACGTCTAAGCATTATACGGTGCAATGTATGTGTATTATTATATTATGTAGGTACATACTTGCCCGTACACGTGTGTAGATTTTTTTATGAAATTTAGAAACCATTATTAGTTTCATTTACATAGGGCGAGCTATACATAATATACCTACGGTTTAGTAGACCGCCAAAAAAAAAAAAAAAATCATACAGAGAGTATAGATTTTAATATTATTATAATACAGCCGCACTGGATATTTTTGAAAAATTAGAATCTGGTGAGTATTTTGTTTTTATGAAAAATTTTAACAGACCCGTTCGCCCTAATAGAAAATTTCGTTTACTCAATTAAAAAACGTAATATTTCCTAACCGATATTACTTAAATGTAAAAAATATAAAATGTATTATGTAAAATGTTAAAAAAAAAAAAAAAAAAATACCTACGGGATGGATTATTGAGCAAAATTGTTAAACATTTCGGCAAAACGTTTCGAGTAAAATACTACCGGCGAAAAATTCGCATCATTTAAGATACAGTTATGTAAAAAAATCTAAGCCGAAAATGTGTTTTAAAAAAAAAATAAAACATAAAGAGCCAAACGTATTGGGAGTATCAAAAAATTTCTTATAAAGTTCCATCAGTCGAAAAATCCGAATCGTATAAGGCATGACATGAAAACGTCTGAACATTTTTTATAACTGAAAAAAAAACACAAACATTTGTAAAACTAATAGCTTTATTGCTACACTCGAAATCTAAAATTATAATAATAAAATAATCTACTTTGCAAATAAAATTATCATCGATATCAACAATAATTTAATGTTCAATTTAAATAATAGACGATTTACAGTTATAGTAGAAGTACAATAATCAGTACAAGTTAGACAGAAATAATAATAAATTAACCTCTACTCAATGAATACTTAAACCCGTGTTGTTTTAAATAATACTCGGTAATAGAAGACCGTATTTTCTGATAGTATAAAATACTGTTAATAACCAAAAAATGTTTGAAATTTAATAAATACCACCACTCGAAAAAAAATACCGAAAGACACGCTTATTCACACATTTGATTTAATATTTTACACTATTCCGAAATACATAAATTCGATTTATTTATTTGTTATTTGTACAACATGTTAGGTATGTGGTTTTAATTCAATTTCAGTTATAAAAACTGTTAAAAAAAAAAAAAAAAAAAAAAATAATAACTCCGATTTGAATTTCTGAACCCGTCGGTCGATCAAAAATTTCATGTCGTACAATTCATAAAAAAAATTAAATTAACACTAAAGAATAAAAAAAGATTATCTTCCAAAGCAGGGGAGGAGGTAAAATAAACACGATTACCAGGAGGTAAATGACTAAGGTAATTGCAGATGTGTTATTTTATTGTGAATTATTAAACATATTGAAAACATTTTTTTTTTCACAATATTATTACACAAAATTTTAATTTCTTTATTCAATTATAATATATATTTGCAATAATGTAATATTTTATCAAATAAAGTATAAAAAGAACATTTACTTTATACATAATAACGTTTAATATAAGATTACAAACAAATTATAGGTAACGAAGAACCCAAAATTGAAATAATTTAGTGGCAGACATAAGAAAATGTGGCGATGCCGATCTCATGTACACTTTACACTTCAAATCAGTTTTTAAAAGTCTTATCGCCGCACTAAGTCAATCGGAATGATAGACACAAGATTGGTATGTTTTAGTAGAAAAAACGGAATGTTACGGATCCTTTTTAGAGGACGTTCGCGGTCGGTGCTCGGGTATTTGAATACAACGGACGGACGGACGGCGGCGGTGGTATAGACGACGGCGCGGCCCGGAGAAACTCGACGATTTCGTCATGCGGTCCTGGTACCTCGACATCACATTATTTCGATGTTTTCGACTAAGATTGACTCTTGTCACCGCTACTCACCTTGCCGACACAACAGCCCATCTGCCGCTACGGCCCGACCACCGCTCCGGCCTATCTTCCGCGATGGCCCACCGGTTGTGACGGCCCATCTGAAATTCACACAACCGCTGTCACATAGCTCAGTGACGTCAGAGTCCGGGTATTTGATCACGAAAAGGTCGGCGACGGCGGCAACGGCGGCGGCGGCAACGGCGGCGGCAGCGGCAAAACTCGACGATTTCATCATGCGGTCCTGGTACCCCGACCTCTTATTATTTCGATATTTTCGACTAAGATGACTTCCCTACAACGCTACTTACCTTGCCGACACAGCAGCCCATCTGCCGCTACGGCCCAACCGCCTCGATGGCCCAACCGCCTCGATGGCCCACCCGCCACCATGGCCCACCAGTTGTGACGGCCCATCTGACATTCACACAACCACTGTCCCATAGTAAATTAGCGACGTTACAGCTCGCGTATTTGATCACAAAAAGGTCGGCGGCGGCAGCGGCGGCGGCGCAGCCCGTCGAAACTCGACGATTTCCTCATGCGGTCCTGGTACCTCGACCCAGGCGGACCTCTTATTATTTCGTTATTTTCGACTAAGGTTGACTCTTGTCACCGCTACTCACCTTGCCGACACAGCAGCCCATCTGTCGCTACGGCCCACCCGTTGCGATGGCCCACCATTTGTGACGGCCCACTAGTTGTGACGGCCCACTAGTTGTGACGGCCCACCAGTTGTAACGGCCCATCCGACATTCACACTGTCCCATAGTAAATTAGCTTAGCGACGTCAGAGCTGGGGTATTGTATCACAAAAACGGTCGGCGGCGGCGGCGGCGGCGGCGGCGGCCCGGCGAAACTCGACGATTTCATCATGCGGTCCTGGTACCTCGACCCCACATTATTTCGTTGTTTTCGACTAAGATGATTTCCCGTTACCGCTACTCGCCCGGCCGTCGCCGCAGCCCAACCGACACTCGAACGGTCGCCGCCGGCGCGCAGTGATATAGCCTCATGATAAATTAGTTAATGACGTCAGCGCTTTGTTGTGAAAAAACCCTTTTATCTTGATGGCAGTACGATTTACCGTACAACAGCCTATAATGAAAATTAAAGACCACAATAGATCCTATATGCCGGCGGTTTCCAAACTGACAGGGTCCAAGTAAATAATTGATAAATTATTATATTATTATAATATTGAAATATTGATGTGAAATCCCAACGTTATCGCGTTGCCGGAATATTTTGAACATTAAATTACCAATATATCTGATATATATATATATATGTCCGATAATAGCAGCAATAGTTATCGTGAATCGACGGTATGCGAGGTGTGCGTTATTAACTTTTATTTTATATTTCTTTTTGTTTAAAATGGAAAAAATGTTTGAATATTACGTTGGAACGTCCCAATGAAAACAACGGGTATAGAAAAAAATACGGTGATTGTTACTCGGACGTTGGTTTCACTTACATTATAATAGACAACGAAGAACGTCCTAAATGTGTTTATTTGTTTAAATGTATTAGATACCTATCGGTATGATTTTAAATAAATTAAAACGACATTTCGACACTAATCGTGGCACATTAATTAATAAAAAACCATGTTTATTTTACAAGACAATTTGGAAAACAATCGACCAGTTTTATGAAACAGACATGTGTTCTGACCAAAGCTCTTATAGCTTCTTAAAAAGTAGCGTTTCGTGTTGCTCAATGTAAAAAATAATCTCATACAAACGCTGAAGAAATTATTTTACCAGTAATTGATATGGTTTCTACTATGGTTGTCTAATAATACAATAAGTCGCAGAATTGAAATTTCAATGAAAATGTTTGAATATTTAAGTAACAAATATTAGTAATTGATTTACTCATGGGAGGCGCAATTATTATTTTTTATTTTTAGAGTACCGTGAATCAAAAAAGTTTACTATATACTGGTAATGTTTATTGTACTTGTTTTTTGTAAAAATATTTGTAGGGTACAGAAGGTTCGTTGCGCTGCTTTAAAAACAATTTAACTGAATTAACTACATTATTTTTTGCCATTTACCATGGTCATACTTGGAAAAAAATAAGTTTAGAGCAATACAGTTAATTTCGGGGAATTAATGATAAAAGCGTTTGCCGAGTTTTTTACGTATTGTATAATCTAACCTAATGATCAAAGTAAGATTTTGCGTTTTATGATCAAAAACTATTCGCGTTTGGTTAATTTTTCGACCAAGGCTCGAATCCGAATCGGTTTATTCAGGCGCCCAAACTCATTAGTCATTATCAGCCACGGAAACGTATATTGCAAAAAAAAAGAACCTTGAACAAATAAAAAACTCGATAAAACAATTGACGGAGACAATTACAGTAGAACACCGCGTACGGTTATGCGAACAATATTAGAACCCAAACATTATTTTATGTCGGTCAAAAAATCACCCGATAATGATAAAAGTTTTAATAATTTTTCACATATTTTTTTTTTTTTTTTTTTAGTTTACCCGTACCTAATAGAAAATTACCTATCGGGGAGCAATATTATATTAAAAAAAAAAAAAAACCAATATAAAAATGAGTCATCGGTGTAATGTTGTGTGTTTCAAAAGGGTCATAAATGACGTAACATTTTTCTTTATTGTTTTTTCTAGTATAACGGATATCCGGTCTTCTATAAACGAATTGGTTGGTTATAATAATACTTATAACTCGTTGAGAAATATAATTGAAATGTATGTATGATATTTAAAGAAATAAACAACTAGACGGAATATTAAATTGACACGATTATTGATATACCATTAGTGTGGTATCACACTAATGGTATATCAATAATCGTGAATGATAATGATGTGATAATACTCCTTGATAACGTTTAAGATACGGAATGAACACTTGGTACGTTCTACGGCAAAACAGTGACAATATATTATTTATTAACGGAAACGACTTCCGGTAATTTAACACAATTGATAAAAAATATTATCATCAATATTAATTCAATTTTAAAATCTATTAGTTTTTTTTTTTTCTTTTCTTTTCTTTTCTTTTCTTTTCTTTTCCATTTTCAATTTATATTAATTTAACTAATATCTCGTTCATATCCATTCATTCCCATGTATTGGTTTATTAGTTATACATGCCTATTTGTTTCAACATTGTGCGGATTCAATTGATAAAACATATGAGCAATATTCTGTCATCGGAATGGCTATGTACGTATAACAATAATATAACATGTAAAAACATATCATAAATAAACAATCTAATGCGAGAGGACGTGTTACAATTGGGGGAATGGTCCGAATTTTTAAAAAAAAAAAAACAGTAGTTTGGTTTTTTTTCTTTTTTAATTAACCCTTAAACAGCCTGCCTTCAGACACCATCAAACATTTCCAATTGTTTGTTTTTTTTTTAAGTGAATAATTAAGTATTTAATTTTTTTAATTCATTTTGCTAAAATGTATATAGATTTTATAGATGATATTAATATGAGTGTTGAATAAATGTAATTTGAATTTTGTTTAATTATAATTTATGCAATTTATTTATTTTTTTGTTTTTTTTTTGTTTTGTTTTTTTACACTGTGTACAAGTATGCGGTCTGATTAAGGGTAATATTGTAGATTATAACAGTTTAATACTAATATAATATATTTAATTGTTTTTTTTTTCAGGTTTGGATTCTCTAAGTACTGTTCAAAGTTACCCTTTAGTAATTTTAATGATGAAATTTAAATTCAAAAAATTATCTACAATGTAATTTGAATTTATTTCATTATGTGTTAAAACAATTGTATGTAAATCACAGTTTTAGTATCATTCCAATTAAATCTCATTATAGTCACCTGTATACAAACTTAAAATGATTTTTTGGATGTATTTTAAACGAATGCATATTCGAATCATATGTTTAGTACTTGTACCTTTAGTTTTCTTATACAATATCAATTTCCTCAGCAACCTAAATAAATTAATAAATACATCACAAAGACATTTAATATCTTGTTATTTTGAAAAGCAGCATACCAATTCTTTACTTGAATTAGATCCAAATGAAGTGACAGACAACAGTATTTTCTTTATTGAAACATCGTGTAATCACAAAAACGGAATTAATTTGAACCTGAGACAAGGCTGTGCTATTGAGTCTGCAGCTAATTTAAATCCAAATTTGAAAATTTTTGTACTGTTTGTTTCTGCTAATTTCGTAAATAATGGATCTGACGTTATTAATACGCTAAACACCTACAAAAATATTAATTTGAGATATATAGATTTTATTAGATATTCCGATAAAACACCATTACAAGACTTTGTGATGTCAAACACAATATTCACGAGTCATTGGCCAGTTTCTCATACCAGCGACCTATTGAGATATCTTACATTATGGAAATTCGGCGGGACATATTTGGATCTGGATGTAGTTTTAATGAAGTAAGTACTTTATTGTATTGTTAAAAAAAAAAAAAAAAAAAACTTAACCACCACTTTATTTATTGTTTAGGTCTTTAGAGGGTGTTACAAATTTCGTGAGCGCTGAATCCAACACATCGGTCGGGTCACTCGTATTGAATTTCGGTTTTGATAATATCGGAAAAATGATCGCAAATACCGCAGTCAATGATTTTGTTGATAACTATCATGGTAATAATTGGGGACACAATGGTCCCGGTGTTATTACTAGAGCGCTACAAAAAATTTGCAACACAAATGTGGTAAGTAAATAATATAAAAACACTTGAATACTTCTCTCACACCCTCCAAGGAGATGCATATCAATTTATCCTTTATTATTCTGTAATTATTTATTTATTTTGTGCAATAGAAATAGTTATACATGCAAGCGAATCTCTATTATTTGTATGAGCATATATTATTCCAACTAAAAAAAGTATACAAATTATAAACAATTATGATTAATTAATACATTTTTTTTGTCTAAGTTATATAAATTAATATTTATGAATTAAAAAAAATATATCTTGATTTTCAACTGCACATTTTTCTAAAAACGTTTGAATATTTATCGGCTATATTATTACTCACCCTGCAGAGTCCAGATTAATTACTAGTAGATAGATATAGATTTTTC
Source organism: Tuberolachnus salignus (assembly GCA_956483605.1). NCBI lineage: Eukaryota > Metazoa > Arthropoda > Insecta > Hemiptera > Aphididae > Tuberolachnus > Tuberolachnus salignus. Next base: position 20,404,889 of record OY101431.1, on the reverse strand, counting down.
TTCTTTCTTGTATACTAATCTGTTTTATTAATGTTCATTAATTCTAGTGTATTGTGTAAAAATTCAATAATTTAAAAGTTTTATTTTATCAATAAACACACAGTTAAAAAAAAAAAATGTAATATGGTCCGGACACCAAGAGGTCAAAGCTATAACAACACAATTGAATTAAACTAAATATGCGGGTATACTCAGTCTCCCTACAACCAAGCTATATAATTGCATTCAATCCTATTGTATCGTTTGTATCTCGGATTATTGTTATTATTATTTTTTTTTTCTTCAAGCTTTGCTATTGTGGAATTATTAATCTGAGTGTATTTAAGAGCATCTATTGCGCTATATTATTTATATTGTATTTTGATTAATAATAACGAGTACTTCCTCCTTATTAATATATATATATATATATATATATATATATATATATATATATATATTTTTTTTTATTTAGATAAAGGACATGAGCAAGCTCAAGTGCAAAGGATTCACAGTGTTCGGACCCGAAGTGTTTTGTCCAATAAGTTGGGAGAATTGGCGACTGTATTTCGATGAAAATAATAGCGAAAAAGTAATGCTTAAACTTAAAGACAGCGTGGGAATTCACGTATGGAATTTACATAGTAAAAACACAAACATTATAGTCGGTTCGAAACAACCGTATGGTTTAGTAGCCCAGAAATATTGTTCAAACATTTTTTCATTAGCCAATTATGTATTTTAATTATTTGTATCAAATGTACTTTGTTAATAAGTTATTTTTCGAACAATATCATATTGTTAAAAACCTCGGACTAGAGAAAATAATAATTATGTTTTCTATTGTATTCATACCATTAAGAACAAAATCCATTTTAACTTTTCTTTTTGCCTTTTATTTGGCAAGCTCAGTATTTTTCGAACAATATCATAGTTTTATGAACCTTCAACTAGTAAAAATAGTATTTAAGCTGGTCACACACGAGATGTTTTAATCGCGTTGTATCATACATCGTCATAATTATATTTTGTATATTATTTTAATTATTAGAAATCTATATATCTTTTCTATTTTTTTTATTTTTTTATTAGGAAAATAACATTTACAATCAGTACAATATTGGCACAATAAGCAAATTTGCAAAACAATATAAATATAATCATGAAAACGATGATAAGGGAGGCCATCCAATGATAGGACCCTTTATTAAGTACAATTTTTTTTAGGATTGAGTACCTAAATCAGGAGATCACGGCACCAGCGTCTTTTGAGACGACGTGGAGGGTCGTTCGGAAGCGTAAGAGAGTATTGATTTGAAACGAGTGGGTTGGAATGGAGAAATAATCTGGAGTGGAATTTTTTTGTAGTATGCTTTGGTAATGTTATCGACTGTCTCAATCTATATATTTAAAAATTAATTTCCGCATGTACGCCAGATCACCACGGGTGAGATAAGAAAGAATTTTAAAAATTTTAAAAAGTCACAATAGGTACCACATGTAATATGGATTTGGACGAAATTGAAGCCATAACCATTTTAACATTATTTTATTAACAACCACGCTCGATTAAAACGTCTTGTGTCTAACCAGTACCATTTTATTAATAATACCAAATAGAGTTATGTTATATTTGTTTAATATATAACCTACTCATTGTATCCATTACATTTCTATTACGTATAGACTCTAAATTATAATGATGAATATTTAATACAAATCATGGTAGCGAACATACTCCTCGATACACTCCTACAATGCAAATGCGTTTAGTACTTAAAATGTATATATAGTATCTATATATAAATATAGACAATAATATAGTAATTGTAAATAGCGAATTTATTAATGTCTAATATATTATATGATTTAAAGTAATTATGAAATAATTAAATATATTTTTTTAAATTTAATGTTAAAATAAATCAACTTAATATTAATCAAGTGCGAGGTCTGTTCAAAAAGTACCAGGACAAATGTTATCACTGCCAATAATCTACTCACGATAACGTTTCAAATTGTAAATAGATGTATTCCCCGTAAATTAGTGAATATTTAAACAAAACCCGAAGTCGTTATTTTATCTCAGTTTGATATTACACTTGGTTAAATCCAGTCAGTTTGTTTCGTTCGCCGTTTTCGACGTATCCAAAATTAACGAACAACGCGTGTGCATCAAGTTTTGCTTGAAACTTGGTAAAAATGGTTCAACAAATATGACTAAAACCGCTTTCGGGGATAATTCATTAAGTGGTTCCGTGCCTTTCGAGTATTTTAAACGAGAATTTTTGGCTGATAAAAAAATTGATGTGGTCCGTGGGCTCTCCCTATTCTCCTGATCAGGCCCTATGTGATTTTTTTTTTTTCTATTCCCAAGACTAAAATATGCGCTTAAAGGACAATGATTTCATGATGTAAAAGGGAATTAAAGTGAACAATAGAACTCATAGCTTTGACTTTGTAACAGTTCCAAAGTCCTTTTGAAAAATAGCAATATCGTCCGGAGGAGCGTATTTTGAAGGAGATATATTTAAATAATATATAACTTCATTTTTGTAATTATTAAAAATAAAATCCTGGTACTTTTTGAACAGACCTCGTATATATTTATTTTTGTATACCGAGTACATATTAAAAATTATATTTTTATTTTGAACTGTATTTAACTTGGAAAATTGTATTTGGACAATTTAATACTGAAACAATAAACTCAGTTGGAGATGTCCATCTCAAATCTTATCATGTCTGTGTATGTATAATTTCTTACTATGTGTAATAGTCTCCTCGGTAGTATAGTGGTAAGTATCCCCGTCCGTCACGCGGGAGACCGGGGTTCGATTCCTCGCCGTGGAGGAACATTTTTCTATTTGGTTATATGGTATACAGCTCTGGGGCACTGCCAAAAAATCAAACACACAAAAAATACAAGTGTTCCAATCAAAAATCATCAACTCATGCCCCTCCTTATATCTCAAACCACACCTTTCATACAGATCTCCACATTCCTAAAGTCACCGAAACAGCCAAGTTATACTACTACAAATTCAGAAATCGCCTTCAAAATCACACCAAACCCCATGTTAAAAAATTACTATCCATCTCCATTCCCGGACCCCCCCCCCCAGAAGACTCAAGCGTCAATGACCCTGAGACCTAATTGATTAAAACAAAATAATAATTAAATTCATACCGAAGTACCTTCACTGGTTGGTTCTTCCTACAAGTCACGCAAGCCGCCACATTTAAATAAATAACATCAATTATGCTTATTATACGAATTTATGTATAGATTATGTAATTTTGAAATAAAATTTAAAAAAAAAAATTGTGTAATAGCCGAAGATTAAATCATATTTGGTTAAAAATAAATCGAAATAATAAGAAAATTCAATATATCAAAATGTTTTTCTGTGCGATCTATGAAATCAATTGTATCAAAGGCACTACGGGGTAATTAATTTCAAGGAACTGGCGTGGTCATCCCTCAAACTACTGTATGACTGAAAATGTACAAGGCAAATTTCACTAATATTTAAAAACTATTAGGATATTTGACGTTAAAATAAATTAACGTGTCCGTTAATTTATGTGCCATGATTTGATGATCAAATTAGTTTTATCGGTTCCATTATACAAATTTGTAAGTTTTTTTTCTGCCGTTTTCTTATTTGAAACGATAATTGTGAAACAAGTTATTTCCTAAAAATATCATACCTATCGGTGCTGGATTAAATATTGTTTTCTAAATTTTATTGATTTTTAACTACAAAATTGTTCGTATTTTTAACTAAATATACTTTGTAATTTGACGAAATGTATAACTTATTTACAAGCTCACCCACCAGCAAAACCAATTTTATCCACATATAATTTTTTTTTTCTTAAAACAACAGATAATTTTAATTATTCTTATGGCAATTTCCAGAATAGCAGAATCTACTAATAATTTTCTAAAAGTATCTCCTTTCATTTATAGCTAATTTATTTCACTACAATTAACACATACTCAACATTTTAATATTAAAACAACTATTGATCTTAATGAATAACAAAATGTATTCTAACAATGAATACATTTTACAATTTTACGGTACAAAATAAATTATGTAATTGCGCATCATAAAGATAATAGTTAATTTTGATTTAGTATGTATAATTCTTGAAATTAGTTTCATGGTTTTCTTTTAGATATGGTATCGATAATGTTTTCAGAAAAGTTCGGTAGAAGATTTATGTATTTTTTGAAGCATGTTGATGCACATGTCTGCACTTCGTTCATGTATTTGTTTACCTAAGAAAAAAAAATATATATGCAATTATTTTTATTTTTCCCAGTATCACTGATGATAATAATAGTATATATTTGTACGATATTATAAATTTATATTACTAGTTTTTTCAAAACTAAAATAAATTATTTAACTATGGATTTTATGGATACAGATAGATTATAAAATATTATATTTAAATTAGAATACATTGATAAAAAAAAAAAAAGTTTAATTATTAAATTTATATCACTCAATTAATTAAATTTTGTTAGCAAAATACATTGGTACTCAAAAGATATTCCTTTTCCAATTCAAAACATTTAAAATTGTATTTCTATTTATTGTTAACTTGTTTATTTCATAAATATGTAATGTATTTTTTTTTTTTTTTTAACTAGAACAGTTTTTAAATCCAATATTTTTAGTAAAGACCAAATATAATATTTAACATTAATTGCACACATGTGTGTTTATGACATCGGTATTAAAATTTTGAAGTAGAAATAATTCTACTTATGATATAAATTTACAAAAAAATATTATTAAAAACTATGGTGTTGCAATAGAATTGAGTACATTAAACTGCAATCTGACTAACTGTGGGTGAAAGATAATTATTATTATTTAATCATTACTGGCTACTTATCATATGGGATACTAGGAGAAAATCCAACAATGTATATACATACATCATTACGGTCTTTGCCCATTTTATCAGCAACAGTATCATTACAATCTTGTACACAGTTTTGTATTCTTTGCTGAAATAAAAATACACGATACACATTAACAAATTGTAATCATTACATAATATTATACTTAAACATTGTAATAACGATTGTACCTGCCACTTGTTGAACTCATTTTGAACATGGCCCTGAGCCCAAATGTACTCTCTTGAGCAATTGTTGTTGCAGATTTCCAATGTTTTAATGTTATTTTTAGTGTCCTTGCAACAATTAATGGAGCACTGGAGCATCTGAATCTGTATAAAATGAAAATAATATATTATACATTTGAAATAAGTATTATTATTATTATTATTATTTTTTTTTTGAGTAAGAAAATTGGTATTAACTGAATTGATATTGAAATTTATTGAGTACATAGAAAACAATATCTTTTAGTATTCATTATAAAATAAAGAGTAATCCTTAAATGCCTGTTATATTTTACAGTCAATAATGAACTACAAGTTTTTTTTTTTTTTTTTTATATTCGATTAGCCGAATTATTTCACGGGCTCATGTTAAAAATGTAGTGATACAATAAGTATAAAAGAGATGACAAATTTTAAAATTCAACAGCAATGAATTCAATTAAACGGACTTATAATTGTAAATTATTATTTCCTGTTCAAATGGTGTGCTAAAAAAAAATTAACTGCGCCATTGAGATTTATTGTCACTTGGTTTTCTTTAAAAGTTTGTTTATTTTCTCCTAAAATAATTGGTGGTGCAATAAAAAAAAAAAATACAAACTAAACAATGGATTCGATTAAGTTAACCAATTTTTTTATTTAGCATTTTAAAAGGAGAATCATTGTTTCCTGGTCATTTATCTTTTAAATGGGGTACTTTCTGTTCTGTGACAACTAAATTAAATAATAACAACTGTTTAAAAATGATCTGTGTCACCAAAGTAACCAGGAAATAAAGAAATACAAATTAATTTGTCCATAATAAAATATCGAAAATCAAATGTGTAAACCATCTTTAAATTTCGAAATATGATTATTATTTCAACATTAAACTCATATAAAATTTGGTTTATCATCACAAAAGTGGAAGAAAACTTCTATTGTAATTCCAGAAGAAATGCTCACCGATCAAGAAATTTAGCATATTCAAAAAGATGTTTTTTTTTTTTTTTGTTCTTATTTTAATTTTACTACTTTTTTTTTTTGCGAATCCAACGTGTAACAAGAAATATTTTGTCAAAATATCTATTTAACGGTGAAACACTTGACAGAAAAATTATAATTTTTTTGACAAGTTTAGTAAACAGAAACAGAAAATTGTATAATAAATGTCAAACGTTTCTAAAGATAGAAAGACATTGGATACAAATTCTTGGATACCTATTCTTAAAGATTAAAAAAAATAACATATTTTATTACTATTAGGAAGGGTTGCTGTACTCGCCACCTGAAGTATAACTCAACGGTATTTCCAAGTGGAGGGTGTATTGCCAGTACATAAAAAAAAAAAAAGAAAAAAAAAAGAATGAGAAGTTGCTGTTGAAATAAAAATCGAATTTCATCAAAGAAATAAAAAAAGCGGTCTAGTATGCACCGACAACTTAATATTCAGACGTACAAACAGTTTGGTATGCATAGTTTTTATTTACGCGCACTATCTTAGACCTGGCGGTGTAAACTATAAATTATTATTATTATTGCGTTAAGGTGCACGAATACAGTAGTTTTAAACCTAATAAAATATAAACGATTTTTTTTTTTACTTAGATAAAGTCATTTTTTTTAATTTTTTTTACAGAAATATAAACAATTTACATGTAACGTCCTCAAACATTTTCTATCAATGTCATTCAAAACATCCATAGCGGCTTTCTGTAAACGATCTTGTTCTTCGTCCATTTTAACACTGTTAACAGAAAAACGGAAAAAATAAAATAAAATAAGTAATACATGATGTTTGTCATGTTGACATCTTCACCGTATCATAAACATCATAAAAATTTGGTACTCACGTCTGCGAATTTGAAAACAATATCAAGACTTCTGCACTCTATGGCAAACCCAAGAAATCGTCCGAATCACTAACAGCGATGTCGCTAAAACGGATTTAGAAATTTTAGATGAATCGGCAAACGGTCCGCACTACTGTAGTTCAGACAGGGCGATTATTACGTGCGCTTGTGTACCTAATGATTTTTTACTGCACGATAAGAAAGTGGTTTAGGACAATTGGTCACTGGAGCAAAACGCCATAAGCCACAGAGAAAATCGATCGGACGTCGGACATATTAAAATGATTTGTTCGCAAAAACAAAAAAAATTTCCTAAAATCGACTTATTTTATTTTATGACGACTCGTACAACGAAATTCGATAGATAAGCCGTTCAATTAATAAAAACCTGTGGGGGAAAAAATCGTGGACCTAGCGTCGTTTCGGCCGAATGTACGACACGGTCGGCGTGTACTTTTATGGTCCGCCGGGACTTTGGCGAGTGAATTTACTCGACGGATTCATACAATAATTAAATAGTTTAACACCTACTGTACCCGGCTCGGTATTCGTTTTTACGCAACCGCACTCTGTATATAGTGGTAACGGTATCAACCACAGTTATCAATACAATCACAATAACGACACTATCAACAATGTGGCGCGTGTTTGTACCGTTCCGCGTTTAGCGAAGAGGACAATTGTAATTCGCGCTGTTTCTACGCCTCGGAGGACTGCGGGCAGCTGAACGGCAAAACTACGGAGCCGCGGCATTTATTACCCAGCGCGGAACTTGAACGGTGACGACGGTGAGCGCCACGCAAAATTCACGAAAACGGCGGGCGCCGATTACCGCCAACGTATTCTCGAACGACGGACGGACGGACGGGCCGACCAAGTGGCGATCGCAGACAACCAGAGGTAAAACCGCACGGTCACCTTCGCCGCGCCTAGCCGCACGTCGGAGACGGACGGCTGCGGGTTAAAGTCGTTGTCGACGTCTCGGCGGTGGCCGACATTGCTGCGCGGCTGACGAGTGCGGCCCGCCCGTCGCGCAGGCGTGACGCCGCCGAAACGGGACCGTTTATTCTACGAAACGGGCGGCGTACGGGCCACAGCAGATACGAGGCGGCCGCTCGCGCCCCGACGAAATCTGTCCGCCGTCGTCGTCGTCGTCTTCGTGTTCGTCTTCGTCGTCTTCGTCTTAACTCACACCCCCTCACCCTCCCCCCACCGTCACTCGTTACGATGACCGCGAGCGCTCGCCCTCGGTTTTCCCTCGTGTCTTTTTCGCAATCATTCGGTTATTTAACGGCGGCGCCCAGATGACCGAACAACGGACGAGTGTATGATTAGTTAACGGGGACAATTTCGTCCGTGAAAATCGAAAGTTGGACCGCCCCAAGGACGGCGGCGGCCTGTGGTGCGCCGTAAAGTGTACAAATGACGACATTGGCGACAAACTTTTTTTTTTTTTATTGAAATACCATCTGTAATAATAATAATAATACCTACCGTTTTTTTTTATTAAAAAAATCCAATACCGTTTATCCAAAACGACAAGACCGTGGATTATATAATTATCAATCTGTAGATTCTTAAAATTGTTATGTCGTCCGTCGTGTCCGCGCACATTATTATAAATACGAAACAGCGGTTACGGTGGTGTATACGGTAGGTTGGTGTGTCCGTGGTGTGTTTAGTCGGTCGGTCGGTAATGTATAATCTATATTATAAAAAAAAAATATATATATTAAATATTTTTCCGGTAATGATATACTTTGAATTTCTATAGTATTGATATTATTTTTTAATAATTATTGTTACTTGCTTTTTCTTTATTTTGTTTTTGTGCCGATATCATGGGTTCATTGTCATGTACAAATCACAACAAACTAATTACCTACTAGTTTCTCCAATAGTTTTCGAATATTGGTCTATTAAAGTAACAATTGTGTTACAGGGCAAATAGTATTTAATTACTATTGAAAGGCAGATAAAATATCGGTTTTGTGGTTGACAATCCCAATCTGTTGTCGTGGCCTTTTTTTTTGTCAAATTGTTGATATATAGATCCGTGTAGTATTTTAGTTAGCATTCTAAAAGGAACCTACCAAAGTCATTGTGATATGATGACCTTATGTCCTAGTTAATCGTGGGTCACCTTTTGTTCTGATGCAACCGATTGGCTACCAGCCGTTACTGTCCCACAGAAAATCTAGAAAATCATTTTTGAGTTTTGGCGTTTCCTGTTAAATTCTGACTTTTAATCTGTTCATAAAATATTTTCTAGTTTTTTGTTTTCAATGTGTTTCAATAGTATTTCATTAAAATTATCTAAATTTTGTGGTATTAACATATTGCTATATTTTTCTTTGCGGTTGATTTAAACATTTGTAACTCAATGCTATTCAAATTACTCAATTAACTATTTATTAAATTAACCTATAATGTAATATTTCATAAAATATATATATATATATATATATATATTTTTTTTTTTAATTTTAACAAAATCATTATTTGTAAAAAATATCGAGTATTTGGACCTTAGTAGTATAGTTAATAATGATAGTTGTGTTGTAGGTAGAAAATATATTTGTTTTATTATAAACAGGAATAGTGGCCAACATAATTTAAACCTTAAATGTTTAAAGTCCATATTGTAATCTTTGTACAAGTCAGTAATTTGTATATAAGCATTGCAACAACTCTATTGTTTTAAAATTATTGTCTCGGAATGTAACAACGATCATAGTGCAAGTACCTACAATTATTGCTATTGAAATTCAAATTCAATCAAATTCTCACTTTTATTTTAAATAGCATTGTATTTTGTTTATGTATATATGGTATCAATTGGTTGATAAAATTGAATGGTCCCATTCTGTTGAATGTGATTACATATATATTTATTATTTTATTTGTATGCTTTGTTTTGTTTTGTACACTAAATTTATATTTTTACTTCTATAGATAGTTAGTAAGAATTTTAATTTAAAATAGAAAAATATTTTATTTATTTCAAAAATATCATAATAACATTTTTATATTTGTTATAATTTGTAATATTTAATTTTTTTTTATTTTTTTTTTTCTAAATTGAATATTTACAAAGATAAAATATGTGTTTTGTTTCAGATTAAACAAACAAAAAAAAAAACACTCAATTTTGAAAACAGACTTTAAATTTAATAATTACTTTTATTGAAATTATTTCATATAAAAAAATCTGTCAACACGAACATCCTACTAGCATGGCTACTACCGAAGATATCGATGAAGCCGAGCAACTTAGATGTTTGGCATTGAAATCTATGGTGAAACGGTCAATAAGAAAAAATTCTAAAATGAAATCTGAAGAACCTGATGATCAAGATATACTTTTATTACGAGCAGCAGCTCTCAAGACAATTAATCATAAAAAAAATACCAAAAATGGTTTATTAGTAGTCGATAAGGATCAAAAGTTAACAAAAAATAAATTACATAATGGGAGAAAAAGAACTCTAAGTAATAATAAATTTTTGAAAATTAAAAAGAAAATCAAGCTTAATGAAAGTAGGAACAGGTATTACAACAATAACACTACTATAAGTACTGTAGATATCATCGAGGAGAACACTCAGAAAGAATTACCTGTTGAAGACATAAAATACAATACTGAAATAAAAGAAGACATTGTATTTAAATCTAAACCTAAAACCGAATCTCAGATTAAATCTATCGCCGATACAAAAGAAGACTTAAAGAAAATTATTAGAAACGGTAGTATACAGCTTTCAAATTTAGATTCGGATAAATTTAACGAAACAATGGTATTACAAATAACATTCAGTTCATCAGAAAGTGACGATTCGTCAGACTGTGACATCACTAAACCAAATGTATGTGAATTTTCAATAAGCTAAATTTTGTACCTTTTTTATATGTTTTATTTTAGATTCTGAGCGAGGATTGATTGGTTTGGTATTTTTTTTGATTTTCGTTGAAGTTTTCTTAATAATTGGAAAAACTTGGCAATAATGGTTTCATTATTTTCAATTTTTTCCTTTTGTCGTTACTTGATTAAAAATACATGGCATTTTTTACAGAATATTAATATTAAGACCTTTCTTAGGTTGGACAAATTTTTAAAACATTTTGGGCATTTTAAGTTTTTAAGTTTTGTTTGAATAAAACAGTTTTGGCCGAACAGAAACTCACGATAATCTGACACAAGATGGTTCATCGTAATTTGTATATTTAATGGTGAATAAGAAAAAAATCGAGGGTAATGTAATAAATCTATTTTATATAAGCTTTAAACTTAAATTTTGATGAAAATCTTAAAAATTACGTTACTTTGCTCAGAATCGTTTTATGTTTTATGCTGCGTACGGATATAATTTAAATTCCCCTCTATATCCTTATACTTGTACAAATTTCTATTTATTTTAACCCAATCTAATTAGATAATACAGAAAGACGACGCAGAAACAAATATTAACGCCGATGACTTAATACCACAAGTGTCCGTAAATAGTAGCAGCTCTGATACTGTCGATATTACATCAAAAGACCATGATAGGTATGAATTTTGATTTATTATTATTTATTTATTTATTTATTTTCCCGATGTAGTGTATATAAGTTATTATTAAATAACTATTGTAATTTTATTTTAACCTATTTATATTGTTAAAATTTTATTTGATATTAATACTAGTAGGCGATGCGCTTAACTAACCAAAGGCCACAAAACAAGTGGATGATATGTATTTCCATATGGAAATAATATGGAATAGAGAATTCAGCTCAAATAAACAACACACACAATGTGTCTCCATGAGTTACCGTATTATTTCTATATACTAATTTTATGTCAATAACTTCTTTTTTTTTTGTAATGTGGCCCGCGTTTTATTTTGGTATCAATTTAATTTAATCGCCTACTTTAAATATCAATTACTCTTTTTTATCCCAAGACTAATTGTAGGTTTTTGTTTACATTAATTACTGTTGCTCTGTCTAATAGTTAAAGTAACAATGTAACAAATATAGCATTTGAAATTTTTTGTTTCCTTATGCCTACTTAATTAAGATATTTCTAATGTATTAAATTAGAAACTAGTTTAGTAACAATAAAAAAAAAAAAAATTAAAAAAAATAGTTCATGTGTACATAGCATATACGCAGGGTTTGGATTTACAATTTGTAATTCTCCCAGTGCAAAATTCCAATCATGGTCTTTTGTTTTGATATAAATAACTGATATATACACTCAATATGATGAAATATTAATTTTTTTTTTTTTTTTACATTTAAATCGATTTACACAATAATGAATATATTTTATTATAAGTTATATACCAATTATTTGTGAAAGTTTGTTTGTTTTTTTTTCTCTTTTGTTTTTTTAAAGATTAAAAAATCTTATGCAAAAGCTAGTTGGGTTAATGCAACATTGCGAAACTGATATCGAAAACCGTGACCAGCAAATAAAAATAATTTTGGAAGCGTATTCAAAGTATCAAAACTATAGTAAGTCGATGTATTCTATAATCGAGTCTATGAAAGAAATTCGTGACGAATTAGCAAGTGATGATGGTTCTGTAGATATAATAATCGCCGAATGATTAATTCCAATACAAAGCCAAAGTTCAAACTTAATAAATTAAAATAAAAACTGTATAGATAATATAGGTACCTATCTATATTCTTGTTTTATATATATTGTTATGTTATGGTGTTTATTGTACATTTTGTGATAGCAATACCAAAAAAAAACAATAAACCACTAGTATATTATGACTGTGATTGTTATTATTAATTGTTTTATTACAGGCAAATCTTAATATTATAACGTTAGACAATAATTGGTTAAGTTATCAATATTTGATTGTTATTGCCATATTTTATTTTAGACTAAGAGTTGATATTTTGTTTTTAATAAAAATTTTTAAAAAAATGTTGGTAATAACTGTTCTAAGAATATGTTTTATTATTGTTGATATATGCTAAAATAGTTATGATAAAACACCAAAACTCAAGTTTATTTTATAATGATAAAGAAAATGGGTATTTATTATATTGGAAACTGTGAGAGAAAAATACTAATTTATTTTTAATATTAAGGTACCTGAAGAAAAATATTTTTTTAAATTGATTGTCTACTTTGTTTTATCATTTTAATTATAAAAATAAAAAAAATTGTACTATTAAATTGTGATAAAACCATACAAGAGTATAATCGGTATAATTATTAATGTATATTCAAGGAATATTGTTATTTTATATTTTAATATGAATATGTTTAATGTTGTTTTATATGTCTACTGTTACTATAGGCAACTATTCCATTCCGCAAGTGTATACCTCACTTAAATTTAAGGAATATTGTAAAAAAAAAAAATTTGCATATTAAAGCATATATTGTTGAATTAGTTTTGCATATTTTTATAATTTTTAAAAAATATTAGCATCATATTTTAGGCAGTTTAATCGAACATACAAATCATATTTGTGTTATCAGAAATGGGGGGGAAGGAACTCAATGATACTCGGCCGCGCTCTACCACTGACTTGACTTCAAAAGAGAGAGTTCTCTTTATCATACAGAAATTCAGCACACGGCACTAGACTTCAAATTCTAAAACCTCAAGTATATTGTACATATTAGTTAAAAATTATGTTTACATGATTAATATTATGCAGCAACGCACATTATGTTAATGGTCATTATAAACAAATAAATTATAGTTACTCACCTTTATTCGTTGTCATTCAAATATTAAAATGAAAACTTAGCGTTTACCAATTATAAGAACATATTCATGTAAAACAACGAGACATTTTGGAAAGTAATAAGAGTCCTCCTTTACTTACAGCCAAAACACAGATTAAAAGGACATTCATCATAGTTATAATATTTTCAACATTGATATAGTAAAATGGTACTCCTATATTAGTAGCAATGTGTATTGTTTTTGGTATGGTGAGTTAAACTTAAAATGGGTCAAAAGAATACAATTTTAATTACCTTATTTTTCACTTTTCAGTAGCGTTCTGATCAGAGCCATTTATATTTGTTAAACGATTGAAATTTTCCCAGATTTCCCTCCACAATTCACTTTTATCAGCCATTCTGTAGTACTTTAGAATTTAACTATATTAATTTTTGTCTCCACACGTTTATCAAATTTAGTTATTTTTATTCTTTTAAACTTGGTCATACTTTATCATGCCAAATATGTTTAATATACCTATTTTTAATCCAACAAAAAAAAAAAAAAAAATTAAAGTAGATACTGAATTTATATGTTATTCATTTTTGCTGACCATATGTTATGGAACCCATATCAAGACAACAGTATAGTTAAAAATAGACAATATTACTTTTGTAAATTGCCCACAACTAGAGAAGTTAAAATAAAAGGAAAAAAATAAATACACAAAAAATTTATTATAAAGGATACCAATTATATTTTTTGATTACTACATAAATACACAATCTGGATTATGTTTTACTTAATAGAGCGATACATCAAACCGATAACTATTCAAAGAGGATATAAATAGTAAGTAAAAAAACATTGCTAGAATCATAAATTACATACAGGTATGTAATATATTGTTATTATTATTATGCATTCATTTATAGGTATAGTAATATTGATATTTTAAATTACATACAAAAATTTGATTTTGAGATTTGCATTATATTATTACACATTTTATTTACTTCATTAGAAAAAAATAAAAATTAAAGAACTTAGTTGTAATAAGATCTGAGGACTAGAAAATGTAACAATTAAAAAACTTTATATTAATAATAAGCAGACTGAAATTTATTATTAATGCAGAAAGAATATAATTCTGGAAATTGATGAGAAAAAACTTTATTTACTTTTCATACAAACTTAAGCAAATTTTTTTTTTTTTTAATAATTGATCGAATGTAGCAATATAAAATATAATAAATACAATAAAAATGTTAAAATCCTAACTTTTTCACACAATATTAATTATTATTATAAACATACAAAGCTTAGGAATAACATTATGGGTTATTACAGTAGATTATTATAGTTTATACACATATTATTAATACCATTTGATTTTATTAAAAATAATCATTAGAATAATAGACTATGAGAGTAAAATAATTTTGATCTTATAAATATAAATTGTTAAATTCATTATGTTTGGTCACTCATAAATATCACAATGATAATATTAATATGTATATTTTATAATAGTGTATTAAAAAAAAAAAAAAACATAATATTCAAAATAGAAATATCGTTTATTTAAAGTAAAATAATTTCATGACTTATGAATAAAAAATATGACAGTAAAAATACAGTAGTTACTAAGTTAAATACAAATTTAAAAAGTTTTTATTAAAGGGATACATATATATTTTTTTTTTCCATACCTAGAACAAGACTTAATTTTGTTTTCGAATAGCTTCAGAGAACATTTTTTTATAAATATTTTTTTATATTAAAATATATTGAGTTTTATTGGTATAATCCTAAATAACATTAATTATGTATAAACTTGTTTGGTAATTATAATTTAATAATAATAATTATGAAATTTATAGATATTTATTTTTATGGTAGTCTTGTTCTCGGTGAACTTCAATGTTTTATTTTTCGTTGCACTGTAAATTGTGTTAATATATAATATATAAAATGAAGAATAATAACTGTTAAAACTAGTAATGATTATATATTATTATGCAATATATTATTAAAAAGAAAAATGTAATATTTAAGTTATTGAAAAATAACAATGTATTCAAAATTATAAAATACCCAAGTGGTATAATTACTAAAGCAAATCAAATTTATCGAAAAATTTATATGGGAAGGTAGCATGAAAAATTACGGATAAGTTTAACACAAAACAAAGTTGATTTAAGTAGTATCACAACTGTACCTTATATTATTATTACATATTATCATAATAAAAAGTATGATTCCACTTACATTCATTCAATAACCATGCGCGATTAAATGATCACCAAGTTTTTCAACAACCAATGCAGCCTGTTGTGGTTGGACCGGATCTTCATACAATGACACAACAATAGCTGTAGGGTAAAGCAAAAAAAAATTATTAGTAACATAAAACTGTAAATAATGTATAAAATATTGAACAAATGATTCAGTATCATTAAACTACAACATTCAAATCATTTTGATCAATTTATAAAAATAAAAAAAAAAACCATCAAGAAATAGTTTTAAAAATATACACAAGAAAAAATGTATTATTATAATACAGGTACTTTAGACAAAAATCTGAATTAACTTATAAGCCAAAGTATTGTATGGACATTCCATGGAGTAATAGGCTACAATTAATGGAATAACCAGTGTTGAAAACTATTACTTAGACCCCGTGGGTGTAAAGGCAAGACAGAACACTTGTCCCCACCCTCTGAAAAATTAATATAAACTTAAAAATTATAAAAAAATTTATTGACAACTTACACCAAACTTTGCTATCCAAACCATGTATCGAATAATGGACTTTTTTTTTTTTGCTAATATATAAGAAATCTGCCTACTTAATTACATTGTTACATTTGTACAGTATCAACTATCAAGTATTTTGCCCCTGCCCCCTCTCACCAATGTATGCTAGAAACTTACATTTTATGGAATTATAAGATTTTAAAACAAAAATGTATAGGATTAATGATTGCTCATAAGTTTTCAAAATATTGTAATTCCTATAAATATCTGAACCCCAAAATTATGAGAAATCCAACAAATGTCTGTAATTGAAGTGGTGTAATTTGTCAAAATATTAATATCTCCAAAAATAAAATAAAAGACTTCCAATAAATGCAACTCCGATCTAAAATATTTCAATTACAATCACAAGGCTACTATATTATATTCCGATAATAATTTTTTCAAATAGTGTATGATTATTTGATTACATAAAAACATATGGTTTCATTTGTTAATATTTCAATGAAATTGGACACTCTGAACTTTTACAAGGGGAACAAAATAGCTTTTTTTTTTTTTTTTAAGTCTTGATTAAATTAATAAATTTAAATTTTCTATGTAAAAATATAATAAAATAAAGAAAATAATAATTTCCTAATCACGATAAAATAATAACATACCACCTAAATCAATCAATAGAATTTGGATTACTTACTTAGCCAGCAGTTAGTTTATACTCGCACATAATATTAGATTAAATCAAATATAAAAAAAAAACAACATTATATTTAAGTATATACACTAAAATATAATATAATGTACACCAAATTTAGTAATAATGTAAGTTCTTAATTTCATATACTTAGATAACTTACTTTGTGTAGTTTTCACACAGTGAGCTCCTATTTTTCCTTGTTTAGCCCGTATAACTTTCTCAGTACCCGATAAATAAATGTAGCGAGTGTTTGCCAATGTTATGCCAGAAGATGTTAATGTATCTTGATTATCAAAACCCAAAGCGATTTTGGTTAATTCTTCTTTGGATACCTAATAAATAAAATAATAGAATTTAATAATAATAATAATTTTCACTACATATCCACTAAGTAGCCAAGTAATATGTATTATTATGATCGGCAAATGGCTACAGCCATATTGCTGCCTTCTTAATATGTTTGAATGAGCTGTTCTCAGGAACTATCAGTTTGATTTGAAACATTATTTTTACGTGATAGCCTGGTTAACGAATGAGGAAGATTATAGTATATTTAAAAAAAAAAAAATGTACTAATACCTCACATTCCAATGATTCCCCCACTGATTTTTCATTTAGTTTTAAAATAATATAAATTTCCCATTAAGGTATTTTACAGTCACTCAAAGTGCAGGGGCAAACTTAACTCTTTGAGTAATGGTGTGGTTAACTAAGTTAACCGCCAGGTTTTTAAATTCTTCAATGGTTGTAAAATAAGGATAACCGCTTTAATTTATTAAAATGTAACTACTAGATTTTTTAACATTTTATTTAATTCAATAATGTGCATGGGCAAAGCTGCACAGGACAGCTAGTAATTAATAAAAAGTAATATTAATAATTAGAAAACAATTGTAACATGGTAGGTATGCTGTAAGTAAAGTTAATATAATAGATAATATTTCAATCAAACGCAAAAAAGGCATAGGTAAATTGAAGAAAATATTAAATGTACCTATTTAATTGTATTATGTTATTCACCTGACCTTATTCTATTTGACAATTCACATATATTACTAACAATCAAATAAATGTAATAGGAAATATAAATATATAATAATATGCATAACAAATAAATAAAACTTAAATGTTATATTTATTTGTATTGCATACATATTTATATTATATTGGGTATTAATCTCTAAAACAATTTTTGCTTTTTTTATATTTCAATAGACAACTTATATATTTGTTTTGAAAATATTTAAATATAACTGATAGATAGTTTAGTAGTACAACCATTTATTTTTGTATACAATATTTATAATCTATGCCCTGGAGCACAAAACTAATATGTGATGTAAGATTAAAATGCAATTATAATTACTACTTCTACATGATATAAGATAAATCAACCTTCAACCATAAGCGAATTTAGATAGATATTTATTAATTATTTTATTTCTATATAAAAAACCAATTTGGTTAGGTTAGGTCTTCGAGATTGTAAGAAGTGCAAGTGCTGATACAGGAGAGGACTTTATATAAAGAAATAAATAAAAATAGAAAACAATTTTAAAAGAAGAAATTTTACCTTCTTGTAAAATACGATTTTTTTTTTTAATAACATTAAGGTTTTACTTTGAACATAATGTTAACATTTTTTGTGTTGAAAATTATTTTTTTATTGAATATTACTCGTACATTATGTACCTATTAAATTTTTTTTTTAAAACTCATTACACTGCAATGAAAGTTCTGCATTGCGTAATATTTAACTATATTGCTGAGAGGAGGTACTCTTGAAGTTAAATAGACCTTGAAAAAATGACACATATTTTATATAATAACAATCACTTAAATGACTAAATAAGGTACTAACTTGTGCCGTTCAGAATCTAATTATTAAAATTATATTTTCTAGTGTAACCTATTATTATGTTGATTTTTAAAATAGTACTCCTTAATATTTTAGACGTTTAGTTTAGCGCTCGGTGCGCTGAAATTCGCTGTGCTGTAATTAACAAATTAATAATAAATAAAAAAAATCTCTTAGCAAAACAGTTGGGAATCTAGCGAAAATTGGTCAAATAAAGTAGAAATTTTATTTGGAGGGAGGGGGAAGTTAATAAATTTCAATCTCCCGGCCTGAATTTGTTTCCCACTCCGCCGCCCCTGCCTGCATACCACGGCGGTATTGCATGTTATTCATTATTTCGTCGACAAAGTGGGTACACCAATCTAGGTCGCGCTCCGGGCAAAGAGCCGAAAGTTAGGTTATGTAAGCCGTAAAAACAACACAATTGGAATCTAATAAAACGAATCCGGTAGATAAATCGTACGGGTACGGCAACGAAACGTATTTCCCTAGTGGCCTAGTCCCTGGACGCGCGATGTCGGCGGGCGGGACGGCGGGAAGGGCGGGTTGGTGCGCGGACAAAAAGTTTTCGAGGGGGTGTCCGTCGTGCCGTGCCTTGACGAAAACGGCCAAATCGCGGAGACAACGGACGGACGGACGGTCCCCTCTCCCACCCACCCCCCCGACCACGTGTGCGCACACGCCGCCGATACCCGGGCGTTATATAATTATATACTCACGTCGAATCCATCGGACTTGGCCCAGACGTTGCCGTCGTGTCCGGCGATCGCCGCTTTGGTGACACACCTGGAGGCCAACAAATGCTTGTCGACGTAATCTTGCCAAGACGACATGATGATGCGTTGTGCGTTACGGGAGCGGAAGGCGAAATGCAAAAAAATATTAATCGGGTATTGGGGGTTTGTGCGTGCGGACACCGGGCGGCGACGGCGACGACAGCGGCGGCGGCGGTGCTTGTCTCGTCGGTCTTGCGGTGCGAGTGGTGTCCCGGTAACGGAAAACCAGGAACGGCGGTGTGACGGTCGCGCGCGAGACGGCAGTGGTGAACAGAAACGAGCCGGGGAAAAACGAGTGAGGAGAGAAAAAAAAAAAAAAAGACGGAAAAGAACGAAAGTGACCGGATGACTATGGCAGACGGCAGCGGTCGGTGGTGCTGATGTGTGAGTATGCGGCCGGTCGTGCGCGTGCGCGTCTGATTGAGTGCGCGTGCGCGTGTGCGAGCGACGATATGCCGTCGTGTGGAAAGACACCCAGCGGCTGCGTAGATATTGGGAATAAAAAAAAAAAAAAAATAAAAAAAATAAAGAACAAAACGATGACGACGAGGAAAAAAAAAACAACCGACCAATTGACGTACGCGCGTACCAACGCACAGTGTTGCACGGTACTGTAGTCCGAAATAATTGTAGTCGTACAATATTAGTATAATAATTACGCAATATTATTATCTGAGCACGAATTTGAAATTTGAATTGAAAACTATCATTTTTTTTTTTTTGTTTCTTTTCCTCATCGTTATACCGTCTTGGCGCAACTATGACGGCGCACAGGAGACTCTCGTGCACACCCCCCCAAATAATATAAAAACCCTTTTCTAAAATCACGATTTGATTGTTTTTATGTAAATATTAATAATATTATCAATATTGATATTACGAACATTTCGAACTGTACGCTCTATAAATCAGTGGTTTTAAACTTTATTTTATTCTTTGCCCCCCCCTTTTTTGGCATTATTTGCAAATAAACTATACAACGTACCGACCATTTTATATCATTTATTTATTTATTTATTTTTTTTTTTTATCGATAATAGTAATCATAAGATATAAATAATAGTAAATAATAAAATGAAATAATTTTTTCCCGTCCATGTATATTAAAAACAATTCGATAAATACAAATTGTATTCCGTGATGACTGTTTGCGCCTACCCGGTAATATGTCCATGACCCCACCCAGGAGGGCGCACCCTCCTCATGTTGTGAAACACTGCTGTGTATTGAGGTAGCCCCCCAAATAATGTCTCGGTTATATAAAACAATACGAAATAATATTTATCTAATGTTTGTATAAATCACATATACTAACAAGCAGTTATTTGTGATATAGTATATAAAACGGTACAAAAAACATTATAACAAATTATCTTATATTCAGTGGTGTATTTTCTTCTTTTGGGGGGGAGTGTCTTCCATGTCTGGACACCCTCAGACTTAAAAAAAAAAAAATAAATATTTGTCTGACTAATTAACAATAAATTGAATAATGTTTTTAAATATTAATAACATAAAAAGGTAATCTTTAAAATAAAGTGTTAGTATTCAGTATTTAATAAAAGCCTTCAACTTATATCTATTATACAATGTACCAAAAGTTTCAAATTTATAGGTGTCGACGTGGTAATTTGAATAAAATTAATTTCAATGTCTCTTTTTTATCAGTAAATAAATCTAAAAATGGGTTGGTAAAGTTCCTAAAAAATTGAACACCTGCCCTGAAAAATCATCCAAAATAAGCCACCGACGATATTATGATTATTAATTTATCAATATCGTTGACATGTTGGTAATTACAGTGCACCGGGGGAGCTATTTGATAAGTAACATAGATGTAACAAAGATTTACTAATTACCATTATCGAAATATATCAGGAGGGATATAAAAAATAATTTGAAAAGTGAATTAAGATTTTAAACAAATATAATTTGCACTCGAGAAAAATCGTGTTAAAATAGTCGAGACCATTACATTTTGTTCATTATGTTTGCAATTATTGCCATGCCCTCCCCCCCCCACACCGGGTTCTTGAGCTCTTCGCAATTTGTGCACAACCAAATATATCGGTCTGTTTGCTTGGAACCATTAAATCGTTAATTACTTGTTACATTTAGGTTCTCGATAGTTCTCGACATTCAAATTTTAGTTTTTCATTGGAATTTTAAAAAATAATGGTAAAATATTAAATTTTCTAGTTTTTTTTTTTATAGTTTATATAATTAAGGTTTTATGTGTATTAGTCGGACACGTATTTAGGACTATACTTGGGGGGGAGGGGGATCTAAAAAAAAATGTTTCATTCGAAAATTTGGAATACAATATTCATACATTGTTAAAATACAAAATCTTTTAATTATTAATTTTTAATTATTAATTTTTAATTATCTTACAAATACTAATATAATATAGTTTTTTTTTTTTTTTTTTTTGTCTTTTGTACCACAATACAATATTTTTGAATAACAAGTATTTAATAACAAAGTATTTTATTTTAGTATAAATTATAAAGGATTACGATTTTATAAAATCGTAATCCTTTACTGAAAAATTTCATGGGGGGATCCAAACCCCATGGATCCCCCTGGATATGTGCTTGGTATTTGTCATTGATTTAGCCGAGTAGAAATGCTCGACAGTTTGACACCACGGTTCGTCATAAAATGTTCTTTTGGTCGTATAAAAATATCGAAAATCTACAGACACGTTTTTTTTTTTTTTTTTTTATAAGCGTTTGAAGTTCTCTGCTCGGAATCGTTTAACGTTAGCAAACCATTTATCGTTGCGCACGGAAGTGGATTTTAATTCCTCTCTATAATATCCTACCATTGCCCGCAGTAGCCTATTTACTGTTTGTTTTTTTATTTTTTATAACTTGGAACGAAACATAATATATTATTTTGCGTTTATAAATTAATACCAATTAATAATATCATCGACCGGAAGAATATATTACATGTGCACATCCGTTTGCGGCGATTATAATTTAGATACCTACGTAGTTGATTCTGGCACAAACAACAACTGGTCTAGTCTACTATCGTGTAGTAATAATACTCTGAAATAGACATCGGAGAAAATATTTAATATTCTCTTTACACAAATTAGAAAACATTTTACGACGCGTGCAGTAAAAATATAAAAATAATTTCATGTATACCTACACATATATGAAAATAACATTGACGGCCATAGTAATAAGCCGAGTGAAAGTCAATAAGGTAGCTGCAGTTGTGATTAATTAGTCAAAATAATTATCAAGTACATACTACTCGTATATTAAGGGAAATTACATTGCTTATTTTTTGTTTTTTTTTTTAACAGTGTTATAACAGATAAGATTGTGTTTTAACGCCGACACATCTGAAAAATATCTCAAACAAAATTACCTTTATTTTATCATTATATTTAGGTTAGGCACTATCAGTGGCATATCCAGTGGCGGATCCAGTGGCGATGTTAGTGAGTTGTAACCCCTCCCGAATTGTCTTCGATATGCGTTTTTTTAATTTTAGATGATGTTTGTTTAGTTTAACCAATACAAATAATATCCCATTATAGTAATGAGACTTTCAAATTTTTGCATTCATGCCTGTTTTTAAATCAAAATTGATCATATTTTATCCAATATAATAATAATAATAATAATAAATAATAATTAATAACATTTATTATTAATTGTAATTTATATTAAAATCAAAATCTCAATATTTTTTACTAATAAAGTAAACACATTTTAATAGACGTTTTTTTTGATTATTATAAATTGATAAATTAATAATAAATAATAATTTTCTGTTTTTATTTTTTTGTATATTTTGTTATTTTTTATTACATATTTACCCATATTTAAGGTAATATTATAGCGCATACTCAGGCAATTTTAAGTGCTATAAAATCCCAACACTGATCATTATTTATGGGTACCAATACCTAATTTTTAGACGACGGACTGTCACCAAAACGCAGAATAAATTTTTTTTTCATTTTTTTTAATAAATTGAACGTATTCATTTATTTTGTTAACGATAATTTGAATTGTATTTTTCGTAGGTAAGAAACCGTTTGATATCGTTTAGGTATCTATTATCGCGGGAACGATTTCATGAAAAAAATCATGGGGTTGCCGATTAAAGTTAAGAGGTCATACATAACATTACACACCATACCAATATTGGTAATCGACTGGTTGGGCAGTTTTTAAAAAAATATCGTCTCAGTTATATTCAAATTCACTGTCATATCAATTTAAAAAACGGTCCTGGGGAGTCATATAATAGTATTTATTGTATAATCGTGAAATTTGTTTAAAATCGTAATCGCGTAAAACGGAAATACAAGTACCCTCAAATGAGTGATTTTCACTCATTGTTATGAAAATTATGTCTATGGGTGAGACTAGTGATTTGAGACAGGCATTTGTACTCAGTGTACAAAGAATATTTTCATATAATTAGTATAACGGTGAGCGTTTAACTTTTATTTTTTTTTTTTGAACCTCTAACATCAAATTTTAAAGAACGAAAAAAAATGAAAATTACCAAATATCCACTGGTTTTTGAAAATATTCTCGTAATTTAAAAACACCAGGTAATAGACATTGTGATTTAAATTTTCCCGAACAAGACGGTTTTTTAAAAAGAAATTAGTACGTAAACGGACATGTTGTTAACCTAAATAAAGTTAGCAGCCCAAGTTCAACATTTTCAATGAAAATTTTACCGAAATCGTAAGCTAATCCATTTTTGTTATCACTATTGTTTACAACATTGATAGTTTTCTATATAAAAATTATTATCTTTGAATTGAAATAATTTTTCAGAAGTCACGTATTATTTTAGGTTTAGATTACGATTGTAATGAAAACAAATCTGTACAGGCTATCTTTGCTCTCCTTTATAGACAACCTCCATACTTATACTTATTGTACTTTTTTTTTTAGTATAGATTGTATAAAAAAAAAAAAAATAAAAAAAAAATTACAATTGTTTTTCGTTAGATAGGCAACGTCGTTACACCAACTACTAATAATTCGAGTGCAATATTGATGAAATCATTTCGTTTTCAGATGTTTATCGATTTTCGTACCCGTGATAATGCCGAGTAATTATATCAAATCGAATAATACGCGTCGGTGCGAATTAATAAAAATTGCGCCAAACAAGAATAATGGCAAAAATGTCTACAATTTTATACGGTGGTTTGGGTACGAGCAAATTTGTGTTTGCCCGGCGCGCACCAATAATTATTTATTATTTTTTTCACTGGTTTGCGTTTTAAAATAGGCGCCCGGGCACGAATTTATGGTCGGTCGGCCGACACAAGTGAATGTGCACCACTGACGGTTATTAAATTTATACTAGATTACTCTATACGTAGCACTTCACTTATGGCGGGCATAGTAAACGATAATATTGTTAACGGGGTGTACAATTAAAGCGGTTTAACTGCCTCCGATTAGATCTAAACGGTGTATGTACACTCTCGCATACGGCGTGTAAATATATTTGTTATACGCACCGGTCCGGGATTTCTATTCTCGAATTAATTGCGGACATCCGGAACGAAATTATCCGTATCCGCACACTTGGGCGCAGAGTCGATTTATTATGCTCGGCAATAGATAAAAACGTTTCGATTTTTGAGATCATTTTTGTTTTAAATATTCTTAAACGCCGTGCAGCGGGCAGGGGGGGACGGGTAAGAAACGTCCGACCAGCTAAAACCAGGCGCGCACCCAGAATTTTTGTTTGGTGTGGGAGGCGGCTTAAACATTTTCCTATTTTCCTTACACACAAGTAAACACAATTACCACTAATTTTTAAATAATAATAATTTTTCATTATTACCACATAGTACATAATATTTTATATTATTAAATCTATTGGAAATTCATGTTTTCTGGGTCCGTATTTCGGAAAAAAACTGTTAATACTTCGAATGCTTTAATTTGTATTTCTCGATGTATGTGAAGATTTACCAGTCCATTTAAACGCGACTGTCCCATTGTGTTTGAAGGTAGGTTTTGTAAAACTTGAATGTTTCCTTTGCCGTCGTGTTGTTCATCAACAAATAATGGATGTACCGTAAGAAGAAAAATGTTCGTAATTACCGACAACATGAAATGTTGACGGTAAATCAAATTGTCCATGTGGATTGGGCGGATCGTTGACTTTTGGCATTTTCGGTTTAACACTGATATAGTTAAGTAGAGTACTACTGGTACCAGCTGGTTTGCGTTTTCGATTCATTTTGACTCAGATTTTTTTTACACTGTGTACATACGTAATCGACAAAACCGTGATTTTCACGCCACAGTCATAATTATTATTATTATTATTGTTATTATTGTAGTTGTCAATGTCAAACGGCTGCCGATCCAACGTAATCACTAGTACCGATAAATGTAAAAATAATTTTCAACGAAATAGGCGTTCGGTGATCACTACCAAACCTTATTACGTATTATTGAACTATTAATGGGTATCTAACCTAATAATACAATTTGGAAACATCATCATTCATCATTGTAATACTATAACTGTGACAATATGCTATAATAATGTATAATTTAATGTGAAAAATATTTATTTTTTTTTTTTTTTTGGGGGGGGGGGCTTCAGATCCAAAGTCCCCTCCCCCGCGGCTAAAACGCATAGGTTTCAGTCGTAACCCGTGATTTTACGTTCTGAACAATACGGACAAATTAGTTAGAACAAAAATAAACATTTTGACAAATTAATTCGGAATATTAAAAAACAGAAAAAGTTATGTTATTTTAATAGAGCATTTTTAATATATTCAATTATTCATTGAAAAAAAAAAAAAATTATATTTTTGATATAAATGATATAAATGATTTACACAATGTTCAGCCACCACGGTTTACAAACCGTTCCGGCGCTCCACCCAGGATTTCTGATCAGACACATGACAATTTCTCATGGTTAAATTAGATTTTGATAGCATTTTGTCTAATCGGAGGTCCCGTTTTGGTTTTTCTTATAATTTATTCTCAATAATGGTCAAAAACCAGAAGAAAAAAAATACTAGAATACTAAAATTCAAAAATACTAGAATATTTACACAATAACGGTTTTTGTTTTTTTTTTTTCATTTTTATCTAATTCATTTTCCATTCAACCATTCAGTTTCTCTTTCTATACTTTTATTTAAAATCGTAAAGCGATTTGATTATATTGTTATGTCGTGTACAAATTTAATTTGTTGCAGCCTTAGGAGCTCTCAGGCTCTGTACCTAATAATTTTCTTTATGTCTGTATTAGTCGCATTACATATTTAAAATATAATATAATTTGTTAAATACATATATACCAACTAAAAATCATTAAATCGAGATTTCCAATAAATAATTGTATTTCATTGTACTATCTAACATGCATATCTAACATATGCATGATAATGTTTAAGTTTGTAACCCAATAAATTATGGTACACCTAGGATATAGTATGTAATTCACGAATTGGGAATACAGATTGTGGTATTTTTAACTAAACACAAACAAGAATATATTATTCAAAAATGTTAATCAAATTTAATTATAAGAATAAAATATTAATGTTACAGTAATTAGACAATAAGAAAATGAAAAAAAAAAAAAATGTAAAATTCAAATCAATACATTCTTCTTGTGTCATTTGATTATAATAACGCGTATTATACAAAGAAAGTCTATTAAATAGTTTAAAAATAGTGTATACAATTAAAAAATTTAAATCAAAAAAAAAATAATAATAAAAAATTAAGATTTTATAAGTTCAACAGTTTGCAAATTTGATTGGTGGCATATAAATCAGAGTTAAAACACTTTTGACACTTGGAACCAATACCCCATGTAGGCTGTATCGAAGGCAGAACCACTGTCGTTTTACTCATATTACGAATTTTGTATCTCATGTTTAGTGTGCCCATCATAAACTTCAAGTCTGTGATGACACTCGGAATGGTTTTTATATACTGTAAAAAATATGTTAAGGTATAATTCAATTGAAATGAAATGTATTTACTTAAAAACAATTTAATTTATAATGATAAAGTCATCTCCAGATCAAAAAAAGTACATGAAATTATGTAGATTAAACATTTTTTTATCTTCAAAAATCCAATATTGATGGAATGTTTGGAATTTAGGGTAATAATTTGGTTTACATATGACGAAAGAAATGATAAATCATTGTTATTAAAAAGCAGAGATTAGTAAACTGGTAATAAGGTTATGTTTTTTCCCATTGGTCTCTAGGTAACCAAGAAATCAATAAAAATAAAATTGATGTATGAGACATTTGTTGCTAGTATTTTTGAAATTTTTTTCTAGAATAACTATTGGAAATCTAAACATTTTTTCATCACCGGGAAAAATAACCTAAGGGAAAAGGCATGAAAAAATCCGAGCATCATTATTAATGAAAAATTGTAATCGGACAAAAAAAAAACACAAACAAAAGTGCACATCCTTGTAAAACTAATAGTTCCTCGCTATAATCAAAATTTAAAATACATACACATTTCTTTTTAGGATCATGTAGTGCTATCCAAAGCCATGTAGCTATGGAACAGTACAATTTGTTAGCATTAATTTTACCGCAGCATGTTTTCATAATCTTGATTAGCTCTTTAACCATATCAGTATTCACTGTTCTCTGCAACAATAACAAATTCAAGAGGATTTTATAACAAAATATACAAAAACAGTAATACAATTTAAAATCTAAATTTTACTAGTAAATAAGGGATAATTCTATTTCCATCACAAGCATTGTTTAATGGAAATAGATAAAAACAAATTATTTTTATAAATAATTCGAATTACTGTATTTTACTGTTGATTTAATATATATATATATATAGTAAAAATATGGTATTACATTATTTTTTTACTCACAGTCCATATATGCCATGAAGTTTTGTGGTACCTCAGTAAGTTTATAAGAACACGGATTGCCGGTTCTCTAGCATCAATGCTCGGCTGTGATTGATTAGAAGACTGTAAAAAGTGAAACATGTAGTCCACTATATCACCCTCAGAGGTCTTCAAACACAATTCTTTTGACAATGATGTACAAGTATCTAATAAAAAAATAATTAAATGTGTTCAATTTCCATGTCTTTTTATCAGATCTTTGCATAGATACAGTTATAGGCGCTTTAAAATGATTGACACAATTATTAGTTATAATATTGTATTTAAAAATAATGAAAACTATAAAGATTAAATCAATATAAATTAACAATTACCCAAGTTCCAAAAAATCATAGCTAGATCTCGATAAGAGTAATTATTTCTCTTTTGTTTCGTCAACACATGTACTACATCATTGTGCCGTCTGCCCAAAGTAAGACCACCTCTATTGGGCATTCGAATTGTTTCTCTTCTGCACTGTACCTTCTTCCTCACACAGTAGCCTCTCCACTGGGCCTGTACATAAAAAAAAAAATATATATATATTTAATAACTAAGCAAGAAATAAATATATAGAAAGTTGCATACATTAAAAATAGATAATTTACCTGTATTAAAGTAGCAGCATGCATTTGTTGTTGCATATGCATATCATTCTTCAGCTGGGGTAATTTTTTTCTTAGCAAAAATCCTCTGAAGACAGCCTGTATCTTTAATGCAGCCAAATTCTTTTCCTGTAAAAATTCATACTACATCAACATTAAGTTATCGGTACACTATTGGAACTGAATGACAGTTTGTATTTTCATATAACAAATAAAGAACAATTGCTTACAATAATTAATCATACTTCATACTAAATATATTTAAATGCATAATTCAAACAAAAATCAATTTGTGTTATTCTTGTTGTACAGAACTAAGTAATGTGACACATTATAAAACATGAAGAAAAATAAAATATTAACAATATCTGTACATAAGAGTTAGCAGTGTAAATGAACAAAGTATTTACTATAAGCTAATCTGAGATACAAACTAAGTCTGTCAATTCGAATCCAGAAATAAAAAAAATAAAATTGCCAATACTGTCTGTCTTACTTTTAAATTATCAGCCTTTTGATTTTTGGCGGTTTCTAAAGAACTCTTCAACTGAGGCCAACGTTTACGGGTCAAGTAACCTCTGACATAAGCTTGCAATACGATTGTGGAATATTTTAGACATTTGTATTGTTGTTTTTGTGCTACCATGGCTTTATGCGCTCTATAATGTCTCTGTAATGTGACTGCAGAACTTCTTAATGACAAATATTCCTTTTCTACTAATTTCATTGCAACAATTGATCTATATCTTGCCTGCAAGTTAATCACTGTTTGTTTTAATTTCAAATATCTTAACCGTTCAGAAGTGGGCGGCAAGCACAATCTTAAAAAGTTCTTTATAGTGTTACTAGCTGAAATCAATTGTTTTCGTTTGGCTTCTAGAATGCATTTAGTTGCTGGCCATTTTTTGCGCACCAAGTACCCTCTAAATTGTGTCTGTAACCTAATAGTCATAATTCTTGTGTGTTCATAAATTTGTTTTTGTCGTCTCATAGCTATGTTGGCTCTGAACCTTCTTTGAACAACAATAACGTTATCACGCAACGTTTGATATTCGTTTGCTTGCTTATAACATCGGAATCTGTTTTGAATAATAATAGCAGCACTTCTAAGCTTAATGAACTCGAATCTGTCATCAGTTGTAGGGAGATTTTTTCTAAGCGCCCTTTTAATCATATTACTACAATTGATTAAATACAGCCGGTTGGCGATCAACTGCTTTCGTAAAAATGGCCACTGTTTCCTTAGTAAATATCCTCTGATCACACTTTGACATTTAATCGTAATGGTCTTTAGTTGTAAATATTTCTCTCTCTCCATTTTCATGTCTCGCATTGCACGGAATCGTATTTGCAGTACTATAACAGATTTCTTTAATTGAAGAAATTTTTTACGGTCATGTGTAGGCGGAAGATTTGATCGCAACACCCTCTTGATGATGTTACTAGAGGTAATTAAACGCATTCTGTTTGCCTGCAGTTTACTACGCAATTCGGGCCACTGTTTACGTACAATGTAACCTCTAAATGCACTTTGTAATTTTTTTACAGCCATTTTTAATCTCAAATAGTGTTTCTTTTGAATAACCATAGCTTGTTTAGCTCTGAATTTATGTTGTAAAAATATTATCTTTTCTTTCAACAACAAATATTCGGTTCTCCTCAGTTTCATTAAAAGATGTGCCCTAAATCTTCTCTGAATAGTCAATGTTCCATGTATTATGTTTTTATAGTATAATTGATCTTTGGTGGGCGGTAAGTTTTTTCGTAAAGTACGTTTTATTATGTTGGCGGAATTAATTCGCTTCATTTTATTAACTACTAAACAATTTCTTATATGTAACCAATTCTTTCTGACCACAAAACCACGATAAATTTTTTGTATCAGTAAAGCGGCTTGTTCAGGTTCCATAAATTTACGCTGATTCCTCCTCATTGCAAGTTTATATCTAAATTTCCTTTGAATAAAAACAGTGGCCCTTTCCACAATTAGAAAATGTTTTTGCTTTTCAATTAACTCAGCTTGTGTATGTATCCATCGTTTTCTGGTGAAATAGCCGCGAACAAATGATTGTATTTTTGTAGCAGCCAAGTGAAGTTTTAAATTTCGTTTCATTCTAATTCTTTTCAATATAATTAAGTTGAGACTATTGTTTCGCCACCAACATTGAATTTTTATGGCTGCGTCGGTGTACCGAGGAGTTAAATATTTATAAATTATCTGCCAGAATAATGATAATATTTTCTCTCTGTGACCGTTTACAATGTCACGTGTATTTATGTTACCTTCGATTTTAATATGTTCAGAAATCCTATTTAACGCCAAGTCGACATTATGAATTTTCTGTAATTTCGATATAGCAGGAAGTCTTAGTTTCTGTGATAACGAATCTCCTTTGAATAAAATTTCAACGACTTTAGTAATTCTAGTACCATCCCTCAAGTCATTTAATGACTTAACAGCATAGTTTACTTCATCCAAATAGGTTTGCTTGTGAATCAAGTTGTAATCAATATTGCGTAAGCGACGGATTATGTCACCGTGAGCAGTCACCATATCAGCACAAAATCCCATAAGGAAGTCATAGCTACTCTGTAAATTAAAATGGTTTTCATTATAAATGTTAATACTAACACATACAATATATAAGTTACTTACTTTATAAGGTGAATCAATTTTAAAAAGACATGGATTATGTCTTATCATTTGATGTTCTTTAGCAAAGTCCAAAAAAAATATCAGCATGAGTATTTTTTTCAAAATAAATTTTTTCATAGCAGTCTGTAACATTAAATTATTATTTTTTTTTTCTTTAGTTGTTAGACAATTGACTAATAATTTGTCTTTTTCTTACATTGTATGAAGGAAGGTTTACTTGGAGTACAGTGGTTTTGGTAAATTTCTGTTTGACAAAATCATTATTGAACAAATTATTACGTATAAACCAGCCAAGTCCATTTAAATCATTAGATCCATGCTTTATTGGAATAACTTGATTATATATAGCTTCCAAGCCAATTCGAAGCCACAATGGATTATAGCATTTCAACAAATCAATAATTTTTTTCTTCAAACCTAACAAACATAAATTATTACTAACAGAAATATTTTAACTTTGAAAATACTCACTCAAGTCTAAATGTATTTGCCGATCATCTCGTACAGTTATGAAATCCTTTTCAATTGATACAGTTAATTTTGATAGAACAGAGGCAACCTTGTTAGATGTAATGAGATTGAATGTTGCTTTTCTTAATGCACTCCACTGTTGGGGTGATTGTCTGTATATTTGTGCCACAAACAAATCTTTTTGTGTAGCAAATAGCATAGGCTTATTTTTATTACACATTTTGGATACCTCTTCCCAAGCACCAGCTGCTTGCTTTAAGTTGTTAGATTTTTCTTCGTCTTCTAATTTATCAGTAGGCATAAGAAGTTCATTTAACCATCGAATCATATCAGATTCTTGGCGATCTAGCCATTCTGCTGCATAGTATTTTGACCTAACATTTAATTATTATTTTAATTTTACAACATCTTAAAATTATTATACTTAAAGATTCACTTACAATTTTAAAAATGGATCTTTATCATTACTGTGGTGTACAAGTTTTGGATTTGCCAAGCACTTGAGATACTGATCACACTTATCCAATTTTGGAGTTCTAAAACGCTTTGATCTTGGACTATGAACACCTTAAACAATGAGATTTTTTTATGCTATAGAATAAATTAAGGCAATTATAATTTGATTGAGTTTGTTCAGATTAATTTAACATCAACAATAGTTTTTTTTAATGTTGTAAACTTTTTTGTATCAATTTTATTTCAGGACCTAAACCCAACTTATAGATTTTGAATTTGATGTGTAATTTAAATATAGGTAACAGCTGAATTTAAGCACAATTAGAAAAAAAAGAATTTATAAAACCTAAAAATTCATAAAGTTAATTAAAGAAAGAACATTAAATATATTTTATATTAAAAAAATAATAATAAATTTGATTACTCTTGTATAAAGTATTAAAAAAAAAAAAATCATTTTTCTATTAATATAAAATATTATATTTATGGTAAATACTTACTGTGTTGTTTCAATTTATTCTTTAATAAAAATGGTGACTTTGGATTACATTTATAATATGGAGAATGTTTTATAGCAGACAATGTTCTCTTTGTTGAATTTATGCCACTTGGCGTTGTCTCTGCAATAAGAAAATATTAACAATTTTCTTTACAATAACATTCACAACTAAACATTTTATAAAATCATGTTGGAACATTACTTGTATTGTTATTGGCTACATGTCTGATTACCCATTCTTGTGTTTCCTTAATGTCTAATGATTTTTTTTCATCAGGTGTTCTGAACGTTTCTAATTCTTTGACATAAGTTTTATTGGGTCTATTTAAATTATCCTTAGAATTTTCTTCAAATAAATTGTTGAGATTCACAGATACTCTATTAGGTTGTCTATTTTCTGGGGGAGTATACTCGTACATTTTATCAGCAGTTGATGCTTCTATTGGCTTAAACGTTGATGTACTGAATGAAATAGACGTTAAATCTATATTGGTAGTGTTAAAACTATTCGATTTACTCGTAATGCTGAATGGAGAAATTAAGTTTTCAGTACTCTTTAATGGAGTCAAACAGAAATCATTAAATACGGAGTAACGGTTAATTGATTTATTTAGAGGTTCATCTAATGAGTCAAGGCTACAGTTCAAGTTGTCATTTGTTATGTTAATATAATTGATATCGTTATTTTGAAATTTATTATCTGCATGTCTAAATTTTTGTATCATTTTTGAAGGACTGGTGAAAATATGTTCTTGACCAAATACGTTTGTTTTTAAATTGGGAAGATTTTCTTTTTCTTCGATTAAATATGTTTCCCGTCTGGCAGGGGTTTGTATGTTTTCTTTACAATTTAACTTGGATATTTTCATAGGATTTTCTTTTAAAACAATTCGTTCCGATTTACTATTCACAACTCTAGTCTTATTCACAGTTATTCTTTTTTTACCATAATTTAAATGTTTATTGATCAAACTAGAATTTTTTGACTTTGAATAAGTCACAGAAGTACCCTGAAACATATTAAACTAATAATAATACTTAAAAAAAAAAAATATAACGATAACTTTAAAAAATATAGGAAACAAAATTAATATTAGCTACTGCATAAATCACTACAAACATAGAGATGCTGCTTAAAACCCCTGGTTGGCACTTGAAACTTGCTCTAACCAATGTCTACTATATATATACATTAAAAATATAATTACCTTTAGATTTTTGTTCACAGGAGCAATACAATTTCCCAAAATAATAAAATCATATTTTCTATTGCTATCCACTTGTTCTATTTTAATTACTTTACGAATATTTCCAGTTACTAATGGTTGCCAAGTAATTGATAACTTACGTTGAGAATTTGGTTGTAAAATGAATTCATAAACATCAAAAAATATATCATCACTAGGGCGGGGTAAAACAAACTGTAAATTTGGACAAAAAAATATTATAGTATTCAAAATGATATTACAATAAGATATATAAAGTAAAAACAAAAAACCTGTCTTGGTTGGTCAAATGGGTTGACAACTGTTAAACATCGAATAGCTGGTTCTTTAATTTTTATGTTTACAAATTCTATTTGAGTTGGTTTTTGAAATGGCGCTAAAGCCAAAGAATACTCTTTTATTATATTCATATTATCATCATCTTGTTGTGATTTTATTTTCACTGGAGGAGAAAATTCCACCTAAAAAAAAATGTGTAATTATATATAGGTAGTAACACTAGTAACTACTATTAGGATGGGCAGTATCTTTGATACAAAAATCTTAAATGTGTATCTTTGAAACAATTGTATTTTGTACTGCGATACAGTTCTGAAAAGTATCCAGTATCTTGAATAATGATACTTTTTAAGTCTATGTGTCAAGTATTTCATACAATTTTTATGAACACAAAATACTCAATAACTGAATTGTTTTTATTTTTAATTAAAGCTATTAAACTATTATACACCTGTAAGTTTTAACAAAATAATCGTAACATACATATTTAAATAATTAAATACTATATTAAATCAACAGTATTGTGATTAGGTAACTTTTCCTATTAATTTATATTAATATTTATAATAAGTAGTATAAAATTTAAGTATCCAGTACCTAGATACTGAAAATCAATATCAAAGTACTAAGCAAACATAACTAGCAGTTATTTTTAATTGTATTAATTTTTATTTTGAATTTAAGGTAGTGGTATATGTAATTACAAAGGTAAATCAAGTACAAATTGGGTAGGCGGGTACCATGGTTACTTAATAGTGTAATACATAATTTAGAAATATTTAAGAAATTAAATTAAATAGATTAACAGAAAAAAATATGCACTGTTTTTCGAAAAGTTTTCTAATGAAATTGTATATAAATTGAATACATATAAACCAGCAGTTCCCAACTGATGGTACGAGGACTCATCTCAAGTGGTCCGCGATGCTATAGAATATTTTTCAATTTAAATTTACAAAAAAACAAAATTAACGAAATTGTATAATTATTATTATATTATTTATGGTTTAGTGTACATAATTCATTATCCCACAACTGGTCAAAGAAGCGATTGCTAATAAGTCACACTAATTAAATAAATAATAATTTAAATTTGTATTGTTTTTTTCACATTGAATAAAAATCAACTAATTTAAGTTTGTAAAATCTTATATCCGTATTAATTAAATACCAAAAATTTGAATTTCTATCACCTTTTTTTACTAAATTAATCTGTTGTCAATAATTAAATTGATATAAACTGAATTTCTGATTTTA
Source organism: Tuberolachnus salignus (assembly GCA_956483605.1). NCBI lineage: Eukaryota > Metazoa > Arthropoda > Insecta > Hemiptera > Aphididae > Tuberolachnus > Tuberolachnus salignus. The sequence continues at coordinate 20,368,776 of OY101431.1, read as the reverse complement.
TTGTGTACATATAAATTAAATATTAAAAAAAAATTAAGAAATAAGTGGTACAGAGAGGTGGGTATAATAAATAAGCTGTAGTCCGCGACGGTAGAAAATTTACAAAGGTCCACGCCTAGTGTTGAGTTGGGAACCACAGCTATAATCAGTAAATAATAGAATAATACAGGTATTATAGTTTCACGCTATACTAGTTTGGTATAAAAAAATGGAAATAGGTAATGGGAAATGGGAGGTGGATAGGAAGGATGATATGTCGTAAATAGTAGGTGCAGAGGGTAAATCAGTAACAACAAATGTTCGGTAATCACAGAAATCTATGGTAATCGTTGGAAAATCTATAATCTGGTCTACCTACACGATATTCATAAGTGATTCACGGGAAGGTGTAGGACATAAAAATGAAATACATTATATATAAAATTTAAAAAAAAACCAAAATTACTTACGACGAATGTAGCCATTGTTATAGCCGTGTTGCAGACAACCGCACAGAAAAAAAGAAAACAAACCTATTTAGGATCGAATATTCTACGCGTGTCATAACATTACGGCGATTCGTGAAAAAACAAAACGACGGTCAGAAATAACAAAAAGTATAAAACGTACGGCACGAGAAAATAAAAATAATGATTAAAATGTCGAACTGACAAGACGGAAAACCGTTAAATAATATTCGGATTTTGACTTGTTATTGTCCGTGTATTGTTGTAAACGACGATAGCCGAAGCCGCCGTACATAATCGCCGTAACCGACGGCCCAGCCAATCAAACGACGGCTTGTGTCGGCCATGGAGGAGGACAGCTGCAATGTAATCATTCCGCGTTTGTTATCAAACGGCGGCCAGTCTGTGTACGCGACGACCGTAGATAACACAAAATCGATAACAATTTTATACCGTATGCGCTTATCTATTTCGTATATTGTACTACTCTCAGTTTACGGCCGAGGCCAAACCCCCGTATTGACTTTACATGTACGAATTTTATTTTTTATTTTCTTTAATAAATTAACAATTATAGTTTTAATTCATTCGACCTTACGTTTAGAAGCATTTTATTTTTGCAATCTCTTCACACGCAGTTTACTTGTCAAAATCAACGCGACGCGGTTAAGAGACAGTGCGAGAATATTTAATACTATAATAATATTGTATTCGCCGTTGTACTATATTATAATAGAACGACATTCATTATGTTTAAAAACGAATTTCGTATCAAGTCGACTACCCCCTTGAAAGGGGCCGAACAGTAAGTAACCAAGTTTTTATTCATTCGTTATCCAATGATACTGAAATTATTTACCATTATAATTATTATTATTTTTTCAGAAAGAAATTAAAAGCCAACATTTGCAAATATTTCAACTTGTCCACTGAAGCAGTGGACGAGATTTTAAACAATAAGCAATTGACTCAGTTAAAAGCAATAACGCTTACAAATGACATAGTCAAAATTAATTGTGTCCAAGACACTGCAATAGTTTTTGAATTTAAAAATAAATTGTACCCAACTATATATTTGGTCTGGACATTTCCAAAAATCCTTCCCAAATTAAAACTAGATAATGATGGCAAATCTCAACTCAAAACTACATCAGATTTAACGATAAAAGATATAAGAGCTGAAAATTATGATATACTAGGTTCATTGCCTGTTGATCAGTGTGTAAGTTTATGCACCATAAATCAAAAAGTTATTGCAATCGGATATTTGACTATTGCTGGTACTGCTATAAAAGATAATGAGAACATCCGAGATAAATGTTTGAAAGTGTTACATTATTACGATGATGAACTTTTTAAATCATACATAGAACCAACAATTCCTAATGCTAATTTTGCAATGGCACCTGAATTTGAAAGTGATGCACAAATACATTCAGAAGATATAAACACTGTTGCTGAAAAAATGGACCAATTACTAATGGCGTGTTCGTTGAAAGCATTAAAATTTTCTATTAAAAAAGAAATGTTGCCAATTTTAGCTAGTACATTTTATAAAAAATACGTCATGTCATTTTGTTCTGAAGGAACCGAATTGGATATTAAGAAAACTAGTTTCAAAAAGTTATCTACATTTTTACAATTGCTGGATAAGGAAAAAATAATACAATTGAATATGGGTAGTAATGGAATTGTTGAAATAACTCGAGTGATCCATAGCAATAATAAATTCCTAGACATAAACAATGATGGCAATCCCGAATTGCAAGAAAATACTAATAAATTTTCACCACCCATAAAAGAGATGTATATAGTGACACCAGCATTACTTCCTATATTTAAAGAATTTGTTTGTCGGTTTGTTGATATTTGATAACTTTATTGCATTACATCGAAATGCCTATTATTTATCAATTATTTTTAATGTAGGTTAGGAGATGAATTGTCAGTACAATCTATTCGAAAATATATTATGGCATATATTAAGAAAAATGAACTGCAAGACATTGACAACCCTTCGTAAGTATTTACATAGTTTTTGTTAATCATTTTTTTAAAGAGTGTTTTAGTAACTAACCTACTTTGAAATTTAAATTCATTAATTTCTTAAATAGCTACTAGATTAGATAAATTATATGATGTTACATTTTTAATTAGAGTACAATTTTATTTTATTTATGAAAAATTAAAATTATATATTTTTTTTAAATTATTAAATATTGTATGATATCATTGTGCATATTTTGAATATAATAAAACAAAACAAGAACTTTGGTTTTTATATATGAAAATTGTTCATAATTATTTATTATTTTAGTATAGTGAATGTAAATACTGTCTTGAAGAAAATTTTATCTCAAAGCTTAAAAGGAACTTCTATATCGATTAAGGAAATAATTGAAGTAATAATGAAATTGATGTATCGAACTGAAGTAGTAGTGGTCAATAGTGAAACAGCTGAACCAACAAAATCTGTAAAAAAGAAAATTACTCATATTGAATTTTCTGTCAAAAATCGAAGTGGAAATAAAAAAGTCTGTAGTACCTACACATTTAATAAATATTTTAAACAATATAATATATTAGAATTGTTTTAAACTGTATACAATTTTAGGTGACATTAGTCAACAATTTGGAACTCTATGGTATAGATATTATCAAGTTTAGTAAAGAATGTCAGCATGGTGTAGCTGCTAGTACAACAATCAATGATATTCCAAGTGCACAGAATAGACAAGTTCAAATTCAAGGATCTCAAGTTAATTTTGTATATAAACTATTAATTGGTGAGTACTTATTGAAAATGTTAAAAATAATTAATTACATAGAGGGAATTATGTAATATGATTTGCATATAAATTTATTCAATTAAATTAGCAATTCCCAACTGGTGGTCTGTGGATGCCAATTGATTATCAATTTTATTTTAATACAACAATCTATAAAACAATTTGTATAATAATTGTATTTTTCCATCATAATATTAGTGACTGACAGCTAGATATACTTACCTGGCCAATAAAAATTCATACAGAAATATATAAGTTTGTAAAATTTGAATTTGTACCACCTCTTTATACTAAGTTAGTCAATAACTTATACTGTTGTTAATAAACAAGTTATAATAATTTCTGCAATGTAAACTGTATTTCTGATTTTATTATGTAAGTATATATTATAAACTATAAAAGTTTAAAGAAATAAGTTGTATTTGAGGGTTGGTGATAATAAATAAAAATAAATAAGTCTTATGGTTCATGATGGTGGAAAATGTCCAAAAGTGGTCTGTGTCTACTAGACACTGTCTAGTGTTGAGTTGGGAACCACTGAATTAAATAGTGAAAAGGTTCTGTGACTGATACTAATGTGGAGTTTTACAAAATAATTATTTTATATTTTGCATAATTTATTTTATATAGTTATAAACAAATAAATAATGCAACTTCCTCTATGCTAATTATAAATATGTTTTAAATACATATTCATGATAAATTAATTGAAAATCTTATTTACATTTTTTTTTTTTTTTGCAGAAGAATACAAAATGCCAGTCAAATTTTTAAATGGATACCAAAACTATATTAAGAAAAAATAATTCATTACTTTTACTCCCAACATGGTTCATAGTCCTGTCGGATTTCCATTTCTTGGATAATGTCCAGTCAAATGTCAATTTAAAAAAACCGATTTATCCTCAGTATACAATATCATTTTATGCTGATACCCGCCACTAATTTTTTTTTTTTTCATAAATCAATACATTTTTATAATCTCGATATATTTTTTAATTATATCACAGTAGCATACAATGGTTCAATATGTTCTTTTACTTGAAATATACCTTCAGATGTAGTACATATATTTGTGTATCAGTACACTAACAAATTAATAGTTAAAAAAAGCAACCCCAGTGGTGCTGCATAGTTTCGATAGAAATATAAAAATCCAGTGTCTTTTATTATTTCCAATATTAAGTTCTGAGTGTAGTGAATGGTTAAATATTGATGTTTGTGCCAACTGCTTTTTTTGTTAACCGCTGTAAAAATATAACTTACCACTTAATAATTAACACCTTAAAAAAAAATGAATTTGTTTAAATTGTTAGATTTATCTAATTAGCTACAATTGCATTTGTTATTTGTTGTATATTACCATAAACGGTATAAATTCATCCCCTAGCATTATAAATTGTTTTATTTTTATGACAATGCCAATAATAAATGTAAAAAAATATGTATGATTCCTGTTTTTATCAAAATTGATTTAGGTTATTTTGTTGATATGTAGAATAGTATAATGTATTTATTAATAATAGTATTTATTCTATAAAGGAGTGCATTGTAAAATTAAAAAAATGTGTTGAATTTTAGAGTCCTTGTTTACGGGTTCCTAATGTTACATTATAAATCTACTTTATCTACAATGTAAATTTAACTTTTTTAATTTTTAATATGTTCAAAACAATTTTCAATTAGAAGTAAGGAGTTAATAGTAGCACAGATTATATATATATATATGAAGCTTTTTGTTCGCGCTAATAAAATTTAGCAATAGTAACTTAGATCTTGTAAGATTGTTGACATAAGATTTAGATTCTAAAACTATGATGTTCTAGTTATTATATAAACCAGACATTTGTATACGAAATATATCAACTGTTTAAAAGAATATTTTATTTTAACAACCTTTAATAGTATTGAGTAGTAAAGTAAACAGTTTTAATTTATTTTTAAAGATGCCATCTCGAACATCGATTTTGAAAACATATAATCGGTGTCGGCTCGAGGAGCAAACTGAACTAGTATTGTATCCATCACCAACCCACTTCAGTTTACTATTTAATATATTTTTATTCTATGTCTACGAAATAATCAAAGACTGATTTAACATAAATTAACCAAAGAATACATCGTTATGTTAATGTTAGTTTTCTTATTTTTGTTGTATCCCAGATAACATCGACATATTATTATAAAACGGGAGAAACGTGAAATATATATATATATATAAACTTTTACGAAATAATTTAAGGAAAAACATATTTTCACCTCGTGTATGTAAAAAACGAATCAATTGCATTCTTTCATTGTTTTAGAAGATTCAGAGTTTACCTCGACCGGTGTGAGTGGGGGGGAAGCAAAATGGTGCCTTTGCACCACGCAAAAATTGTATGGAGGCCATTGCCCCATCCCCATAATCAGGCCGCTGCAGTATAAGCGATAATAATATAACGGACGATCGAAGATAATATATAGGCACGTTGAAATCGAAATATTGCGCAAGGTTGTGCATACCGATGTGCGTAGGTAATGTTATAGGCGAGTAGCCGTATGTTTCGCATAACCACCACGGGCGTTTTATGATTTATCGAACGGAATATAATAACATTACGTAGATTTTTATTTATTTATTTATTTTTTTTTTTTATCGTAACAGCGTCGTACCCTATACGAAAGATAAAATGTTAATAGTACGAGACATATTTGTCTTCGAGGTTAAGGTCCGTGTATATAGAAAGGAAGGAGCCGGAGGTTAACAAATTCCGTTCAGTCCAAATGGAATAAACCCTTAGGCCCCTCGTAGAGGTTATATTATACGCACTACAATATAATATGACTATGAGCTCGGCGTATGTGAAATATTAAAAATCGCATTTTAAACCGCCGAACAATATTGCCATTAACGCGCGGCGTATTAAATAAGCAGTGCGCAAACACGTACGATTTATTACCCGCACGGCAAATAAATTTTTATTTTTTATATATTTTTACATGAAATTTCAAAAATATTTTATAACGATTATCGTAATATTGTGATAATGTTTTCACAATATCCTTTTGGCAGTAATACAAATGTTTCTGCAATATTCCACCGACTCGCGTTTTACTCGTACTATATCCACTACAATATAACTGGGCGTATGTGAAATATTAAAAAATGCATTTTAAACCTTTAAACGACATTTTTATTAACGTGCGGCGTATAAATATGTACAAAAACGTATTATTAAAACCGGTACGCGTATAGGTCGGTAGGCAAATAAAGTCGTGGGAATTGGGGGAAATCCATACGATTGTACCAAGATTTTTTTACTATTTCCGAAAACATTTGACCCGGTCATTTTTCTGTAGACGTTTAGCTGGTTCGTAATAGTTATTCGGCAATCGCCAAATTTGGCAAATTGTCAAATGACTCGAACGATCCCGAATCAATTCGGGACAATTAAAATTCCACATTTATTTTAGGGACGACGACTTGTAGCACTTTTTTTTCTTTGGCCGACAAAATACCTATATATATAATTTTTTATCAATTTTTAAAAATTTTAATTGTCTGACTTCCGGCCTTCACATACTGAATGGACTACAATATATGTTGGTGAACTTGTGGGCTACCTAATTTGTAGACTTTATCATTTGAATAGCAGTTTTTCTATACTTTTACATAAAACACTTTGAATAGTTTTTATAATATAATAACTCAACTTAAGTCAGAATATTTTGAAATGTATGTTTAGATATTTTATTTTTTTTTTTTATTTGTAGGTTTGATAACTCACCTGGTCCAGCGAAGAAAATATATTTCTCAGCCTGAAATATTATACCAGTCTTAAAAATATTATTACCAATGTTAAACGACAAAAAATATTACCCATATTATTATGTAGTTTGGAACGAGAGATTTCGATTCGACATACACGCATAACAATAGGTGGTACCTACGTGGTATTTTTCTTTTTTTTCGCAGTCCGTCACCCAGTGACGTATTTATGGGGGGTAGGGGGAGAACAAAGGGCCCGTGCCCCCTCCCCCCCGTTGGTCGTACCAATAATAATGTATTTTATCAAATACTATATATAGTTATTACTGTCTATACAGATGTTATAGTGTAAAATAATATAGTATTCACATTTATAAAGTATATAATAATCGTTACATTTTAATTGCAAAAATATCCATTTACAAAAAAAAAAAAATGTTTCAGGAGATAAATACTGAGTGTAGTAGGTACCGTACATTTTCAAAGGACGAGTTTCTATAGAAACGGATAATGAAAAAAAAAGAAAAGATCAGCTATGGCCTGTAGTTACAGTACGCCGACGGCCAATACAACTTGAAATTATTTAAAATTACTTACGAGTGATAAAGTGGGTACTTAAAAGTTGTCATTATTATCGACATACCGATTTCGCAATACAATATAATAACGATAAATTACGGAAATTATCGGTACACATTATAATTATAGACTATTAACACGCGAATAGGCAATACCAAACGCGAGTATAGGAACTATTTGTTTTAATTTATTGTCAACTCGCAATCTGTCGAACATATAGAATAGTAATATACTTACATCGCATCAACAGTAGTGTAGTCAGGACTTCTCAATGAAATGGGCGAATAAAAAACAAACAAACTCAAAATTCCACATTAATTGACGTAATTGTATTTTTAATCAATGACATATGAACATCGATCACACGCAGTGGCGCCGAATTCGTTTGGTGCGAATTTTAATATTATTTCTTAACCACCCCGCCCACCCCGTCAGAATGTTCAAGGAACGCCAATTTCAGTAAGTAATTTTAATACAATACTACAATGTTACTAAAAACGATTCACTTGGTATATTATTACGTAACGTTTATAAAAAAAAAAAAGCCACCCTAAATTACAGGCGGTGGGAATTGCGTATTCGGTGCCACCGGGCACACGCCACGACAACGTATAGCCAGTAACATGTAAACGCGAAACAGATTACAATAGAAATATTTTTTTTTTAAAAATACGGCCGGCGGAGGGACCAGTGGCTCCCCCAAACCAGCTACGCCGGCGACCCTCGCGGTATCGATTAGTTTTGTCCCTTCCCCGGGCCACTAGATTTTCGAGTAAAGTTTAGCGGTTACTCCAGTGCTCGATGCCCGCAGAATATTCATTAGTATATTATTTTGTTATCATTGTTATCACATTTGTGTATCATGGGTTCACACTCGTTCGTTTCTCGCCGTATAATACAATAATAATAATAATAATAATAATAATATGTCGGTGTACGTATACGTAGGTACACCGTCATGGGCACATCTATACCTATAATAATAATTATAATATTACGTTTTCCGAAGACGTACGCGGGATTTTTTTTTGTTTTATCGAGTGGTAAATTAAAATTATACATACTTGGAGTATATAGAGGTACTGATGAACATTAAGTCTAAAGCTTTTTTTCCTTGAGATTTTCTTATTCCAAAGGCGGACGTTAGACGGACAGTCCCCTGTCTTCGCCTATAGAATGTGATGTGTAATACGTGGGGGCTTATCAAGTAGACAATTGTTTTGAACTCTGTCGAGCCGGTACGGTGTAGACGTGCAATGATTATTGTTTTACTAATATTTAAAGTCGTATAAGTTTTCAATGCTGGACAGAGTTAATCAGTGCCCCCGGACACGCCACTGATAATAGTACCGGATACTAATCACGTGACGATCAACAATAATTATAAACGGACCGCGCAGTCGGTGGCGTGTCAATTAGGATTTTTTCAAAGGGAGAGAAATAATGAATTAATGAAAATTGCGTTATGCCGTTAGGTATAAAAACGTGTAAAGACTAATAATAGTAAATTGTAATGTCCCGTTTTTCTTTACGAGTTCGTCTCGGGACGACGGTATTATATCGTCAACGTGTTCTATACGACGTACGATAACGAATCTTTGACATCGAGGTACCAATGATTTTATTTTTGTTAAAAAAAAATATATATATATCAAAGAAAAAATAAATATCCTTGATCTCCCTCCCCCCACCCTTAAAACAAGCCACTGAACGGTAAGCTCTCGCGATGATATTATTTTAATACGCATGAATAGCATTTAATTTTACGATTCAAATTGTGATTAGACATTTATTTCGTAAATACATTGTTCAAAATTATCGTTTAAAAATCGAAATATTATATTTTATACCTAGTCGTTTAACGAGTTATGTATTACAGTGAATTAAAGATTTAAAAAAAAAAAAAAACAATTGTTTATACGTTTAATTATAGATATTACACCAATATCGTAAATTCTGACACTGATTAATAAATATTTTTAAAGCAAATGACTTAAAACGGAGTTTATATAACAGTCTATTGACTGTTATATAAACTCCGTTTTAACAATAACTTTTAAATATAACAATATATTCATTGTTATATTATTAAAGATAATTTCCGGTATAGGTTTATATAAAAATATATAAGGGAACCGCCGGCACCGTATCACATAAAACTTTAATATTTTAAACAACTTCCCGGGCAATCAAACGGCGGCCTTTGAAAAGGTCCACCGCAGTGTAATCATTCCGCGTTTGTTACCGCAAGGCGGCCAGCCTGTGTGCGCCAACACCCTACACAACAAAAAATCAATAATTGTTAAACGAATGAGCTGTATATTTTTTTTTTCTTCAGTAATGTAACAATTATAATTTTAACTCATCCGACCTTACGTAATGGAGCATTAATTTTTTTCATTCTCGTTACACGCACGTCGTTTACTTGTCAAAATCAACGACGTGGTTCAGAGATGGTGCCAGAAAATGTAATGCAGTAATAAAATTGTGTTCGCCATACCATTGTATTATATTATAATAGTGCGACAATTCATAATGTTTAAAAACGAATTTCGTATCAAGTCGACTTCCCCCTTGAATGGGGACAAAAAGTAAGTAACCAAATTTGTATTCATTCATTATCCAATGATTGAATTGGAATGTAAAAACTCCAAAAATTATTTACCATTATTATTATTATTGTTATTATTATTTTTTCAGAAAGAAATTAAAAGCCAACATTTGCAAATATTTCAACTTGTCCACTGAAGCAGTGGACGTGATTTTAAACCACAAGCCATTGACTCAGTTGAAAGCAATAACGCATACAAATGACATAGTCAAAATTAATTGTGTCCAAGACACTGCAATAGTTTTTGAATTTAAAAACAAATTGTACCCAACTATGTATTTGGTCTGGGCATTTCCAAATATCCTTCCCAGATTAACACTTAATAATGATGGCAAATCTCTTCTCAAAACTACATCAGATTTAACGATAAAAGTTATAAGACCTGAAAATTATGATATACTAGGTTCATTGCCTGTTGATCAGTGTGTAAGTTTATGCACCATTACATATCAAGAAGTTATTGCAATCGGATATTTGACTATTGCTGGTACTGCTATAAAAAAAAAAAAGAACATCCGAGAAAAATGTTTGAAAGTGTTACATTATTACGATGATAAACTTTTTAAATCATACATAGAACCAACAATTCCTAATGCTAATTTTGCAATGTCACCTTGTTTTGACAGTGATACACAAATTATTTCAGAAGATATAAACACTGTTGTTGAAAAAATGGACCAATTACTAATGGCGTGTTCGTTGAAAGCATTAAAATTTTCTATTAAAGAAGAAATGTTGCCAATTTTAGCTAGCACATTTTATAAAAAATACGTCATGTCATTTTGTTCTGAAGGAACTGAATTGGATATTAAGAAAACTAGTTTCAAAAAGTTATCTACATTTTTACAATTGCTGGAAAAGAAACAAATAATACAATTGAATATGGGTAGTAATGGAATTGTTGAAATAACTGGAGTGATTAATAGCAATAATAAATTCCTAGACATAAACAATGATGACAATCCCGAATTGCAAGAAAATACTAATAAATTGTCACCACCTATAAAAGAGTTGTATATGTTGACACCAGCATTACTTCCTATATTTTCTGAATTTCGTTTTCGGTTTGTTGATATTTGATAACTTTATTACATTACATCGAAATGCCTATTATTTATCAATTATTTTTAATATAGGTTAGGAGATAAAATGTCAGTAAAAGCTATTCGAAAATATATTATGAAATATATTATAAAAAATAAACTGCAAGACAAGAAAAACTCTTCGTAAGTATTTACATAGTTTTTGTTAATAATTTTTTTAAAGAGTGTTTTGATGAGTAACTAACCTACTTTGAAATTTAAATTCATTAATTTCTTAAATAGCTACTAGATTAGATAAATAGATAATGTTACCTTTTTAATTAGTGTAAAATTTAATTTAATTTATGAAAAATTAAAATTATTAAATATTATATGATATTATCATTGTGGTATATATTCTGAATATAATAAAAAAAAAAAAAAAAAACAAGAACTTTGATTTTTATATATGAAAATTGCTCATAATTATTTCTTATTATTTTAGTAATGTGATAGTAAATGCTGCCTTGAAGAACATTTTATCAGTGAGATTAAGAAGAAATTCTGTATCTATTGAAAAATTGATTAAACACATAATTAGATTGATGTATCGAACAGAAATAACAGTGGTCAATAGTGAAACAGCAGAAACAATAAGATTAATAAGAGAAAATATTATTCCTATTAACATGTCTGTCATTAAGCGAAAACAAAATAAAAAAGTTAGTAGTACACACACATTTAATACATATTTTAAACAATATAATATATTAGAATCAGTCTAAAATGTATTAAATTTTTAGGTAACACTAGTCAAAAATTTGGAACTCTATGGTTTGGATATTATCAAGTTTAGTAAAGAATGTCAGCATGGTGTAGCTGCTAGTACAACAATCAATAATATTCCAAATGCACAGAATAGACAAGTTCAAATTCAAGGATCTCATGTTAAATTTGTATACAAACTATTAATTGGTGAGTACTTATTGAAAATGTTAAAAATAATTAATTACTTTGTGGGTATTATGTAATATGATTTGCATATAAATTTATTCAATTAAATTAGCAATTCCCAAGTGGTGGTCTGTGGATGCCAATTGATTATCAATTTTATTTTAATACAACAATCTATAAAACAATTTGTATAATAATTGTATTTTTCCATCATAATATTAGTGACTGACAGCCAGATATACTTACCTGGCCAATAAAAATTCATACAGAAATATATAAGTTTGTAAAATTTGAATTTGTACCATCTTTTTATACTAAGTTAGTCAATAACTTATACTGTTGTTAATAAACAAGTTATAATAATTTCTGCAATGTAAACTGTATTTCTGATTTTATTATGTAAGTATATATTATAAACTATACAAGTTTAAAGAAATAAGTTGTATTTGAGGGTTGGTGATAATAAATAAAAATAAATAAGTCTTATGGTTCATGATGGTGGAAAATGTCCAAAAGTGGTCTGTGTCTACTAGACACTGTCTAGTGTTGAGTTGGGAACCACTGAATTAAATAGTGAAAAGGTTCTGTGACTGATACTAATGTGGAGTTTTACAAAATAATTATTTTATATTTTGCATAATTTATTTTATATAGTTATAAACAAATAAATAATGCAACACTCTTTATGCTAATCATAAATTTGTTTTAAATACATATTAATGATAAATTAATTTATATTTTTATTTACATTCATTTTTTTTTTTCAGAACAATACAAAATTCCAGTCAAATTTTTAAGTGGATACCGTAAATATCTTCTTCAGAAATATGTATTTATTTATAAATCCAACTAAAATGATTTATTATTATTATTCAAAAGACATTAGTGTTAGTTGGATTTTTATGTGTATTAATAGAATTTCACAATTTTTTTTAGATGTATTATGTAGTAATATTGGACAAACTAATAAAAGTAACAATTTATAAACAATTAAAAGATTATTAAATCAGCTTTATGTTGAAAAATTACTATAAACAATAATTTATACTTGTTAAGTGAACATTAACTATAAATAAATTGTCAACTCACAATCTGCCCAACATATAGAATAGTAATATACTTACATCCTTTCATCAGTGGTGTAACCAGGATTTCTCCATGAAAATGGGCGAAAAAAAGCCAAACAATTTCAAAATTCCACGTAATTGACATCATTGTATTCTTAATCAATAACATATAATAATCGATCGCACGCAGTGGCGCCGAATTATTTCGGTGCGAATTGTGTTATTATTTCTTAAACACTCCACCGACACACCAACGTCAGAGTGTTCAAATTACGCCACTGCTCGTTGCCTGCAGTCAAACCTAGCCACACAAACCGGGGTTGAACACTGGGCAAGACCGCCGCCGCCACTGCAGTCGTGACTCTCCGGCACTATTGTATACATGCACAGGCAGGTTCGGTCGCGCGCTCGCGGTGTATAACTCGGCGTACCTACGCTATTGTAATAGTACAGCACTCTGTATATATATATATTATAATATATTATACCGGGTATGGCGGCGCAGGCATTGTAATAATAATACGCAACGGCCGCCGGGTGTTTTCAATAACAGAGCGTACAGATAAGTAGGTAGGGCCTATGGGTACGCGTAGGTCTGGTATTAAAAGCGGCGGGACGGCTCGTCCATTGGTTTCCAAAACGGTCGGCTAATCGTACGCGCCAACTAATCCCCCCCCGCGCCCCCTTCGCCGATCGCCGTCCCGATTTTCGTAATAAACTCGCGCCGTACGGGCTCCGGCTCGCCGGACTCTATGCGACCGTGTGTGTGCGGTGGTGCCTCCGCCGATTCCCGTACGGCCCGGTATAACGACGTCCTTATAGTACGCGTCGTCCAGTGATAACATTTTTGTGAACCGGCCGCCGGGATAGAGGGGCCTATTATTACAATTGTAACCTACCCGCCCGTGACGTTCTCCGTACGTGTAGCTATAATAATAATACGCGATATATATATTTACCCGCGGAGCCCCACATATCTCGTGGCTTTCACAACTGCAACGCGGCGCGCGCAACACACTCGCGCGCACGCACCGTACGCAGACAACGTTTCGCGTTTGGTTGTATATATTTTTTTTTTTTTTTTTTTTGCGTTTTTGTGTTTTCTCCGCTGCCGCCGTGTATTTCTCTTTTCCGACCGTTCAGTCGTCAAACGTCGCGCGTCATACGCGGTTTAACACAATCGCCTTGCCCGGTAATACACAATATAACGTTCTTACTATAACGCAGGTAGATACATTTTTTTTTTTTTTTTTTTTTTTTTCTTCTCGTCTATACCATATAAAACGGAAATACATTTCGTTTTGTCGGTATTTTTATTTTGTTTCCCTTGTTCTAACCCCGCCCCCGTCCGGTGTCCGCCAACAGGTGTGTACGTCGATTATCGTTATTATTACCTATACACATATATACATATATATATAGATCGTATTATATATTTAAAGCCGTTCTATCTATCTCCCTCTCTCTCTATTCGCCGAGAATAATACACAACAGCGAAGAAAAAAAAAAAAAAAAAAAAAAAAAAACCAAATCCACTGCCGTGAAAACAATAGTGTCGCGAATTCGTCGGTGACGTCACGCCGTCGGATTGCTACACAGGCGTGGAAATAACCGCGGATAGCTCTGTCGTTTCGACGGTAGCAATAATAATAATCGTACCCGGTCGCCGCCAGTCGTTTGTCCGCCGCCGGATGCTGCGCCCGTGAACTCGTCCGACCGAATAATACTTACACTGCCTACACGACACACGACAGACAGACAGACAGACACAAGACGCACACACACACAAACGATCGTCGTCCATATTGTCCGGGATTTATTATGTTCGTTTCAACATTGCGGCTCGTCGTCCCCGTCAAGGTACGTACGCGCACCCGCGCACGGGTCCGAGAAAAAAGATATATATATATATATATATATTTTTTTTTTCTTTCTAAAAACCGATATTATTGTATATTTGTACGTATTTTTAATAATATTATAGGTACACGTCGCATCACGTCGCGGTGTAATAATTTTGTTCTTTTGTACGTCGTCGTCGCGCGGACAACGAAACAATATTTTGTTGGCGTTCTACGGAAACCCGTATCCGCCCGGTAAAAAAAGAAAAAAAAAAAAAATGGAATTACTACTACGGTACTAATCCGCCTTAGCTATACGGCTAATATTGAATCCAGGGGAAAGAAAAACAAAAAAAATTATCTCTCTTTTTTATCGCTTGAAAAAAGCCGCAGAACACTGTTTATCTATTGAATATTAGGATTTCCCAATCGTTATATATACGATAGAAGAATAATGTTTTTCAAATTTTTCGTTACTATTTTTCCTAATAAGGTAATACCATAGGTAAGTACGTAAATTATTAGGTATTATAGTATTCGTTTTACGTCGACGGACAATATTATTCTATAGGTATTATAGGTAGGTACCTATATATATTCGCGTGCGGCGGCTATGATATTATGGGAGATTGCGACATAAAAATAATAATATTATTCCTTTCACCGCGAAAAGACCGTGGCAAAATAATATATCGTACAATATATTATACGGACAATATACACTACGTGGTTTTTTTTTTCTTCTATAATCTCCACCGTGCTCGTATATATATATAATACCGCATGCCTACGGAGTAAATATTTATATAGCCTCAAGCCGAATACGAAATCGCTGCGCGATGGTTTTATTAATATTTTTATCCGCGATGCCGAAATCGGTCGAATATAATATCGTATAACGTGCAATGGCACCGCGCACCGCAAAGTTTGTCCGGAGACTTTAACGACACACCTAACCGTATGTAAGGTTGAGCGTTGTTTGTCTACAGTTCCAACGAAAATTCGGGAATTCGTTTCGTTCCCTGTGCATTGTTTTAAAAAACAATAAACCAAACGAATAATGTTTAAAAAAATTGGCACATATATTATACTTTACACCGTGAAGCACTGTTGTTGGCGGAAAGTATACAGGAGATACGTATATAGGACGCAAGAGATAATTTAATTTACGTACACTGAAAGCGAAAATTAATCATTACGATAAAAAAAAAAATGAATCTGACCGGAGTACATGTCGTGTTTTGCCCCCCTCCCACTGTATAGCCGAAGTAACTCGGAAATCAAAAAAATCGTAAAATCTTCTTCTATCCTAGCCCAATGACAATGTGAAACGTAAAATCGGATCCAAAATGCCAATTTTTATTCAACAAATCAAGCTTCTCTCCTTATAACTTGGCTGAAGTACCAATATACATTTCTAAATTAAATTACCTCCCCCGGACACGCCACTGGTCTGCGAGGGACGGGTCTTGTATTAAAGAATGCTTTTATTCTGTTTTCGAATAAATTAGTGAAAGGATTTAGAATAATTTTTTCCTGCTAACTATAGACAAACACGATAAAAATCTGCAATTCATAATTAAGACATTTTCTTTGTCACTATTTTTCGGGTTCGGGAAAAAGTATATTTTAATGAATACAAAAAATACCAATTAAAATGTTCAGAATACGTATTCGAATACATAACAAGTATTAAAATGCATTTATTTGAATATTTTACCCAACGCAGGGATTTGTTTGTACGCCAGAGTCGTTTTAGATCGTTTTTTCTTGCTTCTGAACAATTAAAACATTGGAATTATCCGGTTGTTGCTCCGAGATCTTCAATTGCAAAAAAAAACATTTCGTAAAGAGTTTATTTCGTACGTTAATAATAATTATAGTGACACGATTTTCGTTTATTTCGGAATAGTAATACGATTTACGGTTTGTTTTTTGTTTTAAGACGAAGCGTCTTTTGTATATATTAAAGTGCCAAAAACAAAAATCTACAGGCTCTGGTCCCGGTGACGCCACCAGTTCGGGGGCCTTATAAATGAATACGAATTGTCTCATTAATGTAATAAACGATCCTAAAAAATACAAAGTCTCCAGTTTCCTCCTGCACGCCTCAAATCTCCGTTTAAATTGTACGTATATAAATAATAGTAAAACATTATAAAATGCGGGGTACAGTGGCGGATCTAGGGAGGGATTCGAGTGGTCGGCCGACTTCACACGGTTGATTTTTGTCGGTAAAATCGGCCTCTTTTCTCTTAAATTCCTAAAATAATCGGTTGCACCTATGTTTGTCTGAGCGTTGTCCATTGAAGAATAATTGCAATAATAAACTATTTTCAAAGTGTAGACAGTCCTACTATAGTTGTTAGCATAAAAATAAGCGGACTCTCGAAAACGGACGAGCCCCTCACAGCGGCCACGCCACAGTACCCTCCTATAACTCCGGATCCGCCGCTGCGCGCCACTTTTTACGGCTCTCCTGGCAGCCACTCTCTCGGTTATCGCCGATGATTATCATCGTATTATATACGAAAAAAAGAAATAAATACTGCAAATAAACACAAAGGGTCGGGCGACAACGTTTATAATATACCGACTACGAACGTTATTTATGCAAAACGTGACGTAGATCTCGAATAATATTATAATATATATATATAATCGTGATAATGCGGTCGTTTTTTTTAATTAATAATAATAAATATTATGTCGTCGTGCGTATAGATACGCGTATATCTATCTATAATATTATACGATAGCATTCAGGTCGCAGGCGACGCGTATTATAATAATACCTAATAATAATAATAATATAGTGAAAAACGTTCTGGAATGTCAAAACGATCCGCCGTGGCGCGTTAGGTGTGGCATTTTGATGACCTTCGGAGGCGTATATCCATTATTATATTATTTTGTTATTCGTATCATGGGTTCACTCGTTCGTTTCTCGCCGTATAATACAACAATAATAATAATATGTCGGTGTGCTTATACGTAGGTACACCGTCATGGGCACCTCTATAAAGTATAATAATAATTATAATATTACATTTTCCGAAGACGTACGCGGGATTTTTTATTTTTTTTTTTTTGTTTTATCGAAGGGTAAATTGAAATTATACATACTAGGAGTATATAGAGGTACTGATAAATATTACGTCTAAAGCTTTTTTTTTTTTTCTTAAGATTTTCCTATTCCAAAGGCGGACGTTAGACGGACAGTCCCCTGTCTTCGCCTATAGAATGTGATGTGTAATACGTTGGGGCTTATCAAGTAGACAATTGTTTTGAACTCTGTCGAGCCGGTACGGTGTAGACGTGCAATGATTATTGTTTTACTATATTTTAAGTCGTATAAGTTTTCAATGCTGGACAGAGTTAATCAGTGCCCCCGGACACGCCACTGATAATAGTACCGGATACTAGTCACGTGACGATCAACAATAATTATAAACGGACCGCGCAGTCGGTGGCGTGTCAATTAGGATTTTTTCAAAGGGAGAGATATAATGAATTAATGAAAATTGCGTTATGCCGTTAGGTATAAAAACGTGTAAAGACTAATAATAGTAAATTGTAATGTCCCGTTTTTCTTTACGAGTTCGTCTCGGGACGACGGTATTATATCGTCAACGTGTTCTATACGACGTACGATAACGAATCTTTGACATCGAGGTACCAATGATTTTATTTTTGTTAAAAAAAAATATATATATATCAAAGAAAAAATAAATCTCCTTGATCTCCCTCCCCCTCCCTTAAAACATGCCACTGAACGGCAATCTCTCGCGATGATATTATTTTAATACCCATGATTGTGTGAAGAGCATTTTATTTGCAGTGCAAATTGTGATTTGGTTATTGAATTGCCTCCCTCGACATTTATTTCGTAAATACTTTGTACAAAATTATAGTTTAAAAATCGAAATATTATATTTTATACTTAATCGTATACAAGTTATGTATTACAATGAATTAAAGATGAAAAAAAAACACAATTGCTTATACGTTGAATTCTGGATATTACACCAGTGTCGTCATTCTGACACCGATTAACAAATATTTTTAAAGGAAATGATTTAAAACAGAATTATGTATAATGGTCAATAGATTGTTATAACAATTATAGATAATTTCCTGTATAGGTATATTTATATAACCGTATCGGATAAAACATAAATATCTTAACGTACTTTTTCTACTTTCGTTTGAATTATTTTTCGAAAACCGTTCGTTGAAAATTGGGCCCTCCCTAATGCAATTATTGCTCGGTCTTAGTAAAAATACGCGATACGCGGAGAATAATAGTGACTAGGTGTCGTTTTGGGCGGTTTTTATTTTTATTTTTAATGCTCCGCTCAGGTTTTGAAATACGTTCACCAGTATTATTATTATAATATATGTACATACGTATATAATATTATTGTAACATTAAATATTATCGATTTTAATTTTATGCAATTTAAATACCTCTCGGCTATAGGTAAATAAACCGCCCATATTATTATTATTAGTAGTACCTATACACCTATACTATTATAATAGTTTATATAAGTACACGTTCATTATCATATTTCGTCCAGTATGTCGAGGATAAATGGAATTTTCGTTTTTTTTTTTTTTTTTTTTTTTTTACCGGCTGCGGTATGATTTATAATATTATAACGGTTGAATTAGGTTTCCTCCTATACGTACAAATAAATAAATATATATATATATAATACACGATTATTATACGTATATATCGGTTTATTGTATTTAATCATTCGATTGAATTCGTCGTAAATTATGAAAATTTGAAGAAAAAAACCTCGTCACCACGTTTTTTCGTATAGAAAAAAAAAACAAAACGATATCACTTTCGTTTTTTAATCTATTCATTTTTACGAGTATTATACGTACCGTCGACTGTGAATTTTCTATATACTTATTTAGAAAATTCGTATGTTTATAATAATAATAATAAATCGGCATTTTATCGGTATTGAAATCCTACAAAATATTATATAGATAAGGTAGGTAGACGTTTTAAACAATTTTATTAACTAAATCATATTTTTTTTTTTCTTTTTTCTATAATAATATTTTTGCAATTTTTAGTCGATAAATTTGTTATAATATGTAAATTTTTTTTTAAATACCAACATGGGAAATTAAACGGTATAATGTTTCTCATTTGCGGAGATTTGCCAAGTTGCTGTTGGACTTTTACAATATAATATTTAGTGAACATTTTGACTCGTACATATATATTGGCAGGAACGTATAGGATAATATCGTTATGCAGTTTTGAAGAAAAAAAAACTGGAATACGTGTGTTTAAAATAAAAAAAAATCAACTACTTCATTTTTTTAATTTATTTTTTACGATGCCACGCGTCATTTTGTACTTAATACTCACACAATAACTATTGCAGCCGACATCGCTGTTAAGTAAACCGGCGTATACGCGTGTATAGTCAACGTGGAAAATAATATTAACCCATTAGTCATTTTTCGACACGTTCTCACAAAAAAAATATTATGACGTGTTTTTTTTATGATTTTATTTTTTGCTTTTTTTTTTTTTTTTTGGTCATGACCAATGTGAACGATGTTTATCGTGTTATAGTAATTACTCGCGTACGGGTAATAATAATAAAAAAAGCTTTCGTCTCGTCTCGCATGGTCGTTACAGTATACTATAGGCAAATTAATATTTTAAATTCGACCGGGACAGCCAGTAAATATCGCGTTTGTAAACGGTATCTGTATATGTATTATGACATGTACTTTGTTCTACTGTTGAGAAATTATCATCGAACACGATTTTTCGATAATTTAGGCGAGTACCTATACCCATTTGGAAAATTATAACCCAGGTAACGAACAAATAAAAAATTTAAAAAAACACTGCTTGCATTGTTCAAATTTAAAATATATTTTTAAATGTACCTATTACGTGTTTAAATAATTTCAAACGGGATATATATACCATTCAAAATTATTAAATAGATATTTCAAATAAAGCGTTAGATACTTATATTATAATTATATAGCCCCCATAGATATTACAATATTATTATTTATTGTTAATTTATGCTTTTTATTATTTATTATTTTTTTTTTTTTTTTTTTTTTACCAACGCTATGCAGGTATAATCTGCGAACCGAAAAGTCGGTTCTTGTACGATGGGTCGGAATAATTCGATAAGAAACACTTTTACGATAACGATTTCTCTTCGAGATTTTATATTCGCTACATATATATATATATATAATAAGACTCCTCGTAAATATTATTTATTCATAACTTTCAATTCGACTATAATGTATTCATCGAAAACCGACTAAAACACACTGTGCTAATTTCGTGTTCTAATTTCCAATATGCCTATGATGATAAACGTATAACAAAATTAAAATATCGAAATAATATGACGACGAGTGCACAACCTAAAAAAAAAAAAATTAAAAATATATTTCTTTTATAAAAAAAATAAAAAAAATAAAATATATTATTATACTTTGTATACCGAGTACGCAGTTACAATACCCATGGAGGTAGGCACTCGATCGCGTGTAATAAAACGATAATGACCTCTGGTTTGATAATATGACCGCACGGGAATTTGTTGGCATCGTATCATGAAAAAAAAAAAAAAAAAATATTATTATAATGACTTGAGATATAATATACATTGGTGTTGTATAGTAGGAGGTATTCCTATAATTTCCGACAAATGGAATATATGTATAGATACCTATACTTACATTCCAATGCGTTTTAAATACGCGAGTGTCTTGTTATTTTTTTTTTTATTGGGATTTTGTCGGTATTTAAAAATATTCACAATGTTTGACTAAATAGAAAAAAAAAGGATTTAGGTTCCCGAAATCTCGATCTTACCTATACGAATTCGTTTGCTCACTATATTATATTTTATCTTTGATGGTTCCTGAAAAATATATATAATATCGTATATATAAGTAGTATAATATTATCAATTGAGAATATGATAATCTCAGCGTTCTCAATTGAATCGGTCATCTCAAAAACTCATTTATTTTGCATTTTCTCCTTTTCAAAATGTATATAGTTATAATTATAGTCCGGATTTATATTCTCTAAAATATGATAATATTCTCTAAAACAAACCTACAAATATTCTCTTTATACGAGTATTTTCTTAAAAACTAGAAAAATAATCAATGAACATCAATATAGTATAAGTGAAGTATATAATTGTATTATGGAATAATTGCACTACAGTAACAGTAGGCATGTAAATCTATGTTAAAACATAAAAAAACAAAATACCTTTGGAATTATTAATTTGCTATTGATTTGGTATATTTTAATTGTAGTGAAGTATACTCTTGCAAAGTTTTATTGTGACGAGTTAAATAGTACTTAAAGTAATGATGGCTGGTAAGTATTTCAAAAAATATTTTTTCAGGTATCTTAATAATAATATTAAAATTAATAATTTTTAAATTAGAATAAATAAGTATATTTTTTTTTTCAGGATTTACAAAATATTCCAAAATAGGCTAAATAAGCTAAATATTCCATAACCCATGTAATATTCTCAAATATGCAAAAAGAACTTTTTCCTATAAACTCTGTGTTGAATGAATTGTCCACATTTGTTACTCTAATAAGACTGCATTTAAGACTGAGTAATAACTCTATGTAAAAACATATAAATCCGGACTATAGTTATAATATGCCGATTCAATTATATTCTCATGTGCAAACTATAATATTGTATACTCGTACTATGCGCATTATAAATATAATATAATTTAACATAAAAAAAAAATCAGTTATTTCGACATACCTATCCGTTTTAAATAAATTAAAACGCATTTACTATACTATAGTATACCTACCTTTAGAATCCTAAATACCAATGTGCCATCACTATACAGTCGATGGTTTTTTTTTTTTTTTTTACTGCTAACGAGTCGCACATATATTTTTTAAATAATTATTATCCGTATTCACAACGTAACCCCAGCCAGGACTCCCGTTACGTTTTTTTTTTTTTTTTTATCGTATCATCAATCAATATTCAGACGTGTATGTGTTGAAATGGACTGTTTTATTTAAATCTGCACGTGACATAAAACAGAGAAGTAAGAATTAACTACAGTAATACTCTGTTGTTTATGCAAATACATTTCACTCGAGGAAATATACCATATACCTTAATTGTATAATATTCAATAGAATCACACATACGAATATATATAATAATATTTAAATACATTTACAAAACTGTAATCAAACACAAATAATACAGTAAGCATATTTGTATGTATAGATTCAAATTATGTAGATTCCTCATGCCTCATTTTTATTTCTAATCACGTTTTGTTAGTTTAGTGAAATACCTTAATACATAAAACAAACAATTATCGTTGAAATACCTATGAACAAATATTTATAAAATATATAGGTACACCACGCATAGATAATTGGAATGAAATCTGTCGAAACGTCGTATACTTTTTAGTATAAAATTAAAACGTATGGGTTATAAGATATGCGTAAACATACTTAAGCATTTACACAATTTTTTGAACTATATTTTTACTTTTTTTTCTTCTTGTAATTTAGTCGATATCGTTGTAATGATTAGTTTAAATTGTTTTTAAAAAGATATTATCCTGAGATCGGCAATTAAACGGTATAATGTTTTTTTTTTTTTTTTTTCATTTGTGGTGATTTGCCAAGTTGCCATGAACTTATACAATATATATATATTTAGTGAAAATTGTGATTTGTGAATATATAAACGGAGAATAACACATTAGCAGGAACGTATTAGGAATCGTTAATGTTTTGGAGGTATAAACTAAACTGCGCGCTTTAGAAGAAAAAAAAGAATATATATATATATATATATATATATATATATTTGAAAAACACATATGGGTCGTAGCCCACGAGTAAATGAATTCAAGTCTGTTTGGAATGTATACATTTTTGAAAATAATTCTATTATATTTGGGTACATAGAAAAATACATACACGGGTAGTTTCGTTATTGTAAATAGAGATTCGCGTTTTAAAAGTATGCTACATTATTACTGCTGGTACACCGAATGGACTTATAAGTATTATACCTATATACACACACATATACATACGTGTGTGCAGACAGTCGGCATATGATGGTACACAGTGACCAACCGGTTATAATATTATTATATGGGTAGGTATGATATTATTTATACACACTTTTAGATATGTTATTCCCGAGTCTATAGAGTCGAATCGTGTCAAGCGCAGCTACATTCCGGATGGGTGACGATACTAAACGGCATGCCGATCGCACATTCTCTCTCGGTTATTATAATATACGAGTATATTACGGCGACGATGATGATGATGGCTAGACGTATTAATCGCTAATGGGAGCCCCGAGACGTATAATATAGTAAAATACATTTGAGGGGGAAAAAAAAAAAAAGTTTTATCATTAACGAAAACTCATTAATAAAAATAAAATTAAAAAAAAAAAAAAAAACATGAGAGCCCTATAGTGATGTCTATAATATTATAATATTATATACTATATCGACCGAATCGTACGAGTAGTTATATGCATTACAAATTAAGTAAAACCGCGTTATAGTATAATATATATATTAAAGAAAGTGAAAGAATCTGGATATAATAATATAGTTTTGTTATATTGTTGTTTAATGTATAATTGTTGTTAATGTAACGAAATGTTTCGAACAATAAACGAGGCCGTCCGAACTGTGGAACGCCGCGCGAAAGTAGTTTCCCCGCAGTGGTTTCCTTAGACAGGAAAAAAAGAAAAAATAATAATAATAATAATAGTTTTTAAAAAGTTCTGATTCTACAATTGAAAAATTACACATCACTACTCGACAATATGAAATATTTTTTATCGTTTATATTTTCGGTTATTTTATAGCTATAATTTCAGTAAAAAAAAAAAATATTATATTTTTAAACACGTCTGTGTGTTAACCGTCGTAATAATATTTTTGAAAAACGCAGTTTGTTTGGAGTCTAAACGCATTTTGCTTGTCCGTTGCTTATTTGCAATCGTATACATAGTTTTCCAAAACCGTTTTTTGATCTACTATAAAATCGAAAGAAATAAAATCATATTCTATAAATTATACGGCCGGTGTTAAATTGGCCATTCATAAGTAGTTCATCATGTTTCTATACGTAGTAGAATTTGTTGAATATTCGCTGTCCCGAAAGTGTATATTGTTCGAGAAAACTAACCTTTCTCTCCGCTTTCGATCTAAAATAAGATAATAATATTATACTATTATAATAATATACACTAGAAATTATTTTTTTATGCGATTATCCACATTAGTGAAGATTTATATAGTTAGGTTAGGTCAGGTTTAGTTTTGGTCGTCGTAGACGAATAATTCAATATTAAAATCGTCTAATGCAATTAATCTCAAAATAATTATTGTATCATTTTCAAACACAAATTTTCGTTTGAAAATGTCGATTCGCATTAGGTCCGTTATTAGATATCAGACTTTTTGATTTAGTTTTATTTATATATACAATATAATTATCATTGTTTTAAGGTTTAGACATAAAGAGTATAGAAAAAAACAGTGACGTTATCTAAAGTATAAATAAAAAATCCACACTCCGCTTTGTTTCACGAGTAAATGCCTACCAATCCGAATATCTCAGCAACATTATTATGTTCGTATTAATTAGAAGAAAATTTCCATTGACAACTGGAACGAAAAGATTTGAAAATCAAAAGGTTTTTTATTGGTGAAAAGAATATTAATAATTATAGGAATAATCAACCGATAATAAAAACGTATAACTAATTTAAAATTGAAAAATTATTCGTTTTGTATAATTACATGATTTATCGTAAGTATATAACACTATAATATCGACGGGTACTGGATATTTTAACAATTTGATTTATTTCAGTACAATTTTTTAAATTTATTATATATTTTTACAAAATATAATACACCTGTTATTATTTTATTTTTTTACGCGATAGAAATTATTATTTTTAGTTTGGTAATAGTGAGAGTTGAATTTTTTCTATAAACTATTATATCCTATATAGGTAGTTTTATATAATAAACCTGTAACACAATAAAAAATTTGTCCTTATCTAAATATTATATATATATTTTTTTTTTTTTTTTAAAGGCATGATACGTAATATTTCTAAAAATAAAAATATATTGGCAACATTAAATTACACGCCTATATAATATTTTATAGTCGTATAGATTTTGATTGCGTATCGTCGCCGGTACGAACATTAAAACATATTTAAAATTATAGCTACACGAGTAAACTATTTGAAATATTAAATACGTAACTGTGTAGAGATTATTATTTTATTTTTTAATCGGTCGCATAGGCACGCGTGACATTTTACTTCGATAACGGTATAGAAGATGGGTAAATATATTATCGTCGTATAAATCTATTATACTCATCAGAAAATGTATTATATTCTTTAGTAAGAGATATCAGTGAATATTATTGAATTCGATTTTAAATAAATTGTACGGTATATTTTTTATATTTGAAATGTTTTATGTTTCAGAGTTAGATGTTGCCTCAGTTAATTGTATTAAGAAATGCCTGGATTGAAGGATATGTCGATGCAACAGCCAGGAAATAATAACAAACGGTAGATACATTTTTTTATTATTTTTTTTTTTTTTTTTGATATTAAATATATTTACAGTGTTAACAAGATGTAATTTTAGTTACAGTCTAGATGTTTTCACCCGGGCAAAATACCTGTGCTACATACAACATTTTTCAAAACGGTTTTTAAAGTATACGAGCGTATAAATACAAATTTGTCATAATTTTCATGATTATTTATTGTTCGATTCCTCTCGATTAAAAACACGTCAATTTCAAAATCTTTATCGCTTTAACGTAGTTAGGTAGGTTAAATTTCGAATCTATAATCATAACGACAAATGTACACGAAAATTTGAATAACCCGAAAATTGTTACACAAAGAAAAAATAATTATAATAAATAAATAAATAATTATTCTTGTATAAGGAATATTTACTTAATAAATTATTGTCGATATCTATTTAACTGGGAAATAGACGGGGTAATCGAATTCGCCCGTTGCACCGGTCTGAATATTGAAAATAACCGGAATGTCGAATGTCAAAAGCAAAACGTATTTCGTATACCGCCTAATCAAACTCAAATTATACTCATACGTGGAATTTTAATCGTATTATCGTATACATTAGGCAATACCATATGTCGTACAGTTAACAAAAATACATAGATATACATTGATAATTCATTTTTTCATTATTATTAAATCTCTAAAGTTTGACAACGCCAATGATAGGCGCATTCGTAGTATCGCGTGGACGCGCGAGCAACTATTTATTGTGTATGTGTTATAGTTTTGATAGAATATTAGGAAAAGAAAATAACCATAAAACAAATGTACGATAATAT
Organism: Tuberolachnus salignus; assembly: GCA_956483605.1. Lineage (NCBI taxonomy): Eukaryota > Metazoa > Arthropoda > Insecta > Hemiptera > Aphididae > Tuberolachnus > Tuberolachnus salignus. Next base: position 20,341,235 of record OY101431.1, on the reverse strand, counting down.
TATAAATAAAAAAAAATATATATATATAAAGTCGTCTACACAAAAGTACGAACGAAACGAGCCTAATTATCGGTTGATAATTGAACGATCGTTATGGCGTTGTGGTGGCAAACGATAAATTCAGAAAAAGAAAGAAAAAAACGACATAGTTTCGTAAATAAATATTATAATAATAATAATAATGGTATACATTCCTCAGAGTCATTAAATTTACAAACCTTAATAGCAAAAAAATAACGATAGTCGTATAGAGCTCCCACACGCGTTTCGGTGATAAAAATTATAATGTATACGAGTATAGCACGTCTCGTTATTTATTTGTTCACGGTATACAATCACGGCGAACCCTCGGAAATTTCTCTGTTGGCCGGCGTAAATTCTTTTATAGCCTGTATGGCCTTTAATTAAAAATTATAATTACGAGTATTAAAGCGTAATCACGGTGTTCGCCGTTCGGGATTAACGATTCGTTTTCGAATTTGCTATGTACTATTATATTTTCTATTTTTGATTTTTGTATAAATGTTCCGATTTCGACGAAATCATAATATGTCAATAAAAACCATTACAACCAGTAGACTCTCGGTATGCAAAATGTTTTTTTGAAATAATTCGGCCGTCACAAATATAGCAGAGGTGTTTAATAAATTTTTTTTTTTTTTTTTTATGAAAAATTAATATTATAAAAATTGCTCAAAAGGAAGATTTTCGTGTTAATTTGTGCTCGGAGTGTTATAGATGTAGTTATTATATGGGGGGGGTACCTATATATACTTACTTTTTCGCATGGGTGAACTTGTATATATAATTTGTACAATGATTCGCTTTTAAAATCTCTCTAAAATATGAAAAAAAAAAAAAAAAAATGTTTTTACTTTTAGTGACTTTAATAACGAAAAGCCAATAATGCCTTATCATCGGAACAGCGTCAATTCAAATGGATATTCCACAGGTACCTTTTTTTTATCACTTATTTATTTGTCCGTCGAATATATATTATTATTATAAATCGGTGATTAACCGGTAATTTGAATAAATAATTATTATATATTTGAAATGTCCAGACGGCGGCCAACAAAGCGTCGCAGGCGAAGAGAGGAACGGCGGCGACGATAACAACTCGGCGCCGACCTACGTGATTGAACATTTGGCTACGTTTACGGTGTCGAAAAGCACCGGCATAGTGTACCCGGCCGACGGCATGAGACGGCTGTTGTATTTGGAAAAGTCCAACGGAATTTGGTCGCAAAAAATGCAACTGCGACTCGACCAGTCTTGGGTATTGATTATGGATTACGAAACGGGTGTAAGTGAAAACGCTATTTAAAAAAAAAAAAAAAAAAATTAAAAAATGTTACGGTATTTATGTGCGTAGAGGCGTGTTTGAAACGACGATAAAAAAAAAATATTCTTATTTCTTATACGATATTAAATATTATATTGTAATCCGTTTAGGTTGTAATGGAACGGTTTCCGATTTCGTTGGTAAAAGAACCTACAGCGTTTACGAGCAACGATCCTATGGAAATTTATAACAATATTCTAGTGTTCGTTGTTGGCCAGGTCGATTCGCGATCCGAGATGCACATTTTTCAAGTAATTATATAATATTCACCGCATTTTATATATTTCATTATTGCCCGTGTACATAAATAAATAATACGACAACCGGAAAAACAAAAACAAAAAAAACAATTATTTATGGTAGCACCGTGGTAAAACAGCGAACATCCTTCGAAAACCGATAATTATACGTAACAAAAAAAAAAATAAATAAAGTAGGTATGAATAATTTATTTTGTTGCGACAATAGTCAATCTATTTATCAATGAATTTACAAAAAAAAATATACTATATATGTTTTCAATCGGATAATATTACAACAATAGTTACACACTTCGAGTTTATAAATAACAATACAATAATAACAAGTATTTATTATTACCGTGTTTATGTTATAATGTTGAAAATTAAAACGGCAATATTTTAGTGTCAAAGCGTACCGGCACAAGAATTGGTCGAAGACTTGAAGCTCCTGAGATCTGGCAAAGGGATCAATAGAAAGTCTAGACACGTGCCTCCGCCTCCTCCGACACCGCCACCAAATCCTCCTCTGAACGGCGTTAGCGTACGAGAACAAGTGTCTGTTTTCAATGCTGTTGCTCACCGTTAGTATTTTTTCGTTTGCCCACCACAAAATGCGAATATTTTAGATTCTGAACGAAGCTAAGGAATGTTTAATGGTTTTACTGCAATTTGTGTTTTGTGTTTTATTTTTCAACTTTCCTACCAAATATCCACACTCCGATTTTCCAGTGTAGCACCTTTTCTGAAAGTATTTTGAATCTAGTTGGTACTTTAGAGAGGTCATTTATGTTGTAGTTTTCCTATTAGTTGGGGAAAACAGGAAAATGTACGGCAATTATTTTAAATTTTTGTTGTTACTCGGTTAAAATAATCGTAGGAAATAACCCAAAATATTTTCACTGAATATTAGGAAAAATGTTTAAAACATTCTGACCAATTTTAAACTATTTATAGACATTTAAAGTTTTTTTTTTCTCGAATTAATTGGATAAATCTGTTTTGGTCGAACAGAAATGCACAAAAATTTGACACGAGGTTCATCACAAGGTACTTAATGATGAAAAAGAAAAAAAGTTGAGCGCATTTAAATAATTTTTTTTTAGGAGTATTTAATTTGCAAATGTTGATTAAAAAAAAACGAATAAAACATTTTAAAACATGATTAACTGAATTTCGGTAAGAATCGTTTTTCGTTGCGTACATATATAAATTAAATTCCCCTCGATATCGTACCTTCCCAACTTCTAACCTACAACAGTGGCCCACTTCGCGAAGTATGTCCATCTTTCGTTATATTAACATTAATAATAAAACGTTTCATTCGATTTTAAATTTGTTTCGATATTCTCAAGTTTTAGATTCTGAGCGTTACGAAGAATGTATTGGTTTTTCTATAACGTGTGCTTTTCATTTGTGTCTGTAAACAACTTTTCTACTAGAAATCTTGCTCTGATCATTAGATTCTGGGGTAATTTGTTTTATTTTACTTGTAGCTTTCTGAGTATTGGATAAAACGTCGAAAAAACGGGAATATTTACGCCAAAACGGTTTTGTTTATTTTCTTTTTATTGAAATTTAGTTAAGAACATTAGCTATTCGAAATCGTCGAGTTTTTATTTTGTTTTATGTAGTTAAAAATAATGTACATTATTTTCATCAGCTTTTCAAGTTAAAATTAGTTAATAAACAAGAACGAATGTAATTTATTTTGTGGTTACAAATTACAATTTATCAAACCATATTCAACCGAACTTCGCTCAGAATCGTTATTCGTTAGTCGCAATAATTTGGTAAAGGGGTTTTTTTTTTTAACAATTTTAGTTATTAAAACGTAAACAATATTTTAAGATTTAAAGTTTACGCGTATAAATTGTAGTTTTTAAGAGACAGTATCGTTTAATATTTTAGATTCTGACAACACCACACGAGTGGACGACGAAACAAGTTCAACGTCTAGTGAAAAATACGAAAGAGACGTTATAGTACTGAATCACTGTTTCGATGATATCGAGAAATTTATCGCTAGATTACAGCACGCCGCCGCAGCATCTCGGGAACTTGAACGACGGAGAAGGTACTAGTTTTAAAAATTTTAAACTTTATATGCGTATATAAATATATGTTATAAGTGGCGTAACTGGGTTAAAAACTATAGGGAAGAGGGGAAATAATTTATTCATCAAAATCAATACCATGAGGGGTGGGTTGTAAATATATTTGTATTTTATGTATACAAAACAATTAAAGACTAATTTTTAACGTCTAAATAACTTAATTAAACAAAAATTAACAAAAGAATACATCGTTATTTTAATGTTAGTTTTTTTATTTTTGTAACCCGAATAATGCAATAACGTTGACAATACGTCAGACTATTGTAAAACAGGGGAAACTTGAAATATATACAAACTTTTATGAAATTATTTGAAGAAAAAAATTTTTTTATCTTATGAATATAATAAGTAATTAATGTATTGCATTCTTTCTTGATTTTAGAAGATTCAAAGTTTTTTACTGTTGTCATACCTGGGGGGGCAGGGAGCGGCAGTTTATATCTTTCCCCCCAAATTTCAGGGGGGCAAGTGCTCCTCCTTCTCCCCCCCACAATTACGCCACTGTATATTATTAGTGTTCAAGTTATTTTTATATAGCGTTTAATATTCGTATTGAAATAGGAACCGTAAATCCAAGAAGAAGGACATTGGTGATGGAATGCTGACGATGCGAGCCAAACCGCCTCCGGAGATCGAGTTTGTCGACATCTTTCAAAAATTCAAACTTTCATTTAACCTCTTGGTAAAGATATAGATATTTAAAAAAAATCAAATATTTACACACGTTATAACAATAAATTTTTGTAGGCGAAATTAAAAGCTCATATTCACGACCCCAACGCTCCGGAACTCGTGCATTTCTTGTTCACCCCGTTGGCGTTGATCGTTGACGCGTCTCACGATACGCACTACAAACCAAACATTCCGTCCAGAGTCGTGTCGCCGTTGCTCACGAGGGACGCGATCAATCTATTGATGAACTGCGTGACCAGTAAAGAAACGGAACTGTGGCATTCCCTAGGCGACGCTTGGCTTATTCCGAGGTAGGTGTTTTTTTTTTTCATTGTTTTCCTTTACTTCTCCTTAAACTTAATCTTTTTACAGATTGTAAACCCGTACCTCTATCTATACTTAAATTGTTTTGACCGTCACGCGTTCTAATGATATAAATTGTATTTATTATTAAACTTATTCCAACCACATATATTCGACAGAGAACAATGGAAAGGCTACGCGGCTCCTTACCATCCGATATTTATGGACGGTTGGTCGCCAGAGTATCCTATCCCGGTGTCCGACGATCATACGGCCAACGTGACGGCCCCGGGCGTTACGGAATCCAAGAAATCCAGAGACGAGATAAAAATGTCCAATCCCGAGGTAATAATAACCGTCGGATATAAGGAACACAAATAAAATGCATTATTTATTTACATATTTTCAATTACGTTTTTCAGGGGGAGATGCGGGACACGTTGTATCATCATCGGGACCGAGAGCATGCCGCCGGGGTGGGCGACGACAGCAGTGATTATTTCGAATACGAACACGAACAATCGGCCATGATGGGAATTCGACCACAGTACACGTTCAATACCGGCGGTAATTATTCCGGACATCATCAAGAACAATACGGACCGGACGATAGGTAATAATAATAAACGTGCGCAATACTGTCGGTTTAAATAGAAAAAAAAAAAAAAAAACAGTAAAACACTATACACGTATGCGAAATGTTATTCTGTCGGTCACGGCAACTACTCTACTCCGAAACTACTGAATTAGCCTAAATCGACTTGCTTTTTGTTTTTTCAAATGATAGAATACATCGCGGAGCGACCTAATTCCGCTTTTTTTTAAGTTAATAAAAAACATTCGATTAATACATTCTTTTATAAATAATCTATGAATACGCTAGAGTTCGAATTATAACGAAACGAAATAGACGAACCGCTAAAGTCTTTGAATAAAGTACCCGATTGAAGTTGACATTTTAAACGACTGTGCGAAAGGTAATGAGAATACGGAAATTTATGTTGCGTGACATTAGTATCTGTGCTGAATTTTTTTTTCTTTAACTCGAAATTCTCAAATTGTTCAATAAAATCGTTTTATTAGTTTAAATTATCAAATGTATTCGTTTATGTCAAAAAAAAAAAAAAAAAAATGAAGTACTCGGGCGAAGGTTGAATCAGGATTATATATATATTATTATATTTTATAAACCGCGAATTGCAAAACATTTTTGTATCTGCCATTTTACTATTTTTAAATGTCGATTTTGCAGAGACGATTCGCACAGTATAGAGGGCGATGAAGAGCCCGACTTCAACACGCTGTCACTGCACAGTCCGCCTAGAATGGACAACAAGGAACGAGACGTGGCGGCGCGCAGTGATATATCTGCCGATTCGATCGAACGTAATAACGCCGGCGGTCCGGGTAGCGAGCGGTTCGAAAGAGCCCAGGGCAGATGGCTAGAAGACATGCGGGCCCGGGGCGTGAAAATAGTCCAAGTCACTTATCCCAGGACGGCCAATAACGACAAAGAACTGTCTGTCGTCCGGGGTGAATTGTTAGAAGTGAGTTGGTGATGGTGTAATAACGTTAAATTATTATAAGTGCCCCGGTTGGGCCCTTGCCCGGGGCCCCGGAATTTTAAGGGCTCTACATTTATAGAAATTAGATTATTTATGAAAAATATTAAAATTAGTTTTATATATCAATCAGATCGATGAAAATTGCATTCTACATTTTAGGCTAAATTAATGTTTATTGTTTTATGGTAGAGAAAAATTCAAAATAGAAACTTACTTCCTAATTATAGATACATATAATAACTCGGTTAAAAAATCGTGCTTGAATTTGGGGGGGGGAGCTAGCTGAGAGACGGAGTACCTTTACTTTTTCCGAAATATTACAGAATACCTCTTCTGATTATTCATAATGGACATTGTGTATGACACTTAAATTTTTAAGTAAAGGTTAGTAATATATGTTTACATATTTTTTTTTGCACTTTTGCAAGTCCCACTGTTAATTTTTTTTTTCTCAAATTCGAGCCACTGTCGTTTCATGGTTACTATAAACAACGTTCGTCTGTAGATATTGGACGATAGCCGAAAATGGTGGAAAGCTCGAAACAATCGCGCGCAGGTTGCTCACGTGCCACATACCATCGTGACGCCGTTCAATCCGATGTTGGACTCTAACGATATATTTACGAATCCGGTGTACGCCAAAGGCTATGACAAGAGATCGGGTTCGCAGTCGCAAAATTATTCACTACAAGTAAGTTATACTATAATTTTACGAAATATTTATCCTTTTTTTTTTTTTTTTTTTTTTTTTGTGGTATCATCACCTACGGGGGGAACTCTACCAGACAAGGTAATCGTTCCCCCGTAGGCGCATCGTTTGTTAAAAATAATCAAAATTCTTAACACACTCTATGTTCTTATTTACTAAAAACGTATAATCTAATGGCCTTAATTCTACGGTTTGTATTTACAATTTGCTGCATACAATAGTATGGAAGCTACACGCGAAATTTACAACTTGGTTTTTAATGTTATAACTACGGCTAGGCTTAGCTGCAATACTAATAATCTAATAATATATAACAGCACCTGCCGGAGGTGTCTTAATAAGGCCAATTTGGCTTATTTATTAAACCAATTGGAAAACGTCTACAGCCGAACAAACTTGATGATACCCAATAAAATAAACTTGGAAGAATTTTAAGTTTAGTTTCGGGTATTTTATGTTGTTGTGCGAGAGCAAAAGAAATACCAAAATGTTATTGTTATCGTATCTCATCGTTTTAACGGTGGCGTTGACCGGCCGCGAGGCGAGAATCCGAAAGATCCCGTACTCTCCTGAAATTTGTCTAAATAGAAAATGTTTAGCGAAATGCTAAAAAAAATAAAAAATCTTCATTGATCTAAGACAAAATGTTGGACCCCCCCCCCTTCGAATTATTATTGGGCTACGACGTCGATTGGACAGATTGTTTTCAAGAACGGCGGTCCTCCGAGACCTCCCTAGTCCGCCTCTGGTACTTACCTACTTTTTAATATCGAAATACTTTCTAAATAATGCCGATCAAATAATTTGTATATTAAGCTATTCGCCATCGCTCACGCCATAGTAATTTCCCGACACCGTTCGTTTAAGAGACTTGAACTATTTTGAGTTTCGTAAACGATTATTTTTAATTATTATAGTACGTATATATTCATACATAGTTTTTTACAATACGACGAGTGCCTACCTACCAATACCATATAATTAATATTTCTGTATGCAGGAATCCATAAAAAGTGAATTTGTCGACCAAAGCATGAGTTCCGATCCGTCCAGAAATAGTTCTGTACCGCCGCCCGTCCCGGCGCCGGCCGATTGGGTGCGAAAGGAACGCATTGGGAAAAAAGGAGAATTCCGTTACTTTTAATTAGAAAGAAAAGAAATAAAAAAAAAAAAAAAAAAAATCGACTAATTTTTTTGACAATAATCTATAATTATTATTATTATTTATTTTTAAGAAGTGTCTTTTTTTTTTTTGTTTTCACTTATATTGTTATTAAATTTGTTTTGTGAACATATATATATATACAATTATACCTATATCAAATAATTTATAATGCGCATTAATCGTAGGCGTTTTTTTTTAACATACAAGTTCTAAAACGTCTTTATTTAGTAGATAGATTGTCTTTGATACTATTTTTGAGTGTAATTAAATCAATATAATACATTTTTTTCGAAATTTTTTTTCTTAAAATTAGATAAACGATTAAATCGTCTTAACTATAATTTAAGTATCGCGTGTTTTTGTAATTATGGTAAAAAAAAAAAACCAAGAGAGTGGGCCGAAAGAGTTATATTGATTAATTTTGTATGGGTAGGTACTTGGAAAAATATTTATTAAAATATTATTATTTAAACTGTAAAAAGCATTAACTCATGATTTTATTATCTTAGAATAATTTATGTATATAGTATATATTATACAGTTGTTGTCGTTCTTCTACTTTTTTTATTATTATTTTATATTTAGCCTAAGTATATACAATTTTATAATATTTTATTACATTAGCAAAATTATTATTCAATAATTAAGTGGCGTTTTATCATACAATCTGTATTAAGCAGTTACAAATAATATAATATCCGATAGAAATAAATTCTTTAGAACAAACAATCAAGTAGTTATATTATCGTTAAGACTTTTATTTTTTTGTTTTATTTCATTTTTATTGTATACCTGAGCTAAATTTTATCTGACAAATAATTTCTGTGGGTACGTATACTTACATTTTAACTTGATTACAAGATATGAAATTAAAGATATCAACAAGTTTTTTTTTTTTGTTTTTATAATATTTATTAGGTAATTATAGGTAGGTAGACAATACCTACATGCATTTTAACAAAAATAAATATTATATATCATTAGTAAAATATTTTACAATATTCCAAATTATAAATGTATTATTATTTTTTTAATTCATTACTGAATCTAAATTACCGGTAGGTACCTATTATATTTATTTATATATTTATCAGCTAGGATAAACAAATTTAGTTATAACATATGATTTCAGTAGCTATTTCAATATTTAATTGTAACTACTTATTAACATTGTACTAGTTAATTTTATTGTTATTATTATATAGAATGAATAAAATTGTTTTATTTTTGTTATACATATCAATTTTATTTTGAGTTTTTTTTTTTTTTCCAAATTTGTTTACTACGCATAATTTACAATATAATAATATACTAATTTAATACATGTATGGATACATACAATATATATATATATATATATATACTTAACAACAAAATATGTCAAATATATTATATTAAATCAGAAATATAAGCATTTGTATACACAGCATGAAAATAATATTGATAAATTTATTTATGTCGTTCACTACTAAAGGAAATCGTATCCATGTTGGTTTTTTTTTTTTTTTTTGTAAAATACCAAAGATACGTGAATATAATAATATAATACTTATAGCGTTTATATTGAAATATTAAACGTCGTTTTATTTCAATATTTCTTTATAAAATTTATACCTGTAGTTATGCGTCAAATTATATCATTTGTCGTACGTTCTGAATCAGTGGCATAGATAGGCGGTAGGGACGGCCCGCCTCGGCTAAGGGGGTTCTCATTGTTTGTATACAAATGCAAATAATTATTTTTTAACCGAATTACAAAAAAAAAAAAAAAAAAATCGTTATTACGTAAATTTTCCCAATTATTAAGAAAAACATAAATTAGTTCCCTCAACGCACAAGCAAGACGTAATCGGTAATCTGAAAACCACCCCTAATGTATTGATAATGATAAAACATGATTATTTTTGGTAGAACAAGACAAAAAAAACATACATTTACAAATTGTACGTAAATCGTGAAGTTTAAAACGTCTAATTGGTGGGTGTACTCACAGCGTTACCGTCCTATCATTTCTATACCAACGCCACAAGTTTATACGCAATCGACACGAATTTTTTAGATATAAACTAAAAAAATGAACCAGAAAAATAATACAATCAATCATAATATTATTAGGCGCATTAATTCAACGGTGACTTCACGGGGTCCCGACGATAACTTCGAGTGTAAAGACGTTGACGAACCGATACGAGCGTTGCCATTAAAATCATCGAATAAGAACGTCAGGGTCATTGGACATTAAATACTCGTCGGTAGTATATATAAATTATATATAAAAAAAATTGTATATAATATAATAGTTTACCGACCGCGGTTCGAGAAAAGCATTTTTACCGGACGCCATAATTCTTTGATCGGTTTTATTTAAACAAGTGTGGTTTTCCGGCTGATATTATTTTAAACGAAATCAATTTTACTTACTTTTAGAGCCGGGCGCGATTGACTATAGATCACGACGATGATATTTTAGAACAACTCTCCGATTTTTTTTTTTTTTTTTTTATATTTCGATTAGCATATTTTAATCGACATCAGGAACGTGATACGTGAGGGATGATGATGCCATATCCTCTCCCTTGAACTTTTATCTTTAAATAATCCGTTTACGTTTATTGTCCGATTTTATTGGCATTGACTTATCATTGTTGGCCGTCCATAAAGATGTACCAATTTCCCTAATATCATGACCAATCGAATGTGCAATTGCCGGTCCCCTTTTGCCGACGGCTTATAGTAATCAATATTTTTCTACACACATTATTAGTGCTAAAATAAAGAAAAATGAAAGGTTTGTGATGCAGTAAAACAAAACAATTCCTTTGTTTTCAAATATCTCGCCAACAGCTGTTGCTCCTTTGTGTGTTGTTGCCTCGCAGCGAGCAGGGACCCACCAATCGCACATTCGACATTAGGTGCTTAACGAAAAGGAAAAATACCAAGACGAATCGATTAAGTACTTTGGCTTTTTATTATATTTTATTAAATGTAATTAAATAAATGAATATATTTTACAAAATTACATATTATGATGCATATTGTTTGTAATAACAAGTGTATATTGTTTAAAGGAGTTTAAGTATACCAATTTCTAGCTGAAAATATTTTTACGTTTAATGATTTTATACCTAGATATATTTATAACCCCCCCACCATATGAAAATGTTGAATACGTCATTACACTGACATAATTTTCCAACCAATAAAAAGCTCCCAAATAGCTTTTTTTTTGTTAAATTGTTTAGTATCTCAGCGAAGCGAATGATGTGTTTTTTATAAAAAAATGTTGTTTGTGTCTGACTGTGTGCCAACTCTTTTACCGGACAACCTGTTCCGATTTTCAAATGTATAGCGTCACCTTTTTTGAAGGCATTACGGATTGGGACATCATCGGAGAGATATTTGATATCCGTCGTAGTTTTCTTAATAATTGGAGGGAGGGGAAACGACGGTAATAAATTTACGGTTTCGTTATTTCCTCCATTTTTATTGTAACCCGGTAGAAAACAAAATTGTATAAACCGGAAATTTGCACATTATATTAATATTAGCATTTTTTAGGCGCGGAAAGCGCGTTTAAAACGTTCTGGCGATTTTCCCGAACCCATTTATCGTAGGCGTTTTTGGTATTTTCTTCTTTAAATGACGCGGAACAAAAATGAATAATTACAACAGAATATAAATATAGAGGCGTACAAATATAAAATGTATATTTCCATTTGTTATTGCATGAATATATATGCATATGAATATATATATATATATTATATATTATAATATATATATTTGGATATAATAGGTATATAATGTCGTATTATTACAATGTAGCTTAGCAATTTATCGTACACACCTACCGATTTCAAATTATTATACATTTTAAATTTAACTTGTATAATAATAATAATATTATATAATTTTAAATTTAACTTTATATAATATTTATTGTAATATTAATCTTAAACAACTAGTCTACCGCGGTAGTATACACGACAATTACACTACAATGATTCAAGACACATACAAATTTTTTTTTTTTTTTTTTATTATTTAATTTCGTACTTATACGATTTACAATACAATATTGAGTGGGTACACGATAATAATGATATTCTGTTTGATTATTTGCGGTGGTGTGAGGAGCGTAAGCGCGGTGTTTAAATTGTCTTAAAATAAATTTCGGTTAATAGGCGTTTTTTTTTTTTTTTTTTTCTTAACGATATCGTACCAAATAAAAAATATGTTTATTTCACACATTTCTTGCCGTTCTTCAGGTTAGGTAATAAAAATAATAATAATAATAATAATAAAAAAAATTATAAAAACCTATTAAACGAACGTGTGTTTGTTATACGTCTGTGCGGTTGTGAGAAGAGGGTGTGGGTTGCGCCTACTGTGTAAGTATAATATTTTAATCTAAAACCGGTGAAAATATTAAAAACGCGACAAACAAATCGTTTTTGATGTGGCCAGAAAAAAAAAACCCAGGCATTTTTAGTAGCAACGTTCGTATAGGTAAGTCCGAGTGTGTTTCGGTTATTAATGGTATTACGAGATTCTTGGTGTATACAGTCAACGCGGGTATTTAAACATACAAAACCTACAATTAGGCAGCACGATCGTGTGCGTTTAAACTGATTGTCATATTTTGGAAAAGCAAATGGATGAATTTGAATAACATTGAAAAACTGCTGGGTTATCAACTAAAAAACCCCGTAGACGGAAATAATAAGCGAAAGAGCTTAAATCGCGACTCGATTTCTCCACAAAACTGATATATGATTACACTTATTTTTTTTTTTTTCGGTTATTATAAAACGATCGGGGAAGCCAAAAACTTACCGAGAAGAAAAATTTGACCGTATCAAATTGATTGAATATATTACACAAAAACAATAATCACTCTATAGATTTCGATACAGCGGACCTCCAAAAATGGGATCGATCCGGTACCGTTTCACTGATATATATATAAACGAGAGCGAATGTTAATACGTTTAAAATATCACGTAGGAGCTCGAGTCCTAATTATTTAATATATTATACGAAAGGTTTGAATAAAAAAAGTCCACAGATGACAAGAAAATAATACAAATACTTTCATATTTTTTTTTTTTTTTTTTTACAGACAGAAAGAAATACCAAAAACACGTAGTCCGTACAACACGGGATACAGTGTCAACACCTATAATTTAATAAATTTAATCAGACTTCGAAACATTAAAATAAAATTCGTTATTATTACAAAAAAATAAATAAATTAAAAATAGCGAACGTTGCCGTAATGTAATAAAATAATTATATTTTGGCACAATTCACCGACGGGTGATGTAATAAATTTTCGGGGACGTAGAAAATGTAGAAAAATACAAAATTTGGTTGAGCAAAATCAACAATTTGACAGTGTTGTTCCCTTATACTCGATGGATTATCAATGATTATTTTCCGAATATAAACTAATATAAAATTCTAGAATAAAATACACGTGTGGAGTCCATTCGATAATTATTATTATTATTATTTTTTTTTTACCTATATTATATTAAATATGTTCGAAAAAGTAGAAAATTAACAATATTATGTCAGAGTTTAAAAAAAAAAACTGAACACGGTACTTACACCTAAACTTGTATATAAAATAAAAATACGTAGCTGTATACACCCATCTGTAATTTAGTGACGATACAATAAAATATTTTTTAAGCGCCGATAAAAACAAACGATATTCGTGAAATTTTAGTATACTTTTTTTTTTTTTTTTTTAATTAAATTTTATTACAGGAGCGCTTTATCTTTGAAGAAAGATATTTCAAAAACGATCCCGTATAGGAAGATAAAAAAAAATCAAATAATAATAATCAAATTAAGTTGGCCATAAATGTATAAAAGACTAGTACATAAAGAAATTAAACATAATGGTAAATTTATACAATGGATCACTTAGAGAACGATTATAAATAAATTTTAAAAAAAATAAAAACACCGTAAATACGAACAGCGTGTCTAGAAAGTTTGAACATTAAAGGCTATACAATAATATGGAAGGTTTCCAAACTTTCTGGACAAACTGTGCGAAATTCACCGCGTAATCGCTAAAATTTGTATACATTAACCACATTCGTTTCATACGCTTATACATTCTAAAAAGAAATATAGATTACATAAAATAAAAAGAATATAATAATGATAATAATAATAACAATAATAATTCTTTGTTATGCAATTTTTTTTTTTTATAGTTTTAACATCATATTTTATTAACAAAATACATAGCGAAACGTACAGTCGTTTAGTCATAATCGATATTTGTTTGATTTGCTCTATAGACCCGTTGTTTCGATACAATAATTATTTCGATGTAATCGATTAAATATCAAAAAATAAAAAAAAACCCGATTCACCCCAAAAAAAAAACTTTTCAGCTCGTAATATCCGATTTTGAAAGAAAAAAAAAAAACTCAAATCAAGAAATGGATTAGCTCGTTCCTATGCGTACATCATGAAAAACAGAGTAAATCAGAGTTATGAATTGATTTGTTTTTTCTTAAGAATATTCAACTAAAATGAACGTGTTTACATGTTTTAGTAAAATATTATAAAACAACCTTAATAATATTAATTTACAGGTAATAGTAGATAATATCTAATACAATTGTGATCATCCATTTATTATTATTATTATTATTATTATTTTATTGACTAGTAAACTAGTAGTGTTAAACTAATACAATTACGTACAATTCTAAGCGGTTACATAAGTGTAGCAGTGTTTAATGTAAGTATCGGTGCAGCATAAAACTAATTAATATTGATTGTGCATTCATTTAAAATATTTATATGTACATATACACACATTACATTTAATCGATATTCCGGTCTGGTTGTTAATTTAAAAAATAAGTCAATGAATTGTATTATTTTAATAATTATTAGTACTTTTTAATGAATAACGTATATTATGTATTTTTTGTTTTACTACATTAACTGATGGGATTAATTGGAAACTAATGGCACTCTTATTTCGTATATATCCTACATTATAAACAAAAGTAACCTTGTGGTTCGGGGGAAAAAAAAAAACTATTCTGGAATCAAAATTAACATTGTTTTGTACAAATTATAAATGAATAGATTTCATTATCATTATCTCGCGAGTTGTTCTTAATCGTATTTTAAACCGCGATACATTTGGGTATTAAAAAAAAAACTAGGCACTTTACATACAAATAAATCTTTGATTTTAAAACCACAAGTATTTTAGTATTTTATATTTAAAAGAAAACTCGTATTTTTACTGTGGGAATTTAATAAATGAACACATTAAATATAATAATTAAATCAACAAATATAAAAAAAAAAAAAATAACCAAAACTATAAATTGAATATGAAATTACCGATAAACATAAGAAACAGTGCCACTGATTTATGGATGGATAATATATAATACTGTAGTAAATTTAACACTTGTAAAATATATTATGTAAGTATTCATTTAGACTAAAATTATATTTTCCAATGACTTTTTTGTTCTAGTTTGTGTGCACCCCATTTTAGAATCAATGACATAATTAAGTATAAAAATGTGCCTATATAATGTGAAAATTGCATACATTTTATTGGGATTTTGGAAAAAAGATTTAAGTTCTCAATGAAGTTTATTGGGAGTCGATTTTTTTTCTACTTTTGATATTTATCCAGACGTTTATAAACGTTTCCAGACGAATTTTGTAACAAACCGTATAAAGTTTGATCGTATTAAAATTTTGGTTAGCATGGTGACAAACAAATGTGCTATAAATGAACTAACCAATTTTAAATAATAATCTATTCAATATAAATTTGTTTTCAAAATTAACAGAACAACATAACCACTAAATATATTAACAAAAGAATATTTTATAGTATCAAAATTATTAAATAAATTTAAAAAAATGTTTAAGCATTTGACCAGTTCTACAATAATGTTACTTAGGTATAGCTTAAGTACTGAACTAAGTAAGTACTGTTATACACAGACAAGTTATATTATCCCAATTTATTTTGTTATCTAAAATTGAATCATTTTTAAATCAATATTAATATGACTATAATAGTTTTATTTAAATGGTATCAAAATGTTGACTAAATCAATTGGTTATCAGTTATTTATAAAATCAGACAATATTAATTAATTTATAAAATAATAATATACATTATTATTATATATATAAATAGAATTGCAAAGATAAATTGTATACAAATTCTAAACCATTTTTCGTAAATAAAGATCAAATTGTAGAATCATAAGTTAACATGAAAATAACAATGTAGTATTAATCATTTTCATAATACTCTTAAATACTGAATTATCATAAAAAGTGTATTGATTCTGATGCTTAGGAATACTAAATAGTAATATAAAATTAAAAAAATGTAAACTCAATACAAATAAGGTATTTTATTGTTTTATTTTTACGTAGTAATATGCTTCCAATTAAAAAATTAAAAATTTTAAAACTTTCAGTATTTAATACTTTTGTCATAAAAAAATATGTATTATAAAATTTAAAATGATAATGCCAGGTCGTGTATAATTAGATTTTGATTTTAAAATCAAATAAATGTAAATTTTACTACTAATCTGGGTTTTACTATATCATTTCAAATCAATCAATAATATTTAAGTCGAATTTCCATTTGGTAACAATGTGAATTAAATTAATTTTTATTTATTGAACTTTGAATTTCAGTAGGCTAATTATTAATTATTTCTGGGATAGGTTTAATTATTGTAATTTATTTATTAATATAAGCAAATAAAAATAGTGTAAGAGCATGTTAATTAAGTGGTAATAATGTTAGTAGTAAAATAATAGTAGGCAAGTATAACAAAGAGTTAAGAGGTAGAATAATTCACTTTTTAATTTAAAAAAATATCAAGCCAAATTCAGATAACTTAATATTAATTTGAATTTGTTAGTACAACTTAAATAATACTAGGCGAAATTTCAAAAATAATTATTTTACTTATAAAAATAATATATAATTTATTAGGAAGAATGTGTTAACAATTGAGTTCAAGTTAAGATCAAGATTATAAACAATTGTTTATATTTTGTATGGTACTAAATGTTAATAGGTGGTTTTCCTTTCCCAAATACATAAAAAAAAAATCGCACAATACTAAAACAAATAATTGTATACAGGTATCTTATTGTTATTTGTATTAAATATTTTAAAAAATATTTCTACAATCCTATTTATTTCCTTTCCTGAAATTACATTGTCTAATTAATACCCATATCTTAATGATAATATGTAGATAAATTCATGAGTTGTGTGCTATAACTTATAGACTTGGTCACACGATTATAGGTAAAAAAAAAAAATTCGTTTTAATGAAAAAAATAGTAAGTGTTTCCAGGGGTGGGCAATTTAACAAATAACATTTTAACTAAGTTAATGTAAGCTAAAAGTTAATTTAAACGGTTTATTAACTTAAGTTAATTTTTATTTTTTTGTAAAAGTGTTATTGTCATAGTGCAAATTATTACTTCTGGAGTTTGTGACATTTTGAGAATAAATCAATTTTAATATAAAATTATACTTGTCTTGAAATGCCACATCACACATATTACTGAGTAAAATTATTATTTATTATGTATTCAATAGTACCTATTCAAATAGAATGTATAAATTGTAAATTGTATATCATTTTAAAATAAAAAGAAATTTAAATTAACTTTTAACTTTTTAACTAATCAGTGTTTCTTTGTTTCTTGACATAGTTATAAAATAATGGCAGATTAGTAAAACTGGAAATATGTATACCTACTGTGTTACTACTTAATGGGTAAAATAACTAATACATTATAAAATGTAAAACACATAAATATTTAAAAATTATTAAGTGAATTACATAAATAAGTAGTGAAAACTATCACACATTCTATAATGAATGGTAAATAATACCCTTCTAATATATATTTTGTATAAAATGAGGACAATTTTTTTTTTTTTTTCTATGTTTTGTGTAAATTAAATCAGATTTGTATAATCAGAAGACACATTTATATAATTAATATTTGTATTTCTTACTTATTTTATTGCCAGGGAAAATAATATGTCTAATTTAAAATTATGTTCTTTTATGAAAATTGTTCAAGAAAAAAATGTTTTAATAAAAAATAGAAAACAATTATATTAAAACATAGTGTAGATACAATATAAATGTAATAATTCATATATATGTAACTAAAATTATAAAGATAATGATTGATACTAATTGATTAAGTATTAAATTAATGAGAAAACTTTTCCTGTTAATAATTTAGCTTTATGGCAATAATTTTAGTAATGTTAAAACAAATAAAATTTCCTTACTTATATGTAAAGCAAAAGAATATATATAATTCTAGTGCACCAAATAATTTATGTTAGAATATAATTCATAGTTTATGAGATTTTTTTTTTTTTTAAAGGTAGTTTTATTAGCCTTAAATATTATAACATGTCACAGGATAAGTAAGTAAACCACATATTTAGATAAAAAGTTGAAAATCGCATAATATTATTAACCTAACATCTAAATGAACTAAAACATCACGAAAGGCTACTAAGTTAGGTTAAGTTAGGAACCTAACTACGAAAGTAGTTTATTAAAAAAAATGTATTACTGAAAAACTTGTTTGCTCATGTCACTATAATTTATTTTATTATTCATACATTTACTATACATATAAAATAAAATTAAACAAATGTTATTTATTTATTCCTATTTGAAATATTTACTGAAAATATATAAACATTGTATGTCTCACAGTGAACCACAGTGTTATAATGACTCACTAAGTAGTGTAATTAAATTGTTACAAAGTATATATATTGATAATTTAAATGGATGAAAAAAAAAAAATAATATTCAGTATTTAATAAACAGAATTTGATTTTAAGAATGGGATCATAATAAACTATGACTATTAGTCAGGCTAGGATTCCACAGTTTTATTTATATATAAAATAAATATTGTATAAAGTTTACAGGGTCACAATACCATTGAATATAAAATATTTAAACAAATAGATGTGCTATATAACAATGCCTACTTCAAACTTTTCAAACTTAATTATTTTTAAATGGATCTTTAAAAATCATGTAAACACCTTAATTTACATTGCTGTTAACAGCCCTAAATATTATAATGTTTATAATGTTTATAATTTATTCATAAACTAGGTTTAAAAATAAACGCTTTAGTTTCATTGATGAGATAGATTGGCTCTTAGAAATCAAAATATGTTTCAAATGTTTAATAATTTGCCATCTTTAAAATTAAGTCACAATTATTTTACGAGTATAAAATTTTAAATAATGAAAACACTATAATAATATTATAGATTAAGTTATTCTCATTAGATTTTATAGTTATTGATTGTAATCTAATAAATTTAAATCTTAGTTTTAGAATTGATTGTTACTATAGTAATCACTATGTCAAAATTAACTACATACATAATAGGCAGTAAAATTATAAGAGTTGAGCAAAGTTTTCTTTAAGAGAGAAAACGGCAAAACAAACATTCCTTAAACATTATGTATTTAAGTAAATTATATAATATATAGATATAACATAGGTAAATGGATATGATTATCGGGTTAAGTATAATTTTTTTCTCAGATGTAAAAAAAAATAGTTATGTATGCTTTATGCTATTTTCAACATTTTTATCGGAATAATAACTGATAATAAAAACAAATATAACTGTAACAAAATTATTGTTAGAAAAATAATTTCCTTTTTTAAGTTTAACAAAAATTTATGACGGGTTATATTTATAGAAAAAAAAAACTGAGCTTTTAATTTTAATTCACTTTTATTTTCCACCCCTGGGATTTAATTAAATTTAGTAAGATAGACCAATATGAATTCACTTAATAGTTTTAAGACAAAATTCCTAGTTAACACAAACATATATGGTTAGGTACTACTGGGCAATTTAGTTAATTAATCGAACTACTTAACAAATACTTCTAAACTACATACTATTTTAAGGATTACGATTGTGAAATTAATACTCCATTTTGTTTATTTGGTGAAAGAGCATTTCCGTTTGGTAAAGTAATCGAATTATGACTGCCATTTGCAATGTTATTTATACTGGTAATAGAACTCGAAGGTAATACATTGAAACAGCTTCCTCCAGACATGAGTTCCAAAGCACGATATAATATTAAATAATTTTCCTGTAAAAAAAAAAAAAAAAAAAATTGAATATTCATTCATTAATTTATTTTAATTTGACTTACTATATCCTTCCAAATTCCTGGTCTTTGATTATGATAAAGTTTAGCGTATAAAGTAATATCCCCTAAGTTTTCATGTTGCAGTTGCTTGCTAATAGTTGTTAAACAACAAAATATGGCTGCTTCTGTACCACCATATCTGTAAAGTAGTAATATTATTTTCATTAATATATAACACTTTTTACTTCCGTCTAAAAATGTATGACTATTTTAATAAAAATGTTTATTAAAGCTACAATTAATCCGATTAATCTGACCAAAAATTAATATTCTTTCATCTTTGGTAAAAATTAAAAACTTATTAACACATTTAGTAAGTAGTATTTTTAAGTTATTAGAATAAATAATAGAATTCAACGAAAAATCAGAAATATTCGGCTTCCCTTAATTTATTGATTGTGGAATCAATAAAACAATAGTTTATAAATAAATTAAGAAATGCAAAATTTTGCAATTGACACTAATTGTCAAACATACATATTAAATTAACATTTGTCTATATTATTGTTTTTATTGTATATATAAACCAAACAAACACTTACTTATCTACTACAACAATGGGACCATTTTGGTACTCTAAATGCCACAGTTGTACAATTTCTAAAAGTTTGATCAACGAAGATAATTCTCTGGCTGAATATTTACTGTATATTAATCTAACTGGTAGCATAAAATCATCTTGTACAGACTGAATTACAACATCTCTAGTTTCAAAATCATTTCCTGTTTTATCTTCTTGAACAATTTTAACTTTGAAATTGTCACTATCCAATGTTGTACTAGAATCGGCAGGCCAAAACTTAACAACCGTATCATCCTATAACAAGTTAAACATAAATATTTGGGCAAGTTTTAATTTGTATAATATGTATTATAAAACCCCTATAAAACCAACCGTTTCTTCACTCATGTCGGTTAATACAACTACTGTCTGTGCATTGTGATCCCAGAGCATCTGCCAAAAATCTAAAACAGTATTTTCAAGAGGATGCTGAGTGACTATAAATTCACCTAACCGCTGAAATCCTGAAAATATAATAGGTATATAAATGTACACAGATACATAAACACAACATCAAAAGATTGTATGACGTGATTTATCTACTAAAATTAAAAATAGAAAGTAATGCTGTTATTCTTAATAAAACCAAAAACAAAAACAAAACCTAAATTAACAAAAATGTATGTTATTCTTAGATTTCTTATTTCACTATTATTATTTTTTAATTTATTAATAAAATATACAGCGAATCCCGCCTATTGTGGGTAACCGCATAATATGGGCAAAATGGTCTGACCCAATTCCACTGTATACTAATAACGTTAAAACAAACCACATAATATATACAGACAATACGACTAATACTACAATTAGGTTTCCTCGTACCTATGAGATTGTATTTATCAAAAGTAATTAAAATCATTACCTTTTATACCATGGGATTTTGTTGTGGGTTTAGTTCAATGTTTAGTAGTGCTATCAAGAGCAATAAAAGTCACACGTGTGTCTATCTTTCACTAAATCGACAACAATCGATATCTTTATGCAAGACGGTAACGAAAATAGTCAGTCTGATAAGTTTGAAGTGTGTGCCCATTTTCCACTAATGTTAACCAGATTCACTAAACGGCTCAGACAACGAGTCATTATACACCAACCTAATGTAATACACCACCAAACGTATTCAAATAGTATTTTATTGAGTAGGTATTGAATAATTCATTATTTTTTTGTATTTTGATTTATGTAATAATTTAACATTTTTTTCCAATTTTATGACTCACGTAAGCAAAATAAAAACTTTTTGATATTAAACATTTTTGTGCTTTTGAACTAATTTCGGTTTATATGGCTAACTGCTTAATGTGGGAAAATGGGTTTGGTCCCAATGTGTCCATCCATGTTAAGGGGAATCCACTGTATATATATAATTTTTTTTTTTAAATGTTAATTTAATTTCCAAGCACTGATTTTATTGTACAAAATTTAAACTATTAGTACACTTAACATGTTTTTTTTCTCACTGATTTATACAGTTTTATAAATATTTAATAATTATATTATTATAAACTTCTGGAAAATATAAATATGAATTATTTACCAATAATCCATGATGCGTTGATATAATCACTGCCTTCAATTCCAGGTTTGGGTGTCAAATGCACTCGAGAATTTTCAACTGGAACATACTCTTGAGATCTATTTTTAATCCGATTAAAAGGTTTATTGGCTGAAAGTAATAAATAGTCTTGTGGAACAAATGATGTTATCATCTGCAAAAGATTTACACTATAGTTGTTAAGAATAATATCAGGGGAACTAGTTGTTTTTTTATTGCTATTAATAATACCTTGTGATGTTTTTCAAAGTCTAATGCAAAAGATCCAATTTTACAGTCTGATATATCTGTTTGAAGATAAGTGGTCAATGTTTTTTTATTAATACTAGAATACATGCAGTTAATGGCCTCCAATAATGCGTCATGAATAAATATATATTGTTCTTCGGTTTGAACTAAAAAATTCCTTTGTTGTCTGATGTGTTTTAAGAAATCGAAAATATTTACTTCTTTTTCACTTCTAATTTGCTTTAGCATAGTATCTAATACGATATATGTACCAGTTCTACCGACACCAGCGCTATAAAATAAATAGTAAAACATCGATCACTACAATTTGGAAAAAAAAAATAAAAAATTGTATGGTTTATTAACAAACCTGCAATGAACAACAATAGGACCAGCGTCTGGAGGATTAGCTCCGGCCGATTTATTTACAAAACTTAAAATTGGCAAAGGATGATCGGGCGTACCATGATCAGGCCAATTGGTATAATGATATTGATATATGGTTCTACCAACTGGTATATTCTTTTTCTTTTTAGCCTGCAAATAGAAGAAGTTTTTTTTTTTAGACATATTCTACCGCTAATAGTACACAATAATATTACTCGTGTGTGGTGCACTTGAAATGTACGAACTGTATACATGGCCATAAGTTCTTCTTTTAAAAAATCGACTTGAATAGAACCATATAGTTCAGTGCCCTCACTTGGCCAATATAAATCGCATTTCCTCTATAAAACAAAAATATAAAATGTTAAATGGACAAGAAATATTATTTATATCAGAAGGCCGAGTTGCATTAGTATTTTATTTTATTTTTTTAAATTAAAAAAAAATTATTAACTAGCAAATTTTAATCATTGAAGTTAAATAATTTTAAGTACGTTATTGGAATTTAGTTGAATAAAAACATAAATAATATTGGTATAAATGTATTTTGTATATAATTTTTTTTTTTTTTTTTGGCAGCCGGTAAGCCAGTCTATCATTCATGGTCGTCAACATTCAACTAAAACAACACATGCTCACCCATACAAACACATTAAGTTTTGTCTGTGAAAAGAAATTTATTTTTAGAATTTGATTGAATTGATCATTTGTTTTAATTACATATTGTAAAAATACATTCATCAATAAATTGTTAGAGGGCTTGTTTAAAAATATATATATATAATTACTCGTCCACGTTCAACTAAATTTGTGATCATTACGATAACATGAACGTTTTGTTCCCAAATCATTTGCCAAAAATCAAGAATCGTCGTTGGTAACGGTCCTTGTGTACCTATGTACGCGTTGGATTTTTCAAAACCATCAATATAGTTTGCATTGATATAATCGGAATGACTACCGTGCATATTATTCACATGGAGTTTAACTCTGCAGTGATCGTCTGTAAATATTCAATTCGATAAAAATGAGTCGTGGGACTAAATTTTTTTTGAGGAAGAAATATGTTCTACATAGTCGAATATGCAATTTTCTTTGCGAATACTCTTAGAGAATACAGTACAATATATGTACAAATGTAGTCGAATTAACTTACAAGGAACTATATTGAGGTATCGGTTTTTCGATTTGTTTTCCGGTAGCTGCGACGTTTCGGTTAAAAAATCAAAATTCATCGACTCTTCTTGTATGATTTCGTATTCTTTACTGAATCCAATGTCGCCGTCCACGTGCAGACTGGCCACGTGTCTCGCGAAACCGTCCACCGGTACAACGTGAGATTCTTCTTTGTGTTTCCACCAGTCGGAATTGGGCAACGTCGGCACGGTGTGCGACACGAAAGGCGGATCCTCCAGATAATAATAAGCAGCGTGAAAGTATACCCTACACACAGGATGGCATCTATTGTACAAAACATTTATTTTATGTGTCACATGTAAAACATCGCGCATACTGCTATGGCGAGAAATGATTTTACTGTAAAAATGTATATGTATAATTAATATTGACAAGACCAAACCAATTGACTTACTGCCAAAACAACACGGCAGCCACGATGAACAGCAACCCAAACACGCAACACAAACCGATCAAAAGCGATTTGGTGTTTTCAATTAGATAATGATTGTTTTTCATCGTGTTATAACTATCGCATTCCTTGTGCAAGTACACCGTGCGCGACTCTGACGATTCGCCTTCGATTATTGATTTCCCTAGGTAACTGTTTGTCGCACCGTTTACTTTCAGCTCGTACAGCGTATTGTCCGTTAGATTTTGAACGATATAGTTATACTGCAACTGTAATAAAATTTTTACGGGAAAATTCAACGAAATTAATTTAAAAAAAAAAAAAAATGTCATAATACTATGTATGCGTGACAAACGTGCAGTGTCGACTATTTAAAAAAAGCTGTACAACAAATCCTACATACGCTTGTGTTGATATTGTCTTTTTGCAACGACAGCCTGTATCTCTGAACGTAATTCGGGTCTTTCGAAACAGATATAATATATTCGTCGACGGATTTGAAAAAACGTTCCGGCGGAGCCCACTGTAAAAAAATTGAAGTGCCGCTCGTTCCCGGCACGCACGTGGCGTTCACGATAACTGGCGGCCCCGGACCGTCGACATCGGTATACTGATGGATGGTTTCCGATTGTTCGCTAACGACATTGTTTTCGCCTTTAGCAACAATGTACATTTGATACTCTGTGTAAGGACCTAGACAATTGCAAAATTATGTCGCGAAACATTAAAAATGTATACATATTAATTATTATAACAATTCAAATTGTGTTTGGAAAATAATAATACAAATACAATCATCAATAGTTGTTTCTGTCCATTCCAACATATACAGGGGACGTTTTACTATACTTTCAATATTATCCAATTTTTTTCACCAAATACTTTGTCAACACATTCGATAACAGTATCACAACCGGTATCGATTGTCTCGAAATTGACTACACACAATTTTTCCCCTGTGTACCCTTTTTCTTCACATACAGTATAAGACAAAACCAATATATACTATTTTTGACCATGTACGCTTAGATCCAAATTTGAATATAAAATCAATTATTATCAGGGAGGTATTTAAATAGAATAAAGCGATTTTAATGGATGTGGCCTGTTATTTCATATTTATTTATAAAATTATATAACAAATATGCATATAATTATTTTCGGTCACTATGAACAGAAACTATTTACAACTGATTGTGTAAAAAAAATGTTGAAATGAGATAAGATAACATGTTAAATTTTTAAATAATTAAACCTTCAAAATAATCTATCAAATATGATATTAACTAAATTAAATTAATCGTGATTATTATCCTGGAACTTGTTCGACATAGAATGCAACACTACACTGAACATAAATTATTATTATTTTATTTTTTTAATCTTATGAAGCCGCATACCTATTTAATAGGTAATTTGATATAAAAAAATATATTTACTAATTACTGATAAGTATAATAGCTATATTGCGTACAAAATGAAATAAAACTGATAGTTAAATATCAATTAATAATATATTAAATGTATAAATTTTAATGTTTTTAAAGTTTGCTGTCATCAAAATTAGTTTATCCATTTGGGATATTTAAAAATTACCTTTCTTATTTAATTATTCATCCAAAAAAGTTAATATTTTAAGCATTATTACTATATAATATATATACTTTTTAAGTATCCTCTAAAAAAAATGTACCTACATACAACTTACTCTACTCAGTCTAAAATATTTTTTTGTTTATAATATTATTAATATTATTACAATTTTAAATAATATTTTCATTAAAATAATTGTTGTTATTTTTGTTCCATAATAAAATGTATAATTTTTTTTTATTACTCAGCTATTCACAAGTTAGATACATGTGGCCCAATTGTGTGCCCGAGACCATAACTGAAAACCAATTTGAAGGGCTTCAAAACCCCATATTTTTTTGATAATAATGAAATAATAATGTTAAATACAGTTTATTTTACTATAATTTTACTATTCCTATTAAAATTCTTGCCTTAAATTGTGTGCCTTTTAAAACTTTTTAACCTTAAAATAAAACAAATTTTATATTATTTATGTAGGTATGGAGGATTTTATAACTATTTTTTAAATGGCATAACCCATTTTTAATTTTAATGTGTAATATTTAATATTAATAATTCTATGTAGGATTTTTTTGAATTTAGAGTATACTTTGGATATATTACAATAAACAAGTCAAATGGGAGTAGTTATTCGTAGTTTCTAAATAACTGCGAAATATAAAGTTTGCCGTTTGACAAAAAAAAAAATATAAACTTAAAACTTGCATAAATTGTTAAGTTATAAATAAAAAAATAAAAACATAGGTAATCTCACTGAGATCATACTTACTGAGATCTACAATTGTAAACGTGTGTGTGTTTACTAATATTTTCGCATACGTGTCGTTCCCCTTT
Source organism: Tuberolachnus salignus (assembly GCA_956483605.1). Lineage (NCBI taxonomy): Eukaryota > Metazoa > Arthropoda > Insecta > Hemiptera > Aphididae > Tuberolachnus > Tuberolachnus salignus. The sequence goes on along the minus strand of OY101431.1, from coordinate 20,314,089 downwards.
ATATAATAAAGACAGTAATTAGTCACCGCGTCTTCTCCGTCGTTTGGCGCGAGCCACGTGAGTGTAATCGATCGACTCGTCACGTTGGCTATGCTCAAGTTTTGCGGTTTGCTTATGGTTTTTATAACTGTGAAAAAACAAAGAAAAAACGTCACATATTTAACATTATTATATACGGTCGGTATGATAATATTAACGGGGTAAAAACGCGGCGGACGGCAAAGAACACGTACCACCGGCGGCGGTAACAATACGTACGGCGCTACCGGCCGGCCGTTCCGGGACGGGGAGGAGTGTAAAAGTCCGGGTTTCTCTCTTCGGCGGACAATTTTATCAAGTATAAAAACCGTCTGCCAGAGAAAGAGAGAGAGAATGTGAGAGAGAGAGAGAGAGATAGAGAGAGTGAGAGTGAGGAGACGACGGCTGTGGCAAATAGACAAATCCCAATATTCCACGTACGCGCGGGGACATTGTGAACATTTGTCGACCAAACGACGAATTTCGTAACGGTTTATGTTGTTAAATGGTACAAATCCATCGAAATGAAATAATAGAAATAATTTAGGTACACGTGTTGTGCGTATTTTCCTTTAGTGGTCTATTCGATTTTCCCGCGACTCGCCGTACCGTCGTTTTGGGAATGTTTCGGTCGAATATTTGTGTCAGTCGGGAATATTTCAAAACACCATACCGGGTTGTGTTCTAACCGGTGACTGGGGGGGACGTCGAGCATGTTTTCGGTTCCGGTTCCAACGATTTCGAATTTATCGTTGCTTTTCAGAGGGCATGGAATCCAAAGGCATCGGCGATAATATATAACGAGATATAATAACACGAGGTTAAAGGATTCGAGTTAACCGGACAACAGCGGATAACCACCCTAAATCTAGTAAAAACGGGGAGAGGGATTATTGGTAATTGCGGATATTTAATGCACGAGTGGGAAAAAAAAAAAAAAAAAAAAAAAAAAAAAAAAAAAAAAAAAAAAAAACACCCGAAATGTGAACGTGGTGATCAAGTCCGAACAGTAAAGGCACCGTAAAAACCTTTACCTAAATATAACGGTTCCGGTTCTAAAACTGGTTCTTTACATATTTCTGTACGGTCCGAGTCCCTACCTGTTCTTCGACATTGCTTTGTATTTGTCGAGTATTGTAATAAATTGCAGTGTAAGTACACGACAAGTGTAAGTACGACAAGTCTAAATCGTTTTCTTTCTTTTTTTTTTGCGCACGGCAGTATCATCCGCTTCAAATTTACATACAATCAATACCCGCGTGATTTTCTTTATTTATTAAAAACGTTTTAATAATGCATACAATGCTGCTCATTTGATTTTTATCGCTTGTTTTTCAATTGTGTCCTAACAGGAAGCTACCAATATAATCCAAATAAATGATTATAATTAATTTACGTCATAAATCAATGAGTATATAATATACTCATTGATAAAAATAGTTTATTAGACGGACGAACGGCAATAAAAAAAAAAAAGTAAGACGCCTGAAAATATTGTAGGGTGATTTTTAATAAATATGATTATTTGTAAAAAGGCGACGAATTCATTAGATCGTTCCCTACAAAAAAATTTATCGTGTTAATTCGTTACACAATTTATATCGAGACAATGCGAACTGCTAAACTGATAAGGAATTCGTAGGGACGGACAATGTCCGCGCGCACGTGTGACAAGGACGTGGCATATTGGAAATTGTCCAGACACGGTGACGTTAAAACAGTTTTAAATCCGATTTTAAATTGATAATTGTGAATGTTTTATTCAACTAGTAAATAGAGAAATATCACCGGTACCGTCGGTGAGAAACCGAGTAGATTTAAAACCGTGTAAACGCAGTCTATCTCTCTTCCCCGTTCCGGCGGCGGCGGCGGCGGCCGTACGAGCGCGGCTTATCCATTCTTTATCATCTAATTAACATTGATTTTTCCAAAATATTTGCAACTGTTATCAATATTATTGTTTGCTGTAAAAGTCTGACAACCATGGAACAATTTTCAAGAAACAACCGGCGTTAATATTTTAGTAGATTATAAACACGATAAGTTTACGGGAATAAACCGCACTCGGTCTTATCACCCGGTTATTCGCATCATCCAAATACACTCGTTTTTTCTCGTTTATAAAATTTGAATTCGAAATTGTCGACATATTTGCACGATTCCTTCAAGAAGTAAGTATTCGTTAACGCGTTCCGTTATTAAAAAATTTAAATCTACTATTTCGAGTACTCGTTTTAATTATTATTATAACCATACTGTTAATTGTTTTCTTCGTGGGGGGGACGTATAACTCGGGATACGTAACTTTGTGCTAACAGTGACGAATTCTCCTTTATTTAACAATAATTAGTTTTATAACTTAATCGTGTTTTTTTTTTTTTTTTTTACTTAATACAGGTGATTACGTTAAAAAATTTGGAGTAGACCACGAAAAAGCAATATGTCTGCTATTGTTAAAAAATGTAAACGATTCTAACGAGCCGAATACAAAGTGAAATATGTTTGAAATCAATGGAGACGCGTCTCGAAAAACATTCAAAGCTGTTGAAAATTATGTATTCACAGTTAATTTCAAACATGTCAAAGACAATTTACCGGAACACAAATATAGTAGGAACTGGAGAATATGATCACCAGTATAACTGTTTAGTGGTGTGAGTTTAGATGTAATCCAAACGCAACTTTACAAATATTTTTATATTTAATATTATACAGTATGTTTAATAAATTATTTCTAAAAGATATGGTTAATTTTGAAGATGTCAAAACCAATTTATTGGGTAGGAACTGGTAAATATGTTCACCGGCATCATAACTGATGCCGGTGAACATATTTACCGTGTGGGTAGATGTGGGTTTAGATGCATTCCAGGCATAACTTTGCAAATAAGTGAATATTTAATATTATATAGTATTTTTAATAAATCATTTCTAAAAGACCAGAGTGCATATTAACCAAAATGCTAAGTTAATAATAATATAACTATATTGTTAACCTATGTTATTAGTCTTATTACAATATAACATATATCATAGCTAAAAAAAATATTATGTTATGTTTTTGTAACATAATATAAACCTAATAAACATACTTATGATACCTATTTTATAATTAAACCGGTGTATTTCTTGTAATTTATTTATCAATGTTTTATTCATCATGTTTTATCAATTAATTGTTGCACCTAATATCAAAGTAACAACAACATAGAAATAAAAAATAACAAACTATATAACTAAAAAATTACTTGAACAAATACATTAGATACTTTAGCGTTGATTTTAAACTCAGTGTATGAAAGTTGCCCCAGCAATCACAGTTTAACTTTGAATATATTTGTTTTAAATCCTGGGTTCAAAAGGTGGAATTTTATCAGAAATATAAACACACACTACGCATATTAGTTGAAGAAAAAAAAAAAACCAAAAATAACTAAATTATTTACAGAGTTGTTGGGGAAAAAAGAAAGAACATTTTTTTCATCAACAATACCCAACGATTTAACAGGGAATATTCATTGCTGATCAACACATTGGCTCTACGGTGAAATAATAAATTATAAAAAAAAAATTATTAAAGCATAATTATATTGATTATAATATGTTTGCATTTTTTCCCTGAAAATTATGTCACATTAATCATTAATATTTAAATGCACTGAATAGTTTAGTAGAAAATTGTTCAAAAACCTACCTAAAAGAAGCTTAGAACTCTAAAAGTTGGTAATTTATAATAAAATACTCGAATTAATGAATGCACACCATGAAGAAACAAATGCTCCAAGTGCTCGGGCCGGTAAACGGTATTGTCGTAGAGAACGTGGAGAATATTGTAAAAAAAATCGTCGGTATTATTATTTATTGAGAAACAAAGAAATGTCCAAGCCGGCTCGTCTTTGACCGCCGGTCGTGATCCGTCCGAAATTTCGGACGGCGCATACCACTTACCCGGACGTTCGGTTGTGCTGATGATCGGAGATTGAGCGGCCGCGTTTCCGACCCAAACGAAAAGCAGGCAATTGGGGCAGGAGATCAAGACGAAGCTCAAACACCATGTTGCCATCCACATCTCCCGGACGATATGTGTGTACTGTATAAGGGCGCGTGCACCGGCTACTGCGGGCGCGCGAAACGCGTCGTCGTCGTCTTCGGACGGTCGTACGGTGGCGGCCGTGGTAGTCGAACCGTAGTCGGAGCGGCAGGACGACGTGGTAGCCGTTACTAGACGACTTGCCGGGCCGCGGTGTTCGATACGGTACGGTCATCGTGCCGTACGAGACCGGACAGGCGACAGACGGGCACGGACATGTTCACCACGGCATGGGATGCGGGCAGCGCGGCGTGATAAACGACGATCGTCAGGGTGCCGGTGACGATGCGGCGATACATTAAAATACCGGAAAACCGTGAGGTGAAGGGACCAGAAGAACGCTGGTAGAGGAGACCCAGTCGGCGGACCACGGTGGCGGCTGCTGCGACGACGACGTACAGGCGGGCAAGCAGGCGAGCGGTCTCGTAGTGGGTACCGCGGTCGTATCGTAGTAGCTGGTCGGTGCTGGTGCTGCTACTGCTGCTGCTGCTGGCCGTATAATGTTTACGATACGTTATCAGGTTATCAACGTGAGTAGAACCCGGGTTTGTCGCGGTAGTGGGGTTCGGCGGCCGGAAGGAGTAGGGAGGTTATGATGTTGTACCACACGAGTTGGTATACCGGCGATCACCACAAACGTTGTTTATGCCGCCGCCGCCGCCGCCGCCGCCGCCGCCGCCGCCCGCGTCCGCCAGATGCACACACGCGCCCGTACACACACTCGTCCGCGCACGCACGCAAACACAAAGCGGCGTACGTGGGCCGGAGCGGGGTGACCAGTGCGACCCAAAACGTACCGTCGTCGGCGGGTCCGTGAACGGTCACCGGCCGCCGGTGTCTCTATCCGTGCCGTTTTGTCGTTATTTGCGATTCGTACGCGTAGGCGCACATTATTATCATTATAATATTATATTTGTAATTTGTGTCACGGCGCGGTCATCATCATAATAATAATATTGCCCGGTACTTTTATTTATGTTTAATTCAATATTATGACGGCGGCGTTGGGTCAATTTTGTTTGTCCCGCCGTCAATGTTGTTGTTGATTCGCAATGATATTTTATTGGCGTTGTACCCGACGACAACAACGGTTATTATAATTATTGCGCCATCTACCGGCAAACTCGCCGCAATCGTTGTAACGAGTTGCCCGGATATACAAATAAAAATAATATTATATTAAAAAAAAAAAAATTATTATATTATCACGTTTGGATAAATCGTACTATGACACGATGAGAGAGAGAAAAAAAAAAAAAAAATGGGCGGATAACGATAAATACGACGATTGGTATTGTCACTGGCCTTTTTAAACACTAAACAGATGCACACAACAGTCCGTACTATATAATACACTCGGTGCACATTATCGATAGTATAATAAATTATAATAAATAATATTATTAATATATTATTGTCATCGTGGTAAATCACAAAATCGTCCTTTTTTTTTTTTTTTCTAGGAATGTAATGGTTTTATTATATATCACGATGTGTGTGTGTGTGGGTGTGTGATTTTTTTTTTTTTTTTTGTTCTGTCGGTATTCAATTCTTGCACCAGTTTTTTTTTCTTCTTTTCTTTGATTTCCGTTGTAGTTTTCTCAAATAAACGGGCAAAAATGTACGGCAATTTATTACAACGCCTATTCTGTAGGCGTGAAAAAATGTTCAAAACATTTTTACGACTATTCACCTAAAAGAATAATCGAAATTGGAATTTCCTTCCGCCTTACTTAGAATTTATACGGACAAAATCGCATTTTGGCCGAATAGAATGGCACGGAAATTTCACGCTTTTTGAGCGTTTTATACACAATTTTTTTTTTTTTGATAACCGTTTAAAACTTCAAATTTTGATGTAATTTGTATACGTTTTGTAGACCTGTCGCTATTTTCCAATGTATACAATTATCTTTGACTACACGCCAATTTGAGCTGAAAAAACGCGAACATTCTTTAATTTTTATTTCGTAGATGAAATTAATACAATTTTCAATTTTAGTATGTTGCCAAACATTTTTATTTTTATTTATATTTGGTCAATATCGTTTTTCGTTAGCAATTATCGTTTATCGTTGCGTACGGCTATAAAATTAAATTCCCAACTACAACGGTGGCGCACCCATGGTGCGTAGTTTGTCCGTATTTTTTTATTATTTTTTTTCAAACGATATTATTATTGGTATACATTTTTATATTTTGCTCACGTATAGATTTTTTCAACTATTTTTTAGATTCTGAACGATGAATGTATCGGTATTACTTTGATGTGTGTTTTAGTTTGTTTTTTTTTTCTGTCCGTTAACAATTCTTCTACCAGACATCCCGCTCAGATTTTCAAGTGCAGCACATTTTCTGTGCATTTATACATTTTTGTTGTCGTTTTTTTTAATAAACGGGAAAATGTACAACAATAATGGTTCCACTGTTTTCGATTATTTTTCTTTTCGTTGTAATTCAATCGTCGAAACCTGCACAATTTTCACAGAATATTATAATATTAGTCCTTGCTAGGGGAGTGGGCAAATTTTCAAAACACTCCAGAGTGTTTATTTGGCTATTTATTATTAAATTATTTATAAGCATTTTGAGTTTTTTTTGCGAACAGAAACGCACAAAAATTCGACATTGAGGTTAACCGTGTAAAACTGTATAGTTAACGACGTAAAAAAAAACGAATTTGAGAGTAATGTGTACAATAATTGTGTTTTATGATCGTCAAGCGTATACATTAATGAAAATCTAAAAAATTTCAAACGACATTTCAAAACATCGTTCGGAATCGTTTTTCGTTAGCGACGATTTTTCGTCGCGTACAGATATAAATTGTGTTTCCCTCCGTATACCTTCTCGGATTTTACACCTACAACAGTGGCCCACCCGCGATGCGAACTATGTGTCTGGGTCACAAAAATATATAAAATACATAAATACACATAAATCATATGAAAATATATAAAATATATTATATAACAATTGTTAACGGGCAGCAGTGTGTTTATTATCATAGTTTTTTTTTTTTTTTCTACTGCCAGCTGAATTCGGCAGTTTACTGATAAATAATAATTTACACGCCCATCGTTATTAGGTAGGGGCCTGCATAATATTATGTAATAAAGCTGGGCTCGTGAATTCGTGCAAAATACGCATTACGAAAATCCACTGGAATTCTTGAAATACGCCCAAAATAAAACAAAAAAAAAAACCCATTCGATCGAAAAGCGAATTTTTAAATGCTATATTTTGATTTGATATGTAATTATTATAATTATTTTATTGCTTGTCTACGATGACGCTATCCCGTCTTTGCCGGTCTCGAGATTTTCGCATACCGTAATAAAACTCATAAAATACGTTTAGGAAAGCAAACTAGAGAAAAATAATTATTTCCTCGATCTATACGAAATATGCGCCAAAATATCTACCACGTGCCAAGTATGTACAAACGCGTCCTATTAGACTTTGTATTTTTATTACTAACGTAACGGATTTGTGCCTCGCTCGGCATTTTTTTCCTGTGTATAAAAAAAAAAAAAAAAAACCGCCACGATCTTACGATGAGCCCCGGTAAATAAGTAATCACCATAAGTTACGTATAGAACAAAATAGTAACGATATATATATATATATATATATAAATTTGTTTCGGGCGTATAATTTGTTTTAATCTTTTGAAAACTATATTGTATTTTGTTCCTAAATAACATAAAATATTTGTCTAGAAAAATTACTTCGAGCCGTGTAGTATTATGGGCTGAGTGGGTGGTGACAAAACCGTACATTTTATAATAAATAGCGTTAATTCTATACGATATAATTGTAATCAATGGCACACAATCTTTTACATCAGCAAAACGTCTTGTGTCTCATTCAGCCCCGTTCGTATGTAGACGTGTAACTGTGTATACAGACATTTGAATAGGAATAAATGATTGTTATTATTTTTTTTTATTTTTTTTATTTTTTTCCATATAATTTTGACGAGATTTTTTCATATTCGGTTCGTCAACACCGCCGCCGCAAGATAAGCGCGCTCTCAAATCTTAATATTTACATAATGCGTTCTGATTGTAAAACAGTGCTGTATAGGTAAAAAAAAATAAAAAATAAAAATCTCCGGTGCAAGTTAAAAATGTGTTTGGCATCACGAATTCATATATTATGTATACTGTACGCGTATAGATACCGAATCAAAAAACAAAAAACCACTCTAGAAAAAAAAAATGAAGAAAAAACCAATAGAGATTAGGTATAAAATAACGAAATACGTACCAGTAAATATTTATACGTTCATAAATATTTACATTTATCATCTATACAAATTGTGTATTTATGTATATTTTTTGGTAAATATAATATATCTATATAATTAATCATTTATTCAACCGGATACGCGCAGTAAGGACAAAATCGCCTTGTCCATGCTATAGTTATTATGCACAAAACGATCCTGATAAAATCGATTCAGAATCATTTTTTTCGAATACGATAATATTCGAAAAAAGGTGGCACCTAACAATTGTATTGTAGTTTTGTTTACGTGTTTCGGTTGTATAGCGAAAATAAACTGATTTAAACAATAAATTAACTAAATATATATATATTTATATACTAGGTAAAAAACTAGGAGTGAGGGGGTGGTGTAAATATATTTGTATTCTATGTATGCTAAATAATCAAAGACTAATTTAACGACTTAATTAAACGATAAATAACATAAAAATAAACGAAAAAATCATAAACATTGTTATTTTAATGTTAGTTTTCTTATGTTTGTAACCCAGATAATGCGAAAACGTTGACAATACGGTACATAGAACATATTATAAAACAGGAGAAAAAATACAAAAAAATATATATAAAAAATATACGAGTAAATAAACTTTTATGATATAATTTGAAGAAAAAATATCTTTATTTTATGAATATAAAAAGTAATTAATGTATTGCATTTTTACGTTATTTTAGAAAATTCAATGATTTTTATTGTTGTCATACTTGAGGAGGGCAAAATCATACATTCCCCCCCTCCACACCGGTAACCTCCACCGCAGTTACACCAATTTCTATAGCCGATAAACTCTCAATGACGAATTAAATTATAACAACGCGAGAAAAATATCGATATGCTCGCCTAATATAATAACCGATCAATGGACGCATTGTTTATAATGAATGGATCCGATGAATTATTTAACGTTTCGAGATTTCTGTTTTGATAAAAAATAAAAAAAAGTCGATGTTTTCGTATACGAGTTACATCACCGGTTCACATTATGTTAATAGTTGGGAATATATTCGATTTCGTATCCGATTCAAATTTGTCTCGTTTATATTATCGTTCGGATAACATAAGTTGCATCACTATTACCTGACCGATAAATATATTTAAGAAGTAACGACGTTGAATTATGCAGTAGGTACATATATAAGAGTAATATATTATATTGAAAACTATACTAGTCTACATTATCCGTAATGTAACGAAAATGATCTCTTGTCGTTTTTCGATTGGAACAAGATTTCTGGTAAAAAAAGAATTATTTACAGACGGAGAAAAAAAATTTATAAAAAACCACACACACACATAGTAAAACCGATGACTCTCTATTGTATATATATACAATAGATATAATATTATATATGATTAATATAATCAATATCATTTATTAATATAAATATATAATTATATATGAATAATTGTATTCTTATTATATTTGGTGCCTAACTATATATATACGTTAGTTAAAATCCGAAATCAGTCAAGTTTCAACTAGTTTTAACTAGTCGAAACTAGTACCACCAACAGGTGCACACCCAGGATTTTTTTTTGGGAGGGGGGTCTTAAATATTTTCCTATTTTCCTTACACGCAAGTAATTACCACTAATTTTTAAATAATCATTTTTTTATTATTATTACCACATAGTACATGATATGTTATATTATGTGTTTAATATAATTAAATCATTATTGTTATTGATAACTAAATATTATGACAAATCTATTTCAAATTTAAGTTTTCTGGGTCCCTTTTCGGAAAGAACTGTTAGGTTAGGAATACTTTGGATTCTTTAATTTGTATTTCTCGATGTATGTCAGTCCAATTATACGTGACTGGACGTCCCATTGTGTTTCGGAGATAGGTTTTGATTCGCCGTAGTGTGGAAAATAGCCGCACTTGTACTTACTGGTAACGTTGCAAATATTTTCAAAAGTATAAATACTGATTCAAATATGTTTAAATCACATTAATTGAAATCATCAATTGCGTTTAGTGGTTAAGTATAGCAACGGTTAATGGATTCATCATACTATAATACCAATTCGGGCTTTGCGACAGAAAAACTATTTTGTTGCATATCGTTTTCATAAAATTCAAAAATATTATCAAAACTTGAAATTCGTCCATCTGATGGATTATGTGTCCGGACGGTAATTGACATTTATAACTGAATTGTCCAAACGTGATTTCCGTGCCACAGACAGTCAACAGTCGTAATTATTATTGTTATCGTAGTTATCAATCAAAGTCGACGGCTGCCGATTAAACGTAATCAATAGTACCTAGAATACGCTAATACCTATAAATTTAAAATTAATTTTCAACGGAATAAGCGATGGTGGCGATTGCCACAAACCAAATTACGTACTATTAATGTGTATCCAACATAATAATACAGTTTGGAAAATGTATCGTTGTAATACTATATTTGTGACAATATGCTATAATAATGTTTTGATTTTTTTTGTTTTTCAAGACAGGATTTACAATCTGTACCACTGAGGCGCAATAAGTAAACGAGATACGGAGAACTATAAATAAATAACTAAACCGCCAAGTCTAAATAAATTATATATATACAGGATGAATTTGAGGAAATTATTAATATTATTATTTTTATTTGATTCACGGCACCATTGACGTTTTAACCGTCTTGGAGGGTTGACTGGAATAGTAGGAGTAGTAGCTAGAGATTTAACAAGAGGATCGGGATGAGAAGATAAACGGAGACGGTAACGATTAAAAAATAATTTTGCTTCTTCGTACACAGACGGGATTATAATATCAGAATGGATAGTGTAATTGGAGATGTGGGGGGGGGCATATAGTAATTTACGTTATGCGATGTTTTGAAAAAATTGTATTTTATTTATATTAGATTTTTTTGCATTGCCCCAGAGCTGGAGTAATTTATTGTTAAAAATAATATATTGAGGGGGGGCTAGGTGCGGCACTGTTCACCAACCCCCCTTTTCGTCACTACTGGTGGTTTTTACTAGTCACAACTGGAATTTACCTGGACGCTCAACGTTGGAAATCTAGTTTTAATCTACATTTTTTTTTTTTTTTCTAATTAAAACTATAATTGTGTCTGAAATATACGTATTAATAAAAACTAGAATTATTGTCTAGGGAAAATTTGATTAGCAGAAATAATTTCTATGTCGTTAGTAAAAATTAAGGAGAAATAAGAATTGACCACATATTGGAATAACTCCAGTAAGTATATAGGACATTTTTTATAACGTTTGAAACAGGTCTAACTAATAGATTCGGCGGAGTATAAACTATCAGAATAACACGGAATCTTTTTTTTTTTTTAAACCGGCAATACCCCCGCCTCCCGGAATGGCCGTGAGGCACTACTTCGGAAGGATAACACGGGATCTGATATGTTTTAAAATTAGTTTCGACCGACTCGTCATGACTTAAATTTGCGGTTAATTCTAGTTTTTACGAATTTCGGGTTTTAACTGTAACATATACAGTGGCGTATTTTTTTTTTTTTTTGGGGGGGGGAGATATTCTACATGTCTGGCCACCTCCTGACTTAAAAATAAAAAAATAAAATATATGAATATATATTGAAATATATTGACTAAAATTTCCTTTTTTTAACTGAAAAATAATAAATTGACAAATGTTAATAACAAAAGAAGGTAATTTTTAAAATAAATGCAGTATTAAGTGATAACTAGTGTTGGAACTATCCGGATACTAGTATATTTTAAAATCCGGATAAATATAAATTCGGGTATCCGTAATCCGAATAAATCCAGATATTTGTACTATTCCAATATACTATTACACTTTGCAATACGTAAAATTCAGAGTCTCGTCAAATTTATCTCACGAGTCACAATAAAAAAAAAAATATTTGAATGTACAGTAATGCGAATATTAAAAATATTATATTCGTATTATGCCATTTCAATTTTTCGGATATCGGATTCCGGTTATCCGAATATGTAAAAAATTCGGATATATGACCCAACACTAGTAAATAACCTTCAACTTATCTATTATACAATATACCAGAGTTTCAAATGTACTTGTGTAAGTGTTGATATGGTAATTTGAAAAAAAAAAAAATATGTTCAATATCTTTCATTTATCAGTAGATAATTCTAGAAACGGGTTTGTAAGGTTCTTAAAATTTTAGCATCAAATATTTTCAAAATTATGAATACTGAATCAAATATGTTTAAATCACATTAATTGAAACCATCGATTGCGTTTAGTGATTAAGTATAGCAACGGTTAATGGATTCATCATACTATAATACCAATTCGGGCTTTGCGACAGAAAAACTATTTTGTTGCATATCGTTTTCATAAAATTAAAAAATATTATCAAAACTTGAAATTCGTCCATCTGATGGATTATGTCCGGCCGGTAAAAGACATTTAAAACTGAATTGTCCAAACGCGATTTCCGTGCCACAGACAGTCAACAGTCATAATTATTATTACATTTTGGCATCCCTCCCCCCGAAAAATCTTTCAAAATACGCCACTGAACATGTGTAGATTTGACGGAACGGATACTAATAATATTCTATATTACCCGTCTATGCATAACTCGTAAATAATTTGTTCGTATAAAATTAATTTCTAATACGGATCACGAACCGGTGCCCGGTCGATATACAACTCATACATCGCCTGTATTGTGATCATATAGAGTGTATTTTTTATTTATTTTTTTTTTTTATATATATTTTCAAGTATAATAATACACTGTACAAGTATTTGTAGAGCTCGTTTCTAATCGTCGTACACAATTATTGTATTGTTATTTACACGGCTCCCCGCCGCGTTTAAAGTTTAAACACGCCGAACGCAGTGCGGGCCGACGATAAATTTTATTGACACTGTCATCCCCCGCACGACTCGCTCGTCTCGCGACGGGTTATTATATTATTTTACGATCTCGTCAGCATCACGTGCTCGTTTATTTCGTTTTTCCCTCTCTCTGCATGATATTAATACATTTTATATATTCGACTAAATAATACAAGCATACAATAATAATAATATTAATACACTTACTCGGAATTATTTTACTCGGCCATAACAGTGACGTGTAGATGTTCATAGATGCCTTTCCGATAATTAATGCGATTATCTCCCAAAGTATCATTTTTTTTCTTCTCTCTCGATATTATCGATATATTATTGTCAAATCCACAGGGCCGGCCAGGTACCGATCAATACTAGGATGACCGTTCGAAATAATCGATTCGTCGGCCATTCAAAATAATATTTTTTTTTTTTTTTTTAATGTTCCTGTTTTCGTTTATCAAACGAACAAGTTTAAATATCGCCGAGGCCCGCCGTGTTCGTAATGTAAGAATAGAGAAAAAGTTAAAGCCATAATAGTAATATTCGATAGATAATTTACGCATTTTTTTTTTTAAAAATATATCTACAATCTATACAATTCTTTGTACAATAATTAGATTTGATAAAAAAAAAAAAAAAAAGAGAGAGAGAATATAAATTGACGGTGAATATTAAGGATGGGAAGTTATCCATTGATAACACTCAGCACGTGCGTTGATTATTGACTATTTTGATGCATTTTTAAAGAGTTTACAATGTCCTATTTAGTAGACCCAAAATTAAGTCTATTTTTAATATGACCCCCTCCGAGATTGAAGACCTCATGTGTTTTTTTTAAACCTAGGAGGATTTATCTTCTCATTTTCTCAATCTTCTTCATTTTTTTTCTTTGTGTGTATTTATGTATTCTCCATACAATTAACCGAATGTTTGTTGGAAATGCATTACTCTAATCAGTACGAAAAATATCAGGAGCGCGGTCCTGTTCGAATCCTCCGTACTTCAACTTGGTTTTCGCGTAGGTATTTCATATTTAAAATATTTATTTAGATACCCAAATATACCGACTTATCGATAACGACGAAATGTTTGTCGTTTCAAATATTTAATAAATTATTTTATAAAATTAAACCGTCGATACAACAGCAGTCGACGGCTGTTGTTTATTGTAATCATAGCATTTGTATTATTAACGATTACAATACGGCTATGACTTCTTATCATTATCACTGACTGCGGGTAATAATAATGGGAAAAAAAAAAAAAAAATGATTTATGAATTAATATACCTACTTCACGCAGTACTTCCTTTCACATTGCGCGGGTTCACGTTAAAGTTCATTATTTTAAAATTGAACGCGCGTCCTCTCCACGGCATCGAACAGGACAATATTCGACGATAATTTTAAATATACGGAATTCGTCGATAAAAATGTCAAAAACCGGTCCATTTGCCAATATATTATCGGGCGGAGACTGTCCGGGGGTATCGACTCGTTTTTTTATTTTTTTTTTTTATTTTTTGGTATACCTCTGAAAATTTAGTCGTGCATATAAATTTGATACTCAAAGGTGGACTGACCCATCGGCCATTGTGTTATACTGCAGTGCCACATCACAATGGGCCGACGCCTTTGTTCTCCACGTTTTAATTAGAAAAGACCTTAGGGTTAATGTTTGTTATTTTTTAAAGGTTTAAATTTCCTATTTTATTATGCATGCAATATTATCGTGTGCGCATACTGTGTGCTGTGTAAATTGCTTGCTGCTTTTTTTTTTTTTTTTTTTCTATATAAATTTATCGGTATACACACATTCGTTCGTATTGTTACGCTAACATGATTAATATAAGTACGTAACGTACTCTAATTTATTATTTAAACGCACGAATTCATATCGATCGTCGGTTTTTAATCGCGGGGACTCGAATTATTTGCAAAAAAAAAAAAAAAAACGTTCGGAATGCGCGTTGACATCATTCGCAGCAAATTAATTATTATAAAAACTTACTTATGTGATACTATGTGGCATGTATCAAGGACGTGGATAAGCTGCTAACCTATTATATGATTATTGAACGATAAAATAATATAACTGGTAAAAATCCGTCTCTATTTGTGATAAATACAAAATATTTGTTTAAATTTCTTTGCTAACATAAAAAAAAAAAAAAAAAACATTTAAAAATCCCGTAATATAAATATATATATATATATTTATTTAAACCGAAATATAAGTTTATTTGCTTAACTCGGATGAGTTTTGCAGATGGAGGGAGATCTGCTTTTCCAGACCCCCTTTAGTTTCACGATTTTCGGTAGTTATTTATCGATAGGCGTAAAATATTTTTTGTAATCATTTAATGCACATTAAAACGAATACAGTTAAACAAACAAAAAAAAAATAATTTAATTGACCTTATTATTATACGTATAATTATAAATATAATGGTATTACATGTGTGCGTAGACGATAAATGAGTTGTACTTTTTAATAGTTTTATATATATATATACACACGCCACTACACAGTAACATTTTCTAAAATGATCGCACTTAGGTGTTACTCTTTATCGGACATTTAATTTTTAAAAAGATTACATATACAGCGCGCCGCCATTCTGATCATATTTTTTTTTTAATTAAAACCAATATTAACAATATGTTACAGGAGGTACTAATTATATTTATTTGACCAGCTTCCCCACAACAATAAAAACGTTTAATTGCACCAAATTGAATATTGCTATATTTTTTCTTCTTCTTTTTGTTTTAAAATTAATGACAATTTTTATCGCGTGAATCTTGACCATGGTAAAGTCGCCCGCATATTGATATTCGTCTATTAGTATTGTTGCTACCGTTATATTATATTATCGCGCGTATGTATAGGTGTACATTGATCATTGATTAGTTTATCTCGTTATAAATTATTGTTTTTTTGTTTTTTTTTTTTTTACTATCAATTAAATGATAATGGAATACAATTATTATACACTACACCGCACGGTACAAGTACGGTTCGGTTATCCTGTTATTTCGTTATTGACCGTGAACCTGTTCCCGAATAAAATGCATAGGCATAGAAAGTAAATTCGATAGTAACGTTCATAAATAATAAACACACAAAAAAAATAATAATAATGAAGTGATCGAGATTAAATAGAAAAATATTAAAAAAAAAAAAAATCTAGAGTAAAAGACTTACCCGGAGTATAATTGTCGGAGCTTCTCGGATTTTATAGCACTAAAATTAACTGAATTACGCCCATAAAAATAAAAATCCATGAAAAATAGCAAAAAAACAAAATATTCTAGACAAAAATATACACGAAATCATAATGTGTGTAATATTCGACGGGTCCATACGTCGAGCTACATAAAAATATATTATAATATAAAACGAAAATATGGGTATTTTTCTTATGAATAATTCGCATAAAGGACAGATTTTTTCCACTCGATATAAACGTACAAAATAAATCATTAAATTATGCACAGAAAAATAACACCAAAAACCACAAAATACATGAAATACGCAAAAGAAATAGCAATATAAAATGTCATATTTCTAGTCCCCAGTGTATAAAAGAAATGTATAGGTCGCTCTGCTATTTTTCATCTGTATCCTATACAAATAATTAGCAAATGCTATAAAATCCGAGCCCTGATTATTATATCGGTTGTGTGTGTATTTATTACGACCGGTTTCGATTTAAAAAAAATAACCGTCTGGTATGGGCGACATAGTATTATGACAAAGACGACAAAAAAAAAAGAAAAGAAAGAGAGACCGAATATAAAATCAAAATAAATTTTAAAAGAAAATATTTAATTTGTGTGCTCTCTTTATGCAAAAAAAATAAAAATAGTTTTATTTTCTATGTACCACTATGATTTCTCGTTATAGTTCCATATTCAGTGATTCGTCGTCGGTCGCGTTTTATTTTTTTGTTTTCATTTTTCTCATATCCATTATTACATCCAATGATGATGTTTTTTTTTTAAAATCCAAACCGGTCGTAGTTACAGTTACAGTTACAATTATAGTATTCCCTTCATATATATATATATTTTTTTTTTTTCGTATTGATTTATATATTTAGTTATTTTACTGTTATTTTGCAAGTATTAACCTTTAAAGAATATTTGTATTATTATTTTGTCTTAAAAAACGCATAAACATTATTATTATAATCCGACCTAGTCAGAGTATCTAAATCATCTATGGCGTGCAGCACGTTTCCTATATTTATAGTAACGACTCTAACCAAATAGCCTTCGAGGGAAACTTATCCGATACAATAAAATAGTAAAATATGAAACTAGATAAGAATAAAATATGTAATATATAACTTAAATATTACGAACGTTATTACTCGACCGGTTTGTACAAGGGGGGGAAATTATTTCAATAATAATTATTATTTTAATCGGCGAATCAATTGAAATTTTTTACATTCTGAGTGGTGTTTTACTGTTGTGTGTGGGCGTATGCGTTTTATTTTTTTGTTCTGTCCGTAAAAAATTTTTCCACTGCATAACTTAAACCGATTTTCAAGTGAAGCGCCCAATTTCCGTTGTAGTTTTCTTAATAACCGTGGAAATTTACGGCAATAATAGTTTCGGTTTTTTTTTTTTTAATTTGATTGTTAGAGACCCGCGGCAATGTGCACAGAATATTATATAATTTGGCGTCTTTCTAGGCGTGGGCAAATTTTCAAAACAGTATTATGTCATTTTTATGGCTTTTTATAGGCATTTAAAATTCATTTTCTTAGTTAATTGAACAAAACCGTTTTGTCCGAACAGATATACACGGAAATTCGATACGAGGTTCATTGAGGGTAATGTAACAATCATGTTATAGAAGTCTAAATTTTGATGAAAATCTTAAAAATTCCACGGCATCTTAAAACACGATTGACTTTGCTCAATACCATTTTTCGATTCTCCTATATATCCCGACTTTCCCACCATTTGTTTAAAATATATATTTATATATATATATATATATATATATATATATATATATATATATATATATACACATATATATATTTAGTAGTCAATCGTTTTATAATATTTTTCCGAATAAGATTGAATCATTTCTATAAAAACCCTAAATGCCGTATCAATAATATATTCGTATTAAATCAATTTACAAAATATCAGGGGGGCAATGTAGTGGTATAATAGCATTGAGATGTCTATACACTGTAAAACAATTGAATACATAATATATTAGGTAGTTACGACATTGGTTTCGAGATATTACCGCATATATTCGAATATATTATACTATGAAATATATTATAAAAACGCCGTACATATATACTCGAATATATAATATAAAAATATTTTTCGTTTGGTGATTTTAACAGATTTTAAATTTCCTATCGAATTATCTTAAAACTTCCTATAGATAAATAATTATGAGTCTAGATGCTATGCGATGTACTCGTATACGCGGGGGACTTGTTTATGAAGGGGCTAAGGTCTCCCGTAATTTCTGGCGGTTTTAAATAAAAATTTTGGGCTCCCACAACGGTATTTATGGGGTGGGGGAATATTAAAATATGATTTGAACTATCCTAAATAATAACTTATTATAATTTACTTGCAATTACGGAACAGTAAAATGCATTTATAAAAAATAAAACAGTTTTTAGTAGAATATATAGTTTTTTTTTTTTTTTTTAAAATAACATTAATTGTTTGGTTTTTTTCTCGATTAAATCTGTTTGTATTTTAATTTTTTATTAGTTGGCATTTTTAAATGTATATACGCTTAATCGAATTATGAATACCATAATATAACATATATATATATATATTAATATAATATTATACGAAATGAAATTATATTTTCATTCACATACGTCCGTCTGTATAAATATCGCGATTTATTGATTAGCCGGCTATTTTTTATTATTATTTTTTTTTTATATTGAATGTCGTGACCGACTGTCTGTTTGCACACTAAATATCGGCTCTTTGTACCACAACCACACCCATTGTGCGTGTTATTGATAATAATAATAAATTTGTGCTGGTAGGGCAGATGCGTTATTAAAAACGATTAATTTATAATATAATTGTTACTGCGGCAATATTTTTATAACTCGTTGTGGGTTATACTCGATTAAACGATGTATTATAGCCAGTGATGTTCCCATAAAATTTGTTGAGGGCGTACTCAGCACATTTTTAAGAATTTCAATGATAAAGTGTAAAAGTGTAGGGTGCTAAAAAAAAAGAAAAAAAAAAGTCACTTCCATATGACATTACCTGAGTATATTAGGGTCCAGACTATGACCTTGGTATAATAAGGGAGGAGTGTTAAAAACAATCATATTCTTTTTTTCATTATTTTTATTTATTTTATAATATAACTTGATATTCCTACATATTCTAAACCCAACCATAAGGTATTCTTAATAGTTTCAATAACAATATGCCTGGTGCACAACATTATACCTATTATCTATATAAATATAGTATAGTCTATTTTAGTACAACTGTCAAATACTATTCAGTATAACAACGTCGTCAATATAACACTGACGAAAATCGTCGTAGTACACAGTTTTTGCCGGCGAAAAATAATTTTCGTACCAAAAATATATATTATTCAGTTTTCTATAAAGACATGAATCCGTCCACTATAAAAACAATAACTAATTTTTTTTTTTTCGTTCAAATTCATTAAGACTTGAGAGTATACACAGTATGCCCATGATTTTTTTAAAAAAATCTTGAGAGCATTTCCCCCCCCCCCTCATCACTTGGCTTAATCGTTAGTGTTGGATAGTAGAACAGAAATTATCATTAGTAGATAAATTGTTTTTTTTTTTTTTTTTACATGAATAAATTCAGTGGTGATTCATAGAGAAATAGTCATAAATCTATCATATTGATGTAGATTTTATAATGTTTTAGTACAATATAAATAACTAATTATTTACCTAACCTAACGTAGAATATAAATAGGCTAGACAAGTGCTCACCGACCGATATGGACTATCCGATATCCATACCGTCGTAAACCAAACACAAACACGATTCCCGAACCTTCGGTAAAATTGAAGATTATTAATCAAATCTATTCAATAAGTCAATAAGTCAACACTACTCAACTACTCAAAATTGGACGGTGACAGGTTGCCGAGTACAATAAGGTTTGAGAGTCTAAGCCTTTACACGAAACGGTGTTCACTGTTCGTCAATTACCTACTTTAGATTCTATTGCCTTAAGACATACGACCACCGGTTGCCGACTAATCAATCGAGAACGCAAGTGAGACTATAGGTGTTACAATCGTTCGGAGAGTACTATAAGTACAGTAGGTAACCTCGCATAAATTGTTGACATAAAGTTTTAAATCCTGTTGGGATAACCATTTATTTGTTTTAGATTATATGTAGAAGAACGAAGGTAATTTTTTACTAAGATGTGATTTCTTTATCGAAAATAATGACTTTAATTAATAATTGTTCATTGTCTAATCCAGTGGTGGCTAATCTCTATTTACAGTGGGCTATAGATAAAGTGAAAAACCTGTGGGTAGCCGAGCTCCGCCACTAGAGTCGAATTTCTTCCCAGCCGGGGTAGATTTTTTTTACCACTAAGTTTGAATAACCACTAAATTAATTATTTAAAAAAATAACGATCACGATTATGATAAGTAGGTTAAACATAGATTTGGTATTTAGTCGAAATTAAATATATATTTAGTGATAAATCAAAGTTATTTTATTTTAGAATCTAGAACCCCTATATTACCCGTTTGTTCTTAGTTTATGATAATATAATATCATACAAATTCCCAATCTGTGTTTATTTTAATTTTAATATTACAATAATAATTTCAAAATAATATTTTACAAATGTTATTCGTTCTTTCACGGATATAATCATCTACTAACGATAATTTCTGATCTGTTATCAAATACTAACGATTAAACCAAGAAAAATGTTAAAATTGTAAAAATTGTCGATTTTGATCATTTCTCCAGCTCCCCCTCACTGAATTTATTAATTTAAAAAAAAAAAACCAATTATCTACTAACGATAATTTTTGTTCTACAATCTAACACTAACGGGATACTAACGATTAGGCCAGGGAAAATGTCAAATTTTAAAAGTGTGGGGTCGAGGAAATGTACTGGGCGGGCGCGACACTTTGAAATGTATAGATTTTATACCGGGAGTCGGCGAATTCAACGATAATTTTATAAAACCAATAATTTCTTTGTCTACGTATATTTTTTTCTAAAATTTGATATTGTTCGTACACGAATTATAATATGTACAGCAGAATGAAAATATATTTGTTTGTTCAAATCTAGTTAAATAGAATTTTCCGAAAACGATTTGGAACAAATTCAAAAGATTGTCGTCTAACAACTTGTCAATATATCGCCATTACTTTTATTTCTGATTTGTGCGAGAGTTTTGAAAAACTGTGTTGTTTTTTTTTTTGTTTTGACTATAGTATATTATATAATATACCTACACTGTACAAGTATGCAATATTAAATATAAAGAATGTTAATCAATTTTACTATCGATAAACACATAAATCTAATAGAAATACGTCAAGGCAATAAAACTTTATTATTGTAAAATATATTAATTTAATGATTAATATCGTTATTGGTATTGATATGTTTGATATCTATAATGACATCGGTTATATACGGATTACGTTCTATTGAAAAATCCGTCGGTTTTCGTGCAATCTAATTTTATTGTTAGATTACGTAAATAATATAATATAAAATTATATTCCGTTGTAGGCTTTATTATTCTGTGCATTCAATGAAGCGACGGCAATTTCGTGCGAATTTCAAATACAATTCTTATTTGTAATAACGAACAATACTGTTTTACGACGATTAATATTTGTTATTTTTTTTTTTTTTATTATTTAAATGTATAACCGCGTTTTGAAATGATTTTGTTTGTAGATGATTGTAAATGAAATAACCACACAGGCCCGATTAGTTTTTATTTTAATACTATCATCATACCAATAGAGTTTAATGAGTTTTCTCGGTAGGTACTTATCGGGTTTATTGTGTTTCTTTTCTTCTAAATTTGCTTTTCGTTCAGTTCCGATATGCTAACGAGAATTTTCGTGACCGTCATAAATTATCGATTAACTCGTCGTTAATACTTATTAACGTTATTTGATGTTTTGACGAAATGCAACTGTTATATTATTCGATTGTATATTTTCAAGAAGGCCAATCCAAATAACCGCATGAAAAACGTGCGTGGGTACCTATTAAATATTTTTAAATTATTTATATTATTATTGGAACGTTCGGACTAAAACGATTTAAATAAAGGAAGATTTTTTTATTTGTTCTTACATTTTTTTAGTTCGTTATAGATTGTCGAGTATTGGCTAATATAAATTGCAATAATCTAGCACGATTTTCGTCAAAATCCGCAACTGGCAATGATTATAAAAAAAAAAAAAATCGTAACTATGGAATTTCATATTTCCATAAGAACAAAAACAAAAATGATAAGATTGTATCGAATTTTGGAGCGTTTATCAAGTATTTCACACATTTTATCTGCCCACATAATAGTTATGTAAACGCGGTCGTTGCATTTACAAATATTCCCGTCATTGTCGCGTTTTTTTCTTTTCTTTTTTTTTATCAGTTACTCCCCGTAAATTAGCGAAAATAACAAGTATAGAAAAATAGATAAGATTAAGACCAAAAAGACGGAAAACCAACCACGGCGTTGACGGTTGGAGCAAGTGTTCCGGTCGCAGTAAAACTAATACAGGGCTCACTATACTATACACTCAGAATCTAAGACTTAAAATTATATTTGTCGAAAATTCGCCGAACTGAATTATGAACAGATTATGAAACAATGAATTGTTGAATTATTTAAATACATTTTTGTTTTTTCATGACTAAAATTATTCTGAATAATTTTATTTTGTATTCATTGCGACTGAATTTATTTAGAACAAAACATTAGTTTTATTAGTGGGTAAATCAAATAATCAATAAATTATTCATGCGTATAATAGTTTCTACTTTATTATTCAAATATTTTTGATTTCGTGATACTTTGCGTAAAATATACAGATATATCAACTTCGTATAATGTAAAAATAAAAATCCACCGAGGTCCATTGAACCCAAGGTGTTCCTCCCAGACCCATTATATTATATAGAACAATGTTGATTAAATAATATTTAATTTATTTGGTTTAAAAAAAACCAATATCATAAATGTACGCGGCAAAAAAATAACCGCATCGCGAATGGCTTAGTGATTCCGGAGAATAAACATCTGTGACAAAAATACTCATTTCAGTTTTGCTTTAATACGTGTTCAGATTAACAATCGATTATATCTTTTTTTTTGATCGTTCTTACTTGGAACTCTGTACATCCAAAACACTGGAAAATCATATAATTGTCCTTATGTATACGGAAAAGAATTTATTCGAATTGAAATAATCAAATAGAAACATTACCCCTCTCCCCCATATAGCTAAGTTTTCTTAGGTTTGGTTTAATACATAAACGTTGTGTAGTCCACGTCGATAAATTATTCACGAACGAAAACAAAAAAACAGTATTTTTTTTTTTTGTTTTCTACGTTAGACGGACATTAATTATGTAACGATACGTTATTTAAATTCGGATATTTTCGAGCACGGTTTTTGTTTTCTTGGTGCCTAAAAATACAGTAACCTTATATCGTTAGAAAAGATAAAAACAAGATAAACGCGGGTACACATTATGTTTATGGAAAATGATTAATTCATAATATTGCACAATATTCGTACACGGTTATATTATAATTTTTTTTTATCTACTTTATTTGTAATTCTCAATCTAAATAGTAATACAAGACGGTTGTTACATAACGTGCTCCTTATAAAATTGTAAGCATTTACATTTTGTTTTTCCTTATTGTGTGTATCGCTTTAACACGAGTTCACAGATCTGTCAACAGGACAGATATTATGTAATAATCTTATTTATCTACCCGTGTAGATCGGGTAACAACTATAACAAAAATTAATTTACAGATAGAACGAAATGTGTAGAATTCGTTGTATTTCTTATCAGAGTACGTAACATTTTTTAAACAACATATTCGAATACATAATATATCGGAGAGCCGTAGTTTAAAATCGTAGGTTTCGTGGTTAACTGTTATCTGTTTAATTTGCAAATACCAAATTCGAGATAAACGTATTCGTATTTTATAACGTTAGGCGATTTTTGTATACGAATAATTTAGCGATACATAAACTGCCCGGGATTTTTCAGTGCAGGGGTGACCGGAGGGTAGGGGCTAAAGATTTACTAAATAGAAATTATACGTAAATAATGCAAGCAAAACAGTAACTATGTTTATATTATATAAAATCTTTTTCGGTGACGTTTTTTTGGATGATAAATCGCATGGTGCAAAATGATCAACGGTTATTGGTTTTATAAGTAAAATTACTTTGTATTATTTATTTTATTTTTTGTATTTCAACACGGCCCAATCTCGGAGGGGCTAAAGCCGTTGCACGCCACTGCCTAACCATTAAATTTATTATTGTTTTCCGTTCGTCTAATTATCGGATACTTATCGTATTACAATTTAATTTCATTCGTTCATTTATTTATTGTTTCACTCGATGAAACCGCCGAGTGTATTATAAACATTTGTAATAATCGTAATAAAATATGTTCGTTTACAAAAATGTATGCCGGCCAGTGTAATTATTCGACTAAAATATCGTGCAGCGTTTTAAAAGGAAAAGGGTGGAACACGAATAGCTTTTGAAATGTTGTTTGTTCAAGTAAAAGTTTAAGTCAACTTAACCTTTTGCGCCGTGACCCTGTGACCTGTAAGTATAATGGGATTTAGAATAGGTCGCTACTGCTTATGCGTTTTTAGATTATCTAGTAATAATTCGAAGGAACAATATTTTTACAAGCTACCTTAAATATTTCTTAAATTATTCTTAAGCACCGTCTATAAATACTAATATTTAAGATTGGTTAAAGAAATATAAATTCAAGATATATCCTAAATATATCTTATAAATCATTATAAATTGAGTTTACTAATACCAAATGCTCTCCTAATTTAAAATATACTTTGGGATTTTTCTTTGGATCGTCTATAAATGTTGTTTGGCCAATAATATTTTAAATGTATTGCGTTCATATATTGTATATGGAGATTGGACGATTCGTACTGTAGGTATATCTGGCGGGGCCAAAAAAGTTTTAAAAAAATCGAGTGCCCCCTCCCTCCCAAAATTACGCCACCGCGTTATGTAGGTAGTTAATAATAAAACGTACAGTGGTGACAATGGTAAAAGAGATCTTGGATAGATTATACTCACTGACAGTGAATTATAAGTTACAACTACCTTTAAGATTTATAGAAATTGGAATAACGTTTCACGATTGTTTTTTTTACTAATTCGATACTTATACGTTATGTTAAATTTACAGATGGTCTGACGACTAGTTTGAATCGATCATGAAGTATTTGTGATTTAGCGAGTAAAAGGGGCTGAATACGCAACTAAACATAATTCGGAGCATTGTAGTCGGTAGATGTATACGGAGCTTCCTGTATTATTATTATTTGATTAAATATTATAATAATATTTATTTATGTAGTGAATTATAAGTTACAAATACCTGTATGGATTATAGAAATTGGAACAAAGTTTCACAATTGTTTTTTTACCAATTCGATACTTATACGTTATGTTAAATTAACAGATGGTCTGACGACTAGTTTGAATCGATCATGAAGTATGTGTAAGTAATAAGCGAGTAAAAGGGGCTGAATAGGCAACTAAATATAATTTGGAGCATTGCAGTCGGTAGATGTATACGGAGCTTCCTGTATTATTATTATTTGATTAAATATTATAATAATATTTATCTATGTAGTGAATTATAAGTTACAACTACCTGTATGGATTATAGAAATTGGAACAAAGTTTCACAATTGTTTTTTTACCAATTCGATACTTATACGTTATGTTAAATTAACAGATGGTCTGACGACTAGTTTGAATCGATCATGAAGTATTTGTAAGTGATAAGTGAGTAAAAGGGACTGAAAGACGAACAATTTTAAACTGTAGCTATTATTTTATACAATTATTATTTATATTTTTTTTTTTTAGCATTTGACATCTGTACGTCTATAGGGTAGTTATTCAAGTGTACGATTATTAAAATAATATTTGAATTTTAAAACCGCTATTTCAAGCCAAATATTATTTAATATTAATTATGACTCACGCGGCTGTTATAAATGTTATCAACATACCTATGTGTCTTCTTAGAACACGGCCAACTGTAATTTTTGTGATTGTGTGACGGCGGGGAAAGGTGCTGTATACGTAAATCGGAGAAATAATTTCGGAAAAACGATAAAAACCTTGAAAGTAAAATGCGAAAAAGTAATACAAAGGAATCAAATATCGAGGAAAAAATATTACAAAGGAAAATATTAGCGCAGAAACTTATAATATCGGAAAATATCACAAAAGAAAATAATCGCGCAGAAACTTATTATGTCGGGAAATATCACAAAGGAATTTTAAATGAGAAAAAGAATATAAGATTATGAATACGAAAGAAAATATTGGCGCTGAGTAAGATAATACGTGAACGTGAGATAGGTTTGACAACAGTTGACGAAAAACTACGTCACACTCGTTGCTAATGCGTCATAACTTTATTTTCACGTGTGTTGCATTTTCTTGATTATATTTTGCTAAATAATATTTTCAAGATTTTATATTATATATTATAAGCAGTGCTCGGATTTTATAGCATTTGCTAAACGAATTCGGATAAAAATAGCAGAGTGAGCTATAAATTTGTTTTATGCATCGGGGACATTTTACATTGCTATTTTTACGCTAATATGTGCATAATATTTATTTTATATTTTTCGTAATTCTTGTTTGTTTTGAATGAAAATTCGATAAAATTCGTCATTTTTGTGAATCTATTAGAAAAATACCCACATTTTTGTTTTGTACCATAATCTATTTTTAAGTAGCCCGTCGTATTGGCCCATCGAACAGTACACAAATTTATGACTTCTTATCAGTTGTATTTATATATTTTTGTCTAGAATATTCTGTGTTTTTGTTATTTTACTGGCTTATTTCAGCGGCAGCATGGACTGTTTGAGTTGTTAACAATCAATTCGTATATTGTTAGTGTTGAATTCGTATCGCATTTTTATTATTGTCGACGGATTAAATAGAACAATACTGAAATAATTACGGCACACGGAACACATATTATAGAATAACATATTTTTTTAGGCGTATTTTGTCGATTAACCCGGTCATATATATTATCAGACATGTTTATAGATTTGGGGTTAACGGTTATAAAATCGTGAAAACGATACGTGTATAGTTATTAAAAATAATATTAATTGAATTATCGACAATAGACATTTACAGCGTTCAATACAGTACAGAACTTATTGCTGTATTTGAAGCATAATGATAACGTTTACCTATTATTGTGGATTATTAATTATTAATTTATTATGGAAATAGCACTGTTGTTTAATGTGGTGCGCAGCGGTTAAAAAATTGTACGCAGAACGTTTAAAGATGCGATTAAAACGATCAATTTAGACGATCAATCGAAATAACTTTCAACGGAGAGTTAGAAAGAAAGAAAAAAAACAAGGAAGTTAATTGTAGCGTTTTAAGATGGAACACGCTGCGGATCAATGTGTCGAAAACTACCGGTATCTATAATAACATCCCTTGCCCTGCGTGGGAATAACGATTACCCTATCAATAACCAAACGTTACGACCGTTGCTGGTGACCGGGTTGTAGTTTGGTTATTCGGCCTAAACACGACTATATTAAAAACTATTTTCACAAGTTTTAACAGTTAACGATAATACAGTCCCGCAATCGGGTGTAGTGGTTGTCTGTTAAATCTCTTAAAACGGTTATTATAGGACAAAATCGTAGACATCATTTGATCACCGGGATTACGAACTCTATTAGACATTTTATTTGTACGGTAACTCCGATGATTTCCGCCCGGCCGCTTATTAATTAATATCACGAATGTCCGGCCGACGGTCCCTGGGCGTATCATCATCGTTGTGCCGTTATCAGTCATCGTGTCAAATGTAGGCACGCGAAACCGCGGATTTCGTACGTTTTGGACGCGCCAACGAGTAAACGTTCTCTCGCCGACGATACCGAACATCCGTGTAAAGACTGCGCCGATATATTTATAACCGTTTTTGCGCTGCGAATAATTTTCTCCGTTACTAATTTAACGTTAAACGCACAGTTTTTTTCATTTTCGTTGCGTGTCGACATTTTTAAAATTCTTTTTTTTTCATTTCTGGTCGCAATTCGGGCGAATCCAAAACCAATTTTTAATTATGTTTCGTTTAAAGGCCGCGCAAGCGATCAGACAGTTTTCCAACACTGCGGTGCTGAGGAAGAAATCTCGTTATGTCGACACACACGAATACAAAGGTCCCGGGAGCGTAAGTAAAATAAAAATATTAAATTACAACGGATATTGTCGTTGGGTTAACATTAATTACAATTTTCCCCCATTCGTTCTAAATCTAAAGAATCGTTCAATTTTAATGGCACCTTGAATTGATTACAGCCGACCTGATGTGTATTTTAATGACTTTTTAAGTCACCTATGATAGACAATAACTTCCACGTCGTCTTTATAATTTTTTTTTTAGATTTAATCCGTGCGATTTATAAATTATATTTTAGAAATATTGTTCAAAACTATTACGAATTATAAATTGGTAATATAGTCGCATACATTTATTAGATACCTAATAAAGTACCAGTATCCAAGTTTAATAATTGTACACCGTTTACAAAATACAAGTCCAATATTTGCTGTACATAAAATATCAATGAACACGTCCTCATATATAATTCAACACTCAATATGACATTTAAATATTTAATAAATTCATTACATAAATAATTAATATAATCTTTTTTCTTTTTTTCATGTTTCAGACTCTGCCATTTAACGTTTTCAGCAAGTATAAGTTTACTTTATACTTTACACTTTTCATGGCTTCTGGATATTCTCTGCCATTCTTAATGATCAGATATATTATAATGAGAAGCGGCTAATGATATTATTATAACTATTTGTTTGAGGTAATAAAATAACTATAATAATTAGTTAATTATATTTAATTGTTTGTATATTCTAGATTGATGAAAAAATGTAACATTCAAACAGAAAACTCCATTAAACTACTTTTAATTATCATAAAGCCATTTTTTTCTAAGTACTATGTAAGATCTTAATTACAATGTTCTTCTATTATAAATCTAATAAATAACAATTTGAAATTCTACATTTTTGGTTGATTCATTTTATAAAATTACTATTAGTTATTACCATGAGTGATAGAATTGGAAAGTGGGAGGGGTGCTCCTCTACTATTTTATATTATTTTTAGCATCCCCTTACTAATTATTTCTATTAAGACAATGGAAATCTCTATATGAATAATGATATTTTCAAAAAACATCTTTGTAATGTAAATATTCTTTTCTTAGATTTAATATTTATAGTTCAGTCATAAATTATTATTATTATATAATCTCTATTGAACTTTTGTCTAGGTGATAGTAAAGAAAGTAATTTAATCAAAATTTAAACATTACAATAAGAAACAACTGTTTAATAAATAAAATAAATAAATATGTAAGCAAAACCTTGCAAATATGCTCCCAGGAATATTATTATTTTTTGTAAATAATTTGTTATTTAATTATCTATAATTGAAAGTAGTGCAAAGGGGGGTTTTGGAAGTCTAGGTCAAATAAAATAATTGCAAGGAATGTTAATTTTATTTTAAGTCTCTATTCTTTTAATTTTCCAATTTAAGCACTGATTATTGTGAATTATTAATTCAAGTTTAACCAATACTAAAGCACATGGTCAAATATTTTAAGTACTTCAAACTACAAAAATTTGTTTGGAAAAATGTTCAGACTATCCAATATTGTATCGAAATTATCATAATTTAGAACTCTGTAGTAGTTAATTCATTATTCAGTACCAATATAAAGTAATTATTATTAAATTATAAATAAAATATACGACAAAAGTACATATAAGTATTTTAGTACAAGTCTGTAGTTGTTTGTTTGGGTAATCGCATAATTGACAAATCAATCAAATTTTAGGAACTGTTTTAAAATATTTGAAGTTTGACAAATGTCAAATATTTGACAATATGTACCAGATGCTTAGTCGAGTAGGTACCTACTCCATTAATTATACAAGTTCTATGTTAACAAATTTATAATATTTTTTTCATTATATGCACTCGAATTTCTGTAAGTACTTGAACCATATTCTACATTGATTTAATATTATATATTCTTCGATTTTTTTATTTGTATAATAAATTTCGAACGGAGGATACCTGCTACCCCCACAACAGATAAATATCTGTAAATTACCTGCGTACTCATATTATAGCACTGTGTTATAAACTTATAAATTGTCGCCAGCACTTTAACCTTAGTATGCCATTTATTATACCAAATATGGTAGATCGTGGAAAGTAAAATAAATACCTGACTGACCAAACTATAAAAAGAAAACAGGTTGAATAGGAAAACATAATTTTTGAAAATGCAGTAACATGCCTACTGTAAGAAAAATCTAACATATAGAAATAGTGTAACATTGTATGCCATCATTGACCTAAATAAATATAAGGTGACTCATGGTGATTTTTCAACGACCTTAACCTAAATAATGTATGGTTTGTGGTTATTAACTTCCATTAAAGAAAACTAATAATTTAGCAATACAATATAGACTCTGATTAGTTTATGATTGTAGCGAAAAAGTTATTTATAGTTGTAATAAGATGGGTTTTTTTTTTTAAGATCAGATTTCTTTCCATAGTACTTTAAAACATGCAGAATTTCTGACCAATCCTTAACAAAGGTTATCCCCTACATCGTGGGGCTATATTTTTAATTTCTGGGCTACAAAGGAAAAAATAAACAATCTGAGAAACCGCAAAACTTTATTTTCTTCTTATTAAAATATTTATTAGTTGAACACATATTATTTGTAATACTCAAATGTATTACAATATTAGCGTACACTAGTCAATCTAGGGTATACAATGTGGATATATTAATAATAATAATAATAATTTAAAATAAAAAAAATTAATGGATATCAATGAATTAGCCTATATTATACAATATAGTGTTCCATTAACATATAGTAATATTTATGTTTTTGATTATTCGTTTCAAATATATATATTATTTTTATACTTTTTTTTTTTAAATGCCAATCTTTAATTTTAAACACATATTACTCTACTTTAAGATATATAGGTATACCCAAAAACTAAAATAAAATTTTTAAAAAATACGTTGCCAATAATATTAAGAAAAGTATAAAACCTTAAAAATATATTATTTTTACAGAAATGTATTAATTCTCAAAGTTCAAGTTATCTCTTATAAACATACAAAAATATGAGAAAAAAAAAGTGTATGTTACATGTATGTGGTCTGGTATATAATATATATTGAGGCTGGGTATGTTGTTTAAAAAACTGATTAAAAAAAGTAAACAAATTAACCAATATACCATGAGAGCGTAAAATAATTTGATGATTTGTCTTTTAGTAATATAATTGATTATAAATCAATTTAGTTTTTTTGGTGACACGACAATAATCTATTGTAATTAACTGGTGGTTTTTACTAAAACTGTTGGGTTTTTGTTATGTATTTTGGTTAACAGTTTGATATCAATAAATTGATAATAATATATATCTACAAATTAGAAATTGAAATTAAGTTTTCTTATTATACAGTAAGTATGCCAATACAATTACAAGAAAAATTAAAAGTGCTGTTGTATAGGTATTGAATATAAAAAATCCCACATTGCTTTACAAGATTTTGTTTAATAATTAAACTCGTTTTAATAATGAAATTGAAAATTATATAAACAATGGAATACCAATAATTGTAATGATGAATAATAGCATCATCTTAGCATCTTAAGTACACATATATTTATGTTAGTGATAAAATAAAGATAGGTAATAATTTTTAGTTTTAATACAAATAAATATACTTTAAAAAGACAATTATATATTTAGCTAAGAAATAATTAATAACCACCCTTGATTATAATTATATTGTTAAGCACGTTTTGGCACAGATAAATTGGTCAAATTGGTAATTCAGTCTTCTACTACTAATTTCAGCTATAATAATTTTGTATCATTTTAATATTTAATAGTCAAAATAGGAATGAACAAAGAGAAAAAAAATTTTTTTTTAAATTTAATTTAAGTTATATATATATATATATATATATATATATATATATATATATATATATATTTTTTTTTAAATAAAACTGTTGGTAACAAAAGTTGCCAAGTGTTTTTTTTTTATTATTATTTTTATTACACCAAAACACGCTAGTTTTCTTTTAAAATTAAATATAATATGTATGATTAAAGTTAATTTAAAGTAACTTAATTATGTTTAAATATATAATATGTGTATAAATAAAAAATAAAAATTGATAGTAACAAAAAGGTATCGTACATCAAACTTAATCACAGCCAACAAGTTAAATGCAGCTGATTTTAAATAATGGAAAAATTGATCAAAATAAAATAATTCATTCATATATATATACCTATATAAATCTGGCAATGATTATTGATAATGTCTAAGAAATATTAATTAATTTGGTTATGAGTCTGCTTTCCCGGTAATAGGCATGTAAGGAACATAATCTATAGCCATAAGACACGCAAAAAGAGTCATTACCATTTTTGGTTTTACTTCGGTAATGTCTTCCGGTAAAGCATAAACCCTAGCGCCGGTTTTCCTGGCCATCGATATTGCGTACTTGGCATTTGCTAATTTATCCTAAAACGCAAATACAATTTGGTTAACGAATGACAATATAATAAACAGGTATTGTCTTAAATAAATATACCTCTATGTCGGTGCTGTCCTTGACTACATCGTAATTAATGGTACCGGGTTTTATTGAATCAATTAAATCAATGACAATTCTGCCGTCCGATAACGCCTGGTCTTGGAATCCCTTCAATACAGATGATTTGTTAGCATTTTTCAATTTATTGTTAACCCAGATGACGATTTCTTTTTCAATAATAGGACTGCCAGTATTAGCGAGTTGAGTCAATACGGATAAGGTATATGCTCTCATTAGTTGCCAAATTAAAGCTAGAATACAAAATACAAAATAACATACAATGCAATAAACTTAACATTGTAGGAAAAGACATGTATCGTAATTAAAATTACTAACCTAATGTAAGGGTTGCGTTTCCATCGTTTAAATCTTGTCCAGCAATACCGACCAAAGAAAACTTTAGTTGACGGCCTAATTCAACAGCGTAATTACAATTTTCCAATTTTTCCATAAACATTCGGAGTTTAGAAAATTTCCTGCAATTTAATCGAATAGAGTTAAAATTATTAATTAGTATTACTACTATTACTAGTTGAATAAAACAAACAGAATTTAATTTTTTTTTCTTTACCTATGTACTTTTGACCAATTAACGATTCCCGGTTTAATAATGTCATACAGCTGAAAAATGATGAGACCATCGGCTAGATCTGAATAAAGCCAATTAACATGAGGTGCAACGCCCATTGAATTCATCCAGTTTCTATAAGCTATTTAAAAAATAATATCAAATATAAGTACAAATATTCAATAAATTAAATTATTTTAATTCCAAAGCAAATGTGTTTATTGTTCAACTAAAAACTAACTTTTTTCTTCTCTTGTTTCTTCAATTGATTCTAATCCTGCAATTTCTCCTTCTGGTTTGTCTAATCCTGGGTGATTGTTAAACAAATTTGCCACAAAAGCTAAATTCAATTTGTATACGCCATTCACAACATCTGCGGGTGTAACGAAACTACGACAACCCAATTTGGCAGCTTGCTGTAACATAATCTCTGCTCTTTTGTTCACATCCGGTTCCTAAATACAAACACAACCGATTTATAATAGTTACACATTAAGTTAACAAATTAACCAAAGTAAAATTATTTTCATAAAAAAATGCAAGCAAATTAATCATAAATTGAACTTATTAAAGGCCAAATATTTGATTAACTGGTCAAGATATTAGATAGATTTGTCTAAATAACCAAAAGTAGCCAATATTTCTAATAAACATGACTAGTTTAGTAAAGAGTCGTTTATATCCTTCAAAATCCAATATCTATTCAAAATTACCATTAATGCACACATATCAACATCCGAATCAAGCGGTGCTATTTGTTTCATGAGATAAGTGTATATTTCCGAATCAATTATATCGTTTTGGAAGTTATGGCATTGTCTGTAATTTTAAAAAACAAATTTAAAAACCGCAAAACAATAATTTTTGTAGAAAAATTAAATGTTGATTTTACCTTGATACTCCAGCACGATTCAAGTGGTAGTTCACCCATCGTAAAAGTATAGCTTCTGGTGATAGTTTTATCAGCTCTTCTATTTTTTCACCATCTTGTAACAACGTAGCTAATCCAGGACAGTTTTCCAAAGTAATTTGATTGAACAATCCTATCTAAATAATTTTAACAACAAATCGAATTTAACAAGTTAGAAATTTTTTTATTTCTTTGGATGAAAAAAAAATTGACTTACCCTGATGATTTGCCAGAGTAAACCGAGGACTAAATGTGGTTTTCCTTTGGCAAGATCGTGCGCATCGATATTGACAATATTGCAACCGATAGATTGACTGGAAACTAGTGCTAATGTTAAATTTTCTAACTTTTTATAAACAGTCAGGTTACTTTTGTTCGATTCTTTATTAATTGCTCTTTCATCAATTGTGTCGGGGCACGAATGATTAATGACTTTGCTGAAAAATCCCAAAGTTTAAATTAATTTATGTTGTACACCAAGACACACACAGATTAGGTTGGTTTCTGCCATTAAAAAATTAATCTCATCCGAGAAATGTTATTTTACCATAGCAAAATTCCATCTTTGACCTTTTCGTATAGATTTTTTCCTTCGCTCGCAATCGGAAGCAAATGCTTCAGATCAGGATCAACACTCAAGTTACTGTTGATCCAATCGGAAAACGCAAGTTGTTCCTCCAACCGTACGGAATGTGTTGTTCCTTCACTCGACGCATCAGACATCCCGCCCAAGGTTTCTAAATTTTCTTTTTTAGAAACCACTTGTTTAAACGAACTAGCGACTTCCCCGGCTTTTAAATCAGTACATAGCTAAAACATAAATATAAATACATTTTTATATATTTTCAAATGTTTAATTATTATTAATTTAAAATATAGTAATCAACCTTTTGGAACTCTGAAAATACAAGTTTGCCTTTTGTTTGTGTTTTTTTATTATCATAGTCTTCAATCATTTTCCTAACCTTCCACGCGGGCAACTTAAAACCACACGAGTCTAGAGCTTCTTGCAATTCCGAAAGATCAATACTTCCGTCTCCATTTTTGTCAAACTAGAACAAATAAATTTTTTTTTTTATTAAATACACATCGATTACAATTTTTTTTTTTATTAAGAATACAAATTCGCTAGTACTTCTATTAATTTCAATAATATTTTTATCGTACATAAAAACCTTCGATATTTGTACTAAATTTCAGTATAAGAGTTATTTTAAAATTTCAACGAATTTTTTTTCGCACAGATTTTTATTCACACTTGAAATGTACAACATTTTGAATATATATATATATTTTTTTTTTAATTCGTATAAATAATGCCAATCGTGATATTATAAAATATATTTACGCTCGCGTTAACATTTAATATAATCGTACAAATTCAAATAGATATATCGAGGCCATAAGCATAAATAATATAGTCGCAAAAACGTTTCGAACATGCAATAATTTAAAAAAAAAAAAAAAAAAAATGTACGATTAGGTACACCGAAATGAATAATAGTGCTGACACACGGTCTCAAATACGAAACTTGTTGATTTGGATTATTTTTAAAATTCGCAATATCCGTACCAAAAAAACGAAACACGATTTCTAAGCGATAAAATACATTTCCATAAACATTGGCGATTTTGAACTGCATCTCATTTTTGTGTACTTATATAAAACGTGGTTAAATTTTATAGATTTTTAAATTTGTATAAATTCTTTAGCTATATTCATAGATCATAGTAATAATTGGAAGTTCAGTAAGAACTCTGGTTAGGTTAGTAAATAATTAGCGAATTAGTATTCATAAATAGGATTTACATGTCGTTAGAGAATAATTAGTAAAATCTCTTAGCAAACTCTGCCTGGTGTTCGCTTAAACGTGTACATCGTGTCATTTGAATTTCGCATTAGCAGAACTTGTAATAATTTGTACGTAACTTTTATTTATTACAATTATTAAAATGGACGGCGGGGCGCGGTTATGCGGATTTCGGCGATGGTTGTGGATTTTTAAACACGCCCAGTTCGGGTTCAAGAGTCCAGAAAGTATACAAAACAAAAAATAAGTCTGACGACCGGGATAAGTCCGCGGATTGGTTTATTCGGACTACGAGGTTTTTTTTTTTTTTTTTAAGAGTTTTCGCGGTTTGCTGAGAGGAATTTTTTTCAAATATTTCGTCGCCCGTGATATTCCCCGAACAAGAGCAAATCATTGTACAAACCGATACTCGAGGAAAATTAGGAGCGTGCATGCAGTACGGAATTGAGAAATGTGTACTAATAAATATGTACTCGTACGTAAAAATGTTCAATGCAGTTATTTAATCAATTACGATTATCAACAAACTAC
The DNA here is from genome assembly GCA_956483605.1 of Tuberolachnus salignus. NCBI lineage: Eukaryota > Metazoa > Arthropoda > Insecta > Hemiptera > Aphididae > Tuberolachnus > Tuberolachnus salignus. Next base: position 20,276,958 of record OY101431.1, on the reverse strand, counting down.
AAAGGATAAATTGATAAAATGTTATCGTACGGAAAATTTCACTATTGTATTTTTTGTAAAAAAATCGAGGCTGAATTTTTATTTTGTTTTTCCCATCTTCTTCCGACCGTATATATAAAAAATAAAAAAAAATTCAAAAACCAAAATGTCAAAATAATTTCCTGAAAATAATCGTTGAAACAAACTGTTCACGATTTATAACGACCGGAAACAACAACAACAAAAAAAAAAAAAACACATTCCGTAAACTTTTGCGCAATACTATACGAAATATAATAAACGTGTCCGATTTGTTGTTTTACGGTTACGGTGAATTAAAATTCCGGATGTTTTTTTTTTTTTTTTATGACGTTCTACTCGATTATTTCTTTAAATATATTGACAAACCGCGTGTTTGGTAATTGTATCCAACGAGAGAGTACAACCAAAAATAAAATTTTTATAAGATTTAAATAATCGCAATAGTCCAAGTTACACCCGTCATTATGATATTTATAAGGGCGTTATATATGTGTGCAATAAAGATATTAGCGTATCTTTATAGAATGCATTTATTATAGCCGTGCTACTACAATCGAACAATTTGTAATATCGTATTTGTTTGTCGGCGGTATTTATCTGTCTTGCACAAAACGAAGAAAAAAAAAAACACACACACACATACACAATAGGTACGGGAGATTTAATACGGCACAAAGCGTATAGGATTTATAACCATTTATTATAATGTTAGATAATAAATAATATATTTCAAATCGTCGGAAATCTTTTGGATATTAGGTAATACGTTAAAACCGAGAAAATCAATTATAGGTAAACCGTTCGTCTGTAAACTTAACTTATGCAAATAATTGTTCAAAGTCGGGCGGAAATCTTGGAAGTTAGTCGGAGGAAGTACTGGAAGTTCGGTGTACACAATTGTTTCTTGCGAATAACGTCCGGTCCAAAGCGGCAGGCGATTGAATAAAATCGTTTTGGATCTGTTTTAGTATACACACCTCCGTATATATATATATAGTATAGAAAATAGCTGCGAGATATTCTCGAAAATGACGAATTTCGATTTGTTCAACTATCGGCATTTAAGACGTAATTACGTTATTGTATGTTTAAACGATACATAATAATTGTAAAGATGTAGCAATAACCATATATATATATATATATAGAGAGAGGAGAGGTACCTACATATAAGTTATTAAAACGTCGTCAAAACGATAAATTTTTTTATCGTCGTTCGCGGAAAATATATTATTAATATTATTATTTAAAAGAAAAGAGAAAAAAAAAATATTAAAATAATAATTCTAAATGAAAATATCGATTAAAAAGTTATCGGTAATAATTATTATAAATTATTAATAAAAAAAACCGCGAGCGAGCGCGCGCGCGCACACACACACACACACACGCACACACAGAATAGGAATATATTTTTTCGTGATAATAAAACGTCAACGAAGATAAACGCCGATAATTACGATTAAGTAATCGTGCCAACACAAAATGGCCTCAATTTTTTTTTTTTACTACTAAAAATTAATAACCCCACCCCCCCCGTGTTTGTGGCCTAATTTTACAATAATAATATTGCGCCTATATAATATAGATAGTAGTGTCTAGATTACTACTGCAGCAATAACATTAACTTAACGTAACCCGGAAGTAAGTGTATTTTAGCCGGGCAAGTACAATGTAATAAATTATTCGATTTAATATTAGAAAAAAAAAAAACGAAAGCCCAACCGGATTTATATTTTCAGACAACACATAATAAACGAAATAGTTTGTATTATTACCAATTCGTAAAAACGGTATTATAACGACTAACAGAATATTATTGTAATCACCGCTGCGCGGTGTCATCGTTACCTTGGTAAATTGTTCCTTGAGCTCGTCGTCGGCGGCGGCGAGGTTCACGTTACCGTTGAGCGCTTTTATATAGTTGGAAACCTTAGACATTTTTTGCGCGTAAATTATATACGAAACAAACTGAAATCGAATTGGCAATGAAAATAAATAAATTCGATTCGTGCAATGATAATATAATGTTATTGTTGTTTACGACGACGCGGTCGGCATATTATCGTTGTGTTGACGCGACGGGAAAAAAAAAAAAAAAAAGGCGCGCCTCAAAGTGCAGCGACGGCGACGTATGTTGGCGCGGCGAGACGTACGACACTGGAGTGTTCGACGGTTGTACGCGACGCGACGACGACGGCGGCGGCGGCTGTGGCGGCGGCGGCGACGACGGTGAGGCGGCGGCCGCGGTGTTCGGTATGTGTGCGTTCGTGAATAGTAGCGCGTGCGTGCGCGCGTAGCGTACGGCCGGTAGAGATGGGCACGTCTCGCCGCCGTCCGTACCGGGCGTCGGCGGTTGATCGGGCGGGGCGGCGGTCGGACGACGGGGCACAACACTCGCCGCCCGGGCGGTACGGGTATGGGCCGCGGGGCGTCGTCGGTAGGTAAGCGCGGAGCGGCCGTCGTCGTCGTCGTCGCCGTCGCCGTCGCCGTCGTGCCCCGCGCGGTGTGGGCACATAATATGATCGTGGTGAATGACTCATTATATATCTGATTCACGGTGAACCGCACGTTTTTTTTGTTGCGTTCGGCCACGGTTACTAACGACGACGTCATCCCGTTTGAAGAGAAAAAAAAAAAAAAAATATAAAAAATCCACACGGCCTAAATATATAGTCGCCGCCGATGGCGGGCAAAATAGTACGGTCCGGTTTGCTGCGGCGCCCGTAGTATTTAGTAGGTTTAATATAATATTATACTATAAATTATACTCGTCGACTATAATATATTATTTGTGCACGTGTGTCTATAATATATTGGATGTATGTAAACCGCGATTACTCATCGCGTTCGCCACCCGGGCGGGGCGTCCATATATTTATGTATATATTATAATTGTAGGTATGTAAAAAAAAAAAAAATACGCGCACATTCAATAGTAATACGTTCTACAGGGCGATCGACACTTTACGTCGGAAAGTGTTAACCGTTTTATTGTTGTCAATTTTAGAAACGAGCGGCTCTAAAACGTTGTTACATTATCATTATTTGTCGGTCAGTGGTCACCAGTGTCGTAATTATGAATAAGGGGATGAGGGGGGGGGAGCAATGAGTCATGCCCCCTTTCCCATTTGAAAAATTGTCATAGAAGTGCGCGCTCGTTTTAATTCGTTTAACGTAATTTTTATTTTATGCGTTTATCGGATAATAAAACGTTAGATAATAAACGGTCGCTGATATCGTCATCGCAGTATTTAAAATTAAAATTTTATTCTCATAATGTCTGATTGATCTTTTTTTTTTTTTTTTTGCTTAACCTCCCCCATCCCCACCCGTTTCAAAATCTTGACTACGCCATTGGTTTTTACTTAGCGACCCGTATTAAAAATTCCATCGCAAAAATCGTGTTTCAACTAAAACTCGGACTATATTTATGGAATTCGATAAACCACCAGATAAAATCGGGTAGTGGTCTCGCCCCTTCCACAAAAAAAAAAAAAATATTTAGGTTCGTTTGTTTGTTTTTTTTTTTATTAAATTTATATTAAATAAAAATAAAAAAACCTTTTAGTCGATCACCCTGTATACTCGTACGCACACATACGTTATATTGAATATTATCGTCTTTGGGGATAATCGTGTGTTATATTCCGGTATAGAAGTCGTGCCTTGTATTTTTTTCCGACCGGCAGCTATACCTATATTAGCCGAGTATTAGTCGTTGGTTTCTCCTATATTATAAATATATATATATATCCGGAGTCGGCGATACGCAATAACCAGATACCACAGATACCACTATACAATCGGTCGTACCTATAACATATTTACATCTGCGAGTTTATCGATGATACATTGGAACATGGCTACGTCCAAACGAAAATCCCGTTTCGTCATTTTTCGATTATACATATATATATATATATATGCAACTTTAGATTCTTTGAGCCGATTCAATCGACTATGATGTGTGATGATTTTTTTTCTCTCTTTTCCACCGGATATCCTACTTCGATTTACAAGTGCGTAGCACTTTAATTACCGAGAGCATTTTTGGACCTAGTTTGTGATGGGCAATGGCGTCCTCGGGTTCGTACCCCCCTGTGTGGGCTGTATATATATATATATATATATATATATATATATATATATATATATATATATATATATATATATACGCAGTTGTACATATCAATTTATAGTACGTACATATGTACCAACATTTTTTCTTCAATTCAATTGTCTGTATTTAAAGTATAGACCTCCGTTGATAAAGTTCTGGTTGCGCCACTGGTGACGGGCATTGGTGGGGACGGGGACGTAGAATATTATCGTGGAATTTGCTCCGCAAATCAAAAAAAAAAAATACATTTTTAAATCACATGTAGTTAAATATCCCATATGAATATGTCATCACGCAACGTTAGCGCAGTGGTAACGACGAAACGAACCGACCGAACTTTGGATTTTGGTTTTACTACGATGCGTGTTGTATTTTTATTATATATATTTTTTTTTCCGTCCGCGAACGGTTTTCCTATTGGAAATCTTGATCCAATAAAAAAAAACGATAAGAGACGGCTATAATATGTTGTTGCGTTTGTTGTGCATTGGTTAGGTAGATTTTTTTTAAATTTTTTTTTGTGGTAATTCAGTTAAAAATAATCATAGAGACTTGACATTTTTCATACCGAATACTCGTGTAATCTTTTTCCAAACGTTTTCGTTTTTATTCGGTTTTATGCGGATTCAATATTTTTTCTCCGGAAAATTCTCAACAATTTAATACGAAAAAACACGGACAATTGTCTTGTAATTTATCGTAACATTATTAACCGAACATTGGTTGTATAGATAACAATTGAATTCCTCTTTATATCCTATACCTTCAAGTATTCTACCATTTTTTATTATATATCTAAGAGGCGCATATTTTTTCCGTGGTGAGACATTTTTTTTTTCATAATTATCACAGAATCCGTTCTACTTTTATTTAAAACCACTACTTTTCAGATATTTCGGGGGGGTGCAGCCTCTTTTCAATCCCCCTCCCCTATAAATACACTCTCAGACATATTATAAACACGAAGTTATACCATACAGAACTAAATTTTATAAAATTTCTATATTACTACTCAATTTCAACACCTGCAGTGCAGGAGACACATTTTTCTTCTCCCGAGTTTTCTAGATTAAATCCGTAGGTATATTTCTGTTATGATACTTGTCCATGACATCGATGTGATGCGTGTTTTTAGAAAGCTAACGGATTTATCGAATACATCCGCTTATACTTGGAATACTTTAGAATTCAGTGTATTCGTATATTGTTAAGCATAATTTTTTTTAAACATTTTAAATTATTATCGTCTGTCACTGTTATTGCCACACCGCACAGCACTCCCTTATTCAACCCCCTTCCCACTACTTAATTTGTATTTGCTTCAGACTATTTGTATCGTTTATATTTTTTTTTCCGTTGACGGTTTGTGTAGGTATTAATTAAGTTTTTTTTTTTTTTGCAATATTTGTCCGAAATAAAAAAATTGTGTATATTGTTATACTCGATGAAAGCGTTCGTCCGTCAACAAAATTACCGTTTCCGGTAAAATACATTGTGTAATATTTTACTATTTTTTTTTTTAGACTTTGAGCATAATATAGCGAGGAATGTATTGGTTTTTCTACGATGTGTGTTCCCCTCGTCTGTGAACAATTTGTCTACCAGAAATGATTTTCAAGTCTTTGCCGAAAGCATTTCGAATCTAGTCGGGGAGGTTATTTTTTGATATTCATTGTAGTTAGGCATAGGTTCTATATATTTTTAACTTGTATAACATAAACTTTTATTAACTGTATTTAATTAGTGTCTTTGAAATTTAATAAAGAATTAAGATGACAATGATTATAAAAAACTTTTTTTTAATAATATATCCAATGCTAATTGAAGAGTATTGTTTCAATATATGTGAGGAGGAATAATGCATTACAAGTACTACTATAATAATTTTTTTTGATTTTCTTTTGTGTTAAACAACTTTTCCACCAGAAATCTTGCGCCAATCAAAAAACGACAAGAGAGCTATTTTTATTTAGCAAATTAGATCTAATCGGTGCATCGCGGAGGCCATTTTTTTTGATTTCCCTTAAAAATAATCGGAAATATTTACGCATTCACGGTTTTATGTTATTTTCGACGTTTTCATTTTGTTGTAACATTTTGTCGGTTAAAAATAATTGTAATGACATTAAATTTTCGCAGAATATTAATATTAATATTTTCTATAGGTGGACAAAACATATTCTGGCCATTTTTTTTTTTTTTAAATTAATTATTTATAGGCGTTCGTAAGTTTTCGAGTTTTTTTTTTATAGTTGGCCGACCGGAAACGCTTGAAAACCGTACGTCGACGGCGGCGTGTCCGAACTCCAATGAGTGAATCGTTTTTTTTTTTCGTTAATACGGTTTGTGTACAGACTCATCTATATCTATTTGTTTGGTTTTTTTTTTTTTGTTTTTCCGTCGCAACTAAAATCGTTTTGAAAACAAACGAACATTAACCCCCCATCCGGGTAATTGTCGAAACGTGTCCTTATTTTTTTTATATATATATATAGGATTTATTTTCGCTCCGTGTGCCATCGTGTATATATAATATTACGTAAAAAACTCCGGGAGTCCGGGATATATTTGTTTCTATTTTTTTTTCTCTAACCACAGCGATCTATTAACCAAACACGGATTCGTATTTGTATTTTATAAATATTATATAAGCAAACGACCGGGTTGTGATATGATATTTTCTCTCTCTCTTTCTCTCTTCCTCACTCACTAGTGAGTGCACTTCGTCTCTTGCCCGGTTTATATTTATATATATATATATATACATACACGTCGTTTTACCGTCCTCTTCTATGTCTATACGGGAAAATTATAAATATATATTTAGTTACAGGCAAGAAGATCGAATAAATATTACGTTCGAGCGCGTTCCGTCCGAGACCACTGCACCGGGAGGGTCGAAATAATATTATTTCATTGCGTGCGGTGACCTCCCGCGCCGGTTCTCGGCCCGGTATTATAATCCGGACCCGGTATATACCGACGACCATAATATTTTATTATATATATATATATACATACATAGTGTATAGTTATAAAAATACAAAACGTGTTTTTTGCTTTCGAAATCCGAAAGTGGTTTGATGTCAACGGGTTTTAGTATTGTATTATATTTTACATTATACGTACCGCGTATAAGTAAGTAGGTAATATGTACGTGTACGTACGCATTATAAAGACCGAACCGGTAAAATAACGAAAATTTTTCAACGAAAAAAATTATATATTATTATCGTATTAGCCGACTGTATACGGTGCATATTCAGTGGCGTGCTCGAAACATTTGGATTTTTTTTACGTCCTATAAATAATAATAATAATAATTTTTTTACAGCGAAAATCGTATTTAACTACATTGACTAACATAATAATCCGACATATATTTGTAGTATTTATTCGTCGTTTATTTCAAAACTAATAAAACAAAGAATCTGTCCGTCTGCGCCGGTCTATGGTGAAAGCGACATTTCGAACACGAGTTCTGGCTTTTGCCTTTTAATTCCGGTCTTGAATTTTTTTGTACAACTAAATTCGTTTTTTTTTTTTAAATTTTTTTTTATATTAATAAGTTATCGACTATAAACGCCAAAGTAATACGCACAGAGCTAATAATAAGGCATATAATAAAGTGTACAATATACAAAACTAAGGCCATCTCCGATCTCTGAACCAGTTAATCGAGATTCAACATATTTGGTCACCCACCCGCCCACCAATCTTAGTCTTGAGGCGATTGCATTAAAAAAAAAAAACCTACTTCGGCACGCCACTGCCTATATTAATACACACGGTCATATAGCGTGTGTAATGTATACCATTGATTATAATGCCCATAAATGGTCGAAATTTGTGTTCTAAAATGTATTATAATATTAATATCACCGCCATAGCGTATAATAGCATAATAACGTATTATTAATATCATATTTAATACCACTATGAAATATAATGCCGTGTTGCAGTGGTAAATTTGAACATTTAACACATTGAATATTCTGGTCTATCGTTATAATAATTTATTTCTTATATTTTATTTTACTATATAGGTTCTGAATCCAGTGGAATTCGTTATAGGTGCCTCATATATTTGAGAATAGGCGTAACTGTATTGACATTTTTGTCGGGTCCAAGCACTTGAATTAAAATATATCGAAATCATCCGCTAAAAAAAAAAGTTTAAAAACCGACATACTTCGGGTACGGGGACGGATCTAGGGAGGGGAGCTAAATATGGCTAGACATTACTTCATTTTTTTTTTTTTTATAATTCTAGAATCCTGATAATAATTAAAACCAAATATGACTTTTCTCAAAAATTCGAGTGCTATACACTTACACTTATACTGACATATACTTGATTATTATTACTATATAAATACTGTACAATCAATGGCAAATATATTTTTTCTTCTACGTTCACAGACGGGGAAAAAAAAATAAAACGTGAAGAATGAAAAACCAATTCATTCTTTGTTTCGCTTAAAATGAATAGATATTAGCAACTAGTTAATGAATTAAAAATATTTACGGGTCAAGTATATTACACAGTAAATTATAGACAGAAAATTGTACTAACAAGGATTTGACTAGGATTCATTTTTTTCACGATACGTTAAAAGTATGCAGATTTTCCGCCCGACGATGGATTTTTCATAATTTTTCATTGAAATCCATTTTTTGGCCGGGTATTAAAAATACTCGTGATTTATTCATGTACCTTAAAACATCACATTATAATGCCCGGTAGTATAACCTTATTTCTTTTCATAATTTATTTTTTCTACACATTTCAATTATATATTACCATAGTAATATTTGGTATTTATTTAGATAATTCTAGAAATATTTTAGTGTACGTCTCGGTGATAGCGAAAAACGTCGTGAATATAATGCCGGCCAAGTATATGCGAGTATTATGCAATTTACGAGTGGCGACCGTACCGTCGTCGATTATACAAAAGTCGTATTGTTTATTTTGAAAAAAAAAATAAAAAAAATCATCGTCACGATTTAAATGATATTTTTTTTTGTCCTACCCGATTAGAAAATACATCGGCATTCCAACTACGCCTCGGCTTAAGGACGCTCAACGATCCATCATCAGTCATCATACCGCTATGCATTAAACGTGACTCATAAAATATATAATAGGGTTTTTTTTTTTTTTTTTAATACCTTCCATTGGTTTCGAATACATATAAATGATAATCCAAATAATTTTTTTTTTTTTAATTCACACGATACGCCTGTATACTTTTGTATTACTACGTCCTCCGGTGTACCGGATTATTGATTATATTTATTTTTGACATTTTAAGCCTATTTTTTTTATTAGAAAACGCTCCCACGTATATATAATATTACGAAGAACAACCTTCGTTTTTGAATTATCAATTGCGTTCATACGAGGCCGGATCGAAAATTGTAATTTCGTAAACGTTTTTGATTCTACGAACAGTACGCACGCACCAAGAATATAGTTTTCAAACACTGCCGTAGCATCACACCATATTCTTACTGGTATTGGGTACGAGGAGTGCATGTGAGGAATCGCCGGCATGGTGGCCGAGGAAGGCCAATGGTGTGTGTAGGTAGCCGAGGAAGGCCAATGTTATGTGGCAGCGGAGCCGGTGAACTGTTTGGCCCCGGATGGGCCGTCACGACGGAGGAGGGCTTATTTCTTTCATTTAGTTTTGTAAAAAAAAAAAAAAATATATATATATAATAGTAACGCATAATAAAATAATTACGACAAAGAGAATTATGACACATTTTCATACAGAATAATATAATTCGATTGAAAGATTCTACAAGAAATTTTTTTTTTTTTTTTTTATAATTATTTATTTATTTTTTGGGACCAAAATATCTAAAACATTTTGAGAGTACAATAAATACAATTATATTTTGCCGTACAGTTCCACATGTTTATCACAACACGACTGCAATAATAACGAGTGATTTGATAATTTACAAAACCACAAAAAAAAGGCTTGACATACTTCGTACTGTGAGAGTAGGTCACTGTTGTTGGTGGAAAGTTTGGAAGGCATCGGATATTGGGTAATTTAATTTATAATGCCGGAAGCAACGATAAATCGTTGTGATCTAAAATACAATTCTGAGCGGAGCTCTGTAAACCACGTATGTGTAAGTATATAGTCGCATAATATTTGTTGTCAACTTTTTAAATAAAGTTTTGAAAATTTCGAAAATCGTTTCAGATAAAGCTAATCTAACCTAAAAGAGGGAATTTAATCGATCTGTACGTGACTACAAATCATTACTAACAAAGATTGTTTCTGAACAAAGATCAGTTAAAAAATGTTTTTATTATTGAAAGTTGTATTATTTACAATGATATTGTCAAAAGCATAATTGTTGATCGTTTGCCAAAGAAATTTCTTATCCACACAAAATTAATAGGTACCCACCAGTGATTTATACGATTTTCATTATGCTCAATTTTCTTTTTTTCTACCGTATTAAGTAGATCTTAAAATGATGAACTTATTGTGTCGAATTCTTTTTGCCGGTCCAAAAAATAAAAGCACATTAATCTAAAAATAGTATGGACAATTTTTACGATTTCCGTAAAAACCTGGACCCAAATATATATCAAACGCGTTTAAAATGAAATTACACCCACGGGTTTTTCGATATAATTAAATCGCAGTAAGAACAATTCATAATACGAGGGGAACAAAAATATTGTGTATCAAATTTTCGAGCATTTATATACTAAACCGCCTCGGACAAATTGTAAACAATATTGATTTTGCGAACTTGTGTATAACCGATACAACATAATAAATGTGTACAAAATAGGTAATTTATATATTTAAACAATATTATTAAATAATTGTACAATTATAACATTAATGTTCTAAATGGAAATTAAAAATGTTTAACCAAAGGCCATGACGATTAAAACTGGTCTAAAACATTGGTGCAATGATAGCAGATTATATTAGTATGTGCTAAAATTAAAAAAATTGCGATATTTCGATTTTACTAATAGTTGTACTCGAGTAAAATATTCTAATGCACTAATATAAAATTCGAAAATAGACACAGGTATAGAACGGCAAATTTAATTCATTGCATACGAAAAGTTTATTATTATTACACATTTTAATTGAGAATTGCGTATTTATTTGTAACTATAAAATAAATTGACAATTTCAATCGTAATTTTGAACTTTTAATAATGTAAATATAATAATATCATACAAAAAAACGGTTACAAAAAAAATAACGCGCATACGCATATAAAATCATACGAAGCCGAAAATTGTAATTTCGTAAACGTTTTTGATTTTACTAACAGAACGCGCGCTAGTAAGAATATTGTGTGGTGCTACGGCGGTGTTGAATACCTACAAAGTGGTATTGGGTACGAGTGCAAGTTAGGCATGGCCGTTAGTATTGCTGTGTTTGTTGGACTGTGTGCGGTGGCGGCGGTGTGTGACGGGCGTGTGGTCGCGGTGGAGGGGGCCCAACGGTGAGTGGTGGCGGCGGCGGCGGCCACGGCGGTCGTCTAGGTCGGGTATGTAGTAGTGGCGGCGGCGGTGGTCGTCACGGCCGGGCGTGTAGTGGTGGCGGTGGCGGTGGCGGGCAACGGTGTGTGGTGACGGCTGTTCGGCCCCGGATGGGCCGTCACGGCGGCCGTGATGATCGGGCGAGTTCCGATGGAGGAGGGGTCGAACGGTGTGTGTCAGCGGCGGCGGTGGGTTGTTTGGGCTCGGATGGGCCGTCACTGTGGCGGGGCTGTCGGCGTGTTGCCGGTTGAGGAGGCCCACGGCGTGTTTCGTAATACAGCGGTGTAGAAAACCTAAAAAGCGGTATTGGGTACCAGGAGTGCATGTTAAAAACGGCCGGCTTTCGGTATTATTGCCGTGTTGTCCGACTGCGTGCGGCGCAGTAGCGGCGGTGGTAGCGGCGGGCGTGTGAAGGTAGTGGCCAACGATATGTAGCGGCGGCAGCTGTGGGCCGTTCGGCCCCGGATGGGCCTTGGTGACCTTGGTGTACGGACGAGCGGCGGAGATGTTTAACGGTGTGTTGCGGCAGTGGTTGCGGTCGGTGAGTGGCGGAAGTGGAGGGGAGCCAACAGTTCAGAGAGAATAATGTGGGGTGGTGTACCAGGAGCGCATGCGGTCGGTAGGAGAATACATGCGGACGCCGCTGTAAAGCGCGCGTCGCAATCCGATTGACTGTGTCCTGCGAGTTAATGAAAATAATCAAATTCTGTTTGTTTTTTTATATGACTCACATAGGGAAAACGATTACAAATATTTGTAATTGAATTAAAACGTTGTGTTTCATTAAAAACATTTTTAAAAATAGATAATAATTATTTTAGTTTATTCGAATTCCGATTCTTCTGAATATTTTACATTAATCTCGTGATTTAACATTTGAATTTGTTGTAATATAGTTATATTTTGTATCTCCCCTGAAAATAACCCCATGATGTACTCTTGATTATTATACAATGCTTATTACGTAATATAATTATAATATATTATGATGTAATAAACCTAGTCGAATATTGTGTCACCCAACATGTATAGTTATTATCATCAGTTGTTAATAAATTAATTTAATAACTGTATTATGTTACAGACCAATTTATTTACATCCAGTATATATACTGGTTATTGGAAATTGAAATCTAATTTATTTTAATTGATCGATTCTTAATTTCTAATTAAAAATTACTATTATATTCATTTAGTCATAGAGTAACGTATTTACTCACGTTTACAAAATCATACCATATATATCCGTAGAAATTTGTCTACAGGTGGAGGGAAAATTTTAATATATATCAAATGAATACATTATTAATGTATTTTATGTGTATTTCTCGAAAAACCACATCTCTCTTGCCCCCTTCTCCAGGCACCTATATTAAATAATATAATACGAGAGAACTTTTTATGATTAATACACGCAATTCGTAAAAATAAAATAAAACACGTTAACGTTCTTAATCACTCTGTCAACACGAGAAAAATACAGTTCACAATGTGAACATTGATTGTGGAGAAAAAATAAAACCGTTTTTAATCTATAGCTAATAATAATAAACAATATAAACGGTTAAAGTTATTATTTTAATTAAATATTTCCAAGTACACATAGTTCGATATCTAAATCGGTTTTAATCAGTGTAACACTAAAAATATATATTATTATAATAAAATAGATTATATATGTATATTTTTTTTGTAATAATATTTTTTATTTTTATAACCGAAATGATAATGTTAACGATACGTTTGTAATGTGGAAAAAAAGTGTTATACAAAAAAAAAAAAAAACATTCGCTAAAAAGTCGACTATTTCTGAAATGACGACGTGAAATTAATTTCTATAAACGATTAACACTTGTATTAAAACAAACGAAAAAGAAAAAAAAAATGATATTTTACATAGTAAATTGTAATATTTATTATTTTGTTAATACTTAACAAATTAAAATACATTCTAGGTACACTATAGGTACGCTATAATGTTGTGCACGTTGATATTTTAAGTAGGTACTCAACAGCGTAATATGTATTATTTTATTCTTACAATAATGTAATTAAAAACGCGTGTCAATTGCGATCGTATATTATGTTTTAGACGAAGAATAAATATACGAGAGGAATGTTGGAAATGTGTTGCGATTGTTATTCTGATAAAACAGCGTTGTTGCAATTATTGATAATGGTGAAAACTCGAAGACCGATTTTGTATTACCTGTACAAATAGTTTTGATGTATCGGAATTTCTTAATTCATGAGTCACCCACCACCATCATCGGCTCGGTTCGCGACGCGTAACATTATAATATTTTTATACTTAATAATTTATAGACAGCCAGTAGCGTTTATTATACTACTGTATAATAATAACGAGATGCTGCTGTTGTTTTTTTCTCGATATTAACATAACGATTATGTAGAAACGACTTTAATTACAGTATTAGTAGATGTAATTAATTTAATCGGCGTATAAAAATCATCACTATTGTTGTAATTCGTTGGTTTGTTTTTTTTTTTCTTATCGAATCATACTTATATATACGTACGATATTATATTTTAATGTTATATAATATAATGGAATACGAATTATATTCGGATTTAAATATATATATAATATAACGATTATTGTCTAATATTATTATAAACGATTATTAAAATACAAATTGTCGACGTTTACAATATGTATACAATATTAATATTATATTATCACTGCTAGACAATTCTTTATTGTCGTGACTTTACAAATATTAACATTTTAGAAAGGTATAGTAATAGGAATGATATTATAATATTTTACATATAACTAGGGCTAGGAATTTATAGCACTTGCGTCTTTTTTCATGGTACTTCAGTACATAGCTTGTCAAAAACAAAATTCGATTCATACACCATAAAGTTCAAATATAAACATTATTGTTGCACTTTCTTACGATTTCCATAAATTGATGCATTTTTGGTATTTAAGCATAAGTGTTTGTTAGCTTTTTTCCATTCGTTTTTTTGTTAATTATATGTATAATTGATGTTTTAAAATTGTATAAACAAATATTTAAATTTACATATTTGTCTACCCTATATACTTTTATTAATAGGTACCTTTATTATTTATCAAATTATCTTCATAAATTACGTTGTTACAGACACAAATATTTAGTGGAATTTCGTGTACACTGTGAAATATTGTCAATTTAATAAAACAGTTTTTCATTTACTGTTTCACATGGATATTAGATTGTATTTAGGTGTTTTAAGAATTAATCTTTTTGAATATATGAAAATGTGTTCATAGTAACTTATTTGTTGGTATTAAAAATAATTTTCAACTAAATTTTAAAATGTTTGAATAGCATTTTCATGTATAAAATTAATATTTTTTGTAGCATTATTGGTAACTTTTTAATGCCTTTTTTGTATGATTGTAGTGCATCATTTACCTAGCCATACATATAACGAATACTGCAAATTCTTATTTATCCGATGAAACATCAAATGAATTGGGAATTTTTTTTTAAAAAAAATCGCTAGTCAATAAATATTAAATATGCCTAGAAGAAAAACAGCTCTACCCTTTGTATAAAAAATTGTATTTATAGGTATACTCTGGTATAGCTTATAATGCTTTTATACAGGGTGTCTCACGAAGGCATACCGGTTGCGATATCCCCTGAGATAAATTTATTTTTTATATGACTCATAGGGAATACAAATATTTATGTTTCAATTAAATTTATATGTTTTGGTAAAAAATTAAAAATAATTACTTTTAATTTGATTGTTTTCGATAATTTCTAAGGTAACCATATTATAGAGTTTTTTGAAAACGTTGACATTTCAATTTTTTATTTTCATTGACCTCGTGATTTTTAATATTATGTTTAGTTTACAGAAAAATAGCGTAATAAACATAATTGTGTTTTAATATACACGAGACATGACTTATCAGAAAACGAGATGAGATAATTTCAAAACATTACTATGGTTTAAATTGTACACTATTTTCTATAAACTAAATGAAAATATTAAATATTATGAGGTAGACGAAAGTAATAAAATAAAAAGGTGTTTTTTTAGTTATTTACCAAAACATACAAATTTTCCTCGTGAGTCATAAAAAAAAAACAGAATTTGATTATTTATCTCAAGAGACATTGCAATAGTATATCTTTGTGGGACATCCTGTATAGATTTAAATTTTAAATGTTTTATTATATTCACATACAACTTCACTTTTTAAAACGGTTTAAGACCAATAATAAAAAACATTTTTATTATTTCTGATTTATCAGATTGTTGCGCTAAAATTATAATGCAAGATAACTTCAATTTCCATTAATTATATTGAATTTATATATATATATATATATTTATATACCATTCACTTTTTATTCTTCACGAAATGTATCCATTTTTATCTTCAAATTACATGATCAACTGACGAATCAGTATATACGATAAAAAACTTTTATTTTTATTTTAGATTTCTACCACACAATAAATTACCCAATACCAAAAGTACTCGCATAAAAACCTAGTACAAATCGTATAGAATAATAAATGATATAAAATATAAAATAAATTAAATTATTTAAGGAAGTAAATAAATTAAACTGTCGTATATTTTATCGTTTCATAAAATAATTTACATCAAAATAAAATACTACACAATGTGCAAAAAATTAATTTTATCCACTTCGCGAAGAGATCATAAAATTGATTATACAGTTATTATTATTTGTGCTTGGAAAAAACTTATTTTAATAATATTATTAAAAATCCAAAAGCAATTATACGTTACAACGATTTTAATTCGTACCTAATGGTTTCTAATATTTCTATACGAGTCCATCTTGAATTAAAAATATTTAAAATTGCATCTGTAAATAATAAATAATAATATATTACAATATTATTTATTAACTTTATTTAAATAGTCATTACAGTCACCTACCATGCATAGGCAACTAAATATACAATATTGTCGTTAGGGCAATGTTAGCGCCTTATAGGTAATTGTTATAAAACATTTTTTTTAATATTTTCATTTCTATTTTAACGTTGTCACAATTTGAACAATATTAATAGTATTGATATGTCTACATAGAGCGAATTAATATTTAAGCAACTCTTATATTTTTTTAAGACCATAAATGTTCTAGTAAAAGAAAAACATTTTGTACAATATTGTTCTCCGTAGTTCTCTTTTCGATTAAACATTAAACGTTCATTACAATAATATGTCTTAACAAAATAACTATTGGTTATATAACATTAGACGAAATATATTTATACAGGATTTTATTTATTATAGTATAAGCGAACATTGAAATTATAATATTAGTTATTTATGTATACAAAATGTTATCATAACCAATTATTAAAAAAAAAAAAAAACAATTTTATTTTTAAAAAAATTTTAAAAATAATCTCCTAATTGATTAAACTGTTTAATATTATAAAATTTTATCTAGACAACTAATTGGTTTAACGTACCCTTGGTTTCCTGTTTGCATAACAAATTATTGACCGATAACTTTTATCGGTGTTTAACATTTTATATACCGACATTTTAGATTGTGAGCGTAGCGAGGAATGTATGGGTTTTACTATGATGTGTTCTGCTTTTTTTTAATTTTAAAATTTTTTATTACCTATCTATAAAATACTTTTAAACTCTCGTTCCGATTTTCAAGAGGAGCGTCTTTTCGCAAAGAAAACTTTGTATTTAGTTGTTGCGTCAGAGTATTTTACGATTAATTTAGCCGTGTCCGTAAAGTCGATCCCCACTCCACCCCACTTTGTCTGATTGACTCTAGGACCTCTTTCAATATTATTTGCAATCTATTTACTACGAAAGAATCAGAATTTGCGAATTCGCATTATATTAGCGCAATCGAAGTTTAATGAGGGCGGGTCAGCCTCTCGATGATTTTTTCCGATTGTCTATATGGATTTGTGCTGATATTTCGCAATTAATGCGTAATTTTAATGTACCAATGTCCAATATAAAAATATAACTATAATTTATAATTTTAAAAAAATCTATATAAAAAAGACTACATAATACAATCAATATTATTTAATAATTATAATGAAAATAGATAATTGTTTGGATTAGTTTTGTGTATTATTATAGTTATTCAATTCAAAATTGAAATATGTTAACGATTTACCTATATTATAGATTCTACAGGTCATTTATTTTCATTATTTGTTCAATTGTTCACGGTTTTATGAAGAGAATCGGCGTATGGATTACGAAAAATTACTTTCAATTTTCGAATATCCAATATATCTATAACAAAATGTCTTATACGTCAATACAATTTCTAAAGCGCTTTTATTGTAGACACACCGAAAAGTGTTTTAATATATTATCGTCCTACCCGCAGCGCTTATAGAATTTAAAATAGTAAAAATATGTAATACCCATATAAGTACTTTTTGGTTAGTTTTTTTTTTTTTTTTAATCCGTATAGGTCACCGATTAATCGGGCAACCGCACACTTCACGTGTCTAGACAAATGTTAAATACTATCGTACAAACAGTTAGGAGGTAATTAACCTACAAGTATACCTATTATCGTAGTTCAAGGTCTATTCGCTCTACAGCATGTGTTGCGAGTATTGAATACAATATTTTATTTCCGGAATATTCAGAATAATAATAAATGTTGTGTGTGGTAGGCAATGTGCTACAACTTTTTTTTATTTTTAATATTCCACAATTTTTTTTTTTTTTTTGAAGGATAGGTCTACAATCCATTGCAATTACCTCATATAATATATTAATCGCAGATTAGAAAAATCTGTGTAACTTATAGTAGAACAAAAATAATTGAAAATATTCTATAGATATTACAATTATAGTTGTTGTACCTACTTATTTATAATTCAGAACTAGGTGTTCAAATAATTGTAGACTATATACCGACAACTTGCTTTTTGAAAAAACCCGTCATTAACTTTTGACACTGTTTGATCACTTATTTTTCATTTTATTTTATTTTTTTTTAGATTCTGAGGAACGTTTTGGATTAACTGTGATGTGTGATTTTTTTTCCATTTACTTTTCTACTGAAGTCTTGCTCCAATTATCAGTTTCAGGGATGGTGTCTGAAAGTAAATTTTGTTTAGTCGGAGATCACTTTTTTGATTTTCCTTATGGTGGATAAAAATATAATGGAAAAAATGGAATATTTACGCATTAACGTTTTCGATTATGTTTATGTTGTTGTAATTCATTAAAAATAATCGTCGACATTACCTGTAACTTTCACCGAACGTTTACATTAGTATTGTATTTTGTATAGTTATACAAATCCATACAATTTCCAATTTAAATTTATATCAAAACAACAGTTTAATTTATTCAAAATACACAGCAATATAATTATAAAAACGCAGATTACCGTATAATTGTTGGATTGTACAAAATATAGAAAACCAGCGGGAAAGTCGAATAAGAAAGTATTTTGGAAGCCCCGGGACCCGGGTTAATATAACAATACAAAATATAGGCAATAAACAAATATTATAATTACAAAAGCTTATCCCCGCCTTATGGTATACGTAGTAAAGAAGGCAATTCCGTACAGTGAGACGGCGTCACATATAATTATATAGGTAGGTATACTTGCTCCTACCCGTTTACGTAAAGAAATTTCATTTCGTCGTGTCCGTTCTGAAATTCAAAACGATACATGTGTCACCGGATGTGTGATACATCTTATTAGTCGATAGCAAATATAAACGCGATGAATATGACAAAACGATAAAAGAATTTATAAACTATCGTATTTTATTTAAATTTGAAAAAATATATTTGAATTTCTATAGAAAACAAAAAAACAATCCTAATAGTAATAAAATAATCAACTATTATAAATATAGTTACTCAAATTAAATAGGTTGAGATTTAACTTTTTTTTATATTTAATGCTCGTTTTTGAGCCTAAACAACGATTGTTAAGAACCTTTTCAACGATATAGGACAATATGGGATCTCCTAATGTTAACCGAAAAGTAAAGTTTCAATAGATTTTATAATTAAATATCGTCATTTTTAAATTGTGAACGTATTGGTTTTACTATGATGTACGTTTTTATTTTATATTTTTTTTGTGCCTGCTGACATATTTTCAACTAGAAATCTAGTTAGTGCATTGGGGTGGCAATTTTTTGATTTTCCTCGTAGTTTCCTTATAATAACGGAGAAAAACCGGGGGGGAAAACGAGAATATTTTACGCTACAGTCGTTTCTGTTGGTTATTTTTGATTTTGTTTGTCTTCGCAGAGAAAAAAAATCGTTGAGACTTAAAATTTTCATCGAACAACAACAATGTTAGCTTTTTGTAGGCACGATTTTCAAAAACATTGTGGCAATTTTTTAACTATTTATATCAGAGATGTACCTAGAAATTTGTCAAAGAAGGGTCTAATGTTTTTTTACATAAAAAAAAAAAAAAAATCATATATTATTAAAAACAATAAACGTTTTGATTCATTAACTGTTTAATTGGTAAAATAAATAAGAATAACACCGTAATCTAACAGTGTGTTATTAAATAATCGATTTAATATTTATATACTAACAATACAATTTAAAATTTCAGTCTTCTATTTTTTTTTTTTTTTTTTGAATAAGTTGTTCTATCGTTTAAGAGTAAAAAAAAAAAAATTATCCGATTCTTTATAATAATATAAACTAACTCTAAAATGTCATTTCTGTTTTGTCCAAATTGTATGTCATTAAATAAAGTTATCACGATTATATCATAATTCTGTTTGATAGCTATTATCGTGCATTTATATTGTGCATACCGTAAAATTATCCATTATTATTAATTAATACTTTAACAATCAACGGTTTGCGTCGTAATAATTTTTAGTTCTGTTCAATCAATGAAGTGCCCCTCCCCCCACCAGGTTGGTTAGGTTCAGACCCCGAAATCACCCCCTCGGGAACGCCGTCGCTAATGTACACGTACAGCAGTTTGAAATGTTTGAGTTTTTGTAGTTTTTGGCGTTTGGCTATACGCGAACAAAACGATATAATACGATGTACCGACTACATGCGCTCCTGGTACACAGACCCCTCATTATTTGAGTCTAAGCTATCTATCGCCACCGCCACTTGCCCGATCGTCATGACCCGGCCCATCCAAGGCCAAATGGCCGCCGCCGCCGCCGCCGACACCACACGCACCGAACGCCGGGGCAGCGACGTAGTCGTCGTAGACTAATCGGCATGCGCTCCTAGTACTCAATATCACTTTTAGAGCCAGTCGAAAATTACCGTTACTCAACACCGCCGCCGCACAACTTATCTGGTGTGTGTATTCTGTTCGTAAAATTAAAAAAAAAAATAAATAAACCAAACAAAACGTTTACAATTATAAATATTGTCCGATTTCCTATAGAAATGCTCGGATTCAATTCAAATAACGAAGGTTATTCCTCGTTGTTGGGTACGTTATTGTTCTGCAGTGGCGTGTCCATGCATTTCCAACGGTGAACGGGGATCAGTGTCGTATTTACGGGCCCGGTGATATGGTGGATGGTTACCCCCCTACATGAACCTTTTTTAATAACTATACCTACTTATACCTATTGGTTTTTGATTAATATGTGTGAATTAAATTTGTTTAGTCTCGTAAAAATGTTCGAAAATACCACGCAAGGTTCCTCGTGACATTGAAAATCACGATCAAATTTAAATTTTAATTTATTTTGTAGTAACAAATGAATACAATTTTAAATATATATATTTAGCTATGGCGTTGTTAAATAATTATAACTTAAGACAATTCGGAGGGGGTGAGGGGATCGGAACCAGTGACCACTGGATAAATATATATCCCGCCTCCCATAAGACAAAACGTCACTGATGTTTGAATTCAATAAATCAAACTTGTCCTTGTTATTTACTGGCTGAAATATATATATTTCGAGATTAAATTAGGTACTAAATAAATACTCGTAAATGTTGTTTTTTTAAGCCAATAATAACCTGACAAGGAGGGGGGATTAACTCGTATCCTCCCCCCCTTGCGAACGCCACTGTTGTTCTTACGGCGATATAAAAATATCGAAATCGTAGTTGTAATTTTATTTTAAACGCGTTTAAAGTGGAGGTTTTTTTTTTTACGAAAATCGTAAAAATCACTAATATTTTCAGTATACACCTAGTGGTTTTAGATTAATTATAAAAGTAAATTAAATTTGTTTAGTCCCGTAAAAATGCTCGAAAATTCCACACAAGTTTCTTCGCGACATTCAAAATCACGATGAAAATAATTTGAATTAATTTTGTAGTTACAAATAAATACAATTTTCAATTAAAATTTATAATAAACTATATTTACCGACTAAATTATCCAAATATATATTCTAACTATACAACAATGGCCCCACTCGTGAACAGTAACTTTTTAATTACAAGTGTAATGGAAACGGTAATATTTTGACTATGATATTAATTTTCGGTTAGTAAAAATATTCTGATTTTTTCACGCAGTACGCTGGTTTATAAGATGCATAAAAATTTTTTTTAAAAAACCTACAAAAAACGCCGACTCGTCGGTTTTAATTTCTGGGATACTTTGGCTACAACGGGACGAGCACGGTACAGTAGTCGTCGAGCTTTGCTCAAAATCAATGGTTTTTTTTATTGCAACGATTTATTGTTGCTCTCGGCCACTATATATGAACTATAATATAATAATCAAATTTCATAATATGTATATACTTAGCTCCTACAAAGTCGGGAGGGGCGTAATGGAGGCAATCGCCTCCACAAGAAAAATTCCTTGGAGGTAAAGCCCCCAACACTAAAATATATAGATTTCAGTCGTCCCTAATGATTTTGTATGTTGAATATTGAAACGAAATCCGAAACAATCGTCGGCGTTCTAAACAATATGGACAAAATTAATTTAAAACGAAAATACATTTTATGACAAATGTATTGGAGCGATATTAAATAGAAAAAAAAATTAAATTGTATTATTTTATAATAGCGTTTTTAGAGTATATTTAATTCAATTACATTCACAAAAAAAAATTATAATATACTCGTATTTATTTTTGAAATCATTTTTAAATTATTAAAAATGCTTTATACATAATGTTCGGCTCCCACGGTTCAAACATTATTATTATTTTTTTTTTATATGAGAATAGTATTTCCGTTGCCTATTGGGCGGTGATTAACGTATACCGGTATAATAGTCGATTGTATTGTTTATTCAATGACGTAATCGACGATTGGTCATCGGATTTTTACTCGTTGGAATTATATTACTAAACAGTAAACAGTAGTCTCATAATAATAATAATAATAATAATACAACGACCGGTCGTTGTGGTCTGTTTAACGAAAATTCGTCGACACGACGCCGAGATATATTATTGTGTATTTGAGTTTTTATTTATTTCTACGGGTACGGCGGTATGGCCAAAGACCTTCGGACTCTAGCCGGGTCCAAAGTGTTTACAGATAATATCATCGATAATTTCACGGGTACGGGGTTCGGCGGCGGCGCGCATCACGGCACACCCACTGTACAACGAAACGCAACGCATTCCGCAGCCCGGCGTGCCGAAAACAAGGAGAAAAAAAATAAGAAAAAGAAAAGTAGTACCAACTACTGCGTGGACGCACCGCACCGGTGGCTGCGCCGCCGCCGCCGCTTACCGTGTAGTTATCGTCCGACACACGCTTGTTTGTTTACGGTGATAACAACGACCGGGCACCGTTCGCGGGTCGTCGTAGCTCGTGACAGTTTATCCTTAGCGTCGTCCGGCGGTTTTTAAAATTTCCGTCTCGCGCATTATCGTCGTCACAATACCAATAATATTGTAGATAGATTCTCGCGCTTTTTTTTTCAATATTTTTGTCTTTCCACGTATATTTTGATTTTATTATTCGTCGCGCCGCGCCGACATTTCCACCGACCGTTTATCGTGTGTGCGGTTCACCCCCCTCCCCCATCCCCTTCTTATCCCGTAATCGCTATCCGTCCCTACGCATCACGACGACAATGATTGTACAAAAACCGTCCCTGCGCTGGTGCGTTGCCGGACAGGCCAGGTGAATCGGCCGCCGCCGCAACCTCCGCCACCACCGTTGCCACCGTCGCGACGACAATGCGCGGCATTGTCCCGGTGTACCGCCCGTCGTGAACCCCGAACACAGCGTCTTAACGCGCCATTCTGTCGGGACCGCGTAATGCGTATACGTCCGTCGTCGTCCACACAACTCCGTCCGAAAAATCGTCCAGGATGAAGATTCCACTGCTGTGGATCGTCGCGTTATGGTCGACGTTGTCGCCCATGTATGGTGAGTACAAACGATTTAAGATTCTAACGCGCTTAGGTACCGCCAGCCTACCGAAAAACAGCGACGCGACTACCTGTTGAACACGTTTTCGCGTCTCGTTTCACCGTCGTCCGCGAATGTGAATGCGGACGACGATTCCCAGCGATTTCTTATATTTTTCAACCATCGTCTCAGCGAATAATCCGTTTTGAACCGGAATACCATACCAACACTGTTGTATCTACCGTTTGCAAAATAAAAACAATAAAACAACGTTTTTACAGACATTATGATTATGATTATGATTATTATTTTATTTTATTTTTTTTTTCCTGTCCACCAGAAAATACATACATAACAACGAGAATATCGTATCTTCTACGCGTTTTATAAATCGTTTAGGTTTTAGCCTGTACTAAGTTAATTACTGTGTAAAGACTTATCTTCTAGTAAACGAGCACGTTACCCTAAAACTATGATATTTTCTGTATGTTTACTACAATTTAAATCATTCATTTTAGAATGAAATTGACTATAAAACGAATAACAATGACCGTATTTACAAATTAAAATTGAATGAAAAAATTGTGTGTGATTTTTTTTTATACATTGGTACACACAATTACACAGAATAACCAAACAAAGAAAGGTTGTAGTTTCATACATAGGAATGTATGAAACGCTACCCCACTATTCTTCTCTGTTTTTTTTTTTTTTTTAAATATTTCTTATTTCTTTCCACATTTTATTTGATTTACTCATTGAATGATACATTATTTGTGTTATTTGATTTTTTGCAGTATTTATGTATATACCTACAACAGTGTTTCCCAAAGGGTGTGCCGCGGCACACTAGTGTGCCGTGAAATTTGAAAGGTGTGCCGCGACAACTTGAACTTTTTTTTATAAAAAAACATAAAATGTTTTTTTTTCAAAATATTAAAATATATAATACAAATAAAAATAATTAATACAAAAATTAACTTTAAAATTACAAAAAAAAATAAATATAATTATAAATTTTAGTGTGAAACGTGTGCTTGATGTTGTTTGCATAATAGTTCAATTCTAGGAGGGATCGACGATAAACACACCCGCATTTCTTGTTCAACTGATAAAAGTCGTTCACGTTTCTTATTTTTAATATTTGTTAGTGCGGAAAACCCAAGTTCACAGAGGTATGTTGTAGAAAATGGTAATAATATATTTATTGCAATTTCTGTTATTATCGGATACTCAATTTTAATAAAACTCCAAAACTGAAACAGTTTAAGTTCATTAAATTTTAATTTCAATGAACGATCAGATTGAAGTTCTAAAAGTTTTTTCGAATTATCATTTAATATTGAAAAAATAAAAATGTATGATACACAGAACAGTTCTGTGATATATATATATATATACAAGTACAGTTATCGAGAGATAATAATATTATTACCTAATAACAATAATACTACCCGACATCATTATATACCTATTATTCGATAAGTAAATAATATTTATCTAAAGTGTGCCGTGACTTATAAAAACTAATAATAATGTGCCGCGATGGGAAAAAGTTTGGGAACCGCTGACCTACAATAATATAAGAATAAAAAACCAATATCTTACTTAATTAATACAAGTCACACCAATGTTCCTGGTCTGATGATTAGGTTGGGAATACAGTGAGGTGCTTAAAATGTTCTGACATATATTAACCAGAAAATATAATATTTTAACATAGGATAACACAGTATAATATAATATATCAGGGTTGAAATTTATAATACAGAATAGTATAAAACACATTTTAATTATATATATATATATATATATATTTTTTTTTTAATAAAAATTCTAATATCTGTTAGTTTATGAATTTTTAATAATTTAGTTGTATGGAACTATACCATTTTTTCCATTATGATGTTGCGTCCAGTTTTTGAGATTAGCTTAATCAACCTTGCAGGATTATTTTCACACTGAAGAGTGTATTGTGGCGCTCAGTTCGTAGTGAATCACTTAAAATTCCAATAAGAAATCTTTCTTGATAAATCCATAACATTTATTTTATTGATAATTGTATGTACATAGATTGAAAGTATAGTTTGGAAAGGAATACTCAAGAAACAAGCCAGATGTGCCTAAACATGTTTAAATGTTAGCGTACTGCTCATATCGTGACCACTGACTGGTTAAATATACCTACAAGAATGCATATATTTTTGATACTCACCTACTCAGTTTACTTAATTGTATTCTGTTACCAATACTAATTTAATTAATTGGTGTATATTTGAGTATTAATTACCTATATTTTAACAATTGTTTTTTAAAAATTATTTCTGTCGGTAATTCAAAACAATCTAAATTAGTATTGAACTAATATTAATTACTATTAGTACAACTATTACTTAATCCTGTAAGTTGTATTATATAATTCAGTACAATTTTTTTAAATTAAGTACTTGGGTAGCTATTCAAACTTCAAAAAAAATGAAAATCAACCAACCTAAATAAAATAAAAACTTTTTAAAATTGCACAATTGATATATCAACCAACTAGAACTAATGAGTAACCAAATTATCAAATAACAATAATATTTGGACAAGTTTTACAGTAGTTGTGATGATAATATTAATGTGGTACCTATTTCTTTTAAAATTGTATTGTTATATTTTTGTTTTAGGTTATCCAAATTTAATATACACAACGTCTAAAGATATTAGAATAGCTAATATGTCAAAATCTATAAAAATTACTGTAATTGTCAAAGTAAGTATACTTGTAATATTTATATATATTATTCAAATTAACATCATATCTTTATTTATAAGATAAGCTATCACATAATTACTGGAAATGTTTGATTTTGTATAAACAATATTTAAATTGCATGCATCAACTCTGTAATGTATAAATAATTAATATTGTACCTAATTAATTTAATTATTTTATTGCTATCAACATTCAATGTTGTGATTTATTCATAAATTCTAAAAGTTAATTTACCTTTCAGAAAAAAAGTTTTAGTTTTTTTTAATAAAATGGTTTTATATTATTATTTTTAATTGAATAATTATCAATATATATTTATTATCTGCACATTCAGGATTTAATAAAAGGAAGCGCAATTGATTTTTATTATAAAGGATCATTGTTATGCTGGGCTGATCATGGCCAAAAATCGATTCAATGTGTTTCTTACAATGGAACTCATGCTAACAACAAGGTAAGAACTGAGTTTGTTTACTTACCAAATTATTATTTCTAAATAAGTTTTACTATATTTTTTTCCTCATTATACTGTATGCAATTATAATGAATGTAGATGTATTATTATATTAGTATGATGATTTAATATATATCTTGAACATCATCAACAAATTCTAAGCACAGAGATGTATTATTTCAATGATTTTCTTTCTTTGTGTGTGTGTGTGTTTAATTGTTTTCAAATTTATAATAGTTTAATTTGTGTTAAATAGGTGGCAGTTCTAAATACCGGAATTGTAACACCTGACGGTTTAGCTTGTGACTGGCTAACAAAAAAGCTATACTGGACCGATGGAGACACCAATAGAATTGAAGTTGCATCATTGGACGGTAAATTAAGGAAAGTGCTCTATTGGGAAGACATTGACCAGCCGCGTGCCATAGCTTTAGTTCCTATGGATGGGTATTAAAAACAATTATTCATTTTACAATAAACATACGAGCATGTTTTTGTTTTATTGATAATTAACAGTTAATAAATTGTTGTATTTTAGTTTAATGTTTTGGACCGATTGGGGCGAAGTTCCGAAAATCGAACGCGCCGGAATGAACGGCGATCTGTCCACGCGAAAAATTATAGTCAGTGATAACATTTTTTGGCCAAACGGTTTAACCATAGATTATAATAACAAACACATATACTGGGTTGATGGAAAACTCGGGTTTATCGATGTTAGTATATTTAATACGTTATTCTTTATAAACTATTTGTTTTTTTTTTTTATTTAAATTGGGATTTTTTTTCTAGATAATGGACTACGATGGTAAAAACAGAAAAACTATACTTGGAAAAGGAGTACCGTATCCGTTTGGGATTGCTCTTTATCAAGAAAAATTATATTGGACTGATTGGAAAACATGGTTTGTGTTTGGAGTTATTTTTTTTTTTTGTATTATTTTTGTACCAAAAATAATATGTTTCTAATTTATAATTATTTTTACCAGTATTAAAATTTCCTAAATACTATTATTATTATAACTTTTTTAATTTAAGATACACGTTTTAGTTTTTTCAGTACTAGAAATGCAAAAAAAAATAAAATACAAAAAATATTTTTTACCAATTTTATTGCTAATTTTATTTTATTTATTTATTGATTTTCGTGGAGAAATTAGAAATTATTTCTATTTTTTTTTTTTTTTAGTTACAATTTTACAAATTACTTATTATAAAAATATTTATTCCTAATACGGATTTATAACATTTTTCTCGGTTTTAGCCTATATTTTTATAGATAGATACACTTGCTAATACATTATTATGGACAACTAAAATAACCATAATTTGTTAACGTCTAAACAGGTCAATCCATGTAGTAGACCGGAGAGCAACCGGAATCAGCCGTGAAATTATACACAGTAATAACGTTCCCATGGATATCCGCGTGTGGAATGCTGCTCGCCAACCAGAAAAAGCTACGCCGTGCGATAAAAATAACGGAGGTTGTTCCGATTTGTGTCTTTTGTCTCCGAACAGTCCTGGGTATTCGTGTGCTTGTTCTACGGGAATCAAGCTTGTAGACTATCATAATTGTGCAGACGGTTCGTTGAATTATAATAATTAATTTTAAAGACTTTTTCAATTTTGTCAAGATGTAATTTTATTTTTTAACAGGGGTCCAAGAAGTTTTATTTTTCGTGCAAAAAACCGATATTTGTCAAATATCGCTAGATTCCCCGGATCATTCTATTATTGCCGTACCACTTACCGGATTAGCTAATGCGATTGCAATCGATTATGATCCTATCGAAGGAAATATATATTGGACCGATGATGAAGTAGTTACTATTGTCTATATACTTATATTTTTACTTGTTAATTGTAAATCAAAGGTCATTTGAATAATTACTACAATTAACGTAATAATTTAGATAAAAATGATACAACGAGCGAAAATGAATGGCACTCATCAGGGAGTGGTCATTTCCAACGAAATATATCATCCGGATGGTGTGGCCGTCGATTGGGCTGCTCGAAACATTTATTGGACAGACACGGGAACGGATAGGATTGAAGTCGCCAAACTAAGCGGAAAACACAGAAAAGTAATTCAATCCGTCATATATTCGTGCGTTCAATATAAAAATATATTTCTAATGTAAAATTGGTTTTCTGTGGTTGTCTTTTAGGTTATAATCGCCAATGATTTAGCGGAACCCCGTGGTATTGCCGTCGCACCGGAATTGGGTTGGCTCTTTTGGTCCGATTGGTACGACAAGAGACCTAAAATTGAACGTTCAAATTTAGATGGAAACAACAGGATAGTTTTGCTCAAAGACAATTTAGGATGGCCGAACGGAATAACATTGGATATTCCGTATAGAAATCTTTATTTTTGCGATGCTAAAACCGACAGAATAGAAGTAAGTCAAAACCCTCGTTATAGTATTGTTAATAAATGAATTATTACTTATGGTCTTATAATTGAATTCAATGTAATGTAAGAAAAAAAAATTAAAATATTTGCAATTTATTTCACAGGTCGTAAGTATGAATGGCGCAGAACGTAGAGAACTCGTAGGCGAAAACTTGCCTCACGCATTTGGTCTGACCCACTTGGGCGATTATCTCTATTGGACAGACTGGGAGCGCCGTACCATTGATAGAGTGAATAAAAACACCGGGTCCGATCGTAAAGTGATTATCGATCAACTGCCGAATTTAATGGGCGTGAAAGCTGTGAATCTGAAAGAACCTTTGAACGGCAATGCTTGCAGTAACAATAACGGAAATTGTTCTCAAATTTGTTTCTATCACCCGAAAGGAGACTACAATTGCGCATGTGAAATAGGTGATTCACATTCATTGATTAATATTATTATTATTACTACTACTACTACTACTACTACTACTACTAAATGATTTCATTTTTAGTTACTCAGTTGCATGTTTACGAAGTTTAATTTACTTTGAATTTCATTATTGTATTTTATTCGTTTGTTCAATTAGATTACGAGTTGGCATTGGACAATAAAACTTGCATTTTGTCGTCAACATTTTTAATTTACTCTCGGCTCGAACACATTGGAATATTAAGTACTGAAAATGGTTATTATTCTGATGTTATTCCTATAACTGGATTGAAAGAAGCCAGGTGAATGCATTTTATTAAATTGTTATACCTTATTCAATTTGTTTGTTTTTGTTTTAATTCTAATACTAAATATAATTTATTCCTATAGTGCCATAGATGTACATATTTCCAATAAACGAGTCTATTGGGCAGATATAAAATTAAAAACAATCAATAGAGTTTATTTGAACGGGTCAATGCCAGAGAGAATAATTACATTTGGCCTTCAATCTCCAGAAGGTATTTTTCTTTTAAATTAATTCCTACCGGATTAAATACATTAATAATAATTAATTAACAATGTTGTCCTATGTATTACATTTTCTTATCAAATTACAATATTTTATGTATTTCGTATAGGTTTAGCCGTTGATTGGATTGCCGGTAATTTATATTGGTGCGATTCTGGAACCAAGCGTATTGAAGTGTCTAGATTAGACGGGACTATGCGTAAAGTTTTACTGTGGAATGATATCAGATATCCGAAAAATTTATTACTCGATCCAAAAAGAGGGTAAGAATACCTATTAATAAATATATTTTACTTATAATTTTACTATAATTTTGAAATTGATATTAATATTATTATTATTAGGTATATGTACTGGAGTGAATATGACGGCGTAACTGGTTCGATTCAAAAATCGTCCATGAACGGCGAGGGAAAAACATGTTTAGTAAACAAAATCAGCAAAGTCATCAGTATTACCTCGGATTACGATAACGGTCTGATTTATTGGTCGACTTTGACCCCGAACAGCGGATCTATTGAGAGTATTAATTTGGAGGGGAGGCGGCAAAGTAAAATATCTTCTGTTGCTTTTGGTTATCCTTCGGCAATAACATATTTCAAGGTATTATTAATCATCAATACTCTTAATTATTATTATTAAAAAAAAAAACATATTTCAATAAGATAATAATTGTTTGCCATTTTAGGGTTCACTGTACTGGCTGGATTGGCTTAATGGAACTTATTTTCAAGTCAACATTCAAAGCGGTACGGTTGTAAAACAGAGTAGAATAAATTTAGACCGCGTGTCCGATTTAATAACTTATGACAAATTGAGTCAACAAGGAACAAATCCTTGTGCCGTACACAATGGTGGATGTCAACAATTGTGTCTCGTCAAGGGAACATATGATTATCAACCAATGTCTTATCAGTGTTCGTGTGAAACGCATTTCACTCTATTTAAAAATAACACCTGTTCCGGTAATGAATTTTTTTTTTTTTTATCACATTAGTATTTTAGATTTATTCTAAAAATAAAATAAAATCCAAATTTATTAAATCTGTAGTATTAATTTATAAATTAATTATTATGATTTGTTATTTAGCGCCAAACAGTTTCTTAATCGTGGCGCAGAAAACGACGTTTTACCGAGTGGTGATGGACATTGAAGATTCTTCCGATTCGTCGTTGCCCGTCATTGGATTAAAACACGTGAAAGCTGTCGAATACGATCCATTATCGCATATGATTTATTGGGTACAATTATTTAACAATATTCGTTCCTGGAGAACGATTTTCTTATTATTATCATTATTATAGATCGACGGTAGGACGCAGATGATTAAACGTTGTCACGAGAATGATTCCAACCCCAGTACATTTATCAGAAATACAGGCTATACATACAATTTGTACGATCTCGCCTTAGACCCGTTCAACAGATTGTTATTTTGGACTTGCTCGGCAACAGATACGATCAACATGACTAGTTTGACGAACAGCAGCTCCCCGGGATCGATTTTTAAAGGTTTCGACGGTGAAAAACCAAGGAATCTAGCGTTACATCCCGAAAAAGGGTAATGTATAAAACTCAATTCCATGTCGACCAACAATTATTGATTATTCCTTCGAATGTGCAGTTTTATTTATTGGACCGATTTGGGGAGTCAAAATCGAGTAATAAGGGCTCGTATTGACGGTCATAACAGAGTCATCATCGCTTCGGATTTGTTGTCCCTCGAAGCTCTTACCGTTGACAGACTGCAGAATATGGTCTATTTTTCATATTCGAGCAAAGTCGACGTATGCGATATTCATGGTTATCAAAGGTAATAAATTATAAAAAGAATATTTATTATATTATTATTTTTTTTTTATAAATATATTTAATCAGAGAAATTCATTGTCAGTATTGTATTATACACAAACAGTGCAATTGTTTTATAATGTTTTATAACTTTTTTTTTTTAAATTTAAGGAGAACATTAATTTCATTCGACAGTTCCCTTATCACCAACATAGCCATTCTCGGCCCGTACTTATATTGGATCGATAAAGAAAAACAAGCCGTGGAAAGAGTAGACAAATATACCGGTGTTCTCGGAGAAGGAAGCACCGTAATGTACCAAACACCACATTTAATGGACATCATTTCAATATATATTCCTACCCCGGAGGTAATATTTATAATTGTACACGCGGTATTATATACCGAACTTGTTAAGCTTGTTAAACTGTTTAAAGGTCTTATATTATAATTTACCGCAGGAACTCGTGGGATATTTACTAATATTTAATGTCGTACAATATTTGTCTAATAATATTCAATAGTCGTTAACGTGTTTATTATTGTGCTTATAGGTTTTGGCGTCGCATCCCTGCAGTTCGATGAACAAGCACGGCTCCTGTTCTCATTTGTGCGTCGTTACTCCGGTAAACGAGACCACGTTAGCCAACTACGAGTGCTCTTGCCCGTTGGGCCTAATGATGAGCGACCATCAATGCGTCAACGTGCCGTTGTGCGGTTCCGAACAGTTTATATGCAACTCGCTGAGCTTGGAATGCATACCGCTGATATGGCGCTGCGACGGTCAGACGGACTGCCACGATGGTTCGGACGAAGTCAACTGTTCGGAATGCAACCGATATCAATTTAAATGTTTAGACGGCCATTGTATAGGTGTGTATCGAACTCACACGCACCGCACGGCACCAACAGTGGGCCAGAAAATGTTTAAAATAGAAGGGGAGGGAGAAATTACTTATTGCTTAATTATAATTTAAAACAAAATGATACTAAAAAAAAAAAAAACCGAAATCTATTATTGTATTATACCTGTATTTTTTCAACCCCTTCCCCTCATAGTATGCTTTTGTTTTATTAAACTGTACCGACAGGATACACCAATACATAATGATGCTTTAAAAATACATAAATAAATACCTAATGAGAGGATGAGGGAAACGTAACTCACTGTGAAATTATTTTGGTCCACTTATCAAATGCCTCGGAGTGAACACATAATATTTTGTATTATAGTTATGTACCAACATTTTTCAGATAAAAAATGGGTGTGCGACGGTACGAAACAGTGCGCCGACGGGTCGGATGAATCCCGGTGCTGCGAAACGAGTTCGCTGTCCAACGACAGATACCAGTGCCTTTCCACTGGTCTGTGCATACCTCTTAAGGAGGTGTGTGACGGCTGGAAACACTGTGCCGACGGATCGGACGAAACGGCTTTGGCATGTTCCCTGATTAGAAATGTGGGCCACAATGTTGTCGCCGCCGGCGACAAGTCATTCAAGGGGACATTGTTTTTCACGATAATTTTTTTCGTGACTATATTCAGTCTGTTGTTGGTAATCATTTACCGCTGTGCTAAAAGGTACATCAACAATAAACGATTCCCTAACGACACAGGCTGAGCCTGATTTAAAATTTTTGTGGTGCGGGGCAAGAAAAAAAAAATTAGTCTGTATTAGTAAATTTAATAACCAGTCAATATTTAATAGTAAATTATACAATTTTCGAATGTGTAGGTTAACATTACTAAATGTTCACAGTTTGTATACATTTTTTTTTCTAGTTTTTTGTTCTGCAAATGCATTAATAACTTTCTCGAAATTAATGCTTGCAGTGGTGTCATTTTCAATGAATAGATTCCTAAGACGTGCCAATTTTTCTTAGCCCTCCCCCCCATTTAGTACTTTTGACTGTGTATGCGTTTTCGGCGTTCTTCTTATTTAATTAATCAATTAAAGTTAATACGAATAATAAAATTCAGTAGGCGTGGGCTTTGGACAAATACTCGTGATACCCTTGCGTAAATACCCTAACGTTTTTTTGTTGATTATTTTCCGTTTGTTTGTTTGCAGCGATCTGGGCAGTACTCCGAGTTTGACAAGCAATCCTGTCGTTACTTACACGGCCATACCGACGATTCCCAGACAATATTCAGCCACGTCCGCTTACACGCCAATGCAAAACGGTACGCACATGGACATGATGACGCCGTCGAACTGTAGCCCGCTGAACCCTCCGCCGAGTCCCACGACTACAATAACGATGCAAGCCAACAATTACATTCGGACCACTCAGTACCTGCGTTATGAAGAGCGTTACGAACCCCCTTGCCCCACACTGTGTTCCCAGACCGATGTGCCTACCGACGTTTATGATTCAGATTTCGCTTTGCCTATTGAACCTTGCCCTCCACCACCCACTCCTCGTTCGCATTCGCCGTCTTCGAGTACTTATTTTAGCCCTAGCCCACCGCCGCCCTCTCCTAATAGCTGTTTAAGACATTGTTAGACATTAATAATATGGATTATTATTTTTTTTTTTTTATAATTTTTTTTTTTAAATATTATTGTATATAAAATATTACTAAATTTTTTTACTACACTGGTTGTACACACTGTTGTTATATTCGTTGGTTGTAATAATTGTTTTAATGCTAATTTGTTCTGTTGATCATATGTGATAATATGATCAACAATATGTCCTACTAAGAATAAGTTAACCAATTGTTCATTATTGTTTGTCAATATTTTTTTTTTTCTATAATTTCTTTACCATAATTGTTCACCACTATAGTTTACTCCTCATATGCGACCTGAGCAATGCCATAACAAAATATTATTTTAGGATTGTTAAAGACTTATTGTGTAATCAATTGATTCTCAAATTTTATTGTATATATAAATAAAAAAAAAAAAAAACCCGAGTGACAATGTAACTCTTTTTTATAATAAAAACATTTTTGAGTAAACACAATGTATCTATTTGTATTTCTGTTATTTAATTTATGACAATTTCACGTGAGAAACAAGTTTTTTTAAAAAAAAAAAACCAAAAATACATATGTATTGGAAGTACTTAGTGCTATATATAATATTTTTTGCAACAACAAATTATGTACAACAGTTCTGAAAGCTACTAGCTGAAAAATAAAAAATAAATTATTATTAATACAGTAAAGAGGATACCAAAAATGATTAATTATGTGGGGACACAGAAAGGTTAACAAGAATACATTTTAAATATGAGAACATTTTTAATTCTTCAGCGTACCTTTACTACAAGATTAATATGTTGTTGAAAACGAATATGTAATTTTATTTTACTGGGAATTTAAAAAAAACTTGATTATTTTTCTATGTTCTATTATTTAAAATATTATATTCATATGTGTGTTTATTGAATAGCTATGGAAGGTAAAAATAAACTATTTCATTTCCTATTGAATATTATAGGACAGTAAAAATGTATCTATTGTAGTTATTCTTTAAACTTTTTAGACAGTATGTCCCTGTGGATTTTAGACAAGGAATTAATTATTATTATGGTAACATGATTATATGAATTGGTTTTTAATTAACCTTCAATAAACAAACGTTCAGAGCGTGTGTCGAAGAAAACAAATCACTGGTTTCAACTATTGTCTTTTGTCATTGAAGAGGACGTGATTAATTACGTGATGAATAAACGATGATTCGATTGTAAAAACTGTTTTTTGCGGGACAGCAATACTTAATCCGTAATGACAGTGGAGCTACTAAACTTTCACAGTACATTAAACTTTATTCGTACGTGCCCTTAATTTTTTGTCGATGGCACTACCCAATAATATACCTTAACGACAATTGTTTATTAAAATACGATTTTTATCGTAATATTGAATGTTCAGCACTGAAAAAACCTCGTGCGGAATTATCGACGGTTTCCGTAAATATTTCGATTTTGAACGGCGTTTAAAATAAAATAACGCGCCTGCGCGTATATAATAATAATACGAGGAAAAACCTTCATTATTGAACAATCAAACACGTTCATACATTAACCGGGCCGAAAATTGTAATTTCGCGAACAAAATGCGCGCGCAAGTAAGAATAATTTTTTCAACACCGCCCGTATCAGCGCGCTATATTCTTAAAGGTATTGGATACCAGGAGTGCATGTAAGTGTACGCCGGCGTTCGGTAGTACTGCCGTACGTTTTAATCGACGGTGTCGAGGCGAGGCATGGGCCGGGCGTGTGGTGGCGGGGCAGAGACGGGCCAACATGTGTGGCGGTGGCTGAAATGGGCGTTTTATATTTTTATTTCGGTTTTGTAAAATGAAAAAAAATAATAGTGAAGCATTAATATTCTAATCATAGCAAAAATAATTATGACATATTTTTATACGGAAAAATATAATTCGATTGATAGTTTCTACGAGTACGTTTTTGTTTTTATTAAATTAATTACTTATTTTTTAAGGCTAAAATATATAAAACGTCCTAAAAGCTTAACAAAAAAAAAAAAATAAATAAAATATAAAGAGATCATGTACAGTCCCACACGTTAATCATAATACGACTGCCACAATAACAAGTGGTTTGGTAATTCACAAAAGCCCAAAAAAAAAAAAAAAAAAAAAATTCTTTATATACTTCGCACATGATCACTGTTGTTTTTGGTAGAAGGTTTGGAGGCCATCGGGATATTGAGTAATTTATACTTTAAATTTATTTAATTAATTGCATTCTTATTGCCGATAGCAACGATAAATCGTTATCTTAAATCGTTGCGATAAAAAAAAAAAAAAAAGACACTTCTGTAAACCGATAATGCCATTGATTTTAGAATTCTATAATACGTACGGAACTCGCGTGGCGGTGCGGTGTCGTAATACGGAGATATTGAAAACCTAAACTGAAGATTTGTGTACCAGGATCGCATGCGATGGATCGCCGGCGGTGTGTGGCGGCGGCACAACTGCTTGGTCGTGTGGTGTCGGCGCTGTGAAACCAACACCGGCGATCACTCACATGTACTCCTGGTACATAGTGCCAGTAAGAATACAGTGCTGCTTTACGGCGGACTCCCAGGTGCAGATCGGTGCAGATCGGTATTGAAAACTGGAATTACTGCAATTAATGTGTTTGTAACCGGACGCTGTTGCGTCATTTAATTTCGAACAATGTTAAATTATAATATTGAGTATCGAACAATACTAAATTATAATATTGAGTATCGAACAAACTGGCATGCAATAACCATCGACATCATCAGGCAGCTAGCAGTACATGTTTCGCGAGAATCAGCTGGATAATGATCCAGCACGACTGTAACGAACGTTTGAGTGACTTGCTGGACTGGCATAATTTGGGCATTGCATTTTATATTTATATATTGTATATGGGCCACACAAAAAAAAAAAAAAAGCGTGAACGTTATCGATTGTCTGAAACGATTACTATTATACGATGATAATAACAATCGAATCGTACAGATTTAAAAATTGTAAAGGAGAGAAGTTTTGCAGAAGATTGGATAAGAATGAATAGAATAATAGAGAATGAGATCTCATCGTAAGACAATAAGCGGAACTGAAATTAATAGGGCGTAAGATATTATGCGAGGGTATTCTTAGATTAGGAGATAATCTGTGTTTTATCAAATAGTTTTTAAGTATTGATGTCAAGCCAGTTGACATAGTTGTCCCAGACATTTTCAACAACGAAACGGAAATAATGTGCATCACGAAAGCGTTTTAAAAAGAAATTGTTTCATCTTTAGATGTCTGAGTATTTTTTACTTACTACACACACAGTACTAAAATTATTTTATAAAAAAGTAAAACAAAAATTATAATTGTATACACAATTTAATATTCAAATAAAATTTTCAAAACTAAGTTCTAAGACAATCCAAACTAAGTACTCATTAAGCACTTCACAAAATTAAAAAAAAAAAAAAGCAAAAATAATGTAACAACTAATATTTTGTCACTGTACCAGTTATTTTATGTGAAGACTACACAATACAATAAAGAACATGTCACATAGTATTGTCCCTAAAAGATATAGGTGATTCGTTAGTTAACCTATTTAATTAATACAATTAATTTATATTTCAACTAGAATTTATAAACATTAAACACGGGTTTAATTATAATAATAATATATAAGCCAAGAATAGACAATATTATAATTTGTAACAAATTCACATTGTTATAGGACCACATCAATATCTACAAGGTATAAATGGATAAATAAATATACTAATTCAAATAAATTACAATTAAATATTTAACTGTAGGTCAACTAATAATCACCTACAATATTGGGTGAATATGTAATAATCTGTACTTAGTCAACAAAAGTCCAGCTTATAATAAAAAAAGTATTTGATATTCTATATTGAGTAAATTATAATTATAGAATATTATCATGCTGTATTAGTTAGACGTTATAATCAGACAATATATTTTATACATTAAAACATTCAATTTTAAGTATACATGTATAATTATTTATAAAATGTTAAACTTCGACAAATGTTGTGCTGGGTAATAAATAATAATTACATCTGTACTGTTCACTGTGCGAAATATATCATATTAATGAAAATTTAATTGATAATCTGATTAAAAAAAAAAAAAGACAAAATATAAAATAATATTCCATAAATGTAAAAAAACAAGTTGTACAATATTAATTTTTCATAGCAAAATGAATAAGAGCAGAATGATTCAAAACAGTTCTAAAAAGTCATTAACAGTTAATGTTTTGTCAGTTGGCAGATGAACAAATAAATATAAAAACATCAGGATAGATGTAATTTTGATAATTGAACAATATTAGTTAAGACACTGGATTGTTTAGCATTAAGACATAGTATAGTTTCACTCATGATAGTATATTATAACTTATAGCAATGCATTAGCGAGTTGGACACTCTCTTATTATAAAGTCTCTCTGGGCATACCCAGAGAAACAAAACTGAGTAAAACATTATTTATATTTGACCAATAAAACTGTTTATAGAAAATAGTTAACATGATAATAATATTACAAACATTGTTACCTATATGTGATATAAATATAAATTGTATATAGCTACACATTATACATCGTATAAAGGTTATATTTATGTTTACAGTAGTAATTATTTTATAGATTTTAAAGTGAAAGCTAAAATTATATATTAATTAGTTTATGAATAAAATCAATTTTAAACTAATAATCCTATTAATAATATA
This sequence comes from Tuberolachnus salignus, assembly GCA_956483605.1. Classification (NCBI taxonomy): domain Eukaryota; kingdom Metazoa; phylum Arthropoda; class Insecta; order Hemiptera; family Aphididae; genus Tuberolachnus; species Tuberolachnus salignus. Next base: position 20,237,357 of record OY101431.1, on the reverse strand, counting down.
TAAAAAGGTGGAAGTTCATATTGTATATGTGGAGCTGTCCATAGCAGAAAACAATCATATTCTATTGGAAAATTTGATATTTTATTGAATGCCTGTATACAAAGTAAAGGCACAGCTAATATCTTTGGATCCTTGTAAGATTTGAACTTAGTCTTCATCCCGCCATTGCAATAATTAAATTCTAACAATTGAATACAATTTAATTAGAATAAAAAATCTACTTATAGCTTAATAATTAACTCACTTATATAGTAATATTTTAAAATTTTAAAAGTGTACAGAAAAATTTTCATAGAATCAGATAAGTTTCTTGTACTACCATATGATTCTTTACCTGAAAATTATTAACATATTTCATAAAGATTGTCCATCTTATTTTAAAATGAATAAAAACAATATATTTATCATTGGATTTCAATATTATTTTTAGAAACATTTGACAAATTTGTATTGTCATAATTAAAAAAAAAAAAATGTTTTAAAAACAAGTAAGGGTAGTGTTACCACTCTGGGTGACTGCTTTCATTAAGTTTTCATATAACATTGATTAACGACTAGTGTAAGAGTGCTTTCCATTAGTTAGATTCAGGCAGCCTTCTGTGGTCCCTTGATCTCAGTTCTCTGCAGTTGTCCCTGTGCATGAAAAGAATTCTTGCTGACTTTCCATCAACTATCTATTCCGGGTATAATAAAGGACATGTTACAGTATGTATGTATATTGTGTAACAATTTGATTTAGTAACATTGGTTGATTATTCGCTTTTCTTGTAGTTACCTGTAAAAAGAGAAGAAAAATCAATATTTAATGAGCTGAGTACTGAATTGTTTTCATTTAAATAGCACATGAGAAATTAAGTAATTTGTGTTAGTAAATACCTAAATATTAATAATTATGTAAACCACTTATCTAGATAATTATGTAATGTTTGTTTATATTTAAAATGAATTTAATATTTTATATTCAAAGGGTACCACCTATTAATATTTAATAAATAAACAAAGAAATAATTATAATACATTTTAAGCAACGCCTTAAAACTAAAGAATTGTATACCAATTAATCAACATATCTGTTTTAAACAGAGGATAATATATATTAAAATGTACTATTGTAATATTAATGTAGGTATCTATTGTAAAAAAATCAACTTTAGTGTAAAATGTGTAAATTTACACATTTATTTTTATGATTTCGAAACTTTATATAAATCTTGATTATCACTTTAGTCTAATAAATATATCAAAAAAAAAAGAAGAAAAAAATATTTCATAATGTTGACCAATGGCCAAGGAACCAATTAAAAAAAAAATTAAAATATTTTATGGATACGATAGTAACAATAGAAAAAGCCAAACTAGATAAAATGACATCATTTATTTACACAAAAGTCGAGGATTTTTTTATTGTTTCAAAAAAAAGTTCAGTATAATCTAAAGATTTTTAATTTATTTTTTTGTTTTTCTTTAAAATTTGCTTGTGTTGTTATTAATTAATTTTATCACCTATAACATAAATACAATATATACAATAAAATGAATATAAATGTGTAAACAATTTATATTGTTAAATATATTTGTTGTGTTAAATAATTATTATTCTTAAAAATGCTTTAAAACTTATCAACTAATATAGCTACAGATACCATATTTTGTAACAATATGAATATTGGTAGGAACTTATATAAAAATACTTTTAAAAAAATAACAACACTTAAAAAAATAAAACTGTTGTTCAATCATGCTCGATAATATTAAGGTACAGGAAATAATTACCTACATTTTTAATTATTCCTAACAGATAAATTAATATATTGTAATAAAACTAAACTATGATTATTTGACTGGATCTTCATAAAATCCAAAACAAAACAAAACAAATATTTGTGTTAAGATAAAAGTAAACTATTTATAATTCAAACAGTTAACAATAAAATAATACATTACCTAACAGGCAATTCATTTTTTTTGTCAACAACATTTCTTTTTGAGTGACTAGACCACTAGACCAGCTACTAGACCACCAAAATCTTGATTTATTTCTTGAGTTGAAATGTCTAAATCTCGATCAATACCTTCAATTGTCAATAAGTCTTCAACAATTTTTCTTTATGGCAAAATTGTGTAAGATATAAGCAGCAGTGACGTTAGGACTCATTAATTCCACTGATTTAGCTTCTCTTGACCTTCTATTATTCTAAAATAAAATAATATTTTTAGTATTCTTCTAGAAATCATTAAATCATACTTCATTAAAAATTATTAAGCAGAATTTAACATTACAAATAATTAATTATAAAAATTGTAGTATTAAATAATATACATATGCCTGTTTTTAAATAGATAAATACTTTAACATTTAAATTAAAATAATTATTTGAGTCTGCAAAAACGCTCATTTAAATACAATTTCATAAATTTAAACGAGATTTTACTCAAGAAACTGGTATCCCAAAAAATGGATAAAAATATAATATATAAATACTTGTTTTTGTATGCATAGTTACTTACATCATGGTGTAGAATTCTTCTCTATTTTGCTTTAGACATTAAATGATCTGGTAAATTAAATACAGTCGGTACAGCACATTTTTTCATCTTTTTTTTCCCATTTACAATGGCCAAAAGAAATCATTTTCATTAAAATGTAAACTATATGATGTATGACATAGCCGGAATAGACTTAAAATCTTTTCTCCGAACAGCATGCACCCATTTTAGAAGCCTCTTTTTCTCATTAAGAGAGAAACTAAAAGAATAAAATTATACAGGTACATTTATTCACAATTGTTAAGCGTAAAATTAATAAAACAATACAATAGTTATAGTAATAAACAAATACAAACTTGTAAAAAGATAAGTCTTTTCTAATGTCACTTGAACAGTTACAATTATAGGCACTAACGAAATACACCATTTTAATTGTTTTTTAAGGATTAAAAAATAGTTAAAGTAGAATTAAGCAACAATAAACAGCAATTAATAATATTTTAATATTTACATTCACCATATCAACTAATAATGTAAAAAAAAAGAGATAGCAACACAATTTTTATCGGCCGTCTTTTTCTAACATGCTGGCTCGGTTATGATTACGCTGGTCTCATAGTAGGTAAACATTCCAGTTATCATAAATATTCCATCCGTTGCAACGGTTGTGGTCGTGTTTCATCTTGCTGTATCATCTCATGATGACAAGACTTATCACAACAACGGACCGTCGGTACGGTAACTTCATAAGCGACCACATTAACCACCTAATCAATAATGATAACCATTATAATTAGTTATCACAAAAAAAATGAAAACATCTTCTTAAACAATAACACAAATTTCTATTTGCTCTGTGTTTTATGTTAGTTAATTCAATCAGCTTTTTTTAACATATTTGGTTAAAAAAAAATTGAACAGGTACCTACTACATTTATACTAATTTGTGTTTGTCTTAGTTAAAATTTTCATTTAAAATCATACGATAAGTATTTATTATGAATAAATATATCACTAATCGATTAAAATGTATTTATGTTTTGTTTGTCTTTTAGTTTACCCACCATTCATATTATTAAATAAAAATGGAGTTTAAGGATACTAAACGAAAGAAAATAACACGTCGGAATATACTTTGGTCTTTGTACAATCGCGAAATAAATGGAATGAAGACACGTGTGAACTATTTCAGAGGTATTTATCAAAATGTATATCCCAATTGTACAATTATCAATGTTGAAAGACCACCTTGTTATCTACAAAAATTCATCCCCTAGTAGCATTTTCTGAAGATCTAAGCTCTGTAGAGGTTTTTGATTATTTAGGATGTGTAAAGGCAGTTAACTTGCTGAAGAATTACAAAGGAAATCATATTAGTCAAAATAATAATGGCGATATCCGTCAACGAATATTTGAAAGGATATTCCAACTGAGATATCAGATAAAAATTCCATCTGAATGAGAACAATTAAATAGAACATGTTGTTTATTTACAAATAGAGATCTAAACTGCTCAATATAATAATGTAAAATTACATGTTTTACGCTAAAGTTAAATTTTTTAGATTTGATGATTAATTAATATAAAATTGTTTAGTGGTTCTTAGTCTTTTTGAGCATTATTCAATGCTGTTTAGTTTTAAGAAGTACCCATTATAATCTATTATAATTATTTTCTTTATTTATTTATTAACAATTAACAGGTGTAACCCTGTGAATTAATTTCAAATATAAGCAACAATACATAATTATGAGTGGTTTACATAATTATTAAGATCTAGGTACTTTCCCTCAATTACTTAATTTCTAGTATGCTATTTTAATAAGTACAATTCAGTACCCAGTTCGTTAAATATTAATTATTTTTTTTTTACAGAGGACACGCTGTTACTTATATACCGTAACCATGTCCTTAATTATAAGGGGAATAGAGAAATATCGGTAAGTTAGAAAGAATTCTTCTCATGCCCAGGAACAAATTAAGTGAGTTAATTATTAAACTATAACTAGATTTATACATATTAGGTTTTTTTACTTTATTTAAATTGTATTAATTTTATTTCATTGTTAGAATTCATTGAATCTATTGGTGGCATCTTATAATCTATCTCAACCTTACAAGGATCTAATGATGTCGGCCATGTAGTACCCTCTATACAGGCCTTCCATAAAATATCAAATTTTCAAAAAGAAACTGTTGGTGTCCAGTCATTAGCTCTGTGTCTACAATGTGAATCTTCACCTTTGTATAAAATATTTATAGGATTATTAGTTTGAAATTTATTTTATTCTTCAACTAATTAACATTGAATTTTTTCTTACACATCAAACTCTAAAAAAATTTACTACCATTAGTGTCCAATCATTAAAAAAACATCTATTGTGGTGGTTTTATAATTATTTGTCTGTGAATTGTTATTTGTTTTTTATAACTGTTTAAAATCAATCTGGGTATTCTTTTGTATTATAATTTAATTTTATAATACCACCAAACTTTTTGCAATGAAAAATTAATTTTTAAAAACTTTTTTTTTACATTTATAGATATTATTTTAGAGGACAGTTTTTTTTAATTCTATAATGATACTAATTTTACCCCTTACAAAATTTGTTAATGTTTATGAAATATTTACATATATAATTAAAATAGAATGTTCAAATTACAAACTAAACATCAATTGTCATACAAAAACTTAACATTTAGATGGTATTCAGTAGCATTAAATTAATTTTTTTTATGTGTAAAATAAATTGTTTGATTTTTGTGCCAACGAATTACACATACATGCATGTTAATATTTTAGAAATATTTACTTAATATTGAATTTTAAATATTATATATTTAATATTAGTTGAACTTTTGTTAACTTAATATAGATTATTATATATTCACCCAACACTCTAGGTGTATATTATTTTAACCATAATTAAATGTTAAATATTAGTTATTTATTAGAATTGAAATGTTTATTCCTCCAAGTGTACACAAGATATCTGATAGATGCCTCATAGAAATTAACTGGTTCTATTAACTGATGTTTATTAGTTGAACCACAATTAAATGTTATATATAATTTATTAGAATTAAAATGTTTATTCATCCAGCGATACACCAAATATATGGTAGATGCCAGTTGGTAGGCTCAAAAGGCGCTTTACCAAATAAATATTCTTAAAGTACACTTCTCCAGCTACGAATTGGTGAAAGAAATTTTTGTCAACGGGATTTTCTTCTATTTTTTATCGACTTTAAAATTCGGGCAGTTTACTGCATACAATTTTATTTAGCGCCTTGTGGTTGAGTTTATATTGTGTATTTATTGCCTATCTACTGCCTTTATAGTCACGTTATCGCTTATTTTTTATCTTTGATCAACTTCAAATAGATGATTAATGTTTAATAAAAAACATATTATGTGACTTGTTCAGTATACAGATTATTATATTTTTGAGACATTTATATTATTTCCGACGTTAAAATATTATATTGTTTGCTAGTCCAGACTCGCATTGTTTTTGTCTTTACACTGTTTGTATTCGAAATATAGAGTAAACGATTTATATTTTTTAAATTATGTTACGAGACTATATATGTATTTATAACAAAAAAAATAAAAACTACTGGATCGATTTTGATGCTGTTTTCACTGTTGTGTGTTATAATATTAAAAAGTTGGAAATGTAGGATAAGAAGGGATTTAATTTATATCATCTGTATGCAACAATAAATCATTTGCTATTGAAAAACGATTCTGAGCCAAGTTCAGTCAATCGTGTTTTGAAATTTTGATCTATATTTTTATTGTCTTAGAATTTTTTATATTTTAGAAAGTTAAGCATACATAATTTAAACCTCTGTATTGAACTCACCACTCCGAACACGAGCTACGCATATTGGAAGGATATCTTATGGTGAACCTACCTTCCTTATACATTTGTACATTTTTTATTTTTTTTTTTGTACACATTTGTATATATATATATTGTGAAATGTTATTAGATGAAATATACGATTAAAGACTGGATTTGTGTGCAGCTAACACCTGAAAAACACGTATTTAAAATGTGCAAAACTACATTTTTGATGTATTAGGAATACACATATATATATTTAATGGGATTTACAACATTTCATTTCAATTTATTATCATGTACATTTCCAAGTTTTTTCCCGTTATATTTTGTTTTTCGAATTGTGTAATGGTAATGAAATCTGGCAAATGTGATAAATGCGACTGAATAAATGTTAAATCAACGTAAAACAATTTATAAAAAAAAATAAATTTATTTTCACACCGAAGCAATCTTCGCCGGCAATAATGAGAAGACATGGTAAAAACTAAAATTAAAATGTTTGATAAGACTGGGCCGATCATAACAAATTTACAATCAATACTCAGTAGTGTTAATCAAAATATAAATAATGCGACAACATTGCGCAACAGATCTTTATTTTTATATTATATTACTAAAATGTTTACATATGCGAATATGCATAAATAAAGTAAAATATAATACATACATTTTTGTATTTTGATTGTATGTATAATAAAACTAATTTGTATAGAATCAGATTTTTAATTTGCTGCCTTATATCATATTTGCAAATGCATAAAGTTCTAATCATGCAACGTATTTATTAATTGATAAATAACTTGTACAATAAATACAAATAACAAATTTATATTTACAAAAACAACAAGAAAATTTAATAGGTAACTATGGTTTTCAGTATCGTAGTGGTATCATGATAAGTAATGGAGAATTTTTTTTTCTATTCGTATAAAAAAGTTAATAAGATATTTTGGTCGAAAAATGGACATAACCATGTACTTTTGTACAAATCATTTAGAATATTACAGAAAAAATAAAATAAAATATGGGATATTACTAATACTTAATAATTCTTGCAATTCAATTTTTACCAAATACAGCCTAATGACAAATTCACAAATATTGGAAGTGATTTTATAAAGGTTAGCAACAGGCATATGGATTGTCAAGTAACCCTGCTAGAACAAAAAGAAGACTTCACAAGATACATCTATAAATCCACAAAAACATTTTACCTAACCTAAACTTTATGTTTGGATTTAAAGATCGGAGCAGGATACCTGGTAGAAAATTTGTCGTAGGGGGGAACACAGTAAAAACAAAATATTCTTTGTTTCGCTAAAAATCTAAAATAATTCATTTTGACCATAAAAATAAAAACAAACACTTAGGTACTGGTTTCTACATTTTTAACATTAAATATGTTTTAATGGTATAAAAAGAACTAAGAATAAATACAAATAAATTATAAAATTAAGTTCAACTTTTTTCGTCAGAAGTATTTAAAACATATCTGCGGTATTAATAATTGTTCGATATGTTTCTTTCTATATGAATTAATGATAAATTTAAAAACGTCTCATTTTTTGCTCATAAAGCTTCCAAGCCACTTTTTAACGACCACAAAAAAAAAAAATTGGTTTTAGGGGTGGGGGCTGGAGAAAATGTTGTGAGTGCACTATCCCTTTAGCCTCCCTCCATCTTACCACCATGAAACTAACTATTCCCTTATTTTTTTTTTAAATGTTCATAATATATAAAGTTTCGATGTACAGTATAAGAATAGGTAGGTAGGGTAATATGTTTAATATTAGTATGAAATTAAAATTAATGGACTGTAAGGTATTAGATTGTGATGTTTTCAGAAATTATATTTTAATTTAATTATACACTACCCAATTTTTATTAAATAATATTTAATAATTAACTTATACATATTGAATTATAATATATGATATTTTATTTTTCTTATATTATCAATTTTAATGCAACATGCATAATACTCATTAATTAATTAATTGATATAACGAAATTTAGATTTATAATGGAAATAATGAATTACAAAATTAAACATAATATGATAAACATCTATGGTGATATTTATAGATTTTTTATTGTGTTGAATTGTTACATAATTTGTTTGATTGAATTTATTTATTTAGGTATTTTATATATATGTACAGGATAATAGGTCATCTAATAAACAACTTAAACAAAAGTATTTGAAGACGATTTTAACCAAAATAATGCCAGTCATGAGATTCAATTTTATGTCAGTGAATACTTTTATTTATCCTTGCAATTTATGTTTATCAGTAAATATTTAATATTTAGTTAATTATTTAAAATCCCATAGTTTTGTTAATTATAATGCTTCGAGTAGGTATGTAATATATATTTAGATATTATTAATTAAGAATTTTTGATAAGATAACTCAACGGAATAATTTAGATTTGTTCTCATTAGAATTAATTTTATTCGAGTTTTACTTTAACTTGTATTACTGTTGCTAGAGGTTATTCAATAATTAAATCAGTGTTCAATAATTTATATACTTATAAAAACTATGGATTTGTTGGTAAGTAGCAAAGCCTACCCGGGTTTCACATATTTTATTAAATATTCCGATTTTATAACAGATATTATGTACTTAATCTTCTTTTATTTTACACCTGTAACATTTGAGTTTTTGTAAGAAAAACATTTTTAACATACTTATGTAAATTAAAAGGACACATTCATTTATTGTCTCCGTTACTAACACACAACATAGCAAATTTAGATTCAACAGAACTAATTTTGTGCTATTAGTTTTGATATTAGAGTAAATTAATCATTTATAAAACTTCAGGGTACGAACATTTTCTGTGTTTGTATGTTAATTTTTTTTCAACATTAAAATTTTTAAGAAAGATATGAGTATATGATATCATAATTTAAAAATACTTAGATTTTGCTAAAAAATTAAACCGTTGAAAAAAAACCCATGTACAAACACAGATAATGTGTTTACCTATTTGATAATAGATGTATTCTTAAATCTAATAGTAAAAAGTTTTATCACATTTTCTATGTTGTTTGTTGGTAAGATGGAGATAGTAAAAAAGTTTGTAGGCCTTTTATTATAATGATGAGTGTATGTATTTATCATTACATTTGTGTTATTTTAACTATAAAAAAAATTATCCAAGGGCCTTTAATGTGCCAGGCCGACATTGTATGGAACAGAGCTATACAAATATTTACTGTACCAAATATTGAATTAATTTTAAGATAATTTTGAAAATACAAACCAGTATTTGTTAGTTTATATTTTACATTTAAAAGTAAAATAAATTTAACCTCACTTATAAGAATGAAATAGAATTAATTTTGAAATGTAGTAAAGTAAGAATGTGGTATATATTGTTTTATTACAGGAATATACAAAAGAACACCCTAGGCTTTTGATACCAGAACTTTGCCAGCAGTTTTATTTGAATGGATGGGTAATTGGTACTAGTGGTGATATTAGTATCAAATTTGAGTAAATAATTTATATTTAATTAAGTGTTATTAATTATATAATTATTATTAATTTATGTGCCTGTAAATTATATAAAAATATACAACATTCGTGTTGTATGTAATCCATTTAATTTACTTTTGTTATTTCACAAGTATTAAAAAAAAAATTTGTATTTATTCTATTTATCTTTTTGTATTGCTTTATATTTGTAAAATGTTCAATAAATTAATTGTTACATTTTATATAAACTTATTATAATTTTGATATGTATATTTAATTAAGGTGTACTAATAAGTATACATTTTTTTAACTTAATGAATATTAACGATTTTTTAATGTTTTAGAGACTGTATTTATATTATACCATCTGGAATACAAAAAGACAGATTAAAACCTGAAGATCTTTTTGTTCAAGATATCCATGATATTGATATTGAAGTGCCTTGTGTTGATAAAAACCTTTCGAAGAGCCAATCTACTCCAATTTTTATGTCTACTTATACTTGTTATTGTCAAAAATGTATTTAGTTTTTTATGATAATGATTGTTGGCCAAATAATCTAGTGCATGGTGCAGGGGCAATAATCCATATACATTCAACTGAAGTAATAAAACTTTGTTTATTTAATCCTGAAACAGAAATAAATATTCAAGATTTGTAAATAATACAAGTGAGCGTAGAGTGTACATAATTATAAACAATAAACTAAATTGTTTGTTTGAAAACATTTGTTTTAAGGGTATTTATAATGAAGAAAAGCATCGATATTACGATATCGATGAAGAAGTTATTATTCCCATAATTGAAAATGCAAAGTATAAAAAAGATCTAGTCGGTCCATTTCAAAGGGCGTTAGAACAATATCCAATGACTTCAGCAGTTCTTATACGTAACCATGGAATGTACGTCTGGGGTAAAGATTGGCAGTCTGCAAAAATGCAGTGAGTGTTCATTTTTACTGCCATTACTCAGTTTATGATTATTAAAAATAATTTTAAAATTTCTTATAGTGTTATTTATATTAATATTACATCCACTCATTTTAATATCCATTTATTAATTTATAAATAATTTTTTAAATGAATTTCAGGTGTGAATGTTATGTTTCAGCATTTAAAATAATGTTTATCAAGAAGCTCAACCAACTTTAAACCCTTATCAACTTTTTGTGTGCTACATTTATGTTAAAAATAATTATTTGTCAAAATTTCATAATTAATTACTACATTTATATTTTTAAATATATTATAGACATATTTCTTATTTGCATTGTCATAATTCAAATACCCATACAAAGTATTCTTTTATCCCTAGTACAATTTTAATTTGTTACTTAAATTTAATAAAAAAAAGTTTGTTTTCCACAATTATATATTTGTAATGAATAAAATTAATGAATTATGATTTTAGTACTATTGTATTTTAATGCAGAAGCTATATTGTTATAATTTATAGTTATTTGGTAACTATAAGTAAGAAAAAAAAATGATGAATTAATAGGCAGGACTGTTAATTAATGAATCACAAATATGTGTGAGTGGTGTACACATTTATAATAACTGAATAGAATTTCAAGAAAAACTATTGTTTTAACTGATTCTTTTATTCTACATAATCATATTGAATATTACAAAAAAAAAAAAAAAGTGTTCCAATAATAATAATATCTAGAGTGAAATGTGTAAGTATTTAGTTTATATATTTTATTGAAAATAGTTTAAATATATTTTCTATATTATAGGCAAAAATGATATTTTCTATCTAAACTTAATAAAGATATGATAAAGGTTCCAGACCAATCCATTATATTACTGGTAGTTCAAATCTTCAAACAAAAAGGATCTTAGTTAAAGTAATTACATCTTTTTTTTCCAATTCGCCTAGTGACTCATATTAATAATTTCTTTTGCAGGTAACTGAACATAGTGAACCTAAGGACTGAAATTCTACCATTAGCTGATCTTGATTTGGACCAATCTATTGCATGCGTAACATCAGATACCTTTAATTCATTGATTCCCAATTTATAATTATAACAAATATTTTGTTTTATTTAATATTTATTATCGAGAAAAAAGTTAATTCATTCTATTATACTGCATCTACTGCTTCTGTGGATATTAGAATTGATATCTCAATATATTTCCCGATGGTAATATATCAGGTTCATATCATTCAATTAAATTATTAATATACTTATTTTGTTTTATTTATCAGATATATTATCAAAAACTGCAAAATATATTTGCCAGAAAATTAAGACACTATGATGATAATTTTGCCAAGTACTGACAGCACTGTGTAGGTATTTCTATAAAATAGAATTTGTAAACATATTCCTTGTAACAAAAGTATTTTTCTATTGCAAATTAATTACATATTATTTGGGTAAAATGGCCAGTAAACATTTGGTTTTAATAATTTATAATTAATGCATATTTCATGGTACTGAAAGTTAATTATATTGAATTATACAATATTGTTTAAATTATACTAATCATTATTGATTTTATAACTAATATTGTTAACATCTCAAACATCGATTAGGAATTTCTTAAAGAAGTTTGGACATTCAAGCATTCTGAATATTTTAATTTCCAATAATGGAGCCACAAATCTCTAAATTATATAACATCTACTTGTCTTAAATACAACCAACACTCTGTCTTACTAAATTACATCTTTTTACAGTTTATATTAACAATTTTTATCGGTATCATTCAACTTCATATTTAATATTATCAACGAGTTTAGCCAGTGTTGTCTATCATATTATCATTATACTTACTTGTAGACAATTTGTGCCCATGATATATGTATATAAATATGTAGAGTTGTACCTCCTAAAATGTCTAACAGGTATAAATAAAATTATGTCTGGGAAAAAAAAAAAATTTTCTCTAAAAATTACAAAATCATGTATAAATATAACCATGTATAGGTACTAAATATATGACATTTATTATTAATTATTTTACAGGTAATGTCAAGAAGTTATTTTAACTAGAAATTTGTCAATTGCTTGTCGACATATTCAACAAATTCAAATGATTCCAAAAAATTGAAGGTGAAAATTGAATATGATAGTAAAATTATGTTGCAAACTAGGTAGTTATTTTTTAATTTAATTATTATTACTCTTACCAAAAATTGTAAATTGATAATTATTTTTAAACAGTTTTATACAATATGACAGCTACTGACTAATAATTATTTCTATAAAATTGTGTATGGAACTGTTATGAAGAGTATTAAAATCATACGCTATAAATTAATAATAAAAATTGTTGTACTGAGATTGGCTGGTTAAAAATGTTTACATTAAAAAAAAAAAAAAAATGTAAAACTTATTTAATAATCATATTTCATTCATATTCAAATATATATAATTTTTTTTTTTTTTAGATATAATTTATTCTAAGTTTTGTCTATTACAATTCAAATTTTTCGTGTATTTTCAACTAAATTGGTTATTGTGAAAGAGAGAACACATAGTTTGTTTTAAAATGCACCTAAAAAATTCCTATTTGATGTTTGAGATGTTAACAATATTAGCTATAAATTATAATAAAATATAAAATCAATAATGATTAGTATAATTCGAACAATATTGAAAATTCTATTTTATAGTAATACATACACAGTGCTGTCAGTAATTGTTAAAATTATCATCAAATTGTCTTAATTTTCTGGCAAATATATTTTGCAGTTTTTGATAATGTATTTGAAAAATGAAATAAAATAAGTATATTAATATGTGTCGTGTGATAACACAATATTGTGTGTAAGACTGTGCGGTCCAAGTAAAATAAAAAATAATAACAGTTTACTACAAATTAATAACATTAGGCTCATACCTACCCGTGAAAAGTGATGTTATCGGATTTAGATTTGGCATTACTAATTCTCTCACAAACATAACAACTAGGCATTATTCAAATATCAGAGACCTAGAAACGAGATAATTAATACGAATTGAAAATGTAATTTTTAAATTGTAATACAAATAAATATACCATCTAAGATTATTTTAGTATTTTGTCATGATATCACCGTTTGATATAATCATATATGATATAATGACATAATGAACGGTTGTGGAACGGCAACAAAACGCCAAAAATTAAAATTACTAAATGTAAATTTTTTTTTTTTTTTAGAGGTCAAACTGTCGATATTTGTCATTATTTGCTACAACAAAATATACACGTAAAGATACCGAACGGCTCCTCTATCACACTTTGCTCCGGCATCATACAATCTCCGACGAAAGATTAGTTGTTTTCAATTTATATTGTCTGTTATCGAGAACGTTATAGCAGATAGATAAAAACGTATAAACGGTTAAAATAATACTGAAAAATAAATCATTATAGTCCTAACCAAATAAAAGCTTAACCGCATTGGCGTATCCAAATGATTAACGGAGCGACGTCCGGACCCCCCAACCCTCCCCCCCGCCAGGCGAGACTATTCGCTCTTCCATTGGTCGCCGTTAGTCGGCCGTATTCGCCGTCGCCGCCGACGAGGCCGCCGTGAATACGGAGAATTGAATTGACGACGACTAAATGCGGACAGTTAAAATGGTGTTCAATTATCAAATTAGTTAGCGTAGTCCGCCGAGCTAATAAAATAAAAAAATAATTACAATATTATATTTATACATAAAGGTGGCGACGTCGAATTTTCAACTAAAAGTAAGACAATACTTAAATATCCATGTTTAATAAGTTATTAATAATAGCCGTCTTTGTTCAAACACGTTATCAGCGTCGCCGAGCCGACATCCCCCGCTCGCCGTTTGGCCAGCGGCGGCACAAATGATTTTTCGTCTACAACTGTTATCGGCAACATTCTCGTGCTTCACTATTGTTACAAAAACCGTTTTTTTAATTAATACTATTTTATAAAAACATTTGTAATTCGTTCCATTTTGTTGACTCACGTTGTTCGTCGCCAGATTGTCGACGTTATTTTTTGATGTTCCTGATTTGTGATTATTTTGTTATTAAAAACGTATTTTTGAAATCAGCCACGAGGTTTACGACGCCTTTTTCGTTCTGACAGTTGAAGGTGGTCTTTCTACTCGCGTGTCGTACCATGATGACAAGACTTATTACAACAACAACGGAACGCTGGTAGGTAACGTCGTAAGCGACCACATTAAACACCTAATCAATAATGCAATAATTTTTTCTACACAAGTTTTTATAAACGAATCCAAACCCGTTCTAACCCCCTCAAAAGATCATTCCATCATTACTCTCTCAGGAAATCCTAACCGCAGATTAAAAAGGAAATGGTGCCCGTGACCTTTTAGAAAACTTCAATATCTAATGTCTCATTGTGGTAAAAAAAAAAAAAAAAAAACTAACTAACAATAGCCAAGAGTCACTAATGGGTGGCTCCTTAAACACACCTTTCATGTTATTTTTTTTTATTTTTAATTACTCCCATCGTTATCAGGAGTATCACCAGTAGGCGGCTTCTCCTTCATGTCATCTGACACCAACCTAAATAGTTAGCACTTAAGCTCATTATACATTATTTGTATAGATTGTTTAATTCAAATAAAGTAGAAAAAAAAAAAAAATTACTCCCATCGTATAACCTTATTGTGCTAAATTGTATAGATTGTTTATGTCAAATAAAAAAAAAATATATAAAAAAAACAATAATACAAATTTCTATTTGCTCTGTGTTTAATGTTGTTTAATTCTTTCAGCTTTGTTCACATATTTGGTTAAAACAAAATTGAACTGGTACATACTACATCTACACTAAATTCTTTTTCTCCTTTCAAATTGTTCAGTTGAAATCATAAGGTAAGTATTTATTATGAATAAATATATCAGTAATCGATTAAAATGTATCTATGTGTTGTTTGTCTTTTAGTTATCATTCAAAACCATTCATATTATTTTACAATAATGGAGTTTAGGGATCCTAGTAAAAATAAAGTAGCACGTCGGTCTTTACTTTGGTCTTTATACGATCGCGAAATAAATGGAATGAAAACACGTTTGAACTGTATCAGAGCGACTTACCAAAATGTATATCCCAATTGTACAATTATTAACGTTAAAAGACCCCCTGGTTATCTACGAAAATTCACCCCGGATGGCCGATATCTATTAGGATTTTCTCAAGATCTAAGATCTGTAGAGGTTTTTGATTATTTAGGATGTGCAAAGGCAGCTAACGTGCTGAAGAATATCGAAGAAAATTATATCAGTCAAAATAATGTTAGTGATGTCCGTAACCGAATATTTAAATTGTTATTCAAACTGAAATATCGGATAAAAATTACAACTAAAGAAGAACGATTAAATAGAGTATGTTGTTTATTCACAGATAATGGTTATGTCATAGTAGCATCTGCTTCTCATCTGTCTGATAACCTCAATCCACATTTGGATGATGTGTTTGCTAACAATGAATCCATGACTTATAATCCACAATTTCCTTTAAAAAACTATACCATATATTTAATTAACTTAAACTGTGGTACTTTGAGTGACACTTTACAATTCAAATGCGATAAAATATATTTATCTCATAGTTTAGGTATATACTTGTTAAAAGATACACTTGCAATCTTGTCAGTTCAACATCAAGTTATTCATGTTTATAAGATTATTGATAATCGTTTATGCTTACAAAGACAAATTGGGCGTTTTTGTTTTGATGATGATCATATGATAATTTCCTCAGTGTATACAAATATGAATGATTCAGTGTATAGGCCTTATAAGGAAAACACCATTAATGGATTAAAACATAAATTACTGATATTCTTATATGAAAAAGCTAAAAGAGAAGTTCAAAGAACTGGATCACAAGTTCCTCTTAAACATTTTTATCAGTGTTTTAATGAAGTAAGCTATTATTTTTCTAATAAGTAAAGATTATTGAACCATTAATATAATACTTGTTTACTTTTTTTTTTATAGTTTTTGTCACTACGCATGTGGAAAATGCAATTATTAGGAGAAAATCATGTACTTATCAGATATTCATCAGAAGAAGTAGTTTCACTTAAAATGTATGAACCAAATACACAACTAGGAATCTTTATGATTTACGACATGGCTGCAAATTTGGTAATTTTATATCTATAATCTTTCTTATTAGAAAAATATATGTTCTTTTCAATTTTACATGAAATATCTTATAAAAATTAAATAAGATGAAAATGTACAATAAATGACATGTTTTAATATTAACTTTTTGTTTATTATAATTTTATAAACATTACATTATAAGTTGTAATTACATAACAATGTAGAAATCGTTTTGCTTAATTTTATACCTTTATGAGTAATACATTTTTGCATTATGTAGATTTTGGATGTTTTTGAAAATACATCAAGTGAACTATTAGAAATATTTGAAAATTATAGTGATTGTTTCCGCTATCCATGTGCCAACCCAGAAGGATTTTTGCCTACATCTCCAGTAAACAATGTACATACCTGGTAAATAAATATAATAAATGTAATTTGTATCTCTGTATTAATACATTTTATTTTAAGGGAATCTTATCAAAAGTTCAAAAATGTATTTATAAATGCTAAATTCAGTAATGTGGAGGCAACAAGACATGTTTTATCAAGTTTACCAATAGCAGCCCAATCATACACAAGTACTCCATATTTGGACAAATCTCTATTTAGCTATGATGATGTGTGGGTGTCTGCAATTGACAGACCTATGTCAGTTGGTGAAAACCCAATAAGGTAAAAATTGATATAAAATATAGATCATTTTATTTAAACAAGTTTAAATTATATCTATTTATTATCTGGATCTTATCTTATCTTACAGGTTTTATTCAAGAGAATCTGGAGTACTAAATTTTTCTTTGTATACTAGAGAGTCACGCTTGCCTGAAATGGATTCCTTACACATAATAGTATTTACATTTCACCCCACAGATCCTTTTGCTATAAGTCTACAAATGGAGAATTTTGAGTATATTGTTAATTTTCATATAAGAAAAGTTTATATGCCCCAATAATAAAAATTAGAAAAACCAACCTAACAGAAATAATTCAGACCTTTCACCAACAATTATAAAAAGCTAAGTTGATTCAACCTGATATTTTAATATTAGAGATTCTGCTGTTCAAAAATTTGATTTAGTACTTGATTGTCCTGTTATATGGGAGGACAGCATTTTGAACATTTTAGAAGTAAAATATTGAAACTGAAACTATGATTCATGTCTCAACACAGAAAATGGTTTAATCTAAGAATCAACAATTTTTTTTATAGCTAATAATCAAAGGTCATAGGTAGCTGTTAGATAAAAATTAACTATAACATTTAATAGTTTTATATGTCAGCAACCTAGTGTTGAACATAATAAAAGCACAAATAATATTATTTAAATAGTTTTAGTAAATTTATGTAATGAAATGATAGAAGCTGGCCATCCATTAGTTGAACATATTTTTGTCCAGATAATATATTGACATTTGGTAATAAGTTAACTGATTTTTGGCCAATTATATTAAGTGTACCAAATATTGATACACTTGATAAAAGTACTTTGTACTACTTGAAATAATGTACCATTACCATAAACAAATAGTATATTACAAAAGTTATGTGTACTCTTAATTATTTTTCTACATTTAAGGAGTTCAGAAAGTGTTTTATTTTATAACTAAGTAAAAGCCAATCACAAAATAGTTTATTGGAAACCATTAACAATTGTTTGTTTGATTAACTACTGTTAATGAATTCTTAAACAATAGTTAACAACAATATAGAAAACCAATCTCAGTATTTTTCAAAATCGTGACTGTTTATTGTTTTAGGAAAATTAATGACTTCATCTATTAAAAATTCTAAATTAAATATATATTTATTTATTGTAGATTTTTGCAATATCCAATATCATGGATATTGATACATAGGATATTTTATACTTCTTATATCTGAGAATTAATATCTAGTATTATATATTAATATTATCAAGTTTGTATATCTAAAATTGTTTATCAATAATGAAATAAATTAGTAATATCTGAAGATTATCTTAAGTAAAATATTTATTTTATATAACTTTTTATTGTGTGAATATGGATATCCTGATAATTTAATTTAATTTGTTCGCATATGCATATGTGATATCTAAAAATGTATTAATATTATCTATTTTATGTAAAAATAATATTATTTGTGCATATATACAACACATCTGTTATCTATAGTTGTCAGGTCAGTTCTGTGAGGTTATTATGTTATTTTATATTGTTTTTATTCTATCAAACCTAATGTTTTTAATCTAAGTTTTAATTTTAGTTTTACGGCATTTCTAGAATAGATAATTCTCAATTAATATGTATAAATTAATAAACCTTTCGTATCCCAAGAACTAAATTTTTTCATATCCTATTCTATACCTTCCTAACAAGACTGTTCTTATATCAGTGTGTCTATTTTCGCCTTTTATATTAGCGCACTAAAATATTACGACCTATTTAGCAAAAGATTATTATATTATATATATATATATATATCAATTTCATATCTTTAATAAAGCCAACCAAATGTATAGACAAATATGAGATATATAATATATGTCTTATGAACCATAAACCTAAATCCCTTGGATATCAAGAATCATTTATCAGATTATATTTAATATATATATATATATATACTATTGTCTATCCACTGAAAATAAATTGCATCTTAACAAATATCTTTGGAATTTTAACTTTACAATATTCATGAAATGCATATCCAATATATATATAAATTTAAATATTTTTTAGATATGCCTTTGCCAATATACTATTGATATCTCAGTTTTTTTCTATATATAGATAATTTGAATATATGTAAAATATAGTGGAAACCATAAAATAAAATTTTTTTAACAAATAAAATATTTGCTTTTTACCATCAATATTGTATTGTAAAATTATTGTAGTTAAGTATATTATTATTATATTTGTATATCTACATTTTCTCATTTTATGATAATATAACAATATGTACATTAAATTGTCATACTGACATTAGGTATATATATGTAAAAAAAAAAAATATTTATTTTATGTAAAATAGAATATAATAAAAATATAGATGCAATCTGTAGAATGTGCATAATCCATAAAGTATACCAAAAAGGAATTCACATAAAAACAAATAACTGTACTGCAGTATGATGTTCCGGAATCGCATAATTTTGTAAGCTAGCAAATACAATTGGAAAATTATTTTACTGTAAGTAAAATGTAACTTTGTTAGCTATCAATGTAACTTTCTTTTCCTTGCTTGACCCGAGTTTAGCACTTTACTAATAGTAACTCTACTTTTACATGTATTTTAAAAGATCATTTTTACTTAATAATAAATTATTTTAAAATCTATTTATTTTTTCATTATGACAATTCAAATTTGTCGAATGTTTTTAAATAATAATAGTTAAATCCAATATGAAATAAATTGTTTTTAATTCATTTTTGTATCATATTCTAAATCTTTATGTAATATGGTAATAATTTTCTGGTTATGAGTAGTGCAGTCAAAGGAACTTATCTGATTTTATGAAAATCATTCTGTACAAGTCTCTACACTTTGAGTATAGTGGTCAAAGAGTCTAAAAAGAGTTACAAAGATCCAAAGATATTGGTTATTCATTAAATTTGTATACAGGCCTTCAATAAAATATCAAATTTTCTAAAAGAAACTAATTGTGTCCTGTTAACAACAGCTTAGCAGGTACTATGTGAAACTCCATCTTTTGATGTAATATAAATCGTATTTTTTGTTTTAAGTTAATTTTATTAAAAAAATTATTCACATAAAAGTTTTGTTTACATAAAAAAAAAAAATACTGATATAGACATAAAAACAACCTTTGTATAATATATGTCTCTCTATATACAATTTTTATTCATATCCTCTTTAGGTAACAGTTTGTAATATTATTATCATGTTAACTAATTTGTATAAACAGTTATTTGATCAAATATTTATAATGTTTTGGTCTGTTTTATTTTTTTAGGTACAGCCAGAGAGCCTATATAATAAGAGAGTGCTAAACAAGAGTGTTTTAACTAATATTGTCCAAACATCAAAAAAAGATTTTTTTTACATATATGAAAAATATTATGTCAGGTTTTTTTTTTCAATACAATAATATTATTTATTACCCCTAACAACAATTGTCAATGTTTATTGTTTAAGAAATAATTACATATCTATTTAAAATATAATGTTTAATATCCAACCTAACATCACTTATGTTATATTGAAAATTTGACATTTAAAAAGGTATTCAGTAATATGAAATTCATTTTTTTAATGTTTTTTTAATTAACCTTAAAATTTGTTTGATTATTCTGCCAATGAATTACTCACATAAGCATTATAATATTCTATAAATATTTACTCAGGTATTAACTAAGTTGTGTATTATAGTCGGGTGAATGAAAAGTGGCCGCTGATGCCCATGTTGTTATCAATCGCGCTTTACGTGATTTACTTTGAGAACCCATGGCTTATCGAAAAAAAAAAATTGCCAGCAGCCACTTTTCATTCACCTGACTATAGTTGAACTAATAGTAGACCTGGTAATTGCATTGTAGAAATTTATTAGTTTTATATAAAAAGATTTTAACTTGTTAAAAAATATAATATTGTTTATCAAAAGCATATATATTATAATTAGGATTACCAGGTGTAATGCTTTACCATTTCTTGTTAAAGTATGAATTAGTTTTATTGATTAGAATGGTTAGGTTAAACAATTACCTACTTATTTTAGGAATGAAACTATGGGGGCAGAAGTGTGACCCATACTTAATTGTGGTAATCTCATAAAATAATTAGTCTTACATAACATTTGCTTTTTTTTTTAGTTCTGTAAGGTGCTTTCTGAGTACATTGTGCTGATTACCTTAACACTTGATTTGCCAATTGTATTTTAATTATTGTTATACTTTTTATGAACCTATTTTAGTATCATATATTTGCTAAGTTATACTATTACAATAATAATAATAACAAAAAAGTTTACTATTACAATAGTATTATATTATTAATTTTTTCCATGATATTCCTACTACAGAATTATTATGGAAAAACAAGTTATCATATGAAAAGGTTTTCACAAAGACCTTCAATAAATAAATGTTCGAGATGTGTGTTGAAAGAACCAAATTGCTGATTACGTTTGTTGTCTTATCTCGTTGAAGCGGACGCCATTATTTGATAGTACAGTAAAGCTGCCGAAATTTCAAAGCACGTTTAGAACTTTATGTGGCCTAGTTTTGTTCGATAGCACTACCCAATAATTATAAAACGGAATAACCGAAAGTTTTTACGTAGAATTACAAAAGTCACGAGGCTATTTGTACATTTATTTGATACCTAGTGAATTTTTATATTAATTAGTTTATCAATTTTTCTTAAATAATTTTCGTTAGAATTGCCTATACGGGACTCCTTAACTAAGAGTATCAAATCACTGCGCAAATTATCACGGTTAAACTAAAGAGTAAGATATCAAAAAACTTTACTGCAAACGTAAATCGTGTCATTAAGAAAGAAATTGTTATAAAACGAAAGTAACAAGATTTAAATAGAAGACAAATTTTCTAAACTGTACAATGCATTTTTTAAAATAGCTGTAACTTTTTTGTATGAATCTTTAGAAAAAAAAAAAATTATTGGTCGCTGCAAAATAGAGGTAACCATTAAATTTCTTATCAAATATAGTTATCTGACCGTACTATCATTGTTTAGAAGGACGATTTTTGTTGTTGTGTATCTAAATTCATGCACCAATATTTTTTTCAGTACTACTAGATTCGATTAAAATTACCCGTATTAAAAGTAAACGTCTAACGTACTGAACATGACGACAGTAATTATGCATGTATACTGTTGTTTTCATTGTCTCAATGTATTGGAGAACGATGTTCCAGAAACGCATAATCTTGTAAGCTAAATACAATTGGAATATTATTCTACTGTAAGTAGAATGTCCCTTTGTTACCTATCAATGTAAGTTTCTCTTTCTAGCTTGACCCTAGTTCAATCACTTAGTAACCTAATTTTAAAATATCAGGGTCAAACTCATTTGTTTTTTTTTTGTCATATAGACGCGTAGGTACATTAACCTAAACCTTTAATTCCGTCTTGTCCAAATTATAAACCGTGGATCAAATATTACGGAAGGCAATGAATACTACCCACCTACTACTAGGTAAGATATTATAATTTTCTACTTAAAATAATTATGAATTACTGAATAGACAAAAGTGATAGAATTTTTTATAGACATTTATACAAGTACAAGTAGTGACATGGTTCAATAGAACACAACAACATCACAATAATATTTCATTTACCTTATCTTATGTATTCTGTTTGATGTAAATATACATATCTAAATCAACACTTTTTAGGCTAAAGTTTATTTTTTTAACAATAGATACATACTATAATATTACAATAATTTAATCATTATTTATTTATTTATTTGCAATTAACAGGGGGTGCCTTTGAAATACAAAATAATGAATTAATTTAAAATATAAGCAACAATACAAAATTATCTTGATGAAAGATAATATAATTATCTTAATTATATTATAATAATAATAATAATAATAATAATAATAGGTTTATATAATTATTAATATTTAGGTACTTACAAAAACAAATTATATAATTTCTAGTATTATTTCTAATTTTAATAAAAACAATTCAGTACCCAGTTCCTTTAATATTTCTTTTTTTCTTTTTACAGGTGACACCAAGATAAGTGAATAATTATCAAAGGATGTTACCAAACCAAATTTTTACACAATATATATATATACTGTAACATGGCCTTACATATATCCGGAATAGATGGTTACGTATTTAGTAAGAATTTGTCTCATGCTCAGGCGCATGATCTGGTTAAAGAAAACCGAGAACAGGAGATCATAGAAAGCAACCAGGAACTAGCTAATGGAAAGCACTCTCTGCCACTCTCTCATACCAGGTAATTAATTAAAGTTATATGTAAACATAATGTAAGCACTTTACTAATGATAACTCTACTTTTACATGTATTTTAAAAAATCATTTTTACTTAATAATAAATTATATTAAAATCTATTTTTTTTTTCATAATGACAATTCAAATTTGTCAAATGTTTTTAAATAATAATATTTAAATCCAATATGAAATAAATTATTTTTAATTCAATTTTTGGATCATATTCCCAATCTTTATGTAATATGGTAATAATTTTCTGGTTATGATTAGTGCAGTCATAGGGAACTTATCTGATTTTCTGAAAGTCATTCTTTACATGCTCTACACTTAGAGTAATGTAGTCAAATTTGAAGTCTTACAAAGATCCCAAGATACTGGTTTTGCATTAAATTTGTATACAGACCTTCAATAAAACATCTAATTTTCAAAGAGAAACTAATGGTGTCCAGCTAACAATAGCTCTGCATGTACAATGTGAACCTCTATCTTTTTACATAACATAAATGGTATTTTTGGATAATTATATTAGTGAAATAATTCACATAGATGTTTTGTAAAATACAAAAAAAATAAAAATATATACTGCCATAGACATAAAAACAGCTCTTTTACAATGTATGATGTGTACCTATATTCAATTTTTATTCATATGCCATATAGGTAGTTTGTAATATTATTATTATGTTAACTAATTTCTATAAAATGTTCGATGATCAAATATTCATAATCTTTTTCTCAGTTTGGTTTTTTGGGTTTACTCAGAGAGCCTATATTATTAAGATATTGTCCAACTGACTAATGTGTTCCTGTAAATTATAATATACTATTATGGGTGAAATTATACTATATCTTAATGCTAAACAATTGAGTGTCATAAATAATATTGTCCAAACATCAAAAAAAAAAAATTTTTTTTACATATATGGGATATATTGTGACAGTTTTTTTTTCAATACATTAATAATATGATTTATTACCCCTAACAACAATTGTCAATGTTTGTTGTTTAAGAAATATTTACATCACTTGTGTAATGAAAATTTTACATTTAAAAAGGTATTATTATTATTATTATTCAGTAATACTAAATTAATTTTTTTTAATGCCTAAAATAATTTGTTTGCATATTCTGCCAAGTAATTACTCACATAAGCATTATATATTCTATAAATATTTACTCAGGTATTAACTAAGCTGTTTATTAGATAAACTAAGAGTAGACCTGGTAATTGAAATGTAGAAAATAATTAGTTCTATATAAAAATATTAACTTGTTAAAAAATATAATTATTGTTTATCATAAGCTTATATATTATAGTTATGATCACCTGTGTGTAATGCTTTACCAATTTTTGTTGAAGTATAAATTAATTTTATTGATTAGATAGGTTTGGTTAAACAATGACTCACTTCTCTTTGGAAGGAAAATATGGGGGGTTAAAATATGACCCTTTCTTTATTGTGGTAATCTCCACAAAATATAATTATTCTTACATAATATTTGCTTTTCTTTTTAGTTTTTTGAATTGCTTTCTGATTACAATGTGCAAATTACCTTAACACTTGACTTTGCTAATTGTATTTTAATTATTTGTTTTACTTTTTTGAACTAATTTTAGTAAATGATATAATAAATAAATAATAAATGTATATAAATAAATATATATAAATAATATATATAATAATAAATATATATAAATAATAAAATTTAATAATGAATGTGGTATATAAATACTCTCCACTTGTTTTCCATTGACAATTTTTTATTGTATGTATAATAATAATCAAAAGATACTCAATATAATAATTATAAGAATAACTTAACACAGCTATTATGATTTTGTAATTTGTGATTTATATTTCATTCTTATGTCCACCTTCTATATGTTATTTCTTATTTATGTTTAAAAATATTTCTGTAACATGATGATGGCCATTAAACATTTGGTTGTAACTATTTATTATTATTATAATCATAATTAGTTAAATTCTAATTTTATATATTTAGCAGTGTTAAATTTCCACAATCATTTAATTCTGTTCTACTTAAATTAATGTTTTTTTTTCTTTGGCTTCATAGCAAATTCTAGCAATTATTCATAATATAATATTGTTTCCATATTATATAATAATATAAAATAATCTGTTGCTATAAATTAAACACCTAATCAATAATGATTATACTCAGTTTCACAACAAAATATAAAATATCTTAAACAATAATACAATAATTTTAATAATAATTTTTTCTACACACGTTTTTATAAACGACTCCAAAACCATTCTAACCTCCTCAAATGATCTTTCATCCTTACTCTCCTAGGAAATCCTAACCGCAGATTAAAAAGGAAATGGTGCCGTGATCTTTTACAAAACTTCAATATCTAATGTCTTATTGTGGTAAAAAAAAAAAAAAAAACAACTAACTAACTAATCAATAGCCAAGAGTCACTAATGGGTGACTGCTTAAACACACCTTTCATGTTATTTTTTTTTTTTAATTACTCCCATCGTATAAGCTTATTGTGCTAAATTGTATAGATTGTTTGAGTCAAATAAAAAAAAAAATATAAAAAAAACAATAATACAAATTTCTATTTGCTCTGTGTTTAATGTTGTTTAATTCTTTCAGCTTTGTTCACATATTTGGTTAAAACAAAATTGAACTGGTACATACAACATCTACACTAAATTCTTTTTGTCCTGTCAAATTGTTCAGTTGAAATCATAAGGTATGTATTTATTATGAACAAATATATCAGTAATCGATTAAAATGTATCTATGTGTTGTTTGTCTTTTAGTTATCATTTAAAACCATTCATATTATTTTACAATAATGGAGTTTAGGGATCCTAGTAAAAATAAAGTAGCACGTCGGTCTTTACTTTGGTCTTTATACGATCGCGAAATAAATGGAATGAAGACACGTTTGAACTGTATCAGAGCGACTTACCAAAATGTATATCCCAATTGTACAATTATTAACGTTGAAAGACCCCCTGGTTATCTACGAAAATTCACCCCGGATGGCCGTTATCTAATAGGATTTTCTCAAGATCTAAGATCTGTAGAGGTTTTTGATTATTTAGGATGTGCAAAGGCAGCTGACTTGCTGAGGAATATCGAAGAAGATTATATCAGTCAAAATAATGTTAGTGATGTCCGTAACCGAATATTTAAATTGTTATTCAAACTGAAATATCGGATAAAAATTACAACTAAAGAAGAACTGTTGAATAGAGTATGTTGTTTATTTACAGATAATGGTTATGTCATAGTAGCATCTGCTTCTCATCTGTCTGATAGCCTAAATCCACATTTGGATAATGTGTTTGCTAACAATGAATCCATGACTTATAATCCACAATTTCCTTTAAAAAACTATACTATATATTTAGTTAACTTAAACTGTGGTACTTTGAGTGACTCTATACAATTCAAATGCGATAAAATATATTTATGTCATAGTTTAGGTGTATACTTGTTAAAAGATACACTTGCAATCTTGTCAGTTCAGCATCAAGTAATTCATGTTTATAAGATTGTTGATAATCGTTTATGCTTACAAAGACAAATTGGGCGTTTTTGTTTTGATGATGATCATATGTTGATTTCCTCAGTATTTACAAATATGAATGATTCAGTATATAGGCCTGATAATGAAAACACCATTAATGGATTAAAACATAAATTACTGATATTCTTATATGAAAAAGCTAAAAGAGAAGTTCAGAGATCTGGATCACAAGTTCCTCTTAAACATTTTTATCAGTGTTTTAATCAAGTAAGCTATTATTTTTCTATTAAGTAAAGATTATTGAACCATTAATATAATACTTGTATACTTTTATTTAATAGTATTTGTCACTACGCATGTGGAAAATGCAATTATTAGGAGAAAATCATCTACTAATCAGATATTCATCAGAAGAAGTAGTTTCTCTTAAAATGTATGAACCAAATACACAAATAGGAATCTTTATGATTTACGACATGGCTGCTAATATGGTAATTTTATATCTAATCAAATTATTCTTATTAGAAAAATATAAGTTCTTTTCAATTTTACATGAAATATCTTATAAAAATTAAATAAGATGAAAATGTACAATAAATGACATGTTTTAATATTAACTTTTTGTTTATTATAATTTTATAAACATTACATTATAAGTTGTAATTACATAACAATGTAGAAATCGTTTTGTTTAATTTTATACCTTTATGAGTAATACATGTTTACATTATGTAGATTTTGGATGTTTTTGAAAACACATCTAATGAACTATTAGAAATATTTGAAAATTATAGTGATTGTTTCCGCTATCCATGTGCCAGCCCAGAAGGATTTTTGCCTACATCTCCAGTAAACAACATACATACCTGGTAAATAAATATAATAAATGTAATTTATATTTGTGTATTAATACATTTGATTTTAAGGGAATCTTATCAAAAGTTTAAAAATGGAATTATAAAAGCTAAATTCAATGATGTGGACGCAACAAGACATGTTTTATCAAGTTTACCAATAGCAGCCCAATCATACACAAGTACTCCATATTTGGACAAATCTCTATTTAGTTATGATGACGTGTGGGTATCTGCAATTGACAGACCTATGTCAGTTGGTGAAAACCCAATAAGGTAAAAAATAATATAAAATATAGATCATTTTATTTAAACAAGTTTAAATTATATCTATTTATTATCTGGATCTTATCTTATCTTACAGGTTTTATTCAAGAGAATCTGGATTACTAAATTTTTCTTTGTATACTAAAGAGTCACACTTGCCTGAAATAGATTCCTTACACATAATAGTATTTACATTTCATCCCACAGATCCTTTTGCTATAAGTCTACAAATGGAGAATTTTGAGTATATTGTTAATTTTCATTTAAGAAAAGTTTTTATGCCCCAATAATACAAATTAGAATAACCAACCTAACAGAAATAATTCAGACCTTTGACCAACAATTACAAAAAGCTTAGTTGATTCAACCTGATATTTTAATATTAGAGATTCTGCTGTTCAAAAATTTGATTTAGTACTTGATTGTCCTGTTATATGGGAGGACAGCATTTTGAACATTTTAGAAGTAAAATATTGAAACTGAAACTATGATTCATGTCTCAACACAGAAAATGGTTTAATCTAAGAATCAACAATTTTTTTTATAACTAATAATCAAAGGTCATGGGTAGCTGTTAGATTAAATTTAACTATAACATTTAATAGTTTTATATGTCAGCAACCTAGTGTTGAACATAATAAAAGCACAAATAATATTATTCAGATAGTTTTAGTCAATTTTTGTAAGGAAATGGTAGAAGCTGGCCATCCATTAGTTGAACATATTTTTGTCCAGATAATATATTGACATTTGGTAATAAGTTAACTGATTTTTGGCCAATTATATTAAGTGTACCAAATATTGATACACTTGATAAATTTACCTTGTACTATTAATTATTATTAACTATTTTTCTACATTTAAGGAGTTCAGATAGTGTTTTATCTCATAACTAAATAAAAACCATTCACAAAATAGTTTATTGAAAACCATTAACAATTATTTGTTTGATTAACTACTGTTATTGAATTCTTAAACAAAAAATAACAACAATATAGAAAACCAATCTGAGTTTTTACCAAATTCGTGACTTTGTGTTTAATTTTTTTTAGGAAAAATAATGACTTCATCTATTAAAAATTCTAAATTAAATATATAATTATTTATAGTAGATTTTTGCAATATCCAATATCATGGATATTGATACATAGGATATTAATTTTATACTTCTTATATCTTCGAATATCTAAAATTGTTTATCAATAATGAAATAAATTAGTAATATCTGAAGATTATCCTCAGTAGAATATTTATTTTATATAACTTTTTATTGTGTGAATATGGATATCCTGATAATTTAATTTAATCTGTTCGCATATGCATATGTGATATTTAAAAATGTATTAATATTATCTATTTTATGTAAAAATAATATTATTTGTGCATATTATACAACAGACACCTCTTATCTATAGTTGACTACATGAATTTTATTATAGTTTTCGGGTCAGTTCTGTGAGGTTATTATGTTATTTTATATAATTTTATTCTATCAAAATCTCGATATTTTTAATCTAAGTTATAATTTTAGATTTATTGCATGTCTACAATAGATAATCCTCAATTAATATGTGTAATAAATTTTTCGTATCCCATGAACTAAATTTTTTCATATCCCATTCTATACCTTCCCAACAAGACTGTTCTTATATCAATGTGTCTATTTTCGACTTTTAAAATATTTCGACCTATATAGAAAAAAAATATTATATATATATCAATTTAATATCTTACCTAATCAGTATATTCACTGAAAATAAATAGACATCTTAACAAATATCTTAGGAATTTTAACTTTACAATATTCATGAAATGCATATCCAATATATATATACATTTAAATATTTTTTAGATATGCTTTTAACATATTTTACTATTGATATCTCAGGTCTTTTTCTATACATAGATAATTTGAATATCTGAAAATATAGTGGAATACCATAAAATATAATTTTTTTATCAAATAAAATATTTGCTTTTTACCATCAATATTGTATTGTAAAATTATTGTAGTTAAGTATATTATTATTATATTTGTATATCTACTTTTTCTCATTATATAATAATATAACAATATGTAAATTAAGTTGTCATACTGACATTAGGTATATATATGTAAAAAAAAAATATTTATTCTATGTAAAATAAAATAAAATAAAAATATAGATGCAATCTGTAGAATGTGCATCATCCATAAAGTATACTGCAAAGGAAATCACATAAAAACAAATAACTGTACTGCAGTATGATGTTCCGGAATCGCATAATTTTGTAAGCTAGCAAATACAAATGGAAAATTATTTTACTGTAAGTAAAATGTAGCTTTGTTAACTATCAATGTAACTTTCTTTTCCTCGCTTGACCCGAGTTTAGTCAATTAGTAACAGAATTTAAAATGCCAGGTTAAACTCATTTGTTTTTTTTTTTTTTTTTTTTTGGAATATGGACGCATAGGTATAAAATGGCTGTTAGAAAACCTTTAATTCCATCTAGTCCAAATTGTAATCCGTGGAACAAATATTACGGAAGACAAAGAATACTACCCACCTACTACTAGGTAAGAAATTATACTTTTCTACATCAAATAATTATGAATTACTGAATAGACAAAAGTTATAGAATTTTTTTATAGACATTTATACAAGTACATGTACTGACATGGTTTCAATATAACACAACTATATCACAATAATATTTAATTTACCACTTATGTAGACTGCTCGATATTAAAATAAATATGTAAATTAATAAATATTACACTAACATTTACATTTTAACAATAGATACCTACTATAATATTACAATAATATATTTTATTACCATACATTTCTTGTCTTCCATTTAAAACAGATTTGATGATTATTAGTATATATTTGTTTAGTAGTTCTAAGCTTCTATTATATTTATAATTAATTCTCTATTTATTTATTTACAATTAACAAATGGTGGCTTTGGAATACAAAATAGTGAATTAATTTAAAATATAAGCTACAATGAAAAATTACTAGATGAAAGGTTTACATAATAATTAATCTATATCTACTTACCAAAACAAATGATTTAATTTCTAGTATTATTTCTAATTTTAAAAAAAAAACAATTCAGTACATAGTTCCTTAAATATTTCTTTTTTTCTTTTTACAGGTGACATCAATATAAGTGAATGATCATCAAAGGGTGTTTTTAAATCAAATTATTACACAATATATATATATAGTAACATGCCCTTACATATATCCGGAATAGATGGTTAAAGCAGTCAGCAAGAATTTGTCTCATGCCTAGGCACAAGATATGGTTAAAGAAAAATGAAACCAGGAGACTACAGAAAGCGACCAGGAACTAGCTAATGGTGAGCATACTCTGCAACTCTCTCACACCAGGTTATTAACTAAAGTTATATGTAAAATAATGGTAGCACTTCACCAATGGTAACTCTGCCCTTACATGTATATGAATAGAACATTTTTACTTAATAAATTATTTTAAAATCTATTTTTTTTTTCTTTATGACAATTAAAATTTTTCAAATGTTTTTAAATAACAATATTTAAATCCAATATGAAATAAATTGTTTTTAATTCATTTTTGTATCAGATGCCAAATTTTTATGTAATATGGTAATTATTTTCTGGTTATGAGTAGTGCAGTCATAGGGAACTTATCTGATTTTATGAAAGTCATTCTGTACAAGGCTCTACACTTAAAGTATTGTGATCAAAGAGTCTAAAAAGAGTCTTACAAAGATCCAAAGATATTGGTTATTCATTAAATTTGTAGACAGGCCTTCAATAAAATATCAAATTTTCTAAAAGAAACTAATAGTGTCCTGCTAACAACAGCTCAGCAGGTACTATGTGAAACTCCATCTTTTGATGTAATATAAATAGTATTTTTTGTTTTAAGTTATTTTTATTAAAAAAATTATTCACATAAAAGTTTTGATTACATAAAAAAAAAAAAAAAAAATACTGATATAGACATAAAAACAACCTTTGTATAATATATGTCTCTCTATATAGGATTTTTATTCATATCCTATATAGGTAACATTTTTCTAATATTATTATCATGTTAACTAATTTGTATAAACAGTTATTTGATCAAATATTCATAATGTTTTGCTCTGTTTTATTTTTTTAGGTACAGCCAGAGAGCCTATATAATAAGAGATTGCTATACAAGAATGTCTTAACTAATATTATTTATACATAAAATAAATTATTTAAACTAAAAATATTTTAACTTGTTTAAATATAATATTATTTATCTTAAGCTTATATATTATAATTATGATTACCTGTGTGAAATGCTATACCAATTCTTATTGAAGTATGAATTAGTTTTATTGATTAGATAGGTTAGGTTAAACAATGGCTCATCTACTTCTCTTAGGAAGGAAAGTATTGGTGTTAAAATATGACCCATTCTTTATTGTGGTATTATCTACAAAATATAATTAGTCTTACATAATATTTGCTTTTCTTTTTAGTTTTTTGAAATGCTTTCTGATTACAATGTGCTGATTACTTTAACACTTGATTTTGCTATTTGTATTTTAATTATTTGTTTTACTTTTTTGAACTAATTTTAGTACTATAAATGTGGTATATAAATACTCTCCACATGTTTTCCATTAACAATTTTTTATTGTATAATAATAATCAGAAGATACTCAATATAATAATTATAAGAATAACTAAACACAGCTATTATGGTTTTTTAATTTATCATTTATATTTCATTCTTATGTCCACCTTTTATATGATATTTCTTATTTATGTATAAAAAATATTTATGTAACTTGATGATGGCCATTTAGTTGTAACTATTTATTATTAATATAATCATAATTAGTTAAACTTTAATATTATATATTTAGCAGTGTCAATTTTCCATAGTCATTAAATTCTGTACTACTTGAATTAATGTTTTTTTTTTCTTTGGCTTCATAGCAAATCCTAGCAACTAATCATAATATAATATTTTTTCCATGTTATATAATAATAAAACATAACCTGACGCTATCAATAGAACAACTGGTATAAAACAGTATTGTCAACAAGTATATACTACTATCTTTACAATTATTTTTAATTATTTAATACAAATATACCTTAATAATTACCCGATCAACTGACAAACCAGTTTATACAATGTACAAGTTTACATCTATAATGTATGTTTAAAAAACACTATTAAACATTACCAAAGGTACTTAATAATTTTACAAAAGTCTAGTGCTATTAATATTTATGTAATAATAAATAATAAAATATAATGTACTAAATTAAATTCTCATTTATTTTATCAATTCAAAATTAATGAAAAGATCAAAAAATTGTTAAATAGTAATTTATTAGAATTTATCTGTTTATTGATGCAGTGATACATAATATATCTGCTAAATGCCTCATAGATATGATAATGTTATGAACTTCTTGAAAAATATAATATTATCTACCATTAGGTCCTATATTATTATGATTACCTGTATCTATTGCTCTTCAATTTGTTTTTAGAATATAAATTTCTTTTAATAATTTGATAGGTTAATTAATTGAACAATAATTCACCTATGTATTTTGGGTAAGAAACTATGAGGGCAGGAATGTGACTTGTACTATATTGTGTATAAATTAATCTCCACAAAAAATAATTGGCTATATAATTTTTGCTTTTTCATTTTGAAATATATATACATTGAATATCCTGATTGATTACTATGCTAGTTCATATTTATATTTTGTACTTCAACCACACAATTATGTAATACCAAATTTACTCTGATAAATTCACAAAACCCTAGTGAAAATAATATATAAAATAATAATAAAGAAAATATAAAATTCACAAATTAAATAATCTAATTTAATATTTTGTTCATAAAGAAACTTGCATAACAATAAAATATTACACAATGTAGATAAAAAAATATTACCCACTTCATGAATAGGTTGTCTATGTAGTGTAACATAACATAATTTTCTCTAAATGGAAACATTTCATGATATAAGCTTTTTCACTAATTGGATGTGACATATATAAATATTATTATAATTTTTTGAATGAGTTGATTTTACTTTTTTTGTGTTTTTTGTCTGTATGTATCAAAATATTTTGTCTAATAGGAATAATATAGTTTTGTGTGTATTATAATATTATTAATAATAAAAGTATAAAAATTAATTTTAAAAAACACCTCTGGCAATTTAGCATGTATCAATAATTTAAATTATATGAGTAAGAAAGAAACTTAATATCTCTTAAAAAGTAATTTTTATTAACAATAAAAAAAAATTTAATTTTTTAATCTGCTTCGTTGTTTTATGTAGTGGTTGCGGTAGTGGTGGGGGGGGGCTATAAACAGCGATAGAACAAACGATAAAATTTTCGGAACAAACTACAGCCCCGGTCCAGTTCTAAAATTGGACATCGAAATCGTACCGGGCGAAGTACCTGACGGATTGATATGGACATTCGGTACCAGGAGTGCATGCCAAGAATCGCTGGCGTTAGCCGTCTCTCCGCCACCACCGCTCATCGACCAAGACGCCGCTGCACGACTGCACTCGGTCGGCTGACACGGGCAATACTACCGACCACCATCTTACACGCACTCCTGATTACGAACACCACTTTTTAGGTTTTTAACACCGCCGTATCACGCGCTATTTCTTTGTAACGATTGATGGACCTCAGAATTGTTTTTTGATCGCATCGATTTATCGTTGCTTATGGCAAAATTAATTAAATTACCCAATCCGAAGTCTTTCATAATTGTCCACCAACAACAGTGACCTACTATCATAACGCGAAATATAACAAGCCTTTTTTTTGTACTATTGAGAAAAATCAAACCAAACTCGTGATTATTGTAGTCGTATTGTGATTAACGTGTGTTAGTCCGTATAGCAAAATATAATTTTTTTTTTTTTTTTATGATATCCTGTCATAATGTTTTATATAATGTGGCCTCGAAAGCATTAAAAAAAAAAAATATATATATATATGTATATACTCGAAGAAATTAACAATTGAATCGTAGTATTCTGTAATTAAATTAATATATGTCACAATTCTCTTTGTTGGAATAGTTTATTATGTGTTACAATTTTCATTTTGAGTCACAACAATGTTAGAGTATATATTAATTAATTATTTTTCTGTCTAATCTTCTAATAAACAGTAATCGAATAAGTAATGATATATTTATAAATAAATAATAAAATAATATAAAAGAGTAATAAGATTCCACAGTCATACAATATAAACTAAAACACAACCAGTACGATGGAATACTGAGACAAGAAAAGCTGAAATAGTTTAAATCAAGGATTAGACAACAATAGCTATTATTTACAAAAATACAACAAGAAAATGAAACAGCTGTACATGCTACCTTGGTATTGTATGTGTTAAAAGCCGAACATTCAAAACCTGATTTTATAAGAACTTTTTAGATTTAAACTGCTGTAATTAATTGTTTTTTAAAACATTTCATTATCTCGAAATATAGTTTCTGAAAGAATAACTTATCTAGCGCTTGCAACTTGAATAATCAAATTAAAATTAATATACCTAGATTTGAGTTTTTTTTTTTAAAAACGCTTGAGATCAAAAAATTGATCTCTATACCATTATTTTCCATATAGTGTAGAAAAACGTAATTTTCACTAAATGGATACAATTTATGAAATAAGCTATTTTACCAAGTGGATGCGACATATATAAATATTATAACAATATTTTACTTCACTGGTTGTACACACTGTTATATGCTTTAGTTGTAATAATTGTATTGATACTAATTTGTTCTGTATGTGATAATATACTAAGACCTACTAAGAATAAGTAATCAGTTGTTCATAATTGTTTTCAATATTTTTTTTAATTTTATTTTTATACTATTTCTGTACTATAATTGTACAT
The DNA here is from genome assembly GCA_956483605.1 of Tuberolachnus salignus. Classification (NCBI taxonomy): domain Eukaryota; kingdom Metazoa; phylum Arthropoda; class Insecta; order Hemiptera; family Aphididae; genus Tuberolachnus; species Tuberolachnus salignus. Next base: position 20,200,941 of record OY101431.1, on the reverse strand, counting down.
TACTATTGCTTTCTTGTCATATGCAACTTGAGCAATGCCCCCCGAAAAAAAAAAATATTTTGGGATTGTCAAAGACTTATATATTGTAGTTTACTGATTCTCAAAACAATAAAAAAAAAAATTATAATTAAAAAAAAAGAAATTCAAAAAAATATTTTGTTGTTAAATATAATATGTATTGCAACAACATATTATGTACAATCGATGGTTTTAATGTTCTAAAGCTCTGCTTGTTAAAATATATTATTATTAAAACAGTAAAGCGGACACCAAAATTGATTAAATATAGGTAAGTCAAAATGTTCAGATTTAAATTATTAAAACATTTTTAATTCTATAGTTTCTCTACTAGTATAATAATATGTCGTTTGAAATAAAAATGTAATTATATTTTACTTGAAATTGTAAAATAATAAAAACTTTAATATTTTTCTAAGTTCTATAGTTTAGAAAATTACATTCCTATGTGAGTATATTGTTCACCTAATTATAAAAGGTAAATATTAATTATTTCACTGCCACGACAGTAAAAATGTATTCAATATTCAGAGATATCATATTTGAAAAGACTTTTAGTATTCAATGTTTTGGCCATAAATAATCTTATTTCATTCACGTTTTTTTGAACCACGGTATTTTACAGTGGTCATAATTTTCAATTTTTCCCAAGTGTTTAAACGTGCGGGTGCATAGATTCCAATTGGAACAAAGCATGTGTTGATTTTACAAATTATTTATTTTCTGTGTGTGTGTGTGTGTATGTATCTAAATATTTTGTCTAATAGAAATAATATTGTTTTGTGGCTATTATTATATTGTTATTAATAAATGTAAACAAATTAATTTAAAAAAAAAAAAAAAAAACACTGGCAATTAAGCGTGTAAATAAATAATGCAAATTATATAAGTAAGAAAAACTATAAGTCGGGAACTGCGATGGAACAAACGACGAAATTTTCGGAAAAAACGACAGTCCCAGTTCCGAAATTGGACATCGAAATCGTACCGAAAGTACTACCTGACGGATTCACACGGACATTTGGTACCAGGAGTGCGTGCGTGGGATCGCCGGCGTTGGCATAAATTACAAACTTAACATCACTTATTTAGTATTAACAATTTGACATTTAAAAAGGTATTCAGTAATATTAAATTAGTTTTTTTAAATGCATAATATAATTTGATTGAATTTTTTGCCAACGAATACAAATAAGCGTGATAATATTTTAAAAATATTTACTCAATATTGAATTTTAAATGTTATATATTTAGTATCTGTTGAACATTTGTTGACTAAATACAGATAATTATATAGACACCCAACACTGTAGGTATGTAATAATTAAACTAATAGTGGATCTGGTAATAACATCGTAGAAATAAATTGGTTCCGTACAATAATGTTTAAACTTGTTAAAAAATATAATATTGTCTATCATTAGCTTATATATTATTAGTATAATTACCAGTGTGTAATGTAATGCTTTACCAATTCTTTTTAAATTATTTTCTTAATTATATAGGTAGGTTAAACAATTATTCACCTACTTCTTTTAGAGACGAAACTATAGGACCGAAATGTCACTCATTCTTTATTGTAGTAATCTCCACAAAAAATAAATACATAATATATGCTTTTTATTTTTAGTTTTATGAAGTGCTTCCTGTGTACATTGTACTTGATTAATGGAACATAATGGAAACCTAATGGATACTTGTAGAAGTGAACAACCACTTCATAATACAAGCTATTTTACTAACTGGATACTACATATATAAATATTGTTACGATTTTTTTCTACACTGGTTATATACATAGTTTTTATATGTACGGTCTTTTAAATATTCAGTGCACTAATATAAAATTTAAAAATAGACACACTTAAACTTATGATTATTATCGTGTCGCGCGAGACATAGTGCACATTAACCGGGCCTTGATTTTGGGAATACAATTCCCAATAATCTAAATCGATTATGGAAAATGAATGATTTCCGTTTATCAAATGCGTTTAATATAAAATTATAATTACATGTTTTTTGATATATTATTATATCGCCCTATGAACAATTTATAATACGATGGGAACAGCATTTTTTAGTGTATTGAATTTTCGAGCATGTATATACGAAACCGTATCGGACAAATAGTAAACATTTTTGATGAACATGAGTAAAAACAAAATAATACACGCGAAAAGTGTTCAAGAAAGGAATAAATAATGTACTAGTAAGTAATTTATATATTTAAATAATTTTATTTAAAAATTGTACGATAATAACATTATGTTCTAAATGGTAATGACAAATTTTTTACCAATAGCAACGACGATTAATTTATTGTATGTACCATCAAAATTTTTGGTGCATTGATAGCCGATTATAAGAGTATGTGCCAAAAATTAATAATATGCGATAATAGGAGTAAAATTTTTTTTTGTGTTCTAATATATTATTCGAAAATAAACTGATATATGGACCGTCCTGTGTCGGGAAGGTATGTTCTTAAATATTTATTATAGTTTTGTAAAAATAAAAAATAATAATAAAATAATTCCAACAAAAAGAATATGAGAATTATTTTCACTTAAGTACAGAATAATATTAATAAATCTATTGATAGAGCCAACAAGTACTAACAAGCCTACAAGTTTGTTTTTATAAAATTATTTATTATTTTGTTAAGGTCAAAATACAAAAAATATTCTGAAAGAATAAAAAACAAAAAAATAATACAATTAAATTATTTCTGTAATACGTCAATCACGAAACGACTACAATTATAACGATCACAAACACACAAATTATAAAAGGCTCGACAAACTTCGTACATTGGATAGTCGATTTATTGCCGATAATTCGTGAATATTTCCGATAAAAAATAATAACAATTCTAAGCGGAACTCTGAAAACCAAAATTGATTTTACTAAACGAAACGGACGTACGCAGGAGCAATGCAACGTAATAGCAGTATTGCAGTATTGCAAACCGTAACAGTGATATTGGGTACCAGGAGTGCATGCGGGTAATCGCTGACTTTCGGTATTATTTTCATGTTCGCTGACGATTGTCTGGCCCAGGACAAGCCGTCACACCAGCGGTTTTTAGTCGGGCTACTGGAGGAGGAGGAGGAGGGCCTTTTAATTTTATTTTGGTCTTGTAAAAAAAAAAAATAAATTATTTTAGTAATATTATTATAGTAGTAATTAATAATATAATTCCAATAAAAAGTATAATTACATATTTTCATTTAAATACAGAATAATATTCGATTGATAGATTAAATAATTGGTTATTGATTTTTTCGACCAAAATATAAAACACATTCTGAAAGTATAACTAAACAAAAAAATAATACAATTTAATTATTGCTGTACAATCACACGTTAATCACAATACGATTGCAATAATTACGCATTGGTATGATTAATTACAAATATAAAAACAATAAAAAAAAAGTATCGACATGACAGTTTTTGGCGGAAAGTTTGGAAAGCGAAGAATAAAAATTAAAAATTTTTAAATTTGTCATGTATTTTTTGTCGGAAGCAGCGATAATTCGTTGCGATATAACAAAAAAAAAAAAAAAAAAATTCTAAGTAGAGCTCTGTACAACGATATTAATTTTACAAAACGCATGCGCAACGGAAGGCAATGGCAGAAGAACCTTGTACTGTGTTATTGGGTACCAGGAGTGCATGTGAGGGCGTCGGCGTACAGTGGCATTGCCGTGTTGTCCGACAGTGCGTGGAGGTGACGGCGGCATCGGTCGGCCGTGTGATGGCGGTCGGTGGGTTGCTCGGCCCAGGATGGACCGTCACGGCGGTTGACGGTCGGAGATTATTATTCATTTACACTAAACTTTAGGTGCGTAAGTAAATGTTAAATAGTAATTTAGTAGAATTTAAATGTTTATTGATACAGCGATACACAATATATCTGGTAAATGCCTCGTAGATACAATAATATATCAGAATAATAATGTTTTTGAACTTTATGAAAAATATAATATTGTCGATTATTTGGTTATATATTATTATTATTATTATTACCTGTGTGTAGTGCTCTTCAAATTGTCGTCGAAATATAAATTAACTTAATTAATTCGGTAGGCAAAAAAAAAAAAAAAAGGCCACACAGAGACATAATAATTATTCCTATTTTTATATTACCCTGCTATTTAATATTACAAATGGAAAACACGTTTCAAAAAAATAAATAAAAATACTTATTTTGAAAGTACTAATTGTCAATAGAATATTTAGCATGTATTAATAATTCAAATTATATGAGTATGAAATACTTAATATCTCGTAAAAAGTAATTATTTATAACAATAAAAATTAAATTTTTAGTATTCTTTGTTTTTTTTTTTTTTTTGTAGTGGGGGGGGGAGAGGGGGTGGCTTTAAGTCCGAAACAGCGATGGAACGAATGAAATTCGACATTAAAATCGTACCTGGCGAATTACCTGATGGATTGATACGCACCTTCGGTACCAGGAGTGCATGCAAGGAATCGCAAGCGTTGGCCGTCCCTCCGCCATCACCGCTCGCTGACAACGACGGCACGCGACGGCGGACCCGGGCAATAACACCGACCGCCGGCGATCCTGTACACGAGCTTCTGTTTACGAACACCATTTTTTAGGATTTCTACACCGCCGTAGCACGCTCAATCGGTTCGTACAATCTACTAATACCCAATCGATGTTTACAGGCCTTCGCTCAGTATTGTTTTTTTGATCGCAACGATATATCGTCGCTACCGGCAAAATTATTTAAATTACCCAATCCGATACTTTTCCACCATTGTCCACCAACAACCGTGACCTACTCTCATGACACGAAGATTGAGAAGCCTTTTTTTTTTGTACAACAAAATATAATTGTATTCATACCCGTGTAATGTGTAGAAATATAATTCTCCAATTGTTCATTGTGACTTTCGGTTGTGTTTTTTTTTAGAGTCATTATTTCCTAAAAACAAATGTCTGATTACATAACAACTATTTAATATTTTATTAAGTGCTTTTTCTCTAAAAGTGTTACCTTGAATATATAAAACAACAAGGCGTTCTTGTGAGGTAGGTAATTTATAAATTTGAATAATTTTATTAAAAAATTGTACGATAGTAACATTAATGTTCTAAATGGTAATGACAAATTTCTAACCAATAGCCTTTATATACCAATACCATTAACCAATAGATTGTAGTCTATTGTACGTACCGTCCAAAATTTTGGTGCATTGATAGCCGATTATAAGTGTATGTGCCAAAACTTAATAATATGCGATATTTCGGTGTTAAACAAATGATTGCACTTGGAGTAAAATATTTTAGTGTTCTAATATATTATTCGAAAATAAACTGGATATATGGTCCGTCCTGTGTCGGGAAGCTATGTACTTAAATATTTATTATAGTTTTGTAAAAAAAAAAAAAAAAATAATAATAAATGAAACGCATAATAAAATAATTCTAACAAATAGAATATGATAATTATTTTCACTGAAGTGCAGAATAATATTATAATTATTTTATTATTGTGATGGATAAATAAATATAAAATAAAAACAATTCTAAGAGGAGCTCTGCAAACCAAAATTGATTTTACCAAACGATACGGACGTGCGCGTGCGTAATGCAACGTAATGGCAGTATTGCAAAGCGTAACATAGGTATTGGGTACCAGGAGTGCATGTGAGGATCATCTGCGTTCGGTGGCGTTACCGTGTTGTCCGACAGTGCGTGGAAGCTACAGCCGTGTTGTGGTGGCGGAGATCGGCCAACAGTGTTCGGCAGCGGAGGCGGCCGTTTGGCCCGGGATGGACCGTTACGGCGCCCTCGATTGCATGGCGAATGGTGGCGGTGCGGGGAGCCTACAATGTGTGCCGACGGCGGCGGTGGCCGTTCGGCGGCGGTGGGCCGTTCGGCGGCGGTGGGCCGTTCGGCGGCGGTGGGTCGTTCGGCGGCGGTGTGCCGATGGCGGCGGTGGGCCGCACGGTGGTTCCGCGATCGGTTGTGTAACGGAGTTTCCGGGGGGGGGGGGGGGGGCAACAGCTCAAAAGAAAAAAATGATGGTTCGCTGTACCAGGATAGCATGCAGTTGACAGGCGAATATAAGCGAACGCTTATAGGTAACAGTTTGTAATATTATTATCATGTTAACTATTTTTTATAATAAGTTTTGTTGGTCATATTCATAATATTTTTTTCAGTTGTTTCTCTGGGTATGCCTATAGAGCCTTTATAATAAGTGAGTGTCCAACACGTTATTGTCCTCCAATAAGTTATAATATACTATCATGGGTGAAATCGAGTGTCTTAACTAATATTGTCCAATCATCAAAAATACATCTATTATGGTGTTTTTATATTTGTTCATCTGCTAATTGTCATTGACTATTTTAAAACTGTTTTGAATTAATCTGGGTACTCGAATCAATTTTAAAATTTCAATGATCATTTTGCTATAGAGAATTAATTTTGAAAAACTTGTTATATCTTTTTTACATATATAGAATATTATTTTATGTCAGTTTTTTTTAATCCGATATTATGATTTTTTACCCATTATAACATTTGTCAATGTTTAGAAATATTCACATATCTATTTAAAATAAAATGTTTAAATTACAAACATAACATCACCTGTGTAATATTACAAATTTGACAGTTAATAGTTTTCAAGTATTATAAACTTAATATTTTTAAATGTGTAAAATATATTGTTTGATTTCTCGGCAAATTAATTACCCACAAAGCGTGATAATAATCTAAAAATATTTACTCAGTAATAAATTTTAAATGTTATATATTACGAATGTGTTAAACATTTGTTGGTGCATAGATTCCGATTGGAACAAAGAATGTGTTGTTTTTTTGTTTTTTGTATGTGTGTATGTATCAATATACTTTGTTTAATATGAACAATATAGTTCTGTGGCTATTATAATATTATTAATAATAAAAGTATAATAATTAATTATAAAAAATACCCCGGGTAATTTAGCATGTATTAATAATTCAAAATTATATGATTAAGAAATACTTAATATCTCGTAAAAAGTAATTATTTATAACAATAAAAATTAAATTTATAGTATTCTTAGTTTTTTTTTTGTAGTGGGGGGGGGGGGGGCTATAGGTACGAAACAGCGATGGAACGAATGAAATTCGACATTGAAATCGTACCTGGCGAATTACCTGACGGATTGATACGCACCTTCGGTACCAGGAGTGCATGCAAGGAATCGCAAGCGTTGGCCGTCCCTCCGCCATCACCACTCACTGACAACGACGGCACGCGACGGCACGCGACGGCGGACCCGGGCAATAACACCGACCGCCGGCGATCCTGTACACGAGCTTCTGTTTACGAACACCACTTTTTAGGATTTTTACACCGCCGTAGCACGCTCAATCTGTTCGTACAATCTATATCGATTTACAGGCCTTCGCTCAGAATTGTTTTTTTGATCGCTACGATATATCGTCGCTACCGGCAAAATTATTTAAATTCTAATCTGTTACTAATTTGCTTTTAAAAACATTTCATTTATTCGAAATACAGTTTCTGAAAGAATAACTCAGTGGTTCCCAAACTTTTTCAGCCTCGGAGCCTTTTTTTAAGGAGAAGTTCCTCGTGGAGCCCCAAGAAATATTTAACGTTCATTTGCATTTGCCTGTGTTCTATGAAGCATAATTAACACGAACTGTTTACATACATACAATAAAGGAAACAATATTTTTAAAAGAACTGGAGAAAATATTGTTTATTATTGAAATCTACAAAATTAGAATAAAACTAGTAAAAAATAATACAACGTTACATGTATATTGTATACATCTTGATGTGTGAGTCTTAATGTGAACAATGGGCCTGCTTTTTACAACTGAGTTTGTCGATGTCCGGTATCACAGAAGTCAGTTGAAGACGCATATCGTTTTCTGCATCCAAACGTGATCGATATTTGGTTTTTGTAGCCGTATACCTCGAAAAAGCGGTTTCACAAAGATACGTAGTTCCAAAAGGCAGTAAAAGCAGTTTAGCTTTTGCACGTAATATTAAATGATCTTCCCCTAACTGAGCCCAAAATTCAGATATTGGTTTGCTTTTAAATGATGTCTGATAGTAGCTATCCGAAACCATATCAATAAGAACCTCGTATTCTGCTGCATTAAGAGCTGCTGGTTTTGACGTCACTGAAAATGGATTTAGAACCCACTCATAGTTTTTTCGAATCGATTCTTGAACATTCTTTGGAAAGTATGAATTCAAATTTTGAAGCAAATTATTGAGGTGTTCTTTAATTATATCTAATAATGATTCATTTATTGTTAATTTGTTTTCTTGTAAAAAGTTTGAAGTCAATGAAAAACATGTCAGGTCTTTATTGTCGATGCTTTCAATGTAGAATGCTATTTTTTTCTTTAGCGCAAAAATTTTATCATTAGCATCAAATATTGTCTTTTGTTGTCCTTGTATAGATGTGCTAAATTCATTCATTTTTGAAAAAATATCTGCCAAGTAACATAATTTGCACAACCATTCCTCGTCATTCAAATAATCTGCTAATAAACTATTATTGTCTTTCAAAATTAAAAAAACTTCCATTCGAAGTTCAAGTAAGCGGAACAACGCTTTACCTCGTGACAACCACCGTACTTCTGTAATAACAATGATTTGAATAAAGCTCCCATATCTTCACATAGTATTTTGAGCAGTCTACACTGCAAAAGTCGTATCTTAACATGGTTAATAATTTTGACTGCGCTGTTAAGTACTTGCTTTAATAACACTGGCATTTTTTTCGTTGCGAGGGAATGTCGATGTAATACACAATGACTACTCGTGCAATTTGGTGAAACTTTTTTGATCCTTGCAACAACGCCAGCAAATAGTTGTTGGTTGACAATTTTCAGGTCTTATGGAGCCCGTTTTGAACCACCGTTCCATTTAGTAGTCGTTGTTCATAAATACGCACAACAAAATAATCACATGACCGTCGTTCGTCAATACGCGCGATAAACTGATAAAATAATTTAGTAATTGAGAATCAAACCTAAATTATATGGTAGAAATTATCTAGTTTCTAGTATTATCTTAATTCTAAAATTAAATAATTGTACACAGTTATCTTATCGGGATTTTACGTAGTATATCGGTGAATTATGGTAACTTGAGTGTTGACGAGATTTTTATGAAATATATATTTGTTTTAAATAATTTAAAAAATTTTTGTGTACTAATGAACGGAGCCCTTGGGAAACCATCGCGGAGCCCCCAAGGGCTCCGCGGAGCACAGTTTGGGAACCGTTATGGGAATAAGTTATTCAATAACTTATCTAGCGCTTGCAACTTGAATAATCAAATTAAAATTAATATACCTAGGTTTGAGTTTTTTTTTTTTTAAATCGTTTGTGAATAAAATACTTATATGAAAACCAAACCAATAGCAAAAATTTGCAATGAGGATTTCAAAATTTTCAACTCAATACTTTTCTCATGAGAACTGTTTTTTCGCGTGGGGCATTAGTTTTAGAGAATATTATGTTTTTCATTAAAGCATTTATATTTTATTATTTTACGTTATATTGTTTTTAGTAAAACTCAAAACACTATTAACTACCCTAATTAGCCATTTTTCAATCCTTTTGGTGCACGGAAAGGGGTGAGTAATCATCATCAAATTTAACCTAAATTACTTTTTTTATAGTGTTGAACAAAATGAGAGGGATCTTTTATGAAATGTATAAAATTGAAATTTAAGTACAACCCTAATATAACGTTTTTTCATATCTTAAAATAACATAATTTTATAAGTACCTTATATTTATAAAAATGTAAAAAAAAAATACTCATATACATAAAGAAGTAGAAAATGTAGACTATATTATTAAAATTGTTGTATAAATAGTAATATTAATAACGAAAAATACATGAGACTTGACGACAACTATCATATTATACGACGGAATAACAGACGAGATACATTTTGGTGCAAATTATAAAAAAAAATAATATTTTTAAACTTATGGTCGATCATATAGCCGATTTTAAAATTACATAAAAGGAGCCATATTATGAAATAAATATGAATTAGTATACAATTATAACTCAGTTAAGATAACTCTGTTCAAAAGTGTACAGTTATGTACGCAATTCATCGGTGCTGAACAGGATATTAGCAGGATAGGATACAATTATTTAATTATGAAGTATGCATCGGACCGAAATAATAATAATAATACAGTTATAGACTGCTTTGTATCACAATACATCTGTGCAACCTATATTATGTTTACATTTGGTTAACAACTAAGATAATAATCTGTCTAATATATAAATATGTTTGTATAAAAATACATTCAATGGTCTTATGGTTTTACTTCCTGTATCGCCATTCCCAAAAGTAAATATTTATGGTAAATTCGACACTTTTATTATAGATATTATATTTCTGTACATAAGTTAGAATGTTGGGTAAAAAAAGGGAAACCTACTAAAAAGGTACCCATTTCAAATCATTCCAAATTTTATTACCATAATACCATACACATGAGTGCATTATGCTAACGGTAAAACAAAATTAACAATTTATTTACAAATAATGACATTTTTATTTAAAATGTAAAATTTTAAGTATACATTTTAATCAAACTAATGACACTAGTACTAATTAAAAAAATATATATATAATTATAATAATAAATGTATAATATGATCATTGTAAAACCCGGTGATATTGAAGATTTAATATTTTGCATTTCGCAATATTAAATTACGAGGCGTCGCGTTAGGTGGCACCGAACCAATAGATGAACTTAAGCGACTACTTCAGTTCGTATATAGGCAGTGTTATCAAAGGTATTGTAATTTCTTTGTGCTTCTCTAAAATGACAATTAACACATTTAGGGAGAAAAATGTCGTTTATCATGTTTTTAATAAAATACAAAAATTACAATACGAGTGGGTATTTTGAATACGATAATATTTTCTATACCGTGTAATATAATTTATTACTTATATAACTTGATGATGGATTTGAGAATAATATTTGATATAATATTTTGTACACTTTTGTAGGTATTTACAATAAAATTATTTAAAAAATTATTTAATAAAATAATTTTATAACTGTGTACATAGGAATATGCAGAAAAACAAAACAACGAAAGAAATCTACATTGATAATAATATCAATTATTCAATTCAATTTCATCATATAATATTAGTTAAAAAATAATAAAATCACTGAGAAAAAACGAATTTGTCTATATATAAGAGAAAATAACAGGCAAACGTCGAACTATAGGTGGGCCACTATTAAAAAAGTAGGTACACAAAGACGAATCGTTGAAAACGAAAAACGATTTTGAGCAAAGTTCAGTTAAATATGTTTTAATAATTTTAATTTGAAAATTGTATTCATTTTTTAAATACATAATTACAATACAATAGTAATTTTGTTTGTGTTTTTAATGAATTTTAAGATAAATTTGAACTTTTAACGCTAATTAAATATAAATTACAACATTTTTATTCACGGAGAAAACATTTTAAAAAACGACAGAATACTTTGAAAATCGCACCGTTTTATCTAGAAAGTGATAGTTATAAGTGGGGAGTTCGCGTCTTTTTGATTATTTTTTTACTAAACAACAGGAAATATAAGAAATAATAATAAACAGACGTAATCAAGCGGTAATTTATACAATTTCCTTCAAACGCTTCCAACGATTATAATTTTCAACGCCAATAGAAGTTATAAATTATTATTAATGCATTTATACAGATATGCAATGGTTCACTGCTGGTCTATTATAACGCGATAAAACATATAACAATATATGATTAAGGTGAAACAGACCTAAATTACAGAGGGGGGGGACTAAAATTGTTCAAAAGCCCACAGACCAAGCGTGGAAAGGAGGGGTTCCGAAAAATAAAATATAATAAATTTAATAAACTATAACTCGTATTTTTAATTTTTTTGATATATATTTTTTTACTTTAGATATTTTTTTTTTTTACATAATTTCCATACAAATACTAATACAATAATATTTAATAATCCATAACAACATAAATAAATACGGGGTGATATTTCGTACAATATGGAGGGAGGGGCCACTATTGTGGGTGGTCGAAAATTCATTACTAACGAAAAACGAGATTGGCAAAAAACAAAGTTGCCCGGTTGGAATAGCCTACCGAACGGGTCCGACCGCATCGAATCTACGGTTCCTGGTTCCAAATCCTTAGCAAAGTCTTTATTGAACACTTTTGGGAACACACTCTGTTCAAATGCTCTTTGATATCTTGAAGAACAAAAGTGACGGCAGGTGGAAAACATTATGTTGTGATCATTGGTAGACGTTCAACATGCCAATCGAACTTCAGAGGCGCAATATACAAAAGACCAAATGTAAATCCAAGATAGGTACATTTCATTTTGACTTAATTATGTTAAAAATATGATATTTTCTAATTGATTTATCAAAAAATACACAGGCCATTTTAAACATTATGGTTATTAATAGAGATTTAAAATTTTCAGACAAATTGAAATTAGGAAAATCTAAAAATAAATAAAAAATAAATTGTATAACAACATATTATATTAACGAAAAATCAACTATTAACTATCAATTCATCTGCCTTTTTCATATTTTAAATTCTATTTCTATTAATAAATTAGACTACAAATCCGAACCATCCTATCGAATAATATTACATATATAATATATAATTACTCTCTCTAGACTTTTATTTTCTTTTTTATCAATTATTCACGGACCAATGGAAAAAAACTGTCTTTTTGAGTATTTTTCCAAATTTTCTGGGAAATGTTCCAGTCCTTTAGAACACTACTTATTAATATTTAAAATTATTATCATTTTTTTACATTATAGAGTGTTATGATAACTGTATTTACACTGGAAACAAATTACATAATATTAATCAAAAACGTCGTTTGATAGGCTCTGCAATTAAAAAATCGACAGCAACAATTTTGGATAATTTGTCATGTGAATCATACAAGGAAAAGGAATCTGTATGTCTAATTAAAATGGGTATTTGATGGCTGCGAACATACCGTTTTATAACATACAAAATATTCTGTTCGAAACAACTTATAAACGAATAGGATATATTGAGGATATTTACAATCAAATAATAGGTAAAATGAGAACTGAAATTTGAAAAATTAAATTAAATTAAATTTGGGTGTAAGTTGTTGAAACGTGAAGTGTACAAGGTGTGGCAAATGTTATTGTTTGAATTCTTAAGTCGGACTGTGTTGGTCATTCATTCTTACTACACTCAAAAATTCATTATAAATAGATACAGAAAATGAGTCAAACATAATAGATAATTGAATGGTAGCTAAAATCAAATTAAATTTTTTACAGACTTTTTTACATGTTTATCCAAAATAGAAATAAACTCATAAGACTTTGCAGATCAAATTTTATTACTGCATTCATACCCATGTACTGTGTAGAAATATAATTTTCCAATAGTTCATTGTGACTGTATTAATGTGTCAAATCACTTGTATCAAAATTAATAATTTATTTCAGTTAAAATTGACTAAGAAACATAATTAACATAGCATAATGTTCAACATAGAATAATATGCTATTATAGGGTTATAACTATACTAGTCAATATTTACAATTTTTAGAAGAAATAATAATTTTAGTTTTAACTTGTAACTTTGTAATTTATGGTCTCAATGATGAATAAATACAAGATTATACAAGTCAATTAGATTATTTAATAATTAATCCAGCAAGTAGCCATCAAGAAATCACCAAAAATTCTCGAACCTGGTTGCACTACTGCTGTACAGTATCTGTAATTATTATGGTTGATTAAAATTGTTATCTACATGAAGAATTTTTTTTCTAATGTATAAAGTTTAAATTCAAGTTCAGTTGAAATTTCTCCTATATTTGGTTCAATAAATAATAAAAAAAATTGATTAGGTTCAGATTCAAAAAATATAATCTAAGTTCTGTTTGATGCCAAAAATTATTACTAATCGCAATACTGGTTTTAAGTATTTTAAAGAAAAATAATTAATTTCATAAATATAAGTAATTTAATAAACAAAAGTTTTTACATTAAACACAAAAGCATATGCCTATAGAATATCATACCAAATTGTAATATAAAACAAACATTTATTATTGACAAAAAAAAAAAAAGAAAGAATATAGACAATATAAAGTAGGTTTTTCACAGTATAATAATTAGGTAATTTTTTTTTTGAACAATTGTACAGAGTGAAACACTTTCAACTGGACTACTCTTACTCATGATTTATTCTCATACCTCGCGAACACAAAACTATTAGTGTCTGTGGTACATACAACGTTGTTTAGAATAATTTCTACCTAATGTGTTCATAGATTAATTTATAGTCTAATTGCCACAGATAATGAAAATACACAATGGGTTTGAACAGACACAATCACTTAAATTATATCTTCACAATTAACATTTAAACATGTATACAAATTGCTTTTACAAAATTCAGAGTTTATTTTTTTGTTTTGATTTGTCTTTTTAATAGGAATGTTATTTTATTGACAACATTCAAAGAATCGTACATTTTTTGGTAAAAATAAAATCAATCAAATAAAATAGAAAAAGATTTATTCTCATCCCTGGCATGTTGTTTGAAATATGTTCGTACCGACGGTGTTATCCGCAATTTAATGGCCGCGACGAACGAAGAAAACAGTAAATACAACGTAGATACAAAATTGCTATATAGCAATACGACTCAAGTAGCCCGAACATAACGTATAAAATAGTAATGACCACTAGAATTTCTTATCAAATATTGTTATCGTTTCGTAATATCATTGATTAGAAAGACGATTTTTGATACTGTGTACTCAATATTTAACGTACGTTCCGCTAGCAATATTTGATAAGAATGCGGTTCCAAAACTGCGGCAAAGTGACTACGAAGGCAGTAAATAGGCAATAAATACACATTATAAAATCAACGGCAAGGCGCCAAATAATTGTATGCATTAACCGACCTATGAATTTGAGGGTCAATAAAAATAGAAGGAAATCCCGTTGACAAAATTTTCATGTGCAAGTTAAACCGGCGTTTAAAGGAACCGAGAAAAAAGTTCCTCGGCCATACCTCGCATGCACTCCTGGTACCCAATATCACTGTTTAGGTTTGCAATACTGCATGACGTCATTTTACCGGTGGGTTCCGTTTTGTAGAATCAATATATCTAAATGAAAAAGTCTCTCCACCACCACAAGCCCCCCGACTACGACCACCGGTGGGACGGCCCGTCCTGGGCCAGACAGCCCGCCGCCACCGCCGCCGCCGCCAAACATCGTCAGCCGAAACGACAATAATGCCAAAAGCCGGCGATCCCTCGCATGCACTCCTGGTACCCAATATGACGATTAAGGTTCGCAATACTTTTAGCATGACGAAATTTTACTGGTGGTTCCGTGTTGTAGAATAAATATTGTTTTACAGAGTGTTTTACAACACTGCCTATATACAAACTGAAGTCACTTAAGTTCGTCTAAAGGTTCGGTTCCACCGAATGCGACGCCTCGTTATTTAATATTTAAAAATCTAAATTAATTAATACTTGAATATAAACAGTTTTTACAATGATCATAATATTATGCATTTATTTTTATAATCGAACAGTGTGCGTATGGATAATGGATACGTAAAATTGCTTTCGACACAGACATAACTACGCGATAAAAATTATTAACACTAAAAAATAATCTCGGAGGAAATTCTTATATAGATATCGATATATTAGGAAAACACACTAATAATTATTTTTATATGTCTGTTTTGTTTTCTTCATTTTATCTTTTCCGTCTTTGATGCAATAATAATAATAATAATAATAATATTAAAAATATATTGTGAGAGCTACAAGGTTATCAAATATTATATATTATACAATACAATAATTTATGATAAAAAAATTGCTAAATAAAATGCTAATTGCAATTGCTAATTGCTAATATTGATTTGATGCACTATGACTTTATGTAAATATTTTAGTAGGTAACTCTATTCATAAATACTAACGTCTCCAAAATAACGTTTTTTTTTTTTTTTTTTTTTTTTTTTTTTTTTATAATTATCGGCTATAAGTACCGTTTATTGCATGGTATTTATCTGTGAGAGTATTGCCTTTATTACTGTGGCTTGCTCGTATGTTTGAAATTTCTAAGACCATTGAATGTAGTTATATATTACAAACATATTTATGTATATAATATATAGACATATTATACTAAGATTAGTTGGTGACCAAATTTGAACATAATTGTGGTTCCACAGATGTATTGTGATAGCTTTGTAGCCAATAACTAGTGTAATATTATTATTATTTCGGACCGTGTAAAATGCATACTCGATAATTAAATAATTGTACTGATAATTACCTGTTGGTATAGTATCGTTATCCTGTGCGGGACCGATGAATTGCGTACCTGACTGTATACTTTTGAACAGAATTATCATAAATGAGTTATAATTGCTTACTAATTCATATTAAATTTAGAATATGGCTATTTTTATGTAATATTAAAATCGGCGAAATGTTCGACGATAAGTTTATAAATATTAATCCTATATACTATGCACAAAAATACCTCGTCTATTATTCCGTCGTATAATATGATAGTTGTCGTCAAGACTCATGGATTTTTCGTTATTAATATCACTATTTATACAACAATCTTAATAATATGGTCTACGTTTTCTACTTTAACTTTGGAATCTTATAACACTTTTATATGTTAAACAAAGTATTTTATTATTTATTTCACTGCGAAATACTGTATTTCCCAATTATCATGAGATTGACAATATTCATCGGTAATTTTTCTCTTTTTTTTAACACATTGATTTGATAGAGACATTTTTAACTATTAAATTTAAGCAAAAATATTATAAATATTATAAAATATTCATATAAGTATAAATTTTGAACACACGGTGGTTATTGAACAAATAGATTAGGTTTTGGAAATTTAAGATGCATGATTACAATTATTATTATAAAAATGATAAATATATCATTACTTATTCGATTACTTTTTATCAGAAGATTAGACAGAAAAGTAATTACTTAATGTATAACATTGTTATGACTCAAAAAGGAAAATTGTAACGTATAATTAAATGATCACAACAGAGAATTGTGAGATATATATTAATTTAAATGCAGAATAATATAATTCAATTGATAGTTTCTACGAGTACATTTTTTTTTTAATTATAATTTTTTTTTTTTGAGGCCATAATATATAAAACATCATGGTTGTATATCATAAAAAAAAAAAAAAATACAATTATATTTTGCTGTACAAAAAACAGGCGTGTTATACTTCGCGTCATGAGAGCAGGTCACGGTTGTTGGTGGACAATGTTGAAAGGTATCGGATTGGGTAATTTAAATAATTTTGTCGGTAGCGACGATATATCGTTGCGATCAAAAAAACAATTCTGAGCGAAGGCCTGTAAATCGATATAGATTGTACGAACAGATTGAGCGTGCTACGGCGGTATAAAAATCCTAAAAAGTGGTGTTCATAAACAGAAGCTCGTGTACAGGATCGCCGGCGGTCGGTGTTATTGCCCGGGTCGGCCGTCGTCACGACGTCGTTGTCAGCGAGTGGTGGTGGCGGAGGGACAGCTAACGCTTGCGATCCTTGCATGCACTCCTGGTACCGAAGGTCCAGATGAATCCGTCAGGTAATTCACCAGGTACGATTTTAATGTCAAATTTCATTCGTTCCATCGCTATTTCGGACCTATAGCCTCCCCCTTCCCCCCACTACAAAAAAAAAAAAAACAAAGAATATAAAAAATTAAACATTTATTGTTATAAATAATTACTTTTACGAGATATTAAGTATTTCTTACTCGTATAATTTGAATTATTAATACATGCTAAATTACCTGGGGTATTTTTTATAATTAATTATTATACTTGTATTATTAATAATATTATAATAGCCACAGAACTATATTATTCATATTGAACAAAGTATATTGATACATACACACACACACAAAAAAACAAAAAACAAAAAAAACAACACATTCTTTGTAACACTCAGAATCTACACACGTTTAAAAACTTTGTAAAATTAAAATTTATGACCACCGTCGTGTACCGGGAACTATCGGTTGTACTGAATTTGATTTGTTGTTGCAATAAATATTCTATTAACAATTAGTATTTTCCAAATAAGTATTTTTTTTTTTTTTGAAACTTGTTTTCCATTTGAAATATTATAAATTAAATAGCAGAAATAAAAAATAAATATACTACGGTTTTGTGAATTTATCAGAGTGCCTTTGGTTTTATGTAATTGTGTGGTTGACGTATAAAATATAAATATAAACTTGTTTAGCAGTCAATCAGGCAATTCAACGTAAAAATGTGTTAAATTGAAAAAAAAAAAAAAGCAATAATTATTTAGGAATAATTATTATGTCTCCTTGTGACCAATTATTTTTTCTTGCCTATCGAATTACGAAAATAAAAGTTCAAAACATTATTATATCTATGGGACCAGATATATTGTGTATAGCTGTATTAATAAAAATTTAAATTCTACTAAATTATTATTTAACATTTAATTATGGTTCAACAAATACACACCTAGTGTATAACACCTAAGTGTTGGGTGTATAAATAATAATCTCCACTACTCGCCCGACCGCTGCACAACCGCACACTATTGGCCGCTCTCCGCCGCAACCCCGCGGCCAACCGATTCCGTCGTCGCCTCCCCGCACTGTCGGGGACAACACAGCAATGCCTCTGTACGCAGGTCCCCCCACATGCACTCCTGGTACCCAATAACACTGTACAAGGTTAGAAATACTGCCATTACATTAATTGCGCACGCGCACCCACTTTTCATTTTGTAAAATCAATATAATTTTACAGAGCTCCTGTTGTGAATGAATAATCGTTGCTTCCGGCAATAAGTACGAGGAAAATTTAATATTTTTAAATTTTTATTCGTTACCTTTCAAACTTTCCGCCAAAAAATGTCGAGCCCTTTTTTGTGCGTATTTGTAATTAATCAAATCAATGCGTTATTATTGCAGTCGTATTGTGATTAACGTGTGACTGTACATCAATAATAAAATTGTATTTTTTATATTTTGGTCTAAAAAATCAATAACCAATTTGTTTAATCTATCAATATAATATTATTCTGTATTTAAATGAAAATATGTAATATTACTTTTTGTTGGAGTTATATTATTAATTATTATAATAGTTTTATTTTTTTTTTTACAAGACCAAAATAATAATTAAAATGCCCTCCTCCTCCACTAGCCCGACAACAATCGCAGGTGTGTAGTCCTGGGCTAGACAATCGTCGGCGAACACGACAATCATATCAAAAGACAGTGATCATTCACTTGCACTCTTATTACCCAATATCACTGTTAAGGTTTGCAAAACTGTCTTACGTTGCATTGCGCCTGCGTACGTCCGTTTCGTTTTGTAAAATCAATTTTGGTTTGCAGAGCTCGGCTTATGAATTGTTTTTTTTTTCGCAAAGAATTATCGTTGCTTCCGGCAACAAACCGATTACCCAAAAAAAAAAAATGATAAATTTTAAAATTTTTATTCGATGCCTCCCAAACTTTCCACCAAAAACTCTCATGTCGAGCCTTTTTTTGTGTGTATTTGTAATTAATCAAACCAATGCGTTATTATTGCAGTCGTATTATGATTAACGTGTGACTGTACAGCAATGATTAAATTGTATTATTTTTTTTTTGTTTTGTTATACTTTCAGAATGTTTTTTATATTTTGGTCTAAAAAATCAATAAGTAATTGTTTAATCTATCAATCGAATTATAATATTAATCTGCATTTAAGTAAAAATAATTTTTTGTTGGAAATATTTTATTATGTGTTACAACTATTATTATATTTTTTTTTTTTGCAAAACAAAATAAAAAAATATATACCTTTCCGACACAGGACGGGTCTATTTTCGATTATCAATATAGGTTTACAGAGCTCCGCGTAGAATTTTTTTTTTTTTTTTTTATTGCAACGAATTATTGTTGCTTCCGGCAATAAATCTATTACCCAAAAAAAATTATAAATTTTAAAATTTTTATTCGATGCCTCCCAAACTTTCCACTAAAAACTCTCATGTCGAGCATTTTTTTGTGTGTATTTGTAATTAATCAAACCAATGCGTTATTATTGCAGTCGTATTGTGATTAACGTGTACAGCAATAATTAAATTGTATTATTTTTTTTGTTTTATTGTACCCTCAGAATGTTTTTTATATTTTGGTCTAAAAAAGCAATAACCAATTGTTTAATTTATCAATAGAATATTATTCTGTATTTTAATGAAAATATGTATTATACGTAAATAATTTATAAACATATTGTAAATAATAATTTTTGTTGGAATTATATTATGCTCTACTTATAATATTATATTTTTATTACAAAACCCAGCTGAAAATAAAAAAGGTCCCTCCTCATCTACTAGCCCGACTACAGCGGCCTGTGTGACGGCCCGTCCTGGAACAGACAGCCCGCTGCCGCCGCCGCTGTTGCAACACACCGTCACGAAAACCAGCGCCGTTACTGGTGCGCACGTTCCGTTTTGTAAAATCAATATAAGCAAAAGAATGACGCACCACCATCGCTAGCGCGACAACAACCGCTGGTATGACGGTCGATCATGCGCTATACAGCCCACCGCCGCCGCCGCCGCCGCCATACACCGTTAGACACCGCCACTACTCCGAAAGGCCAACAGCCGCCGCCACCGCCGCCGCACAGACCGTCCCGAAATCCAGCGCCGTTACTGGTGCGCATGTTCCGTTTTGTAAAATCAATATAAGCAAAAGAATAACGCACCACCACCGATAGCGCGACAACAACCACTGGTATGACAGTCGATCATGCGCTATACAGCCCACCGCCGCCGCCGCCATACGCCGTTAGACACCGCCACTACTCCGAAAGGTCAACAACCGCCGCCGCCGCACAGACCGTCCCGAAATCCAGCGCCATTACTGGTGCGCATGTTCCGTTTGTAAAATCAATATAAGCAAAAGAATGACGCACCACCACCGCTAGCGCGACAACAACCACTGGTATGACGGTCGATCGTGCACTATACAGCCCACCGCCGCCGTCGCCGCCATTCACCGTTAGACACCGCCACTACACTGAAAAGCCAACAACCGCCGCCACCGCCGCCACCGCCGCAGACCGTCCCGAAATCTAGCGCCGTTGCCGCCGCCAAACTTCGTCGGCCGACACAATATTACCAAAAGCCGGCAATCTCTCGCATACACTCCTGGTACCCAAAATCACAGTTTGCTTTGTAATATTGCCGACGTTACTAGACGTCAGCATGACGTCACACACCCTGTAACACCTCCACTACACCAAAACACCCGACTAACAGCACCGTTGCCGCCGCCAAACATCGTCGGTCGATACAATACTACCAAAAATCGGCGACCCCTCGCATACACTCCTGGTACCGAATATGCTGTTATGGTTTGAAATACTGCCTTTACATAGCCTTGCGCATGCTCAATGTCCGTTTCGTTTTGTCCATTCCATGAGAGAGCATGCCGAATTTTACTGTTGCGCCCGTGCCGTTTTGTAAAATCAATAAAGCCAAAAGAAAAAGACCCTTCTCCACCACTAGCCCGTCCACAACTGCGGGTGTATGACAACCCGTCGTGTTTTGTAAAATCAGTATCCCACCAGAGAGCATGCCGAATTTTACTGTTGCGCCCGTGCCGTTTTATAAAATCAATAATGCCAAAAGAAAAAGACCCTTCTCCACCACTAGCCCGTCCGCAACTGCGGGTGTGTAACAACCCGTCGTGTTTTGTAAAATCAGTATCCCACCAGAGAGCATGCCGAATTTTACTGTTGCGCCCGTGCCGTTTTGTAAAATCAATAATGCCAAGAGGAAAAGACCCTTCTCCACCACTAGCTCGTCCACAACTGCGGGTGTGACAACCCGTCGTGAGCCAGACATCCCATCGCCGCCACAGCCACCACATACCGTATCGTAAGGCATGACAACCTGCACCGTTTCCGCCGCCGTACATCGACGGCCGACACAATAATATTACTAAATGCCGGCAATCCCTCGCATACACTCCTGACACCCAATATCACTGTTAACGTTTGCAATACTGCCTTTACATTGCCTTGCGCATGCTCATTGTCCGTTTCGTTTTGTAAAATCAATATCCCATCGCAGAGCTTCTGTTTTTTTTTTTTTTTTTTTTTTTTTTATCGCAACGAATTATCGTTCCTTCCGGCAATAAATCGGTTATCCAATATACGAAATATGTCAAGCCTTTTATTTATTGTTTGTTTGTAATTTATCAAACCAATCGTTATTATTGCAGTCGTATTGTGATTGACGTGTGACTGTACAGCAATAATTTTATTGTATTATGTTTTTGTTTTGTTATACATTTTAGAATGATATTTCATATTCAGTCAAAGGAGTCAAAAAATTAATAAATAATTGTATATAAAAAAAAATAAACAAGCTACTTGTTGAATCTATAAATCGATTTATAAAATTATTTTGTATTTAAGTGAAAATAATTCTCATAATTCTCTTTATTGGAATTATTTTATTAAGCGTTGCAACTATTATTATTTTTACTTTTTTTGACAAAACTAAATAAAAAATAAAAAGTATATACCTTCCCGACACAGTACGGGTCTGTTTTCTAATTATTAACTAAAACATTTTAGTCGAGTGCAACTATTTATGTAACACCGAAATATCGCATATTATTGACTTTTTGCACATACTGAAATGTGTAATACTGAAATATTATTGAATTTTAGCATAAACTCCTATAATCGGTTACCAATGCACCAAAATTTTAGACGGTGCATACAATAGTCTAATTGTCGTGGCTAAATTTGGTTAAAAATTTGTCATTACCATTTAGAACATTAATGTTATTATCGTACAATTTTTTAATAAAATTATTCAAATTTATAAATTACCTACTAGTATATTATTTAAATATTTCTTGAAAATTTTTCGGGTGTATTGTTTAGATATTGCACAAGTTCATCAAAAAGTTTACTAATACACTTTTGTATATAAATACTCAACAAATTCATTACACTATAAGACACCACGTATTATAAATTGATGTTACGTCGATATAATAATGTATCATAAAACACGTAATCATAATTTTATTTTAAATGCGTTTGATGAAAGAGTCTTACGGGTCTTACGGAAATCGTAAATTTTCCATACTCTTTTTAGATTAATGGGAATACAATTCCCAAAATCAAGGCCCGGCAAAAGTATAGTACGGCTCGCTCGAAGCAATAATGTTATATAAATAAATTCAATAAATAATATTCAATAAATTTTATATATAATTTAAACTCTGCATTACTAAATTATTTCAAAGCCTGTATTTATAACAACAATGTGTATAACCAGTGTAGAAAAAATCGAAATTATATTTTAATATATGCAGTATCCAGTTAGTAAAATTGCCTATTTTATAAAGTGCATGTGCATTTCGAAATGTATCAATTTGGTGAAAATTACGTTTTTCTACACGATATGGACATTTTTTGATATTTTCAAAAAATGGATAAAATTATTTTTATCTGAAATTAGCACAATACATATTATGAAATGTTAAAATATATGACAATTCAATTTAGTATATTCCTTTTATTATTTATATTGACATACATAATATATCAACTAAGCTTTTGTAAAATGTTCTGAGTACCTTTAATAATGT
The DNA here is from genome assembly GCA_956483605.1 of Tuberolachnus salignus. Taxonomy (NCBI): domain Eukaryota; kingdom Metazoa; phylum Arthropoda; class Insecta; order Hemiptera; family Aphididae; genus Tuberolachnus; species Tuberolachnus salignus. Next base: position 20,177,077 of record OY101431.1, on the reverse strand, counting down.
GTAGTGGTGTTGTTGAAAAATAAAATATATATAAAATGTTAAAATTAATGATATACGTTAACAAGAATTGGTAAAGCATTACACACAGGAAATCATAATAGTAATACAAACTGTTACCTTACCTATATGGGATTGAAATATAAAATGTATATAGAGGTATACATCATACATTGTACAAAGATTGTTTTTATGTCTATAGTCGCCTGCCAACCACATGCCACCCTGGTACACCGACCCTTCATTATTCTCATCTGGGCTGTTGGCCTCCCGGCATCACCGTTACTCATGGACCATTACACCGCCCTGAAGAACAATCTGTGGCCGAACGGCCCTCCTCCGCCGACAGCACACATTGTAGACCCCCGCACCACCACCCTTCGCCGTGCGACCGCAGCCGCCGTGACGGTCCATCCCGGGCAAAACAGTCACCGTCGCCTCCCCGTACTGTCGGACAACACGGCAATGCCACTGTACGCCGATGCCCCCACATGCACTCCTGGTACCCAATAACAATGAAAAGGTTCCAAATACTGCAAGGTTCCAAATACTACAGGGTTCCAAATACTGCCTTTACGTTTCATTGCGCACGCGCGCACCCTTTTCCTTTTGAAAAATCAATAACGTTATACAGAGTTCCGGTTAGAATAGTTTTTTTTCTTTTTTTCTTATGGCAACGAATAATCGTTGCTTCCGGCAATAAATACAGACAAATATTTATATTTTTATTCGATGCCTTTCCCAAACTTTCCGCCAAAAACTGTCATGTCAAGCCTTTTTTTTTTTGTGTGTGTGTGTAATTGTAATTATTCAAATCAATGCGTTATTATTGCAGTCGTATTGTGATTAACGTGTGACTGTACAGCAATAATAAAATTGTATTGGTTTGTTATACTTTTAGAATGTTTTTTATATTTTGGTCGAAATAATAAATAAGCAAAAGTTTAATCTATCAATCGAATTTTAATATTATTCTGTATTTATATGAAAATATGTATAATACATACATAATAAATTATTGTTGGAATTATACTATGCACTACTTTCATTATTTTATTTTTTTTTACAATACTAAATTGAAAATAAAAAGTTCCTTCTTGTCTACTAGCACGACTACTACCGCCTGTGTGACGGCCCGTCCTGGGCCAGACAGCCCGCCGCCGCCGACAAACATTGTCGGCGAACACGACGATAATACCAAAAGCCGGCGATCTCTTGCATGCACTCCTGGTACCCAATATCACGATTTAGGTTTGCAATACTGCATGACGTCATTTTACCGGTGGATTCCTTTTTGTAGTATCAATATAATCAAAAGAAAAAGGCCCTCCACCACCACTAGTCCGACAACATCCACTGGTATGACGGCCCATCCTGCACTAGACAGCTCGCGGCCGCCATACACCGTTAGACACCGCCACTACTCCGAAAGGCCCGAAAACCCCCGCCACCACCACCACACGACGACCCGAAAACCAGTGCCGTTGCCGCCTCCCAGCATCGTCTTCGTACACAAAAATAATGCCAAAAGACGGCGATCCCTCACATGCACTCCTGGTACCCAATATCTCGATTAAGGTTCGCAATACTCCATGACGTCATTTTACTGGTGGGTTCCGTTTTATAGAATCAATTTTCGTTTGCAGAGTTCCGGTTAGAATTGATTTTTTTTTTTTATTACAACGAATCGTTGCTTCCGGAAAGAAATATATTACTCGAAAAAAACATTTTAAATTTTAAAATTTTTATACGATACCTCCCAATCAGTTTTTTTTTTTTGTGTATTTGTAATCTATCAAACTAATGCATATTATTGCAATCGTATTGTGATTAACGTGTGACGTCTGTACAGCAATAATTTTATTGTATTATTTTTTTGTTTGGTTATTCTTTCAGATTTTTTTTTTTTATATTTTGGCCTACAAAATCAATAAATAATTTAATAAAAAAAGAATATTAGTTGTTGGATATATTAATCCAATTATATTATTCTGTTTTTCTTATGAAAATATATCATAATACTTTTGGTTGGAATTATATTATTTGTTACTACTACTTTACTTACTATTTGATTCACTAATTTTATTATTTTATTTTTTTTACAAAACCAAATTGAAAATAAAAAGTCTCTTCTGATCTACTGACCCGATTACAAACGCCCGTGTGACGGCCCATCCTAGGCCAGACAGCCCGCTGCCGACACACAGCGTCCCGAAGTGCCGGACAGCCAGTGCCGTTGAACCAGCAAAATAATACTAAAAGCCGGCGATACTTCGCATACACTCCTGGTACCCAATATCACGATTAAGGTTTGCAATACTGCCTTTACATTGCGTTGCGCACGGGCACGTCCGTTTCCTTTTGTAAAATCACTTTTGGTTTGCAGAGTTCCGCTTAGAATTGTTTTGTTTTTCGTTGTTTCCGGTAATAAATCGACTATCCAATATACGGAGTATGACAAGCCTTTGATTATTTGTGTTTTTGTTATTTATCTATCCAATAGTTTTAATTGCAGTCCTATTGTGAATGACGTATTACTGTACAGCTATAAAATAATTGTATTATTTTTATTTTGTTATACTATCAGAATATTTTTTATATTTTGGCTTTAAAAAATTAATAAAAAATGAAATAAAAATAAAAAGTTCATTTTTAATCTACCAATTGAATTATAATATTATTCTCTATTTGAGTGAGAATTAATTATAATGATAATTCTCTTTGTAAGAATTATTGTATTATGTGCTACGTATATTTCTTTTTTACAAAATTAAAAATATATGCCTTAACAACACTGAATGGGTTCATTTTCCAATTATTTATTAGAACACTACAATATTTTTTTCGAGTGCAACTATTTGTGTAATACTGAAATATTATTGAATTTTAGCATAAACTCCTATAATCGGTTACCAATGCACCAAAATTTTAGACGGTGCATACAATAGTCTAATCGTCGTGGCTAAATTTGGTTAAAAATTTGTCATTACCATTTAGAACATTAATGTTATTATTATACAATTTTTGAATAAAATTATTTAAATTTATAAATTACTTAGTAGTTCAATATTTAGTTATTTCATGAACATTTTCGATATATTGATTAGTTTTTACGCACGTTCATCAAAAAGTTTACTAGTACAGTTTTGTATATAAATACTCAACTGATTTAATATACTACAAGGCACTTCGTATTATAAATTGTTCTTACGTCGATATAATAATATATCATAAAACACGTAATAATCATTTTATTTTTAAAGCGTATAATGAACGAGTGGGTCTTACAGAAATCGAACATTTTCCATACTATTTTTAGATTAATTGGAATACAATTCCCAAAATCAAGGCTCAGCAAAAGTGCAATACGACTCACTCGACACAATAAGGTTCATTATTTTAAGTGTGTCTATTTTTAAATTATATATTAGAGCATTGAATTATTTCGAGGACTGTATAGTACTGTATAGGACTGTACACAACAATGTGTATAACCAGTATAGAAAAAATCGAAATAATATTTTAATATATGCAGTATCCAGTTAGTAAAATTGCCTATTTTATAAAGTGTATGTGCATTTCGAAATGTATCAATTTGGTGAAAATTACGTTTTTCTACACGATATGGACATTTTTTGATATTTTCAAAAAATGGATAAAATTATTTTTATCTGAAATTAGCACAATACATATTATGAAATGTTAAAATATATGAGAATTCAATTTAGTATATTCTTTTTATTATTTATATTGACATACATAATATATCAACTAAGCTTTTGTCAAATTGTCCGAGTACCTTTAATAATGTGTAGTAGTGTTGTTATAATATATATATATATATATATATATATATATATATAAAATGATAAAATGAATGATTTATATTAACAAGAATTGGTAAAGCATTACACACAGTAAATCATAATAGTAATACAAACTGTTACCTTACCTATATGGGATTGAAATATAAAATGTATACAGGTATACATCATACATTGAACAAGGGTTGTTTTTATGTCTATACTCGCCTGCCAACCACATGCCACCCTGGTACACCGTCCCTTCATTATTCTCATCTCGGATGTTGGCCTCCCGGGATCTCCGCAACTCACGGACCATAACAGCGCCGTGACGAACCATCGGCGGCCGAACGGCCCACCACCGTCGACAGCACACATTGTAGACCCCCCGCACCACCACCCTTCGCCGTGCGACCGCAGCAGCCGCGACGGTCCATCCCGGGCTAAACGGTCTCCGTCGCCTCCCCGCACTGTCGGACAACACGGCAATGCCACTGTACGCCGATGCCCCCACATGCACTCCTGGTACCCAATAACAATAAAAAGGTTCCAAATATTGCCTATACTGCTTGTATTGCGCACGCGCACACCCTTTTCTTTTGTAATATAGTTATATATCGTTTTTTTTTTTATTCATTAATATTGTTAAATATAATTTAATTGATAGTTTCTACGAATATATATGTATATATTTTTTTTATTTTTTTCGAGGCCATAATATATATACCATTCTGACAATATATCATAAAAAAAATACGATTATATTTCGCTGTACCCTCTAACACATATTAATTACAATACGACTACAATAATCACGAGTTTGGTTTGGTTTTTCACAATAGTACACGAAAAAAGTCTTTTTATATGTCGCGTCATGAGGGTAGGTCACTGTTGTTGGTGGATAATCTTGAAAGGCATCGAATTGGGTAATTTCATTAATTTCGCCGGTAGCGACGATAAATCGCTGGTTAAAAAAAAACAATTCTGAGCGCTGTAAAACGTTACGAACAAATCGCACGTGATACGGCGGTGTTGAAAACCTAAAAAGTAGTGTTATGGATCTGAAGTGCGTGTAAAGGATCGCCGGCAGTCAGTAGAATTGTCCGTGTTGGCCGTCCGCGTGCGGTCGTGCGGCGGCGATCTGCGACGGTGTCGCTGGCGGTGTGTTGGTGGCGGAGGGACGGCCAACGCTAGCGAATCCTCGCATGCACTCCTGGTACCCAATGTCCTTATGAATCCGTCAGGTAATTCGCCAGGTACGATTTTAACGTGAAATTCGTTCGTTACATCGCTGTATCGGATTTATTAAGCTCCCTGGCCACTACAAAAAAAAAAAAAAAAAAAATGCAGAATAAAAAATTCAATTTTTATTCTTATATATAATTTTACGAGATATTCAATTTTTCTTACTGATATCATTTTAATTATTGATACGTGCTAAATTACCTGGGGTGTTTTTTATAATTAATTTGTATACTTTTATTATTTATATTATTATAATAGCCACAAAAATAAATTATTCCCATTAGACAAAATGTTTTGATACATACACCCAAATAAACAAACAATTGTATAACAACACATTCTTTGTTCCACTCGGAATCCGTGCACCCGCACGTTTAAATACTTTGGAAAAATTAAAAATTATGACTACTGTAGAGTACTGCGGATCAACAAAACGTGATAGAAATAAGGAAATTTTAAGATTTTTAACGAGTCATTTCTGGCCAAATTATTTTCGAAAATCTTTTTAAAACTAATAATTCCGAAAATTCGAAAAATTGTTATTTTCGTATATTATTCAATAGGTAATGAAATAATATATTTTTACCTTTCATAGGTAAGTCAACAATAAACTCCCATAATATTCTAAACAATAGAACTTAGGAATATAATCAAGTTTTTATTTGTTTACAATTTCCAGTAAAATAGAATTATAATTTTATTTTTAATGCATTACTATCGTAGAAGAAAAATCTAAAGAATTACAAATGTTTGCAAAATTAAAATTTAATAATTGTTTGGTGTCCGATTTAATGTATTAAAAATGTAAATAATTCAATTTAAACAAATCAGTGCACTTAATATAATCAGTTGTTGCAATAAATATTATTAACAATTATTACTTTCAATATAACTATTTATTTTTATTTTAATTTTTTTTTTAAACTTGTTCTCCATTTGGAATTTAAAAAAATTAAATAGCAGAAATAAAAATAAATACACATATTGCTTCATTGTATCTATTTTGTGAAAATTACGTTTTCTTACACTATATAAACAACCTATTCATGTTGTGAATAATATTAATTTTATCTGCTGTGTATGGCTGTATCAAGAAATTAAAAAATTAAATTACATTTAAATTCTAATAAATGACTACATTGAATTATGTTGGGTAAATATATAATATTCTGTTTAATAATCTGTCATTTAGTCAACAAATGTCCAACATATATTAATATATAACATTTAAAATTCAATACTGAGTTAATATTTTTAGATTATTATCACGCTTTGTGGGTAATTAATTTGCCAAGAAATCAAACAATTTATATTACAAATTTAAAAAAAAATTAATTTAATACTATTGGAAACCTATTAATTGTCAAATTTTTAATATTACACAGGTGATGTTATGTTTGTAATTTAAACATTCTTTTTTAAATAGATATGCAAATATTTCTTAAACATTAAACATTGACAAATGCTGTAAAAAATCATTTTATTGGATTAAAAAAAACTGACGCAAAATATTATTCTATATAAGTAAAAAACCGTCAAGTTTTTCAAATTAATTATCTGTAGAATAATGATCATTAAAATTTTAAAATTAAATAGTACTAAAAATGAATAGAGTACCCAGATTTAGAATTCTAAACAGTTTTAAAAAGGTCAATGACATTTGACAGGTGAACAAATATAAAAACACCATGATAGATATATTTTTAATGATCGGACAATATTGGACATTGGATTTTAAGCAATCAGACGTAGTATAGTTCACCCATGATATTATATTATAACTAATTGGAAGTTAATAGCGAGTTGGACACTCTCCTATTATATAGGCTCTGTAGGCATACATCGAGAAACAAAACTAATAAAAACATAAGGATTATGGCCAACCAAACATATTATAAATATTAGTTAAAATGATAACAATACTACAGACTGTTACCTGTTCGGTTATACTCGCCTGCCAACCGCATGCATTCCTGGTACACCGACTCATCATTATTCTCTTCTGAGCTGTTGGCCCCCCCCCGGCACGCCGCTATTCGTCGAACACTGAACCCCCGTGACGGCCTATCCGTGGTTTAACGGCCTAGCGCCGCCGCCGCCGCTGCCGCCAGTACACGTTGTACGCCCCCCGCACCGCCACCATTTACCGCGCGTACACAACAACTGTGACGGTCCATCCCGGGCCAAACAGCATCCGCTGCCGCCGCACGCTGTTGGCCGCTCTCCGCCGCTACCACACGGCCGACCGGTGCCGTCGTCGCCTCCCCGCACTGTCGGACAACACAGCAATGTCGCTGTACGCCGATGCCCCCACATGCACTCCTGGTACTTAATAACAATGTACAAGGTTCGAAATATATTGCGCACCCTTTTCGTTTTGAAAAATCAATAACGTTATACAGAGCTCCGGTTAGAATAGTTTTTTTTTCTTTTTTTCTTATCGCAACGAATAATCGTTGCTCCCGGCATTAAATACAAGAAAAATTTATATTTTTATTCGATGCCTTTCCCAAACTTTCCGCCAAAAACTGCCGTGTCAAGCCTTTTTTTTGTGTGTGTGTGTATTTGTAATTATTCAAATCAATGCGTTATTATTGCAGTCGTACTGTGATTAACGTGTGACTGTAACAACAATAATAAAATTGTATTATTTTTTTTGTTTTGTTATACTTTTAGAATGTTTTTTATATTTTGGTCGGAAAAATAAATAAGCAATTGTTTAATCTATCAATCGAATTTTAATATTATTCTGTATTTATATGAAAATATGTATAATACGTAAATAATTTATAAAAATATTGTAAATAATAATTTTTGTTGGAATTATATTGTGCTCTACTTTTATTATTATATTTTTTTTTTACAAGACCGAATTGAAAATAAAAAAAATCCCTCCTCATCTACTAGCCCGACTACAACCGCCGGTGTGACGGCCCGTCCTCGGATAGACAGCCTGCTGCCGCTACACGCCGTCCCGAAAGGCTAACCAGTGCTAACCAGTGCCGTTGCCGCCTCCAAATATTGCCGTCGAACACGAAAATAATGCCAAAAACCGGCGGTCCATTGCATACATTCCTAGTACCCAATATCACTGTTTAGGTTTGCAATACTGCCGTAGCATGACGAAATTTTACTGCTGTGCGCGTACCGTTTTGTAGAATTAATATTGGTTTGCAGAGTTCTGGTTAGAATTTTTTTATTATTTTTTTTTTTTTATCGTAACGAGCAATCGTTGAATCCAGCAATAAATAGATTACTCGAAAAAAAATTTTTAATTTTAAAATTTTTATCCGATGCCGCCCAATCTTTTATTTTTTTTTTTTGTATTTGTAATTTATAAAACCAATGCGTTATTATTACAGTCGTATTGCGATTAACGTGTGACGAATGTACAGCAAATAATTTAAATGTATTAATTTTTTTAAAAATCCAAAAAAAAAAATTCAAAGGCCCTCCTCCACCACTAGCTTGACTACGATCGCAGGTTTGTCGTCCTGGGCCAGACAATCGTCGTCGAACACGAAAATAATGCCAAAAGTCGGCGATCCTTGGCATACACCCCTGGTACACAATATCACGATTAAAGGTTCGCTCAAACCGAAGCGGCAGCGAAATTTAATGTCCATACGTTTTAATACGAGTGCACTCACTAGCGCGAAATTAATACCGCGGCGAAAATGTTACCGCAAGATTGAGCGCGATATTTTTATTTTTCGCTGCAGACACTATATTTTTCGCTTACCGCTGCGATAATCAGTTGTAAATTCCCAACTCATTTTAATTGTACAGTGCAACAATGCAATATGAATATTAATATATTATTATCACATCAACATATTCAACATCCTAACTCTAATTATAATACATTATAATTTATTGAGATCTATAAGTCCCTAAGCCTAATTATAATCCTATGGTACCTTTTTTGTTCTTCATCATCCATTACAGCTGCTAACAGTAATACATCTTCTTCATCTGAACTTGAGTTTTCATAATAAATATCCATGGTATGATAACAATTTAAAAAAAATATAGAAATATGTTGTTTTGTACTTTTAAATATTAATATTAGTAAAAAAAAATATAATACGTAATAACAAAATACATGTACGCGCATGGGTATCACAATGTCGACTAGTAATTTTTGGCGAAATATTTCGCTCCGGTTAGGTTAGATCAGCGGTATTTAAAAAGCGATAAATACCGCTGCCGCTACCGCTGCCGCTACCGCTACCGCTGCCGCTTCGGTTTGAGCGAACCTTAAGGTTTGCAATACTGCCTTTACGTTGCATTGCGCACGGGCACGTCCGTTACCTTTTGTAAAATCAATTTTGGTTTGCAGAGCTCTGCTTAGAATTGGTTTTTTTTCGCAACGAATTATCGTAGCTTTCGGTAATAAATCGACTATCCAAAAATATACGGAGCATTTCAAGCCTTTTATTTTTTGTGTTTTTGTAATTAACCTACCAATCGGTTTAATTGCAGTTGTATTGTGTGTGACGTGTTACAGTACAGCTATAATTTAATTGTATTATTTTTATTTTGTTATACTATCGGAATATTTTTTATATTTTGGCTTTAAAAATTAATAAAAAATTAAATAAACATAAATAGTTTATGTTGAATCTACCAAATAAAGTATAATATTATTCTATATTTGAGTGAGAATAATTCTCATCATTCTTTTTGTTGGAATTATTTTATTATGTGCTACAACTATTTTTTTTTTTTTTTTTTACAAAAGTAAATAAAAAATAAAAAAATATATACAATCGCGAAACAGGATGGGTCTATTTTCGAATTATTTATTAGAACACTAAAATATTGTTCTCGAGTGCAACTATTTGTATAACACCGAAATATCCAATATTATTGAATGTTGGCAAATACTCTTATAATCGGCTATCAATGCACCAACATTTTAAACGGTACATAAAATAGTCTAATCGTCGTGCCTAAATTTGCTAAAAAATTTGTCATTACCATTTCGAAAATTAATGTTATTATCGTACAGTTTTTTAATAAAATTAGTCAAATTTATAAATTACCTACATTATTTAGTTATTTCTTGAACATTTTTCGGATGTATTGTTTAATTTTTACGCACGTTCATCAAAAAGTTTACTAGTACAGTTTTGTATATAAATACTCAACAAATTCAATACACTATAAGGCACCTCGTATTATAAATTGTTCTTACGTCGATATAATAATATATAATAAAACACGTTTTCACAATTTTATTAATAAAGCGTTTGATGTACGAGTGGGTCTTACGGAAGTCGTACATTTTTATATTCTTTTTACATTAATGGGAATACAATCCCCAAAATCAAGGCTCAGCAAAAGTGCAATACGACTCACTCGACACAATAAGGTTCATTATTTTAAGTGTGTCTGTTTTTAAATTATATATTAGTGCATTGAATTATTTCGAGGACTGTATATACAACAGCCTTGTGTATAACCTGTGTAGAAAAAATCGTAATTATATAAGGTATTTTAATATATGTAGCATCCAGTTAGTAAAATAGCTTATTTTATAAAGTAGATGTGCACTTCGAAATGTATCAATTTGGTGAAAATTACGTTTTTCTACACGATATGGACATTTTTTGATCATATCATAAGATGGATAAGATTTTTATTATCTGTATTCGTACAATACATATTATGAAATGATAAAATATATGACAATTTAATTTAGTATATTTTACAGTAGGCATTTACCAGATTTATTATGTATTGCTGCATCAATAAATAAATATAATAATAATATAATATATAAATTCTAATAAATTACTGTTTAACAATTTGTTGATCTTTTCATTAATTATGAAACGATACAATATATGACTATTTAATTTAATACATTCTATTTTATTATTTATAATGACATACATAATATTTCGACTAGGCTTTTGTAAAAATTCCTGATTACTTTTGGTAATAGTGTTGTTGATATAGATATATTTTGTATATTGTATAAACTAGTGACTGCCGAACTTAAGGTAATTTAAAGTAAATATGTATCAAACAATTGAAAATAAATTCAATATAACATATAAAAGGTGAACATGAGAATGAAATATAAATCACAAAATACAAAAACATAATTGCCACGTGTTTATTTATTTTTATAATTATTTTATTGATTATTATTATACATAAAATAAAAATTGGTTATTGGAAAACTAGTAGAGTATTTACTTATCAAATATACAGTACTAAAATTTGTTCATAGAAAGTATAACAAATAATTAAAATACAATTTGCAAAATCAAGTGTTAAGGTAATCAGCACAACGTTCTCAGAAAACACTTCACAAAATTAATAAAATAATATAATATTCTGTATGACTAATTATGTTATGTGGAGATTAACACAATTAAAGAATGAGTGACATTTCCTGTCGCTGAAAAAAGGAGGTGGGTAATTGTTTAACCTAACGTATCTAAATGATAAAACTAATGATATACATTAACAAGAATTGGTAAAGCATTACACACGGTAAATCATAATAGTAATACAAACTGTTACCTTACCTATATGGGATTGAAATATAAAATGAATATAGAGGTATACATCATACATTGTACAGAGTTTGTTTTTATGTCTATATTCGCCTGCCAACCGCATGCCATCCTGGTACACTGACACATCATTATTCACTTCTGAGCTGTTTCCCCCACCCCCGCAACTCCGCTACTCGCCGACCATTACACCGCCGTGACGGCCCATCCGGGGCCGAACGGCCCGCCACCGCCGCCGGCACACGTTGTGGCCCCCCCCCGCACCACCGCCATTCACGGTGCAACCGTTGCCGCCGTGACGGCCCTTCCTGGGCAAAACATTCGCCGTCGAGTCCCCCCGCACTGTCGAACAACACGGTAATGCCACTGTACGCCGATGCCCCCACATGCACTCCTGGTATCCAATAACAAAGTAAAAGGTTCCAAATACTGCCTTTACGTTCCATTACGCGCGCGCACAACCTTTACATTTATAAAATCAATAACGTTATACAGAGCTCCGGTTAGGATTGTTTTTTTCTTTCTTATCGCAACGAATAATCGGCAATAAATTGATTACCCGAAAAAAATTCTAAATTTTAAATCGTACATTATAATTCCACTATGCTTTTATTAGATTATCTGAGTACCTTTGATAATGCGTAATAGTATTGTTGAAACATAAAATATTGATATAAACTCGTACATTGTATAAACTAGTTCAGCAGTCCATCAAGTAATTTAAGGTAAATAAAAAAAAAAAAACAAGATAAAACATATAAAAGGTGAACATGAGAATAAAATATAAATCATCAAATACAATAACATAATAGCTATGTGTTTATTTATTTTTATAATTATTTTATTGTGTAACTTTTGCTTATTATTATTTATACAATAAAAATGGTTTGTAGAAAACAAGTAGAGAGTATTTACGTACCAAATATACAATACTAAAATTAGTCCATAAAAAGTATATAAATAATTTAAATACAATTTGCAAAATTCGCTAAAAAATGTAGACGAGTAATTGTTTAACCTTAACGTATCTAAATGATAAAATTAATGATATACATTAAAAAGAATTGGTAAAGCATTGCACACAGGAAATCATAATCATAATATATAAGCTAATGAAAAAAAATATAATATTTTTTACCAAATTAAAACATTATTATACAGAACCAATTGATTTTTACAATGCAATTACCAGATCTACTAATAGTTCAACTAATACACACCTTAAAATCCATGAGTCTTGACGACCGACAACTATAATATTATACGACGGAATAACAAACGTGATTAATTCTTGTGCAAAGTATAAACGATTAATATTTATAAACTTATCGTCGAACATTTCGCCGATTTTAATATTACATAAAAATAGCTATATTCTAAATTTAATATGAATTAGTAAGCAATTATAACTCATTTAAGATAACTCTGTTCAACAGTATACAGCCATGTACGCAGTTCATTGGTCCCGCATAGGATAACGATACTATACCAACAGGTAATTATTAGTACAATTATTTAATTATCAAGTATGCATTTTACACGGACCGAAATAATAATAATATTACACTAGTATTATGCTGGCAAAATATCAAAATACGTCTGTGGAACCAAAATTATGTTCAAATTTGGTCACTAACTAAGATACAAATATGTCTATATATTATATAGTATACCTAAATATGTTTATAATATAAAACTACATTCTATACATTTGAGTTTTTTTTTTTTAAATCGTTTGTGAATAAAATACTGTTATTAGTGGCACTGCTCAAGTAGCTGTATTTGTAACGTCCGTGAAATTGACCCTCCCTCCTCATTTTGTTATATGAAAACCAAACCAATACCAAAAATTTTCAACTCAATACTTTTCTCGTGAGAACTGTTTTTTCATGTGGGGCATTAGTTTTAGAGAATATTATGTTTTTCATTGAAGCATTTATATTTTATTATTTTACGTTATATTGTTTTTAGTAATACTCAAAACACTATTAACTACCCTAATTAGCCATATTTCAATCCTCTTGGTGCACGGAAGGGGGTGAGTAATCATCATCAAATTTAACCTAAATTACTTTTTTTATAGTGTTGAACAAAATGAGAGGGACCTTTTATGAAATGTATAGAATTGAAATTTAAGTACAACCCTAATATAATGTTTTTTCATATCTCAAAATAACATAATTTTATAAGTACCTTATATTTATAAAAATGTAAAAAAAAAAAATACTCATATACATAAAGAAGTAGAAAATGTAGACTATATTATTAAAATTGTTGTATAAATAGTAATATTAATAACGAAAAATACATGAGACTTGACGACAACTATCATATTATACGACGGAATAACAGACGAGATACATTTTTGTGCAAATTATAAAAAAAATAATATTTTTAAACTTATCGTCGATCATTTAGCCGATTTTAAAATTACATAAAAAGAGCCATATTATGAAATAAATATGAGTTAGTATACAATTATAACTCAGTTAAGATAACTCTGTTCAAAAATGTACAGTTATGTACGCAATTCATCGGTGCTGAACAGGATATTAGCAGGATAGGATACAATTATTTAATTATGAAGTATGCATCGGACCGAAATAATAATAATAATACAGTTATAGACTGCTTTGTATCACAATACATCTGTGCAACCTATATTATGTTTACATTTGGTTAACAACTAAGATAATAATCTGTCTAATATATAAATATGTTTGTATAAAAATACATTCAATGGTCTTATGGTTTTACTTCCCGTATCGCCATTCCCAAAAGTAAATATTTATGGTAAATTCGACACTTTTATTATAGATATTATATTTCTGTACATAAATTAGAAATTTTAAACACACGAGCAATCCACAGTGATAATGACAAGACCCTCACAGATATATAACATAAATTAAATGGTATTTATAGTTGATAATTACTAAAAAAGTATATCGTAATACGTCAGTATTTATGAATGGAGGTACCCACTCAAATATTTACATAAAATCGTATTGCATCAAATGAATAATAGCAATTAGCATTGTATTTAGCAATTTTTTATCATAAATTATTGTTTTGTATAATATAAAATATTTGATAAACTTTTAGCTCTCATAATATATTTTAATATTATCTGTATTATTGCAACAATGCCGGAATAGATAAAATGTTAAAAACAAAACAGACATATAATAATAACACGACTAAAGTACCAAAAGCCAGTGATCACTCACATGCAGTCCTGGTACCGAATATCCTTGTTAAGGTTTGCAATTCTGCCTTTACGTTGCATTGCGAACGCGCCCTACTGTTTTTCTTTGTAAAATCAATTTTGGTTTGCAGAGATCCGCTAAGAATTGTTTTTTTTCGCAACGAATTATCGTTCCTTCCGGTAATATAAATCGAATATTTAAAATACGAAGTATATCAAGCTTTTTATTTTTTGTGTTTTTGTAACTTATCAAACCAATCGTTTTAATTGCAGTCGTACTGCGATTGTCGTGTTACTGTACAGCTATAATTTAATTGTATTTTTTTTTTTTTTTTTTGTTATACTATCAGAATATTTTTTATATTTTGGCTTCAAAAAATTAACAAAATTGTTTTTTAAAAAATAGTACTTGTTGAATCTATTAATTGAATTATAATATTATTTTGTATTAATAATAATTCTTATATTCTCTTTGTTGGAATTATCTTATTATGCGTTATTACTATTATTATTATTATTATTTTTTTTTTTTCACAAAACTAAATTTAATTTAAAAAATATAAACCTTCCCGACACAGGACGGACCATATATCTGTTTATTTTTCAATTATATATTAGACCACTAAAATATTTTACTCAAGTGTAACTATTTGTGGAACATCGAAATATCGCATATTACTAAATTTTGGTACATACTCTTATTTATTATCCGCTATCGAAGCACCAGCATTTTAGACTGTACATATAATAGTCTAATAGTCGTGATTAAATTTGGTTAAAAATGTGTCATTACCATTTAGGAAATAATGAATAAATAATTTTCAAATATATAAATTACTTACTAGTACATTATTTATTATATTTGTTGAACACTTTTCGCGTGTATTGTTTTGTCTTTACTCATGTTCATCAAAAATGTTTACTATTTGTCCGATACGGTTTCGTATATAAATGCCCGGATAATTCAATACACTATAATGCTGTTTCCCTTGTATTATAAATTGTTGTTACGGCGATATAATAATATATTAAAAAACACGTAATCATAATTTTATTTTAAAATCGTTTGATGAACGAGTGGGTCTATGGAAATCAAACATTTTCCATAATCGTTTTAGATTAACAGGAATAATCTAGGCCAACAAAAGTGCACTACGACTCGCGCGACCCGGTAATAATCAATAGTTTAAGTGTGTCTATTTTTAAATTTTTTATTATCGCACTGATATATTTCGTGGACCGTACATATAAAAACAATGTGCATAACCAGTGTAGAAAAAAATCGTAGTAATATTTATATATGCAGTATCCATTTAGTAAAATAGCTTATTTTATGAAGTGTTTTTCCACTTCGAAATTTATCCATTAAGTTTCCATTAAGTGCCACCCATCATTTATACACAATGTACTCAGAATGCACTTCACATAACTAAAAAAACCAAATATTATGTAAGACTAATTGTTTTTTGTGGGGATTACTACAATAATGAATGAGTCACATTTCCGCCCCCATTTCCTAGTTTCGTCCCAAAAAGAAGTAGGTGAGTAATTGTTTAACCTAACCTATCTAATTAAGAAAATTAATTCATACTTTAAAAAGTAATGGTAAAGTATTACACACAGGTAATCATAATAATAATATATAGGCTAATGATAAACAATATTATATTTTTTTACAAGTTAGAACATTGTTATATAATAGCTTCTACGAGGTAATTACCAGATTTACTATTAGTTCAATTATTACACGTCTACAGTGTTGGGTAATTAACTGTATTTAGTCAACAAATGTTCAACAGATACTAAATATATAACATTTAAAATTCAATATTGAGTATATATATTTAGAATATTATCACGTTTGTTTGTAATTGTTGGCAGAAAAATCAAACAAATTATTTTTTGCATTTAAAAAAATTAATTTAATATTACTGAATACCTTTTTAAATGTCAAATTATTAATACTACAAAAGTGATGTTATGTTATATAATACTATATACTTATATAATTTACATTATTTATTTACATGCTAAATTGTCAGAGTTTTTTTTTATAATTAATTTGTATACTTTTATTAATAACAATATAATAATAGCCACAAAACGATATTATTTCTATTAGACAAAATATTTTGATACACACACACACACTGAAAATAAATAAATTGTAAAATCGACACATGCTTTGTTCCAATTGGAATCTATGCACCCGCACGTTCCACAATTCTTGAATGAAATAAGATTATTTACGGGCAAATTATATTTTTTGCTGTACAAAAAAAAAGGCTTCTCATTCTTCGTGTCATGAGAGTAGGTCACGGTTGGTTGGTGGACAATGTGGAAAAGTATCGGATTGGGTAACTTAAATAATTTTGCCGGTAGCGACGATATATCGTTGCGATCAAAAAAACAACTCTGAGCGAAGGCCTTTAATTCCATGTAGATTGTACGAACAGGTTGAGCGTGCTACGGCGGTGTAGAAATCCTAAAAAGATCGCCGGCGGTCGGTGTTATTGCCCGGGTCGGCCGTCGGCATCATAGTCAGTGAGTGGTGGTGGCGGAGGGACGGCCAACGCTTGCGATTCCTTGCATGCACTCCTGGTACCGAAGGTGCGTATCAATCCGTCAGGTAATTCGCCAGGTACGATTTTAACGTCAAATTTCGTTCGTTCGATTGCTGTTTCGGACTTAAAGCCACCCCCTCCCCCACCACTAAAAAAAAAAAAAACAAAACAGAATAAAATATTTAATTTTTATTGTTATATAATTAATTACTTTTTACGATATATTAAGTTTTTCTTACACATATAATTTGAATTATTGATAATACTAAATTACCTGGGGTGTTTTTTATAATTAATTATTATACTTTTATTATTAATAATATTTTAATAACAATTAAACTATATTATTCCTATTAGACAAAATAATTTGATACACAAAAAAAAAAAAAACAAACAATTTTAATAACAACAGATATTTTGTTCCACTCGGAATCTATGCACCCGGACGTCTAAACACTTTGTAACATTAAAAATTAAGACCACCGTAGAGTACCGCGGATCAACACAATACGGGAAAGAAATAAAAAAATTTCTAGATTTTTTATGAGTCTATATCTGGCCAAAACATTATTGAAAATCATTTTAAATTTATTAATTCCAAAAATCGGATAAATTGTTATTGTCGTATAATATTCAATAGGTAGTAAAATGTTTTTACCTTTCAGCTAAACAATAAACTCACATAATATTCTAAACAATAGAACTTAGAAATATAATCTATTTAGTGAAAATTACTTTTTTTTACACTTTATGGTCATCCCATTCATGATGTGATCAATAATAATTGTTTCTACATTGTGTAATATTTTATTGTTATGTAAAATTCTTTATGAAAAAATTATTTAATTCGATTATTAAATTAGTGGATTTTGTATTTTAATTATTATTATATTATATAATATTTGCACTGGGGTTTTATGAGTTTATCAGAGTTGACTTATAAAATATAAATATAAGCTAGTTTAGCAGTCAATCAGGCAATTCAACGTAAAAATATATCAAATTAAAAACAAAAAAAAAGCAATAATTAATTAGGAATAATTATTATGTCTCCGTGTAGCCAATTATTTTTTTTGCCTATCGAATTAATAAAATAAATTTATATTTCGACGACAATTTGAAGAGCATTACACTCAGGTAATCATAATAATATATAATCAAATAATAGACAACGTTATAAATTACAAAAAGTTCAAATCATTATTATACTGAATTATTATTGTATCTATGAGGCATTTACCAGATATATTGTGTATCGCTGTATCAATAAACATTGAAATTCTACTAAATTACTAATTTACATGTAATTATGGTTCAACAAAAACACACCTTCAGTGTTGTGTAAATAAATAATAATCTCCGTTACTCCCGTCCTCATCGCCGCGGAGTCTGATAGCCTGCGACCCACCGGCCGTCGTTTCTACGCACTGTCGGACAACGCGGCAATGCCACTGTACGCCGGTGCCCTCGCATGCACTCCTGGTATCCAATAACACAGTACAAGGTTCTTCTGCCATTGCCTTCCATAGTGCATGCGTTTTGTAAAATCAATACCGTTGTACAGAGCTCTTCTTAGAATTGTTGAATTTTTTTTTTTTATCGCAACGAATTATCATTGCTTCCGGCAAAAAATACATGACAAATTTAAAAA
This sequence comes from Tuberolachnus salignus, assembly GCA_956483605.1. Classification (NCBI taxonomy): domain Eukaryota; kingdom Metazoa; phylum Arthropoda; class Insecta; order Hemiptera; family Aphididae; genus Tuberolachnus; species Tuberolachnus salignus. The sequence continues at coordinate 20,158,076 of OY101431.1, read as the reverse complement.
TTTTTAATTTTTATGCAATGCCTCCTAAACTTTCTACCAGACACCCTCTTGTAGATACTTTTTTTAATTGTGTGTGTATTTGCAATTAAACAAACCAATGCGTTATTTTAGCATGCGTATTGTGATTAACGCGTGACAGTACAGCAATAATTAAATTGTATTTTTTTTTTTTGTTTAGTCATACTTTCAGAATGTTTTTTATATTTTGGTCTAAAAAATCAATAACCAATTTGTTTAATCTATCAATCGAATATTACTCTATATTTAAATGAAAATATGTAATTACACTTTTTGTTGGAATTTATATTTCTTATTAATATAATAATTTTATTTTTTTTACAAGACCAAAATAAAAATTAAAAGGCCCTCCTCCTCCACTAGCCCGACTACCGCCGCAGGTGTGATGGCTCGTCCTGGGCCAGACAATCGTTGGCGAACACAGAAATAATACCAAATGTCGACGATTCCTTACATGCGCTCCTCGTACACAATATCACGGTTAAGATTTGCAAATACTGCCATTACGCTGCATTGCTCAAGTGCATGCCCGTTTCGTTTTATAAAATCAATTTTGGTTTTCAGAGCTCGAATTGTTTTTATTTTTAATCGCAACGAATTATCGGCAATAAATTGACTATCCAATGTACGAAGTATGTCAAGCCTTTTATATTTTGTGTGTTTGTAATGGTTATAATTGTAGTCGTTTTGTGATTGACGTATTACAGAAATAATTTAATTGTATTATTTTTTTGTTTGTTATACTTTCAAAATATTTTTTATATTTTGACCTTAACAAAATAATACATAATTTTATAAAAAAAAAAACATAGTACTTGTTTGATCATCAATCGAATTATTAATATTATTCTGTTCTTAAATTAAAATTATTTGCAAAATCTTTTTGTTGGAATTATTTCATTATGTGTTTCCTTAATTATTATTTTTTTTTTTTTACAAAACTAAAATAAAAATTTATGTATACACCTTCCCGACACAGGACGGTCCATATATCAGTCTATTTTCGAATTATATCTTAGAACACTAAAATATTTTACTCGAGTGGAACTATTTGTTTAACACCGAAATATCGCATATTATTAATTTTTTTTATAATCAGTTAATTAATAAATTAATAAACTTAATCGTCATTGCTATTGTTTAAAAATTTGTCATTACTATTTACAAGAACATAATTTTATTATCGTACAATTTTTAAATAAAATTATTCAAATATATAAATTACTTACTAGTACATTATTTATTTGTTTCTTGTACACTTTTCGTGTGTATTGTTTCGTTTTTACTCAAGTTCATCAAAAACGTCTACTATTCGTCTGATACTGTTTCGTATATAAATGCTCGGATAATTCAATACACTATAATGCTGTTTCCCTTGTATTATAAATTATTTTTACTGGGATATAATAATATATCAAAAATCACGTATTAATAATTTTATTTTATAAGCGTTTGAAGAACGTGTGGGTCTTATGGAAATCATACATTTTCCATACTCGATTTAGATTATTGGGAATTGTATTCTCAAAATCAAGGCCCGGTTAAAGTGCACTACGACTGGCGCGACACGATAATAATCATTAGTTTATGTGTGTCTATTTTTAAATTTTATATTAGTGCACTGAATGTTTAGAGGACCGTACATATAAAAACAATGTGTATAACCAGTATAGAAAAAACCCTAACAATATTTATATATGTAGTTAGTAAAATAGCTTATTTTATGAAGTGGTTGTTCACTTCGAAATGTAGTTCTGACTTCAAGTTAAAACATTATTGTACAGAACCAATTTAATTTCTATGAGGTTATTACCAGATCTACTATTAGTTAAATAATTACACACCTACAGTGTCTATATAATTTTCTGTCAACAAATGTTTAACATACGTATAATAAATATATAACATTTAAAATTCAATATTGAGTCAATATTTAGAGAATAATATCATGCTTGTGTGTAATTCGTTGGCAGATAATTCAAACAAATTATTTTACTCATTTCAAAAAATTAATTTTATAATACTGAATACCTTTTTAAATGTCAAACTTTTAATGTTACATAAGTGATGTTAAGTTTGTAATTATTGCCAACGCCGGCGATCCCACGCACGCACTCCTGGTACCGAATGTCCGTGTGAATCCGTCAGGTAATTCGTCCAATACGATTTCGATGCCCAATTTTGGAACTGGAATCGGGGCTGTCGTTTTTTCGAAAATTTCGTCGTTCGTTCTATTGCAGTTCCCGTTTTAAAGTTATTCTTACTTATCTAATGTACATTATTGATACATGCTAGAGGTGTTTTTATAATTAATTTGTATACTTTTATTAATAACAATAAAATAATAGCTACAAAACAATATTATGTCTATAAGACAAAATATTTTGATACACACACACACACTGAAAATGAATAAATTGTAAAATCGACACATGCTCTATTCCAATCAGATTATATGTACCTGCACGTTTAAACACTTTGGTGAAATTAAAAATTATGACCACTGTAGAATACCGTGGTTCAACAAAACATGAATGAAATACAATTATTTATGGCCAAAACATTATTGAATACTAAAAGTCTTTTCAAATATGATATCTCTGAATATTGAATACATATTTACTGTCGTGTAATATTCAATAGGCAGTGAAATAATTAATGTTTACCTTTTATAGTTATGTGAACAATATATTCACATAGGAATGTAATATTCTAAACTATAGAACTTAGAAAAATATTAAAGTTTTTATTATTTTACAATTTCAAGTAAAATATAATTACATTTGTATTTTAAACGATATTTTATTATACTAGTAGAAAATCTATAGAATTAAAAATGTTTAATAATTAAAATCTAAAAAATATTTTGACTTACCTATGTCCGGACATATTTAATCAATTTTGGTGTCCGCTTTACTGTTTTAATAATAATATTTTTTAACAAGCAGAGCGTTTAGAACATTTAAACCATCGATTGTACATAATATGTTGTTGCAATACGTATTATATTTAACAATAACATTTTTTTTTCAATTTTTTTTTTTAACTATTACTTTTTTTTATATTGATTTGAGAATTCAATATATAAGTCTTTATTATCCTAAATTTTTTTTTTTTTTTTGGGGGGGGGGGCATTGCTCATGTTGCATACGAGGAGGAAGCAATAGTGATATACAATTATAGTACAGAAATAATATTAAAAAATAATAATAATATATTGATACAATTATGAACAAACTGATAACTTATTCTTAGTAGGGCGTATATTGTAGATCATATTATCACATACGATCGACAGAACAAATTAGCATCAAAACAATTATTACAACTAACGCCTATAACAACAGTGTGTACAACCAGTGAAGTAAAATTTTGTAATAATGTTTATATGTCGCATCCACTTAGTAAAATTGCTTATTTCATGAAGTGTATCCATTTAGTGAAAATTACGTTTTTCTACACTATATGGAGAATAATGGTATGGAGATCAATTTTATGATCTCAAACGTTTTAAAAAAAAATCTCGAATGTAGGTATTCTAATTTTAAACTGATTATTCAATTTGCAAGCTCTGGATATTCATTCTTTTAGAAATTGTATTTCGAGTTAATGAAATGTTTTAAAAAGCAAATAATTTCAGAAGTTTAAATCAAACAATTTTTTATAAAATCAGATTTTGAATGTTCGGCTTTTAACACATACAATACCAAGGTAGCATGTACTGCTGCTTCATTTTCTTGTTATATTTTTGTAAATAATAGTTGTCTATTGTTGTCTATTTCTTGATTTAAACTATTTCAGCTTTCTTGTCTCAATATTCTATCGTACTGGTTGTATTTTAGTTTATATTTTATGACTTTGGAATCTTATTACACTTTTATATGTTAAACAGATTATTTTAATATTTATTTCACTGCGAAAATACTGTAATTCCCAATTTTCGTGAGATAGACGATGTTTATCGGTAATTTATCTCTTTTTACTGACACTTGTTAAAGACATTTTTAACTATTAAATTTAAGTGAAAATATTATAAATTATTTATATAAGTATACATTTTGAACATACGGTGGTTATTGAACAAATAGATTCGATTTTGGAAATTTAAGATGCATGACTACAATTATTATAAAAGTGATAAATATATCATTACTTATTCGATTACTGTTTATTAGAAGATTAGACAGAAAAATAATTAATTAATATATACTCTAACATTGTTGTGACTCAAAAGGAAAATTGTAACTCATAATTAACTATTCACAACAGAGAATTGTGATATATATATAAATTTAAATACAGAATACTATTATTAAATTGTTAATTTCTTGGAGTATATACATATATATATATATATTTTTTTTTGTTAAATGTTTTCGACGCCACATTATATAAAACATTTTCAAAGTATATCATAAAAAAAAAAAAGATTTATTTTGCTATACGGACTAACACACGTTAATCACAATACGACTACAATAATCACGAGTTTGGTTTGATTTTTCACAATTGTACAAAAAAAAGGCTTGTTATATTTCGCGTTATGATAGTAGGTCACTGTTGTTGGTGGACAATTATGAAAGGCTTCGGATTGGGTAATTTAATTAATTTTGCCAATAGCAACGATAAATCGATGCGTTCAAAAAACAATTCTGAGGTCCATCAACCGTTACAAAGAAATAGCGCGTGATACGGCGGTGTTAAAAACCTAAAAAGTGGTGTTGGTAATCAGGAGTGCGTGTAAGGTGGTGGTCGGTATTATTGCCCGTGTCGGCTGACCGTGTACCATCGTGCAGTGGTGTATTTGTCGGTGAGTGGTTGCGGCGGAGGGACGGCTAACGCCAGCGATTCCTGGCATGCACTCCTGGTACCGAATGTCCATATCAATCCGTCAGGTACTTCGCCCGGTACGTATTCGATGTCCAATTTTAGAACTGGACCGGGGCTGTAGTTTGTTCTGAAAATTACATCATTTGTTCCATCGCTGTTTATAGCCCCCCCTCCCATCAACACAATCACTACATAGAACAACGAAGCAGACTGAAAAATTAAATTTTTTTTTATTGTTATTAAAAATTACTTTTTAAGAGATATTAAGTTTCTTTCTTACTCATATAATTTTAATTATTGATACATGCTAAATTGCCAGAGGTGTTTTTTATAATTAATTTTTATACATTTATTATTAATAATATTATAATAGACACAAAATTATATTATTCCTATCAGACAAAATATTTTGATACATACAGACAAAAAACACAAAAAAAGTAAAATCAACACATTCAAAAAATTTTAATAATATTTATATATGTCACATCCAATTAGTGAAAAAGCTTATATCATGAAATGTTTCCATTTAGTGAATATGATGTTATGTTACACTACATAGACAACCTATTCATAAAGTGGGTAATATTTATTTTATATACATTGTGTAATATTTTATTGGTATGCCAGCTTCTTTATGAACAAAATATTAAATTAGATTATTTAATTTGTGAATTTTATATTTTCTTTATTATTATTTTATATAATATTTTCACTAGAGTTTTGTGAATTTATCAAAGTAAATTTGGTATTACATAATTGTGTGGTTGAAGTATAAAATATAAATATGAACTAGTATAGCTGTTGATCAAGATATTCAATGTATATATGTATCAAAATGAAAAAGCAAAAATTATGTAGCCAATTATTTTTTGTGGTGATTAATTCATACACAATATAGGTCACATTCCTGTATTATTGCATCAATAAACATATAAATTCTAATAAATTACTATTTAACAATTTTTTGATTTTTTCATTAATTTTGAAATGATCAAATATATGATAATTTAATTTAGTACATTATATTTTATTATTTATCATTACATACATATTATTTGCATAAGGCTTTTGAAAAATTAATTAAGTATCTTTGGTAATGTATAATTGTGTTTTTTAAACATACATTGTATAAACTGGTTTGTCAGTTGATCGGGTAATTTTTAAGGTATATTTGTATTAAATAATTAAAAATAATTGTAAAGATAGTAGTATATACTTGTTGACAATACTGTTTTATACCAGTTGTTCTATTGATAGCGACAGGTTATTTTTTATTATTATATAACATGGAAAAAATATTATATTATGAATAGTTGCTAGAATTTGCTATGAAGCCAAAGAAAAACAAAACATTAATTCAAGTAGAACAGAATTAAATAATTATGGAAATTTGACACTGCTAAATTTATAATATTAGAATTTAACTAATTATGATTATATTACTAATAAATAGTTACAACCAAATGTTTAATAGCCATCATCAAGTTACATAAATATTTTTAAACATAAATAAGAAATAACATATAAAAGGTGGACATAAGAATGAAATATAAATCAGAAATTACAAAAACATAATAGCTTTGTGTTTATTTATTCTTATTATTATTATATTAAGTAACTTTTGATTATTATTTATATAATAAAAAATGGCCAATGGAAAACAAGTGAAGAGTATTGATATACCACATTTACAGTATTAAAATTAGTTCAAATAAGTATAACAAATAATTAAAATACAATTAGCAAAATCAAGTGTTAAGGTAATCAGCACAAAGTACTCAGAAAGCACTTCAAAAAACTAAAAAGAAAAGCAAATATTATGTAAGACTAATTATATTTTATGGAGATTATCACAATAAATAATGGGTCATATTTTCACCCCAATACTTTTCTCCCTAAGAGAAGTAGGTGAGTCATTGTTTAACCTATCCTATCTAATCAATAAAATTAATTCATACTTCAACAAGAATTGCTAAAGCATTACACACAGATAATCATAACTATAATATATAAGCTTATGATAAACAATATTATATTTTTTAACAAGTTAAAATATTTTTATATAGAACCAATTAATTTCTACAATTCAATTACCAGGTCTACTATTAATTCAACTAATACACACTTTAGTTAATACCTGAGTAAATATTTATAGATAATTATAATGCTTATGTGAGTAATTCCTTGGCAGGATATTTAAACAGATTATTTAAGGCATTAAAAAAAAATTAATTTAGTATTACTGAATAAACTTTTATGTGAATTATTTCATTAATAAAATTAACTTCAAACCAAAAATACTATTCATATTACATCAAAAGATTGAGGTTCACATAGTACCTGCTGAGCTGTTGTTAGCAGGACACCATTAGTTTCTTTTAGAAAATTTGATATTTTATTGAAAGCCTTTATACAAATTTAATGAATAACCAATATCTTTGGATCTTTGTAAGACTTTTTTTAGACTCTTTGACCACAATACTCTACAAAGGGTAGAGACTTGTACAGAATGATTTTCATAAAATCAGATAAGTTCCTATGACTGCACTACTCATAACCAGAAAATTATTACCATATTACATATCACATTTTATTTTATTTTACATAGAATAAATATTTTTTTTTTACATATATATACCTAATGTCAGTATGACAATTTAATGTACATATTGTTATATTATCATATAATGAGAAAAAGTAGATATACAAATATAATAATAATATACTTAACTACAATAATTTTACAATATGTAAAATTATGGTAAAAATCAAATATTTTATTTGTTAAAAAAATTTTATTTTATGGTTTTTCACTATATTTTACAGATATTCAAATTATCTATGTATAGAAAGAACCTAAGATATCAATAGTATATTGGTAAAGGCATATCTAAAAACTATTTAAATTTATATATATATTGGATATGCATTTCATGAATATTGTATAGTTAAAATTTGTTAAGATATTTGTTAAGATGCAATTTATTTTCAGAGGATATATAATAGTATATATATATATGTATATTAAATATAATCTGATAATTGATTCTTGATATCCAAGGGATTAAGGTTTATGGTTCATAAGAGATATATATCTCATATTTGTCTATACATTTGGTTGGCTTTATTAAAGATATTAAATTGATATATATATATATATATATATATATATATATATATATATATATATATATATATATATATATTATATAATATTCTTTTGCTATATGGGTCGAAATATTTTAGTGCGCTAATATAAAATTCGAAAATAAACACACTGATATAAGAACAGTCTTGTTGGGAATGTATAGAATGGGATATGAAAAAATTTAGTTCATGGCATACATAAAGTTTATTATACATTGAGACAATGAAAACAACAGTAGGCATGCATAGGTTCTGCCGACATGTTTAGTACGTTGGACGTTTACTTCGAAAACGGTCAATTTAAATGGAATCAAGTAGTATTGAATACGAATTTTGGTTCATGAACTTCAGATATATAGTATAAAAAATCGTCTTTCTAATCAACGATATTACGGTCCGATAACAATATTTGATAAGAATCTAGTGGTTTCCACTATTTTATACGTTATCTTCGGGCTACTTGAGTCGTATTGCTTACAAGATTATGCGTTTCCGGAACATCATACTGCAATACATTGAGACAATGAAAATAACAGTAGGCATGCATAGGTTCTGCCGACATGTTTAGTACGTTGGACGTTTACTTCGAAAACGGTCAATTTAATCTAATCAAAAAGTATTGAAAACAAATTTTGGTGCATGAACATCAGATATACAGTGTAAAAAATCGTCTTTCTAATCAACGATATTACGGTCCGATAACAATATTTGATAAGAAATTCTGGTGGTCATTACTATTTTATACGTTATCTTCGGGTTACTTGAGTTGTATAGCTATATAACAATTTTGTATCTACTGTTTTCTTCGTTCATCGCGGCCATTAAATTGCGGATAACACCGTCGGTGCGAACATATTACAAACAACATCGCGTGCCTACGTCGAAGATGTAACGATAGAGAACTCGCGCAAGCAGAAGTATTTTACCTTTTGTGTGTTACGTAAACAGCGTTTCGAAGTGGCTCGAATAATGCGAAGAGAATGGTCTGCTTCTCGTATATAATTACCTGTCATTTCTGACGGGTGAGTGGGCGAGCGTAAGTTAAACCATATTATATCTTTTCACAAAATTCAGCATTTTAAGTACACATTTATTATTATTTCAGTTTGGTGTTTTTTTTTTTTTTTAATTGCGCTGGTTTTCTCATTGTTGCTGAGTCCAATCAATTTAGCCTATTCACACACATTGTGTCTATATTAAATTGTCCTGGTATATGCCTCATCTTACATGATCTTCATCTCGCAAAGCTTCAGCTTTATCTAAAGTTATAATAATTTGTAGGTTGACCCCTTTGGTATATTAGTCTCATAATCAAACAGTAGTTGATATAAACGGTAACACAGCAAATCAGATTTTTGTTCCCCTCATCTATGCTAGTTTGATCGAACCCCTGCTGATTATGAATCCTATACTATCCTATCATGTTCGATCATCACACATTATACATTGGAATATAACTAACTTAGTCTCTTAATGGTCGATTAAACGTTTTTAATAGCACTACATTTTTAAATTATAATTTTTTTTATTTATTCTATACACTGGAATATAACTTAACATAGTCTCTATGTTGGTTCATGCAAGAAGCATTCAAACATATCTTCACTCGTATTTTTTAGATGCCACCTTAGTTCCATCAAGTACAATGGCAGCAAATCGGGAAAAGGTTTGTGCATTTTTTTTTTTTTACGATTCGTTATATCAGCAATCTCATAAACTTTGTTAAGCGTTGGTACTATTTTATGGATTCACAAAATGTTGAAAATGGTTCACAGTCTTATAATTGTATTCTTTCATATTCTATTTCCTTTTTGCAAACTGAATGGATTTCGATTTCAATTTCTCTTTTAGCCTATCACTATTTTCTACCACAAAATTGCTTGCCTCAATAATACTATTAACAGATTAACAACAGTTTTATAGATACTCAAAAATTATGGATCAGTAATATTCTTTCTGTAATTCTAATTATCAAAATCATATATTCCCTTATCAAACACTTACATCATGCATATTTATATTGTCTAAACAATTTGCACAATGTCATTTTCTCTTAAGAAATTATATTGCAGTTTTCTCTGACAAAATAATTAAATAAAACTCTTTAGCCAACATGATTATGAACTACTATGAAGTTTCATAGTTATCAAGTTACTGCAAACATCACATTTTACAAATAATTTGCTATACTCTGCTAAATCATTTTTAAAATTTGCATATTCTCCAATTTCCAGATAAAATGGTTTTTCTCTTGGCGATAATGTGTGAGTTAATGTCTATATTTAGTAAGGCTATATTACTATTGTATATTTATAAACCTTACCAGATAAGAAATACATGACAAATTATAATTATTTTTTAATAATAAATATTTAAGTATTTTTACAAATTATTCTTAATGAACCCTTAAGTGATCACCACAGATTTACAAGAAACAATGGTTTATGATATAAATCATTAGATTTAGTTGCACTTTGAGTACTTATAATAACAACTTTAAGCATAATTGTATTATTGTAACACTAATTTAATTAAACCAACTCATTTCTATTATGATAAAAATAGGTGTATTATTTTAGGAAAAGTAACAGGAAGATACTTCTTCACCCCCCCCCCCCCATTGACAGTTATTAGGCACCTATTAGTTTAGTACAGAACAAAAAAAAAAAATCAAGTACCTATTACATGTATTGTGATTTGAAAATTACAGATCAATCATTGGGATATAATGTAAGTGACTTTGCTGATTCGAACAAATTATTTATTTTCATACCTTGGGGCCATTAAACTATATAGAACAAAATATTTCACACACCATTGTGCTTGAACTCCTGCAGGGGGATATATTTTACTTTTAAGGTAAGTAGTGTACTCTATGTATTTATTCACATAGTTAATATAATTAAATGCTTGGTTAACACTTAAAATATGATTATAAATTACAGGGTTCAAGTTGAACATACCTATTTCTTGAATGGCTGGCTCCAACATCTGAACACTCCATAAAATTCTTTTTGGGTATTTATGACACATGACTGTGTAAGCAGATATTTTTAAAATATTGTTTATACAACTATAATAGTGGTAGTATACTTATGGGAATAATTTTTTTATTCTGTAATCCCAGAAAATATCTTATAGTATAAATCCATAATTGTGTGTTCGCCAGGGATGAGAATAAATCTTTTTCTATTTTATTTGATTGATTTTATTTTTACCAAAAAATGTATGATTCTTTGAATGTTGTCAATAAAATAACATTCCTATTAAAAAGACAAATCAAAGCAAAAAAAATGAACTCTGCATTTTGTAAAAGTAATTTGTATACATGTTTAAATGTTAATTGTGGAGATATAATTTAAGTGATTGTATCTGTTCAAACCCATTGTGTATTTTCATCATCTGTGGCAATTAGACTATAAATTAATCCATGAACACATTAGGTAGAAATTATTCTAAACAACGTTGTATGTACCACAGGCACTAATAGTTTTGTATTCACAAGGTATGAGAATAAATCATGAGTAAGAGTAGTTCAGTTGAAAGTGTTTCACTCTGTATAATTGTGTAAAAAAAAAAATTACATAATACATATACTGTGAAAAACCTACATTATATTGTCTATATTCTTTCTTTTTTTTTTATTTGACAATAATAAATGTTTGTTTTATATTACAATTTGGTATGATATTCTATAAGCATATGCTTTTGTGTTTAATGTAAAAACTTTTGTATATTAAATTACTTATATTTATGAAATTAAGTTTAAAGTATTTTTCAGTAAAATACTTAAAACTAGTAATGGGATTAGTATTAATTGTTGGCATCAAACAGAACTTAGATTATATTTTTTGAATCTGAACCTAATCAAATTTTTTAATTATTTATTGATCCAAATATAGGAGAATATTCAACTGAACTCGAATTTAAACTTTATATATTAGATAAAAAATTTTAATCAATTTTAATATCAATGTTAATTATATTAACATTATAAAGTCATTTTAAGTAACTAGTAATATTTGAAGTCTCAAAATTCATAGTGGCACTGACTAAAATACAATCTTACAATCTACAATGGTAATTTCAAATTTGTTTGTGGTATTACTGGGAAAATATCAAATAGTAGGGAAATTCAAAATAAATAATCAATCAAATTGAAATGACTTAATAAATGTTTTGAGAAAAAAAATCGAACCAACTATTGAACTATTGTATTTAACCATATTATATATTTTGCATACATGTTATAATTCTTTGTATATTTTTAAAATATTTCATTTTTACTTGCGTATCGCGACATATATAATACTTATTTATTCAGAATCTTTGTTTGTTTTACTTAAATTTTTGTATTTAATAATAAAGTACCACCACTAATAATTATGAACGTTGCACGGGCAGCGGTACATTTATTTAACTGTCGCTATCGATTAAAAAGAAATACTTTTAAGAATGGACTATAATAGTAAATTCCTATGTCAAGCGAATAACGTACGTAAATTACTTTCTATGTTGTTATCTATATTTTTATCAGTGACAATAAATGATGGTGCAAGCCTAGCCGATCGATTTGCGTCGTGGTATTATACCGAACAAGGTTCGTATTGTCGAAAATAATCAGTGCAGGCCGTGAATCGAAAAACGCGTGAGTTTACTAATAAGCAATTTGTTTTTTTTTTTTTTATTATTGTTCTTGTCGTGTACATTAATATTTCAACGTGAGGACTCTGGGAAATATTTTTTTATTTTGTTTCGTATGGAAACACTGTTTAATTCTGTCATCTATTTTGACGATCAGTGGATTGTTTTTTGTTTTTTTTCCCTGTATCATTTATACTTTCTTTCGTTCATGAATGAACTTCATAGTTTCTAGTTTCCTACTGAAATTAGTCGAGAGTTCAATTTTCCACCAACCCAATTAATCCAGGTAATTAAGTATTTATAATATTATATTAATGAATTATACATTAAAATAAAAGGATTACCATACATTTTAATAACTTGTCTCTGATGGGATTCTCTGTACACCGAATAAACGTGTTCATTTGTATAACATTTTATATTGTTTATTATTAATAAGCACTTGAGCCGAACAATTCTACTTTGTTAACAGTTTTCTTATTTTATTACTTAAATATTTGTGTACTGCTAATTTTATATTGTAGCTAAACATATATATTTTAGAATAATTAAAAAGATCTTCAGAGGTCAATACAGTTGAATATTATGAATCATGTTTGAAATGTCTACCTTTGTGTTATATGCATTTTCAGTTTTTTGAACTTTACCATTGATTATATACTGTATATATAATCAATGACTTTACAATAAAATATTAAAACAAGAAAATGACTATCTAAACATATCGGTTAATATGTTTAATTAAGTATCTAAATAAAATACTAAACAGTAAACTCGCATATAAACTTGATTATTGGCTATTAAGCTGAACAAGTAAATATTTTATAATATCGTTAATTTTTGCCTTCCGTTGGCTAAAGTAAATTTTTTATGATTTTGGAATCGTAATGTGCCAATGTCACTAACCTAACCTACAGTTACTTGATTATAGTTGAAAACGCTGATTACAAAGTCTGTTTGCAATCATGGCCGATGATGACGACAGTCCACAAGCACAAAATTCATTTAAAAATGATGGATCATTTTTAGAAGTGTTTAAACGTCTTCAACAACAACAGGAGCAGACGCCACAAAAATCAAATTCCGTACAAGCTTCATCGTCTATTACTGCTGAATTAAAATCAGCCACAATCAAATCCAAATTGCCTATTATCGGCAAACGTAAAACAAAAAAATTAAAAACTGGTGTAGTTAAAAAAGTTAAACTAGATAATGATAAAAAACCATCTAAATCCACAGATTCTTGGTCGTTGTATTTAGAAGAAGTAAAACATTACCAAGAAACAGTAGGAGAACAAGATAATAATAGAAGATCCCTTGTAAAATAAGTAATATACCACGAAAAAAAAAAAAAAGAAATGTAAATATCATTAGTCATTAATACTACATTTGAATTACCCATAAATAAATAATAAAATATATTATTTTTATGTATTTAGTTAATTAGAACTAATTACAACCATTGTTTACCATAGGTAAGTTTTACTTTTTAATAGAAAATATTAGTATATACTTTTTTTAATAGAAATAATTTTTTTATTTTGTTAATTGTATGAAAATAGTTCATGACATTAAACTATAATAGTTTTAAGTGACCAATGAGTATACAATATACTATATGTATACAATATGTTTCGATATTTTTGATTGTCGTATAAAATGTATTATTCCTTTTAAACATAAACCTATACAACATTTAGTGTTATTTATTTTTATGTTAATTTCACATCAAGTTTTTCTAATTTATGTTTTATTCAATTAAACTAGTCATAGTTGTCAATATGCAACTTATACTTATATAAACTTGTTGTATTTATGTATTACATTTCAAACAATTCGCCTCAAACTTGCGATTATATAGATGTAGTTAATTTTTAAAAATTCATACTTAATTCGAAATTATATTGTAATTTAATTTAGCCCAGTGGTTCCCAACTTATGGTCCGGATGGATTAATATAAATACAATCTCTGTTTTCCATTATCAATTGTAATTGTTTATTTAAAGTTAAATATAGTAATGACAATTAATATTAATCTAAAACTATTATCAATAATAATTGATATTAATAATAATTAATATCTATTATACCTTCTTACTACTCGCTTATAAGAAATTATAATTATTTATTAGAAATATAATACATTTAAACTTACTAATTATTAATTGTACGTAATTTTTCAACATCTAAAAAAAAAATAACAAAACAAAATTTTGGACACAAATAATTCGGATAATATTGTAGATAGTTCTCAAGAAGATGGCCAACTAACAATTTAGATCAGTAGTTCACACTTGATAGTCCGAGGACTTATCTCAAGTGGTCAAATGCTAAAGAATTTTTTAATTAAAATAATCAAAATTTTTTTAAAAAAATGAGCGAAATTGTGTTTCATATTATTTACGGTTTAGTATACATAATTAATTTGTATTATTTTTTTCATACTAAATAAAAATCAATTAATTTAAAGTTTTTTAAATCCTATTTCCAAAATACCAACATTTAATTTGTATCGCCATTTTTTTACTACATAGGTTTGTTGTCAATAAATAAGTTATAATAGGCTGTATTTCTGATTTTATTATGCACATATAAATTAAATACTGTACAAGTATAAAGAAATAAGTGGTATAGGGTGGGGGGGTAATAATAAATAAGTCGTGCTTTGTGTCTAGTGTTGAGTTGGGTATCACTGATTCATAAATATTAGTGTAGAAGTAATTGTAATAAATTAATTTAATTAAAGTTTATTATTATATTTAGTTATTATTTTAATTTAATCCCCTTATTTATGGGCTTTATTAATTACAAAATAAACAATTTTATTAAAAATGACTCAAGAATAAATTTAACTTACTTGCTACTTACTGAGTTACTAAACAAGTTTACAATTTAAATAATGTGAAGAATTTGTATACACTGATATTTTTGAGTTACATATAATGAATAGTAAAAAATACTTATGGAAACTTATAAATGTGTTTTAAAATATACTACTAGTAAGTATTAAATGGATAAACATTATTTTTTTAAATTAAATTATTTTTCAACAGTGTCTAAAAGCTTTATTTTGAGAAAACTGAAATAAAAACTTTTTACAAAAAATTGTATTATGTCTCTGGTATTCTATGTATTATTTATACAAATTTATATATATTTTTTAAATATTATAAATGTAATTATTTTGTTCAGTTTAACATTAAATTATAACAGATTAATTGAAATATTTTTTTAAACCAAATTCACAGTAAAAGCATTTCCAATTTATTAAAAATTAAATTATATAATTATTGCTATTAATGATTGCTCATAGTTTAATGTATGTAACGAGTTATGTTATAACCTATGCACTAAGGTAGATAAGTTAAACTTGTTTGTCAGTAATCATAGATGGCCTGCGAATCAACGCGTTTTTGTGGTCATGTTTGTTGAATCTAAATCCATTGTAATCGTACAACAAAATTTTCAATGCAAATTAAATATTTATGTAGGTGGAAATGTTGAACAACTTGTTGTAAATATTTAATTTTAATGACTAGTTCTATCTAAAAAAAATGAACAAATAAATAATGATATTTTTAATTTCTGCCTTTGGAATTAACAACTACTAAATTTCTAAAATTATAATACATTATAAAAACTAAATTATATTGTATATATTATATAATAGTTCCTAAATTATAGAAATATTATAAAGAATAAAGTTGATCTAATCATATAGAGTAACTATGAACAGAAATCATTTTCTTCAAATTAAATAGTTAGGCATATCTTATAGTTAATCTAATAGAAAACAATATACCATACAAAATAAAACTTAAGTACATGTTACCTTCTTATATAAATTACATAATTAAGTTATAAAAAAGTAAATATTTAATTTTAATGACTAGTTCTATCTAAAAAAAATGAACAAATAAATAATGATATATTTAATTTCTGCCTTTGGAATTTTTAATAGATGAAGTAATTATTTTTCTTAAAAAAATGTACACAAAGTCATGATTTTGGTAAATACTGAGATCTGGTTCTCTATTTCTTTGTTATTATTTGTTAAAGAATTTAATAATAGCAAGGGCTGCGCCAATGTCATTTATTTAAATTAACAAATGATTGTAAATGTTGAGGCTGGTTTTTATATGATCTTAATGAGATACAACTCTTTCTGTACTTATTGAATGTGGACAAATAATTAAGAGTGCTATAGATAACTTTTCTAATATGCCATCCGTTTTGGTAGACATTTTTTTTAATAGATAAGATTATTTCTTGTCTAACAGCTACCCATTGTTGAATAAATGTTGAATAATTAAAAATAAAAAATTACTAGAATTGCTTATACTACATTGTATTTATTAATTTTCATGATCTCTGTTTGCTGATCAAGATAAAATTTGAACAAACTCGTTGTAATATTAAAAGGCAGCAATTAGTTTATTTTAGTTTATCTTAGTTAAAAATAATCTAATTTGTATTATTCGGGCATATAAACCTTTCTTAGATGCAAATTAACAATAAACTCAGAGTTCTCCTTTTGTACACTTATAGCAAAAGGATCTGAAACATTTTATTTATCATACATTTTCATCCTTATTAATTTATATAAGATATTTCATATAAAATTGAAAAGAACTTATATTTTTCTATTAAGAAAGGATTTTTTTAGATATAAAATTACCTTATTTTTATCCATGTCATAAATCATAAATAATCCTATTTGTGTATTTGGTTCCTGAATTCTAAGTGTAACTACTTCTTCTGATGTTTATCTGATAAGAAAATGATTTTCTCCCAATAATTGCATTTTCCACATACGTAGTGACAAAAACTACAAAATAGTATGCAAGTATTATATAAATGATCCTTACTTATTATAAAATAAAAACTTACTTGATTGAAATACTGATAAAAATGTGCACGAGGATGTTTTAATCCAATATTCTGAACTTCTCTTTCAGCTTTTTTGTATAAGAATATCAGTAATTTTTGTTTTAATCCATTAATGGTGTTTTCCCTAAAAGGCTTATACATTGATTGATTTATAGTTGTATACACTGAGGTAATTAACAAATTATCATCATCAAGACAAAATCGACCAACACTTCTTTGTAAGCATAAAGTATTTCGAATAATCTTATAAATATGAATTACTTGATGCTGAAGGGATAATATTGCAAGTGTATTTTTTAACAAGTATATACCTTCATTATGAGATAAATATATTTTATCAGATTTTAAGTGTAAATAGTGACTTATAGCCCCACTGTTTAAGTCAACTAAATATATAGTATAGTCTTCAATAGGAAATAATAGATTAGGACTCATGGCTTCATTGTTAGAATACATTTGATAGAACTGTGATCTTCGGTCATTAGACACGTGTGTAGCAGATGCTACTATAACATAACCATTATCTGTAAATAAACAAAATTCTCTATTTAATTGTTCTTCTTCAATTGGAATTTTGATCCGATGTCTCAGTTTGAATAACTTTTCAAATATTTCCTTATTAACTTGGCCATAATTATGTTGACCAATACATTTCCGTTTATAATTCTTTAGAAAATCAGCCGCCATTACACATCCTAAATAATCATATACCTCTATAGAGGTTAGATCCTCAGAAAATGCTATTAGATAACGGCCATCCGGGGAGAATTTTCGTATACAACAAGGCGGTTTTTTAACATTAAGAACTGTACAATTGGGATATACATTTTTGTAAGTAGTTCTGATAAAGTTCATCGGTGTTTTCATTCCATTTATTTCGCGATCGTACAAATTCCAAGGTATATTCCGACGTATTATTATCTTTTGTGTATCCATTTTTGTTTAATAATATGAATGGTGAGTAAACTAAAAGATAAACAAAACATAAATACATTTTAATCAACTATTGATATATTTATTCATAATAAACTTACCTTATGATTTTAACTAAGACAAACACAATTTAGTGTAGATGTGATAGGTACTTGTTAAATTTTTTTTTTAACCAAATATGTTAGGTTAGCTGAAAAAAATAAACAACATAAAACACAGAGCAAATAGAAATTTATATTATTGTTTAAGGAAATGATATATTTTTTTTTTTTAGTGATTATAATCTAATGATTAATAATTTATTTTATTATTTGAGCTTTTAGTTAAAACTATTAAGCCCGATGATTAGAATAATAGTAATTATTATTAATTTGTTATATTCTATCACAAAAACGTTCACATATTCTAGATGTTTCTAAATTTATCTACTCATGTAGCATATTGTTCAGCGGATCGATAAGAAATTAGGAACCCCTCTTTTGTTAATACGCTGGAACATGTTAGTTAATATTTGTAACCACAATCAATTATTTTTATCAAATCAATTATTAACATAAATCACAAAGTTCATTATTATTATTTATATTTAAGTAAAGTAAGTGTTTATGTTTTAAAAATGAATAATATTTTAATATCATTAAGTTTAATTACTAAGGAAAATATGAACCCAATCTTTAGATAGATAGAAAAAACGCCTAATCGACTATTATTTTCCAAAAAAACACAAATTACACATTTTATGTTAGTAATAAGCTCGTAAGGTGACTTAAATTTCAAATGTAATTTATACTTACGAGTAATTCAGTTGAGGTTAAATAGCTGCTTTAATTAATCAGATTTCCATGCGTTGACATATTAATAATATTAAAACAATCGAGACAAAGAATATACTGGTGGATTACTTTCTATCACGGTATCATGGAAAAAACGAATAGTTCATTACCCCCATTCGTTAAGGGCAAGAAATGTATTACAACCTAACCTAACCAAACCTACATAGAATTTCGTTTTTTTTTTCGTCTTAATTGTAATTTTTTTTCTTGTTAATAATAATAAAAGAATACATATTTGATGTATATTTATTTATTAATATCATAGTAAGATCCAAAAACTGAATAGATACATTTTATTTATAGGTACTATTATTAATAAAACTGAATACAAATTAATATTTATTTAAAAAAAAAACATATCATTGAATGATAATAATTAATACAAATTCCAAAATGAAAAATAAAACTCATCTTTTAAAGTATACTAGTTATTAACAATTTACACTTAAATATGTTTAGATAAAATTACTTTTGTAAGTTTTTGTCTTAAAGAAGAATGGTTTTCAAAAACTTCCTGCACATTGAATTGTTTTTCATAATGTCACAATCTAATATTAATATATTTTTGACAAATTAAAGTGAACAATGAATACTCATGAGTACATTCAATAATTAAAATGTATAAAATAAAGATTTTTTTTCTAATAATTATTAATTGAAATGTTATTTTAAGTTATAAAAGTTGAATTGTTGCTGTATTTGTAATAGGGGCGTAATTCATATTTACTATATCAGGAGTGAATTAAATGTTCAGAGATCCTTGTTGATTATTTCCTTTTAAAATATCTCTGATGATTTTAATAGTTTTAATCCAGAATTGTTTGCAGTCATATTGGTAAATTTCTGTTTGACTATTTCTCCTATGTGCCCTGGAGTTTTTTCTAATTTATTTGCAATGCTTTCTATCAAATACATGTTTTTTAGTTTCTAATTGTTTAATTGTCTGAATCAAAAAACAAACATTTGTAGAAATGAATTTTGTTTTTAAATTGATTTTTTGCATCAGTGAATTTGCTTTTTCAGTAGCTGCGACAGATTTAGTATCGAAATTTGAAATAACATTTTTTTATTTTGTCGAAATGATAACAATAGTATTGAGCGGCTTGTACACGAAACTAAATGCGACTACAAATATTACGAAAAACGATTTTCCTGTTCGACTTCCTTATTTTATATTTATATTATCCGGCATTAGCAATATTTACGATAATGTATACAGTACATACAGTAAATACAGTAGATTACTTCTACTCCATAGCGGGATGCCGGCATATAAGTACGTAAATGCCACTTAGATAATGTAAAATATTTTGGTCGTCGTCAAAAATTTAGATAAAGCAGATAATGTCTATCATTGGCGAAAATCAATTAAAAAATAAAATATTTACATAATATATATTTGTACCCTAATATGTAAAATTAATTTGAGCGTATTTCAATTAGAATGATATAAAACATACACAGTTTTTATCAGATTAAAATATCTCATTCCAAACAAAATATGTATTTACAATAAAATCCGTCCTTTAGTTATTACTATAGGTTACTTGTATACATAGTTCGTAAGAAATTATTGTAAGAATAATTATAAATACACCACTGACACCAATATGTAATGTTTCTAAATTTCTAACGTATACAATAATTAATAGCGATGCGACATAATAAATCCGGATTATCCGTGTATACAATAAATCCCGATTTTCGTATTTTAAATTCTAAAATCCATAAAATTGATTTAACCTTACAGAATTCAGTTTTTTTAAATCTTAGAATCAAATCCATGGGTAATTTTTTTCACATTATAAAATGAGTTAAATAATTTTATTCATTTTGAGATGTGCTACCATAAACAATTTGTCGTTTGCCGGGTCAGCTGTAGTCTCATGAGAGACTATGACCTGGATCTGCGCATGAAGTCGTATGCGTTCCATGGAGTTTTAATATCGCCGCCGACGATGACGGTGCCAAGTTTTTCATGTTACAAATTTGCATACGCCGTGCTCAAGTAGCAGAACAGAATAATACAATTAATATATAACAATTTAAAACTTAAACGATTATTATATTTAAAATACACGCATAATGTTGACGTCATGTTAAAGTAACAGAATAATTATAATAAATAAAATAATAAAACGATTGTATTCACAGTATTTCACAAAAATGATAATACCATTTTCATTCTAGATCTGATGTCGCCAGTAAATTATTACAATTGAACCCATATTTTACACCATGGAACTGTTACATTTTTTAGAGTATTCAAAATTTAATTATTTTAAAAGGCGATGTAGATTCGATCGGGAATATGAGTTATTTCTGGATCAAACCAGAAATTATGGAAACTGAGTTTTTTTTCAAAATCATCTGCTTCTGCTTTCTCTTTAATTATCAATCTAATTTTTTTTTATTCGGCGATTTGAAAATGCCGGATTTTTTGTAATCTGTAGTTTATATGGTATTTTGACCAATCCCTGTTTCCGTTGAAATTATTTGAACAGGTTCTTTAATTTTTAATTCTGGTTTTTCGGTAATTTTGTTCCTATACAAATTAATTATAAGTAGCTTATGACGGCTAACAATAAACTAAAAAGAAAAAAAAAATGTGTATTCTATAGATCTAGGGACGTTCTCTGCAGAATTTATATTTTGTAAGTTTTTATTTTAAATTGTATTATTTATTGGAGAAACATCTAACCCCGATTTAGATGTAAATGCCTCGTCACACATTTTAAATAAATTCAAAATAAGAATAATATATTAAAAAAAAAAATTTTTAATTATTTTAACACGGTGTATACAACATGTAAATAACGTGTCACTGCGGTAGTAGTGTATATAAAGACGCTTATTGGAGCATTGGGTGCCCCCTACTTGTCGTTGACGTAGACTGACGGCGCAACGATTGCGTCACACGAACAAAATTTGGTGGGGATGCTTAGGCCCGAGTTGTATTAGTTTTCGCGAGGCATGCTCTCTCGCGGGACAACACACATTAGTAATATATTATATAAATTACAGTGTAAATGTGTACGATTTTTTTTGTTGTTTTTAAATACATTTCTATTTGTGATATCTTTTGAATTGTAAAAATGTGTTTAATGTATTACACATTTCGTACTGTTAACAATAAGATAATCATAATAATAATAATAATAGTTTTATGAGAAATGAATTAGAGAACATAAAATCGTAATTTGAATTCAGATAAAAATCCGGATTTTTCCCGTAACTACAAGTGTAAGATGTTTGAAATAAATTCCGCGATTTTTTTCAAGTGCGGAGATCAGCGGCTTTCTGTGTACGGTAAAATATCAGTCCCCCCCCTGACATTAAGGCAACTTACCGGTCAATGTGGGTGGGGGTAAGGCCTCCCCTTCCCCGCCACCATGCGAAAACCGCAACAGACGGAATGTGAAGATACGTCTGTGGTATTCACGTAGAGCTCAATGACCGGGACCAGGGGGCGATTGCGTAGGCTTACGTAAACTATTGTATTATAGCATTGGCGACTGCCGTGAGAGCGCGCTCTAGAAAATTGTAGTTATAATAATTTTTGTCTACATTACGACTCGCAACGGACCCAAGACCCATTTTTGCCTTCGACGCCGCCGCGGACCGGTCACGACACGGTATTTCGTTCAATTCGTCCGTCGCGTTTTCGTTGCCGTTTCTCGCATGTATTATGATTTCATCATTTTCACCAAGTACGGGAAGCAGACACGAAACTGTAATCTGGCGGCGACGCGACACGATCGAGTAAAAAAAAATACTGTCAATCCGGAGATTCGTTGCGCGAGCAACACGAGGTATCATTTTTTTTTTTTTTTCTCATATTTGTATATGTTAAGTACATAACCTACATTTTTGTTATTTACTGTGTACGTCATATTGCAAAGGCTGTTGGGCCAAGTTGAGTATTTTTTATTTTTCCCCCAATTAAATTCAATATGAAGTCAATTGCCATTTTGAATTTAACAAACACCATTAACTTGATGCATATTTTACCCATACGTACATGTAGGCGCATAGCCTTAGATTTATACAACTCTATTCATGAAACAGACTCTGGGATCTTTTTCTGTATCGTTAAAGCATAAATAATTTACAAAATAAATTTTTTGTTAAAACACTACTTTATTATTTTTGCTTAAGCGCAGTGAATATAATATAATAAAAGGTCACTATAAGGACTTATTTTTGATAGGGATTATATAGAATTAAAAAATTTAAAATATACAGTGCACAATTACATATCACTCAAAATCTGACTTAAAAAAAAAAAAAAACATTTCAGTAAAGAGTTATCAATTAATAATAAGAGAACAAAATAATTTAGCTATATATTCATATGTATATGACTAAATTAATAATAAATTTTGTTTAATAAATTTAATGAGAAGAAAATACGAAATAAAAACTACAAATTCTTATTGAATATGAAAAAAAAAAAATTGTACTAAATATATAAATTAATATATTTATCAGGTTAATGAAAATATATGCATGCAAATAAATAATATTTACACACCGTATAGATAAATTAATATTATGTTAGTCATATGTATTTAAAACTTAAAATTAATAGTAAAAAAAATTTTTTTTCTAATTTTATAGATTTCTACTGTCCTTAAAGATAGTTAAAATATTATTTAAATTAGCAAACTGGATTGATCAATATGCCTGAAAAGTAAAAATGATTGTATAAATATTAATGCAAAAATTAAAAATAAGTATTATTAAGTTAACAAAATTACATAATTTATTTTTATTGGAAATAAACTTACTTGTTTTGGCAATTGTGCTTAAACAAACAATTGAACAATTTGATTTTGAATTTTTTGTGAGTAGATATGAAATTGTACAGTATCTATATGTATATATATATATAAAAAAAAAAAAAAAAAAAAAAAAAAAAAAAAAACAAAATTAAAAGTTCATCACATTATGTAACATTTCTATATATTTGAATTATGACTACTATTTGATGGATCCAAATTTGAATAATTTATAATGGCGATGTGCAATACATTATCACAATTCGTCGCAAATGTCTATTAGAATAAGACCTAACTGATTTTTTTCTATTATATTTCATAACAAAGTATCTATCAATATGAAATTTTGGAAAAATAACAGTTAGGTATAGCTAAGTATAAATATGACTTACTTTATTGAAGTGGATTGTGCAGAGGAGTCAGAGTAGTGGCATAAGGCTTAAAAGTTACAAGTAGCAACTTCACACCATAGGCATAGGATACTAATAAAAAAACAAAAAAAAAAAAAACAACATTTTTTTAAGGTTATTATATACTAGTTAACTTACTTATCATTTAATTGCGCTTTGCATTCTATTATCATATTTAATAATAATAATTTATAATCATAGAGATAGACAAGAATATATTCTTATATATCTCGATGTTGATAACTAATAATTTTAAATATAACTGACTGATCTTGAACAAAAGACGAAATGTACATTTTAAAACGAATTACAATTCAATTTCGTGATTTACTACGATCATATTCTAATAAATTAAAATTATAAACTAAGTTGCGTCATTGGCTCTACAGTAGATTTTCGATAATTAAAATTTCAGAGGACTGAATTGAAAATTTGTATTACATGTATACAACATATTTATTTAAAATAATTATTTATTTTATTTTTAGTCACAAATATGCCACAGGTCCATGGCTTTACATTTGTATCGTCCATTTATGATTGCTCGAAGAATTTACGCAATCTTATCATAAATGGTTCTTTTGACTGTTCAACAGGAACACTCTACCTCATTAGAACCATGGGTACTGTTTTGGATTTGGGTAAAACTAATTATTACAATAATTAATGTGTATGTTCCTATCACAAAACTTATGTAGACAATGCTCATCATTACGTTACCACGTATGATAATAACGTTCACAATATAATATATCATACTATTATACTCAATTTAGAATAAGAACAGACCAGGCGGCGGACAAAAATAAGTCATTGTTAGCGCATCCACCCCCACTACGGATTCGTTACCAAGTGGCCTGCCAGTGCCTAAGAGCTCAGTTACCATGCTCGAAGTCGGTCTGTTCTTATTTTGAATAGAGCACATATAATAGTTCCTTCGTGTATTGTATTCGCGCTGTCGTCGGTATACGGTTATTTTTTTTTTTTTTATGAATTGTAAAGTGCCCCTGTATGGTGCAATAACAACACCCGGGTGTTCGTTATTGAGCAACAACTGACTATTGTGAATTTTATGATTGTGAAACCCATCGTCAATTCGCGACAATGTGAAAACAAAATTAAAGCTTAATTTGCCACTTAGACATTATAGAAATACAAATATATTTATGCTTTTAGATCACAAGTCTAGAAAACAGATCAAAGACTTGTAATCTCTAGACTAATCACATAATATGTGAAATTTTACATATTATTTATAGAGAATTAGATTATCTGTTTAACATACTGGTATGTTAAACTATTATGTAATTGTTATTATCCTTTCTTCTAAGATGAATCTTTATGGGTGGTCTTTGGCAAAAACTTTCAGTATGCGCTTCCCCACTTTGATATGAAACCGGTACCAAAGGAGTTGTTAAGTTTGCTGGGAGAGGATTCCCGCGTACCTTTTAGGAAAGTAACATGAATATTATCTATCAACTTAATTATATATAGCATACAATAATCATAAATTTCTGTTCCACCATAAATATTATTATACAATGACACAATTACGTACACCAAAGACACAGACATGATAGGTTAGGTTAGATTAGGATGGTAAATGTTGCTTCAAAAAGAACATTTTTTTTTTTATATAATATAAATAATGGACCCAAGAATATTTTGAATAAACATTGTATGATAAAATAGTAATATTAAAAAAATTGACTAGGGTAATTATATATTTACCACAGGATCAAAAACTAAGTTGTGCTGTGAAACTTAAGTATAGGCAGGAGAAAAGCGAATTCGAGGCACAATAGATGTTACGTGATATAGAAAAATTAATCAAACTGTGTAACGAATAAAGTGTGTTCAATAAATACCCAGGCAAATAATAAAAAAATTACATTTCAAATTATTTAAATAGATCATCTTCAAAATAGTGTCTTTAGCTTCAATACAATGCTCTCAACAGCTTACCACTATTTAAATTACCTTTTAATTTTTTTCAAGGTTATAGCTCTTCTGTCGCATTATAGATAGTTTCTTTAACTTCTTTGCGACTTTGAGGGTAGTTTTTAGTCTAGTTAACAAAAAAAAAAAAATCCATGGGAGCTAAGTCAGGTGACTTGGTCAACTATAATGGTAGGCGAGGTACTACTGGTATATTTTTGGATCCCAAAAATTTATGTATGGAAAGTGCTAAATGCGCTGGTGCAAAATCCATGACATAGCTTCCACACATATGGTCTTTTTCGGCATACTTTTTCTTAATTTGTCTAGTACTTATGTATAGACAACTTGATTTACTGTCTGACCTGTAGGTACAAACTCATAATGGACTAAATTGATAAAACAATGAATTTTGGTTTAACTTTTGACCGGACATGACTACATATATTAACGAGGTGAATTGGCGTATTCAATTAAACTTTGGTTTTGGGATCATATCTACATCACCCGTAACAATTGATTGTATAAAAGTTCCAAACAAATTTCAATTCGATGTTCCATTTGTTCCTTGGTTAACAATTTTGGCACTAATTTGCGGACACTTTTCATCTGATAAAATCGAATGATGAGTACCAATTGATATGCCATTTTTATTGGCTACTTCTGACAGTCAATTTTAATTTTGTTTCGAACGAAAGTAACGGTATCATTTGTTTTTGATATTGATGGACCGCCCAGGATGATGGTCATCTTCAATGGATACTTCTTTAAAACATTTGAATCAGTCAAAAGTTGCACAAAGGCTCAGTGAAACATCGACAAAAGGCCATTAAATCAATTCAAAAGTTTCTATAGACTTTTTACCAATTTTGAAATAAAATGTAATATTCGCGCGGTGTTCTGTTATATTATCTATTGTAATTTTATACAAAACTACCTACTTTGACCGCGCACTGTCGATGATTAATTTGAGATAACAAATTTTATTATATACTAAAATGTATAAAAATATACACTAAATGTACCATTAACATGGTCATTATCTCAAGTGTATTTTGGTATACAACCATTAAAAGTTTTTCTGTAATAATTTTAATCTGGGTATTTATTGAAAACATCTCAGGAAAATCTAAGGATGCTTCAATTTGTTTACAACTATGTACTTAAGTAATTAATTTTATTAATTACCGGATATCTATGTTCATCTGGTCTTATATACCAGGTAGGTGCATCTGGATCTTTGGGCTGAAAAATATAATAGCGTTTCATAGGAGATTGCAAAAGAGTTTATCAATGAATACAAAAATAAAATTAATTACCGTATTTTCCGGATTCAATATAATAAACCGGGACACCAGTGATTTCGGAGAAAGATAATGTCTTCTGGTAACGATATCATAGAAAGGAGCCTTCTGAAAGGAAATTGATGAACGTAATTAAATAAATATCCGTAACTAGTATTATTATTATGAACAAAAAATTAATATAAAAAAAAATAATCACCATAAGATCTTTTCTGACTGATATTTTACCATATCCTCTTATACCCATGTTAGAAATCACGGGCTGTTCTCTAGGCAAATAGATGGGGCGAGTATGTATCTAAAAAGGTCAAATAAACAAAATGTATCAAATGACACAAATATAAAATAATCATAAAATTACTTTCGTGGTTTTTGGTTTGCCATCAACGAGTAACCCTGGTCCAGTAGAGGATACCAAAGAACTAGATGCCTGTCAAAATGATTAAATAAACAAAATTTATAAAACTATATCATAAAAAAAAAATAATTTTAAATATATTCATAAAATTAATATGATTATACTTGGCTCGTGTTTCTTGGTGTGCCATTATTGAGTAACCCTGGTCCAGTAGGGGTTACCAAAGAACCAGATGCCTGTCAAAATGATTAAATAAACAAAATTTATAAAACTATAACATAAAAAAATTAATTTTAAATATACTCATAAAATTAAATTAATTACCAAAGACCGAGGCATTATTTTAACTTTCTGTCCTGATGTGTTACCATTGTATACTCCTGATCCAGTCGGTTGTGCCAAAGAAGAACTAGCCTTCTGTTAAAATGAATAAATTAATAGAATTCATAAAACCAAAATATTCAATAAAATAATACATGATAAATATATTTTATTACCAAACGAACAAGCGCCTCCCCTTTAATTTTGCGCCGTGGAACCATCTCTTTGCTTAAAGCAGGACCAGTAGATACTGGTTTAATTGTAGGCTGCTATATTGGATTTATGAACATAATTTATCAAAACATAAGCTAATGGCATCTAATTTTATTTGTTTTAATTTTACCATCAATTTTAATGGTAAGTAAAAAAAAATATATTTAATCAAAATAATTACCGCAAGACCTGACAAATAAGAAACTCCCGAATAAGAAAGCGAACCATTAGACACTGCAGTTTCTCGAACAGCAACACTGGCTTTTGGCTGAAAAGGCCACACAAACACAACAGATATTATTAAATGTCACAAATATAACTCTTAAAATGAATTTAGTTACCCGAGACTGGGGCAATATCTTAACATGATTTTGTCTTGATGTACTAGCAATAAATAACTTTGCCTTAGTCGGGCTTATCATAGAATTAGATTCCTGCCAAAATAAATAAATAGAATTTATAAAACCACACCAGAAAAACAAAAAATAATAATAACCATAAATTAATTTAATTACCAAACAAACTGACTCGCCCTTAATAACCTTTTTCTTTGTCTGCCTTGGTTTTTTGGCAACTGGAGCCTTCTTTTTACGTTTAACACCAGCGCTTGATGACTGCTGTAATAGGAGAAAATATAAATTATTAAAGATAAATATTCCCGATAGCTGTTAATAATTTAATTACCGATTCACCGATTTCAGTTTTAATCACAGTTGCCTTTATTATTTCCATTATTTGAATCCTTTCAGACCTCCTTCTAGTAGGATACAGGGAACTGAAACTTTCAAGTACAATTAACTAATTAACATATGAAATAATTCTGACACAAAGTAGCAAATGATATGATAATTTTAGCAATTTTAATTTTGTTTTCTGCATTTATAATTTATTAATTATGAATTTAAAATCTGTAATTTAATTGAAATAGAAATTAGTATAGGAATTAAAGATTTGTTGAAAAATAAACGTTTTACAATATTTTTAATAGTGTAATATGAATATACTTACAATTTATATTTTATGATTTAAATTAATAATAATGTTATGTCCTAAAAGTGAGATAAAGATTTATTATGACCATTTCTGACAAAAAGACATCAGAAAGTAATATAAATAACAGTACTTTTTATTATTTATTTTTTATAATTACAAGAATTATAATTAAAAAAATATGAAGGGCAAATTTAGTTAAATTGATATTGAAACATGCTTAGACATAATTGGATCATAAGGATGGTCATTATCATGGATGAAACATTATCTTTAACTTACTGATCATTAGGTTTTTCTTCTGGTACAGGTTCTTCCTGCTTTACCATTATATCTCGTTGTTCTCTTATTATATACGCAACCTTAAAAATAAACAAAAATATTATTATTCATCATAGTGTTAAAAAAAATAACCTTCTATAAAAAAAAAAAAAATATATACATTATGCAAACCTAATATTTATAAAGGAATTAAATAGCTAAACCAGGGGAGAGTAAGGTGTTTAAGTGTTCTCATAGAGTAATCTATTATTGTTTGAAAAATCATTTTATTCCATAAAATTATGAAATAACAAAATAATCATAAAAACCTAGAAATTACAATACCTAATAACAACAACAGTAATGACTAATAATAAGTAACAACATATACATTATATTAATTTATAATGACAGAAGCAGAGGCAAAAAGGAGAGGGTAATATCTGGCAGAATGCCCCAGATAATACAGCATTCCTGGTTATAGAAAAACTATTGGGAATCTAAACTTGTTTAAATTGAGTACCACTAGTCAAAAAACGCAGCCCAATTTTAAGGTACAGTGTCAATAATTTGGACAGCATTTAGAGAATTTTTAATAACATAAAATGTGTTTTCCGGAAAGTTATCTAGATTTAGTCAATCAAAATTAAATATTTATTAATTTTTCTCAGATTTTGAAGAAGAGGGGGGGAGGGAGTGTCACTGAACTCCAAAATCCACTATTTTATACGCACCAGAGTGAAATCATACTTTTTCGGAACAGTATTTTAATCGGTTAATTCCTATTTGCTATTATAGTTTAAAATACAAATAGACTTATGTCGTTTAAGTTAGTAGAAAAAGTGAAAAAATTGGTATAAAGGATGGGATAGACATAGAATTTGTCACAGTAGTTAGTTAGGTTTCAAATAATGGTAAAATTCAGTAAATTCGTATTATAAAATAATGAATTACCGAATTTGTATCATATTGGTCTTTGTTAATTGGTTCTTCCTTAATAAATTCATTATTAATTGGTTCATTCTTAATTTGTTCTTTGTTAATTGGTTCATTCTTAATTTCCACTTTCTTAATTGGTTCTTTCTTAATTTCCACTTTCTTAATTGGTTCTTTCTTAATTTCCACTTTCTTCATGGGTCTTGTCAAATTAGATGTCTCCCCTTCCATACTATGGGAGGCCACCTGCTAAAATAAAAACAATCAACATTTGACAACCAATACTAATTGTAATACAAATATATTAAATTTAATTACCGATACACTGGGTTCATTCTTAATCAAAGTCTCAGCAAGAGATTGGTTTACAGGCAATTCACCAGGAAACAAAGTTCTAAAATTATTATTACAATTAACTAGTTAACATATGAAAAAATTATTGTTAATACTTCTAGCACAGAGTAGAGCACATGGATTACACTGCATTTTTGCATTTTCAAATATTTTGTTTTTACCCAGTTCTTTTTATTAATTATGAATACAAAAATATATTTAAATGCAAATTTAGATAAATTGATATTGTAATACCCAAAAACATGAAATAGATAAATATCAATGATCAATTGTTAAACATTATCTATAACTTACTGGTCGGTATGCATTATGTTGTTATGCTTTGGTTCTAATGCTCGTTTTGGTTTATTTACCAATTTCGGTTTCTCCAAATTCATCATCTTAAAAATTAACAAAAATGTTATTATTCAGCAAGCAATAGAATAATCTGACTATAAAAAATTAATATTAGATTTCGCTTAGTTTATATGGCTATAGTGAGCATAGCGATAAACTGATGCAGCGTAGGAGGAATATTGAAATACATAGCGCAGGAATCTCTGTTTATGGAGACTGTTATACAAATCCCAATAATGTTTCTGTAGGATTTATTTTTTTATGCTAAGAAAAAGTTATAGTAGAAAAAATAAAAATTGGGGAATAATTTTCCTTACGAAATCATATATCGAGGGATAACATATAAATTATGGATAACTAAAATACACTATAGTAATTAAATACTGTAATTGTGACATTTTTCAGTAATAGTATTTTTTAGGATAATTACTATTAAAAATTATGATACGAATACATCAAGTTGTGGAAGTTAATAGATGAAATGGGAGACAGTGGTATAAAAGATGGGATAGACATGGATTTTTTGACAGGAGTGGGCAAGTTAATTTAAATAATAGTAAAATACATTAGTCCTGTTATAAAATAATGAAGTAATTACCGAATTTGAATAATGTAGATCTTTCTTAATCGGCCTTTTCTTCATTGGTATTGTCAAATAAAATGATTCGTCTTCCTTACTATGGGAGGCCACCTGCTAAAATGAAAACAAACAACATTTGACAACCAATACTAATTGTAATACAAATATATTAAATTTAATTACCGATACACTGGGTTCATTCTTAATCAAAGTCTCAGCAAGAGATTGGTTTACAGGCAATTCACCAGGAAACAAAGTTCTAAAATTATTATTACAATTAACTAGTTAACATATGAAAAAATTATTGTTAATACTTCTAGCACAGAGTAGAGCACATGGATTACACTGCATTTTTGCATTTTCAAATATTTTGTTTTTACCCAGTTCTTTTTATTAATTATGAATACAAAAATATATTTAAATGCAAATTTAGATAAATTGATATTGTAATACCCAAAAACATGAAATAGATAAATATCAATGATCAATTGTTAAACATTATCTATAACTTACTGGTCGGTATGCATTATGTTGTTATGCTTTGGTTCTAATGCTCGTTTTGGTTTATTTACCAATTCTGATTCGTCCAAATCCGCCATCTTAAAAATTAACAAAAATGTTATTATTCAGCAATAGAAGCAATAAGATCCAGGTGTGGTTAGGTTAGTTTAGGTTATGACATTTTTTAATAATAGTATTTATTAGGATAATTATTATTATAATTTATAATACGAATAGACTTATTTCGTGAAAGTTAGTAGATGTAGTGGGAGACAGGGGTCATAAGGTGGGGAAGACATTCAATTTTGTATTGCTAGGACTTGTGGGTATGGTTAGTTTCATATAAAAATAAAATAATGATGTAGTTACCGAATCTTTCTTGTTTTTTTTATTATTTTTTTTGGCCGCGGCTTTGGACTTATTCTTATTCTTATTCTTCCTTTTCCTTTTTCTTTTCTTTTCTTTCTTATCAACCACCTAAAATTGAATCACAAACAGAATTTAACAAACCATGTTATACTTCTATATTTAATTTAATTACCTCAACACTGAGTTGACTTTTCATTTCTAACTGCATGATGTTTTTCTTGATTATTCTTTCTGATCTTCTAGGACCTTGAGACTTAGGCCTGAAATCATTATAACACAAAAAACTAAATGACAGATGAAATATGTATTTTAAATTGTTTTGGTACATGGTAGCAATTAACATGAGGACCATCTTTATTTGCTGTCTATTCAATTTTCGTTTGTTATTTAACCTAATATAGTATTATAGAAAAAATGGAGAGACATTTTTGTGCAGATTTTAATTCTGTTAGGTTAGGCTTATTGGTTTATCAAATTTGTAGAATCCGGATACTCCCTGTCCACTAGCGTGCTATTAACTTTGGGCAGTGGAATAAACAGTAAGACTGTCAGGATAGGTTAAAGATTTCAATCTTAATATATAGAAATATTTTTGGTATAGTGTGCCTTTATGGCACAAGGGAATTTTATTTTTAAACATCTCCAGAAATATTTTATGTTTAAACCTTTTGATAATTTGTTGGGGATGGTGGACCCAAACTTCACTAATTTATCAGGGTCTTCATTCTTTATCCTCTATCCACAGTCCATCTTTCTCCCCAGTTCGATGTCCTAAAATTTATTTTTGTTAAAATATTTAATATTTTATATAGCTAATTTTTGGAGTCTTTTAATTGTTTAAATATAGTTATCAATAAATCATGCCCAATATTTATCACTTAAGGTGGTGGGAGGGAACTCAGTTCTTCTAACTCTTACTTTACTTACAAATAATTTTCTTTAACATATTCTTAAAAGGGTATAGGGTATATTGGGTACGCTGAGAATCCATTAAATTAAAACGAAATTTCAGCAAACTATTCAACCAGCGTGTTCTCTCTCGTTTTCAATACTCAGTACACTTAAGTCTGATAAACGAGCCCTTGCTATAATACTTCTTTGATAAATTGTAATTTAATAATTTTAAAACTGTGGCTACTTCCTTCCAGAACATTCCGGAGTATTTTAATTACTTCAATTATTATGAACAATCAACAATAGTTCAGCTAATTCTTTGACATTTGTAACTTTTTTTATATTTTGAAATAACACTTCTGAATGAAAGCATTTGCTCTACAAATGACAAAGACAAATCATTTGAATACTGTGAAACGAACATTTTTGCGAAATGAACAAAATCTGAATACTGTACACTAAATTTTTGGGAAAATTAAATTTAAATATTTTCACATAAACGTGTGCAAAATTGTAAAATTATTATTTCTAATTTTGTGGTAAAATACATGATATTTTTTTCCGGATCCATTGGTCAGTACAAAGTTCAGCAAACAAATTTGTTTAATTATCTATTATTATTTTTAGAAAACACTAGAAGTCATTATGCTCCACTTATCCGCAATTGTGATTGCTTCCGATTTTATTTCACAAATTTTCTAAATTATATAATGTATTTAAGGTACACTCAGGGTAATGTTTATGTTTTGTAAACTTTTTAATACAATATCAATTATGTTTAATATTTTATTCTGAATTGTTATATTTATTACATTGTAAGTTTTTTCCACGTGATATGATTATTATTAACTATATTAAGACACATTTACTGTACGATATGCACACAACTATAATTATAGTCATAGAATAAAATCAATTTAATTTGAAAAAAAGTTAATATAATTGTTTTTCTTAGATTTCAATTTACTTTAGGGGTAAGGCTATTAAGCGACGTGGAGTTTGGAGGACCTTGTTTGGCCACTGCTTCAAAGGTGTATAAAAGGTGATTACTTACTTGGCTGTATACTTTAGTATTTCTTCTTCAGTTAAGCGAACCAAAGTGACCATTGGATTCATATAGAACTCAGGTACCGGCAATATTGTTTTATTTTGTTTAGAAGTCATTTTAAATCTGAAATAGAATATTAATTATATTAAATTATACAATGTGAATATATCACATTAAAAGTATATAATGGAAGAACACAGTGGAATATAGGCGGCGCGTGATATTATATACCATACATTTTAAAATAACTAGTTAAAGATATTAGACAATTGCTAGAATAAATATCTAGATGTGGCTAATAACTAAAGGAGATTATCATACAATTCAGAATAGCAAAGAAAGATACGTTTGATATGTCTTATATACTTACCTACTTATATATTCATAAGTCTCATTAAATAAAATAGGAAATTATCATGGAGATTAACAAAAAAATAAATAAAATTACACTTAAACTAAACATTTATTATAATGCATTTAAATAAAAACATTTTTTTTGTTTAGTATAATTTGTACAGAACCTACCTCCTAGTCATAGTGCCATCCTACATTTTTAAATGACATAAAAGTAATTTTTTTAAATTTTTATACCTAAAAGAAGTGTACTCCCAAAACAAATCATAAATCAAATATTGAAGTTTAATATTAATAGTATATTTTACACATTTTATGCAAATGGTTAATTAAACAATTAAAACATATGCTTATAATATAAATAAATCATAAGTATATAACTAATTGATATATATTTAAATGTATACAGTTTACAAGTACACAGAATGCATTACAGCAGTCCTATAACACTTTAGATACAAAATCTATCTTATAACTAAACTTTTATTATGATTAAAATTTAATTATGTTGAAAACAATAGTTTCAATGTTTCTGTTTGTACCTATTATATTGGATAAGCCTATTTGAGTCTAAATTATATGATATTATTCTACAAGAACTAATTACTACACATATTTATTGTTAAATCGCATATTATTAAAATTGAAGTAATACAAAGTTAAACAATTAATCTGAAAGCATAGTTCCAACTGTGTGCATTGATCAAAATTTGTTGAATTACTTTCCCCTAAAAATTGCAGAGAAGTTAAACAGAAAAATGTGTAAATAATAAAACTGAGTGTCCTCAAACTGGTAATATACATTTTTTTTTTTAAATTAAAAAAATATAACTCTTACAGTTGTTAAGGATACATTTATAACAATTCACTGATGAATTCTGTATACATATTTTATGGACTTTGCTATGTATGGGTGAAAGACATGACAAAGTTAAAAGGAACCAAACCTTATAAAAATAGTGAAAATTAATCATAAATTTAAAATGTATAATAATAATCAACTGAATTCATTTATATATATATATATATATATATATATATATATATATATATTTTCATAATTTCTAGAGATTTTTACAATGTTCTTCATCTCAAACAATGATTCACAATTTGAAAAATAAATATCCAAAATACTAAAGAACTATACAAATATCATATTCAAACTTTCTCAAAATAGAACTACTATAATTAATTAATTTATAATACCACAATAAGATTGTGTTGTCTTGTGGTAAAATATTATCACACCTTTTTGAACTTAGAGTGAAGTATGAATTTTTCAAAAACAATCAAATTTAAAAATTCTTTCTTTGAAAATTAAATTTGTTTCAAACTCTTCAGTAAGTCTAACACAGATCCTAGTTGAGATACTGATGTCTTTAAATTGTTTTTTTTTTGTCAGGGCATATTTCTTCTACGACTGCTAACACATATTTTTTTATAAACTTTGAGTCATTAAATGGACGATTACACTTGGCTATCATTTCAGCAACTACAAAAGTAGCATATACTCCTAATTCGTTTTGATGATGTAATTTAAAACTATTTTGTTGATTATTTAATGAACTTTTTAAATTATTTATTTTAATTTGTCTCAGATCACCAGTGAGAAACGAACTGCACGTAAACCATAACCTGATAAGTATTTGTTGTAATTTAATGTGAGAATTTGACAACAATGTAAGATAAGCTTATATTCGTAAAACTATAATAGTCACGATTCAATTTTAATTATTTCAATGTAAGATATAAAATTAAAATTTTAAATACTATGATGAATATTTTTTGTGGGCAGCAGAAAAAAGTTCCACGGGCCGTGGGTTGCCGGTGCCTGCTTTATAGTATAAAATGTAAAATACTTGTATTCAAATACCTTGAGTATTCGTAAAATATATTTTTAAGTATTTTTTATGCAAATAATAGTATTAGTATTTTAATAAGTTTTAAAAATTATTTTTTACAAGTCTGGGTATACATATTTATTTTTATTATTGAAAAATAAACAAATATTGACCAAAAAAAAGTGGTCCTAATTGAATACCAATTTTAATTCAAAGAGTAATTATATAGAATCCATTTTAGTAATATTTATAAGCATATTGCTAAATAATATACTTGATTTTATTATATCTTAGAAAAAAAAGAATATTGAAGTAATCTAATAAATATTATTAGCCTGCTATATATGGTTGGAGAAATGTTCAAAACATTCTAAGAGATTTTCGACTTATTCATAGGCATTTGATGTTTATGGGTTATACATGTGAATAAAAATGGTTTGGCCAAGCCAAAATGCTTGAAAATTGTAAATGACGGCTACCACAAGTTGACGGTGAAAAAAAATATTATTATTTTTATAAGAGTTTAGAGTATATAATAATTATGCCTTTAGATATGAAATTTAGAATGAACATTTGGCATAGGATTATATATACATAAACGTATAATAAATTATAATAAATAATTAATACATTTATTGTACATGTATATAATACATGATATATATAATTATAATACATATTATAATAAATAATAATAAAAAAAAGAAGAAGAAGAATAGTTTATTATTGTCGACAAATAGTTAATAGTCACTAAGCCATGCTTATTATAATAAGTTTCGTTTTCAGTCTATAAAGCCAGATTCACATTGTACAGCACAGCACGTACAGGCGTGACAAATGGTCCAAATAATAAAAATAATATTTACAGGCTAGTTGTTCAGCGCATTTCTATTTTTAGTGTTGGAAATATGGGGATGAAATGGAATTTTTAAAACCTCTCATGAAGGAAAGGGATTCCATAAGTAATATAGATAGATGCGGTTACTGATGACGATAACGTTCTATCTCATTCAGATGATGAGGAAATAGTGGGAGGTGAGATTTCTATTACAGATGAAAATTCTATTCAAAATGTAGAAACATTTAATACATCCTATCTAGTTCAACCACGACAAAAAAAAAAAAAAAAAAAAAACCCACTCATTGAAGCCACCAGACAAATCAAGACTACATCAACTACAGTTGAGAAGTTAAAATATTTTTGTTTTTGTTACCTACATTGAACCATGTACTGCTCTGACCAGAACGATGAATGTATTTATTTTTTTTGTTTGTGTCTTAAGACGTTTTTAATATTAGAAAAATGATTCATTCTTTAACTTCAATATCTTATACTAATATTTAATAGTTTTTCTCCGGTTCTGTATTCAAAATGCACCGACACGGACCGCGGTCCGTTACGTAACACGGTGCGGTGTCGGCCCCATCAATGTGAATCATCTCATATAAATTAATAATATAATATTTTGTCATGCCTGTACGTGCTGTGAACATCCGTGCCTTGCTGTAACAGTGTCAGTCAATCGGGCTTAATTCTGGTAATTCCTTATCCGGTTTATTGTTGACGGAAATCACGCCGCCGCCGCCGCCGCCGCCGACCGACCGACCACTTGTACTCGCATGCACGCGTTATGAAACGGTGCAACGGTGCGCCGGTGCGGCGGTGCGGTCGTACGTCACTCGCACTGAATAACCGTACCGTATAAATTGCCTATACTCAGCCCCTTAAGTCGATATCGAATACTCTGCCGGTTTATTGTTATTTTTATTTGAAGTTACAAGTTTACACAATTAGAAAAAAAATAAAATAATGTGAATCCGGGCTTTCATTATTTCAACTTAAACAATATTACCTTATTAATTGTAAATATTTAAATTATAGGCAATCTATTACAACTCCCCCTCCCCCGGATACGACCCAAGACCGTAATATGGCCACGTGGTTTTTACGACTTAAAACAAATACTCACATTCAGGCGCGAAAATCACAGAATGATAGGAGACGCGTCACAAACCGTTGGAATACTCGTGACCAAACGCGTTTGGCCTCTGGACGGCGTCAGTGGCCACCCGTGTGCAAACGTGCACGTACGATGCGGAACGCGACGAATACACGAGATAGACGAAAACTGGACAAATCTAGTAGAGGAAAAAAAAAAAAAAATAAAATAAAATAAACGCACAACACAATGGGCGGTAACGCGCAAGCAACAAAGGAGCGAACGCACGGAACGAAAATCGTTAACTGAACGCCCGACCGGGAGAGGTGGGCGAACGCGATGTACGGACCGTTTGTACACGACGCATGCGCATGGGGAAGGAAAATCGATTGAGCGTGCAGTCGACGGCCGAATAAGTCCAACAACTACCAACACCGTCGTATGAAAAACCTGCGGCGGCCATTGCCGCCGCGTCGTCGTCGATATTATTTACCGAGTGTGAGTGACGGGACGCTGTTGCTGTAACATTTGCCGTCTCAGTTCATCTAACGGACAAATAATTCGTGTTCGTAAATCCAACAGAACTCGGAGGGGCCGGCACCCTAAATACGCCATTTAAAACAATATTTATTTCACCAAATTTAACGACCTAACCTTTTTTACAACGGCGTTTACGAGTTTTTGATATCTATTTACCGTACAATCGTTCCACCATTGGCACCCGATTTACAATTTACTATATCTAAATTGTATACACCATAAAAACCAATTATTTTTATTACGTTAAAATATTACTTAGGCTAGGAAAATGATGCACTAAAAACCTACAAGAAAAGGCATTAAAAAGTTATCAATAACGCTACAAAACAATGATTTTTAAACATTAAAAATGCTATTACAAAATTAACTAAAAATTTAAAAATTTAATTGAAAATTATTTTTAATACCGAAAAATAATGATAATAATAAATGTACCAAAAAATTAATTCTCAGAACACCTAAATACAATTTAATGTGAAACAAACGAAAAACTGTTTTACTAAATTCATAATATATCACCGTGTACACGAAATTCCACAAAATAACTATGTAATAATGTCATTTATAAAGATTATTTTACTTAAATCTAATAATTATCCAGGTTTAATAAAGTGCGTAGGGTAATTTGTAATTCGTTAAAAAAAAATGGAAATTCAAATATTTGCTTATACAATTTTAAAATGTCGAATATGTATATAATTATTAAAAAATGGATAAAAAAAAAAAAGGCTAATAAACAGAAACTAAAGTACCAAAAATGCATTAATTCATGAAAATCATAAGAAAATATTAAAAAATACAACGGACATTTTTATATTAGAACTCTGTGGTGTATGAAACGAATTTTGATAAGCTATGCACTCAGAAGAAAATATGCAAATTTATAGAAATTCCTAGATTATATTGTTTCATTTACACACGCCGAAGTGAATCACTTTGATCAATTAAGCCACGTCACTGGACGACGGTTTTTCACCAACGTCACCAACAAGCCATTGTATATCAATAAAAACATTATTATATAAATGAAAAAATTAATTATAAGTTCATTAAACCAATTATTTTATTTCTATTCCACCGTAGAAACTAGATTATGATTTATGATTTAGAATTTCGTCAAGTATTGTACGGAAATAAATTGTATTTCCCGTGTCATTCATTTTTGGATAGTTATTATTAACAATTTTATCGTGTTAACCGGCAACAATGCCGACCGGTTTTTCATAATTAAATTTCATATAAAAGCATATTTAAAGATTTCTTTAATGCATAAATGTATACTATTTAAGCTTTTTAAGTACATACAAATCCGGACTCTATATATAAT
This sequence comes from Tuberolachnus salignus, assembly GCA_956483605.1. Lineage (NCBI taxonomy): Eukaryota > Metazoa > Arthropoda > Insecta > Hemiptera > Aphididae > Tuberolachnus > Tuberolachnus salignus. The sequence goes on along the minus strand of OY101431.1, from coordinate 20,117,181 downwards.
GAACCCGCCCGTGGGTTATTTGTTTAGAAATATTATTCGGGATGAAACGCAATGTGTACAGTACTTACAAAGTAAAAAACGTATTGTAGACCGCTTACGAGAATGGTACCGATACTTTAAACTACGGATAAAATGAAAAATAAGTTACAGATTTAAAACACGACTATTTCCAATTTGATGGTCGGACATAATTACTAATTATTTTGGAAATACAAAACACTTTATCAATGATAACTGGTTAGCTTCTTGGATAATATCCACTAAAAAATTAAATTGCACGTGCTCATCTACCGGCGACATCGAGAACATTTTTAAAAAGATCAAATACATTGAGAGCGTCTTTAATTTACTTGTTGGCCAAGAAAAACGAGTACCGGGATACCTAATTCGGGACGGATATTGCTCATATGATTTAATTATTTCTATGTATTTTTGAGCAATTAATTTGATTAATATTATATTTATCTCACTCACCTAACCTAAACTAAACAAACTAAATTGTTTATACCAAACATTTTCAAATTCTCATTTGTGTAGTTCTGTCTGTTTTTCATATTTTATTACCTATTGTAAAACAATAGACTACAGAGTAAATTATTCATACAGTTTGCGGTGAAAATAATAATTGGTTAAAAAAAGTCGAGAAAAAATGGTACCATAAGTCGATAGGAAGTGGCTATACATAAAATATCAGTTTTTTTTTCTTATCGAGTGAGATAAGTTAATGCTAATAGTTACTTACATAGATTACAACATTGTATTTATTATACAGAGTAGCAACAGATTTCACAATCTTTTTCATTATACAAGCTTATTGTATAATAATTTTTAGTTTTATCGTTAATATTTCAACGAATTTACATTTCCGGTTAATACGGTACGGATATCAAAATCTGAACCTTGTAATGTATGCATTTAAACTTAGAAATCCGTAAAACCAGAACCGTACAACAAATCCGGAATCCAGATTTGTATATGCAAGATTTTTACAGATATCGAAATGTGTAAAATGCAATTTTATTTCTACGGATCACTAACTAATGTCCCGATTGTACACTATAACTCGTAAAAAATAATAAAGAGGTCATTAAACGACCTCAAACGTAGTTTCATCAATTATTTATCTTTAAAATAGTCAATCAAATATTTAAAAAAATCACTCGAAATAACTGAAAAGGGGACTAGAAAAAGTATTTTGAGCCACAATAAGAAGGACGCAGTTCCACAACCTCTATCTGGGTTAAATAATATTATACAAAAGAGATACACTAAAAAGTGCATATATAAAAAATTGTTTTATCACATTGGGTACCATTATTTTATAATAAGAAAATAACTGACATTTCCACGTTTGTACAGTAATTAAATATCTATAAAGTACTTGAGTTAATCGACAGAAATATATATCGCTGTGATTTCATAGATGGAACAAATAAATCGCTCACAAAACGATATTATATTGGCGTTTATAAAGATAGTAGTAATGAGTATTATTATTTTCAACGTATGACGGGCAATAGAAGCGTCTGAAACGTATTAAAAACGCCCCACTGTTGAATGCAACACACAAATTACAGTATAATATTTTATGATGGCAATTTCGACGTTGTTCGCTCGCGTTAGATTTCAGTGAAACCACCGAATCACCAATGTTACAGCGTTGGTAGTACTGCGCGGCCGACGCTTACTTACAATATTCGAATATTTCCCACCATACGGTATTGCAGGAGAAAAAATAATATGCGTTTTTAGGCCGTGGCCGCGTACAATGTATGGCGGTCGCGCGGACGACGACGGCAGCCACAGATGTCCGAATGTCGAACAGTGGGGAGTTCATCGTGGGGATGTGGGGGCGGCGGCGTACCGACCGGATACCGTTCGCCTCCTCTCCGTCGAATTGTCGTGAACGTTGTTATTGTCTTCTAAGGCCGTACATAACCTTGACCGTTGTGGCATGACGGCCGGCGGCGGAGTCGAACAACAACGCCATTGCCACAAAACTATACAACAAAAATATTTATAAAACGACGCAAGTGCGACGACCGCCGGAATCTGGGAACCTGGATACCCGCGCGCGGACGGGCGGCCATTAAATACCAGTGTGTTGGCAACGCCGTCGCCACGCCACTACCCCCCCGTCCTGTAATCGATGTGAGTGGAGGGGGAAAAAAAATAAAAAATATATATATTTATATAACAGACCGTGATGTAATAACGTAGACTCGAACGCGTTTTCGTTTTTGTATACGATAATATTATTTTTCCCGTTGGGTCGGTTAAAATGTTATATAACGAATGATTTTTTTTTCTTTGTTTTCTATAACCTTGAATCGAAAACCGTTTCGTTTCGGAACGTGTAGGTTTGGTTGGCGAGTACGACTCGTCGTAAAACGACCGCCATAGAAATTTTATTGAGACGTACGTCATCACGGTGGCCCGTAATTCAGGGGATAATAAACCGACATTGAAACCCCTACCCCTATATAAAAGTTGAAAATGTATTCCTCTTAAAATTTTCTTTTTTTTTTTGTGTTTAAAATTTATTATTTGAATAAGTTTACGTCCTACGTAACGTAGTTTTGCCACGTCACCAGTTAATTAGAAAATTGGAGTATGGCGTTGTCTACTTGGGGTTCGATTTATTGGCAATGCCATACATTTTTCAATCTGTTAGCTCGAATAAATTTAATTAAAAGTTAATACTTTATTAGCTCTGTGTTTGGTAGTGTTTTGGATTTAAAGATGTTTTAGAAATTTAATATAAACTGTAGAAATTCTAGTGAAAATCACAAAAACCTTGTCATTTTTATGATTTCCTGACTATTTTAAAATCCCCTGATTTTTTCAGGTTTTTTAAACTCGTGGCGACCTTAGTTTGTACAATGTGTAAGATAAATTGTATTAAATAAGAGCGTTATACTTTAGATTTCATAACGAAATATTATCGATTTTAAATTTACGTCAAAGTAATATTAATTTTTAATTATCAATGTGTAAATCTCGTTTTACGTATGATTTTTTCAATTCGAATTGATATATTCCATCGAATAATATTATTATAGATATGCGAATTTTTACGTAAAATATTTTATAGGCAAGTATTTATAAAAAATCAAATCATAGATTATTATTTCAGGGCGCACTTGATATCCGTCTATTTTCAGGTCATAAACATAACAGCGTCATTGGCGTCCATACGTTTTTCAAAAGCTAATTCAGTTATAATTTTCGACCTAATTTTTCGATCTAACTACCAGTGGTTTATTTTCATATTTTTTTCAGAAGAAGAGGGATATAAACTTTCCAAAAGTATAACGAAATTATTTTTCTTTTGGTTCTGTGGGAAGCTGAAACCTGAGACTCGTAAATATGACATTGCCCAAGTTTTTTTAAAATAAAATAGTAAGTTTTCAAGGGTGTTTGTCTGTACAACTCCCAACTAACAAACTAAATAATACAATAGTTAATGATTTATTAATTCTAATTATTTATATTTAATTTAATTAATTTGAATACCCAAAATACCGACGGTTTGGTTACTAGTGTAGTGCACTACTTGGTTACAGTATGTGGGCCCACTGAATGGCGTTATCTAAAAGACTTGTATCGCGAATTGATTGACGCCTTGTACAAAAATTGGTGAAAATATTATTATAGGTGACGATAAAAATAACGAACTCTTAAAAACGGGAAAAAACTAACAAAATATACGTAACAGTAAATAATATCATAATAACAGCAACTCGGTAAACATCAATGTCCTGTGATATTCAGATAACTGACAGGTACAAGTGTAGTATATTTGCAAGTGCGTGCATTATTTAAAAGGGAAAAAATAAACCGTAGTAAAAAAATAAAAAGTAATAGTTATATTTTAATCGACAGACAGCTACAAGAGGGGAACGAAGGAATAATAATAATAGACCCTCGCACATATCAACAATTAAATCAATAACGACTATATATAGGTTCTAGTGACGACACTGCGACGCAACACGGAGCGAGAAACTTTTTACGACAGGTTCAAACACCTGTCACATACGTCAAATTGCGTTACTCTTCGACCAAAACAGTTTTATTCAATTAACTCAAAAAGGGTTAAAATTTTGAGAGAACGCCTAAAAATGCCTAATGTTAATATTCTATGGAAATTACATGTCTCTACGATTATTTTTAATCGGTTTACAATAAAGAGAAAATATTAAAAATAATGAAACCATTATTGGCCGTAAATTATCTTGATTTTCCCAACTTTTTAGAAAACTACAATGAAAATCAAAAAAATAACCCAGAGGGGTTATTGCACCTCTAATGCACCAACTAGTTACAAAATTCTCTCAGAAAAGGGGCTACACTTGAAAATCGGAGCAGTATGCCTGGTAGAAAAATTGTCAGAAGACGGGGAAAAAACCACATCAAAACTTGGTAGTTAGGAGTGTTGAAAACAACAATTTTACGGTAGCGTAACAACAGATCAAAGGATTTTAAACGTTTTGAAAAATATTATTGAACATGGAAACCATCAAAAAAAAAAAAAAAATACCATTAAACGAATCAAATTGATCAAATTCACTAGCATTTTACAAAAATATTAAATATAAACAAATACTTAAAAATGAGATTATCAATGCGAATTTGATACAGTAATCAGATTTGTTTTAAGTAAACATAATGAAAAATAATTATTTCGAATTAATACTTGTCATTGTCTATCGAAGAAAGTTACCGGGTTACTTATTTTGACTAAATATATTTTCGATTAAGAAAGTCAAATTACTCTGTTAAATTGGAAAATAAATCTACATTTCGTATAACTAAAATAAATCTAAAATCGTGGATATGTTACATTATTTTACATAGATTTTAATTTCTAGATTTTTACACTGCAGTGACGAAGAAAAAATAATTAATTCGAAATATCACAGGAATAGTAATTTAAACTTTTTTTTTTTTTTAAAAATGAGCATTGTACTAATGTAATAATATGAAATTAAAATTAAATTCAGTTGAAACAATTGAAGACCAGGCTTTAAACTGGATTTGGCTCTTCGTGAACCATCAATATTTAGAAATTATAAAATTAATATTTAGTTATAAATTATAACATATTACGGTCCATGATATCATGTTTTACGTCATTGATTAGTGATTATTTTATTTTATTATATAACAACAAACTGTATTCTTTAAAAAAACATTCAAACTAATTTTCCACGTAATTTTACATGATAAATACGGGTTTCGGGTGTTAATTTTGTCAATAGGTTTTGTAATTCAAGTTTTGAGAGCAAAGACGCAAAGGAAAACAAAAATAGATGTAAAACTCTGATATATTTCAGAACTATGGCTGTTGTGAGTTTTTATTGAAAATATACCTCCTATCCGAGACGATGCTCACCGCTGGTTTTCACCGAATTCTTTTCGAAAATATCGTGTCGTTTCGTAAAACTATAGTATATTCCCGCTTTGTGTAATATGCCTACAGTAGGCATTATGTTCTACAACGAACGAGAATATTCCTATACGTATTAAATAATACCGGAATGTTACTAGTATTTTTATTTTTTGTATACATGTTCCGAGTGTAGGGCACCTGTATAGGCGGAGGATTCATTAGTTTGAATTTATTTCGTCGCAGGCTATATTTATATATATATATATATTTTTTTTTTTAACCACCAGCCGCTGTGCACGAGAACGTAACGGCCGCACGAAAAACCAGTTTCCTGTTAACCCCGCCTCGCAGCCCGTAAACAAACACAACCTTCGCTCCCCTAGTCGGTTATTGTTGTCTAGGTAACATTGGGGCTATAGTTTATGCACTCAATTCCCTACAAATATAGTAGGCGTTTTTAGGTAGATTATAACAATAGTCCGGATAAATATTCTCTAGAAAAAAAAAAAAAACCCTACAAATATTCTCAACTATATTCTCTTGGAAATTCGACGAATACGCATAAAAAAAATATTCAATATATATTACACTTTAATATTCAATTATTACTTTTTTTTTTTTCTCACAATATTCATTAAATAATTATTTAAGTGAAAATAACGGAATAATAGCACTATTAGTAATAATAGGCAATTCAAATTACAATATGTATTTATTTTAATTATTATAGCCGAGGTATGATTACGGTTAATGGTAAGCGGTAACTATCACCGAGTGTATTATTATTATTTTTTTTTTATTAAAATTATGCCCGAATTGCGTCCCGGTTCATTTAGAGTTACTCAGGGTGCACCACCGAAGTTTGAATAATATTCTGATTTCCCACTGTTTAAATTTTATTAGTTCATATAATTTATCGATACAATTGCGGACGAATTTAATATAATTTGTCAACAAAATGGCAGACGCCGCATTCTGGATAATGATTCAAAAAATAGTTTTATTTTGAGGGTTTTCTAAATATTAAAATAAATTAGTATTTTTATCTCGCTTGAACACAATTTCTAGTATCGAATAATTTTTACAATATTGTACAAATTAACCACCCAATAATTTAAAAATCTGTCAAAGTGCTTTCAGCGAAAGGTTTCTTCACACGTCACCACAACACTCGCTCTTATTGTTCGTAACAGATTGTGAAGTAGAAAAAAAAAAAAAATCAGTATTTTTTATTCTCGTAGTTTACAAAATACATATACCAAATAAGCTAAATATTGATACTAATCTAACCCGTAAAATATTCTCAAATATGCAAATTAAAAAAAAAAAAAATGTTTTCTGTGAAAAATAATACTCCTATAATACTGCATAAACTCCGCGACGATATGATAGGAATATATGTATGAATTTAAAACAATATATTTCTTATCGATTGGCTGCTGGCGGACGTGACGACTATGTTTCTGTGGCAAACGTACGCGCATGCACAAGCCAATGAACACTCGAAAATATAAATTTTTTTTAAACGATTTTATTAAAATTAATTCGCTCTCTCGCCTGTTTGTTCGGTACAAATAATACGCAATAGTTTTTTAAACCGACTCCCTGATGAACCCCACATACATTTAACTGGCTAGAGACCAAGCGATTGGTAACGGTGTACATTTTGGTTAATTTAGACGTAAAGACCAGGAAATAAAATAAAACCGTAGGCATCGTGTTCGACGGATTTAAATTTTGAAAACGGATTGCGATTCTTTGGTTTCGTTACTATAAGAAACAGAAATATAATTATTTTACTGGAAATTGTCAAAAATAATAACCGATTGTATTTTTTGCAAATATCTATAAACCGTATTTTGTCTTTTACCTAAAGATAAAGATAATTATTACAATTAAAAACATAACTCCAACATATACTAGTAAAGAACGCAAAGAAGTATTATAAAATCCGTTTTCGAAATTTAAATCTGCAAACTACGGTTTTCTTTGGTTTTTATGGTTTAAATATTATTTTTATTTCAATTGAAAAATATTTGTTGAATAATTTAACCTTGGCTATAATACCTGCGAGTACATATAGAATACCGGCACAGCACGCCACGACGACTGTCATCGACCCGATGCCCGCCAAGAGCAGATAACGATTATATTATTAAATTATCTGCTGTTATTACTTGATAATATAATACTTAGAAATCTATACTAAATTCTAGAAACTAAGCCACGGCACTCATATTGCAATATTCGTAATTGTTATTATTATTTCCAATAAATACACGGGGTTTGTGAATTTCTTTCCGGCCAAAACAGTTTTATTCGATTAATACGAAAAATAGTAAGCAAAATGCTATGATTTATCCAATAAAATTTTAACTTTAAACGCTTATAAAATAAAAAACTACTAAATTACACATTTTCTGTTTGACTACTAGGTACAATTTATGACAAACCTCGTGTAAAATTTTCAAGAATTTCTAGTTGGCCAGACCAATTTTATCCAAATAAAACCAAACAAAAACTAAAACTGGAAAAATTAAATTGCTTGTATAGATAAAAAATCGCCATTATATTTTGAAAATAGTTCCACGCACACAAGTGCAAAATATTCTGTGAAAATTGCAGGTCTCAATTTTAACAGAGTTATGTAACAGAAAGAAAAAAATCGAAAATAATGAATTTATGAAATCCTGAATAATTTTCTAAACTATTTAGAAAACTACAACGAAAATCAAAAAATGACAGGGGTTTAGGTTAGGTTTGGGGGATTGCACCAACTAGATCCAAAATACTTTTAGAAAAAGTGTATGAAAAACGGGAAGAATACCGGCCGGTTGGATATATTATTGGTAATTTTCTGATTCTCCTTGTAGTTTTGAAAATTCCGTAATTAGCTAATAATAATTTGTAATGCCGTTGGCACTTAATTTTCTTGTAAAACTCGAAACAACGAAAAATTAAACGTTCTTATTATTACGATAAAATTAAATTAAACTTAGTGGCTATTGTTTAATGTGCAAAATTTAGACAGTTTTTTATTTCGTCGTCTCCCATCGTGATTTTTGTTATAGTCGTAAATGATCATTAGTGTGATTGAGCTTAATTTCATAATTTCGTGTCTGGGTAAATTATAGTAAGGATCCGGAATTATATGCACTAAAAATGTACGAAATATGCATAGCATTCAAATATGCAAAAAAAAAAAAACAAATTCTTATTAATTGAATTTACGAGTTTAAAAACGTGTAAAATGAATTAAATATTTGATACTAAACAATTGAAATAATTTAATTTGTATAACCCAATTGGCTCATTGCATATTTTGGATATTCACTCATCTAAATAAAGTCATGAACGAAAATCAATTAAACAAATTCATTTTTTATTTTTTATTTTATATATTACCTTGAGAGTTACAGATTACTACTAAAGACTGGGATAAATTGTTCGAATAAAAATCGAGATTTATCGTTGTTATTCTAACAGTAAACTTTAATTCATTATAACGAGCTATATGGATAAATAATCAATTGAGTATTGACTTTTGACCGATTTCAACGAGTCGATAAATAAATGAAAATATTGGTAACGTGAATATATTTCCAATATTTAGTTAGCGATATGAACTTTATACTATTTTTGAAAAACGATAAGCTGTGCATAATAATTGAAAATGTTCCAAATATGCAAATGCATAAAATCCTGAAGCATGAGTTATAGATTACTTATCACCCGGATACGGACGAATGTGATGATTGTAATTCTATAGCGTACGAACAAGTCAATAAATGCCAAAAGCGAACGAAAAATAAACACATTTTTGAAAATCCAATTTTAATTTTGAAAAATAATTAAACTACGTCAGCTTATTCTCGATGCATTGTGTGAATCGGATGTTCGATATTTTGGATAGTCTGTGTGGTACGATACACCAAATGGGTCGACGAGACGAAAAAATAAAAGGAAAAAAATGTTTTTTTAAACAAATTAATAACGAATCATTTTAGAATAATTTAATATTGGACTACTAGAAATATATTTATTTTTATTTCGTTTGTCGGTCTGTACGTCCGAAATATACAATCGCTTATTTTAATAATATTTTTTTTTATTTTATTTTTTTTTATATAATATAATAACATTTATATAATAGTGACATTTTTGAGGAAAGCAGCCACCCATTAGTGACACTTTCAATTGTAATTTATATTAAATATATTTTTTTTCTAGTTAATATAAATATTTATATTTAAATTTTTATTTGGTTCCAATAGATCACGACACCATTTGCGCTTTAACCGTCATTTAATAATATGAAAATAAAATCAGATATCTGCGGCATCATGTACAATACAAAAACGATATAAAAACGATATGGACGGCTATCCATTTCTTTTACGCACCAGGGACTCCAGATATGAAATTTTATATTGCTATTTTCTGTATTTTTCATATATTCCGTCTATATTGAATGACAAATAGAACATTTATGAGAAAAATACCCACAGTTTTCGTTACATAATATAATTTATTTTTAGATGCTTATCTATCAAACAGTATACATTAAAGACTTCTTATTGGTTGTATTTTATAAATATTTGTCTAAAATTTATTCAGTCGTACGTATGAAATTTAAGGACAGTATACAATTTTTTTTTTTAAACATTTATTAGTTTATTATTCGAGTAATATTAAAATAGTTACTTTTTTAATGCTATAAAATCCAAGACCCGGTTATGAGTAATTCGACGATACGAATTGTATACATTTTAATAATGACAATATTCCCATGGACATTGAATAGAAATGTAGTATTTATTTATATTTATATTCAGTAATTATGAACGTTGAAACCAATCTCATCTAATAAGCGAATTTCAATTGTCAAAATAATCGGCGCCCGACGTCGATACGTCGAAACGGATTTAATCGAGAAAAAACCTACAAAGAAAATAAAAACCAGAAACTCCCCGGCATTAAAACTTTATCCAATGATAATAAACAATAACAGAAATCACAAATGAAAAAAAAAAAATATATATATAATAATAATAATAATAATAATAATAATAATCGTATTTAATATATAAAATTCAACTATAAATTTAAGGAGTTGAGCGTAGGCAATTGCTATAGTCCGCGCGTGTTGTTGTGCACTCCGTAAACGATAATTATTTGGTGCTGGCGGGGACTCCTCGCCCCCCACAACGGCGCGGCGTGACGCGTGCATGCGAGTACGAGTGGCCGTCGTAATGGCGGCCAACCGTAGACCGGGCGCGATGACGTGGCCGCCGACAACAACAACACAAAATGCCACAAGGCGGCCCGCCCGGACGTTACACACCAAAAATATTATACAACAATATAATACCGAACGCGTAAAATAAAACCAACCAAGCGGCGTACGCTTACCGTGGTGGGGGAACCGGTAGAAAAAAACGCGTAAAACGACCAATAAGACTCGTTAAATTTAAATTAACGGATTTTAATTTTGTAAACAGATTTGAATTGTGTATTATACTAATATTCTAGGTTCCGATCGCGGCAATTTTTTGATACATGAAAAATTGAATGTGTAATTCCGGTATAGAAATAATGGAAATTTACGTTTTTTTTTTAACTATCAATATTTTAACGATATAGTTGAATATCAAAAATCGCATCGACCATGACGTAAAAGTATTTGGCGATAATAGAATTGTATACCCTACTACTCGTCTACAAAACACAACGTCTATTAAATAATATTTTGTGGATATTGACGATTATATTTTACACATACGACGAAATCATTTTTGATTCGATTTCTTTTGTTACTATTATGAAACAGAAAAACGATTGCCACCATAGGCACAAAAAAAAAAAAACTAATTTAATAAACAAATAAAAAAACGAACCGGGAATATTGATGCGATACATAACAGTAAAGTGAAAAACGTAATTACATAATATTATTTTATTTGGAAAGTCACGTAGCATTATATTATTTTTATTTTAATTAGGTAATAAAAAAAAATGTATGATAAAATAAATGATTTCGTACAAACTATGTATTTCTATACTATTCAAATTAAATTACAGAAAATAATATTATACTCCTATACCGAATTGTACGGCAGAAAATTTTGGTTTCATTTATTTCGAATGTAAGTTTAACGGTTATTGATTGACTCCTTAAAGTGGTTGGAACCACCGGTCGAAAAAAAACACGTAAAACGACCAATAATAAGACTGGTTAAATTGAAATTAACGGATTTTAATATGAAAACAGATTTGATTATGAATACTAATTTTCTAGGTTTTGATCGAGGCAATTTTTGATGTACGAAAAATTGAATGTGTAATTCCGGTATAGAAATAATGGAAATTTATCTTTTTTTTTAACTATCAATATTTTAACGATAAAGTTGAATATCAAAAATCGCATCGATCGGTAACTATAGAAAATTAATATTCAAAATAAAATCCGTTCATCTCAAGCCCAGCAATTTAACCGGGTTTATTGGTCTTATAGCCACTAATATTGGATTTCATTATTTTTGAACAAAACAGCGATGTGCGTGCGAGTGCGAGTGGCATTCGGCGGCGGCAGCTCGAAACCCGCAAACGCAGACAATATAATATAGTCACAGTAATTGTGAAGACAATAAACCGATAAGAAAACCATATAGACTAAAACGTATAAGAAATTTATTTAAGATAATAATTTTTGGGAAAATCACATGGAAAATATTTTATTTGCAAAGTCTGTTGGGACTTAATTAATTAACTTAACAACGAAATAGGCTTTATATTACTATTCACAGTAATTAAAAAAAAAATGTATGATAAAATAAATGTATTCGTACAAACTATATATTTCTATACTATTAAAATTAAATTACAGAAAATAATATTATACTCCTATACCGAATTGTACGGCAATTAATTTTGGTTCCATTTATTTGGGATGTATGTTCAACGGTTATTGATTGACTCCCTTTAAGCGGTTGGAACCGGTAGAAAAAAACACGTAAAACGACCAATAAGACTCGTTAAATTTAAATTAACGGATTTTAATTTTGAAAACAGATTTGAATTGTGTATTATACTAATATTCTAGGTTCCGATCGCGGCAATTTTTTGATACATGAAAAATTGAATGTGTAATTCGGTATAGAAATAATGGAAATTTATCTTTTTTTTTAACTAATAATATTTTAACGATAAAGTTGAATATCAAAAATCGCATCGATCGGAAACTATAGAAAATTAATATTCAAAATCAAATCCGTTCATCTCAAGCCCCGCAATTTAACCAGGCTTATTTGTCTTACAGACACTAATATTTCATTATTTTTGAACAAATAATTGATATGTGTTTGCGAGTGCGAGTGGCATTCGGCGGCGGCAGCTCGAAACACGCCGGGGGGGACAGACGCATTAATTGTGTAAACAATATACCGATAAGAATACATAAAATGTACAAGAAGTTTATTTAAGATAATAATTCTTGGGAAAAAGACATGGAAAATATTTTATGAGAAAGTCAGTTATGACCCTCAACTTAACAACGAAATAGACTAACGTGGCTTTATATTACTATTCAGTAATTAAAAAAAAAAAAATCTACGAAAAAACAAATATATTCAAACAAATTCATTGTATTGCTATACTATTAAAATTAAATCGCAGAAAAAAAATATTATACTCCTATACCGAATTGAACGCAGTTAATATTGGTTCCATTAATTGTGGTTGTACGTTCAACAGTTACTGGCGTTTTAAGAAACAACGTTACAATATTAGTAAAAATCTAGTCAAATATGACGCCCATTTAGCAGCAGCAGCAGCAAACACTAGCAACTTAGATACATACTATAATTATCATTGTTATTCGTACAGCATGCATATAGATATTATATCGTGGCAATAATAAATACTAATAAAAAAAACCCCAATGATTTGACGGCGAGGAGGGTGGCCGGTACACGATTCAATCTCATGCGCATTAACATTAATTTACTTCTCACACATAAACACGGACCAAATGAACCTGTCACATAAATTGCCAATTCGAATGGAACGTATATATCAAATATAAATAATATAGCTGTATAACATTATTTGTATCCTTAGAAATTCGAAATTTTTTTTTTTTTTAGACGTGTTGACAATTTTCGAAACTCCGATTGGAAAAATGATGACCCGAACAAATGTTCGCCACTGCCGGTACACAATAAGCATATAAAATTAATACGTACGTATAGCTATTGGTGATGGGAAAAATCCGGATTTATATCGGATTATAATACGATTTCACAATTCAAAAAATATCATAAATAGAAATTTAATTATAACAACAAGTACAACAAATAATAATAATAATAATAAAAAAAATCATACATACTACACTCTAATATATATAAAATATTACTAGCTGACCCGGCAAGCAATGTTTTACTTATAAAAATTGTTTATGGTGGCACGTCTTGAAAATAATATTATTTAACTAATTGTATAATGTGAAAAAAATTACCAATGGATTTGATTTTAAGATTTTCAGAAATCGGTACAGTCGAACACAAATTTTGGATTTTAAAATTAAAAATACAACATTTCGGATTTCTCTTCGATAATTCGATATAAAACAAATTTTCTGCTGGGTTCCGTGAATTTCTAATTAACGAGAGTCTACGGTATTATTAATTTTATCTGGGATTGATTTAAAAAAAAAAAAAATTAAATTCCGTCAATAAATAAATATTTAACTATGTACCAAAAATTAAAACTCCTTTAAATAATGTACCAGATTTTAGTTAATTATAAAAAATATGTAATTTTACTCATAAAAATTGTTTATGGTTATTGCACGCATTGAAAAGGATAAAATTATTTAACTCAATTTATAATGTAAACGATATTACCTATGAATTTGATTTTAAAATTTTAAAAAATCAGTACAGTCGAACATAAATTGTGGATTTTAATATTAAAAATACAAAATTTCGGATTTCTCTTCGATAATTCGATATTAATCGAATTTTCTACTGCGTTCCATGTATTTCTAATTAACGAGAGTCTACGTTATTATTAATATTATCTGGGATTGATTTAAAAAAAAAAAAATTAAATTCCGTCAATAAATAAACCATGAACCAAAAAATTAAAATTTTTTTTAGAGAATGTACCTGGATTTATTTAATTAAAAAAAAAAAAAGTCTGGAAGAATTGTTCCCGATAGATTCTCGTTTTGACAAGGTTATATATCTCCCGTGGTAAATACCGAAAATGAAAAATAATTCCGAATAATATACGACGTACTAAATATTTGATTATTATATTGTATGTGCGTGCATGGCGTGTTGTTGTTGCGTGTTTAATAAACGATAAATTAATGTGAGCGACGGCCCCCGTACCACCGCCCGCCGTAATACGACGCGATTTCCGTCAGCAATAACCGACAAGGAACCAGACCAATAATAAAACTATCTAATTGTTAATAAGGGGGACCCCGCCAGTGGAAAATATGGCGATAATAATAATCTCTATTCTTCTATTCTATATGTTCACCGGGTAAAACAACTTTACATTATTGTAAAATGCAAATCGGTTGATGCCAACAGCGGTTTAAGATGTCTAGCAGGCCGAACAATCTTCGGTCAAAGGTTCATTCTGAATTCCATAACTAAAAAGATTGAACCATTTACAATTATAATAGAATCACACAGAGAAGCGCGTCGTCCAAACATTATAATATAATTAATATTATTTATCGTTTAAATACTGTACGAGCCGCCCATACTTATAATGAATCTAGCGGATAACTCGCGAAATATTTACAATTATATAAAAAAAATAATATTATACGTTGAGAATTTTTATTCGTATTACGCACACAGATGAAAGCCGTGAACGCACGGGCTCAAAATGTTGCCTAAATTTAAACCCTTAAATAGACGTCGCCAATCCCCATGTATTTCTTGTTTGTCCAACACATACGCAGCATATCAATTTATATATATATTTTTTTTTTTTTTTGTCCAACAGTCTACTGATCGATGTAATAAAGCGATAAGTGTTGTAAAAAAACCGATTTAAATTCATCGTGAAGAGTACACGAGATCAGCCCGGGCCCCGCTTATTCGAATTTCAGTCATTAATTTCCAAAAATTTGGAAATATATAAAATATAAAAAAAAATATATAAAAATGTATAGTAAAAATAATAAAATTCATGTACAAATTGTGCTGAATTTAAATCTGTTTTCATAATTCTTATCGCTTCAATACATCGATTGATGGAAACTTGGTCTAAAATGCTGTGCTTCGTATGTGTTAGACAAAAAAAAGACAGGGAATATGTATTCAAATTTCTGAATAATAAAAATCATCGATACATAGATGTAATTATTAATAACTATTTTTTTGGAGGGTAATGTATTGCATTGCAAATATTGCTTTTTTTAAAAAAAATAATAATAGTAAAAATTCTATTCATACATAATTACAGCTTGCTACAGATAGATTATCAAAAGAAATTAATGACTCCATTAGAAGGTATATTAAGGACGAAACTATGAAAATTACTCTAAAAAATATTGTTCACGGTAAAATGGCATTAAGAGTTTTTGTCTTACGTACAGCAGCTGATCACAGAACTGGCAACGGTTTTAATGAAAATTATATTGCAAATTAATACATTAACTTGTCATATTGCTTTGCATTTTTAAATTTTGATTTCATGTGTCGAGCAGGTATACTAAACATAATAGTTTTTCTAAAGCAAAATCTTTAAAACTTTGAATAGTGACAATTGAAGTGACAAGGTCCGGACATACCTTATTGTTACATTTAAATAATTGTAACAGCTACTGTAGTAATTTACACACACATTCAATAATAAAATATATTGCATGCAACAACTATGTTACTCGAATATAATCCTATTATTTTTTCGTTGTTTACGTTTAATTGTAACTGGTTTAATTAAATACTAATTATATTTATATTTTATAATTTATAATGAATAATTTAAATATATGTAGAGCATAAGAATACAACGTATCTAATTTGTCATCTGAATTAGATTATCCAAATTTCACTACTGGTGGCGATAAAGAAAACTATGAAATATAGTTTAAAATTTATAGGCATAGTATATATTATAAGTATATAATTTATCTCTTTGTAATAAATATGACAATATTATGTTATCAGACCAGATAAAATTTATATTTAAATAACAGAAAACATGTACTTAGTTGGAACAATTTAATTATAAACTTTCAGAATTTAAATTAAAATCACTAAAAAAGTTTGAAAAAATAAAAGAATGTTGTTCAAAAACAAAGGCAAGTCCAAATATTTGAAGTTTTAAAAATATTCATAAACTTTAGGTTTAATTTAATAAAATGAATAAGTTAGTAAACTCCTATGTATGTATATGACAAGCACTCAAAATAAATATGCAATTATTTTTACTCTATACAAAAAGTTTTTTCTCCTGAACAATTTTATAAAGTGTACTTGTCTTGTTGTTGCACCGTGAACCCACCCTTCAACTTCTCTATACAAACATTTCTTTCCTTCAATTCGCAAGTTCTTTGAATAATATTATTGTGATTTAAAATATCCATACATAGATAATTAAAAATTATATGTACAGAGAAGTATTATTTATAGTTTTACTCACTAAATATTTTTTCTGATAGATTTTTGTTTTTTTTATTAATTTTGGTAAAAGATGGTTGAATGAAATTAGTTTAACATTGCAAATTTATTGAAATAAAGGGTTCAGTTAAAACATAAATATTATGCCGAAGTTCAATGGCTTTAGTAATAAATTTTAAGTTCTTTTATAAGTTACTGAATAACACAATAGATTACACTGAAATTTTTAAATCAATAAAACTAATAAATTCCAGAAACAAGTCTTTATTATAAATTAATTTACTGAATGGTTTTATTTTTTTTGTACATTAAGTATTGCGGATAAAAATGTATAGTTAATACAATTTAAAGTAGATTTTTTATTTTTTTTATGGAATGGTAAAAGTATATCAGCTGGTAAAACACTTATTGGAAAATAGTTAAAATTATTTTTCAACTTATCGGTGGTGATTTTCATACATTTTTGTTTTTAAACAAAATCTCATTACTTGTAAGCACTAGCAAAAATTACACATTACATTAGAACAGTAATAATTTCATTAGGTAATTTTTTTTTACAAGTAATGTATTATTGTAATGAAAAAACTATTAAAATTTACATTTTACTTTTAAATAATAATTATGTTCCAAATAATAAAACCATGGAAAATATTTTAAAATAAAATTTAGATCCCTATAATTATATTATTGTGAATATTATCTACTTCTGTTTATTTTTCATTTCTTAGTGAATATTAATTATTATTATTACTATTAATAGTTACTTATATTTTACATGTTACCTTACCATTGTCTTCTTGTTTGTTTGCATTCGACAAGTCAACATCACTTAGAGATATTTTCAAAATAAATTTTTTTTAGAATTTAATATTT
Source organism: Tuberolachnus salignus (assembly GCA_956483605.1). Classification (NCBI taxonomy): domain Eukaryota; kingdom Metazoa; phylum Arthropoda; class Insecta; order Hemiptera; family Aphididae; genus Tuberolachnus; species Tuberolachnus salignus. The sequence continues at coordinate 20,099,262 of OY101431.1, read as the reverse complement.
ATCGTTCAGTCATAAATTTTATCATTATACTTTATTATACTTTTGTCTAGTATAATCATGGTAATGTAAGTAATATAACTAAAATCTATAAATCATAATGATTTTTTTCTTTTCAAAAATAAGAAACTATTTTATAATAAATATAAAATTGAAATTAAAATATTAAAATAAATAACTACGCAAGCAAAAAAACTACTCGTTTGCAAAAGTATTGTTGGTTATGTTTTTTTTTTTTGTAAATAATTAAGTAATTGAAGTATGTCTGAAAGAAGGAAGGTGGATGTTAAATTAAGTTCAGTAATTACAAGACACAGAGACATTTTTCTTAAGTCTTCTCATAGTCACTCTTATTTTATTTTTCTAATTCGAGCACTGGTGACAAATATTTTAAACAAATTTGGTACGCGCTATTAATTCTATGCTTTTAAAATTCCTATTTTCACGATACTTATATTAATGTAAAAAAAAAAAAATAAAAAACCAATAGCATATTTACCGCAATACATTTTAAAGTACCGTTAAACCATAGTTTTATTACTTTTCATTCCTATTTTCAGGATACTAATAATGTAAAAAAAAATAAATAAATATATAAACAATGTCATATGTACAGCAATACATTTTAAAGTAACGTGTAACATAGTTTTATTATTTTTTAATAGTAATTAAACACAATACTGACTATATAAACTAATGTATATCATTAGTAGTGTTTTATTTCTTGTGATAACCATATTAAATTATACTCTGAAATATTTTATTATTTACTTATAATATAATAGTGAATGTGTATGACTTACTATGGATACATTTTTAAAAAACTTAAAATTAGAATAAATCCGCTGAGAGGAAAAACAGCCGAGGGCGACTGCCACTGGACTACATTAGTCAAATAGTAAGAGATACGGACTGCAGATCGTATTGTAAATTAAAAAGGAAGCGGAGACCCGTCAAGAATGGAAATTTACTACCAACCAGATGTTAACAAAAGAAGTATACTGGGTATACGATTACAACAATCTAGAAACAATTTCAACATTTTATTCAGATCGGTTCGGTTGAAAAGACTAACAAAATTTATAACCAGAATGTAACAGAGATAAAGAGCTCAGAGTTGGAACTAAAAACGATGATAATTCGGCCTGTACAAATACGTTTTCTTGCAAGATTAATAACTTAAACATATTACGCACAGACACGGTTTTTTTTTTTTTTGTTAATCAGCAATACATCTGCCTCCCAATACATCAACCGCAGTAAGGCATTACTTACTTCGGGAGGCGGACGCACAAACGCCTGTATAAGTGTGTGTATGTGTATGTGTGTGTTTGTGTATGTGTATGTGTGTGTGTGTGTATATGTGTATGTGTGTGTATGTGTATGTGTATGTGTATGTGTGTGTTTGTGTATGTGTATGTGTGTGTATGTGTATGTGTGTGTTTGTGTATGTGTATGTGTGTGTATGTGTATGTGTGTGTATGTGTATGTGTGTGTTTGTGTGTGTATGTGTATGTACGTATGTGTATGTATGTGTATGTATGTGTATGTGTATGTGTGTGTTTGTGTGTGTATGTGTGTGTATGTGTATGTGTGTGTTTGTGTATGTGTGTGTATGTGTATGTATGTGTGTGTATGTGTATGTGTGTGTATGTGTGTGTATGTGTATGTACGTATGTGTATGTGTGTGTATGTGTATGTGTATGTGTGTGTTTGTGTATGTGTATTTGTGTATGTGTGTGTGTATACACATATATATATATATATATATAGGTATCACATACAATTAATAATTTATACGGTGGTGGCCGTTTGGTTTATAGTAACAATAAAACAAAATAACCATAAATAACTTATTATGAAGACACAGTCACATATAAACTCTTTACCTTTCAATATTTATAATATGTATTATGATGTATATATTGGCTGTACGTTTATAAAAGCACGAGCCTTATTCTCCATCGCTGTAAAACATATTACGATAAAATAAAGTTAGGTAACAGTTTAGATAGATAATAATTGATATACTCACGACCGTAGAATGTCTTGAGTTGATGAATAACAACGTTAACATGCAACCGTTAACGCAACGACCCAGAATGACAGCGAATGAACAGAAACTGAGAACAAAGGCGAGCGCCCCAGTTAACGTATAACATATACTGAACGATCGATACGAAGGTGCACAGCGAAAACTAACAATTTACCAAACGAAACAGTTTAACCAGAGTAGTAAAACAAAAACCGAAGCGGTATTATTCGTCAGAATACGTTGTCAGCAATTGCATTCATAAAATGGACGCCACCGTAGATAACATATGATGGGATGGAACCAGCCATTCGAATACGCGGAGCATAACCATTCACTTTTGAATGATAAGCTGTTGCCCGTGAATTGTTATTGATCGGCCACGAAACATGACGTGGCGTTGTTGCCAACCTAACATTTAATGAAAATTATTTTGTTATTTTGTTATTGTATAACGCTGATAATCGGTTCATTATCGTTTTCGGACATTTATCACCAACCCGCGTCGTTCGGTATAACTGGCTGATAATCTGATTGCGCGTGATTAAACATATCTAACACTAATATCAAAATGTTTTTTTTTACAGCTAAAAGATTATTAAATTTAGTATTATATTACAACAGAATAGTTACATCCCAACATTACATATAATCATTGAATATTTTATTAAAATCGTTTGAAATACAATCAATTTTTTTCAAACCCAATTTTATTAGTAGTGGATAATCATATTCCTAGCATTTCTTATTCATAATTTAACAAGGTCTTATGCTATCACATACATAGCCACGTAATAATTAGCAGAATAAATTTGCTTTGGACTACCTATGCATAATGAAAACAAATTTGACTGGCTTCTACAGGTTTAATTTTTTCAATGTATTATTACAGCTTTTACTAGATTATGGTTTTGGTGGTATAACATTACAAATTCAGTTTCATTTTAACATTACGTTATTATATCCAATGGCGCAACTATGATTTTTATCGAAGGGCGGTGATCGCCTAACACCTCTTTCCACTCGTTATTGATTTCTGAATACGCTACTAGCGTATAGATACAAATCTCATAATAATTTATATGGTTATCAAATGTTAAGATATGGTTATTTTTGTAAATAATAAACTTCGATAGACAAATATTAAATTTCCATAAATGCGGTTCGAGAGGTGGGTGTCATGATACCTAAAACACCCCCTTTGGTTGTGCCACTGATTATATTCATTCAAGGATATAAGAACACACATATAAGTAAATGTAGCACTCGTTGAAATCCGTGTCTGGGTGTTATGGCAACTTTTTGATTGACTATGATTTCTGTAAAAATTGTAAATAAATAAAATATATATACTGCCTTAAGGGAACACAAAAATATTGATTATGTAGTTGTTCATACGGTTAATTTTGGACACTAACTTTCCTATAATTATATAAGAAGAAAGGTAATGTTGAGAAATATTTTACATGCTGTGTTTAGATAATATAAAACATTGCCCGAATATTGATTTTAACAAAAATATAATTGGATTGTTGAAACATTTATAATGTTTGTTGGTCGGCTTCAAAAATACTAAACAAGCTACTGCTTGTAAGGTTTATGTATAATATCAATCTCTCAAAACAACATATATTAGTAATAAAATAAATGAGTAAAACAAAAAATCCTTTAGATATAAAAATCAAGATTTTTTTCTGAAAACTATAATTTTTTTTTTTTCGTATACGCTGTTCTGTTATCTATGGAAAACACAATAAATTCCTTACAACGAAAATACAATAATTAATTTAATACGATTAGTGACAATAATTTGTATGGTTTTAATATATGCCACAAAGATAGAACTGTGTGATTTACAAAAAAATCGTGTTCCTTGCAATTATTGAACTTATTTTGACCCGTGGGGGTTCTACACCCTCACCCCCCACAGTGAAATTAAGACGATAAATATATACGGTATTGGAAATGAACTCAACAGGAAAGAGGTGAAAAAATATTAAGATAATAAAATTGTTATCGTCTAAATTATTATTCCGTCGGGAGTTACAACTCGTAGCGGTTTTTATACCGCCGTTAACGTCGTAACCTTTTTTTTTTTTTTTTTTTTTTTTCCTAGTCGTCGTAAAATCCCGTTTACCCCTTCGCGGGGCGGGCTCACAGTTTTCTTAACCTATACGGGGTAATCTCCGACCACTAAAACTAACTAAAGCAGTCGTTTTTCCATGCGCTCCTGATACCCACGTTACGTGTGTCGGATGTCACAAATGAAAAATAAATGGCTGCCGACGGAACGGGCAAATGAGAAAATAACAAATAACCCGAATGTACCGCCGCCTCCGTAGTAAGACGGCGCGTATCGATCGCGTTTCTTCATGCGCTCTTGATACACGTACGAGCGGGTTGGGGGAAAAAAACGTCCGGTAGAGTCGCTCGGAGGTAACCGAATTGTCGAATCGCCTCCGTAGTAAGACAGCGCGTATCGATCGCGTTTCTTCATGCACTCTTGATACACGTACGAGCGGGTTGGGGGAAAAAAACGTCCGGTAGAGTCGCTCGGAGGTAACCGAATTGGCGAATCGCCTCCGTAGTACGAAAACTCGTATCGATCGCGTTTCTTCATGCGCTCTTGATACACGTACGAGCGGGTTGGGGGAAAAAAACGTCCGGTAGAGTCGCTCGGAGGTAACCGAATTGTCGAATCGCCTCCGTAGAACACCGCAGAACAGTGTTACTTTTTTTTTTTTTTTTTTTGTTTAAGCCGGCAATGCCCCCGCCTCCCGGAACGCCGTAAAGCACTACATCGGGAGGGCAGAACAGTCTTACCTTTTATTTATTAAACTAAGTCTTCATGCGCTCATCGTATTCGAATTACGCGGGCTTTGGAGGACGAAAACATAGAAACAGTCCGCGTTTCATTGGAAAATCGCCTCAGCGGCGACGAGCCGCGTTTTTAAATTTCAAACACTATTTTTCTAACCGTCGGATGTTACATTTTACAATAAAATTCGCCTAGAGATACGAACAAATATTGTAATTCGTTTTGTAGTAACTACAATAATTGCTAATACGATTGTTAATCTAACCGTGTCACATTAAACGAGTTTAACGACAAATCCGCGCAGAATCGTTTTTTGACCGCAATGATATATTATTGTGTACAGTACATATAAACTAAATTACCTACCATATATACCTAATACCTCCACGACTTTTCACCTAAAATGCTTACCATTGTTGAACAGCCGGCATTTGTTTTGATCTGAAAATATAATAAAATAATTTTTACATTTTTCGTATTTATCGATTTATACTTTGTATCAAAAACTCGTGTTAGCCTGTATTCTAACATTGATTTGGATATTTCCGGACTCTTACAGATTTCTTCGGCGGAAACGTTACACCTGTTTTCAGTCAACTAGTTAATTATCATATTCATTGCTAGCTGCTAGTGATCACATACGGAGATAAATTTGAGACGGTGAATTAAACTCTGTTCTTTTTATCTTATTTGTCCAGGCCAAGGTGTATTTATGAATAAATAAACCTTGGCCCCCAATGATATTTTTGAAGATTTTGTCTGATGATATTATGTGATCTTACAACACTGCGAGACAATTTTTGAATTATACTTTCATTTTTTTTTTATTCTACTCATACACATCATATACAAATGAAATATATATATATATATAGATATAGCAATCTATATTGATTATTCATATATAATATATGTATATTATTCATAATAGTTGAATATTACAATCAATTTCTACAATTTTTAATATTCTCTTTATTTCCCTCTAAATATAAAATATTTGTATTAAAATTACATATCTAAAAATATATATTATTAAAAAAATATTTATTATGATATAATAATAAATTGTATTGCTTTGTTGAATTCCTTGATAAGTCCTATTAAACATTAGTAATCACTATAAAATTTCTTTAATCACAATAAATACTTAGGTCTAAATAATTATGCAAGTTATAAGCCCTATCATAATAAAATATCACATATTTATCTAAAATAACAATACAAAATTTGCACCAAATGGTTAATACTTATATACTATTTAACGCGCTCATTTATGACATTGTATATGTCGAGTACCAAGTACATGGATAATGAAATTGTTTAATCAGGCCTCAGCCATTGTTAATTTATGATGTGAAAAAAACACAATGGTTTTATTAACATCAAGTGGGTACCAATTCTTTATCATTTAAATTTGTTTTTATTACAATTTTGTACAAAAATTGTTGGAATTTTGTACTTCATAATAAATTAAAATTGATAAAAAAATATAATTATAATTATCCCATGAGCATAACAAGGTGCATGTCAAATTTTCTAATAAATTATTAATATTTTTAAATGATAATTCCAGTTTTAATTTATTTTTGATGGAGTTGTGGGGCTGTGCAATTTTAACAGTTGTCAATAATAATCCTATACCTAAATCAACTAATATTGTTATATAATACGAAGGCAGACTTAATTTATATTTTAGCTTTAAATTAAAGGCTAGGTGGATCCTACAGGATTTCCTATGAAATTTTAAAACCATGGTGCCAATAATACATCATACATTCCTATTAATATCTGTGGGATCATTTCTTTTTTATTTTCATAAAAGACTACTCCCTATGTTTAAATAAACCCCCAAACTTCTTCTTTATCTATATAATAACAATAGTAACAATACTCAATAATACTAAAAATAATCAACATTAAAAAATATATATCTGGTAACAAATTATCTGTTAATCACATTATTACACATGACTATTATGCACTCAACCATCTAAACCTAGAGAAGTAAAATGTCTTTAAATTATAATTTATAAGACAAGTTACTTAAAATAAAAAATTCAGTTATACAAAAAAAAAAAAAATTTAACCTACCAGACAACCATATAAGCAAAGCTTACTTTAAATAGTTGATTTTATTTCGTCTAATGCATTCAACTATTTCTCTCAAATCTAACGTTTCAAGAAACGAATATTTATGTCAGGACTCTGATAGAAGTCTTTGATAATGAGGCATTAATTCATGAATAGGTATGTGAAGACCAAATTCTAAGGCTACCAATACTCCAAACTCAGAAACCATCAAATCTTTTCTGCTCAACCGAAATACTATTTCTGTCCTCTAAAAAAAAAAAGTTATTAGTATCATTGTTCATTATAATTGTTGTAAAAATATTAAATTATTGAATATTAATAAAACACACATACAGATATGTAATTTTAAATTTTACATATTTATTTCAGATACAAATTGTTATAAAATATAGCTAAAAAAAAATATTTTAAATCTATGATAAAAACAAATATATATTTATAGTTGTGCCCATACAGTACTTAATAATGATTATACATTTTTGTCACCTAACCTAACACACTGAGAAATCAAGAAAACATGACAAAATCATTTTTAAGCTCTTAAATAGCATATAAAATAATTTATATAAGATTCACCAGGACCAATAGAGGGAAAATTACCTCAATGAGATTAGTTAAAGATTCACCCTTCATATCATTTAACTTTGCCGACAAAATTAAACATGCTCCAGCACATAATTTACGGTTTTCTTTATTAATCAAACTTTTAACTAATAATCTTTCAAAAAATACATAGGCCATTGATATAGTTAGCAGATCTGAAGAAACATCAGGTTTGGTGATTTTGCGCATTTCTCGTTTAATACTGAAATAAATAATTTAATAAATAATTATTATGTATCATATTTGTAAAACATAAACATAACAAATAATATTTGTATTTATGATGTAATCTAACCTTCTGAGTTTACTCAATGTTAACCCAATATGTGGAAATTTGTCTTGAAATTTATCATTTAACTCCTTTTTAAGATCGCTTGGTCGTACATAATCAATAATAGATGTCTGAAATATATGCAATAAAATAGTTTTGAAGACAAATTATGTTTGAGTTATATATATCACTCTTGTATACAGGATGACTTGGAAAAACTATCCTCTTTAAAACTTTCAATTAAATATATATTAAGCGAGTGTCTCAAATGCACAATTGAAAAATGTATTTAAGAATGCAAAAAACAATTTAAAGGAATTTTCTTTTTAAACCATTCATTATTATTATTATTCGATTTTCCTGCAAGTTCAAAAATTACTAAATCTTAATTAAAAATTATATAATTAATTCTATATATGCCCATTAGTTTACCTAAATTATTGAACATGAAACGTGTAAAATATAGTAGAGCTGTAATATGGACTATTTTTTATAATGAAATGGTACTAAGTGAACAATTGTTTATAATTATTAACGAGTACTGACTAATATAATATGACATATTATAAATTTACCATGTAAGATATAAATGTTAAAAGAGTTCTATGTTTTCCAGAGAAAAATTCTGGGTCATCAAGAATGCTCGGAGAAAAACTTCCACTTTCATCTTGTTCGGTAGAGGAAACTGAAAGAAAAAAAATGAATTGTTTTTCATTCGAAATTAATTGGGTTAACTGGATTAAATTACACCTTTTACTAAATCTGTTTTTGGAGGTGATGGAGGCGGTTGCACAGTGAACATTTTATAAGTGCCGGTACCAATCACTAAATTGTCAGGAACGTCAGCTGAAATACACCTATAAATAAATAATAATAATCCACAATAAATATTATTTAGACTGCAGTTAAGTATACAAACTACCAACAGTTTATGATCTGAACCGAAATACTTGTGACTAATATGCTCGACACTTTTTAAACTCAAGTAACTATTATTAGTTAAGATTACTGGACAGTGGACATGGCCAAATAATTTTAACAACTTGGTGTTTGTTTTTGGGATACATTTTATAATCAAAAAAAAAAAAATGTTTAAAGGTTAAATAAATAAAATAAATGTAAAATATATATTATAAATATACATTGCAAATAAAATTAAAATATGAAGAAAAAAATTTTAGCCTGGAGTATTATATAAGTTGTTTTTATTTAAAAACTGTTTCAATTTTAAAAAATCAACTTCAGGTTATTACTTGAAAAAAAAAATTCAACTGAATATAAAATCAAAATGAGAAATACATAGTAAATATTACCATTTTTGACAAAACAACTGAATGTTAATAGAAAAGATTGTAAAAAGAAATGAGAAGTCACAAATTTAAAATGTTTTGTTTTTTATTATCTAAAATATACTGGAATGAATATTAATATTAAAACCTGTTGGTACATTCAATATGTTTTTAAAATTATTTGTTTCTTAATCTCATGATAAATATGCAACTTTTCCAGAGCTAATGAAAACATTAAAATAATTTTAAAATAAAGTTTAGGTTGAAATATTTTTAAAATTTCAATACTTTGGTATTTGGTTAAATTTACTAATAATTATAGTTCTATTGCGTTGTTATTCATCAATCAACGGTCTTTACCTGCTCAACGTGTGTGGTTTTGGTGATGCTATTGTTTCCATCATCATGTCTTCAATTGGTGTTTTGGGTTCAACAATTCGGGAAGGAATTAATAAATGAGCGTATGAAATTTCCTGAAAACAATTAATCCCCTTAATCAACACTAAAAAACAAGAATTAACAATTACCAATTAACATTAATAACTATACAACCCAAATGGTCACTGGTTGATTTATTTAAATATTTTTGTAAAATTGTATTAAAGTGGTTAGTAAAATTATGTTTTAGTCAAATAGGTAAGCAAGAAGAAATGATTATAGTTAACAACTACACATATATGTATATTCCCAAAAATGTTTTAATTATAAAATAGATTTGAATAGATTAGTTACTTTTCTAGGATATGTAGAAAATTATTCTCATATATCTTAAGGCGAGTTTACAATCATCTATTTTATTAAATATTACAAACATACGCAAATCAATTAAGTTTTTTATTTTGTACAATGCTGTTGTAGTAAAACATAATATAATAATAAAAACTTTATGTTAGTTTTTACAGTAAAAATTTGATTTAAAACTATAACACTTTATATTAGTTTTGCCATGTATGGTATACATAAAATCCCCACCCACAATGGCGGTTTGCTATTTGCTTATCACAGCCATAATGTCAATTTAAATTTAAACAGTATGAATCGCAAGTAAGCTATAGGTTTTACAATGATATATGTTATTTTTCTTTCTAGGAAAAATATATTTTTGAAATAGTTAAAATACGGTTTCATCCTGCAACTTGATAGATATGTAATTGAACATGGATGATAAAAATAATTATTTTAAAGAGATTAATGTTTAATTTATTAATAATTTTCCTAAAAAATCACAGTACACTGAAAAAACAGCAAGAAGAATAATACAAACAATTGTATCAACCACTTGGTGATGAATTGAAAATGTAATAATTATTCATCATTGCTTTAGTTTTGTTTTACAAATAAGTAAAATATTAACTTAGGTTCCCATGGTCAATTAAAATTTGAGACCATTCTAAGAACTATATAAAAACTATTTTAATTGTTTTATATTTTTAAAATAGACATTTAAATTTGGTTTTATTTATACAAATATTACTCCTACACAAATACAATGATTATTATTGATAGTTTAAATATTATTTTATTTGCATATCCTAGAAAAGGAATTCCAGAACTGGTGTTAATTTCTATGTCTTATATGGTATAAAAAAGCATGACAAATTGTATTGTTTTTAACTTAGAAGCATAAAAATAATGTGTTATTAGAAATGTATACATAGAAAATCTAATGATAAAAATTAGAATAAATCTGTTCCAAATATCTTGAGAAAATTATTTTTTACAATAAAGGTATATTGAACATGTATTAATACAAGTATTATTAATAACTATACCTTATTAAACTATCAACAAATTAATTATTTTTAATGGTTAAAAGTGCATGAATGAGTAGTATAATAGAGAAGATGAAAACAACAGTGGACATACTTAGTAAATTGATAGACCCTATATGGCCCACAACACGGTTGTTTTTTTTTTTTTTTTTAAATAATTACTTTAAATTTAAAAAGCAATCATTGCTTTAGTAAAACAATTCTGAATTGTACTTCCTGTTATTTGCTTGTTTGAATTTCTTCTCATTGGTTTTTCAATTTTATGCGATTTTCAGTGGTATCAAACTGGGAAACTAAAAATAAAAATACCATTCCAAAGTATCAACCTTGTTCAATTAGCTATCTCTAAAATTGCTGCATGAAACTTGCATTATAACATTATGAAGAGAAGAAAGTAAGTTTAAATAGAGGGATAAATAGATAGTCCAGGAATCATGTTTATGTATATATACAGTGCAAATTATTTTTATGAAATATAATTTTTAAGCTTACAAATATCAATGTTGATAAAATAATTTTTCCATTTCATTACACTGTAATCAGCTAATTAAAAGTACAAACTATCAAATGAAACGAAACATACATATAGAAACTGGGAACATATCATTTTAATAACATTGATGTAAAATTGTTTAAAATCATATTTTATACCAAAAATGTAACAAATAAAATAATATTTCTATAATACCTGCCCATCTTTGCCTTTTTCTAAACCAAATAGATCAAAGGCATCGATTATATCATTAACAGCAGATAAAGGTCGGGTTCCAGATGTCTGTCTTCTACGGCTTGGTTCCTTTTTTTGTTCACACCGCACTCTATAATTATATTAATTATGACAAATTATTGAAACAGTTATAAACAAGCAGTATAAATGTGTACAAACATTACTGATCTATTAGATCTTTTGAACGGTATTAGCGAATAAACAAGAAATGGAGTTTTCTGTGGAGTCACTAACACTAAACGTTCGTTTTTGAATCGATGTTGTATTGTCGGACGTACAACTCTAATATCCACAGACTGATTCGATGAGCTATTTTCTTGAAGCAATGTACTAGTTTTATATAACGCTGTAACTTTTTATACATACCAATTACTTATTTGTCAAATGTATACGAAACAAATGTTATTTTGGAAACTGATACTTATATCAACTTGTTCTATACTAATAATTATACTGGCTAAAATTGTTTTTAATATAATTTAAATTTTTCAGCGGTTCCCAAAGTGTGCGCAGTGGTGTCTTTACGGGGTGTCGCGCGGCTAGTTTCTACAAATAAATTTAGAAATCTAAATAATTAATAAAAATTTATAAAATATATATAATTATTAAAATTTTTAATTATTTTTGTCTAGAAAAAAGAGAATCATCAGTATTATCAAGACCACAATTTTTTGGTAACCGCTGTTATAAAGAAGACTATGATGCACTAAAAAGCCAAGTACAAGCGCCCAAGAAGGTGGTAAATTAATTTTAAATATGACGAATACATAAAAGTAGTAATTTTAAAAAAAAAATATTTTATTTAAAATCCATTGCACATTACAAATAAATAAAGTTGTTTCTAGTCAAAGTATTTCTATGTCCAGTTTTATATATCATTTTTATATATACATATATATATTAGGTAACTAACTTTTTTCAGAGGTAAACAAATATTCCTATACAAACAATACATATATTCTACCCACACATAAATTAGGAAAAAAAATGATATGTATATATTTTTCAAAAACTGGATACCTAATAAAAATTATTTTTTTCATAAATTTTACAACAAGATAAAAAAAAAATTAATTGTTTGTTATAATACCACACAACCACACTATAAAAAAAAAACAACAATATTTCTCTAAAATTTAGAGTTAAATATATGCGATAAATTTAATACAGAATAATAAATAATTGAAAATGTTTATATAAATTATTTGAAAATAATATGAAACATATATTATATATTATATAGGTAAATATTTTGTACCTTTATATATTTATAGTTTACAAGTTGATGAAGATTGTTAGTAAAATTAATTTTTAATAAATACATATAAATAAATAGTTAAACAAATTTATAAACAACGATTATTACATTTATACATAATATCAAGTAAAATTTAAATAAATGCAGCATTAAATAGGTGTAACTTAAAATCTAATTAATGTACTTATATAATATTTTTACCTAAACCAAGACTTTCGGAACTGCTGAAATTGATGGTGCTTTTATCGGACAATAACGATTGTGGCATCATGAGTTTTTGATAGTAAGCTGCCTTTTTCTTTGATTCCAGTGTAACATCACTTCCGGTTGTGTTAAGTCTAAAAATAATTAAAAATTTTCGGTCAAATATATATTTAGTCACGTAGGTTCGGTAATTATTACAAAAAGAAGAAGAAGAAAAAAGAAATAATCACCTTTCACGAAACGGTAGGTAATTTCCAGAACTTTTATCGGAGCACATTTCGAAATACTTATCGCTACATTTTCTATCGTTTAAATTCGATTTAATCGGCGTAGACGTCAACGACCGAGTTTTCGTCAATCTCACAGCGCCATGAAATTCCGTGTCCATGTGCTCAAATGTGTCGCATTCGCTAAAAGTGTTTTCGTCGTTTTTTTCTATGTTGGGAAGTGACGGGTAATCATCTTCGTGCGATTTTTGAATATGGTACATGTTGTTTTTAATGAAAAGTAATTTATTGGTGTCTTTGTGTGTGCCGTCTAACGAAATATTTGATAAAAACGACAATGCTGCGATTCGGCGACGCGAATTATCTCCGGTCAGTGTATTCATCTTGATATTGAAGGTTTCTTTTTTTTTTTGTCAAATCCTGAAATATATTATATTAACAATGAAATACTACCAACTAAAATACATAATATAGATGTTATTGAGAGAAAAACATTTTAGAACTGACAACACAGCAAAAAAAAAAAAAAAAATGAATTTGCATAATATTTTTATTATACATAAAATTATGTTGGGTTTTCTAAAGTATTGTTATAATAGAGCTGTACATTTCTAAAAGATTTTCTATAAACAGGCAACCATATATTAATGGAACGTAGGTGGATAAATAATAAAGGTCAGAGATCCGGTTGATTTATATATTTAAACAATATACAAATGTACATATTGGTTTTACATAAAAAAAAAAAAAAACTGTGTGTGTGCTTTTTTTCATCCTCCCTGTAAACACAAGTACTTGTACTCTTACATATATTCAAAATCATCCTGTATATTTTACCTTCCCCCATACTTATGATTGTTTTTTTTTTTCAAATAAAAACACCAAATTGTGTAGACAATTATTATAAAGAATTATAGATTCCCTCCCCATAGTCATAAAATTATTTTCACCTTTAAAAAGCTTCCAATAGTTTTTAACATTATGTACACCGGTGCCTCGGGGGGGGGGGAGGGATGTAAATGATACAGTGATAAATTAACCGAAGGAAAACGGTTCATGACACGTAGGACACCCGATAGATCTTTCGAAACCGATATGTGACCATATTAGTCTACAATACTAAATTTGGAATTATACTTCATTAAAACTATGCACCAATTAGGTACACCGGTTGATAAAATATGTTCATACAATTGTATGTATAAAAAAACCGAATATTGAAATATTGGAACAATTATTACACTTCAGGTACCACGGGATTTTTACACATTTTTTTCTAACCTAACGAGTAAAGAACGATGGTGGAAAAAAAATGTACGTAAACCCCTAGTTTCGAATTGGAGCATTATGAAAATTGCGTTTTTGTCCATACGCATGCGCTTGAACTTCTTTAAACGAAAATAACTCGCGAATTGTTGTGCAAACAATTCTGAACTAGGTCACAGGGAAAAAAACAAATTCATTTTGGGTGCACCCAGTTACCCGTAAACGTTGTTCAGCATTACAAAAAAAAAAAACTAAAAATTTGCGAATTTAAAAAAATAAAACGCTATAACATTGTACCCAATTATATTATGAACTAATCAAAAACTAACAATGCTTTTACGTTTGTAAATGTACGATTTCTCACTGCGCATGCCTAGCGGCTTATGAATTACCAACAATTTAAGTTTAATTTTTTCATATTCGACTGTACGTGCCGTTTTGTATTTTATAGAATATAGGCAAGCATCAAAGTTCATGTCAATATTGAAAATTACTGAATCTAATGACTAATCAATTCTGATTTATGTCCAATATACATTTATATAGGTAACGAAAAAATATCGCTCGGACATGAGCAATATTATGAGTTATACATTTTGAAACGAGAAACACGTCGCGGGCTTACTAACAATATTTTATATATTTTTTTGTTAGTTAGTATTATTATTTTTTTGCAAACATATTTATGTACATACCAAAGGGCGTGACGTATTTGATTTTTAATGGCAATTCATAACGTCCGTCCGTTCGTTTTGCTGCAACTTCGCGAACTTATGTATTTCGACTAGACACGCGTTTATAAAACACATACAAACATTTTAATGTTTAATATTTTAATGGTAACGTTGCTCCGAAAATGTGTTAATTTATATATATATATATATATTTTTGATTGGCGTTTTTGTTATTATTTAGTGATGGAATTTTGTTATCATCACGAAGAAGGAGAAGAAGAAAAAAATACCACTCCGTCGCCTTATCAAGTATCAATGATATCCATTAGAAACTGCGCAGGCCGCGACTGGGCGGTATAGAAAATTTGATAACAACCGGCGGGTTATCGACACGGAGTAATTATTCAGTATGATAACGCGTATCGGTAGGGTGGAGATTTTCGCGACAATTATTCATGA
The DNA here is from genome assembly GCA_956483605.1 of Tuberolachnus salignus. Lineage (NCBI taxonomy): Eukaryota > Metazoa > Arthropoda > Insecta > Hemiptera > Aphididae > Tuberolachnus > Tuberolachnus salignus. Next base: position 20,083,574 of record OY101431.1, on the reverse strand, counting down.
CTAGGCGGAATGCGTTTCAATTGGTCGTCTCCTCGGAGCGCGGGGAAATCGTTCTCGCTCGTCGCTGTTTATACGCGCCGGCCCGTCGTCACTATCGATCCGCTCGGGCCGACCTCGCCGCCAGGTCGTCCGCCCCGTCCCGGGCGTTCACGGTTCGTCTATTTGTAATTTGTATTATACGCCCATGTGCGATTGATGAATCAAGATCAAAATCACTACCACATGGTAAATCCGGTGAAAAACGTCCTCCGCGGCATTTACGATATGCTTTTTTTAATGGAAAAGCACCTTGTGTCGTCTGTAATACGCTCGGTCAAGGATTAATACTTCGTACTCTTGTTATCAGTAATAACTCGTGATAGTCGGATAAACATTCGGATCCGAACAATAATTTTTAGTGCCGCTAAAAAAAAAAAAAAACACGCATAAAACGAGTACATACGGCGAAACAAACATCCGAGTACACAACATTTAGAATATAAGACGTTTTACGTTACGTATAGTTTTGTCGGTTTGGATTCAATCGTACTTGATAAGGATTGTTGTCACATAGTAACGACGTCACGCGAATCGATATGAGGTTTACGGGATGCGGAAACACAGCAAATATTTGGAGGGGTAGAAAGGCAATAAATGCGCACGAGTGCACAGTATGAGGTCCTTGCGACGCGGACCTAGGCGTCGAGAAAAACTCTCACAGTAACGCCCGGCGCAATCGATAAACCGGCCGTGGGGGCGCCGAAATTTGAAGCTTTGCGACTTTGAGATAACTTATTGAAATTTTGCCGATAAAAAACATTAACGTAACCGACGTTTGTAAATAAATAGTAATTACATATTTTATTAGATATACAATTATGATATCGGGAGGAATTCTATGTTTTAAATAATAATTCTTGTTTAACCTGCACGCAACGAATGGCCTAATGAAATTCGGAATATTTTTTTTTTTTTTTTTGATTGTTACATTAAAATAATGCCATTGTCAATGTGTTTGTATCGTTGGCAATGCGTTTACAACGAAATGTTCACATTAATTTAAAACTCGGAATAATCGATAAAAATATTCGTGTCCGCATAAAACACTAACTAAAACCGCGACAATTTAAAACCGATATCTATACGAATTAATAATATATATACGATAAAAAAAAAAAATGCCAGAATATATTGAAACTAGCGCTACGTCTACAAAAACGCTAATGTAATTATCAAGTGAAATGTTTTTAATCGAATTGCAGCAAAAGTAACAAAATCCATTATCGTGTAAATATTCCTCGGTTTTCCCGGGGCTACGAGCAAAATCAAAAAACGACTTCCACGATGCTGACGTTGCGGATCGTATACGATTTCCGGTCGAATCGATTTTTTTTTTTTTTTTTTTTTTTACGTATTGTACAAAAAAACAACCATACGCGTGTCAAAATAATAATAGTAAAACGTATGAGAAATACGTTAGGAATTTAAAATCGAACATGAACCGATTAAAAACATGTTTTATATATATATAAAAAAAAAAAAAAAAAATACTCGTTTTTAGTAGCGGTGTTTTAAATTTTAATAATTTTCCGACGACGGGGATCGGCCGGATCGTGAGGATTTCCGAGTCTGAAATCTCGTCCCACGCCGTTCGTAAATTATTACGATCGCCGAGACGCTCGAGAGAGAGAGAGAGAGAGAGAGAGAGAGAGAATTATGTACGGGGGGGTATGGCCGTAAGTATGGGTAGGTATTTAAAATACACACCGTACCTACACCAAACCGGTAGTGCAGTGCCGAGGAGAGGAGAGGACCTACAAAAGAATGCGAGTAATATTATTGATGAAATTAGAAAGTCTATTTTGAATATATAGGTCACATTATGTACCTACTATACGAATATAGGAGGAGTTAAAGAAGGCGAGTTTCTAGTATAGTCGCACGGCGACGACGGTCGGAACGTAGGATTTTTATTATTATTATTTTTTTTTTTTTACCAAGCAGTATATTATTATTTTCATATTTTCATATTGGGTTTACCTATATATTGTATACGTCATGTGTACTACGATGCTTGCCTATATTCTATTAAATACAAAACGGCACGTACAGTCGAATACGAAAAAATTAAACTTAAATTGTTGGTAATTCATAAGCCGCTAGGCATGCGCAGTGAGAAATCGTACATTTACAAACGTAAAAGCATTGTTAGTTTTTGATTAGTTCATAATATAATTGGGTACAATGTTATAGCGTTTTATTTTTTTAAATTCGCAAATTTTTAGTTTTTTTTTTTTGTAATGCTGAACAACGTTTACGGGTAACTGGGTGCACCCAAAATGAATTTGTTTTTTTCCCTGTGACCTAGTTCAGAATTGTTTGCACAACAATTCGCGAGTTATTTTCGTTTAAAGAAGTTCAAGCGCATGCGTATGCGTAAAAACGCAATTTTCATAATGCTCCAATTCGAAACTAGGGGTTTACGTACATTTGTTTTCCACCATCGTTCTTTACTCGTTAGGTTAGAAAAAAATGTGCAAAAATCCCGTGGTACCTGAAGTGCAATAATTGTTCCAATATTTCAATATTCGGTTTTTTTTTATAGTCGGACAAAAAAAAAAAAAAACAATTTAAATATTTCCACGGTGTATGTGTAGGCAATATTAATAATACCCGGGCAGTTACACTGCGACGACGCGAAACATCAAAAATAATATATCAGACGCATCAATAAATATTAAACGGACTTCCGGCAAATAACCCGACGATAATAATATGACGGATCGACAAACGCGATTAAATGTTTAAAATGTTTTACACGGTATTATTATCGTATACAACAGCTAGAACCAAATGTACAATATATTATATTTTATGATAAATATTATTATCAGTCAAATATATCGGTTTTTGTTTTACGAAATAATTAGGGCTCGGATTTTAAAACGCAATAAATAATTTTAAAAAAAAAGCTTATTACCGTTTGAAAAAAAGGCATAACCAAAAATCAATTTAAATTATAAAATTAAATTAAAAAAAAAAAAAAGAATTACCGATTATATATTTAGTCTGATTGTCTGTTGTAAAACTTAATATTATTATACATAGAAAACGAACGCTATACATCCACGGAAGTGATTGGTGCACATTACATACATGCATCATATTTCACATATCCCATTAATTAAATTAATTTTGTTTTATTATTACGACACAATAAACTGAATAAAATACCAACATTGGAATAATTGCAAAAAAACACATGCATAAAAAAAATCCGAATAAATTGATTTATTTAGAATCAAAATGACATAAAACGAATTTATGTATACAAATTATATTTCTATATCATATAAAAAAAAAAGATGCATATCCTTTGAAATCAGATCCCTAAAAATAACCAATAATAACGAGAAAATAAAATAAAAATATTATTTTACAAAAAAACTTATGCTTTAGCAAATATTTTTATTATTATTTTTCGGTCAAAAAGCAGAAACCAGTAACAATATTCCGTCGCTTTTATTCCTATATTATATAATTATAAAAAAAAATAATTATACCGATTTAAACGCATTGGAAATTATTATTCGAGTAAAGTCGACCGGAATGGGTTTTTTTTTTTTGATTCTTTACTACATTTATCACGAGTAAAACGATTGTCTGAAATTTGCGTTTTAAATAAATCACAAATTTTGCCTATAAATGGTTTGACAAAAGTGTTAACATTGCAAATTAGAAAATTTCTAACTTGTAAATATACAGATGACAAATGCTCGCAAAAACTACTTTGGATATTACACATATTTTTAGATTATTCGTCATGGGGGGAGGAGTACATTTGAGACTCCTACCATGTTAGACAAATAAAGCAAATATCGATTTCGAATTCCTTTAATAGTCTAAAATATATATATGTATTTATCCAAAAAAACAGCCTTGAACCGAATACGACTAATAAATTTACTAAATCTACTTGCCCGGTTTCTTATAAACCTACAACAACGTGGTTTATGAAACTCAAAGTTTAAGTTACCCAATGGCTATTAGAGGCCATAATTTATTACCTTTTTTGGCCGTGTTAATCGCGAACTATGGGCGCGAGCATTTAGTAATTTTCCCCCGACATTTATTACCTCCGTTATTTACGAAAAATAATAAATAAATAAATAATAATTAAAAAAAAACTATAACCACGGTAATATTTAAACGTATACGAGTATATAATAAACATTATTGACGTTCATTAAAAAAAAAAAATAAATATATATTCCTATTTTATAAAATAAATCACATAGATATTTTAGTAATTTTTACAAAGCACGAGAATACTTTGTATTTCATTGTTACGATGGATAACCAAAATCAGAAAGTAAGTAAGTCAAAATATGTAAATATTTTTAGATTCTGAGCGGAGCGAGGGGTCTTGTGGTTTTGCAATGATGTTTATATTATTATTTTTTTTTCTGTCGACACATTTCCTACCAGAAGACTCCTTATGATCTATACACTCCTATACTGTTTTCGGTACAAAATTTTACCTAGTTAGTACTTTAGAGTGGTTTTTTAACGCGGCAGAAAAAGCTACCCAAAAATGACGAAAAAACGGCCAAATTACGATTTCGTCAATCTCGAGTTTTATAATTCCGAAAAGTCCACGCGCTACTATTACAGTGTAGTGTGTACGTTTAATTTTATGTATCTGCGCACATCTTAAAATATAATATATGTGAGTACTATGATGTCGATTTTCATCTACCAACACTCGAGTATATTGGTATATATTTTTTGTGTGAAAATTATTAGTATAATTATTAGTATCAACATTACAATAGATACCAGAAATCTCTAGTCTTCATGAATAACACTGATTCCATATGAAAGTACACTGTATTTATTATCTACTCGAGTAGATTTTTTATGTTTGCATCGTATACGACACAGTGTAAAACATACTCTATATGAAATTGACAATAATAGTCCCATATATTTACACCAAAGCTCTGCTCAGAATCGTTTTATTGAAAGAAGTAATTTATCATTTTCAAATCCATTAAGAGAAAACTATCCACCGTGAAAAGTGTATTTTTTTTTTCTTTCAAATATCGACACGATGCATATATATATAGCAGGAGCATCATTTCAGTTTTTTTTATAGGTCCGCCAAATGAATATATTAATTAGGCCAATATGATCAGCACGGAAACAATAACGATTACATTTTGAAATAAGACATTTCTTTTGTTTGTTAAATGTATACCCTGCAATACCACAAATGACGCCACTGATTTATAGTTTACCTAACGGTAAACTTACAGCCCTTATTGGGGTGTTGTATGGGTACTAGACGGGAGAGGGGTCGTGATGGGGAGGTGCACGTTGGACTTTTTTTATACAAATAATAATGTTAGAGTCACAAAATAATCTCGTGTCTACTATTTAACCAAAAATATAAAAATATTTAAATCAAAATTAGTATTATACAAAAAAAAAAATTATATATATTATCGTGTACCTAATTAAATACGTATTATTTGCTATTATACGTATGTATAATAGCGAATAATCAACATTTAAAACGTTCGTCGATTTACAATAATTATCAACGAATAAAACTATTGATTGAGTTGTTTAAATATATATTTCTTGTTGATTTGCGAATATGTTTACATAAACCGCCGAATAAGAGTAACATTATTTAATTGTGTTCTGTTTAACATTCACAGTTCGTTTCGCGTAAATCTGCAGATTTAATTTAAATTTCAGTGCAAATACGATGCCTACTACCCGTCGTCCCTTTAATGGCGAGGCCGTTTACTACGTTACCAATAAATTTATATTTTTTCAATTTTTTTAACCCTATAACGAATACTGTGTATGCAGATCGTGACAGATTACCAGTCGTCGCTGGACGCCATGATCGAAGAATTCGAAAGTTATTTAAACAGAACTGGCATCAACGAAAGCCTGAGAACCGTATTGTTATTGATATATAACATGGAGACAAAACCGATTGATCCACTCGAGTATTTATAATATACCTAATAATAATTTTAAGTACGTTTTTAATTACTAATCGATTAATTTTCAAGTAATCGATTTTGAACTCTCTCACATTTTAAGCAGTTGCGCATGTTTCCATTTACCTAATTTTAATTTTACACCGTATATCATAAAAAAAAAAAAAAAATATTTTCGTTATTCCAATATTTTACAGAATTCGCGGAGTCTGTACAAAAGGTGCATAACGTTTCCTTTCAATAATATCGATTCATTTAAAATGTAACGGTTTATTAGTTGATAAACAATTTCCAAGATTCATTTTGGTTCTTTTTAATGTTGAAAATCTTCTCTCGGACTTTCAGTGTCGTATGAATCTAAAGGATTGTATTGATTGTTATTGGTTGTAATGGATAAATGACGTTTGAAGTGAGGTGACAGTTGTACTTTTTGAGTTCGTAGGATTAACACATTTGTTACGCTTTATCAAACCTGACTGATAAATAAAATCGCCTATTTTTATGGTTAATACTATCAGGAATATAAAATTATTACTTTGAAATGTTACGACAATGTAAATTTAATACACGTTCAATAATTTATTTAATAGATTAAAATATATAAATACCCCAAACACCTCCCCCCTTGTGATCCATGTTACCTTTATTATGATCAATCGGTTACCCTTCTCTACTCCTCCGGTCTAAATTCTAAACTGTTATCTCATTATTAACGGTAAATCCAAAGCATTACGCATATCTAAATGTTTAAAAATTATTATTCATGCGAATCTGTGCTGAAAAAGGGAGGGAGGATTGCTCTTTGGAAATAAATAGTTAATACTTAAGGTATATGGAGTAATAAAATGTTAAAATGTAAAAATTAAGTTCAAATAATGCTCAAACAGTTCGGTTTTATAACGGTTGAAAAATACAGAAATCAAATTTATTTAAAATTTTCTGAGTAATTCGCTTGATCGTGTTAAACGAATCTTGTATATCAAATTCTCATCTATACCATTTATCCGTTTTTTTCTGGGACTGCCACGTGTAGCCTTTCCCTAGAGATACCCATTTAAAGGCCAAAGAGCACCCTGCAATTCTTTGTTATATCTCTTTCGCCAACTTCCTGGGACCATCAACATCAAGTACTGGTCCACAGATTTTGTTTTTAAACTATGTTTATGAAAGATATGTTCAGTAATTTCCTCGTTGATTTAGAATTTATGCGTGTCATTTAAATTAGAGAAAAAAAAGTAATGAATTGTTATTAATTATTTAATACTATAGCCTCCTTTTGAATATTTATAATTCAACCATATCTGTGATATTTAAATATAATTTAACTTTTTAACGTAATGTCTAACGAGTGTAAAATAATTTATAACTAATTGATAGATACTTTAATATGAAATTTATTATCGTCGCGTACTATAAATATAAACCTTTATTTTTTACTCAAACAGATATATGCGTACGCATATGACCGAAGTAATTTCGGAAAAAGTGGAATTGAAAAACTTAATGGACAAATACGATTTCCTGGTGCAACAGATTAAGACTCTTGAACAAACAAATTCGGATTTGATAAACAGAATAAAGGAATTAGAATCCTTAAATGAATCCGTAGTGTCTATGGAATTGAAAAGCGAAGGAATCCCCGTTTCTGGTTTAAGCGATAATAATTTCAATAACGCGGTAGAACAGGTTGATTTCGATTAAAATTATTTTGTATAATTAATTTTATTGTAGTCTTCTTCTATTCTTTTTCTTTTTCTTGTACGACGAAAGTTTGTATTAGAAATTAAAAGCATAATCAAATTTTATAACAACATAAAACTAATGCACGTTTGGAAAACAATTCGCAGCTTTGTGTGTGTTTTGGCGAGAAAAAAAATAACTTCAATCTAAAATATTCAAGAAAATATCACATCTATTATTACTTATAGTTTATCATCAATTTATACATAATATTCATGTCCCGGTCCAATCTCAGCGGTGCTGTGCCGTGCTAACTATCGTTGGTGTCCGCCGGGAAATCATGTTTAGCGCTCCTGTTTAACCCATCACATTTCTTTTTTTTTGTTACCAACATTTATTGTTTGATATCGGTATACGAACGGTATACGTACGTGCCCACCCACAATAATATCGATACAAATTATTACATTTATTCTGATAGATTACACAACAAATAAAAATTTAAAAAACCGTACTTTGCACCGCGTGGCTAGGTCACCATTGTAGTAGGTGGGAAGTTTGAAAGGTAAGTATATATGATAATTTAGTTTATATACTGATAAACTGTAATTATTTTACTCGTTATAGTAATACCGTGTCACAATGACGTTCATACCAAACCTGTATAAAATATAATTATTATGTTATAGATGCATAAATTCATAGGCCTAACTTGGGGGACTCTAACTCAGCACCCCCAGTCACAGTGTTGAAAAAGTTTCTTTAAAAAGGAACTCGTTCCCGTTCCTGTTGTAAAAACGTAACGCGTTCCCGTTCCTTTTAAATTTATTTTTACAATCTGAGCGGTTGTCAAGCCTCATTAACAAATATTGTTTTTTTTTTTTTTTGTTTGTGGTGGATAATTTCTCAACAAGAAATAATAAGCCAATTTTTTAATTAATTTGAATTAATTGAGTCCACTAAATTAGTTATGATATGTTATATTAGTGTTTGTTATCATTTTAAACCATTATCACCGAGATGCCGTTTATATCACGGTTATGCAAGTATAAAACTGTGGTTTATATTAATATTATCATATTATGTATGTTAATAAAAATTAAAAAGTTGTGATCGCATTATTGCAATAATATATTGCAGTCATTTATTAATATATGACGAAGTGATATCTACAATAAATAATAATTTCTAGACAATATTATCATAAAAATATTTCATTTATTTATTTTTTTCATTATAGTAGGAATAGAAATTTACGTTCACGTTTTTCATAAATAGGAACTTTTTTCCGTTTTTCGTTCCTATATTTGAATAGGAACACATTCCAAATTTTGTTTCTATGAAAATAATGCGTTCCTCCCCAACAGTGTCCAGTCCTAATTCAACCCTTAGTCTTAATAATGGAAAAACAATTTGAAGCCGTTTCATTTTCTTTCCTGTTGGTTTTTTAATTTAATCTGACGTTTTCATCAAACAAATTAACGGTCGAATCGTTGCAGCCCCCTACACACGGTTTAAAATAGTATTAATCTATTTGCTATCTGTCCTACAAAAAAAAAAAAAAAAATCTGGCTGTAACTTGTAGATACTGCAGATATCTATAATATATTATATAGTCAATTTCTTCTTCTGCTGTTTTTGCGTAGAAACAAAAACTGTTGAACTAACTGCATCGAGTAATTTATTATCGTTTAATAAAATATTGTAAATTCTCACTACAAGAATAGTTTTTAAAATTCGTTTTCACAATGATCATTGCTATGATAGTTTTAACCGAAAAGACGATTCTTTTCGTCTGTCCACCAATACCTGGCATAGCCAAAGAATATTTAATAATTTCCGATATGTTAGTTATGAGATTCTGTAGAGATTTTATTGAATTATACTATCATAAAGATATAAAATAAATTTCAAAAGTCCCTACATTAACAGTAACGAAAAACCGAGATTAACACGGAACTGACTTGAAAAAACAGGACACAAATTTGAAATACGGGATGTATGGTCACCCAAGCCTACGTGTGTAATATAATTTATACCGACGTGGAAAATCGTCATTTTTTTTTTATGATAAAATATTCCAATCAACTATAGTAGTCGGTGACCGGGAACTTAGAAATTCGATTCTACCGTGGTTCATATTACTCGTATTATTTCGTAACAACGCGTAAATATACCGTTATGGATTCCTGACTGTATTGTGTAATATATTAATATAGTAATACAATACGTAAGGAATAGCCGATTATTAATGTCAATTTCATATAGAGTATGTTTTACGCTGTGTAGTATACGATGGAATTATGAAAACGGCTATAAAAAAAAAATTGTGACTACCGATTTTCAGGTATCTAGAGCAATTATTTTCGGAATTACAAAGAAATAATAAAACTCGAGTTTGATAAAATCGTGTTTTCGTGGTCTTTTCATTATTTTTTTTCTACAACGTTAACAAACTAATAAGTGTATCGAAAAATGACCTCTTTAAAGTACCAAACAACATTTACTACCGGAAACAGTGTAGGAGTATAAACTATAAACTGACGTCTAGTAGACAAAGTGTTACAGAAAAAAAAAAAAAATAATAATAATAAAATAAAAATCATTGTAAAACCATAAGACCCCTCGCTCTGCTCAGAATTTAAAACAACATGTCATCAAAATATTAAAAAAAAAAAAATACAAATCTTGTTGCGTTACGACGAAAATAACAACGGCGGGTTTTTACATTTAAATTATGATTACGAGTGCGGCGACACTATTTTATTTCAATTGAAAAAATAATGGATCGTTATATTATACTCGGATTATATATATTTTTTTTTAATTCCGAGTAGTCGATAATAAATAATAATAATCGTTTCAGTAAGTACGAGTGTACGTTTTTTTATCCGAGTCTGACGTCTCGCGGGGTAAAAAAAATATCATCACGTATTTTTTTTTTTTTTATAGTTATATATTATCCATGCCTAATAATAATAATAATAATAATAATACCGTACCTGTAATACGAATCTACAATATTTCTAGACGTTTGTATACTTGTATACAATATAAGTAATGACCAATATAAGTAATAACCCCCCGAGTAATTAGTCGACGGTTTTTTTTTTTTTTTTTTTTTGCCGTTTCGTCAATTAATAATATTAAACTTACTGTACGCCGCACCGTTAAAATTAATAAAAAAAAAAAAAAAAAAATAACGTGTTTCTGCTATATATCTAATTAACGGTGAATTGTATACAGCGCGCTAAAATAGTATATGTTTTACAACAATAATAATATCGTAGTACGTTAGAGGCCCGCGACGAGCAGCCGGTGACCGGTTGATGTTGTGATAACGCGGAGACGACCGTGCCGTTTATTCCTATGGGCGAGACCGCTAAGTAGTATCCGTTAGAAGAGTACGGATACGGATAATTATTTCGAAAAGTATTCTTAACTAATGTATTCGAGTATAAATACTCGCGAAAAAAGTATCTATCAGATAATACTTTCGAATAATTGTTTGTATAACATTTGTCATGTCTTTTGAATCGACTGGGTTTTGTTTTGTTTTTTTTTTTTTTTTTTTTTTTTTTTTTTTTTTTTTTTTTTTTTTAACATTTTCATCTAAGCTAAGTATTGCTAATGGGTGACTTTTTCTTACTCCCGTATTATCCTGCCCGTTTACCCTCTTCTTATACGCTTATTGTGCTTTTAGTCTAGGTTGTGTAATTCTTATAAAAAAAAAAAAAAAAATTTAAAAAAAAACCTTGTTTTCATGTTTTACATTAATCGTATAGATCATCGTTTTCCACAATAATTATTCTACAATAATTACTCGTCTGTTTCTATTAACGAGTTACTTGAATTTTCAGTTTGATTGAGCCGCACGAAAAAAAATATCATGATTGTAAAATACACTAATAGTTGTCATTAAAAATACGCCATTTCATAATATTATATATAAAATGATCGTTATTACGTCTTATACAATTAGTTTTATTCGCATTAATCCCTATAGTTGACAACATAGGACATGCTCTTTTAAATCATACTTTATTCTTTTTTTTTTTTAAGTCTAAAACACTGTATTACTAATTTTTGATGGAGAGTGTAGTTGTTTAGGATGGATTAGTAACTATTTTTTTTTTTTTTTTAATTGGCACTTTATACGAAATAAACGGAAAAAAAAATACTATAAACTAATTGATATCAAACACAGGAAACAAAAACAAAACAATTTAATACAATTGATATTTAAATAATAAACCAATTGTTATTTTTTTTTTTTCGTCTATTGCAATAATTTATAGTATTATATTATAGTCGGTATCACTTGCAGGAGTCATCGAACGTTCGGCGGACGTAGAAAGAATCAGTTTAATGTTTCGGAATGTTTAAACGTCGAAAATATCATCATTCATCCTGCTCGTGTTCCGGAACCGAATCTATAATCATTTATATAGGTATTTCGTGAAAGGGGGGGAAAAAAAAAAATTAAATTAAGCATTGCATTTCGACTTGGTTATTTTTTTTCACAAGCAATCGACGTCATGTTTTAAACCGTATAAAATAAATAATAGTGTATGAATATTATTTTAGTACTATCTAGCGACATAGTTTGTACGAATAAATAACTTTACGCCAAGTCGGTTTATTTTGTTGTAATCGTATTTTAAATACCGACTTGACATATTGCTAATGGAGATAGTAAAACGCAAGAGTACATCAGTATACCTAATAATATTGTGTGTCTTTCTTTGTATACGAAAAGAAAAAAAAAGGAAAAGAAAAGAAACCGAAATAAAAATATTAAAAGACTTAAACCGAAACTTTCGTCGTGATCAGCGTATACTGCACGCCGTGAATTATACGGTTAAGCACCGGAGCGCACGATTAATTTTATCGGTCGAAACTTTCGTGTCGTTTATTTTATTACAGTAAAAATATCTGATCGGCAGTTACTGTCGTTTTTTATTCCGTACGGTACATTATTTTAACACGATGACGCACATTTGATGGAATGGAGAGAAAAAAAAAAAAATTATAACAACACAAATAACATAATAATATTATTATATTGTGTATTATGATTCTTCCCGCACACGAATTTTCTCACCCGAAGTAATCTGTGAAAAGATATTAAAATAAAAACCAATTATACTTTAGTGTTCACTACCTCGTGTAAACCTATAAGTATAAAAAAAAAAAAACAAAGGTACTATAAATGCTATGTTGCTATGATAACATTTTATAGAATGCTGCGACGATCGTGAGTTTATTTCTCTACGCGAGTGCAAAGTATCCATTAAAAGATTACGTATATGGATAATTATTTCGAAAAGTATTCTTAAATAATGTAATACTTCAAAAAATTACTTATCGTAAACTTTCAAATAACTGTTTAAATAACATAATATAGAAGTCGTGCTATTATTCCTCTACACGAGGATAAATTATATGTAAACGATACTTTTTGAAAAGCATTCAAATACAAATAGAGATATTTATTTTAAAAAGTATTTGAATATATAGTATAAAAAATTCGAGTATAAATACTTGAAAAATGTATTTATCAGATACTTTCGAATAATTGTTTAAATACGATTTTTCATATCTTTTAAATCAATTGGGTTTTGTTTTTGTTTTTTTTTTTTTTTTATATTTTCATGCTTTAATTTTATGGATCATCGTGTTACGCCATCTTTCTACAATACTCCTCGTCTGTTTCCATTAATGAGTTATTTGAATTTTCAGTTCGATTGAGTCGCACAAAAAAAAATTATCTTTATTGTAAAATACACTAATAGTTGCTTTAAAAATACGCTAATTCATAATATTATATATGAAATTATCGATCTTATTTCGTATACAATTAGATATATTTCCTATAGATACACCAACAGTTGACAACACTGTACATGCAATTCTCTTTAAAATCATACTGTTTTTTTTTTTTAACCTTCTAAGTATAAAACACTGTAGTATTGTACATTATTAATTAATCATTTTCTTATTTTTTAGATTCTGAGCGAAACGACGAGTGTATTGGTTTACTACGATGTGTGGTTTTTTTTTTCTATCTGTTAACAACTTTTCTACCAGACATCCTGCTCCAATTTTAAAATGTAACATCTTTTCTGAAAGTGTTTTGAATCTAGCTGGTGCATTTAAGAGGATCATTTTTTGATTTTTGTTGTTGTTTCTTTAATAATAAGGAAAAAAACAGTAAAATGTACGGCAATCACGGTTTAATTATTTTCAATATTTTCTTTTTGTTGTAACTCGGTTAAAAATAATCATAGATATCTGAACATTTTTAAAACATTCTGGCCATTCTTAACTATTTATACCTTATGGGCATTTAAAGTTATTTTTAAAATTGATTAAATAAAACTATTTACAGAAATGTACAAAAATTTAACACAATGTTCATCCATAAATTGTACACAACGGCGAAAAAGAACAAATTTGAAAATAATGTAATAATGTTGTTTAAAGTGTAAATTTTGTTGAAAATCGTAAAAAATACGGCATTGCAAAATATGACTAACCGAACTTCGTTCAGAATCGTTTTTCATTTGCAATGATTTTTTAAAAATTATAAATGCTTTTTTTAAATTTTTTCACCACTAACCTTAGCAGAAAGGGGACGAATTTTTCAATTTTCGTATACAAAAAACACGTAAATACGTATTGTATAGGGAGAAAAATCCAAATTAATTAATTTAAATAGTGTACACCGAAATAGCTTAGTTAACTACGAAGAGCAATAGTATTATATCTATGCAGCAGTGGCATCATTTTCGAGGGGAGGGGGGTATTTACACAGTCTAATTTTTACCCTTGTCTAAAAATGTTTCAGATATGTACTTTTTGTTAGTACGCCCACGCAGATAATCCCTAATCGATATTCACGACGATTTTTAACATATAAAATTTGAATATCGCGAAAAAAATACGTACCTACCTATTTGTTTGTAAGTACGGAAATCTGGAATACCTACGTATTAAACGAATGACGATCTTCGAGCGATGGCTAGAGGATTTTTTTTTTTTTTTACTGTTCAATCGCAAATTTGATAAGTTTGTCCCATTTTATACCGAATGTCGAGATGACACCACTTTCTAGCGGAAATGCCGGTTAGTTTACGTTTTTTTCGTCTCTTCTAACGAAACGATAAAAAGTGGACTTGTCCGCGGTACAAATACATATTTCGTTTATTAGTACCTGAATATACGTAGTGTACATAGTCGTGCACTCGTATACGTCACCCGATGGCATACCTACAATTGTACGAACACATTGACACATATTATTATAATAACACAAAGACAATATTACTGTAAGTAGGTACTACGGTGTTATTGTAATGTCGGCCTGCGAGTAGGTTTACGACGAGAGATTTGCCGGTGGTGGTGGCGGGGCGGTGCGCGAATGAAGTCTTGTCCACCGGGTAATTTTCACCGAGACGATAATTTTTAATATTTCGCATGACGAATTTATTACTTCCGGCGCGACTCTGCAGTGACGTTTTCGGGTCCGGAATTTTTAATAATACCTAACAGACTGGGGCCGTGTTCTCCGCAAAACAACATCTCGTTCGGACCCGTAACAATACTACGGTTTTCCAGCGCCTCGGGCCGCACATAAATCAGTGGCGGATTTGCTAGAGGGAGAGGGACAACGTGGCAATCCCCACGAATTTTGTCAAAATAATGACATTTAAAACTCCGGCCTATAGAATGATAAATAATAGAAAATCGTATATATATATATTAAAAAAAAATTAGTACATTCGCCTGAGTATAAAATGTGTAAAAATGGATGTAAACCATGTAATCTACCTCTTCGTGGTGCGTCCCCGGGTAACTCGAATGAACTCGGACGCATTCGGGCATTATAGCAAGGCTCGGAACTTTAAGTGATAAAAAGTACTGAGATATGTACATACGGTAAAAAACAAAAATATAGACAAATATGCGTAGTAATGCGGAGAAAAAATTCAGATTATAAACAACTTATTAATGTGATTTGATTTCGAAATTTTGTCCTAGAACCAAATCATTGAGAGGGCACCACCAGTGGTGGATTTAAGGGTTCGAATAAAGTCGGCAAATCTATACAAAATGTATCGGGTCTCATACAAAATGTGTCGGTAACATATACTGTGGTAAACAATATTGCAGTTTGCAATATAAAATTTTTTTTTTTTTTTTTGTGGTAAAAATTGTGAAAAATTAACTATATAATTTAGGTGGGCCCCGGTATACGATTTAGGAAAGAGGTAATGACGGATATTGGGGGGAACTTAAGGCTTTAGCCCCCCGGATAGTATTAATTTATTTACTACACTTACAATTGTAGAAAATAATCAAAACTTTTTAAACTGATGTGACCAAATATCCGCCTATGGAGAGGGACCCCGTTGACATTTGCTGACTAAACAACTGTTAAATCCGCCACTGGACACCGCCTCTTTTACAGGTGTTGTTCGAACATACGAAATAGCCGCCATTGGCGGTAGATATCGAAATGCACGATAAAACCAATGTAATTAATGAAAACCTTAGAATACAAAATTAGATTAGCATTGCTTTAAATATGATACTCTACCCACAGTGGCTTCTTATTACGGATAGCATGGGTATACAGGAAATAACATCTTCGACTGTTTGACGGGCTAAGGAACGATAAATCCTATTACTGTCTGATACAGAGGGCGTATCGATGGGACTTCCTGTTTGAGAGGTTGCTTTACGAACCACGTTCCCGTGGATGTTGGTAGAATTTTCGACCAGAGCTCTGTCTATGTCGGCCGGTTCGGCGTAAAATTTCGAAGATGAAAATTTCGGTACTGATCGGTTGACCAATGGGCTTAGCGGTCGGCCAGTGGAAAGAGGGCGAGGCCCGAGTCTTTTGTTTTGTCGCCGATCGATTTGACGTGCTCGGCATACCCAACAAAAACGGAAACGCACGCCGTGCGTATACAAAGCTATTAGCTATTAGCCGCAGTTGTACCCGACTGAACCTAATATTGTTGCCGAAAACTCCGTCTACCGCATTAAACTGTATACAAAATATAAGTCTCGTCTGCAATCGATTTCTCATTGGATAAACGCAATAATCTTGTTTCTGTTTTATCAACGTTACATCGGTATCCCTGTGGGGCGAGGCAGGCACTACACGATTGATCACGAGGTTCTCGTAATAATATTATATTAATCGGTATCGTGGCCAATACAGGCGGGCGCGTTAGTTCAACGGTGGAGATGTTACTCGATAATGACGAATCGTGTTCAAGAATTATTTCAGATTCTAAACGAAGCGAGGAATGCCATATGTTTTACTATACGGCGTGTGTGTATTCAATTTATTATTTTTATTTTTTTTTCCCCGTCTGCGAACAACGACGTTTCTACTAGAAATCGCTTGCTCCCATTTCCAAGTGTAGCATCTTTTTCGATAGGATTTCCGTCGTGGGTTTCTTAATAATTATTGAAAACCAGACAATTCACGGCAATAACGATGTCCTTATTTTCGATTTTTTTTTTTTGTCACTCTGTTAAAAATAATCGCAGAGGCTTGACATTTTCACAAAATATTAATATCAACTCTTTCTAGACGTGGACAAATGTTTAAAACACACTCGAGTATTGACATGAACAAGGAATCCCGAACGCCTGTCGTCCTCAAAACCTGATGATCTCAATTCCCAAAGCCCCCAATCAAGCATCGAATAGTAGATTAAATCATAAATACCCTATTAGAATAAAATTATAAAACTGTTATTTGTCACTGATTTTATTGATAATTTAAAACGCGTGACGTTATGCAAACGTGTAGGGTGTATAACTATTACACATTTTATGTGTTTCTGATGTGTTAACTGATAGTTACCGAATAAAACAAATAACTAGAAAAAATATATTATTATCTGTAAAATGTTGTATCCGAAAAAGGTATGTACAGTCTCATACAGTCATAGAGTAAGAATATACATAAACGTAATCATAACAACTGGAAAGATACAATACATTTTTTACACGCGCACAAACTCATCATTTGCCGTAATTTATTGACGTTTATGAACGAAGTGATTGTTTTTACTATAAGTGCTATATTTTTATTATTATTATTATTTTTTTTTTTTCGTAATTAAAAGTATTTTTTTTTTTTTTTTTGTAAAAAACTTTTCTAACTCTTGCTTTGATTTCAAATATAACATATTTTCTAGAAGCATTTTGGCCCAGCCGTGGTGCGAAGATGTAATGCAATTGTTTGCTGGTTTACGATGACAATTTTGATACGAGACTTTAACGCATTGTTCGTTAAAAAAGTCACAACTTTCTGCAATGTGAACTTTAAGTATACGAATGGACAAAATGTCCAAATATTTTTATTTTCTTATTTTAAGAAAACGAAATTTGCTCTTGCGGTGATTGTTGGCGAGTTACGAATCGTTTATAATCCAAACTATTTATATATATATATATAAAACGAGGAAATGCTCAGGAGTGGTTATAATAATACGTATTATATTATTGATGATTACACCGCGACCTATTGAAAAAAAGTTTGTCTGCGGGATGAGAATCGGGGAAATAATTGCCCAACACTATACCATGGTCGGTGGTAAAATTTTCGCTCGTTAAAATAATAATATACGGTCGGAAAAATATATTTTGCCTATTCCCCCGGCCATTTATTTGACAACAGAGCCGAACGCAGGGGTGGGCAGCCGTCCCACCCCCGAAATATCAGAAAAATAAATTATCTGACCTACAAATTGAATAGATATTTCAAAGTTTTCCGCGAGGTTTGCGAATAAAATAGACAGTCGGCAACGAGTAATAAAGTATGATGTTCATGAACATTAGACATTTTTTTCAACCCCTCCCCGTCATCCGCGATATGTTTACGCCCCTAATGCGGCACACCGCTGCGGCCATTACAATATCACTGTTACATATTTGGCGTTTTTTTTTTTTTTTTCGCGCTCCTCTTTGATTCGCGAGACGTTCGCATGTTGCAGAACGTACACACACGCATATCGTACCTCTGTATAATGCACGTCGTTTTCCCCGGTACACACACGCGCGCGCGCGTGTACATAATATTACGGAGTGATTGCGGCGGCGGTCGGTTATATTGTCTGAAAAGTTCATTCCCCCTACCCGTATATAATACGTATACCTATAATATAGAGAGGTACGCGCGCGAGAGTACGAGAGACCAATAATAATAATAATAATAATAATAATAATAATAATAATGGAGAGGAGAGAATGGCGGGCGAACCCGCGCGCGGCGCGCGGCGCGCGAATATTATACGTGTGCGCGTGCGTGCGCGTGTCGCAATTATACGTACGTAGCCGCCGCCGTACGCTATTATAAGGTATAAACCGCGAACATCTACCGCGGTATATAATAATAATAATAATAACACGTAGAGGTAACCCGCGGCAATCACGCGGCGCGGAGTGGGCAAAAGACCGGTGTGTGCGCGCCCCGTAAAGCGGCCCGGCCGATCAGCTGACGGTGCCACCGCCGCCGGTACGAGAGACCCGAGCGACTACTACCGTCGGCCCGAGGAGGGCTAATGCCCGTCATCATCTTCCGGAGACGACGACGACGACGACGACGACTCTGCCGTCGGTCATCAAACACGAGCAGAAAAGCAACGCGCCGCTTCCTGTCAATGCTCCTGTGCGCGACGACCAGAGCGCGTTTACCTGCCGCAGTAGCCGCGCGCGTCTCTCAGCTATTGCCGCCGGTCCGTCCGGAACAACGGGTCATTGATTCTCTCGGTCTTCGCCGTAGTCTCGTCTAAAAAAAATAATAATAATAATACACCAACTAAATACACGCCGGCCCGAATTCGCCGGCGACGTTTTTATTTTTCTATAAATTTATCGTTTTATTTACCGTCGGTATTTTATAATTATTTGTATACGCTTGGCGCTCGTCAATACGATACCATTATAGATCGATTAGTTTTTTTTTCCTCCCCCCCCCCGTGTCTTTTACGTCGTTTATTATTTGAATAATAATAAAAAAATAATCATTTTGCATCGGCAAATTCCGTATTTATTATCTATACCGATAAATCGAAACTTTCGGCGGTTTTAATACGATTTTCCCATCGCCCGTCAACCTCACGGATCGCACAGGTAAGCCAGTTTATTTTATTTATTTATTATATTTATTTTTTTTTTTCTACAATAAATGTCTATGTGCTATTATTATACATACTCGCAGCGATTTCGGATAGAACTTTTTCAGTAATTGTCGCGCGATTTCCCGCGGTACACTACTCGATAACACGGTTAGGGTGTGCACGAAAACTATCGCGAAATTCGCATTTATTATTGTACGTTAGGCATAGGGTAAATGGGTATATTGTTACGCGCTAAAATTTATTTTTAATAATAATTGCAGTCCGTTATAATATCGGAGTAGTAGACGAAGAAGTAGAAGAAGAAGAAGAAGAAGAAGAATAATAAATAGAAGAAGAAACGCTGGTTTATTCCTATATATATATATATATATATATGTATATATACATATATATATAAATATGCATCAATGATCGTCATTTGCAGACGGACCGCGTCAGGCGGTTGAGGAGACATCAACGACAGTTCAGCGAGTAAACGAATAGTATTTTGCCGATTTGCACCGTCGTCGCGAGAATATTTCCGTGTCGCACAATCACGAAACATTTATAACAATACGATAAAATATTTCGTCGCGAGATCAACAGTACACGTCGAATCCTACAGGTGAATATTATATATATATTTTTTTTTATATATTTGAATATAATTTTTGATTTTTTAACGATTATATATTATAATATATATATATATACATTTATTTTTTTTTATTCAAGTATTACACGAATCGTCGTCGTACTATATATTTATTACGTATTACTAATTATCGTTATGAACTCTCACGAGTTTTTTTTTTTTTTTTTTACGGATTTTTTCTTTAAATACGAAAAAGAAAAAAAAAACGAAATATATAACGCGATTTGAAAAGATATCGGCGTTAGTATATATATATATATATATATATATATATATATATACGTATATTATTGAAATATATCGAGAACCACGCGTATACGTATATATAATAATTCTTTCGACAGGCGTAATACCATGAAATTTTATTTTGTAGATGGTCACTTTTAATGACCTCAGTTGCCATAACAATAATTGTACACAGGAGAATGACCCATTCATCAAGTTTTTTTTTTTTTTTGACAAAATTCTTTAAGCAAAAAAAATACAATTTATTAGGTACCTTTATATACCTTTATTTACGTCTTATTATTTGTTCGGGTTTTTAAATAATATTTGTCGATGTTTTTGCGCGTTTCAAATGATTGTTATTATTTTTTAAAATTACGGGGTTTTGTATAACATAAATGAACGTAACAGATATTTTTAATATTTTAATTTTACAAGGATAGTTTGAATTTTAAAATACATAAAAGTCCCAGTTTTCCAAAAATAAAATAAAAAATATAAACTTTAAGCATTGTTCAATTTTTTTTTTTTTTTGTAAATCATATAAAAATACACCGAGTCAAGCAATAATCAAAATGAATATTTTACTTTGCGGATTAATTTGACTATAATATGGTATAAAATAGATTTAAAAAAAAATAATAATAATAATAATATATAATAGATAGAAACCGATTATTTTTGTAAAACTGAAAATAATAATACATAAAGAAACGAGATCTCGAGCTTAAAAAATTATCCTAACTAATATTATATTATATTTTTAAAACAAAATACTAATTTATCCATTGCTCTAAACGTACGTGAATAAAATAAATACGTACGAATAATTTTTTATCTAATAAATTAATAAATTAATATTACAACGAAAATTAAAACGATTACTTGTGATTACTTGTGATTACAATACCAACAATTTAAAAATAAAATCTAGGCAAATGAGTTATTAAATTTGTTTTTTTTTTTTTTATCAATTTTATAATGTAAGGTAAAGAGGTATGTGCAAAATATTTTTGATTTTAAAAACAATTAACAAAGTATAAATACATTACAGAACATCGTAAACAATTCTTACCTATAATAAAAGCGATATTATAAATGCACATACACGTGACATTGAGTTATAAAAAGGTATAAAATATAATTTTTATAAGCGGGATGATAATAATTGAAGACCTTGGAGCAACAATCACATTTGAAATTGCCCAGGAGCAATAAAAACAAACTTTTTTTTTTCTTTTGTTTTTTTCGCATTTATCCGATATTTTTGTAGCACCAAACTCCTAAAACAAGACAACTCCATGGAGTTGAAAACTATATATGTACTTGTTATCGATTGTAATACTATGCCTCGGAAATATAGAGACATTTTTTTCTTTTTTTTATACCGTCAAAATTTTTGAAGGGAAAAAAACGGACTTACCAATTTTATTATCGCGCTAATCGAATTATTACATATTGTTATAGAAATAAATTGAGCACCCCCGAATGCTTCTGCTGTAGTTACTAACAAGATGTATTTGTTAACGATTTTCAATGTTTACCGAACAAGATAATACATTGTAATTGAATAGACATTTATTTATTACCGCGCGTTTTTATATAGGCATGTTAATTGTAAATAGAATAATAATATTATAAAACTAATAGAGCAGAAACAAAGCGACGACGACTGTCAACGGTATAAATAACAATATGACAAAAAAAAAAAAAAATAATAATAAATTAGTGTCAACGAATTATAATCAATTATTTTAATGCCCAGTTAATTCGTTTTTCATTATCATTCGTCTACTTACAGAACGTTTTTTTTTTTTTTTTTTTTTTTTTTTTTTTTTTTTTTTTTTTTTTTTTTTTATCGAAATAATAGTATTTTATGGACAGTAAAAAAAAAATATATATATTATATTATAATTTAATGGGGTTTACTGCCTAATATACCGTGATCCGTGAGCTGTTGTAAAAAAAAAAAAATGTATAAAAAAAACTACTTGAACGCGATTTTATATATATGTATATATATATAATATTATTTTTTTAATATTTATTTCTACAGTCGTTTCCCGTCGTATTCAATACATGTTGGTAGTTAAGTTTATAATTAAATCGCGCCATTGTTTTCAATTCCAAACGATCGCGATCGATTTAAAAAAAAAAAAAAATAAAGTAGATTTTTTATATATTTTAATTTATTACTTAATAATACCTGCACATACCTACACAGATCTTATCTGCATCACTATTTCGGTATATAATAAATAATCCGACTTAACAATATGAAACGAGTTGATAGATAGTTAAGAGGTGTTTTTTATTTTTTTATTATTGTGCAGCAAACACGAGAAATAAAATAATACAAATAATAAACCGAAAAAAAATCGTATTTTTTTCTTACTCCGTACAGTGTAGTAAATTTAAATTATTCATCGTACGGTTACGTGTATTTAAGGAAATATTTATATTTATAGTGATAACACTTAAAATGATAAAACTAAAATTAATTAATTTTAAAACATAATATATAAATATGTTCATTTTTTTTTTTTTTAATAATACATTTAAAAATAATTTTTATTTTTATGTATTGGGAAAATGAACACTATTGTAAAATATTGCATTGGGACAAATGTCATTGAGAAAAATAATCGGGAAAAATGGCATTGAGAAAACCCTATCTAAATTTGTTGATTCCAAAATCCCAAATATGATTATAGTTTAGAGTTACGACGAAAACCCCGATGAGTTACATTTATTCTATTATTCGATTTTTGCAGCATTCTTCTGTACGATGTTTTTATTCGACGTGCTCGGTAAACTCGCAAAATTATTATTATTAAATTATTATTAAAAAAATACTTTTAATACGTTTCCTATACGAACGTTAAACAAAATTTTTATAACAGTCGAAATGCATTCGATCATGGCTGTCATCCTCGTATTATTGTCGTCGGTATACCTACTTGTATTATAATATGCATATCCGTCTCTCTTTTTTTTTTTTCTTTTTTTACTATTAATTAACAACAATAATTACGATATTTATAATTATCGTGTACAGCCGATATTATTATATATTGAATATAAGATTTCTCTCGCGCGGAGGAAAGTAGTGTACCACCGATACCAATTGTTATATTATTAATTTTTTATTATAAAGGTCTCGATAATCTCGACATCCGCGTTCAGTTGTAGATCGTTAAACCGTCACCGATAGTCGCCGCGAAACACTGCCGGGATTAGGACGAGGGGTACCTACAAATTTAATATTATATTGCGATAAAGACAAAGCAAAAAAGAAAAAAAAAAATTATTTTACGCTGTATCAAAATGAATATATGATAAAATATAATAGTAGTCATCGTATATTATATATATACATGCATAGGTACGACGAAACTATTTATTAGGATCCGCGGTGTAACGTTTTATTGTTTAAAAATATAATTAGCGTTGCCTTACCTACCCATGATAAGTATATACATTTAATTCGCGGTTAACCTATAAAATAAAAATTCTTATCCGCCCGAATAGAATTTTTTTTTTTTTTATAAAACGCGATTGAAAAAATTTCTTGGAAGTACCACCTACATAAAAATATGAAGATGAAACGGGAGCGGCGATGAGCGTTTTTGTACGCGGAAATCTTGTGCCGAAAATTTTTTTTTTATCTCGAAATCATTGCGGTTTAACGTAAGGCGGTATAGTATAAACCCTTCTATCGAACGCAACATTACCGTCCGTTTAGTTTAATGTTAAATTTATTTTAAAAAATAGCGCTTATTATATTCTTGTATTTCGATAATGTTGTTTTATTTGATTTTTCGTATTGAATTTCAAAATCACTTTGAAAGGTACTTTCCGCTGTTTTACGTGACACATGTTAGGTGAACAAATTTCACGTTAACACAATAAATACGAGCGTTAAGGACCCGGGGACCAATTATACAATTTATACGAACGTGAATTTGAATATATTTCTAGTCGAGAAATTTCCAGTTTTCCCCTTCAAATAATTCGTAAAAATTGCCTATGCGCAACCCCTTGAATATCGGTAGTGTGACCTCGAGGACGACACACCACCGGCTCCATTTGCTGTCTCTTTTTGTCTAACGGACGGTATGGCAAAAACGCGCTTACGCAGTCCGAGTAAAACTCGCTTTATTTTGGTTTTTTAATATTAAAAACAAACTCAGAAAAAAATCAAATTTTTGGTCGTTTAAAAAATGTTGAAACGGTCGTTATTTTTAAACGATGTATCGAATGTTATTGTAACGAATAAACCACACCGTCTCACACTCTGAAATATTTTCATCTTTTTAATTATATAATAATAGGCGTTTTTACTCTAAAATCCTAAATTAATCGAGTTCTCTTCAATCCGGCGTCCTCTTAACAATATCATTCCGCAGTTTGAAGATATATATATATATATACGTCATAGCCGAATATATTTAACTAATAATTCGTAATTAGATATTATATAATGCATATATACGTATATGTTACCTATGTTAGCTATTGCGTCATCACGATTATCAAAACTATGATGATGTTGCGTGTCCAAAAAAATGTACAAAACTCGATCAAAATCGCCAATTTCCCGCGTATTATATTTTTATTTAGCTTATAATAATATTATTATATTATTTTTTTTCCTCGTCATGGCGCGGCGTTTTTATATTATTGCAATCTAACGACCGGTCAACGAACTACGCGGTCGATATATGTATATAAATATATAATTTTTTTTTTTTCGTACCGACTGAGGAAAAAAAAAATGACTAAAAGCCGTTCCAAATCTAAAATCACGAAAGCCCACCACCACCACCACCACCACCACCACCGCCAACCGCGAGTTTTATGCCGGTAAATAATTCGTCTCTATGTTCCGCATAATACTGTCTACATCACGATACGTACGCGTATATTATATTTGCATCTCGTCTGCGTTAATTTAAAAACTAAAAAAAACTTAATGTTTTCGCGCTATTGGTTAACAATAATTTATTGTCGCGCGTTAAATTCAAATAAAAACAAACGAGAACATCCTTGTGGATACTGTATACCATAAAATCGGTATATAATATATTATGTAAAAAAAAAAAAAAAAAATCAAGTAGTTAGGTATTGGTATAGTTACGAGACCCCGTGGACCTAGTTGCGGATCTGAGGGGGTTAATTTTTATCGGTATAATATTGGCCTCTTGTTAATGCCCTTATGAATTCGGATGTATACGTTATGTTTGGTATGATAAAAAAAAAAAAAAAAAATAGGCGGTTACCAATAACTATTTAAAAGTAGACGGTCCTAATTTTTAGCCTTAAAACGGGGGGGCCTCTTAAAAATTAGCCGATAATAATAATAATTACCTAACCTAACCTAAGGCCATTGGTTTGAAATAAAATTCGTCGGGCTAATGAAATATTGACAAAAATAATATTTTTTTATTTTCCGTAACAAAAATACTAGGTACCGATAATAATGGATAATGTAAAACTACGTTGGGTGTTTGAAGTGAATCTAGTCAAACAGGATTTCACACGCCGACCGTTATATCCACACACTCGTTCATATTATATTATTACATGCCCGTTATTAGGCATACGCACACGTAATAATAATAATAATAATAATATCCGACGGACGAGTAACAAGTAGTTGCGGTTATTGCTACTATAACAATATTATATATTTTATTTTATCGGACGTCTATAATATGGCGAACAAATAGCGTTTAATTATACCTACCGACGACGACGACGACGGTCGCATTATTCGTGCATAACGCAGCGGCGGATCTGACTTGACTCTATGTCAGATCACTCTATGTGAAGCGGGGGGGGAGGGCAGGGATGGTTGCGAATAAAGGCCATAACTCATTTTCGAAAACTCTCTGAACATTTTAAAGTCATAGACACAAACCTCCGCTCTGTGTTTTATTAAATAATTATACAACATACATTAGGTACTAAAAAACAATATTTTTTTTTTTTATAATAATAATAATCAACAATAGTTGTATTTCAATTATAAAATCCACGTTTATTATTTTTCTTTTTCATTTTTTCCAAATCGTTCTACGATTGCCGCGATAACTACACAACGTAGCCGCGAGCCGTGCATTTTCATAGTGAAAATTTTTTAACATTTAACGCCTCTCCTCCCTCCCCCTCCATCCAAATACGTCACTGATAAACTGCTGTTATTTTCTGCTTTATACTCGTGTCATTTCGCCCCCTTCGCCCTATGGCAACAGTAAATATCTCCGAATCTTCTAAAGAATAAAGAACGTAACGCAATAGATTTTTTTACTTTTTATCTATCCATGTATGATACAAATATTTGTTTCTTTAAATTATTTCATAAATGTTCCGAATTTCCGGGTGGACGCCAAACGGTTATCTGCCGCCGGTGTTCTGTCCGTTTAGAAAAGCAATCGGCCGTCGTCGACGTTGCACCAGTGCAAGTTGTCATTTCGTACGGTCGAAATTTGGATTCTCGAGACCGACGGAGGGAGACCTGCAAGTTCAACTGCCAACCATCGTGTATATTTATGACTGTATAGTGATAGACGTATTTCGTTGGTAAACGGCAATTGCGATGGACAATTCCGTTGTTCCGCATCCGCGGGGCGCCGCCCGTAACCGGTTCGATTTAGCCCGGCTGATATTATTTGTTGTTTTAGCGAAAAATTACGCGAACGCGTTAATTTTTTACGAAGAAAAGAAGAAAAAAAAGTCGGCGCGCGTAACATTGTATTTACTACAAGCAAGTCGACGTTAATACACCCCGTAACAAATAAATAGAAAAAAAAAAAACCCGATTATAGGTCACACGGTAAATATATATATATATATATATATATATATATATATATTATAACGAAAATCGCAGGTACATGTATTATTATTATTGTTGTGTGTTGGACGGGCGGCGGAATGAGAAACGCAACGGTATTATATTTTTATATTTTGGCGTTTTCGCGGTTTCCCATCGCCGTATATTATATTGTACGCTAGTACACGAATATCGTTTTCCCGTACCCGACCCCGGGTATAATACGTACGTACATACGTATTATAATAGCGTACACCATAAGATTTCGTATGGTATATACGAGACCGCGGCACGCGTAGTCGTCATCGGTCGTCGCTTTATATTTTAAAACGTTCTACATGACCGCGCCAAGAGGAGTACCGGGCACGACCCGACGGCGGCGGCGGCGCAAGGTCATTGAGATTTCTTTTCGACGTGTACCGTTATGATTTACACTGCTCTGTGGTCGTGTACTCCGCCGCCGCCGCCGCCGCCGCCGCGATGTCCAAACGGCAATATTAACCAATAATATTCATAATAATATCTCGCCGGGAATTCACGAGTTTTTCCTTTTTCACTTTACCGTTCGAAATCGCTACGCTAAAGTATCGCGCGAACGTATAATATTATCGAAAATAGAAAAAAAAAATAGTTTTTTATGTAGAAACGAGAACGGAGGCAGTGGCGACAGAATATATTCAAAATACAATCTATAAAATAAATAAATATACATATGCCCGATCGAAACAAATTTGATTTTCATCAAATTCGCGTCAATCGATTCGGCGACACTGCTAAAAACCGGGTTCACGGTGTTTACCGGTACGAAAATCGAATTTTTTTTTTTATTTTTTTTTTTTTATACACACCTATTTTTCAGTTTAGCCGCCGCGGGAGAGAAAGTCCCGTTTTTCAAAGAGATTCAGTACCCATTCGGCCACAGCGTATTTGCGATGACGCTAGCTGACCCCGGCGGATACTCGGTCGGGTTTCATTTGAGTGTAGATTTTTTTGCTATCGTTTTATTATCGATTTCTGGATTAACCGAATACTTGACTCGAGCAATGTGTGCGTGGCCGCAATAGTATATTATGTATCGAGATTTTTATAAAACGCGTCTAGTCAGACGATTCTATTATATCATGTTTGCTATTATTATCAATCATGAAAATTTATGTTATTTTTATATATACATTACTGTAAGGAATACTCGATACCGTATACCGCGATGGTAACCCATTTAGGAAGCACCTGCTGGGCTGTATTGAACATTTTTATCGATAAACGGACCGTCTCGAAAATTATCGAATTCGTTGTGTGATACGGATGTGTGAATCGCACACCATCAGTCATGTTTGAATATAAAATAAAAAACACCCACCACTCCCCCCCAATCTTAAAAATTCCGTATACGTTCATGTTTAACACGTAGGTATTTAAAAAAAAAAAATTATTTTTTTTTTTTTTTTTTGTTTTCTACGCGCGAGTCTTTTATTATTTTTTCATTATTATATATATAAATACCTGGGAATCTATACAGTAGAACAAAAAAAAAAAAACAACCGGCGGTTTCGTGTCGGCGTATACCGTTTCGTCGGTCCCGCGTTTCCGCACTACGGAACAATCGAAACGCCGCGGCCGTCAGAGTGTATAAACACGACTTGTATTATGATGGGTACGCGCTCGATCGTGCTCGACGGTTTTTCTGTTATTCGATCGATCGACGAAATTAATATTATTGTTTACGCGTTTACGATTGAGGCGCGAGCGAAAGGCATTAGCGGTGTTTTCGGGTTCAACTGCCCCGAACATTCCGGACAATTTATACAAAAGAATAAAACAATTTGGTTTTAACGTATTGAGAAGACGCCCCCGCACTCCGGCATTAGCCGCGTCTCCGGATGTCCATCCGAGCGAAAACGTACACTCACGCGGACCGCCCGGAATTCGCACGCGGATTTCGTTACTATACAGTAAAATGAAAATAGGACAATAATCCGGAGTGAGAGGGAATAAAAAAAAAATTATAATAACGATTTCGAAACGGTCATTATTATTATTTGCTAAACGCCGTATAATGAATAAAATCCGGTGTGCGGGCGTCCTCATAATCGATCGACTATAGAGACAGGCGCGTAGCTATGGCAGGTGTTTTTTCGGTGCTATAAAACACCTCCTCTCCGCCGTATTTAAGCCAGCAGTTTATTAGGTATGATTTCCATCACAAGTTGTATTTAAATATAAATATTCAAACAACCTCTAACCTGAAAAATCCCGGCTGCGCGGATGATTATAGACGAGCGGATTCTGTAATTTTGGAATTTGCGCGCGTGTTGTATTATCACTTATCGCTGTCCCTGCGGTTGTTATCAGGCGCATTGTAATTTCAGA
Source organism: Tuberolachnus salignus (assembly GCA_956483605.1). Classification (NCBI taxonomy): domain Eukaryota; kingdom Metazoa; phylum Arthropoda; class Insecta; order Hemiptera; family Aphididae; genus Tuberolachnus; species Tuberolachnus salignus. The sequence goes on along the minus strand of OY101431.1, from coordinate 20,053,661 downwards.
CATTACGTGATTATTTCGCCGTCGTCATACAATATATATTATATGGAACTCTACGGGATCACTTACGTACACACCTATACAAGTTTTAAAGTGTAAAACCTTAATTCCCCGGTCCCAAAAACGTCTGTATAAATACAGTGCTCGAATTGCAGAGGACGGAACTTATTAATTATTTCTATTGGGGCGGCGGGACGGTACTAATATATCTTGTATATTTGCAAATAATGATATTTTTAAGGAAAAAAAAAAAACAACGCAAATTACATTATATTGTAAATATTTTTTATATAATTTTTTATATTTTTTGTATTACCTTGCGCGATAATAAAGTAAGTAAATTTAACCACAATCTAAACATCATCGTCGGTTTTTTTTTTTTTTTTTTTTTTATCACGGGTTCAATAGTCGCGAGGGACGCTATTTTATCATTATTATTTTTTTTTTTTTCTTATTCCCATCTTCTATATTTTTTCTCGAATTCAAACACACTAGTTTGTATAGTAGTATATAAATTACACGCTCGTGTCTTTTATTACGGGATATGAATGCGTGCGTTCACCGAGTCAGTGTAAATATTATACGAAAATGGTACACTGACGACGATGGGCCACCCGATAACTATACAATTTACTATCGCCACTGTCGAATAATAGTATTGCATGCGTATAATATTATAACTTATATTTAAATTAAATACGTAATAATAATACTGTTTTTACGATAATATGACGTCGTTACTGCCCCCCGTGACTTATTATATCATTGTGCTGTACCTTCTTTTACCGGGACTTATAGGCGAGGGGGGAGCTTAAAAATATATATATATTTATGGGTATTTATTTGTTAATTTAATATCGAAAATACTTATAATACATTTCGGTCGAGTTATAAGAAAAAGCTTGATTTGCCGAACGAGAATAAAATCTACGATTTGGTCAACGACTGTTATTTAGGTATCCGTTCCATAGAAAATCTCTGAGCACGCCACTGGATATGTGGATATAATTGTTTTGTTTATGAATCTAACGTTCGTGAAACCGACAATTTTATTCAAGAGGTAGACGATTACTATAAAATATAATTTAAATGTTGATCAAATCGTGTGTAGTTATGATTTTTATGATTCATTTCGGCCCCTCTATCAAACGTCCCGGTTTCGCCATTGCAGGGGAAGGGGGAGCGCATAAAAACCCGGAATGTACAAGTCCGGACCATACAGACCGGGATCCAGACTTGTAAATTCCAGACAGGGAAGGCTTGACCCGTCGGGATGCCAGGAAATCACCGGTGGCCTGACAGTGCATTGGTCTGGACCGTCGATCTGAATTATTATTTTGAATATACGTAGTATTTCAAAGTATCCATTTAAAATAAATTTGATTTGTATTTGATCATGGTAAATATATAAAGTAAATTATTATTTGAATTTTTTTCGTCTATAAATGAAAACCGTAGCTAGAAAGGAGTCAAAATAGATAATTTTTAACAAAATATCATTGGTTCCCAGATTTCTAAGTTTGAAATTCAAAAATTTTACACTCCAGGTTTGTACGGATTTGTGACTGATTGCACGCCAAATCCTGCGAACGGAATGGAAAAAAAAAAACGAATTCTTTAAAGTAGGTATGTACCCCTCCTCCCCCCAAAAAAAAAAAAAATACACAATGTCCCATAGTACGTATAATACAATTATTACGTGGCCGGGAAATACTATCTGGTTTTTTTTTTTGTTATATCGTAGGTGGTTGAAAGTATAAACGGAAATACCTACCTATAAGATATGAGTCAGTATTCTTATAAGTAATCATGAGTGTAAATAATACACTTATCCGAATGCGCTTTCTCCCGGCATATGTATAATCATCATCGCTCGAATAGATTACGAATTTTATTACATATATATATATATATATATATATATATTTTTCTATATTATTTCATATAGGTTTAGTTTTATAATAGTAAAAAAAAAACAAAAAAATGTATATAAATGTCGAATTATAAAATGTTACGTTCGAGTACTTTATAATATTATACCTCATCGTTAGGGCTGTGAACTTATAACATTGGCATACTTTTGTTATTTTTTTGTAAAATATAGCAGCGTGCGAAATTAATTCATTTCTGGTTACCATAATATCAAATCTGAAATTTCAATGCGCATTTGTTTCGCATATTTGATTGATTTTGCAGTATAGTGTTTATTTTTTAGCTATTGCCAATTTTTTTTTTTTGTTGCATACTTTGATAAATTTTACAAATTTTAAATAGAAACCAATTATACAATTTTTAACGAACCGGTGAAAAATTAAGATAAGCGCCTAATCGAAATTAAAAAAAGTATTAATGCGATTATATGGTTTTGTTATCTACAACTCATAGCTCGTTATAATTTTCGTGTAGGAATAAATAGCTAAGTCTAGATACTTATTTCAAATTTTTAATAATACAGATTTCTTCAAAATTTATAGTAAACTTTTTTTTTTTTTTTTTTAGAGTTTTATGCTTATTTTAACAGGTTTTTAGTGCAATATTATTATGTTTTTTTGAAGAGTTACGAGTCCCGAACCATGCTCATCGTCATCCCTATACACACTGTTCGCAGACTTTAACGCGAGCTAAACAATAAAATATATTGAAATTATTTTATGTACGTATAAAATTTGCACCGCGTCGGTGTAACCAGTGGCGCGGACGCCCGGCGGGAAGGCACCCGGGGCCGCGGCCCCGCCCCAACCGTCGGCCGTATTTAAAATAATATTTTTATCGTAATCGTTACACTACGTTCTACTTAACGGCGCGTACGGTTTATTTTGTTCACAATTCGTTCGTCTAAGTAGCGAATCAGGTATCGTATACCTGTGTACGCGAGGGAATTACACGTTTTGGGTTTGTGTTATTTTTACGCCGCCTATCGGGAAACAGTCCTCGGCAGTGGCGCGGACTGCGCCCGTAACGTTAGATTATTACTTGGGTATATTCTACTTTTGTGTCAGATGTGTGGCGGCTCGCCTTCTTTTTAATAATAATTAGCCTCTGATCTATCGTGCCAATAAATACACACACACACACACGCATATCCATTAGGTATTAACATTCCGGACGACGACGGTGTTATTATTTATTTATTTATACACCGTAACAACAGTTCGATGAAATTTTTTTTTATCTTGTCCGCGCCGAATATTAGTGACCTTTTTGGTTATTTTTTTTTTTTTTTTTAATGCCAAAGAGCGACGGGGGGGGGGAGGAGAAAAAAATACACGTTTTATGAATCACCGGACAAAGATTGTCTTAGATTATTATACGAACACGGTGTCGGAAATAACATTCTCGTGTACTCGGGTCCACCCCGGTCACTTTTGGTATTAATTAATTAGGTTAAGATTTGTAATCGTACGCTTTCTCTCCGATTATTAACGCAGGAGGAACGCGTCCATACGAATAATATTCCAAATTTCCTGTTCCGTATACATTACGCATAACGTACGTTACACTTGACAATTTATTCGAAATGTTTTTTTTTTTTTAAATACGAAAATTATATACTTTACTTGTAATTCGGTTACATTACGATTTAATAAAATAATATAGGTGGTTTGTACAAATAACGATTTCTTATTATTTCCCCGCGAGACTGTTTTACAGGTTGTCTATTTTACTGTTTGTATTACGAAAACGGTTTATAAAATATTATACATTGATATATCGATATATAGATATGTAAAATGTAAAAAAAAAAAATACACATTAAATATAAAACAAGCAATACGATATTGAAAGAAAATATTAATATCGATTGATTTTATTTTATTTTAATACTGTATTTTGTAATAAGGTTTTTTCTCTTTACGAACATGACTCATGGCTTATTATTGTATTCGGAATCCTTTTTTTATTTAAATTTTTTTTCTCCAAAATAAATGGGTTTTCAGTGTTTGTATGAAAGACCATCCGTCAGCGGATACCCAGCGTACCAGACTAAGGGACAACATACAGGCAAATTATTTACAGTCTTGTCTTTAACTATTTTCTATTTTAACCCACGTTTAATGCGGTTTTCCAGTTAAATATTAACGGAACAGACCGGATAAAATCAGATTTAATCATATTATTTGTTTTCTGTAGTCGTTATAATAGCAAAATATTAAAACTCGACGGGTTTGCGTGTAGTCTGTTGTAGACAAATAATCGGACGTGGAAATTCGGATAGGTTAGGTTAGGATAACAACGGGGGAACAACCGCAACGAGTTGCCTGTGTAACTGATAACCTAATATACCTGTCTAAATATTTTTGTTGTAAATATTATAGAAAATTGTTCTCCGCGGTGGATATTCGGTTTTTAAAACGCAGAAAAATTAGTATTCGTCCGGTCGTTCCCGCAGCCAATTATTTGTGTATGTATACAATTTACAGTTACGTCTTTCGTGAAACACTAACTATATTATATTTATTATACGACGGCGGCGGTAGAAATTACCAGATAATGCAAATTCGTGACTCAATATCTATACGAGAATATTTACACTGCGGTGTGTGCATTTTTTTTTCTCTCGGTGACCTAACCCGAGAGAATCAATGGGAAAAAATTTTTAAAATAATGCAAAACACGTATATAGGTTCGCGTAGGTACTCGAAAAAAAAAAAAAAAATAAAAAAAATAATACCAATAAAAAAACTTTCGCCGCCCGTTTTAAATAATATCGTTGACCTAGAAACCGCGTACAGATAATAATATATTCGACCTGCGTGTCATAACTCGTAACGTGTATATACTATACCTGTACGTTATTACAAGTGACGTGTTTCGCGTTTCCGTATTGCAAATTATAATGCAAAAAAAAAAAAAAGACCGAGACACGGACATACTTCGCACCGTGGACGGCCCCACTGTTGTTGGTGCGAAAGTCGGGAAGGTAGGACACAGAGGGCAGCAATCTAATTTATATCTGCACGCCAACGGCGTATTATCGAATACGAAAAACGATTTTGACCGAAGTTCAGTTTTTACGATTTCCATAAAAATGTACACTACTTTAAACGCTTGTAAAAAAAAATGAAAAGAATTATTACATTGTTGCATTCAAATTGTTTCTTTTTCGCCATTATGTATACAATTATGATGTTTAATCCCGTGTCATATGTTCGTACATTTCTGTTGGGCCGGAACAGTTTTATTTCATTAATTCGAAAAATAACCTCAAAATGCCTTAGAGTTCGAAATGTTTTGTAAATTTGTCCGGGCCTAGAAAAACCGCGCAAAATATCAGGTTTCTACGGTCGTTCTAGATCGGGTTACGACAAAAATAAAATATCGAAAACAATGCAACCGGTCTATAATTCGATCCAAAATGCTTTCGGAAAACGTAAAATTCGTTTACAGACAGAAATAAATAAAACCTACACACCTACACACGAATAGCTTCGCTCAGAATATCTAAAACGACGTTAAGTAAACGAAAGTTACGCGATTTTCATATCGTTTCGTTATTATTAACGAATACTTTTGCACGTATAGAATATATAAGGATATTTAATATACGTTTACGAATATAATAATATTTACGATCAACCGTCGTCGGCGAGGAATCCCAAAGCTCACGGGACGCAGTGCCGTATATATTATAGAAATCGTGACATTATAATATGAGAAAGTCGATTGTTCTTTGCGGATAAATCGGCTGTAAAACAATGCACAAAACGCGATGTATATAAAGTTATAATATTATATTATAGAAATGTGCAGTGGCATCGTTAACTGCGGGTCCGCACCGGCGGGCGGCGTCTCTTTCTCCTTTTTTTTTTTTTTTTTTTTTTGTTTTGTGTGTGTGTGTGTGAACTATTGCTCGAGGCGTTAAGAATAAAGAAGAAGAAGAAGAAGAAAAAAAAAACCACTCCTATACCGATATATTATTATTTCGCGCTAACGGGGCACGATTGTCCGTAAATAATCCAATTCGTTTAATTCGTCCGTTATTGATAACCCGCTGCGGATGACATAGCACCGGTACGAATATTATGAAGGAAAAAAAAAAAAAGACGAGGGCCGCCGTTGTTGGTGGGAAATCGGCACCGTAGGAGGGGAATTTAATTTATATCCGTGCGCGACGGATAAACCGTTTTGGTAACGAACAACGGTTCCGAGCAAAGTTCGGTTAATTATGTTTTGAAATGCCGTAATTTTCACGATTTCCATTACGATTTTTACTTTATACGTACACTTGTTTTTTTTTTTTTTTTTTTTTTTATCGACTACTAAGAGTACAAGTTATGATGAAACACTTTGTGTCAAATTTTCGTGCGTTTCTGGTGGGCCAAAACTGTTGTATTCAAATAAAACCGAACATAAACTCAAACAACTTGAAATGACTATAAATTCAATAAAAAATGTCTAGAATGTTTAGAAAATTAATCAACTCTTAGAGAACGGGCTAATATTAATATTCTATGAAAATTTCAGGTCTTTGCGATGATTTTTATTCGAGTTACAACATATAGAAAAACACGCACATCGTTGTATAACCGATATCGCTGCGCTCAGAATCTAAAACAAAACTTTATTGCCTACATTTTTTCAATTTTATATTTTATAGCAGCGATATTGAATCGTATGTGTCTATCAGTGGCGTGCGCAGGGAAATGGTGGTGGAGTTGAAAAATACAACATTTATGAGTATTTGTTTAGTAATTTAATCTCAAAATGTATATCAGCATAATAACGAGTAAATGTTTGTGATTTATCGAATAGAAATTGGCATTTAAGGATTAGGTTTTAAAATTCGCATTGTTTTAGTGGTTTTAAAACCATCATTGCGTTTGTTAAAACATACGATGTCTGCCGTTGATATTACCTAATTCTTATATTGTATCGATTGTTTTTCTCAATATTTATCAGTGTTTTCAAACCACAGTATATTTATCGAGTTCTCATAATACAGTTTTTTTTACGAAAACTCAAGGCCGGATTAAGCCTAAGAATAGTCCTAGGTACTTTTTTTTTTTTTTTTTTAATAGTCCATTGTAAAGTTATATTGGTAAAATGTTCATTTGTTCAACATTTAATATTTTCACAATCGATTTTTCGTGACATCCGATTATTTTTCTAACTACCTATGTTTAAAACGGGAATACCGTTACACATAAATTTAAATTTAAAAAAAATGTATTCGTTTTATCGTAATTTCAACAATTTATCTCGTTGTAAATTCGAAAAATGATCTCTTTGTTTTTCTTGATTTTTTATTTACGCGTACTAAACATTAGCTGGTATCTATTTGGATTGCCTTAAAAAAAAAAAAAAAATGTTCAAGGCAATAAAAAACAAAAACAAAAACATTTAACGATATTACGAAAATAATAGAGCGTAAATAATAATTAACAAGAAACATAACAATAACTGCATCGGGAGTCTGAAATTCGGAATTTTTCATATAGTTAAATTCGATCGCATCGAATTTAGGGCATCTCCTGCCTAATCTAAAAGTTCCTTTTTTCCAAGTCGTTTAATACGACAGTGTTACGTGTGCATGTATGATGCATATTGGGTGCACCAGGATGTAATATAGTATAATAGGGCTGTGTTGTAGTGATCTTCGAACGCGTTTTAGAGAGTTGTTCAAGGTGGATTAGTCACCCGGTAACTGATTGAATTTTAAGATAGTGGGTACGTTTTAGTAATATACGAATACGTTTTAAGTAAAATGATAATAATGATAATAATTAATAATACGTGTTGTACGAGTAAATCGTAACATTCAATTATAATTTATAATTTGTATTGTACATACTGTACAAATCGGATAAATAATAATAATAAAACAAATCGAATTGCAATGTAAATAATTGGTTTTAAAAATAATTTTCAAAATCGCTCGGTTGGTTTTTTTTTTATTTTTTTTTTTTTTTAATATCCCATTATATTAAAAAAATAACGAGCACGAATCGCGATTGCCCGCAGTGATAATGTGGCCGGTAAAAACAAAAAAAAACAAATAATGTTCGTCGACCCTGGTTTTCGGACACGTCCGTTTTATTCGTTATTCGTTTATCGCGGAGTCGGGCGGACATTTTTTTTTTTTTTTTTTTTTTTTAACTCACAAATTTCCATACCTGCAGAAATGCAACCAGCATTATGGCCTTACCTGGCCAGTTGCGATACCGTTAAAACATTATAACCGAGTATTAAATACATACGGGTGCATTATAGGTGTAGGTTTAGACACGTAAATGTAAGTCATAATTAGTATTCAGCGATGATAAAATAGGTGGTTGTATACCATCGTCGTAACAAAATAATATTATAATCGTAACCAGGATTTTCTCAAGGGGATGACCAAATGTTATGAGTTAGTGAAATTATTATTATCACTCATACGGATGTTCAAAATATACGTATACGAGTGACTTAGCATCGCTCTATTTACTATAATAATTCAAGTATTACAAATCAACCTTATTATATCAGTCATTCGACTTTTCTTCTAGAAACCTTTCTTCTAAAAATTAACAGCTACTAAGGCGTATTTTTATTATTAATGGGCAGAGATATATATTATATACCGTGCAGTATATAGAATTGCTTAAAAATTAAATCGCATAGTCTAATGTCTAGGATTACAGATTATTAATCTAAAAAAATAGGTACCCATTACAGATTTTGTATTCGTGTACGGTACACTGCTACCTACATTTACTTTCGAGTAAGGATTTCGAAGCACCGACCGAATAGTGTGGGGAAATCGTTCGAAAGTGTATTATAGTATGAGATAGGTTATTGTTTTAAATTTATATCAAATTAGTTTGCCTACATTAAAATAATCGATTATAGATTTTCAAACGCATTCGAATTAATAGAAAAAAGGAATATAAAATCTATGATTAGCTCACAGAATCCAATTAAGTCATGTAAATTTGTTATTCTATATACGTTTACGGAAAGTCAAATATGTTTGATTTATACATAGGAGTCTTTTCCGAGTACGTTTATTATAAAATAAAATCGGAAATTGTCTATTAGTACAACCGGACATCCGGTTATAAATATTATTGTCAATCTATAAAATACACCTGCAGTTAGTGCGGTTAACTTGCAATGTCACGTCATTATTGTAATAATCGTCTTCGTTAAATCTGTATAAAATAGGATAGATGATCAATAATTAGTATTATTCGTATGATTGCATGAACTCGTACATTTTAACCAGAATTTATAATGTTATACGAATTTCCTATGCCACAAGCCGAGAAACTATAATGAAAGTAATTGGGAAATATTGTTTTTCCCGTTAGACATTTTAAAAAAAAAAAATCTTTTTTTTCGAATCTAACGGAGCATTGTTTTTTTTTTTTTTTTTTGGAAATAGAGCTCGTTAAAATTATTGTCCGACGAAATATAATTACTGCGCGTTGTTAACACGCATCACGTAGACATAAAATATAATCGCAAAGATTATATTTTACGTTTGGAAAACTTAGTGCACGGTTAAGTGCGCACTCCCTATATCTGGATTTGATAAATAAAAATTTAAAAGAAAAAAAAAATTCAACGACGGTTTTAATCGTTTTAATGTAATCGTATCATATTTTTCGACTGAACAAGCAAGAGATTGTTTTTAGTGTCGTACACACCATAGTATTGCAGTATTATTTTACAGTTTTATCGACAGATTTCGTATGTTATCAGTCTACTTTACCAAATATAATATATTTTTCAACGTACAAAAAATATAGTAATTTTTATTAAACGCTAGTCAAAAAAAAAAAAAAAAAAAAAAAAAAAAAACGATAGCATGGAAATATTACACGAAAGAAATAATTATTATTTTTATTATTTCGCGTAAAAAAATCCGCAATTGTAGGGTTTTGTAGTAAAAATAACTTGTTGATTACGTACCACCTGCGGTATAACAATATTCTAATCGGTATAGCGTGTTGAACTGTTTGCCCAAGGGGCCAAGATTTTTTTTATGTACTACACACTTTATTTAAATACAATATGAAATTATTAAAATAGTATTAAAATTATTTTTCGAGTATTAAAAAAATATATTATCTATCTTGTCTTACCAACCCGTCTAAATTTTAATGGAAAATTCAAAAACATTGTCGATGCGCCACTGATTCTAATCGGAAACAACGAATCGTATAGAAATAGTAAAATCCGTAGATCCTATTGTTTTTTATACGTTACTTAAATAATTACATATATGTCACGGTCGTAACCCGATTTTTCGGACGCGTGTGAAAAAAATTCTCAATTTTGTGTCATAATAATCGTCGTACATTGTTTATTTATATTATATTATTTACAATTATATTGGCTGGGAAATTAATTTATTTCTTTTAAACATACGGGCCGCCAACAAAACAGTAAAATCGGTCACGGGCCAAAAAATATCAAAGACCTAGGTGCTATATCGTACCGTCTAAATAAAATATATATTGTTCAACTAATATACATCATAAAATCAAAAATATTCTATAGAAAAAAAAAAACCTACATACTTCAGTGTGTATCGACTTTGGTAGTATTTCCATATTATTTTGTGTCAATTGCTTTGTATTTAGAAAATAACATTTTTACTAGATTATATACGACGGGAATATTATAATTTAATTAAAATGCATCTATTACGCGACTGTTGTTCACTTAAACGTTATAAATTATAATACGATTTTATACTATTAAAACAATCGTTGTATAAAGTTTTTTTAAAAAAAAAAGTTATAATAATTATATATTTTTAGTACGTATGTATTGTGATTCGTTAATATAAAATTACAGTTAATAAAAAACATAACTAAATTTTTTTTTTTTTTTTCAATGGAGTGGTTGTAATTAATTCGCGGTTCCTGTTATTACACGTGTGTCTAATTACGCGTATAATTCGTGTAGTTCTTCGTGTACACGTGTATTAGTTTGCGTTATGTAAGTGCACGTGCCATTAACGAAAAGTATATTCGTTTTTATAAGTTCCTGTAAGATGTATTTTTTAATTGTATACATTTATTAATGCTCTAAAACTCGTCAATTTATTGACGAAAAATTATATATTATTATTATACACTTTTAAAACCGTTGACCTCCACATATAGTTATAATGGGCGGTATAAATAATTATGTGCTGTGCAAAAGTCTCGAATACGGCAATGCCATCAAATAATTGTAAATTAATAACCGTGATAATTCGAATTCGTTTCGCTTAACCCCTTCAGGTTCGAGTTGTTGCTGCGTCAATACTCGAAATTCGACTGTACAATTATAATACGTTTATATTTTTATCAAAAAAAAAAAAAAAATGTTGTTCATACTATGAAATAGTATTACTTTTTTTAATGCTACAATATTTAATTATTTTAGAATGAAGAGACATTATGGCATTTGTTCGCCAATGGAGTCTTCGCCATCGTGCGCGAAAAAAATATTGTTTATGGTCTACCTAATTGGACTGGTCGTCAGCGATAATTTGGTAAAATCGTATCCGTCATGGGACACACAAACTACGATTACCGGTGAGTGCTTTTTTTTTTTTTTAGAATAAATAAATAATATACTATTTTTGTTAATTATAAATAAATTCGATCGGTACATGTAAATTAATTTTAAAGATAACTGAAAGCAATAGTTAAATTATTGGGCAATTTAATAGTAATATACAAAATTGCATAATATAGTGATAACTGTATGCATTTAAAAAATGTCGAATATGCAAAGAAAAAGTAGCTAAATTTTAGCTTCTAAAATTGCATATACAACATACGGTGTACTTGATGAAGAAAAAAATAAAGAAAAACGAAATAAACTCGAATAATTAGAATTTGAAAATCTTTTATAGCAGATTCAAATTTTTAAAGCGCAATATTATTATTATCTCCTCTAGATTAACAATAAAGTTCTTCGATTTTTTGAACCAATATGTAATAACAATGTCAATAATCCTCCAAATATGCGAAATAAAATTTGATATTTGAATACGATGTGATAAACGTGCACACTGTGTATATGCACTACGAACAATGAATATCGATGCATGTAGTGCATGTGCATTGTATTGCATGTAATATATATTGTTTTAATTCAGATAAAAATTTTCGCGTAGGGATCTGTAACTTTCATCGAATACATATGTGCCTGTATTCTGGCAATTTTTCGAGTTATTCGTAGCTATTTGATACGTTCGAGGTTTTTTTTTTTGTAATTTGTTTAGTGAGTTGCATAAATTAATACGATTTAAATCCATCGAAACACGAAGACCGTTAATTTCGCTCGGAATCGTTTTTCGTAACGCAATCAAATAAATCGAACTGCATTCCCAACTTTCCAGTGGAAGTCGCCACCAACAATCCGTTTGAACCGAATCTATATAAAATAATAAAACCCTACGCGAATTATATATGCGATTTTGTAAATTCAAATATTGTAAAAAAAAAAAAAAAAATACCATTTGTTAAGTAAAAACTCGAGTATATTAAACTATTTAATAATTATATTATATTCAACTTTTTTTTTAAACTATATATTTTAAGGTCGTCAACCTCGGTCGAAATGTATTATGATAATAATGTTGTAATTATACGTCTTATTCTCTTACCGTATTTAAAACCGTTAAGACGTCAATATAAGGCAATACGTATATGTAAGAAAACACGCGTGCGCATTATTTTAATGGATTGCCAAAAAAAAAAAAAAAAAAAAATGAAGGTTTTTTTTTTTTTTTTGTTCACGGAACTTGGAAAATTTATTAATATTAAAAACGGCCGCGACAATTGAAATTAATTGCTAAACTATTAAAAACTATTTTTATTTAAAATTATACGCGTCATTTGTTAATTATATTTTGGTATGCGTTTTTAAATAGTTACGTGCGGATGATATTAATTTGTTCTAATTATTGTTGATGGGAACAAAATATATAAAAAAAATGTCCGACGTTGATGCACAAGAGTGTGTGCGCAAATATTATTATTTAGCGACGACGAATATTTTAGTATTACTTTCGCCGATACTATAATACATAAAACATATAAAAATGCACGACTTCGATAAGTTTAATATTTGGTAAAAGTGATACTTACCTAAGCCACTTTTTACAATTTTCATTGAATGCGAGATAAACGGTACCCGGAAAAACGCCGCCCGCACAACTTTTAAAAACCGATTTCGATTAGATTATTGTTGTTTGGAAAATAATAATTTGAAACATTTCGAAAAAAAAAGTATTAAAATAATTATGATACAAACACAAATTCAAATTGTTTTATGTTTACTAAATAAAAAATAAAAAAAACTAACTTAACTAACCTAACTTTATATTATATAGATGTATATTAGAATATTTAAATTAACAAAATAAACAAAACGACTTCTGTAAAAAGTCGTGCCAAGATTCGTTAAAATTACGTATCAATAAAAAGTTGCTGGACAAAAAGTTATTTTTTCCCCAATCAAAACGAAGCACTCGTTAATCGTTTTACAGTTAATATAGTTTTGTCAATATGTCTGCAGAATCTAAAATAACTCTGCGTAAGAACGAGTGTTAAAAAAAAAAAAAAACTCCACAAACATTCTTTAAATTATGCAATATATTTTGTCGAAAAAATAAATTATAGATAATAAACGGGTACTAAAATTAAACATATAAATAGAACAGACTATTTTATAGTAACGGTTTATCGTTGATCGGTATAATATTATATTAATACATTATTGTTATGCAAGGAAAATTACTAAAGTATTTTTTTTTTTTTTTTTTGTGAAGTAATTAGACCGTATTATTATATAGTTTCAATGTCATTTCTAAAAAGCGGACGCTACTCTTTCTTTAGGTCGAACACGGTAATGGGTAGGCACGACGAAGTAAATAGTGTGACGCACCGGTGCCTCCACACGAATAAAAAACCACGTATTTAATAATAACAGTTTGGAACGACTAACGAGCCCGTTATACCGCTGTAAAAGTGATTTTTTTCTAACGAATTACAATAATTATGTTTAGTGTAAAGTGGTCGCAACGATATACGCATAACGTGTTAAAAAACAAAAGAAAAAAAAAAGGGTTTCTCGCTCGTGTTGGATTAGTACAACGGAGAAAATCGACTGTATAAAGTATTTCTTTTGCTCTTCTCTCGTGATATTGAAATTACGTTATCGATAGGCCGGGCAAAACTTTGAAGTTTTCCTCAAATTTTCAATTCTCAGATTTTAAAATGATTTCGCAAGAGGTGGCGAGCATCGAATTTATCAACGAAAAAAGATTCTGTATTATTGGTTTTTTTTTGTTTGGTTTTTACAGTCTAAATACTCGTATCCCGAAGGAAACACGAAACATCAAAAATAATTAGTATTAAAAAACAGAAATACACTACTTAAATAATTAAAAAAACACTACAAAATATTGACACTCATTTATCAATGGCAACAATTTAATTTTCTACGAGCTAAGCGTCGATTGTTTGGTTTCTGTGAAGAAAATAAAATATCAGTGTATTTCATATTTTTTATGCTAATTATTTTTGACGATTTTTGTTATTCTTTTGAGAAATAAGTATTTTGACTGTAAAAAAAAAAAAAAAAATAAAAATAAAAACTTATAAGACGGTTATTTTATTTTTTTTTTTGTTACTAAATTCGATGCTTGTGACCTCTAGAAATCTAAAAATTCGAATAAATCCCAGTATGTTACTTAGTATGACGAACGTCGTCAAGATAACACTGACGAAAGTCGTCGTAGTGCCCAGTTTTTGCCGGCGGAATATAATTTCCGTACTAAAAATATATATTATTCGGTTTTCTATAAACAGATGAATCTGTCCACTGCAATAACAATAACTGTTTTTTTTTTTTTCCAAATTCCATTGAGACTCCATAGTATATACTCTCAGTGAATCCATGAATATATATAAAAATAAAAAAATCTTTGGAGAGTATGGGAACACCACCTTTTGACAATTCCTGTATCCCATCGGTAAAAAGCGAAAATATCGACCGATTTCCGTGGCCGACAACGACAATATTGTTATTTTGTAAACTATATATAATAAAAGATAAATTTGGTACATTGTGACACACATGACGATAATAATATATTATAACACACACGGCGTATAATAGTAAAATTGTATATATTGTTATTATTGAAATAACAGTATAACATCGTCGGCCGAACATAACATTCGAAACCCCAAAGTAGAACGACAATCGTACCTTGCATTTTTTATTTCTATTTTCTCTCTCTTTCTCTCTCGGAGGCAAAATAAAATCACGTTTATAAATATACGTACGCACAACCGCGGCGGTGCGGACAATGCAAGAAACTAAACATTGGCGCATACATTAAAAAAAAAAAAACTCGTTTTTCCACTATACCTTTATAGGTACGGGATTTTTTTTTTATTTTTTTTTTTTTTTTGTGGGCACAATATAAGACAAGATAACTGTTAATCGAAATACGCACGCACACACTCGCCACACGCATACACTCTCTCAATCTACTGACCTACAAACTGGCCAGACACAACTATAGTACGGTGTGCATTGTCTATTTCTATGTTGTGTCAGGATACAAAACGGTAGGTACATGTTATACCTCGATTATTATTTTTTCCGTTTTACGGACGTTTTTTTTTTTTTTTTTTTTCATAAAACACAACGGGAGCGTACGAGTTACGTCCCATTATATATATATATATATAAAAAAAATAAGGCATACACGAATCGCGGTCCCAATAAACCCGGGACGCGATTCGTGTATTTCAACCGGCGGTTCTTATACGTCTAATAGTCGAATAATCGAATAAATAACGCGATTTGTAATATAATAAAAACAAATATATCTACATTAAATGTAATCATAATATACCGAAATAAATAAATAATACGAATATAATCATAAATCGATAAAAAAAAAAAAAGTCGGTCATAAATTAGGTTTAAATTTTTTTTTTTTTGATAAGCTTTTTACAATATCTAATCGTGTTATTTTTTGATTTTGATTTAAATTTATTCATCTGATTTTCAATAAATAAAATAATTGTGTCGGCAGTGTTTCCTAAATTAACGTGCCTATGTACGATTTATAAGTACATCGTCATGGAGAACCTCTGAAAACGAAAAAAAAAAATTGCACTACCCGACCACTGATAGACCCGGGACGCAATTCATGTTTAGTTAATTTAGATAACAAAAAAATCGATGTTAATACACTTTTTTTTGTATATATACTATGTCATTGGTAGACGGAAAAACGAAATGTTAAAAAAAAAAAAAAAAATATTAAAAAATGCATGTACATTATATAAAACAATATAATGGTAGTAATTATTATTATGCGGTGGATTTAATCGCGTTGTTAATAGGTGTCTCTGCCTATACATGTACATAATTATTAAAAACGGTATATAAATGTGTACAATAAACAAATACGTACAAATGCGTTTTCCACCGTTTACTCGATGTTAATCAATCGTTAAACACTTAAAACGCATTTTTGATTATAAAGTCCGAAAGTATCCTAAAAAAAATGATTTTTATATCAATATACATAAGAGTCGTATAATATACCGACTATATCTATCCAGTTCAAGACTACAACGACTAAAAAGAGTAATATTTTCTGGAGAGCGATTTGAAAATACAATGAACTATAAAATATGAAATAAATTAGTTACAATTGTGTATACAATTTATGGTATGCACATACATAGATCTTTACTATATATTTCCATTGTTACTAATATTATTATAAATACGTGAATTAATCTAATGGGTTATTGCAGTTTTGAATTGAAATTTGTTTTAAAAGCTCTCTAGGTGATCAATAACTGAACTAACTTTTATTTCGTTCTTGAACGAATTGAAATTACTATGGAAAACAGAAGAAAAAAAAAGGATGTGGTTAACTCATTTTTCAATTTTTTTGATTTGTTGCAGTCTTGAACTGGATAGTCAATATTATGTAGAGACTTGGATAGGCTTAGAGAACGCTTGTCTCGATTCTTTACACCGGCCTATAAGCGATACGTATTAGAAATGTATACGTCCATAGGCGCCATGTAGAGGAGGGCTGGAGGGGCCGAAGCCCTCCCATGAGATTTATAAGACGGGGCTCACTCCCGCATCACGGTTTTTATTTAAAAAAGCATTTATGTTTGCCGCGTACTTTCACAAAATATTAGCTTTTTTTTTCAAAATTATATATTAGACATTGTAGTAAATGTACAACGGACAATTTATGGAAAAGAAAAATAGAGAATAAATATAATACGGCGATAGTCTGTTACTATACAACCCGGCATCGAATATAACGGCGGCCTATATAGATTTTTACTAAAGACCTTTTGTTTTTTTTTTTTTTTGCAAATCAAATTTTGCTTAAATTGTTTTAACTGTACGTGAATATCTAAAATAATGATCTCCTCCCCCCATGATGTTATAAAAATCTGGTGTCTAATATATACGTCAATACCTGAAAATTACTTTTAAAAAGAAAAAAAATTAAATGCACATAAAAAATAAAAATCGTGAAATATGAACAAGAAAGTTAGACGTTGTAAATCATAGTTTAAATAAACGCGTAATCAAATTTCGTTGATTTTTTGTTTTAATTTTTCTTGTCAATAAAAAAAAAAAAAGAATAAGAAATAGAAGTTGGTCAAGATTTTATAAATACTTTTCAGATATATTTGAAATGTGTTGATACTTGTTGATATTACAATTTGAAGTCTACCGCATTCGTAAGATTGAAAATTTTAATTTACACTTTTTCAGTTTTTTTCCACCCTCTCCAATATAATGTGTAACAATTTTATTCGCGTCATAATTCGTACGAATAATATTATTATAAGATCAATTTTTCTTTGATATTTTTGATTTTTGAATATAATATATTATTATAATCGAATTAAAATTAATAATTTCTCTCAAGTTGCTTAAAGTTACTAGTGTAAAGTGCATATATAAAATAATATTATTATATTTATTTGTATACAGGTTTTTATTAATACAATTAGTTTTACAACTGCGAATGAGTATACACTAATCAGTTACAATATTTTATTACACTAATTTAGTAATTTATGTACCATGGATTTTGTCGAGTACACAATGAGCTTACGTTTCTCACACTTTTGTACATTTTGTACGGCTATTATATTTTTTTTTTTATAATTCATATATCTTATTTGTATACTCCGACTGTGTACAAGCATAATAAATTACCATGTTTTCTTTTGAATTATAACTCTTTTTTTTTTTTTTTCATATACGTACACTCTATTCGTACTCGAGTCACATACTGCTTTAACGGTTTCGTTATTTAATAATTGTACGATTTTATAAGATAAAAACATTCGAGAACAAATTCCCACGTATACACTGAGTATATATATAGTAATAAACCTGCATTAATAATAATCGCATTACAGAACCGGTCGTATATTATACCGTATTATTAATATTAATTTATTGTTTGTCGATTTATAACAAATTACTAATATTACTTTTATTATTATTATTATTAATAGTACCATTAATTTACATCTGTACGTTAATCGTGTGTTTCTTTTTTATCATAATATCTATAAATATTATTGTATTATTTTTGCAGACTTTGGACGCAATATCAGACAACTGCCGTGCGTCAGCCGGAGGACCGGCGACACGGGAATCTGCATGTTCGCTTATTCGTGCGCTAAAGTAAACGGAACACATTTGGGCACTTGCATCGACAGATTCTATTTCGGCAGTTGTTGTAAAACTCCCGGGGGCGACGCCGAATTCGAAGTGAACGAACCGGACAATTACTTGAACAACCTGGACAACGACGTGGTCGGTCCGCCGATAACGCCGAACGTAAAACCGAGTCCGCAGCCGACTAGCACCGACAAGTACGGTACTCCGACCAATTCGCCGCCAATTCTCACCAGTTTCCCGTCCTCGACGTTACAGACTTACAAGCCGACGACTAAGTTCACCGTGTCTTCCACTACGCCGTCGTCATCTACTACGCCGACTACGTCTAGAACCCAGTATACCGAGATTTCCACTTCGAATGGCACGAGACCGACGTTCACGAGCGGTGCGACCAGTTCGATATCGTCCGCGTACTCGACAACCGTGGCGCAATCGACCAGGCCCGCGGCCACGACGACCTTTTCCACGGTAAAACCTCAGGTTAAACCGAGCTCGTTCAAGCCCCCGGTCAGAGATCCGGTCGTCACCACGGTTCAAAAACCCAAACCCCAAACGGTCAAGCCGACGGTCCAGTTCTCGGTGCCCAGTTCGACCACAGCGTCGTCCAACGGCCCGCATTCGTCTAGCCAAGAAACCGCGAAACCGGCGGCTACGGCCCCGAGCCCGTATACCACGATGACGTCGTTGCGCCCCTTGAACACCACCGTTGCCGCCACGTTTGCCACCACGAAACCCGCGGTCAAACCGCCGAGCACCACGTATAAAACGACCGCCGCGGCGCCCGCGCCGACCACGGCGTCCCCGCAGAAAATCAAGCCGCAATCGCCCAAGCCGACGGCGAAACCGAAACCATCGTCCGTCAAAACGGACCCTACGACCGCTTTTGAATCCGTAACGACTTCTTACGCGACCCGTTTGCCGGTCGACAGTGTCGCTGAAACAATCGCCATGTCAACTGCGCCGACTACCATCGCGCAGAACAATCAAAATCAGACATCGAGTTACGGCAGTACTACCGTAACGTCTACCTCGCCGACGCTGGTCACTTGGACTACGCTCGACAAAGTTCCCGTAATACCGTCCGAAAATACAAAACCTCCGCCGAGTAGTAAGTCCTCGTGATATTTAGACAGTTATTGAAAATACGCTAATATATTTTATGTTCTAGTAACGTATAAACCGCCGACCATCGAAGTCTCTACACTTCCTTCGTGGGTTAAACTTCCGGTCGAGACACACGAACCCAATGCGCCGGGCGCGCAAATAAACGAGAGCAATACTAACGAATATTTGACAACACTGATGACGTCTAAACCGACTACAATCCCAAGTCCGTCCGATAACGACATTATCATGACTTCACAAAATCTCAATACAAACGTCAGTAGTACACAAAGTCCGCCGAGTACACCGAGTCCGTCGTTAAGTACGTCGGCGATGCTTGTGCAGACGACAACAGATTCAAACGAAGCCGGAAACGCTCCTCTCAACATGTCCAACTATAAAGACGGTAAGCGATCGAATTCAATTGTAACCGTATGGTAAAATGCTAAAACGTATTAATTTATGTACTTTGTTTCCGCCCAAAAGTTTGTGGCAGACGACTTTTCCCGACAGCTAGAATCGTGGGCGGCGAAAAAGTGTCTTTCGGCAAATGGCCGTGGCAGGTAATTCGACGCGAAATATCAAAGTAAAATCACAAATGTAAAGTAACTAATAAGATATTTTCACTGATAGATTTCGCTGAGACAATGGAGAACGTCGACTTACTTACACAAATGCGGGGCGGCGTTGTTCAACGAAAATTGGGCCGTAACCGCAGCGCATTGCGTTGAAAAGTGAATAGCCGCACGATGACTTAATCGAATCTAATTTATTTATTCGTATTTATTACTGATGTCGATTTTTTATCGCTTTTTCCAGCGTTCCTCCGAGCGACTTGCTCCTTAGGCTTGGCGAACACGATTTGTCGGTAGAAGAAGAACCGTACGGTTACGAAGAAAGGAGAATACAAATCGTCGCCTCGCATCCGCAGTTCGACCCGAGGACTTTTGAATACGACTTGGCGCTGTTGAGATTTTACGAACCCGTCAAGTTCCAACCTAATATTATACCAGTTTGCGTTCCGGAAGACGATTCGATTTTCGTCGGATCGTCAGCCTACGTCACCGGATGGGGTCGGTTGTACGAAGGTAAAAATTTATCGTTTAGGCTTGAAATAATAATTATTGTTTTATACGTTTTATTAAAACGCGACTTATCATGTCTCGTTGGGCCTAAATTTGCAATCATATGATACGTTTTACGACCACGACGATTATCATAAACGTACGAATAAAATTCCCAACTCGGTAATTTACTGAATAATTAATAACTTTATCGGTTGGCCATCTCGATTTTGTTATTTAGCTATTCGGTCGTTATCAGACCAACTAACGACGAATTCAATTATCAATCTAAATAGAACGAAAATTGTTTAGACACCTACTGGAAAATATATTTATTTTGTTCTATATATTCTATACATATAAATTAATTTGATGTGTCTGGCTGTTTGTCCGGGATAATCTCGGGAACTACTATACTAGTCCGACGGCGTAGACGTCAGACATGAGATTTTAAACGTTTTTTTTTTTTTAATTTTATTGTCTTAAATTTTTTGAATATTATTTTCCTAATTTTGTCCGTGTTTCTGTTTAGACGGACCCTTGCCGAGCGTTTTACAAGAAGTAACAGTTCCGGTGATTAACAACTCGGTTTGCGAAACTATGTACCGCGCAGCCGGATACATCGAACACATCCCGGATATATTTATCTGCGCCGGTTGGAAAAAAGGAGGTTTCGATTCGTGCGAAGTGAGTTTAACTTCGAAGAGTATATCGAGTGATAGGCAAAAAGGCGTAGGCGACGTTTGGACAATTGATCGGGGACGTGGACAAAAAAAAAAAAAATAACGTTTTAAAAATGTTATATTTGAAGAATTTTAATGATTATTATTTTTTGTTTTAACTTCCTATAGTTTGATCGGAAATAAATTCAAATAAAAAAAAAAAAAAAAAGTACAACCGTTTCCGCTCTAGTCGCTTACGCGTTGCAACCGATTACGCTGTCAACGAATTTAACTCGTGGCGCTTATGCTGACATTTTTTAGAGTAATCACTGAGCCATTTTACGACGAAACAGTCGTTTGCACATTTCTATCGTTGACAAAACTGAAATTTTTCTGAATCTTTCGATACAAAGAGCGTCGCTTACGCCCCGTTTGCCTATTAAGGATCGAACTTAATTTTTCGGTCGTAAACAAAATGCGTTTTCAGGGCGATTCCGGCGGTCCGATGGTAATTCAAAGACCGGACAAAAGATGGCTGCTGGCCGGTATCATATCGTGGGGTATCGGATGTGCCGAACCAAACCAACCGGGCGTGTACACGAGAATATCGAAGTTCAAAGACTGGATCAATCAAATACTGCAATTTTAACGGACAGAAAACAACAACACCAGTACAGAAAACAATTCCATCAAAATTCAGCCGACTATAATATTATTATGTATGCACGGCCGTGCAGTTTTTTTTTTTTTTTTAGACAATTTCGTTTGTTCCTAACACTTTTATACAGTTGTACTCATATTACGGTAAATTTTTTTTTATTTTTTGCACGACTCGCAACAAAAGAACACCGTGCGAGATCGATGTCGTTTCGAGTGTTACCGACGTGGCCACCGGCCAGCAGTTTGAATAGGTTTTTTCTTCTTCTCATTTTTCGTCCGTGCAATTTATCGCTTGATAGGAGGAGACGTCTTATTTACGGCGAACGCGCCCCTTTATAGATATTATATTTATATAGATCGCTACTACTGTGTACAAACTATATTACGTCAACGGACGCATTTAATAGAACGTCTATTTATATAGATAATATAATATTATATTGATCGACGTACCGCGTATTATCGTATACTTGTTTCCACTTGTTCCGTACGTATGTATGTACGTATTATTATTACTACTACTACTACTACTACTACTACTATTATTCTTATACGACGTGGAAGTGAGCGTTCGTCTTTAATCTATTGAATATTGTCCGTCGAGTGTAGCGCACATACAGCGAATACTCCGCAGAGAGAGACCTTCACGAATTGATTTTATTGATCGAAATACACGAAAGACGCGCGATATTGTTACGACGGCACTCAACATATAAATATTATGTTCCTTTTATTTCGAACACGTAATATCGTATAACACTCGAAATTCTAAAACATTATTTAACAAGTGTTGAGGGTATTATAGACAATATATATACAAATAATAATAATAGTAATAAACATTTTGTAAAGCGTTGATATCTGTTTTAATGGTTGCGCAAACGTCTTACGATATTAATTTATGAAACGTTTCGCGTTCCTTTTTGACTGGTTACGAGTGGTAATTGTTTTTTTTTTTTTTTTTTTTTTTTTTTTTTTTTTTTTTTTTTTTATATCGAATTTTCAATGTTTTTTACGTATATAATCCGGCCATTTTATTAGGTGATTTAGGGTTTAAAAAAAAAAATAAAAAAATAAAAATACCCATTGTTCCAATGTATCGTTTCTTTTTGGAATTTGTACTTAAATCCGATTTTCTTGGACGGTAAATTTGAAATTTCAAGCAAATATGGTAAACGTTCCACGGAAAATTATTATTAATGTTTAATTAACCGCAATTTTTTTTTTTTTTTTTTAATATAACTTACAAATAACTCTGATTAAATTAAAACATCGCCTACCTATATGTTTCAAATATTTAGCGAACAATTTGATCGATTCGTTTTTTTTCTTTTTTATATTTATTGATTTATTAAAAAAATTATATATATATATATCTGTACCTATATTTTTTGTTAAATGCTATGCCACAAGTACAATTTACCATTAACGGTCATTAACCAACGGTTTATGATGTTTACCATCAAAACATAATTATTAAATCCGTTTTAAATTTCTCTTTGACGACGGGCATCGTGCATTTAAACTATTAATTGCCTGCATATTATTATCTTTTTCCGAAGATTAAGTGTAAACGTTGAATGAGGATGTTTAAAAAAACGATTTATACAAAACGAGACGAATGGGAAATACATTATTATTTAATTTAATAGTATCGTTGTAATTTTTTGTTAATAATATTTAATACGATTTAATTGATTAATTTCTATATTGTGATATAACTTATAATTTATTGTAAAATTAAATATATTTTTATTGTATGATTATATACTATAATACATTTTTTTTTTAAGAAATTATAGAAATATGTAGCACGTTTTTTAGCCTGTGCTCATTACATTTAGATACATTTATAATAATACATATTGTGTAGAATAAAATTTAACGTGTTTCAGAGGAACTCAATTATTGTTTCTAAAAAAAAAAAATATGCCTTTTTCACAACATTCGTGTAGTTTTAATGTTCGTATTAATGTTTTAATCAGTAGAAAATACAACGGATTTTTTTTATATGTTTAATTATTTATTTCTGAACTAAAAGATTATAATATTTTGATAGAATATTATATTTAAACTAGGATGCAACATAATATTATCCAACATGTATAAATTAATATTCTCGATATTATTTTTAGGCGTTTTCATGTAATAATAAATTATTATAGCGTATTGAATCTATAATAATGACTACTGGTTATGGTGTAATAATTTGAATGCATTCGATTTATATGGCTGGGTATATTTTTTCGCTGTAATTATAATACTGTAAGAGGATTACAATAAAGGATATTATTATTGAAGGTTCTCTGAAACACTGTAAATACAGCAACAATTATAAATTATATATAAACAAAAAATGTATTTAAATAAATTATGTAATTTAATGTGTATAGGTATAGGTTTTACGTTTTATAGGTAACCGATAATTTAAAAAAAAAAAAAAAAAACTTAAAATAAATATTTATTAAATAAAAATAACTATAATACAATATTATATGAACTCAATTGTCAAAACGAGTGGATTTATTTTTTAAATAAAGATTTTATACGAGGATATTATTGTATATTTTGTTTTGTTAGTATTATTATAATTTCTAATCGGTGATCTCGGATGCAAACGACGAGTCGATGATGATTGCAGCATAATGCGGACACGGATTATTATACGGCAATAAAAGTTATTAAAATATTATACAATTTGAATGTACCTACAAATCAATTTATTGGCAAAAGCGACGTTTATAAAAACCATTATATGTATTTCAATATGCCTGAATATTTTGAAGCATACACATCAGGGGCAACGACTATATATATATATATATAAAAAAAAAAAAAAAACTATTTCAAATCTCATAGTAGGTTTTGGACAGTATACTGAGCATCTTTCTGTACCTAGTGAACTATATAAATAAACTACTGGACAATTTTTCAGAAATTAGTGGGGAAACCTATTCAAAGTACCTACTATTCTAGTATCTTATGATATTTTACTATAATTTAGTAAATAAACTATTTTATTAAATACTATTTGAATAGAGTATTTAGGTTCAAAAATTATGAAATATACCTACCTAGTATATTATTGAAATTAAATTCATGCTAAAGTAAACTACTGAAGTCATATAATTACTAAAATTAGTACCCGCATTATAATTATTTTAGATTCTGAGCAATCATCACATTCAGTGTTGGTTTTTGGTAATTAATTGTGTCTAGTTTGTGCATTTCTTGATTCTTCTTGTAGTTTTCTTAACAATAGCGAAAACATGGAAAAATCGATTAAACACAATAGCGGCTTTCTTATTTTCAATTTTGCTTTTGTGTTGTATGTTAAACATCGGTTAAAACTCATGGAAAAACCTGAAAATTTTACCAAATACTTATATTAGGAATTTCTAGACGCGATACAATTTTCAAAATATTCTGGCGTTTTTTGAATTATTACTAGTTATTTAAAATTGTCGAGCTATTTTTTTTAGGTTTAAAGTCGATAAAAATGTTTTAATTTTGAATTGATCATAAAGTTCGTTAAAACACGAACAATTTTCTTGTATTTTGTAGTTACAAATTAATACAATTTATCAAAATGTTTAATTGAGATTCGCTCCGAATCGTTTTTAGTTTGCATTTTATTTAACTCTCGTTGCGTACAGATATAAATTAAATTACCCCGTACATCCTACATTTCAATTTTCTAACTACAACAGTATTCCACCCGTTTTTTTTTTATTATTTTCAATAACGGTATATAGTAATAAAAAGAAATCTCGTATAGTTTTTTTTTTTTATGGATAATCCGAAAATATAATATTTAACACTTTCAACGCCGATGACGCATATACGCGTCAACAGAGTTTATTCCATTGGGCCAGTGACGCGTTTACGCGTCAGAAACATGTACGTTTGTATTCGCCATAATTTAATCGATTTTATTTTAATAAACTCTGAAATATACACAGGCTGTAGACAATAAACTCTAAATTTAAATCTATAATTGGTTTGAGTTTTCGTTATTTTTAGATACTGATAATCGTTGTATAATTGCCGAAATCACGGGCGGCGTTGAAAGTGTTAAAATGACAATAGTTATAAATTATTATTATATTGTCGTATTGCAGTCGCAAGTCTGTTGCCCCCTATTTATTGGCAAATTATCATACGTCCGATAGGCGTAGATGAAGAGAC
This sequence comes from Tuberolachnus salignus, assembly GCA_956483605.1. Lineage (NCBI taxonomy): Eukaryota > Metazoa > Arthropoda > Insecta > Hemiptera > Aphididae > Tuberolachnus > Tuberolachnus salignus. The sequence continues at coordinate 20,027,293 of OY101431.1, read as the reverse complement.
GGTCGCACGCCTAGTCCATTTTAAGGAGTAAAAAACGCGTACGTTTTTGCGTATAGGCAATTTTAATGGATTTATTGAAAAAAAAAAAATTAAAAAAATTAAAAAGATTAAAGGTAAATCGATGCGAGATATTGATAATAATTGATATATTGGAAAAACGCCGGTAGTAAACATAATTCAAATAGTTCGCACTAATTTAATATGATAGAATAGGTGCGATTGTTCATATTATTTGCTAATATTAGTCATACGCAAGTAGCAACGCGTTTTTGCAGTTAAACATAAAATGTAAATATAGTTGTTCCTATAAGGTCAAATAGGTTAGATAAAGTAGATTTTTAATGAGTTCTACAGGTTATTTTTTTTTTTAATAGATTCACAGTATGATTATTGTATACTATTGTAGGTATATATTATTGACCGTCTCGTGTTCGTCATAATTTTATTAAATGTTATTAACGAGGTTTGGTTTTCTATTTTTCTGTTGAGCACCAAGAAAGTTTTTCTCGTTGAAATATAAAAGTGAGTTATATATATATATATACTATATACAATAATCGACAAGTATTTGTGTTTGTATTCGTACGTTATGCATAGAATTACAAGTTTTCAATTGAAAACCATTATATTATTCATATTTGGATGTATATTTAAAAATCGAAATATTTAACATTGTTATATGTGCTTAGGCGTACACGGATTCAAAAATAATATTTAAAAACGTATGTTTGCTTTCAGGTTGGATTGATGATTAGTGTTTAAATGCATACCTAATCTAGTAAAAAATGTAAAAAGACAAACATACTTTGTATTATGGGTGGGCCGCTGTTGTAGGTGGCAAGTTAGGAAAGTAGGATATAGGCAAGGGGATTTAATTTATATCTGTACGCAACAATCGTGTTTTGAAATGCTGTCATTTTTACGTTTTTTTTTTTTTTTATCAACATTTGCACTTAAAACGTTTAAAAAAACTTAACTATTAAAATACGGTCAATTTGTTTTCTTTTTCATCATTAAATACTACTTATGATGAACTTTGTGTCAAATTTTTTTCTATCAATTAGAAAAAAAACTTTTAAAAAGTTCAAAAATGACCAGAATGTTTTAAACATTTGCCCACGCCTAGAAAGGCCTAATATTAATATTCTGTGAAAATTTCAGATTTCTATGGTTATTTTTTACTGAATTACAATGTGAATTTTTCCGTTTTTCTTACGGTTTTTCTCAATTGTTAAGAAAACTACAAGAAAGTCGAAAAATGACCTTCTCCAGAGCAACAACTAGAACCAAAATTTTTTCAGAAAAGGTCACACTTGAAAATCGGAGTAGGAAGGTTAGGTAAGGCTGGTAGAAAGTCGTCTACGGACTGGGGGGAGGGAAACCAATCTTCGCTTTGATCAGAATATAAAATATATGCGCACTTACGAATGCTAAAATATACAATAAAAATGATTGATATTTTTCTCTCGTTTTATTTGATTATTCTAGGTTTTTCATTTGAATATTTTATTATTTAAAATTATTCCAGTATGTGTCCTAGCGTTATTTGATTATATCGTGACTGAAATTATTCCGATTCGTTCTTACTCGATTCTGAATAATATGATGAATAATTTTGCAAATATAATTTTTTTTGTTTTTTATTCACACCAGCATAATATTCCGCTGGTATTATTAAAACTTGGCGATTCATATTGTAACATAGGACATAACATTCTTTTATATACGTACGTTAAATCGTAATAATCTCGATAACCACTACAAGCAGAGTGTACCCGAGGCACCCGACAACACCCGAGCAGCGACCTCTTATAACGGTGAAGTAGACGTACACGAGACCGATAATTATTGTAATTTAAGAGTTTTATAACTCTTAACGCCTACCTATATGGATCCACATAATGTTTCGTAATATTATTTAGGGATTAGAACGAATTATTATTATTAACCGAACGAATATATTATTTTTGTCAGTGAACGACATATTGCTTTCACGTTTTATGTCACTGCATTGGTCAATAAAACCAAAAGAACGATTATACGTCGAGTTTTTATTAGTATTGCATTTATTATATTATTGTCGTACAGCCTGCACTATATAATCCGAATGACTATGTATAGGTATTTTTTTTAAATTATTTTTTTATTACGATTGTATATCCATCGTCGAAAACTACGTCGTACTGCGTATAACAATAACTTATTGAACGCACCGAATGCGCCGCAAATCGAGATTATAGGTTAGGAATAATAGTAAATTATTGTTGTGTAATTAAAAAAATAATACAATCCACGATTTTAATTTTTATTATTATAGGCCCATCATTTAAATAATATGTTAATCGGACCAATTTGTACGAGAAGCAGCAATAGCGTATCTAGGGGACTTTTTGGGGGGGGGGGGAGAGGTGATATGATTATTTTAAATTTGAATTTTTCGTGTAGTTACCGTAACTCAATAAACCGATTATTATATAAAAGACATAGTATCGGTTTATGGACAAATACGATACGGTGCGTCGGCTGACTAAAATTTAATTATGTAGGCCACGATTTAGCCAGTAAAAAAACTTTGGTCCGCACTTGCATACCCTGAAATACCGCAAACGACGCCTCCGAAACCCGAGCTCCACTCGCAGAATATTACAGAACACAACGATTTGATGTCGAAGGGATGAACACAAATCATCAGCCCCGGCGGTATCAACTAGCTTTTTTTTTTATATTCTGATTAGCGTAAATGTACGCTTTTAATTTTTCGTGTATGTAAAGAACTCTTTGTCCAGAAATCATGCTCCAATCAAAAATTTTATGAGTAGGTTTCTTGTAGCGTTTTGTAACTTTTTTATTTTTATTTTATATCTATGTGGATAAAAATGTTGTAATTTATTTTTATCAGCGTATTAAATTCAAATTTATATAAAAATTCGTTATAAACACGAACAATTGTAATTTATGTTGCACTTACAAAAATAATACAATTTTTTTATTTAAATTTATCAAAACTTCGCTCCGAATGATTTTTCGTTTGCAATAATTAATTGTAACTACCCTATACGTACCCCACTTCCCCACCATCAACAGTGGCTAATCATGACCGGCTTTTTTCCTCTTATTATTCGCTATTATAGTTTATTACTCCTTATAAAAAAAATATTATTATTATTATTATTTTATTTTATATGACCGGGTAAAAAAAAAATAATAATAATAATACGCGTACTATTTTTTTAAAATCATATTACATACTTCATTTTCTATATATATTTATGTATTTTTTTTTTTTTGTATTTTAAACCTTTGTAATGTACAATTATGAGATAATGTATTCTAAAAAAAAAAAAACCACGCCCGTAAGCATATAATCAGGGACGAAACTAGCGGAGGGGTGGAAAGGTTGAAAGGACACATTTTCACCATTAAAACTAACCCGAGTCCGACGAAATGGACTTTATTTAACATATAGGTAATGCTAATGCAATCGGCCGAATGGCGGACGTAGATAAAAAATCGAAGGACGAACAAAAGTATTAAAAAAAAAAAAAAAAAATCGAGAATCGGTTTGCGAAAAAAATATAATAATAATGCTTTTAGCGTATACATCCATAATGGATTTTTATACCCTCCAAGAGAAAACCCGAGACTTCACTGCGCCCCTGTAGCAGGGGATTATGATGAAAATCTATTTGTATAGTCTCGTATTTCTATATAAGTACAAAACAAACGTTATTACTATGTGAGTAGCGAACCGACGTGGGCAAAACTCATTAAAATTAATATCGACCTGCGGTGGGCTACCGCCATCCCCCTTACAAAAAAAAAAAAAATAAAAATAAATAACTACTTTATTTACTATGGTTTTATATGTACGATATAGATTATCAGTTCCATTATAATATTAAATTACGAGGGTCATTCGGAAAGTAATACTACTTTGTTATTTAATAAAAAAAAAAAAAATCTAGTTTTTATTTAACCTTTATTTTCCTATTCCTCCTGTACTAGATAAGGAAAAATCCAATACCGAATGAATATTATTACGTTATTTGTTGAGTGTACGATAAACTATATTATATTTATGTACACGTAACTATGGCGATATCTCGTGATGGGTTAGCATTTAATTAAATAATACCCGGGAAAGAATTGATTTCGTTTTTGATCCGCAGGCCATGGGTTGTACCCAGACAGTAACGCAACCGGGATTAAAAGGGAGAGTAAAAAAAAAATAAAAAACGCTACAAGATAATACCTATATAGTTTTTGGCTGGTGCAAGATTTCTTGACGAAAAGTTCTTTACAGACACGAAAAATTAAAAACTTACATCTACGTTCAGAATATCGAAAAGCTAGCTGATACCGCCGGGTTGATGATTTGTGTTCGTCCCTTCGACATCAAATCGTTGCAGCCTGTAATATTCTGCGAGTGGACCTCGGTTTCGGAGGCGTAATTTGCGGTATTTTAGGATGCGCAAATGCGGACCAAAGTTTTTTTATTGGATAAATCGTGGCCACAAACGTAAATTATTAACAAAGAAGACTTTGTCTTGTATATAATAATCGTTTTTTTTTTTTTTGAGTTTAGGTAACTATGCGAAAGTTAATATATTCATGTCATCCATCCCCAGTGGCGGAATTAAGGGGCTGAGAGGGCCTGCCTCCTTACATGGACTCAACGTCTAGGTTAAAAAATTAGTGACGTACAATTTAGAAGTAACAAAATTGAGAAAAAAAAAAATTTTAGATAAAAAACAATTATACTATAATTACGTGGTTCTTTAATAAACGTGTAGTTTTAATACTTTTATGAAAAACTTTGATCCCCTACCAAAAAAAAATCCTAGATTCGCCCCTCCTTCTCCCAAAAGTCCTATAGATACGTCACTGCTGCTATACACGAGTAAATCGGCCCGATAGTGAACATATTGATTAAATGGCGGACATGTAAAAAAAAAAAAAAAATCCGAAATGATGATTGCTCGGGAAACCGTATTCGTTTTGCTAAATTATCAATTGCATTATTTTGTTGTTTTTCTTTAACTACTCGGCAACAATTTACAATTATTCGTAAACCTCCGTTCGCAGCTCTTTATATCGACATTTTTTAATTTACTCGGATACATGTAATATAAAATAATTACACTAGTGGAAAAGGGGGTGTCTGGATCTGAAGTCCACCCCTTGGACCCGCCACCGTGCCACGGCACACCTTGTGCGCTGCACACTTACGGCGGTGGCTTTGCTCTACATAACGAACGTTGGCGTCGGGTGAGCGACGCGACGTCGGCGGTGGGCGAACGAAACTCGCACCCGGCGTGTTTCGACGTCGAAAAACTAATTTCGTGCGCCGATCGATATTCGTCTTATAATTATACAGAGTTCACATCACACTCTACAGGGCGATCGACTAAACGCCAAGACACCGGGGAAAATGTTCACTTTTTACGGATTTTTTTATTTTTTTTTTGATTTTCGACAATTTAAAGGAACATTTAAGCAACGTTTCATTATTTTTTGATCTCCTTAATTTTTAACCGCCCATTTGGCCCGAATAGCAAGTATATATTATTAATTCCATAAATATATCGAATATATTATACGTTTAAATGCGTTTCGGTACCACTTGAGTTTTACGGTTACGTCCCCTTCCCCCTTCAAACAAAATTTAGGGTGGGAAAAAATAACGACTGTATTTAATGTAACATTTTTTTTTAGAAATGCTCATTTCTGAAATTCTCTAGAAAACAAATCTCGAAAAGAGTTAATATTACAACGCGTGTCTTACGGTTATGCTGATCGCCCGTAAAATAATATACACATAAGGTCTAAGTCGTTTATATTATAAAAACTATTACGTTTACGATGCGAGTATAATATTGTATTATTTTATACCAGTGGTGGTTGTAAAAGGGTGGACGACAGATGGATCGCACCTCTCCCCGTTGAACCGTAGCTTTAAAAAATTGAGATTATATATTTTTTTAGTTTCGCCGCAGATTTTAAATAATCATTTTGATAAATCCATCTTAATCTTCGTTGATATAATACAAGAACAATTTCCTGAAATTGTATTTGAAACATATGTTTTGATTCACTATTCAATCAGTATGTCCGTAATCATTTTTTCCGGGTCGAAGAGCAACGTTGAAACTTTCAGTTTTTTCGAAATCCAAAAATTTTGTCGAGACGCATTTTTACTAGTTTAAGTTGTTTTATCACGGACAGTGGTGCAACAACGGCCCCTCCCCGGGTTCGGACCACTCCCTTGGACCGTATATTTATAGCATTTTATATAGTAATTTATAGTACGTATGTACCAGATTTTTCTCTTCAGTTGAATCGCCTATATTTAAAGTATGGACCTCCCTTGAAAAAGTTCTGGTTTTGCCACTAGAGAGTGATGCGAGTATTTTACTATTTTCACCCATGCCTCCCCTTGAACGTTGAGTATAATCACTACTGTTCTATACAGTACCACCTACATAATATTATTATATCATAGACTATAAATCAGTAGTGCAACTAGGATTTTTTTGAGGGGGGGTGTCCGTTCTTCACAACCATTCCCACATTATTTATATGTGAACACACCACTGATGTCCGCACTATCCGGCGTTTGATAGCCTAATAAACGCATATACCGTTTAGTTAGAAATCCCATATAAGTAATTTATGTGTTTGTCAAATGTTGAGGCGTAACTATTTCCGAATATAGGCTTAAAAAAAAAAAATAATAATAATAATTTAATTTCCATAAATACGGTTTGGGAAGGGGAGGCGGGGTTGTCTGGACACCCGAAACACTCACATTGGTTGCGTCACTGCTATATATACAGGTTGGGGGAAAAAAAAAAAAATCAAAAAATATGATAATTTATTTTGTAATTCGTATACGTGCACACATCATTATATTGTTATATACTTGTTGCGTTGAATAAAACTACTTTTTGTCAACGGGAAGGGGGGAGGGTGCTGATTGTTTAACAACTATTATTATTTACATAATTTGTATTTTACATAATAATGTTATCGGTGTAAAAACCGCTATGACGACGGACGCAGTGAATTTTTTTTACACAGATAACTGTAAAATTATCTATATAAGATAACAATAAACAAATTTTATCTAGATAAAAAAAAAAAAAGATAATTGTTTAGCTTATAAGCCATTATTGACTTTTGCAAAATGTAAAACCCGTGAAGTAGACAAACATCATTTATTATTATTTTTTTATATCATAATTTATTTATTTACAGAGCATTGAAAATTAATAATAAACATTACATTATATTGCACCGTAAATCATAGAGCGTACACATATTTATAGTATAGATTTTTTATTATATCATATAATACATATATAAAATATAGATTAATTAATAAATTTCAAATTTGAACAGTAATAGAAAAACGAAAGAAAAAAAAAATCAAGAGAAATAAATTATCTGGTTATCTGTAGTAATCGAATAAAAAGATAAACGTATCTATCTAGATAACGCACCAGGCACTATGGAGGGTTGGTTTAAAACACGATTACGCGCCATAAAATATGGGTAAATTTTTACCCACCTACCTCACATATTATAAAACACGATTTTGCGACCTATTTACCCTACTCAAGTTTCGTAAAAATGAAATGAAATAAAATGTAATCCATCCATCCAAATTTGACATTCATTGATTTAATTTAACTTCATAAAATATTCGTTTAAAGATATTTCATTTTTTTTTTTTTTTTTTTAATTTGTACAAGAAGTTTGTAAAAAAAAATGGGACGTAATCGTGTTGTATATTGTGACGGGTAAAAATATAATAAATTAGTACTAAACTTTTCCCGGGCGCAATGGCGTTGCGTATTTTAATAGTTAAAAGGTAAACCGGGCGCAAACGCGGTGCGCCGAGACGGAGACGGCGGCCCCGCCGACGTTTTCTCGTGAATAATATTGTCAATAAATTATTCTGTAAGGCGGCGGCGGCGGCGGCGGCGGCGGCGGCGGCGGCGCGGCGACAGCGCGGGACAGCGGCGAGGAGAGTTACTACGGTGGCGAGGGGAGTTACGGTTTGTGTCGTCGGCACGACGACGACGACCGCCGTAGAATAATAATAATAATGCGCTGCGACGCGGGCTGGTGGAGCGGCGGAAAAGAAGTGGAAAAAAAAAAAATAAAATAAAATAAACACCCGAGCCGAAACGAACGACAGGAGAGAAATATAAAGAAAAAAAAAAATGTAATAATAAACGCTGACCGTCGCCGCGCCGATCGCTCCGGTCGTCGTCGCCGCCGCGCAACAGTCTTAAGAGATATACGCGATCGCTCGGCCGCCGCCGCCGTAACTCGGAAAACTCGCCGCCACCGACCCCTCCGTCGACGCCGCCACCGACCCCTCCGTCACTGCCGCCGCCGCCAACCGTCGGTCGTTATCCTGAGGAGAGCTATAGAAGAGCGCTGTCGCCGCGACGGAATTTCGCGAATTACCGCACACGCACGCGCGCACGCAATTACGCGTACGCTCTACGGCGTAAATGCCCCACCGCCAACCAGTCGGTGTTACACTTTGCAGCTTTGCTACCGGTCGGTCGCCCGTCCGGTTTACAAACCACTGACCGATAACCGACCACCGACGGCGGCCGTATTGAGATTAGTAGATAAATAATAAAAAAAAAAAAAAAAAAACGATATTGGGAATAAAATTAATTTTCGCGCGAGCGTGTAACGTACGGACAACCGTAACAATATAATAGTATTGTGCGCCGTCTCGTATATACTATAATTATTATTACGGACGTGCGTGTACGTCACACGGCGGCGCAGGAGCACCGAGCGCAACACGCACGCACTCCGCCGCGGCCGAACAGTTAATTTTATTGTTACAAACGGAGCGTCCTGTTCCGCGACGACCGCGACCATCGACGACATCGACGCGTGCGGGCGAGCGGGTAAGAGGGCGGAGCGAGGAAGAGCGAGTGAGAGGTATTGCGCGAGTGAGAGGCATCGAGCGACCGAGCGAGCGAAACGACAGACGGGCGTCAGCGGATGAACGCGCGGGACGTGGTGTTTTTACAATAATAATAATAATAATAATAATAATAATAATATGCGATTGTTATTATGCGCGTATCGCATTGTTGTTTTGTTATCGGAAAACGGTTTTCGACGATATGCGCGGTGAACGGACGACGACGAGTTTTCGCGACGACGGACACGACGACGACGACGTATGACGACGACGACGACGACGACTATTCCGCCGCAGCCGCCGACGCCGACGTCCGTTGTCCGCGGCCAGACGCATTCTCGCCGTTGCTAAGGCCGGTCGGACCGCGAGAACGTCCGCCGCCGCCGCCGCCGTCCGCTTGTTAGTCTGGTCGACACGTCGCTGCGACCACCGTCCGACTAAACCAATTGCTAACCAGACAATATTGTAAATCGTTGTGCCCGGCGCCGATAAATTAAACTCTGATCGGTATCGTGAGTGGACCCGCAAGTCAGTGAGCCCATTTACCGGTTCGATCGCGTACTTCACGATTAAACGGTCAGTAGAATAGAATAAATAAAATAATAAAGAATATAAAAATAATAAAAATTTATCAAACGCTCTAAGCGGTCGTTATATTCCCAAAACAAATGGATTGATAAGAGGACACCATATCTATCGTACCGATATATTCGTATAGGAATTTTGTTAGCCCTATTCGATTTTTCACTTTTAACCGTAGGTAGGTCGGCCGGACCGATGTAAGATCGAATAATTTTTGTAAATTTAGTCCATCCCGATGAACGACACCTAGCCTAGCCGTTCACGGTGAGTTGATCGATCGATCAACTACCTATGTGTTTGTGTCTAATTTGATTTAATATTAGTATAGTTACCTGCCCACTATTGTCTCATGCATTGTTGTCGTTTGCCAGGTTGTGTTTCATTCAATGATTGTCTTCGTTTACCCCATTACCCCATAGACTAAGCTTATCCGCTGTTGTCATTGGAATGATGTCCTATTAGAAACAATTTCATTAAATATTATAACTGTTTGCTTATAGTGGGTAAACATTATGTACCCAGTTAATGATTGACGAATCATTAATGAAATTTGATGATTAATGAAACTTGTATTTGTATTATGTTGTATTTTATTATTGGAATATCAAAAGTGTTCCATATAGTAGAATGATTAATTTTGCAATGTGTTTAACGTTCATTTTTCAATACAAATCATCAGTGTACCTTTCTATTAGTTTTTATTATTATTATTATTATTATTATTATTATTTGAATAACCTAGGAAATTATCCTGTGAAATATATTAAATTTAAGTAACACAGTCCTAGTTTAAATTTACATTGTTATCGGTTGCATAATGTAATTTTGATAAAAAATAATGGATTTAGACAAAATAAACCGTAGCTCATTTGTTATGTAAATATTATCCCAATTACATAACTTAACACTTAACGTAACCTTGTTATCATTTTCGATTTTGTTTTAGTTTTTTTATTACCTAGATGTCAATTAATTATTTTTTTATTTATTTATTTTTTTTTGGTCTAGTGATTAGCTCAGGTTCTACATAATTGACAAAACTACAATTGATATTTAAATTTTATTCAGAATTGGAAATTATTTTTAAAATACAATGGTGTTATTCGAGGATTTGTCACCGTTTTTTGGTTTAATTATTATGTATAGGTACCTATATTTAGAAGCCTTATTACTAAGTCTAATGTATTTTTTGGTTGTTTATTATTTAGTAACACAGAGCCAGTGTTCGCAATTTTCATAGATAGCATTTGTATGTATAATTTAAATCTAAAACAAACTAAACTTCTATTCTGTTGTAAAACCTTGCAATAAATTTAGAGGTACTTATTTTCAGTTAATCATTAATTAAGTAATAATTAAAAATTAATTACTAATTTGTATAACTTCAATTGGGTACCAACCTACATATATTTCATAATTTCTGTCCATTAACATTACAAGGCTATATTTTTTTTTTTTTAATAATACTAGTTGTTTATTAAACCTAAATAATAAATAGTTATCTAACTTTTTTTTTTTTTGTATATGTACCTTATATTATTACATTTTGCTTGATTTGTAGATTATATATAAATTTGTATTAATTAATATTTTATACAGAAAGAATTTAAGGGTAAATCTCTAATGAAAATTGTGTACATCAGATTCAGGAATACCATGATTTTTGTGTTTAAAAAACATTTGTACACTTATTTCCCTCTGGGTAAAATACATAGGTATAATACAAATTTAACGCGCCTATTAATACATATTGAACCTATAGTTGTTTCAGATAAAAATGGATTATAAATCTTGGTTTGCTATATAAATAGTGTTTTTTTATACTGGAACTGAGCTAATCATCTTTTATATTTTATTGCTTTTTAAAATATATAAGTGGATAAGAACCAGTCTAATAAATCATGTCGTAAATTACAATCTTTTCATTTCCCAGTATTCAATTCCTAGCAATTCCTATTGCTTTGTCTTTGATTTTTGTAAAACCAATAAAATCTTTTATCTCATGACTGCTTTGTAGTCAATCACAGTTGCCAGTTGTTATCTTTCATCTATCCTCATCTATTCAAATCGGCAATTAGTCAATAGACTATTATGATAAAATTGTGGGAATTGTACTTAATGATATGATTCCATCAAATGTCATAATATGTAATTGGTATGAGCATTTAAGTATGAAATTAGAATTCAAATTGTTATAGTTATTAAATTCCAATAAAAATACCAAATGTCACATAAAAAATAATAATTTGTATGCACTGTAAATATATCTGAATTGATTGTTATTTATTTTGTTAAGTGGTTACTATTGTATTTTACACCTAACTTTTAATTCTATATTATAATTTTTAGGTTGATGGTGTATCTAATATGAGTTAAATAAAATTACAAAAAAAAGAAGAAAAATGGAAGAAAACAAAAAAAGGACGATAGTGTCATCTGGCAATTCCAACCCATCGTTGACTCCTATTAAAATTCCAAAAACTAAAGGTACATATGAAATTAATATTATTAAGATAAAATTAATTGTAATGGAGTTATTAAACTGTATATTTTAATGAAAACAGAATTTCCGTTCAATATGAAGATTACAATATAAATTAGGTGTATTTTATAAATGTAATAATACATTTTCGATTGAGTTTCCAAGGTTCTCTTGTTCCTACTTCCTCGATGTAAAATATCTAGGTATTATTCTGGACAAAAGACTAACCTGGGGCCCTCATTTAAAAACCACAAGAGAAAAACTAAATAGTCAACTACATCTCCTTTGACCAATCCTCAAGTCAAAGTTGACTATACACACAAAAAATATTGTATACAAATCACTTTTAAGACCCGTGTGGCTCTTGCGCTATTCAGATTTGGGAATGTAACAAACCCACGAAAATACTAATCAATAGTCCTTCGTATCGTCACTTCTGCCCTCTGATACATATCCAATAATATGCTCCATAACGATTTAAAAATCGAAACATACACTAAAACAGATTTCATTCCAAATTATCAATACACCCAAAACCTATAATTTCCGCACTCTCATGCAAATATCTCCCTGGTAATCCAACGCCAATGGTGACTTACTCTAATAAGTATATTAAAATAAAATTCACCTTACTCATATGATTTTAATTAATGAAATGCTTTATCATCACATTTGTCTATCATTTATTGATGATTGTAAATTTTTCTTTAATTAAAAAAAAAAAATAATAATAATAATTATAAATTTGTATTTTTACAGATTCCAATGAAAAAGTAGATACTGATACCGATAGCGATTGGAATATGTCAAAAGTTACTAGAGCAGCCGTCGCAAAAAGTTCCAGTTCCAAAACGGTGATGAAACATGCATTACGCCAGCAGGCTAAACGAAGGCGTAAAAACACTACGATCGCCGCTGGAAATGTAGCTCCTCTCCCAAGAATTATTCTCCCCTCGAACCAGATTAATAGTAATTATAAGTATAAATTACAATAACATGTTTTAGTACTACTTGATTTACTTATGTACTGGTCTTAATTTGTCAGTTTACTATTAATATTATATCACAATAATATTGCATTCAATAAAGTTCATATGAAAAAAAAAAAAAAAAAAAGAACAAAATGGTATTGAATATTTCTTTTTTAGTGATTAATATTATTTAGGTATTTACATCAATACTTCAAAGTCATTTTTATTTATTTAAACAAATTACTAATAAAATTGCATAATGTATTAATTATTGAACTATTAGAATTATTCTAAAATAAATAATTGATTTAATTGTGTTGTGCAGCGGAAGAAACAGATAGCACCAGAGTACCTACAATGTTGGAAGTGTTATCATCTATTCCGGGATTTAGTGTGGTTAAACCGCGCAAGCGTCCTGGTTCTAAACGGTTATCTGCAGCGGCTCAGTTGCAACAAGCTAAGGCTGATGGCTGCGTTGATTTGGAAACACCAGATTCTGTTCTTGCACACATTAATTTGAGATCCCTCTTGAACAAGCAAACATTTGCAATGCTCCCTCGGCTCTATCAACACAAACTTGTCCAATTGTTACCACATGTTGACCGAGAGACTGTAAGTGATGCACAATCTGATTTCAGGTTTGTACATAGTGTATTTATATTTTTATGATTCAATTATAAGTATATACTGTTATTGACAACAATGTTTTAATAACTTAACGCATTTTTAGACCACTACTAAACTCGTCTGTTTTAAATAACGAGTTTTTTGCTCAAGCATGTCTCGAGTGGACACACAGATTAGCGGAAGGTGAATTTACACCTGAAAATCAGCAAAAAATGAGAATGGACATTGATCGTGAAAAAAGCAAACTGGATCCATTTAAAGTAAGCCATCCAATCAAACATTAATATTGACAATTAAATGCAGACATTTTATGAATACAATAAATTAGTTAAAATAATTTATTTTATTTTTAGTTCTTTCAATATCTATAAAGCTATAGGAATAGATCTTTAGCTTCTCAGTATAAATCGAAAATGTTTAAAAAAAAAATGTGTATGCATATGTAGGACTTTTAGTTGATCACTTAAAACAAATACAATATAGGACAATACGGGACAGTTATACTGATAATCAGTGAACAGCAATTTTCGTCAAAAAGACCGATTTCCCGTGGTTCGATTTTTATAATGAAAAAACTTAAAAAAAAAAAGTTTACTTCGCATTGGTCGAACCATATTTTTCGTATTACAATTTTTTTAAAATTTAATTGTTAAACCAATTGAACAAATTGATAAGGTCGAAAAAGTGTTCCGGCCGATGTATAGTAAACTTGTTGACGAATTGTTATATATTATTTTTTTTAAAATCGATTAATTTTAAGTGTACAAAGTAGAACGCTGAATATCCGAACGCCAATCGTCGTGAGGATTATCGTCCAATTATCCGGACGACCAAAATAAATATAATGTCTCGGTTTTTCAATAACGCGTTATCGTATTTCGTCATTCAAAATAATCGTAATTGTAGATTAGATTACCACCTGCACCGGTTTAATACGTTAGTATTGTATATATTCTTTTCACTAAGTCACTGCCGTCTAGCCATTTTTAGATTAGTTTGTCAGTCGAATCGCAGCGGTGTCACTATATATATCGTCTATCAGAAAACGTGCGCAGTACTTACTATGGAATTTTATTTCTTTTCAGTTTTATGACTTAATTGTTTGACTTTTAATGTGTTATTATAATTCAATTATCCGGATATTCGCGTCATCCTTTTGACATTAGTTAGTAAATTAGTGGAAAAGTCGGATCATTAAGGTAATCATTTGACAAATTATTTTCAATATTTACAAAATTTAAGGAAATCTGGAAAAGCCCATTTGCAGGGGCCTTGCAGTGGGTTTTAGTTTTTAATTAATTTAATAGGTAGAATATATCAGTTTTTGGTGAATGGCTCGTATAGTATGCCATCTACTAAAAAAATTCAACGAGTAATATAGGTAGGACATTTAGTTTCAATATCGAGTAGATGGAAATAGACAATAGCGTTTGTCAGGCTTACGGATAATACCTGTCCCGTGTATTGTCGTATTATAGTATTTGCTAAAAATCTGTTAAATATGCAAGTAATTTTCAAAATACAAATACAATCGAGTTTTCATTAAGTACTGTTGGTTACCTAAAACATTTTATTTTGTTAAAAACTAGAAATTTTAATTTATACCATATCGGAATATAACTATGATTATTAGGAATGGGGTATTTGCATCACTTTGAATTGTATAGATATAGTGAAATACCAGTATGTGCCAAATAATATTTTATTTTATGCACTATGTAGGGATTTTAATGATTTTAATTTAAAAAAGTATATTTTCGTATTTATTATACCCGTCTGATTAATATAATTAATTTTAAATTTCAGTTGAAGCATTTTGAACCTATCTGGGGCGACACTAAACCATCATATTTGAGTGCGTCTGCTCCGTCTACTTCGAAATGGAGTTATCCAAAACATAAAAAAACCGAAACTATCACTTCTGCTGTAACTACACCACCGGTTTCTACAGCTAAGAAAACAAGTGCGGCAACAACATGTTCATCATCTAGTAGTAATAAAACCGTTAAAAGTAATAGTAAAAATACTAAAACGGAAACCAAAGTTGTACCCAAAGTTGTACCCAAAGTTGCACCAAAAGTTTCACCAAAAGTTGCATCAAAAGCTGCATCGAAAGCTGCATCAAAAGTTGTACCCAAAGTTGCCGAAGCCAAAGTTGTTAAAACCAAAGTTGTTAAAACTAAAGTCGTTGAAACTAAAGTCGTTGAAACTAAAGTCGTTGAAACTAAAGTCGTTGAAACTAAAGACATTCAAATTGAAGATATCCAATTACAACTACCTTGGGATTCTATTGATCCCACAATAGATTCTACATCGAACCCAATTATAAAGGATGTGATTTTACCGGCAGTATGTAATTTTATATCGTATTTATTTTGAAAGCCAATACCCTGCCAGTAACTGTTGCTTATGTTATTATTATAAAATAATAATTTAATAACTTAATTTTCAGACCGTATAATCATACCTATTCCAGATAAATTGTTTTAAAATAAACTATATTCACTGATATAGAATTTTAAAACATAACGTTTTATTTACATTTATTATATTGATTATTTTTATTTGTATTATTTAATTTATCTAAATTCCAGTCCATCAAAACAAAACGCATGCATTTTCCATTTTTCCCAAATATGGTGATAATTGGTAGTATTTTTAACCAACACTAATAGGCTAAATTTATTAATTTATTGAACCATAATTTAGTTCTCCCCTTAAAAATGGGTCTGTATTTTTAGAGTGTAAAATCACTGTGGACTAATTTCCATTTTTGTTATCGAAATGGGTTGTTTGTTGTTTGTGCCTAATCATTAGTTCTGCAAAGCTTCATATTATACATTTTATTTATTAAAATTGTATACCTAATTACAATGTATTTTAAACATTTTAAAATATCTTTAAATGTACTCCTAGACAGAGTTATTCATATTCAGCCTTCAGACACAAAAAATATTATTGGTTTTATATGGATTTATATATTCTACTCGTGGCTTATTTTATTAAATATAAACAAAACTGTCGCTCTTATGCAAAAAGACCATTGTCAAAAGTGAACAAATAATATGATATGGTCAAGATCTAGATTTCCTTTAAGTGTTAAAAAAATAAGTGCTAAAAATTTAAAATATAGAATGAGTGTATGGGTTGTAATTTTACCAAGCGTTTAATCTTTAAAAAAAATGTTTCCTTATTTTTATTAAACATATAGTTGGTTAAAATAATTTACTTTTTATAAAATTGAATAAGTTTGCGAGTTTTTGGACTAGTGTGAATATCAAATTGTAGTTTACCAGTATTGTTAAAATTTCAATTAGAAAATGTTTGTATGGACAACAGTGTCCATTATATGCTTTTATAGGTGTCTCATAGATCATAATGTATACAAATATACATTTTTAATTTATTATAAAACTGTTAATAATCCGTTTTTACAGGTTAATGATATTGATATTGACGTCTTACCACCCGAGTGTGAAATAATTAATGAAGAGGAAAAAATTGATGATGTTAATTTGGATGATACCTCTTCAGTAATTAAAACCTGGTCATCACTGATCAATGACGATTTGGAAACATTAATACCAGAATTTGATTGTGTTTCTACTACAAAGGAAAAAGAATTAAGTGAAAGTGAAGTGAAATTAGAATTAGAAGGTACTAATTAACTATTTATAAATATATCAACTGTTATTTATAAACAAATCTTTTTTCAGTCACTCTAACTCCAAATATGGACAATGTAAATTCAACAACCAATCAAATCTCTTCTATCAATACCACTAATAATATCATGAACACGAACATTGTACAAAATCTTCCAATAAACGATTCTTCTCCAGTGGTCCAAATACCCAAAGTTATTCAGCCTCTTGTCATTACTTCTTCTAATAGTTCACCATTGCCCAGTACAAAATCGTTATCTATATCTCCATTTCTTCATTCATCTTTAGACTATAGTATCCCAAATGATTTTTCATTCATCAACACAATTTCTCATATATCTTCGGCCCCTTCTGATCGTCCAGTTAATCATACGTATGTGTCATCAATTAAGTCACAAGTAAGCATTAAATAATATTAATTCATCGTTATTTTAGTGAGCTATAACAGACATATTGTACTAAACATGATTGTATTATTTATAATTTAAGGTTAGCTCGAGTAGTTGTGTCACAAGTAGAATTAGTAGTAGAGCAACACTGAAGCAACCACCAGGTGCTATTAATTTAGAAAGAAGTTACCAAATATGTCAAGCTGTTATACAAAATAGTCCTAATCGTAATCAACTGAGATGTCAACTAAAACCACTTCCATCGGTGTTGATGAGAAAAAATTCTATGTATGTATTTAAAGTATTTAGTGATTTTTTTTTTTGTATATAGAGTTTGTATTTAACATTTTTATTTTAGTCTACGAAATGGACCCGCAAAGCCCATAAGAAACATCAATTTAAATAATAGTGCCCAACCAATGGTCGTTAGACATTTGTTCACATCTTCCCGTGGCATTCCAGTAACTATGTCTGTAGTACCTCCATTTTCGCCCGATGTAAGTTACAACATTAAAATATTAGATATATGGACAACAGTACAAATATGAAACGTTTTTCTTTATCAACTTATAGTCATTATAATATTAATTTAATTTAATTTTTATTAAGTAAAGTTTGTTTTTAATCAAAAGTAAAATAATGTTAAAATATCTATTGGACAAACTATGGTTCTAATCTTATTATTAACAGCAACAGCCATGTATAAATAATAAATATTGACATAAATCAAATGTTTATAATTAATTAATAATTTTTTTCTATAATTTATAGCAACAGCAACTTACTGAAAAACAAATGGGGCAATATCTATTGGTCCAGAGATCCGGTGGGATAACAGGTATAAGACGTTCATCTAGTGCTCCTCCTACTAATAACAAAATATCACCAATTATAAACGGCGGACGACCAGCAAGCGTAGGCATACAAGTCTCTACATATCCACAGTCACAGCCAACGAATGATTGTTCTTGTAGTCTTAACGCGATGGTAGTATGTAAGAAATGTGGGGCATTTTGTCACGATGACTGTATTGGCCCTTCCAAACTTTGCGTTACATGCCTTATCCGATAATATTTTTCTTAACAAAGTTATAGAATATTATTCAAACATTAATTTGAGTTAAAATGTCTTACATATATTTAACCTATATGTTAACAAAAACATAAGCAACTGTATTAAAATTTACCTAAACCTATCGTGTTATAGAAACATAAGTAACTGTATTAAAATTTACCTAAACCTATTGTGTTAGTAGAAACATAAGAAATTGTATTAAAATTTACCTAAACCTATCGTGTTAATAGTAACTTAAGTAACTGTATTAAAATTTACCTAAACTTAACATGTTAATAGAAACATAAGTAACTATTAAAATTTACCTAAAAATCTGTCACAAGGAGAAAATAATAATGTTGAGTACTGTATATACTCAACATGTAATTTGTAAAAAATGTGTTATTTATTTTTTATTTCTAAAATATAATTAAAGTTATAATTATCATAATGAAATCATATAAAATCAAATAATTTCTCATTAATAATTTATTATCTTGTAGAGTTTTTGTTTTTATAATATAATTAAGATTTTGTCCTGTGGTAATTTATGTAATATGAATATAATGATAATAATTTAATTAAATGTAGACATTTATTAGAAGTATACACAATACATAATTTAATTCATTTTTTATTAAAGCATTAAATGTCTCATTCAATTTTGTAAATACAAATTACCTTACATAATAATACTAAAACATTCAATTATAATTCAATTATAATATCTTTGTAATGTTTAGCCTTTGACTAAATATTATATATATATATATATATATATATATATTCAATTTAATAATAACTCCTATATATCACCTATATACTATTTATATTAATCAGTGATTAATTTGCATTTAAATATTAGTATGATCATTTATTTATAAAAAAAAACATAGTCTTGTTATACATGAATCGCTAAAATTATTGTGGCAAATACAACAATATTTGTTTGTTTGGTGTTTTCTCATATTTTCCATAAAAAATTAATATACATTTTTTTTTTTAAATTTAAGTTACACAATTTCAATTGTAAAAATGAATAATTTAAGATGCTCAATGCAAATATTGTACAGCGTATAAGACCAAATGTTTCTAAATTTTGATCTAATTATATAGCACTTGGAAATATTTTTCTTTAATGCTCAAATTTAAACATTTCAATGATATATGGCATATTTTTCATGTTGACAAAAAAATAGTTATAACAATTTGCCTACATCCTCAATCTAAACTATACATTTAATGGTTAATATTATTTTATTTTACTTATATAAGATCACTGTGTTTGTATCCATATGAATACTAAATTGGGATATTGTTTGTTACTTACTACCTATATTCATATATATATATATATAAAAAATTAATTAAAATTTATATTACTTGTAATTGTCTCTAAAGTCATAATTTTAAGTAATTATAACTATTTGTCTTCTATTATACCAACAGTAGTGAATGAATTTGTTATATTTAAAAAAATGCACTCTCTATTATCTTTATAAATAAAACAATCTGGTATTATCTGTTGACATTTTGATAATGAGTTTTTCACAAACTCTCTTGGTGATGGAATTTTATGATCTTACTATGTTCTGTTAAATGTAAATTTTAATAATACAAATTGTATCTTGTTCATAAGAAAATCATGTCTTTAAAAAATAGTTTCTTATATTAAATTTATTATATTCACTTGACACAATTATCAAAATTAATATTCATTTATGTATCCCTTATAAGATTAGAAATGCTTTGTATTAGAAAACAAAAATCCAAATTTTTTTTATGTTGATATTACTTATGATAAATACTTAAGATATACTTAAAATTTTGTTAAGTTTGTGTTTTTATTTTAATCATTATTTTTTTTTTTTATATAAATGTTTTTTTTTTTTTAAATTTAAATTTCATTACTTGATGTATCCTATATTTAAAAAGTCTAATAAACAATTATTTAAATACTTAAATAAAATTAGTGACTTTGTTTATCTTTTTTAAAATTATTTTTCTCTTATTTTTTTTTTTATGTTCAATAGAAATATTATTTGTTTATTATTTTTATGGTTCATTTAATATAAATAAGATACCTATTTAATGTTATAAAATGAAATATATATATGTTCTTTTTTTTTCAATTTTTTTTGTCTTTATTTAGTTTTTTAGTCATACCTACTAGTTACTAAAAAATTAAGCATATATAAAATACGTTTTTAAAGTAAACTATGTAAATAGATAATATACTGATTCTCTTTATTCTACTATTATTATATTGTTAACAAAGATCATTAAATATAGACACAATACCTATATCATTGTTGAGTGAATCAAAGTTCAAAAGAAATTTTAAATTCACAGGTTAAATGTTCATATATTTTTAGATAATAAATATCGAATACCATTTAAACCATTATGGTTTCGCAATAGTCATTGAAATAAAAAAAAATTAATATTTCATATAGCGAAATTTGTACCCGAAGTAATAGGTATCTACTTACATAATTTTTTTTGTAAAATTAATCGCACAGCTTCATCTAAAAATTAATTAATAATCATTCACCCATCTTAGCCCAGATGATCAAAATATATTTATTATAGGTCCAATATTATTAATTTTGTTGCTTAAATATTATTACACGATAATATACAATTTTTAACTGTTATAAGAAATGTTTAACAAAAAAATGTGTTATCACATTGTTATTTGATCAAATACCTATATGATTTTATAATTATTATTAACTAATATGTACATTATTATTTATTACCGCTATTGCAGTATAACATGTAAAGATAAATTAAAAACAGAAAAGATTTTGATCGCATTTTGTCAAAATCTGATCAACAAAGGGCCTATTAAAGAGGTTGAAAACCCGACTTAAATTTAAATGTTATACTTTGTATATTACGGAGGAACACTGGACTATATGAACAAAAAAAAATCAGTTGTTTTAAAAAATGATGAGGGCAATATTTAAATATATTCCAATGCGTTATTGTAGACAATTAGTTCAGTGAGTTATTTTTGAACGCAAATACTAAATAGTTCACAGCCTTGGTTGTTAAGGCCCCGTCTAGACTATTCGACCAAGGCAACCGAAGGCACATGTGAGCATCTGTATTCGGTGATGTTCGAAGTGTGGACAGAGCAACCGAACGAATGCCAACGGCTTCGATGCCTTCGATCGACTTCGTTTGGGGAGCGGTACGTCAAAAGAAATTCGTTATCAGTTTGGACACGATTTGTTGATATTCGGTCCGAACGGTATTGTTTTTTCTGTATTGAGCACATTATAATAATTTCAATAATATTTTATTGAATTATAATTTTATATAAATTTAAATAATTCATATATTTGAAATGGATAAACACTATATGCCTTCTAATAACAAGTTTATATCAACCCATTTTGAGTACAAGTTAAACAAAATATTAAAAAAAAAAAAAAACCAATATACGGAGTAAAACAAGTGAATTATCAAGTTGTTGGTACACGCGAAAAAAAAAAAAAAAAAAAAAAAAAAAAACGAAAAGTTTATTGACTAAATTCAGACGAGAACGGCAGAGACGTCTGGACGCGGTTTTATACGAACGTATGTGTAGGAGCGCACGCGCATTATGCGGCCGTGGACCCGCACAGCGGACGGCAGGTAATGCGGGCGAGAAAAACGTTCGCGTCGTGTCGCGTACGTCCTACACCGTAATACCGTGTCTATACAATATACACCGTAATAACCGTGTCTATACAATATACACCGTAATAACCGTGTCTATACAATGTATAATTACGTCGTAATTGCGTAGTCGGTTGCCGTCGAAGGTGTTTTCAGGCGCGTGTCGACAGGTATATGCGTTGGCAGGTACGAATTTTCGCGTCCAATATCGCAATCCGCGTTACCTGTGATACCAGGAGCCCATGAGCGCGTAGGTGTCGATTTCGCTGTTCCGACTTGATTCACCGGCACTGCCGTACATCGAAGACGATACACACCTCGCGTGTGGCCCTGGTACTACGGTGTACACGGTTTGCCCACGCGGTGTCTGGTGGGAATAAAAAAACCGTGCCGAAAAGGTGCGAGAAAAAAGAAACAATTACATCTGAATTATTAAAAAAAAATCCGCGGAAACACATCATTGATGTGTTTTCTAAATCAAAGGTCATTACTTTCGTTAAATGCCCGGGGAGGAGGGGGGAATATTAACAGGGAAAATAATCAATGGCGGAGTGAACCCGGCCGCCATCATAAGAATGCATTTATCAATTAATATCGTCCATATAATTACACTAATATTAATTCGATTGACTATTACAGCTAAATACCTAGGTGGTATATATGTGTAGTGAATTTAATAGAGGTCCCCATAATAATACACGTATCGCATTTTGCCGAGCAAAGTTAGCTTGATGCTTTATTCTCATTAATAATTATGAAATTAATATTTCGTACAATTAAAAATGTTATTAAATTGTTATCCGTAATAAAGTGTTATCCGCCGAGTATCTAATTTCTATTGTGTTCCAAGGTTTGCATTAAGACAATTTTAGAACTGCACGAGTAGGTGCACGTCAACTTAGTTTGTGTACACATTTTGGCGTGATAGAATGCCAAAACCCCCTCTCCCCGAATACACCCTTTTCAAATTTAACAACATGTGTAATCAAAATAAATATACCTAGTCAATTAAACCTTGCACTACAAGATGTGTTAGCTCTGGATAAAAAATATTCCATTAAGTATATTATGTACTTTTTTTATATTTCAAAAGAAAATTCTAAAAAATGTTAAAATCAAAATATATTTCAACTAGATAACTAATATTAATGAAAAAAACCAATATAACCAAACACGTTTACTAATATCAAATATTTTACGATTTATTAGTTAGATGTTAAAAATAAAACAATAATACTATTAAATTAAACTACCTATGCTTAAAATGACAATTTTATTATTTTATTTTTAACACCATGACGATCATCATTTTGAGCCTATATCATAGTAGGTATGTTTATTATCTGCTCCCTTAAATAGTCTACACAAACAGTTTCGTTGCTTTTTTCTCTTATCAGGTCTATGTTTTTTTTTTTTTTTTTTGGAAAACCAAATACGTGTCGTTTCGTTTGGTTTCTAATTGTATATTTATGATTTATAACTTTAATACATATTGTTTTGGTATAGTATATTAGTAATTTTTTGCAGTGATAAAGCAGTAGGCACTGCATGGTTTAGAAATGCACCTTTTACTTTAGAACTGTACAATTCGTGTTGTACTACACACTAGCGCAAAAACTGTTGTGTTTCAAATGTACAGATCATTTTTACCGGAAACCGGCAGGGCCCGTTCAAACAGGATCGTTTGGCAGCAGTAATGAACGTGAGATAAAAATTCGGGGGGGGGGAAGGGGAGTGTGAAAAAAAAATAAAAAATGGAAGATATACAAAAATATCATATTTTACTGCTTTTTTTGGTACACGTATACGTATACATATTTATTAATCTATTTTATTTGTAAATCTCATGGGAAACATTGAAATAATTATTTGTAGATAATTTATTTTAAAAATTGTTCATAATATTTCAGGCGCGGGGGGGGGGTTGTCTCTGTTTGGTAGTCGCTTGCACACCGTCACCTTGAGTACTCTTATGATGTAATAACAAAAAAAAAAAATAGTTATCGTTATAGTCGTGTCCATAGTCCAGTGTTATGATCCCAGCCAGATAGTATTAGGCCACAACGATTATTACTAGTATTTTATAATACAGTTTTTTTTTCCTATAGTAATCATAGTGTTGTGTAATAATTATTGAAGATTCATTTCTGGTCAATTATACGGTTGTGTTAAAATAATATATAGTATTATATAACAATGTGTTGCGATTATTCCGGGACGTTATTATCGACCCGATATAACTTTTAAAACTTTTTAAAAAAAAAAGTATAGTCAACGGGACGACCGGGTTTCTTTACGCGACGATGATTTTAAGTCGATAAAAATAAAAAATAGCCGGTAGTGTAGGCAGAACATTTATGAAAGCTGATAAATCGTTGCAGTCCAATATCCAACAATTCAGAGCGGAGCTCGGACAAAGCTGGTAAGGTTTATAAGTATATTAGTTAGAAAGTTGTAGTTATAAGTTGTATGTAAGTTTGTAAGTTTATAAGACATGTTTTGTTCCCTTGTGAACAAGGTAACCATGCAATTTCTAATAATAAAATCGGTATACGGTTTATTTGTCATCAGTTTATTCATTTTCATTTTTAGAAAAACTCTTGGTAATCCACAGAAAATGTTTTTAAATAAAATACCACCGGTCGAAAAAGTAGCATTTTTTAAGGTATAGTGTGAACGATTAGAGGACTATTCGGAACATTTTTACTAACCGAAAAATTATTTTCTGGGAGGGAAAAATACCAACAAAAAAAAAAAAAGATTTATGGGATCGAGTGGTCTAATTAGGGATGTTCTACGGGGGCTGGTACTATTTTATAATTTAATTCATAGCTAAATCAAATTAAAATTTGTTTGGCAGGTAACATAAGCGTCAACAGGCAACAATTACTATTTTCATAATAATCATTTAATACTTTTATCATCAACCTAATTATTGCTATCGTATCTCAAATTTATTATCATATATTTATTTGATAAAATATTTTGTATGTGGAATTTTCATGTCGTATATTTTTTTGGCGGTAATTACGAACTTTATCACGGGTCCGTGGTACTAAACGATAAATTTTAAATTTGATAAAGCCGTTTGAAACAACGAAATTACATTATATTATATAATTCAGTGCCGTAATTACCTTTCGCGGCGCTCGTGTCGAATTTTACAATTTAAATAAAATTATGGAAAATGAAATCAATTATAAATTTATACTATAATTTAACCAACTTAAATTCGCCCATCTAAATTTGCTGCGCCCATGGAAGCCGACCTCCAAAAAAGTTTTTTTTATTAAAAAGTTTTATTCATTAATACCAGGGTGGAAAATCTTGTTATCCTTTTTGTTTTCGATTTCGTTTATTCAAGTGTAAAATATTGTAATTGTTTATTGTTATCATTTTTAAAGATGATATTAAAAAGAAAACAATACAGCAAAATGTTTACAGCTTACTAGTCAAAATTTTTATGTTACTCCTAGGAACATTTATACTAATAATTAAACCTTGAAATAACTCTGTAGTTTTCATTTTCGAGTTTTGACAATATAAATAATATATATTAATAATACTGATAAAATACAAATGCAAATTAACTGGTTATACCTAACTTCTTTAAGTCTTATAAGTTATATAATATAAAAAGAAAATAATACACTAAATATGACTATTTCCCCGGGTAATTAAAATGTCTTACAGTGGTGGATATTGGGGGGACTTTGGGGGCTTTAGCCTTCCCAGAACGTTATCAAGCCCCCCTGGAATATTTTAATATCTCTACTACACTTATTATATACAATTGTAGAAAATAATCAAACTTTTTTAAACAAATTTTTTAATAATTTTTTCATTATGTCAAGCCACCCACAGATGTGACCAAATATCCGCCTATAATGTCGTGTAAAACCAAAGGACTCATATTGGTTTTAAAGTCGGTAGAAATAAGTTTTACTTAATATTAAATTTCGTTTGATAACGTTATTCAACAACGTATTCCGTTCCTGGTTAAAACGCATATTGACGAAAACACTTGTGTACATTTTGAGGGACTTTCGACTCCTTTGCTCTTATCGTCCCTATCATGATTCGAGCCTAAAAATGTACGCCATTGTAAGGGGCGGAATTAAATTATTTTGAATTATATTGTAATACTTTTATTATGTATTAATATGAGCAATGGTTTTTAACGTGAAAACCGTTTGCTGTAGAATTCACGCAATTGACCTCAAAGGACTTTTGAACTGTGTAAAACAGGCGGGGAACGCGTTAGGTTAGGTAGGTATACGTGCCGAGTTCTACGCGTTTGTAATATCGTTATTACGGAAATAAACTTTTCGTTGGTGTACAGTGTACACGCCGTGTTTGTAAAAAAAAAAAAAAAAAAATAATTATATATACTAGCCAGATAATTTTTCAGAGGGAAAAAATCGATCAAAGGTGGTTATTATCTCGCGGATCTCCCCTTCTAAATACGTCACTGGTGCCGCGGAATACATAGCCGGTATAATATTTTATAGCGCGAGCTTAGACTTCTAAAATTTGTAACGTGGATTACGGATGGACAAGATAATATATTACTCAGATCGCGGACGTGGCAGGAAGTGGGTTTATGTACCCGCACAGATAACGTATAATAAAAAAAAATGTAACTATATTAATATGGACTAACAATATTATTATGGCCGTCGTAGAATACATTGTCCGGGCCGCAATTACTGTTTAAAATATAATAACAATTTACGCGCCAGTAATTATTATGCCGTCAATATCGTATCGTTATGAAACGTATCGTTCCAGTATGTAATATAACCACCAAACAGTGTTTTAATATCGATTTTTTAGTATACGAGGTGACCGCGAGACGGCAGTACGCGCCGTTAAAAAAAAAAACCTGCAACACAAAGGCACACTTTTACCACAACGGACTAGTGAATCTGTAGCGACCGCACCGTTCATTTTTCTCTTCTTTTTTTTTTTCTAGCTTTTCCGACTTTTTTTGCCTGCCGGGCAACCTCCCCGGTCATTAGATTCATTTGTACTTATTATTATATTGTCACTTATCGAACATACAAACTTGTATAGATTGTAGACTTACTTAATAAATAAATATAAAAAAAAAGCTTTTTTTGCCGAACAATTACTACCGACAATAACTGCCTACTACAGAACAACATAATAATTTATAGATTATATAACACTACAGGTATTACGATGTACTATTTATATTTATTTTTTATTATATGCTTAATTCATATATTTCTATTAAATTTGTATTTGTTATTCATCGGCATTATTCTTTAATACAATTTTCGGTGTTTTATATAATATATAATTATAGGGTTCTTAGTACACAGTTGAAATTATACGTGACAAAATATTAATTCTGTATTTACATTTTTTTTTTTTTTTTTTTTATCTTTTCTGCCTTTATTATAGGTTACTTTTTTATTTTATCTATCTAAGTTTTGAATTAAATTCACAGTACCATATTAATGAACGAAAATATTGCGAACAATATACGTGACAAAAAATCGAGTCGATGTTTTGTATATTTTATTTTTTCGGTCTGAATATTTTTTATTTTTTTTTACCACAACCGGCCACTCAAATTGCTACTATCTACCACGGTCGGATGTTGATATTATTGTAATATTTTTCAACGGATTGAATTTATCGGCAAGTATGTATACAATTTTAATCGAACGCGGATGCATAATACGAGTTATTATTAAATCCGAACTGATATAATAATATAATCGATAGATCGACAGCATGAAAACTCGCGAATTCTGCATTTTTTCCGTTTTCGGCGCTTACCCGTTTATCTTTATATATATATATATTTCATTATTAGCTCTTAGAATCACAATTTAATAATTAATATTTGTATTATGATTTAATTTTTGTGTTAAAGAGGGCCACTAAGTTTCATGCTGTACCATTGTATTTGTCGAGTGTCTATTATTTTTATTTACTCTAATTTATTTATTTAAATATTGTTTATTAATTTTGTACATTTTTTTTTGCTGGTCATTTTCCAAAGACAAAACAATCCGAAACCGACAGTAAGTTTTACCGAAACGTCACTCAGTTCATGTTCGCGGTGTGTACCCCCCTTCCCCCAGAAAGCAAACGGAAAACCCGACAATTTCAGCAGCCACTGGTGCCGCGAGACCGGGACGACGGACCATCCGTCCATCATACGACACCGAAATTCGCCGATGCCGTCTGCGTGGCAGATCATCCTCGCTTCCCAGCAGTATCCCTTGTTGTGGAAGGCCTGTGTCGACGTCCAAATGCAGCTACCGTTAAGCGCGCAGCCGTTTGACCTGAGGGTGTCCAAGGCGATCGCGCATCATGCCGCCGAGGTTGTCCGGGCGCGGAAGAGTAGATGCGGTTGTGACGTGTCCGGATATCCCGGGCCGGTAACAAAGCAGTGGTCGTTCAACACCGTTATCGATTGTAGCATATGTCCGTTCTGTTACCAGGTGTTTAGAGAAGAATTCGCATTCAACATTCACGTGTTGGGTTATTATTACGTTTGAACGAAACTATGGGAGACGAACCGACGAGGACGAAAAAAAAAAAAAAAAAAAAAAACTTTACAATTGCACATTATCTTAGTCGTTGCTAAAATAAATGGTCAGGCATTCCGCGTATTCAATAAATACAGATACATTTTAGAAATACAAATAGTTTAAAATTGTACAATATTTAAATTTAATTTCGTTTTATCTGATTAACCAAGTAAATGTGTAATTCGGCTTTGGTCACGTACTAAACCAACATGAATATAATAGCGGGTAATTTGAGTAATTTTTGTAAAATTTGTATTGAAAAATATTACTTATGGAGGACGGGTATTTTGAATTATTTTAGATAAATTTGTATTGGCAAATGATAATATTTATTATACTATTATAGGCGCACGCACCTTAATGTAACATACCTATGTGTGTTATATTTTATATTTTTTTTTAATAATAAACATCTACGATAATATTACTGTATTTAAAACATTTTTTTTTTTGTCCATAATTATTTGTGAGTTGTCCTTCAAAAAAGTAGTTATCAAAAACTACTACCAACCTAAACTTATTTATTGCCTATATTCCAGATATCCCTTTAATCGGTGTACACGCGCATTTGATCAAGTATCGTTAACACACCAACCAATTGGACCGATATCAAATCGTAGAACCAATATTATCAAACGTGATTCGTTAATATTATTTAATGTACACTTATCTTATACACTTTTGTATGTTTATGCGTTTCGTGTGTTGGTCATTAGTCCGTGGTATAGTTATAAATTACCAACAACGAATTTTATACAACCAAACACAACTAAATCCTAAGATACCGATCGTGTAAGTATCCAACTTTGCGTATTAAAACTGTAAAGCGATTACCCACGCAGTCTCCTGACATATAATATTCTCGATTGAACAAGCAAACAAAAAAAATCGGCAAGTATTGTACGTTTGTAACTACGTTTTTCTTTTTTCTGTCTAAAGCAAATATATATCAATTTTTCGATTTGTTTAAAATGCATGGAAAATATTTATTGTCTAAATGATCACCTGTAGAACATTAAATCGAATAAAGATTTATTTCCAAATTTTTTTTTCTTTGTTGAGCCAGGTAAATATATATACATTTTTTTCTAACTTATTGATGACCACTATTAAATAATTATTTACATTATTATTATCGTTCTTGAAACTGATTTCAAACAAAAATAAGACCTACTAACTGTAGTCATCCCCAGGACTGTAACTATGTACAATATTAGCAACACATTCATTGCAATATTATTTTCAGTTTTAAGAAATTTAAAGTTAAGCAGCTTTATATTCTCGGTTAAATTAAATTCATTCACAAGTCAATGTGTAATATAATTCATAAATTCCTTCATTTTTAAGGATAAGCGGATAACATAAAAATATTGGTAAATATAATATACTAAGGTGTACATAACATACCACATATTATGTTTCTATAGTTTTGTTGTTATAGTTTACTTTATAAAATGTTATATTTATAAAATGAACCTGCCTTAAACCTTTATATTTTTTATAGACAATTATTATAAATATAATGAATTTTTGTTTACTACTACATTATTAACTCTCAGTTGATTCTAAATAATATTTATAGAGATACAATTTGACAAATTCCTTAGAGATAATTAGTTAAAATGTAGAATAGAAATTTTTCCTGAGGATTTGAGGACTAGCTGATAACATCAAAACATCGGTAAATATATATTACTAAAGTGTACCTACCACCTTTTATGTTTATGTAGTTTTGTAAATATAGTTTCTTTTAATGTTTTATTTTTTAAAAAAAACCTACCTCCAATCTTAAAGGATATATTTTTTTTAGATAATTAAAATATATATATATATTAACATATATATAATGTGTTTACTAGTGTTTTGGCATTATTTTATATTAATGAATTTTTTGCTTAGTACTACTATATTATCTCCCAGTTGACTGTAAATAGTATTGTTAAAATATATTAATTGACACCTTTCAAAATATGTATTCTAATGAATCTACTAGTCAATAAGTAGAATAGAAATAAATTAATAAAGTTCACATATTATATAGTAAGGTGTCCATTCTTATATTATTTTATACTATATTTGGTACAAAATATTTAATCAGTTAAATTATTTTTTAGGTTTTTCAACTGTTGGAGTTTTGGACTGTTTCATGTTGTGTGTTACAAATCAGTGAAAAATTGGATCAAAGATTAATACATTATATTCAAGGTACATTACTTATTTAATAACACTATAGATTTAAATAACATAATAACATATTAATCTTATTGAAATCGCGTTGTTTTAACAGAAACCATAAGTAATAACATGGATGATGTTTGGACTTAGATGGACATATTGAAACATATTTAACTAATACTGGATCATTTCTACAATATTATTTACAAGTAAAAATAATATTGCTTTTGATGGTTGCTTTGTAATTCGCATTGAAAAATATTTTACAATTACATTTACCGTGGGCTTGAAATGGTGCTTAATATAATTTTTTTTTTTTTTTATTTTGTATTGATACCATAATATACTTCCGCATTCGCGTTGGGGGCGCCATTACTGATGGCCATTGTGGATATTCCCTGTTATCTGAGAGACACCTTCGTCCATGAAAGCAATGTTAGGTTTAGTATCTCGAGTAGTTTGCGCGTCTGTCGTGGCCAATCGTAAACGACCACCTATGCGTTGCGACGCGGTCACTGATACCGAGATCGATAGCGGGATGCATTCATAAAACACCCCCGCCGACTACTAAGAGCACAATCCACAGGATCATTTTACAACGCGTCACTGAAATAATTTTTGTGTGCACGTGAATACCAACAGGTACCGTTTGTGACGTGTATTGTTTTTTATTTGTCGACAGAGATTTATCATCGGTAAGTTATATTTATTCGGTTGCGTAGCTAATAAAAAACGCTAGGTCAAACGCCGTCTCGACCGGGCGGTTGGCTGTATGCGTTATCGTAATGGGCGCTTTAAAAAAAAAAAAAAAAACAAAGAGTTTGAATATTTCTAATATTATCGGGTGGGAAAAAAAACCCACACGACCCACAAATGAAAACTTTCGTACTCCCTCCCGATTAATAATATAATTTATTACACAATGTTCAGTTCAGTAGTCACGTGGAGTTATACTCGCCATACCTCAATGTGTCCTCAATGTATTTTGGAATATAATTTCTCTATAAATTTTCATTCGGTAGGCAAGAACACAATTTATTCTCCGATACTGTTTAGGTTTATTTGATCAAAATATTCGAGTGAAATCAATAGAGTAACACAGACATTTTTTTATGAGGTTGGTGGAGGGGTAAGAATTTTGTTTATCATTTCGATTTCCGTTCGAATGCAGATCACTCCATTGCTGGGCAAGCGTAAAAGTTGTGGGGAGAACATTGTACTGTTCAGATTTGTCAGTGGGCCTTGAAAATCCTCCTCCCGCCGCTTTTCAGTTTTCTCCTATGAGTGAAATGTTTGTGCATATACTGAATTATACCTACTTTACAATAATAGATTGACTCTATTGACCCATCATAATATACATTTCAGTTATTAGAAATTTAATGTTAAACTGTTTTTTGTTCTAGTTTAAATTGTTTTCATTCGCAAGTCTATGTGTAATATATTTAATAAATTCCTACACTTATATGCATAGCAGATAACATCAAAATATCATTAAACATATAATACATAGGTGTCCTACAACCTATTAAGTTTCTGTAGTTTATTTATTATAGTTTCCTGTAATTTTAAATATATATATATATATAATAAACCAAACAATCTTCAAGAATAATTTTTTTTATATATATTAATATGTATAAAATGTGTTTACTGGTGTTTTGCCGTTAAATGATATTATGAATTTTTGGTATACTACTAATATATTAAATCCCAGTCCATTATAATTAGTAATTATAGAGAAACAAATGAACACATTCCTTGGTGTTTACTAGTTTAAAAGTAGAATAAAAATATTTCCTAAGAATTTGAGGATAGGCAGAAACATTAAAACATAAGTAAACATATAATACCTAGGTGTACCTACCACCTTTTATCTTTCTCTAGTTTTATTAATATAGTTTATTTCTAATGTTTAATTGTTAACCAATATAACAAAAAAACTCTAATATTAAAGTCCATATAACTACCAGGTAATAATTATGTATTAACTAATAACTGATGATTGATTAATGGTGGAAATAAAAATTATGGGCATACTCTTAAAATATTATCTCTCAGTTGATTATAAAAATTATTATTTTAAGATATTAATTCAGCTATTTAAACATTTTTATTACAATGAATCTTCTAGTCAAGAATTATAGCAGAATAAAACGTCCTATAGAAATAAATTAATAAAGTTCATACATTATATAGTTAGATGCCCACTTTGTAAACAATTATAAGTAGGTACAAATAATTTTTCCCTTTAATCAATACTTGTTGCTTTTTAAGGTTTTTGTTGTATAGGCATATTTTTATTTAATTGTATTCTACATGATATACTAAATTTGGTACAAAATATTGAATCAGTTAAATTATTTTTTAGGTTTTTCAACCGTTGGATGTTTGGACTGTTTCATGTTGTGTGTTAAAAATCAGTGAAAAATTGGATAAAATATTTATACATAATATTCAAGGTACATTACTTATTTAATAACACTATAGATTCAAATAACATAATAACATATTAATCTTATTGAAATCACATTGTTTTGACATATTCCACAATGAATTACATTGATGATGTTTAGACATAGGTAAACATTTTTAAACACATCTAACTAAAACTGATAATTTCTTTTATATTACTTATAAGTAAAATAACATTGCTTTTGATTATTCCTTTGTGATTGGCATTACAGTTTATACCTAATAGAATTATACATGAAAGAGAAGTTTTTTTATGTTAAACAGTAGTTAGAGCAAATAGTCTCTTTATTTCTGATTTTAAGAAAAGTAAATTTAAACAATTATATGTTTTTAATAATAAAATGGACATTTATGGGTCTATTTATCTAGTTTTTGGAAATATTATTTTATAAGTTTACCAACTGTTTATCAGGTTTTTCTTATTCCTTTGATATTACCAAGATTAACATATGGAGTTTACTGTGGCCTCAATCATATACTACACCTAGTACCTATTACATAATTAATAATGTTTAACATACTATGAGTAGTGTAATTTTATACACAGCATTATAATCCATTAAATTAAAAACATTAATATAATTAATACATTTTTGTCTGATATAATTTAATGTTATCATTAAAATGTTGCATTTGTTGCATTTTTCTTTTTTCAAATATTGCTAAGTAGATATGTTT
Organism: Tuberolachnus salignus; assembly: GCA_956483605.1. Taxonomy (NCBI): domain Eukaryota; kingdom Metazoa; phylum Arthropoda; class Insecta; order Hemiptera; family Aphididae; genus Tuberolachnus; species Tuberolachnus salignus. The sequence goes on along the minus strand of OY101431.1, from coordinate 19,992,996 downwards.
TAAACATTTTATTTCACACATGTACAACAGTATAAACCTATCGAATTATACTGTGACTTTTGCAATTTGTTTAGTTTTTAAAATTATTAATATTATATTATTACCATTTTGTATAATGTCTATATTTCACTACTCTTTTTTATTAAATTCTAAATTTGTCAGAATTTTTTATATAAATCATAGTTTAAAATATAAACATGTAGCTTTCTTTATGTTTAACAGTTGTTAGAGAAATAATTCCTCTATATATGATTTTGTGTAAATTAAAGTGTAAATTAAATACAATTCCAAAAGCCATCAATTTAAAATCAAAACATCATTTATCACTAATATTAAACTCCATATAACTATAAGGTATTAATTATGTATAAAATATTATTTACATGCGTTAGATCAATATTGTAATTGAAAATTTTTTTTCTTTCTGCTCTTATATTAACTCTTACCTAACTCTTTGTCGATTATGACTAGTATTTAAATAGGTAATAACATCAATACATTAGTAAACATATAATACCTAGGTGTTCCTGCCACTTATTATGTTTCTGTAGTTTTGTTGTTAAAGTTTCCTCATATATTTTATTTCGAATGTTTACCAAATATATGTAAATACTCTAATGTTAATTTCCATATAACTATAAATTAATAATTATGTATTACATGTTTTCTTGTGTGTAATTATTGTTGGAAATTAAAGAATTTTTTGCTTACTAATACTTTATGAACTCATAGTGAATGTAAATGATATTATTAAAAGATTTTAATTGACCCATTTTTACATATGTATTGTAAACAATGTACTAGTCAATATGTAGAATATAAATAAATAAATTATAGTGCAAATATCATAAAGTTAGGTGCCTATTTTTAAACGATTATGAGTAGGTACAATAAATGTTTCCCTTTAATCAATACTTGCTGCTTTTTATGATTTTTGTTGTATAGGCTTATTTTAATTCAATTGTATTCTCCATGTCTTAATATATATGGTACAAAATAATTAATCATTATATTAATTTTTTAGATTTTTACTGTTGGAGTTTTGGACTGGTTCATGTAGTGTGTTAGAAATCTGTGAAAAATTGGATCACTAATTAATACATTATATTCAAGGTACATTACTTATTTAATAACACTTTATATTAAAATAACATAATAACATATTAATCTTATTGAAATCACTCTGTTTTGACATATACTATAATGAATTACATGGAAGATGTTTAGATAAAGATAAACATATATAAACATATTTAAATAAAACTGATAATTTCTTCAATAATATTTACATGTAAAATAACATTGCTATTGATTATTCCTTTGTGGTTGGCATTGCAAAATATTTTACAACAATATACATTTTGGGCATAAAATGCTGTTTAAATATAATTTTTTTTATTATTTTGTGCTGATGAAAAACATTCCCTTTTGTTATGTGAATATATTTAGTAGGTAGACATACAATTTTGTAGGCATGTCATTTACATGTTTAATTAAAATTCCAATTGTATAGCTATAGTATTTAATGAACACATTATATGTGTGGAATCATACTTGTTATTGGATATAATGTTTTAAGAGGTAACTAACTATTTATTTGTTTTTTATATTCTCTTTAATATTATCAAGATAAAAATATTGAGCTTACTGAGTCACCAATCATACACTAAACACTCAGATACCTAATATATAATAAATAATGTATATCATACACTAAAGGGTGCACTTTAATACATTGCACAATAATCTGTTAATTTAATACAGTAATAAAAATAATAATAATTTATACTATTTAGTCTGTTATAAATTAATGATATCATTTGGATGTTGAATTATTTTTTTTTTTTTTAGAAACATTGCCAATTCAATAGGTTAGAAACATTTTGTCTCACAAATGTATAACAGTTTAAATCTAAAGAATTATATTGTGACTTTTGCAATTTTTTTAGTATTTAATATTATTATTATTATATTATTGCCATTTTGTATAATGTCTATATTTCACAACTCTTTTTTATTAAATTATAAAATTTGTCAGAATTTTTTATTTAAATAATAGCTTTCAATATAAACATAATATAGTAGTTTATTTTATATTTAACAGTTGTTAGAGAAAATAGATCCTCTATATATGATTTTGTAGGAAATTAAATCTAGACAATTACATGTTTTTAATAATTAATTGGACAGATATAAGAAAGTGTAAATTAAATACAAATCCAATAACCATCAATTTAAAATCAAAACATCATTTATCACAAAAATATTAAACTTCATATAACTATTAGGTATTAATAATGTATAAAATATTTACATGAGTTACATCAATATTGTAATTGAAGAATTTTTTTTTTACTACTAATATATTTACTCTTACCTAACTTTTAGTTCATTATAAATAGTATTTATATATATACAATTGAAGACATTCTTTGGGGTTTACTAGTCAAAATGCAGAATAAAAATTATACTTGCATATTTGAGGATAAGCAGATTACATCAAAACATTGGTAAACATATAATACCTATGTGTTCCTGCCATATTATGTTTCTATAGCTTTGTCGTTATAGTTTCCTCTTATATTTTATTTTGAATGTTTACCAAATATATGTAATTACTCTAATGTTAATTTCCATATAACTATAAATTAATAATTATGTATTACATGTTTTCTTGTGTGTAATCTTTGATGGAAATTAAAGAATTTTTTGCTTACTACTACTATATGAACAATTACTGATTGTAAATAATATTATTAAAAAATATTAATTGACCCATTCTAACATATGTATTGTAAATAATGTACTATTCAATATGTAGAATATAAATAAATAAATTATAGTGCACATATCATAAAGTTAGGTGCCTATTTTTAAGCAATTATGAGTAGGTACAATAAATGTTTCCTTTTAATCGTTACTTGCTGCTTTTATAGTTTTTGTTGTATAGGCTTATTTGTAAATTTAATTTTATTCTTCATGGTATACTATTTGGTACAAAATATTGAATCAGTTAAATTATTTTTTAGGTTTTTCAACCGTTGGATGTTTGGACTGTTTCATGTTGTGTGTTAAAAATCAGTGAAAAATTGGATAAAATATTTATACATAATATTCAAGGTACATTACTTATTTAATAACACTATAGATTCAAATAACATAATAACATATTAATCTTATTGAAATCACATTGTTTTGACATATTCCACAATGAATTACATTGATGATGTTTAGACATAGGTAAACATTTTTAAACATATCTAACTAAAACTGATAATTTCTTTTATATTACTTATAAGTAAAATAACATTGCTTTTGATTATTCCTTTGTGATTGGCATTACAGTTTATACCTAATAGAATTATACATGAAAGAGAAGTTTTTTTATGTTAAACAGTAGTTAGAGCAAATAGTCTCTTTATTTCTGATTTTAAGAAAAGTAAATTTAAACAATTATATGTTTTTAATAATAAAATGGACATTTATGGGTCTATTTATCTAGTTTTTGGAAATATTATTTTATAAGTTTACCAACTGTTTATCAGGTTTTTCTTATTCCTTTGATATTACCAAGATTAACATATGGAGTTTACTGTGGCCTCAATCATATACTACACCTAGTACCTATTACATAATTAATAATGTTTAACATACTATGAGTAGTGTAATTTTATACACAGCATTATAATCCATTAAATTAAAAACATTAATATAATTAATACATTTTTGTCTGATATAATTTAATGTTATCATTAAAATGTTGCATTTGTTGCATTTTTCTTTTTTCAAATATTGCTAAGTAGATATGTTTTAAACATTTTATTTCACACATGTACAACAGTATAAACCTATCGAATTATACTGTGACTTTTGCAATTTGTTTAGTTTTTAAAATTATTAATATTATATTATTACCATTTTGTATAATGTCTATATTTCACTACTCTTTTTTATTAAATTCTAAATTTGTCAGAATTTTTTATATAAATCATAGTTTAAAATATAAACATGTAGCTTTCTTTATGTTTAACAGTTGTTAGAGAAATAATTCCTCTATATATGATTTTGTGTAAATTAAAGTGTAAATTAAATACAATTCCAAAAGCCATCAATTTAAAATCAAAACATCATTTATCACTAATATTAAACTCCATATAACTATAAGGTATTAATTATGTATAAAATATTATTTACATGCGTTAGATCAATATTGTAATTGAAAATTTTTTTTCTTTCTGCTCTTATATTAACTCTTACCTAACTCTTTGTCGATTATGACTAGTATTTAAATAGGTAATAACATCAATACATTAGTAAACATATAATACCTAGGTGTTCCTGCCACTTATTATGTTTCTGTAGTTTTGTTGTTAAAGTTTCCTCATATATTTTATTTCGAATGTTTACCAAATATATGTAAATACTCTAATGTTAATTTCCATATAACTATAAATTAATAATTATGTATTACATGTTTTCTTGTGTGTAATTATTGTTGGAAATTAAAGAATTTTTTGCTTACTAATACTTTATGAACTCATAGTGAATGTAAATGATATTATTAAAAGATTTTAATTGACCCATTTTTACATATGTATTGTAAACAATGTACTAGTCAATATGTAGAATATAAATAAATAAATTATAGTGCAAATATCATAAAGTTAGGTGCCTATTTTTAAACGATTATGAGTAGGTACAATAAATGTTTCCCTTTAATCAATACTTGCTGCTTTTTATGATTTTTGTTGTATAGGCTTATTTTAATTCAATTGTATTCTCCATGTCTTAATATATATGGTACAAAATAATTAATCATTATATTAATTTTTTAGATTTTTACTGTTGGAGTTTTGGACTGGTTCATGTAGTGTGTTAGAAATCTGTGAAAAATTGGATCACTAATTAATACATTATATTCAAGGTACATTACTTATTTAATAACACTTTATATTAAAATAACATAATAACATATTAATCTTATTGAAATCACTCTGTTTTGACATATACTATAATGAATTACATGGAAGATGTTTAGATAAAGATAAACATATATAAACATATTTAAATAAAACTGATAATTTCTTCAATAATATTTACATGTAAAATAACATTGCTATTGATTATTCCTTTGTGGTTGGCATTGCAAAATATTTTACAACAATATACATTTTGGGCATAAAATGCTGTTTAAATATAATTTTTTTTATTATTTTGTGCTGATGAAAAACATTCCCTTTTGTTATGTGAATATATTTAGTAGGTAGACATACAATTTTGTAGGCATGTCATTTACATGTTTAATTAAAATTCCAATTGTATAGCTATAGTATTTAATGAACACATTATATGTGTGGAATCATACTTGTTATTGGATATAATGTTTTAAGAGGTAACTAACTATTTATTTGTTTTTTATATTCTCTTTAATATTATCAAGATAAAAATATTGAGCTTACTGAGTCACCAATCATACACTAAACACTCAGATACCTAATATATAATAAATAATGTATATCATACACTAAAGGGTGCACTTTAATACATTGCACAATAATCTGTTAATTTAATACAGTAATAAAAATAATAATAATTTATACTATTTAGTCTGTTATAAATTAATGATATCATTTGGATGTTGAATTATTTTTTTTTTTTTTAGAAACATTGCCAATTCAATAGGTTAGAAACATTTTGTCTCACAAATGTATAACAGTTTAAATCTAAAGAATTATATTGTGACTTTTGCAATTTTTTTAGTATTTAATATTATTATTATTATATTATTGCCATTTTGTATAATGTCTATATTTCACAACTCTTTTTTATTAAATTATAAAATTTGTCAGAATTTTTTATTTAAATAATAGCTTTCAATATAAACATAATATAGTAGTTTATTTTATATTTAACAGTTGTTAGAGAAAATAGATCCTCTATATATGATTTTGTAGGAAATTAAATCTAGACAATTACATGTTTTTAATAATTAATTGGAGAGATATAAGAAAGTGTAAATTAAATACAAATCCAATAACCATCAATTTAAAATCAAAACATCATTTATCACTAATATTAAACTCCATATAACTATAAGGTATTAATTATGTATAAAATATTATTTACATGCGTTAGATCAATATTGTAATTGAAAATTTTTTTTTCTTTCTGCTCTTATATTAACTCTTACCTAACTCTTTGTCGATTATGACTAGTATTTAAATAGGTAATAACATCAATACATTGGTAAACATATAATACCTAGGTGTTCCTGCCACTTATTATGTTTCTGTAGTTTTGTTGTTAAAGTTTCCTCATATATTTTATTTCGAATGTTTACCAAATATATGTAAATACTCTAATGTTAATTTCCATATAACTATAAATTAATAATTATGTATTACATGTTTTCTTGTGTGTAATTATTGTTGGAAATTAAAGAATTTTTTGCTTACTAATACTTTATGAACTCATAGTGAATGTAAATGATATTATTAAAAGATTTTAATTGACCCATTTTTACATATGTATTGTAAACAATGTACTAGTCAATATGTAGAATATAAATAAATAAATTATAGTGCAAATATCATAAAGTTAGGTGCCTATTTTTAAACGATTATGAGTAGGTACAATAAATGTTTCCCTTTAATCAATACTTGCTGCTTTTTATGATTTTTGTTGTATAGGCTTATTTTAATTCAATTGTATTCTCCATGTCTTAATATATATGGTACAAAATAATTAATCATTATATTAATTTTTTAGATTTTTACTGTTGGAGTTTTGGACTGGTTCATGTAGTGTGTTAGAAATCTGTGAAAAATTGGATCACTAATTAATACATTATATTCAAGGTACATTACTTATTTAATAACACTTTATATTAAAATAACATAATAACATATTAATCTTATTGAAATCACTCTGTTTTGACATATACTATAATGAATTACATGGAAGATGTTTAGATAAAGATAAACATATATAAACATATTTAAATAAAACTGATAATTTCTTCAATAATATTTACATGTAAAATAACATTGCTATTGATTATTCCTTTGTGGTTGGCATTGCAAAATATTTTACAACAATATACATTTTGGGCATAAAATGCTGTTTAAATATAATTTTTTTTATTATTTTGTGCTGATGAAAAACATTCCCTTTTGTTATGTGAATATATTTAGTAGGTAGACATACAATTTTGTAGGCATGTCATTTACATGTTTAATTAAAATTCCAATTGTATAGCTATAGTATTTAATGAACACATTATATGTGTGGAATCATACTTGTTATTGGATATAATGTTTTAAGAGGTAACTAACTATTTATTTGTTTTTTATATTCTCTTTAATATTATCAAGATAAAAATATTGAGCTTACTGAGTCACCAATCATACACTAAACACTCAGATACCTAATATATAATAAATAATGTATATCATACACTAAAGGGTGCACTTTAATACATTGCACAATAATCTGTTAATTTAATACAGTAATAAAAATAATAATAATTTATACTATTTAGTCTGTTATAAATTAATGATATCATTTGGATGTTGAATTATTTTTTTTTTTTTAGAAACATTGCCAATTCAATAGGTTAGAAACATTTTGTCTCACAAATGTATAACAGTTTAAATCTAAAGAATTATATTGTGACTTTTGCAATTTTTTTAGTATTTAATATTATTATTATTATATTATTGCCATTTTGTATAATGTCTATATTTCACAACTCTTTTTTATTAAATTATAAAATTTGTCAGAATTTTTTATTTAAATAATAGCTTTCAATATAAACATAATATAGTAGTTTATTTTATATTTAACAGTTGTTAGAGAAAATAGATCCTCTATATATGATTTTGTAGGAAATTAAATCTAGACAATTACATGTTTTTAATAATTAATTGGAGAGATATAAGAAAGTGTAAATTAAATACAAATCCAATAACCATCAATTTAAAATCAAAACATCATTTATCACAAAAATATTAAACTTCATATAACTATTAGGTATTAATAATGTATAAAATATTTACATGAGTTACATCAATATTGTAATTGAAGAATTTTTTTTTTACTACTAATATATTTACTCTTACCTAACTTTTAGTTCATTATAAATAGTATTTATATATATACAATTGAAGACATTCTTTGGGGTTTACTAGTCAAAATGCAGAATAAAAATTATACTTGCATATTTGAGGATAAGCAGATTACATCAAAACATTGGTAAACATATAATACCTATGTGTTCCTGCCATATTATGTTTCTATAGCTTTGTCGTTATAGTTTCCTCTTATATTTTATTTTGAATGTTTACCAAATATATGTAATTACTCTAATGTTAATTTCCATATAACTATAAATTAATAATTATGTATTACATGTTTTCTTGTGTGTAATCTTTGATGGAAATTAAAGAATTTTTTGCTTACTACTACTATATGAACAATTACTGATTGTAAATAATATTATTAAAAAATATTAATTGACCCATTCTAACATATGTATTGTAAATAATGTACTATTCAATATGTAGAATATAAATAAATAAATTATAGTGCACATATCATAAAGTTAGGTGCCTATTTTTAAGCAATTATGAGTAGGTACAATAAATGTTTCCTTTTAATCGTTACTTGCTGCTTTTATAGTTTTTGTTGTATAGGCTTATTTGTAAATTTAATTTTATTCTTCATGGTATACTATTTGGTACAAAATATTGAATCAGTTAAATTATTTTTTAGGTTTTTCAACCGTTGGATGTTTGGACTGTTTCATGTTGTGTGTTAAAAATCAGTGAAAAATTGGATAAAATATTTATACATAATATTCAAGGTACATTACTTATTTAATAACACTATAGATTCAAATAACATAATAACATATTAATCTTATTGAAATCACATTGTTTTGACATATTCCACAATGAATTACATTGATGATGTTTAGACATAGGTAAACATTTTTAAACACATCTAACTAAAACTGATAATTTCTTTTATATTACTTATAAGTAAAATAACATTGCTTTTGATTATTCCTTTGTGATTGGCATTACAGTTTATACCTAATAGAATTATACATGAAAGAGAAGTTTTTTTATGTTAAACAGTAGTTAGAGCAAATAGTCTCTTTATTTCTGATTTTAAGAAAAGTAAATTTAAACAATTATATGTTTTTAATAATAAAATGGACATTTATGGGTCTATTTATCTAGTTTTTGGAAATATTATTTTATAAGTTTACCAACTGTTTATCAGGTTTTTCTTATTCCTTTGATATTACCAAGATTAACATATGGAGTTTACTGTGGCCTCAATCATATACTACACCTAGTACCTATTACATAATTAATAATGTTTAACATACTATGAGTAGTGTAATTTTATACACAGCATTATAATCCATTAAATTAAAAACATTAATATAATTAATACATTTTTGTCTGATATAATTTAATGTTATCATTAAAATGTTGCATTTGTTGCATTTTTCTTTTTTCAAATATTGCTAAGTAGATATGTTTTAAACATTTTATTTCACACATGTACAACAGTATAAACCTATCGAATTATACTGTGACTTTTGCAATTTGTTTAGTTTTTAAAATTATTAATATTATATTATTACCATTTTGTATAATGTCTATATTTCACTACTCTTTTTTATTAAATTCTAAATTTGTCAGAATTTTTTATATAAATCATAGTTTAAAATATAAACATGTAGCTTTCTTTATGTTTAACAGTTGTTAGAGAAATAATTCCTCTATATATGATTTTGTGTAAATTAAAGTGTAAATTAAATACAATTCCAAAAGCCATCAATTTAAAATCAAAACATCATTTATCACTAATATTAAACTCCATATAACTATAAGGTATTAATTATGTATAAAATATTATTTACATGCGTTAGATCAATATTGTAATTGAAAATTTTTTTTCTTTCTGCTCTTATATTAACTCTTACCTAACTCTTTGTCGATTATGACTAGTATTTAAATAGGTAATAACATCAATACATTAGTAAACATATAATACCTAGGTGTTCCTGCCACTTATTATGTTTCTGTAGTTTTGTTGTTAAAGTTTCCTCATATATTTTATTTCGAATGTTTACCAAATATATGTAAATACTCTAATGTTAATTTCCATATAACTATAAATTAATAATTATGTATTACATGTTTTCTTGTGTGTAATTATTGTTGGAAATTAAAGAATTTTTTGCTTACTAATACTTTATGAACTCATAGTGAATGTAAATGATATTATTAAAAGATTTTAATTGACCCATTTTTACATATGTATTGTAAACAATGTACTAGTCAATATGTAGAATATAAATAAATAAATTATAGTGCAAATATCATAAAGTTAGGTGCCTATTTTTAAACGATTATGAGTAGGTACAATAAATGTTTCCCTTTAATCAATACTTGCTGCTTTTTATGATTTTTGTTGTATAGGCTTATTTTAATTCAATTGTATTCTCCATGTCTTAATATATATGGTACAAAATAATTAATCATTATATTAATTTTTTAGATTTTTACTGTTGGAGTTTTGGACTGGTTCATGTAGTGTGTTAGAAATCTGTGAAAAATTGGATCACTAATTAATACATTATATTCAAGGTACATTACTTATTTAATAACACTTTATATTAAAATAACATAATAACATATTAATCTTATTGAAATCACTCTGTTTTGACATATACTATAATGAATTACATGGAAGATGTTTAGATAAAGATAAACATATATAAACATATTTAAATAAAACTGATAATTTCTTCAATAATATTTACATGTAAAATAACATTGCTATTGATTATTCCTTTGTGGTTGGCATTGCAAAATATTTTACAACAATATACATTTTGGGCATAAAATGCTGTTTAAATATAATTTTTTTTATTATTTTGTGCTGATGAAAAACATTCCCTTTTGTTATGTGAATATATTTAGTAGGTAGACATACAATTTTGTAGGCATGTCATTTACATGTTTAATTAAAATTCCAATTGTATAGCTATAGTATTTAATGAACACATTATATGTGTGGAATCATACTTGTTATTGGATATAATGTTTTAAGAGGTAACTAACTATTTATTTGTTTTTTATATTCTCTTTAATATTATCAAGATAAAAATATTGAGCTTACTGAGTCACCAATCATACACTAAACACTCAGATACCTAATATATAATAAATAATGTATATCATACACTAAAGGGTGCACTTTAATACATTGCACAATAATCTGTTAATTTAATACAGTAATAAAAATAATAATAATTTATACTATTTAGTCTGTTATAAATTAATGATATCATTTGGATGTTGAATTATTTTTTTTTTTTTTAGAAACATTGCCAATTCAATAGGTTAGAAACATTTTGTCTCACAAATGTATAACAGTTTAAATCTAAAGAATTATATTGTGACTTTTGCAATTTTTTTAGTATTTAATATTATTATTATTATATTATTGCCATTTTGTATAATGTCTATATTTCACAACTCTTATTTATTAAATTATAAAATTTGTCAGAATTTTTTATTTAAATTATAGCTTTCAATATAAACATAATATAGTAGTTTATTTTATATTTAACAGTTGTTAGAGAAAATAGATCCTCTATATATGATTTTGTAGGAAATTAAATCTAGACAATTACATGTTTTTAATAATTAATTGGAGAGATATAAGAAAGTGTAAATTAAATACAAATCCAATAACCATCAATTTAAAATCAAAACATCATTTATCACAAAAATATTAAACTTCATATAACTATTAGGTATTAATAATGTATAAAATATTTACATGAGTTACATCAATATTGTAATTGAAGAATTTTTTTTTTACTACTAATATATTTACTCTTACCTAACTTTTAGTTCATTATAAATAGTATTTATATATATACAATTGAAGACATTCTTTGGGGTTTACTAGTCAAAATGCAGAATAAAAATTATACTTGCATATTTGAGGATAAGCAGATTACATCAAAACATTGGTAAACATATAATACCTATGTGTTCCTGCCATATTATGTTTCTATAGCTTTGTCGTTATAGTTTCCTCTTATATTTTATTTTGAATGTTTACCAAATATATGTAATTACTCTAATGTTAATTTCCATATAACTATAAATTAATAATTATGTATTACATGTTTTCTTGTGTGTAATCTTTGATGGAAATTAAAGAATTTTTTGCTTACTACTACTATATGAACAATTACTGATTGTAAATAATATTATTAAAAAATATTAATTGACCCATTCTAACATATGTATTGTAAATAATGTACTATTCAATATGTAGAATATAAATAAATAAATTATAGTGCACATATCATAAAGTTAGGTGCCTATTTTTAAGCAATTATGAGTAGGTACAATAAATGTTTCCTTTTAATCGTTACTTGCTGCTTTTATAGTTTTTGTTGTATAGGCTTATTTGTAAATTTAATTTTATTCTTCATGGTATACTATTTGGTACAAAATATTGAATCAGTTAAATTATTTTTTAGGTTTTTCAACCGTTGGATGTTTGGACTGTTTCATGTTGTGTGTTAAAAATCAGTGAAAAATTGGATAAAATATTTATACATAATATTCAAGGTACATTACTTATTTAATAACACTATAGATTCAAATAACATAATAACATATTAATCTTATTGAAATCACATTGTTTTGACATATTCCACAATGAATTACATTGATGATGTTTAGACATAGGTAAACATTTTTAAACACATCTAACTAAAACTGATAATTTCTTTTATATTACTTATAAGTAAAATAACATTGCTTTTGATTATTCCTTTGTGATTGGCATTACAGTTTATACCTAATAGAATTATACATGAAAGAGAAGTTTTTTTATGTTAAACAGTAGTTAGAGCAAATAGTCTCTTTATTTCTGATTTTAAGAAAAGTAAATTTAAACAATTATATGTTTTTAATAATAAAATGGACATTTATGGGTCTATTTATCTAGTTTTTGGAAATATTATTTTATAAGTTTACCAACTGTTTATCAGGTTTTTCTTATTCCTTTGATATTACCAAGATTAACATATGGAGTTTACTGTGGCCTCAATCATATACTACACCTAGTACCTATTACATAATTAATAATGTTTAACATACTATGAGTAGTGTAATTTTATACACAGCATTATAATCCATTAAATTAAAAACATTAATATAATTAATACATTTTTGTCTGATATAATTTAATGTTATCATTAAAATGTTGCATTTGTTGCATTTTTCTTTTTTCAAATATTGCTAAGTAGATATGTTTTAAACATTTTATTTCACACATGTACAACAGTATAAACCTATCGAATTATACTGTGACTTTTGCAATTTGTTTAGTTTTTAAAATTATTAATATTATATTATTACCATTTTGTATAATGTCTATATTTCACTACTCTTTTTTATTAAATTCTAAATTTGTCAGAATTTTTTATATAAATCATAGTTTAAAATATAAACATGTAGCTTTCTTTATGTTTAACAGTTGTTAGAGAAATAATTCCTCTATATATGATTTTGTGTAAATTAAAGTGTAAATTAAATACAATTCCAAAAGCCATCAATTTAAAATCAAAACATCATTTATCACTAATATTAAACTCCATATAACTATAAGGTATTAATTATGTATAAAATATTATTTACATGCGTTAGATCAATATTGTAATTGAAAATTTTTTTTCTTTCTGCTCTTATATTAACTCTTACCTAACTCTTTGTCGATTATGACTAGTATTTAAATAGGTAATAACATCAATACATTAGTAAACATATAATACCTAGGTGTTCCTGCCACTTATTATGTTTCTGTAGTTTTGTTGTTAAAGTTTCCTCATATATTTTATTTCGAATGTTTACCAAATATATGTAAATACTCTAATGTTAATTTCCATATAACTATAAATTAATAATTATGTATTACATGTTTTCTTGTGTGTAATTATTGTTGGAAATTAAAGAATTTTTTGCTTACTAATACTTTATGAACTCATAGTGAATGTAAATGATATTATTAAAAGATTTTAATTGACCCATTTTTACATATGTATTGTAAACAATGTACTAGTCAATATGTAGAATATAAATAAATAAATTATAGTGCAAATATCATAAAGTTAGGTGCCTATTTTTAAACGATTATGAGTAGGTACAATAAATGTTTCCCTTTAATCAATACTTGCTGCTTTTTATGATTTTTGTTGTATAGGCTTATTTTAATTCAATTGTATTCTCCATGTCTTAATATATATGGTACAAAATAATTAATCATTATATTAATTTTTTAGATTTTTACTGTTGGAGTTTTGGACTGGTTCATGTAGTGTGTTAGAAATCTGTGAAAAATTGGATCACTAATTAATACATTATATTCAAGGTACATTACTTATTTAATAACACTTTATATTAAAATAACATAATAACATATTAATCTTATTGAAATCACTCTGTTTTGACATATACTATAATGAATTACATGGAAGATGTTTAGATAAAGATAAACATATATAAACATATTTAAATAAAACTGATAATTTCTTCAATAATATTTACATGTAAAATAACATTGCTATTGATTATTCCTTTGTGGTTGGCATTGCAAAATATTTTACAACAATATACATTTTGGGCATAAAATGCTGTTTAAATATAATTTTTTTTATTATTTTGTGCTGATGAAAAACATTCCCTTTTGTTATGTGAATATATTTAGTAGGTAGACATACAATTTTGTAGGCATGTCATTTACATGTTTAATTAAAATTCCAATTGTATAGCTATAGTATTTAATGAACACATTATATGTGTGGAATCATACTTGTTATTGGATATAATGTTTTAAGAGGTAACTAACTATTTATTTGTTTTTTATATTCTCTTTAATATTATCAAGATAAAAATATTGAGCTTACTGAGTCACCAATCATACACTAAACACTCAGATACCTAATATATAATAAATAATGTATATCATACACTAAAGGGTGCACTTTAATACATTGCACAATAATCTGTTAATTTAATACAGTAATAAAAATAATAATAATTTATACTATTTAGTCTGTTATAAATTAATGATATCATTTGGATGTTGAATTATTTTTTTTTTTTTTAGAAACATTGCCAATTCAATAGGTTAGAAACATTTTGTCTCACAAATGTATAACAGTTTAAATCTAAAGAATTATATTGTGACTTTTGCAATTTTTTTAGTATTTAATATTATTATTATTATATTATTGCCATTTTGTATAATGTCTATATTTCACAACTCTTTTTTATTAAATTATAAAATTTGTCAGAATTTTTTATTTAAATAATAGCTTTCAATATAAACATAATATAGTAGTTTATTTTATATTTAACAGTTGTTAGAGAAAATAGATCCTCTATATATGATTTTGTAGGAAATTAAATCTAGACAATTACATGTTTTTAATAATTAATTGGACAGATATAAGAAAGTGTAAATTAAATACAAATCCAATAACCATCAATTTAAAATCAAAACATCATTTATCACAAAAATATTAAACTTCATATAACTATTAGGTATTAATAATGTATAAAATATTTACATGAGTTACATCAATATTGTAATTGAAAATTTTTTTTCTTTCTGCTCTTATATTAACTCTTACCTAACTTTTAGTTCATTATAAATAGTATTTATATATATACAATTGAAGACATTCTTTGGGGTTTACTAGTCAAAATGCAGAATAAAAATTATACTTGCATATTTGAGGATAAGCAGATTACATCAAAACATTGGTAAACATATAATACCTATGTGTTCCTGCCATATTATGTTTCTATAGCTTTGTCGTTATAGTTTCCTCTTATATTTTATTTTGAATGTTTACCAAATATATGTAATTACTCTAATGTTAATTTCCATATAACTATAAATTAATAATTATGTATTACATGTTTTCTTGTGTGTAATCTTTGATGGAAATTAAAGAATTTTTTGCTTACTACTACTATATGAACAATTACTGATTGTAAATAATATTATTAAAAAATATTAATTGACCCATTCTAACATATGTATTGTAAATAATGTACTATTCAATATGTAGAATATAAATAAATAAATTATAGTGCACATATCATAAAGTTAGGTGCCTATTTTTAAGCAATTATGAGTAGGTACAATAAATGTTTCCTTTTAATCGTTACTTGCTGCTTTTATAGTTTTTGTTGTATAGGCTTATTTGTAAATTTAATTTTATTCTTCATGGTATACTATTTGGTACAAAATATTGAATCAGTTAAATTATTTTTTAGGTTTTTCAACCGTTGGATGTTTGGACTGTTTCATGTTGTGTGTTAAAAATCAGTGAAAAATTGGATAAAATATTTATACATAATATTCAAGGTACATTACTTATTTAATAACACTATAGATTCAAATAACATAATAACATATTAATCTTATTGAAATCACATTGTTTTGACATATTCCACAATGAATTACATTGATGATGTTTAGACATAGGTAAACATTTTTAAACACATCTAACTAAAACTGATAATTTCTTTTATATTACTTATAAGTAAAATAACATTGCTTTTGATTATTCCTTTGTGATTGGCATTACAGTTTATACCTAATAGAATTATACATGAAAGAGAAGTTTTTTTATGTTAAACAGTAGTTAGAGCAAATAGTCTCTTTATTTCTGATTTTAAGAAAAGTAAATTTAAACAATTATATGTTTTTAATAATAAAATGGACATTTATGGGTCTATTTATCTAGTTTTTGGAAATATTATTTTATAAGTTTACCAACTGTTTATCAGGTTTTTCTTATTCCTTTGATATTACCAAGATTAACATATGGAGTTTACTGTGGCCTCAATCATATACTACACCTAGTACCTATTACATAATTAATAATGTTTAACATACTATGAGTAGTGTAATTTTATACACAGCATTATAATCTATTAAATTAAAAACATTAATATAATTAATACATTTTTGTCTGATATAATTTAATGTTATCATTAAAATGTTGCATTTGTTGCATTTTTCTTTTTTCAAATATTGCTAAGTAGATATGTTTTAAACATTTTATTTCACACATGTACAACAGTATAAACCTATCGAATTATACTGTGACTTTTGCAATTTGTTTAGTTTTTAAAATTATTAATATTATATTATTACCATTTTGTATAATGTCTATATTTCACTACTCTTTTTTATTAAATTCTAAATTTGTCAGAATTTTTTATATAAATCATAGTTTAAAATATAAACATGTAGCTTTCTTTATGTTTAACAGTTGTTAGAGAAATAATTCCTCTATATATGATTTTGTGTAAATTAAAGTGTAAATTAAATACAATTCCAAAAGCCATCAATTTAAAATCAAAACATCATTTATCACTAATATTAAACTCCATATAACTATAAGGTATTAATTATGTATAAAATATTATTTACATGCGTTAGATCAATATTGTAATTGAAAATTTTTTTTCTTTCTGCTCTTATATTAACTCTTACCTAACTCTTTGTCGATTATGACTAGTATTTAAATAGGTAATAACATCAATACATTAGTAAACATATAATACCTAGGTGTTCCTGCCACTTATTATGTTTCTGTAGTTTTGTTGTTAAAGTTTCCTCATATATTTTATTTCGAATGTTTACCAAATATATGTAAATACTCTAATGTTAATTTCCATATAACTATAAATTAATAATTATGTATTACATGTTTTCTTGTGTGTAATTATTGTTGGAAATTAAAGAATTTTTTGCTTACTAATACTTTATGAACTCATAGTGAATGTAAATGATATTATTAAAAGATTTTAATTGACCCATTTTTACATATGTATTGTAAACAATGTACTAGTCAATATGTAGAATATAAATAAATAAATTATAGTGCAAATATCATAAAGTTAGGTGCCTATTTTTAAACGATTATGAGTAGGTACAATAAATGTTTCCCTTTAATCAATACTTGCTGCTTTTTATGATTTTTGTTGTATAGGCTTATTTTAATTCAATTGTATTCTCCATGTCTTAATATATATGGTACAAAATAATTAATCATTATATTAATTTTTTAGATTTTTACTGTTGGAGTTTTGGACTGGTTCATGTAGTGTGTTAGAAATCTGTGAAAAATTGGATCACTAATTAATACATTATATTCAAGGTACATTACTTATTTAATAACACTTTATATTAAAATAACATAATAACATATTAATCTTATTGAAATCACTCTGTTTTGACATATACTATAATGAATTACATGGAAGATGTTTAGATAAAGATAAACATATATAAACATATTTAAATAAAACTGATAATTTCTTCAATAATATTTACATGTAAAATAACATTGCTATTGATTATTCCTTTGTGGTTGGCATTGCAAAATATTTTACAACAATATACATTTTGGGCATAAAATGCTGTTTAAATATAATTTTTTTTATTATTTTGTGCTGATGAAAAACATTCCCTTTTGTTATGTGAATATATTTAGTAGGTAGACATACAATTTTGTAGGCATGTCATTTACATGTTTAATTAAAATTCCAATTGTATAGCTATAGTATTTAATGAACACATTATATGTGTGGAATCATACTTGTTATTGGATATAATGTTTTAAGAGGTAACTAACTATTTATTTGTTTTTTATATTCTCTTTAATATTATCAAGATAAAAATATTGAGCTTACTGAGTCACCAATCATACACTAAACACTCAGATACCTAATATATAATAAATAATGTATATCATACACTAAAGGGTGCACTTTAATACATTGCACAATAATCTGTTAATTTAATACAGTAATAAAAATAATAATAATTTATACTATTTAGTCTGTTATAAATTAATGATATCATTTGGATGTTGAATTATTTTTTTTTTTTTTAGAAACATTGCCAATTCAATAGGTTAGAAACATTTTGTCTCACAAATGTATAACAGTTTAAATCTAAAGAATTATATTGTGACTTTTGCAATTTTTTTAGTATTTAATATTATTATTATTATATTATTGCCATTTTGTATAATGTCTATATTTCACAACTCTTTTTTATTAAATTATAAAATTTGTCAGAATTTTTTATTTAAATAATAGCTTTCAATATAAACATAATATAGTAGTTTATTTTATATTTAACAGTTGTTAGAGAAAATAGATCCTCTATATATGATTTTGTAGGAAATTAAATCTAGACAATTACATGTTTTTAATAATTAATTGGACAGATATAAGAAAGTGTAAATTAAATACAAATCCAATAACCATCAATTTAAAATCAAAACATCATTTATCACAAAAATATTAAACTTCATATAACTATTAGGTATTAATAATGTATAAAATATTTACATGAGTTACATCAATATTGTAATTGAAAATTTTTTTTCTTTCTGCTCTTATATTAACTCTTACCTAACTTTTAGTTCATTATAAATAGTATTTATATATATACAATTGAAGACATTCTTTGGGGTTTACTAGTCAAAATGCAGAATAAAAATTATACTTGCATATTTGAGGATAAGCAGATTACATCAAAACATTGGTAAACATATAATACCTATGTGTTCCTGCCATATTATGTTTCTATAGCTTTGTCGTTATAGTTTCCTCTTATATTTTATTTTGAATGTTTACCAAATATATGTAATTACTCTAATGTTAATTTCCATATAACTATAAATTAATAATTATGTATTACATGTTTTCTTGTGTGTAATCTTTGATGGAAATTAAAGAATTTTTTGCTTACTACTACTATATGAACAATTACTGATTGTAAATAATATTATTAAAAAATATTAATTGACCCATTCTAACATATGTATTGTAAATAATGTACTATTCAATATGTAGAATATAAATAAATAAATTATAGTGCACATATCATAAAGTTAGGTGCCTATTTTTAAGCAATTATGAGTAGGTACAATAAATGTTTCCTTTTAATCGTTACTTGCTGCTTTTATAGTTTTTGTTGTATAGGCTTATTTGTAAATTTAATTTTATTCTTCATGGTATACTATTTGGTACAAAATATTGAATCAGTTAAATTATTTTTTAGGTTTTTCAACCGTTGGATGTTTGGACTGTTTCATGTTGTGTGTTAAAAATCAGTGAAAAATTGGATAAAATATTTATACATAATATTCAAGGTACATTACTTATTTAATAACACTATAGATTTAAATAACATAATAACATATTAATCTTATTGAAATCACATTGTTTTGACATATTCCACAATGAATTACATTGATGATGTTTAGACATAGGTAAACATTTTTAAACACATCTAACTAAAACTGATAATTTCTTTTATATTACTTATAAGTAAAATAACATTGCTTTTGATTATTCCTTTGTGATTGGCATTACAGTTTATACCTAATAGAATTATACATGAAAGAGAAGTTTTTTTATGTTAAACAGTAGTTAGAGCAAATAGTCTCTTTATTTCTGATTTTAAGAAAAGTAAATTTAAACAATTATATGTTTTTAATAATAAAATGGACATTTATGGGTCTATTTATCTAGTTTTTGGAAATATTATTTTATAAGTTTACCAACTGTTTATCAGGTTTTTCTTATTCCTTTGATATTACCAAGATTAACATATGGAGTTTACTGTGGCCTCAATCATATACTACACCTAGTACCTATTACATAATTAATAATGTTTAACATACTATGAGTAGTGTAATTTTATACACAGCATTATAATCCATTAAATTAAAAACATTAATATAATTAATACATTTTTGTCTGATATAATTTAATGTTATCATTAAAATGTTGCATTTGTTGCATTTTTCTTTTTTCAAATATTGCTAAGTAGATATGTTTTAAACATTTTATTTCACACATGTACAACAGTATAAACCTATCGAATTATACTGTGACTTTTGCAATTTGTTTAGTTTTTAAAATTATTAATATTATATTATTACCATTTTGTATAATGTCTATATTTCACTACTCTTTTTTATTAAATTCTAAATTTGTCAGAATTTTTTATATAAATCATAGTTTAAAATATAAACATGTAGCTTTCTTTATGTTTAACAGTTGTTAGAGAAATAATTCCTCTATATATGATTTTGTGTAAATTAAAGTGTAAATTAAATACAATTCCAAAAGCCATCAATTTAAAATCAAAACATCATTTATCACTAATATTAAACTCCATATAACTATAAGGTATTAATTATGTATAAAATATTATTTACATGCGTTAGATCAATATTGTAATTGAAAATTTTTTTTCTTTCTGCTCTTATATTAACTCTTACCTAACTCTTTGTCGATTATGACTAGTATTTAAATAGGTAATAACATCAATACATTAGTAAACATATAATACCTAGGTGTTCCTGCCACTTATTATGTTTCTGTAGTTTTGTTGTTAAAGTTTCCTCATATATTTTATTTCGAATGTTTACCAAATATATGTAAATACTCTAATGTTAATTTCCATATAACTATAAATTAATAATTATGTATTACATGTTTTCTTGTGTGTAATTATTGTTGGAAATTAAAGAATTTTTTGCTTACTAATACTTTATGAACTCATAGTGAATGTAAATGATATTATTAAAAGATTTTAATTGACCCATTTTTACATATGTATTGTAAACAATGTACTAGTCAATATGTAGAATATAAATAAATAAATTATAGTGCAAATATCATAAAGTTAGGTGCCTATTTTTAAACGATTATGAGTAGGTACAATAAATGTTTCCCTTTAATCAATACTTGCTGCTTTTTATGATTTTTGTTGTATAGGCTTATTTTAATTCAATTGTATTCTCCATGTCTTAATATATATGGTACAAAATAATTAATCATTATATTAATTTTTTAGATTTTTACTGTTGGAGTTTTGGACTGGTTCATGTAGTGTGTTAGAAATCTGTGAAAAATTGGATCACTAATTAATACATTATATTCAAGGTACATTACTTATTTAATAACACTTTATATTAAAATAACATAATAACATATTAATCTTATTGAAATCACTCTGTTTTGACATATACTATAATGAATTACATGGAAGATGTTTAGATAAAGATAAACATATATAAACATATTTAAATAAAACTGATAATTTCTTCAATAATATTTACATGTAAAATAACATTGCTATTGATTATTCCTTTGTGGTTGGCATTGCAAAATATTTTACAACAATATACATTTTGGGCATAAAATGCTGTTTAAATATAATTTTTTTTATTATTTTGTGCTGATGAAAAACATTCCCTTTTGTTATGTGAATATATTTAGTAGGTAGACATACAATTTTGTAGGCATGTCATTTACATGTTTAATTAAAATTCCAATTGTATAGCTATAGTATTTAATGAACACATTATATGTGTGGAATCATACTTGTTATTGGATATAATGTTTTAAGAGGTAACTAACTATTTATTTGTTTTTTATATTCTCTTTAATATTATCAAGATAAAAATATTGAGCTTACTGAGTCACCAATCATACACTAAACACTCAGATACCTAATATATAATAAATAATGTATATCATACACTAAAGGGTGCACTTTAATACATTGCACAATAATCTGTTAATTTAATACAGTAATAAAAATAATAATAATTTATACTATTTAGTCTGTTATAAATTAATGATATCATTTGGATGTTGAATTATTTTTTTTTTTTTTAGAAACATTGCCAATTCAATAGGTTAGAAACATTTTGTCTCACAAATGTATAACAGTTTAAATCTAAAGAATTATATTGTGACTTTTGCAATTTTTTTAGTATTTAATATTATTATTATTATATTATTGCCATTTTGTATAATGTCTATATTTCACAACTCTTTTTTATTAAATTATAAAATTTGTCAGAATTTTTTATTTAAATAATAGCTTTCAATATAAACATAATATAGTAGTTTATTTTATATTTAACAGTTGTTAGAGAAAATAGATCCTCTATATATGATTTTGTAGGAAATTAAATCTAGACAATTACATGTTTTTAATAATTAATTGGACAGATATAAGAAAGTGTAAATTAAATACAAATCCAATAACCATCAATTTAAAATCAAAACATCATTTATCACAAAAATATTAAACTTCATATAACTATTAGGTATTAATAATGTATAAAATATTTACATGAGTTACATCAATATTGTAATTGAAGAATTTTTTTTTTACTACTAATATATTTACTCTTACCTAACTTTTAGTTCATTATAAATAGTATTTATATATATACAATTGAAGACATTCTTTGGGGTTTACTAGTCAAAATGCAGAATAAAAATTATACTTGCATATTTGAGGATAAGCAGATTACATCAAAACATTGGTAAACATATAATACCTATGTGTTCCTGCCATATTATGTTTCTATAGCTTTGTCGTTATAGTTTCCTCTTATATTTTATTTTGAATGTTTACCAAATATATGTAATTACTCTAATGTTAATTTCCATATAACTATAAATTAATAATTATGTATTACATGTTTTCTTGTGTGTAATCTTTGATGGAAATTAAAGAATTTTTTGCTTACTACTACTATATGAACAATTACTGATTGTAAATAATATTATTAAAAAATATTAATTGACCCATTCTAACATATGTATTGTAAATAATGTACTATTCAATATGTAGAATATAAATAAATAAATTATAGTGCACATATCATAAAGTTAGGTGCCTATTTTTAAGCAATTATGAGTAGGTACAATAAATGTTTCCTTTTAATCGTTACTTGCTGCTTTTATAGTTTTTGTTGTATAGGCTTATTTGTAAATTTAATTTTATTCTTCATGGTATACTATTTGGTACAAAATATTGAATCAGTTAAATTATTTTTTAGGTTTTTCAACCGTTGGATGTTTGGACTGTTTCATGTTGTGTGTTAAAAATCAGTGAAAAATTGGATAAAATATTTATACATAATATTCAAGGTACATTACTTATTTAATAACACTATAGATTCAAATAACATAATAACATATTAATCTTATTGAAATCACATTGTTTTGACATATTCCACAATGAATTACATTGATGATGTTTAGACATAGGTAAACATTTTTAAACACATCTAACTAAAACTGATAATTTCTTTTATATTACTTATAAGTAAAATAACATTGCTTTTGATTATTCCTTTGTGATTGGCATTACAGTTTATACCTAATAGAATTATACATGAAAGAGAAGTTTTTTTATGTTAAACAGTAGTTAGAGCAAATAGTCTCTTTATTTCTGATTTTAAGAAAAGTAAATTTAAACAATTATATGTTTTTAATAATAAAATGGACATTTATGGGTCTATTTATCTAGTTTTTGGAAATATTATTTTATAAGTTTACCAACTGTTTATCAGGTTTTTCTTATTCCTTTGATATTACCAAGATTAACATATGGAGTTTACTGTGGCCTCAATCATATACTACACCTAGTACCTATTACATAATTAATAATGTTTAACATACTATGAGTAGTGTAATTTTATACACAGCATTATAATCCATTAAATTAAAAACATTAATATAATTAATACATTTTTGTCTGATATAATTTAATGTTATCATTAAAATGTTGCATTTGTTGCATTTTTCTTTTTTCAAATATTGCTAAGTAGATATGTTTTAAACATTTTATTTCACACATGTACAACAGTATAAACCTATCGAATTATACTGTGACTTTTGCAATTTGTTTAGTTTTTAAAATTATTAATATTATATTATTACCATTTTGTATAATGTCTATATTTCACTACTCTTTTTTATTAAATTCTAAATTTGTCAGAATTTTTTATATAAATCATAGTTTAAAATATAAACATGTAGCTTTCTTTATGTTTAACAGTTGTTAGAGAAATAATTCCTCTATATATGATTTTGTGTAAATTAAAGTGTAAATTAAATACAATTCCAAAAGCCATCAATTTAAAATCAAAACATCATTTATCACTAATATTAAACTCCATATAACTATAAGGTATTAATTATGTATAAAATATTATTTACATGCGTTAGATCAATATTGTAATTGAAAATTTTTTTTCTTTCTGCTCTTATATTAACTCTTACCTAACTCTTTGTCGATTATGACTAGTATTTAAATAGGTAATAACATCAATACATTAGTAAACATATAATACCTAGGTGTTCCTGCCACTTATTATGTTTCTGTAGTTTTGTTGTTAAAGTTTCCTCATATATTTTATTTCGAATGTTTACCAAATATATGTAAATACTCTAATGTTAATTTCCATATAACTATAAATTAATAATTATGTATTACATGTTTTCTTGTGTGTAATTATTGTTGGAAATTAAAGAATTTTTTGCTTACTAATACTTTATGAACTCATAGTGAATGTAAATGATATTATTAAAAGATTTTAATTGACCCATTTTTACATATGTATTGTAAACAATGTACTAGTCAATATGTAGAATATAAATAAATAAATTATAGTGCAAATATCATAAAGTTAGGTGCCTATTTTTAAACGATTATGAGTAGGTACAATAAATGTTTCCCTTTAATCAATACTTGCTGCTTTTTATGATTTTTGTTGTATAGGCTTATTTTAATTCAATTGTATTCTCCATGTCTTAATATATATGGTACAAAATAATTAATCATTATATTAATTTTTTAGATTTTTACTGTTGGAGTTTTGGACTGGTTCATGTAGTGTGTTAGAAATCTGTGAAAAATTGGATCACTAATTAATACATTATATTCAAGGTACATTACTTATTTAATAACACTTTATATTAAAATAACATAATAACATATTAATCTTATTGAAATCACTCTGTTTTGACATATACTATAATGAATTACATGGAAGATGTTTAGATAAAGATAAACATATATAAACATATTTAAATAAAACTGATAATTTCTTCAATAATATTTACATGTAAAATAACATTGCTATTGATTATTCCTTTGTGGTTGGCATTGCAAAATATTTTACAACAATATACATTTTGGGCATAAAATGCTGTTTAAATATAATTTTTTTTATTATTTTGTGCTGATGAAAAACATTCCCTTTTGTTATGTGAATATATTTAGTAGGTAGACATACAATTTTGTAGGCATGTCATTTACATGTTTAATTAAAATTCCAATTGTATAGCTATAGTATTTAATGAACACATTATATGTGTGGAATCATACTTGTTATTGGATATAATGTTTTAAGAGGTAACTAACTATTTATTTGTTTTTTATATTCTCTTTAATATTATCAAGATAAAAATATTGAGCTTACTGAGTCACCAATCATACACTAAACACTCAGATACCTAATATATAATAAATAATGTATATCATACACTAAAGGGTGCACTTTAATACATTGCACAATAATCTGTTAATTTAATACAGTAATAAAAATAATAATAATTTATACTATTTAGTCTGTTATAAATTAATGATATCATTTGGATGTTGAATTATTTTTTTTTTTTTTAGAAACATTGCCAATTCAATAGGTTAGAAACATTTTGTCTCACAAATGTATAACAGTTTAAATCTAAAGAATTATATTGTGACTTTTGCAATTTTTTTAGTATTTAATATTATTATTATTATATTATTGCCATTTTGTATAATGTCTATATTTCACAACTCTTTTTTATTAAATTATAAAATTTGTCAGAATTTTTTATTTAAATAATAGCTTTCAATATAAACATAATATAGTAGTTTATTTTATATTTAACAGTTGTTAGAGAAAATAGATCCTCTATATATGATTTTGTAGGAAATTAAATCTAGACAATTACATGTTTTTAATAATTAATTGGACAGATATAAGAAAGTGTAAATTAAATACAAATCCAATAACCATCAATTTAAAATCAAAACATCATTTATCACAAAAATATTAAACTTCATATAACTATTAGGTATTAATAATGTATAAAATATTTACATGAGTTACATCAATATTGTAATTGAAGAATTTTTTTTTTACTACTAATATATTTACTCTTACCTAACTTTTAGTTCATTATAAATAGTATTTATATATATACAATTGAAGACATTCTTTGGGGTTTACTAGTCAAAATGCAGAATAAAAATTATACTTGCATATTTGAGGATAAGCAGATTACATCAAAACATTGGTAAACATATAATACCTATGTGTTCCTGCCATATTATGTTTCTATAGCTTTGTCGTTATAGTTTCCTCTTATATTTTATTTTGAATGTTTACCAAATATATGTAATTACTCTAATGTTAATTTCCATATAACTATAAATTAATAATTATGTATTACATGTTTTCTTGTGTGTAATCTTTGATGGAAATTAAAGAATTTTTTGCTTACTACTACTATATGAACAATTACTGATTGTAAATAATATTATTAAAAAATATTAATTGACCCATTCTAACATATGTATTGTAAATAATGTACTATTCAATATGTAGAATATAAATAAATAAATTATAGTGCACATATCATAAAGTTAGGTGCCTATTTTTAAGCAATTATGAGTAGGTACAATAAATGTTTCCTTTTAATCGTTACTTGCTGCTTTTATAGTTTTTGTTGTATAGGCTTATTTGTAAATTTAATTTTATTCTTCATGGTATACTATTTGGTACAAAATATTGAATCAGTTAAATTATTTTTTAGGTTTTTCAACCGTTGGATGTTTGGACTGTTTCATGTTGTGTGTTAAAAATCAGTGAAAAATTGGATAAAATATTTATACATAATATTCAAGGTACATTACTTATTTAATAACACTATAGATTCAAATAACATAATAACATATTAATCTTATTGAAATCACATTGTTTTGACATATTCCACAATGAATTACATTGATGATGTTTAGACATAGGTAAACATTTTTAAACACATCTAACTAAAACTGATAATTTCTTTTATATTACTTATAAGTAAAATAACATTGCTTTTGATTATTCCTTTGTGATTGGCATTACAGTTTATACCTAATAGAATTATACATGAAAGAGAAGTTTTTTTATGTTAAACAGTAGTTAGAGCAAATAGTCTCTTTATTTCTGATTTTAAGAAAAGTAAATTTAAACAATTATATGTTTTTAATAATAAAATGGACATTTATGGGTCTATTTATCTAGTTTTTGGAAATATTATTTTATAAGTTTACCAACTGTTTATCAGGTTTTTCTTATTCCTTTGATATTACCAAGATTAACATATGGAGTTTACTGTGGCCTCAATCATATACTACACCTAGTACCTATTACATAATTAATAATGTTTAACATACTATGAGTAGTGTAATTTTATACACAGCATTATAATCTATTAAATTAAAAACATTAATATAATTAATACATTTTTGTCTGATATAATTTAATGTTATCATTAAAATGTTGCATTTGTTGCATTTTTCTTTTTTCAAATATTGCTAAGTAGATATGTTTTAAACATTTTATTTCACACATGTACAACAGTATAAACCTATCGAATTATACTGTGACTTTTGCAATTTGTTTAGTTTTTAAAATTATTAATATTATATTATTACCATTTTGTATAATGTCTATATTTCACTACTCTTTTTTATTAAATTCTAAATTTGTCAGAATTTTTTATATAAATCATAGTTTAAAATATAAACATGTAGCTTTCTTTATGTTTAACAGTTGTTAGAGAAATAATTCCTCTATATATGATTTTGTGTAAATTAAAGTGTAAATTAAATACAATTCCAAAAGCCATCAATTTAAAATCAAAACATCATTTATCACTAATATTAAACTCCATATAACTATAAGGTATTAATTATGTATAAAATATTATTTACATGCGTTAGATCAATATTGTAATTGAAAATTTTTTTTCTTTCTGCTCTTATATTAACTCTTACCTAACTCTTTGTCGATTATGACTAGTATTTAAATAGGTAATAACATCAATACATTAGTAAACATATAATACCTAGGTGTTCCTGCCACTTATTATGTTTCTGTAGTTTTGTTGTTAAAGTTTCCTCATATATTTTATTTCGAATGTTTACCAAATATATGTAAATACTCTAATGTTAATTTCCATATAACTATAAATTAATAATTATGTATTACATGTTTTCTTGTGTGTAATTATTGTTGGAAATTAAAGAATTTTTTGCTTACTAATACTTTATGAACTCATAGTGAATGTAAATGATATTATTAAAAGATTTTAATTGACCCATTTTTACATATGTATTGTAAACAATGTACTAGTCAATATGTAGAATATAAATAAATAAATTATAGTGCAAATATCATAAAGTTAGGTGCCTATTTTTAAACGATTATGAGTAGGTACAATAAATGTTTCCCTTTAATCAATACTTGCTGCTTTTTATGATTTTTGTTGTATAGGCTTATTTTAATTCAATTGTATTCTCCATGTCTTAATATATATGGTACAAAATAATTAATCATTATATTAATTTTTTAGATTTTTACTGTTGGAGTTTTGGACTGGTTCATGTAGTGTGTTAGAAATCTGTGAAAAATTGGATCACTAATTAATACATTATATTCAAGGTACATTACTTATTTAATAACACTTTATATTAAAATAACATAATAACATATTAATCTTATTGAAATCACTCTGTTTTGACATATACTATAATGAATTACATGGAAGATGTTTAGATAAAGATAAACATATATAAACATATTTAAATAAAACTGATAATTTCTTCAATAATATTTACATGTAAAATAACATTGCTATTGATTATTCCTTTGTGGTTGGCATTGCAAAATATTTTACAACAATATACATTTTGGGCATAAAATGCTGTTTAAATATAATTTTTTTTATTATTTTGTGCTGATGAAAAACATTCCCTTTTGTTATGTGAATATATTTAGTAGGTAGACATACAATTTTGTAGGCATGTCATTTACATGTTTAATTAAAATTCCAATTGTATAGCTATAGTATTTAATGAACACATTATATGTGTGGAATCATACTTGTTATTGGATATAATGTTTTAAGAGGTAACTAACTATTTATTTGTTTTTTATATTCTCTTTAATATTATCAAGATAAAAATATTGAGCTTACTGAGTCACCAATCATACACTAAACACTCAGATACCTAATATATAATAAATAATGTATATCATACACTAAAGGGTGCACTTTAATACATTGCACAATAATCTGTTAATTTAATACAGTAATAAAAATAATAATAATTTATACTATTTAGTCTGTTATAAATTAATGATATCATTTGGATGTTGAATTATTTTTTTTTTTTTTAGAAACATTGCCAATTCAATAGGTTAGAAACATTTTGTCTCACAAATGTATAACAGTTTAAATCTAAAGAATTATATTGTGACTTTTGCAATTTTTTTAGTATTTAATATTATTATTATTATATTATTGCCATTTTGTATAATGTCTATATTTCACAACTCTTTTTTATTAAATTATAAAATTTGTCAGAATTTTTTATTTAAATAATAGCTTTCAATATAAACATAATATAGTAGTTTATTTTATATTTAACAGTTGTTAGAGAAAATAGATCCTCTATATATGATTTTGTAGGAAATTAAATCTAGACAATTACATGTTTTTAATAATTAATTGGACAGATATAAGAAAGTGTAAATTAAATACAAATCCAATAACCATCAATTTAAAATCAAAACATCATTTATCACAAAAATATTAAACTTCATATAACTATTAGGTATTAATAATGTATAAAATATTTACATGAGTTACATCAATATTGTAATTGAAGAATTTTTTTTTTACTACTAATATATTTACTCTTACCTAACTTTTAGTTCATTATAAATAGTATTTATATATATACAATTGAAGACATTCTTTGGGGTTTACTAGTCAAAATGCAGAATAAAAATTATACTTGCATATTTGAGGATAAGCAGATTACATCAAAACATTGGTAAACATATAATACCTATGTGTTCCTGCCATATTATGTTTCTATAGCTTTGTCGTTATAGTTTCCTCTTATATTTTATTTTGAATGTTTACCAAATATATGTAATTACTCTAATGTTAATTTCCATATAACTATAAATTAATAATTATGTATTACATGTTTTCTTGTGTGTAATCTTTGATGGAAATTAAAGAATTTTTTGCTTACTACTACTATATGAACAATTACTGATTGTAAATAATATTATTAAAAAATATTAATTGACCCATTCTAACATATGTATTGTAAATAATGTACTATTCAATATGTAGAATATAAATAAATAAATTATAGTGCACATATCATAAAGTTAGGTGCCTATTTTTAAGCAATTATGAGTAGGTACAATAAATGTTTCCTTTTAATCGTTACTTGCTGCTTTTATAGTTTTTGTTGTATAGGCTTATTTGTAAATTTAATTTTATTCTTCATGGTATACTATTTGGTACAAAATATTGAATCAGTTAAATTATTTTTTAGGTTTTTCAACCGTTGGATGTTTGGACTGTTTCATGTTGTGTGTTAAAAATCAGTGAAAAATTGGATAAAATATTTATACATAATATTCAAGGTACATTACTTATTTAATAACACTATAGATTCAAATAACATAATAACATATTAATCTTATTGAAATCACATTGTTTTGACATATTCCACAATGAATTACATTGATGATGTTTAGACATAGGTAAACATTTTTAAACACATCTAACTAAAACTGATAATTTCTTTTATATTACTTATAAGTAAAATAACATTGCTTTTGATTATTCCTTTGTGATTGGCATTACAGTTTATACCTAATAGAATTATACATGAAAGAGAAGTTTTTTTATGTTAAACAGTAGTTAGAGCAAATAGTCTCTTTATTTCTGATTTTAAGAAAAGTAAATTTAAACAATTATATGTTTTTAATAATAAAATGGACATTTATGGGTCTATTTATCTAGTTTTTGGAAATATTATTTTATAAGTTTACCAACTGTTTATCAGGTTTTTCTTATTCCTTTGATATTACCAAGATTAACATATGGAGTTTACTGTGGCCTCAATCATATACTACACCTAGTACCTATTACATAATTAATAATGTTTAACATACTATGAGTAGTGTAATTTTATACACAGCATTATAATCTATTAAATTAAAAACATTAATATAATTAATACATTTTTGTCTGATATAATTTAATGTTATCATTAAAATGTTGCATTTGTTGCATTTTTCTTTTTTCAAATATTGCTAAGTAGATATGTTTTAAACATTTTATTTCACACATGTACAACAGTATAAACCTATCGAATTATACTGTGACTTTTGCAATTTGTTTAGTTTTTAAAATTATTAATATTATATTATTACCATTTTGTATAATGTCTATATTTCACTACTCTTTTTTATTAAATTCTAAATTTGTCAGAATTTTTTATATAAATCATAGTTTAAAATATAAACATGTAGCTTTCTTTATGTTTAACAGTTGTTAGAGAAATAATTCCTCTATATATGATTTTGTGTAAATTAAAGTGTAAATTAAATACAATTCCAAAAGCCATCAATTTAAAATCAAAACATCATTTATCACTAATATTAAACTCCATATAACTATAAGGTATTAATTATGTATAAAATATTATTTACATGCGTTAGATCAATATTGTAATTGAAAATTTTTTTTCTTTCTGCTCTTATATTAACTCTTACCTAACTCTTTGTCGATTATGACTAGTATTTAAATAGGTAATAACATCAATACATTAGTAAACATATAATACCTAGGTGTTCCTGCCACTTATTATGTTTCTGTAGTTTTGTTGTTAAAGTTTCCTCATATATTTTATTTCGAATGTTTACCAAATATATGTAAATACTCTAATGTTAATTTCCATATAACTATAAATTAATAATTATGTATTACATGTTTTCTTGTGTGTAATTATTGTTGGAAATTAAAGAATTTTTTGCTTACTAATACTTTATGAACTCATAGTGAATGTAAATGATATTATTAAAAGATTTTAATTGACCCATTTTTACATATGTATTGTAAACAATGTACTAGTCAATATGTAGAATATAAATAAATAAATTATAGTGCAAATATCATAAAGTTAGGTGCCTATTTTTAAACGATTATGAGTAGGTACAATAAATGTTTCCCTTTAATCAATACTTGCTGCTTTTTATGATTTTTGTTGTATAGGCTTATTTTAATTCAATTGTATTCTCCATGTCTTAATATATATGGTACAAAATAATTAATCATTATATTAATTTTTTAGATTTTTACTGTTGGAGTTTTGGACTGGTTCATGTAGTGTGTTAGAAATCTGTGAAAAATTGGATCACTAATTAATACATTATATTCAAGGTACATTACTTATTTAATAACACTTTATATTAAAATAACATAATAACATATTAATCTTATTGAAATCACTCTGTTTTGACATATACTATAATGAATTACATGGAAGATGTTTAGATAAAGATAAACATATATAAACATATTTAAATAAAACTGATAATTTCTTCAATAATATTTACATGTAAAATAACATTGCTATTGATTATTCCTTTGTGGTTGGCATTGCAAAATATTTTACAACAATATACATTTTGGGCATAAAATGCTGTTTAAATATAATTTTTTTTATTATTTTGTGCTGATGAAAAACATTCCCTTTTGTTATGTGAATATATTTAGTAGGTAGACATACAATTTTGTAGGCATGTCATTTACATGTTTAATTAAAATTCCAATTGTATAGCTATAGTATTTAATGAACACATTATATGTGTGGAATCATACTTGTTATTGGATATAATGTTTTAAGAGGTAACTAACTATTTATTTGTTTTTTATATTCTCTTTAATATTATCAAGATAAAAATATTGAGCTTACTGAGTCACCAATCATACACTAAACACTCAGATACCTAATATATAATAAATAATGTATATCATACACTAAAGGGTGCACTTTAATACATTGCACAATAATCTGTTAATTTAATACAGTAATAAAAATAATAATAATTTATACTATTTAGTCTGTTATAAATTAATGATATCATTTGGATGTTGAATTATTTTTTTTTTTTTTAGAAACATTGCCAATTCAATAGGTTAGAAACATTTTGTCTCACAAATGTATAACAGTTTAAATCTAAAGAATTATATTGTGACTTTTGCAATTTTTTTAGTATTTAATATTATTATTATTATATTATTGCCATTTTGTATAATGTCTATATTTCACAACTCTTTTTTATTAAATTATAAAATTTGTCAGAATTTTTTATTTAAATAATAGCTTTCAATATAAACATAATATAGTAGTTTATTTTATATTTAACAGTTGTTAGAGAAAATAGATCCTCTATATATGATTTTGTAGGAAATTAAATCTAGACAATTACATGTTTTTAATAATTAATTGGACAGATATAAGAAAGTGTAAATTAAATACAAATCCAATAACCATCAATTTAAAATCAAAACATCATTTATCACAAAAATATTAAACTTCATATAACTATTAGGTATTAATAATGTATAAAATATTTACATGAGTTACATCAATATTGTAATTGAAAATTTTTTTTCTTTCTGCTCTTATATTAACTCTTACCTAACTCTTTGTCGATTATGACTAGTATTTAAATAGGTAATAACATCAATACATTAGTAAACATATAATACCTAGGTGTTCCTGCCACTTATTATGTTTCTGTAGTTTTGTTGTTAAAGTTTCCTCTTATATTTTATTTCGAATGTTTACCAAAAATATGTAAAAATTCTAATATTAATTTCCTTTTAACTATAAGTTAATAATTATGTATTAGAAGTTTTCTGGTTTTTAATCATTGATGGAAATTAATGAATTTTTTGCTTACTACTACTTTATGAATAATAACTGATTGTAAATAATATTATTAAAAAATATTAATTGGCCCATTCTAACATATTTATTCTAAAAAATGTTCTATTCAATATGTAGAATATAAATAAATAAATTATAGCGCATAAAGTATATATATAAAAATATATATATACATAAAGTATATGTATATATAAATTATATATTTCATAAATTTAGGTGCCTATTTTTAAACAATTATGAGTAGGTACAAATAATTTTTCCCCTTAATCAATACTTGAACTCATAATGACTGTAAATGATATTATTAAAAGATTTTAATTGACCCATTTTAACATATGTATTCTAAAGAATGTACTAGTCAATATGTAGAATATAAATAAATAATTTATAGTGCAAATATCATAAAGTTAGGTCCCATTTTTAAAGAATTATCAGTAGGTACAATAAATGTTTCCCTTTAATCAATAATTGCTGCTTTATTTGATTTTTGTTGTATGGGCGTATTTTAATTCATTTTTATTCTACATGGTTTAATATATGTGGTACAAAATAATTAATCATTTAAATTAATTTTTTAGATTTTTACTGTTGGAGTTTTGGACTGGTTCATGTTGTGTGTTACAAATCTGTGAAAAACTGGATCACTAATTAATACTTTATATTCAAGGTATAACTCTATAGATTTTATAAACATAATAGCATACTAATCTTATTCAAATCACATTGTTTTGACATATACCATTATAAATAAACTGGATAAGATGAATAACATGGATGATGTTTAAACATAGATCTACATATTAAAACATATTTAACTATAACTAATAATTACTTAAAAGTAAAATATTATTGCTATGATTATTCCTTTGTGATTGTCATTGCAAAATATTTTACAACGAAATACATTTTGGGCATGAAATGCTGTTGAAATATAATTTATTTTATTTTTTTGTGTTGACGAAAAACATTTACTTTTTTATGTGATTATATTTAGTAGGTTATCATATAATTTTGTAGGCATGATATTTATTTGATCAAACTTCTATTTGTATAGTTATAGTATTTAATGAACCATTAGATGTGTGGAATCATACTTGTTATTGGAAATAATGTTGTAACAGGTAACTTACTATTTATTTGGTTTTTTCATTTTTCTTTTATAGTACCAAAATTAACATATTGAGCTTACTGAGTCCCCAATCATACACTTAACACTCAGAAACCTAATATATAATAAATATTGTTTATCAAACATTGAGGAGTGCACCTTAATACATAGAACAATAATCTTTTAAATTTAAAACATTTATAAAATTTATACTATTTAGTCTATTATAATTTAATGATATCATTTGGAAGTTGAATTTTTTTTTTTATTTTTCAAAGATTGCTAATTAAATAGGTTAGAAATATTTTGACTCACAAATGTACAACAGTATAATCCTAAAGAATTATACTGTGACTTTTGCAAATTTTCAAGTATTTAATATTGTTGCCATTTTGTATAATGTCTATATTTTACAACTCCTTTTTATTAAATTCCAAATTCGTCAGAATTTGTTTTAAATTATAGTTTTCAATAAAAACATGATATGGTAGCTTTTGTTATGTTTCACAATTGTTAGAGAAACAAATCCTTTTTTTTGATTTTGTATAAAAATTAAACTAGACAATTACACGTTTTTAATAATATAATGGAGATATATGCGAAAGTGGTAATTAAATTCAAATCCAAAAACCAACAATTTTAAACCAAAATTTCAATTTTCACTAATAATTAACTCCATGTAACTATATGTTAATAATTATGCATTATGTGTTTACTGGTGTTTAATCATTGTTGGAAATTAGAATTGGAAAGAATTTTTTGCTTACTACTACAGTATGAACAATTAATAATTGTAAATATATAATATTTTAATATATATATTCTAAAAAATGTACTAGTTAACATGTAGAATATAAATAAATAATATATAGTGCACATATCATAAAGTAAGGTGCATATTTTTAAACAATTATGAATAGGTACAAATAATTTTTCCCTTTAATGAATATTTATTTCTCTTTATGGTTTTTGTTGTATAGGCTTATTTTAATTTAATTGTATTCTGCATGTTATACTAAATTTGGTACAAAATATTTAATCATTTAAATTGTTTTTTTTTAGATATTTCAACTGTTGGAGTTTTGGACTGTTTCATGTTGTGTGTTACTATTCAGTGAAAAATTTGATCAATGTAATACATTATATTAAGGTACATTACTTATTTAATAACACTATAGATTTAAATATCATAATAACATATTAATCTTATGAAATCCCATTGTTTTGACTTATACTATAATGAATTACACGGTGATGTTTAGACATAGATCAACATATATAAACTTATTTAACTAAAACTGATCATTTCTTCTGTATTATTTACAAGTAAAATACTATTGCTATTGTATATTCCTTTGTGATTGGCATTGCAATATATTTTACAATATAATTCACCTTGGGCTTGAAATTCTGTTTAATTATAATTTTTTTTTATTTTTTTGGGTTGATGAAAAACATTCCCTTTTGTCATGTTTATGTTTTTGTAGGTAGAAAACAAAATGTTGTAGGCATATTCTTTACATGTTCAAATAAAATTCTAATTGTATAGCTATAGTATTTAATGAACACATTAAATTTGTGCAATCATACTTGTTATTGGAAATACTTTTGTATAAGGTAAGGTACTATTTATTAGGTTTTATATTAATAAAATGGACAGCTGTTAGGTAATTAATGAGGATGCAATAGAATAAATATTTGAGAAAAGAACTTTATAGAGATTACTCTATAGAAAATGTCATCAAGAATAGAAATTGATAAATTTGATATGTACTGACACATGATTGGTTACTGGTATTTTTTACACAGTGTTGCTTAGAAGGTAATAATTGGTGAATCATAGAGAATGCAAGTGACAGTAAAGACTGGAAAATTTCTGCAAAACAATTTCAGAATTGATTATAACAGAGAGAATAACAAATTGTCTTTTACAAATTAATTATTTTAGATAATATCTATGATAATTAAATACTTTGTTACTTCAAAGTGTAAATTTAATACAAATCCGAAAAACATTAATTTTAAAACAAAAATGTTTTATTTAATAATTCAATTTAAATTCTTCTTTAGGCATTGTTTCTGTATAATGCTTTTTAGTGTAATACTGTAATTGATTTTACTAATTACATTTTTATTTATTGCAATTACATTGGACATTATAGTACCTTAAAGGAACATTATGAAGTTATAATAATCTAAGGAATTTCAATTATTATTATTATTATTAGTTGAATCTTCTATATTTTTAGTGTTAATAATATTACATATTAAAATTTCACAAATAAAAAAAAAAAAAAAAAAAAAATGAATTTTGAAATTACATATTTATAAAAAAATAATTGTATATTATAGATTAAAAAAAAAAAAATTTTAATTAAATAAATTGAAAGAAATAATAAAAAACATATTATGTATTAATTATAATATTCATTAAACAATAAGATTTCTATATTATCTTAAATACATTAAAATGCATTCCTTTAAGCTTTTATGCCTTATTTTTGAGATTATATTATAAATAAAAGTATTCCTATGTTTATCAAAATCAGATTAAACAGATTTGGTTATTGCTTTTTTTTTTATTTTTTAGTACTATCCCATGTTACAGATAATGATATATAACATAAATCTTAACAACTATTACTTAAAGTATTGGAGCTTAATTGATTACTAATCTGTAAAATAATTTTTTTTTTTTTTATACTATTTTTAATTCAAATTATTAATTATCCAAGAATATTGATTTTCTATTTAAATAATAAAATAATTTATGATATATATATAAATGTAGAAATAGAATAGAACTCTCAATCCTACTCTTTTTTGTATTACATGATATCAATATCATATTGAGTACACTAAGTACTATTCAAATCTAAAACATTCTCAAAATATGCTAGAAATATGCATTAAATTTAATTCTCTTAATTCACATTTTTTTAATCTTGCTGCTATTTCTTTAGAATCTTATAAGAAATATATGGAAGTGCTATAAAAACCAAAAACTTTCTTATCGATTAAACATGTATATGTTTACCAATGTTTTGATTTTATAGGCTTATCCACAAATGTGCAGGAAAAATGCCTATTCTAAATTTTTACTAGTAAACTCCCCTGAATGGTTAGGTCAATTTATATATATATTTTTTTTTTTTTATTTATTTTAGAAAAACATACAATCTGTACAATAATTTACAATGAGCATGTGCAATATTGAGATAAATTTATTTTAACATGAAACGCGTGAAAAAAGAAGCCACCCAATGGTGACACTTTATAATTTATATAGAACTGTTTTAATTTATTTATTTTAATTTTAATTTTCTTTTAGGTCACGACACCATCTTCTTTTTAACCTCCGAGGAGGGTTGCTAGAAATAAGGTCGGAATTTAATGCTGAAATTAGAGTATTCGGGTGGTTCGTTAATCGTGAGCGGAATCTTTTATATAATATTTTAGCAGTGTCGTTTACAGAGTTAATCTTAAGGTCGGTATGAAGAGTATTGTTTGAAATATTAAAAGGGGCGTTTGTAATTATTCTAAGAGTTATGGATTGGAATGTTTGGATTCTATGTATATTTGATTTTTTGGCTGCTGCCCATAGCTGGATGCCATATGTCCAGATAGGCATTAAAAGAGTTTTATAAAGGAGTATTTTAGTTCTTATACTCATTTTGGAGTGTTTGCCAAGTAAATAGGAGAGAGATTTCCGCCTAGCATTTAATATAATTCGTTTGCTTTTTATATGGTCTGCTTTATATATTTTAATAATATTATTTACAATCACTAAGAGTTCATATAGTTGGACCTCAAGCAGTCGAATAGGACGCGTATGTATAATAATATGAAACGTATTCGTTTCCAACCCCCCCCCTTTAGAGATTGACAATAATATACTTCCGCATTCGCATTGAGGGCGATACCGATATCGATCAGGGCTGTCGTATTTCCCTGTTATCTTATAGACGCCGTCGTCCGCGATAGCGAGGTTAGGTTTCGAGTAGTTGTGGGCGTCTGTCGTGGCCAACCGTATACCGCCACCTACTCATTGTTACGCATTCACTGATTATCGAGATCAATAGCGTGGTGCAGCCGTTAGATGCCCGTGCAGACGACGCGCAACGAACACGGTGCATAGGATCACTTTACTAACGTGTCACTGAAATAGTTTTTTATTACCGCGTAATTACCCACAATTACCGTTATTGTTTTTTATTCGTCAACGGAGGTTTATCATCGGTGAGTAATGTTTATTCGGTTGTTTAGATAATAAAAACGCATGCTAGCTTAAATGTAGTTTCGACGGCGCAGTCGGTAGTACGGGTTATCGTAATGGACGCCCATTAACGAAAAAACAGACTTATTCAAAAATTTCGAAAATTATCGGGTGAAAAAAAAAAAACCACATGACACACATATGAAAACCGGCCTACTCCCGCCCGATTAATATTATAATTTTTTTTACACGATGTTCAGTTCTGTAGTCACGTGGAGTTATACTTGCCGTATCTCTACGTGTTTTGGTATATAATTTCTCTATAACTTTCCATTCGGTAGGCAAGTACACCGTTTTATTACAGTCTCTGTGTCTTCTTCATAATATACTTTTCAGTTACTAGATATATAAAGTCAGGCTGTTTTTTCGCTAGTTTATATTATTATCATTCACAAGTCTGTGGGTAATATATTTAATAAATCCATGAATTATAAGCATAGCAGATAATATCAAATCATAAGTGATTATATATATGTGTACACATATATATGTGTACCCACCATCTTTTAACACACCCTTATAATGTTTCTGTCAGTATACCTTTATGGTTTCTTCTAAAGTAATTTTATTAAATAACAACTAATAAAACATAGAAACTCTAATATTGAACACTATATAACCGTTAGATAATAATTATGTATTAAATGTTTACTGGTGTTTGTTCATTGTTGGAAATTAAAGAATTTGTTGCTTACTACTACTCTATGAACAAGTTAATTGTAAATAATATTATTAAAAGATATAAGTTGACACATTCAGGGGAGTTTACTAGTCAAAATGTAGAATAGAAATTTTTCCTGTACATTTGTGGATAAGCTTACAACATCAAAACATTGGTAAACATATAATCTAGGTGTAGCTACCACATATTATGTTTCTGTAGATTTTTTGTTATAGTTTCCTCTAATGTTAGATTTATAAAAAAAACCTACCTTCAGTCTTATAGAATATTTTTTTTTTTATATAATAATTAATTATGAAATGTGTTTACTGGTGTTTTGGCATTAAATGATAGTAATGCATTACAGTTTTATTTTACTACTACTATATTAACTTTCAGGTTTTAGTAAATAGTATTGTTAAAAGATATGAATTGACACATCAGGGGACTCTACTAGTCAAAGACAGAATAGAGATTGTTCCTGCACTTTTGTGGATATGCTAATAACATAAAAACATCAGTAAACATATAATACCTAGATGTACCTACCAATTATTATGTTTCTGTAGATTTTGTATTAAAGTTTTATTAACAAATGTTTACCAAATATACATAAACCTCTAACATTAAACTCCATATAACTATTAGGTAATAATTATGTATTAAATGTTTAGTGGTGTTTGATCATTGTTGGAAATAAAAGAATTTTTTGCTTACTACTACTATATGAACCCTTATTTGATTGTAAATAATATTATTAAAAAATAGTAATTAACCCATTTTAATATTTGTTTTCTAAAGAATTTGCTATTCAATAAGTAAAATAGAAAAAAATAAATGAAAGTGTACATATCATATAGTTAACTGACCATTTTTAAACAATTTACTGTAGGTACATTAAAAAATTCAATTAATTTATCAATACTTGTTGTTTTTTTAAGGTCTTTGTGTATAATCTTATTGAAATAGAAATTTATACTACATGTTGAATTAAATTTTACAAAATATTAATTCTGTTAAATTTTATACAGTTTATTACAGTTTATACCTAATAGAATTATACATGAAAGAGAAGTTTTTTTATGTTAAACAGTAGTTAGAGCAAATAGTCTCTTTATTTCTGACTTTATAGAAAAGTAAATTTAAACAATTTTATGTTTGTAATAATCAAATGGAAATTTATGGGTCTATTTATCTAGTTTTTGGAAATACTATTTTATAAAATTATCATATGGAGCTTACTGTGGCCCCAATCATATACTACACATTCTGGTACCTATTACATAATAATGTTTAACATACCATGAGTAGTGCAATTTTATACATAGCATTATAATCTATTAAATTAAAAACATTAATACAATTAATACATTTTTGTCTGATATAATTTAATGTTATCATTTAAATGTTGCATTTGTTGCATTTTTCTTTTTTCAAAAATTGCTAAGTAGATAGGTATTAAAAATTTTATTTCATAAATGTACAACAGTATAAACCTATAGAATTATACTGTGACTTTTGCAATTTGTTTAGTTTTTAAAATTATTAATATTATATTATTGCCATTTTGTATAATGTCTATATTTCACCACTCTTTTTTATTAAATTCTAAATTTGTCAGAACTTTTTATTTAAATCATAGTTATAAATATAAACATGTAGCTTTTTTTATGTTTAACAGTTGTAAGAGAAATAATTCCTCTATATATGATTTTGTGGGAAAATAAAAATACACAATTTCATGTTTTTAATAATATAATGAAGAAATATAAGAAAGTGTAAATTAAATACAAATCCAAAACCATCAATTTAAACCAAATAATGATTTATCACAATAATATTAAACTCTATCTAACTATCAGGTATTAATGATGTATAAATTATTTACATGCGTTACATCAATATTGTATTGATTAAATATAATTATTTTATTATTTTGTGTTGATTAAAAACATACCCCTTTGTTACATGAATAGATTTAGTAGGTAGTCATACAATTTTGTAGGCATGCTATTTACATGTTTAATTTAAATTCCAATTGTATAGCTATAGTATTTAATGAACACATTAGATGTGTGGAATCATACTTGTTATTGGAAATAATGTTGAAAAGGTAACTAACTATTTATCTGTTTTTTTCAATTCCTGTGATATTACCAAGATTAACATATTGAGCTTACTGGGTCACCAATCATAAACTAATCATTCAGATACCTAATATATAATAAATAATGTATATCATACACTAAGGAGTGCACTTTAATACATTGCACAATAATCTGTTAATTTTATCAGTAATATAATTTATACTACTTAGTCTGTTATAAATTAATGATACCATTTGGATGTTGAATTATTTTTTTTTTTTTTTGCAAACATTGCTAATTAAATAGGTTAGAAACATTTTGTCTCACAAATGTACAACAGTATAAACCTATAGAATTATACTGTGATTTTTGCAATTTTTTTAGTATTTAATATTATTATTATTATATTATAGCCATTTTGTATAATGTCTATATTTCACAACTCTTTTTATTAAATTATAAAATTTGTCAGAATTTTTTATTTAAGTTATAGCTTTCAATATAAACATAATATGGTAGTTTTTTTTATATTTAACAGTTGTTAGAGAAAATAGATCCTCTATATATGATTTTGTAGGAAAGTAAAACTAGACAATTACATGCTTTTAATAATTAAATGGAGAGATATAAGAAAGTGTAAATTAAATACAAATTCAATAACCATCAATTTAAAATCAAAACATCATTTATCACAAAAATATTAAACTCCATATAACTATTAGGTATTAATATTGTATAAAATATTTACATGCGTTACATCAACATTGTAATTGTGGAATTTTTTTTTTACTACTAATATATTTACTCTTACTTAACTTTTAGTTCATTAAAAATAGTATTTACATGTATACAATTGGAGACATTCTGTGGGGTTTACTAGTCAAAATGTAGAATAAAAATTATTCCTCCATATTTGAGGATAAGCAGATTACATCAAAACATTGGTAAACATATAATACATATGTGTTCCTACCACATTATGTTTCTGTAGTTTTGTTGTTATAGTTTCCTCTTATATTTTATTTTGAATGTTTACCAAAAATATGTAAATACTCTTATGTTAATTTCCATATAACTATAAATTAATAATTATGTATTACATGTTTTTTGGTGTTTAATCATTGATGGAAATTAAAGAATTTTTTGCTTACTACTATTATATGAAGAATTACTGATTGTAAATAATATTATTAAAAAATATTAATTGACCCATTC
Organism: Tuberolachnus salignus; assembly: GCA_956483605.1. Classification (NCBI taxonomy): domain Eukaryota; kingdom Metazoa; phylum Arthropoda; class Insecta; order Hemiptera; family Aphididae; genus Tuberolachnus; species Tuberolachnus salignus. The sequence continues at coordinate 19,948,600 of OY101431.1, read as the reverse complement.
TAACATATGTATTCTAAAAAATGTACTATTCAATATGTAGAATATAAATAAATAAATTATAGTGCATATAATATCATAATATCTTTATATATCATAAAGTTAGGTGCCTATTTTTAAACAATTATGAGTAGGTACAAAGAATTTTTCCCTTTAACCAATACTTGTTGCGTTTTATGGTTTTTGTTGTATAGGCTTATTTTTATTTAATTGTATTCTTCATGGAATACTATATGTGGTACAAAATATTTAATCAGTTAAATTATTTTTTAGGTTTTTCAACAGTTGGAGTTTTGGACTGTTTCATGTTGTGTGATAGAAATCAGTGAAAAATTGGATAAAATATTTATACATTATATTCAAGGTACATTACTTATTTAATAACACTATAGATTTAAATTACATAATAACATATTAATCTTATTGAAATCACATTGTTTTAACATATACTATAATGAATTGATGGATGATGTTTAGATAAAGATCAACATATATAAACATATTTAACTAAAACTGATAATTTCTTTTATATTACTTATAAGTAAAATAACATTGTTTTTGATTATTCCTTTGTGATTGGCATTACAGTTTATACCTAATAGAATTATTCTTGAAAGAGAAGTTTTTTTATGTTAAACAGTAGTTAGAGCAAATAGTCTCTTTATTTCTGATTGTATAGAAAAGTAAATTTAAACAATTATATGTTTTTAATAATAAAATGGACATTTGTGGGGTAACTAACGAGGAAGTAATAGAATAAATATTTGAGAAAAGAATTTTATAGAGTAATATCAAGAATAGAAGAAATTGATGTATTAGATATGTACTGAGACATGATTGGTTACAGGTATTTTTTACACAGTGTTCCTTAGAAGGTAATAATAGGTGAAACATTGAGAAAGGCAAGTGACAGTGAAGAATGAAGTATTACTGCAAAACAATCTCAGGAATGAGTATAACAGAGAATGACAAATTGTCTTTTACAATTTAAATACTTTAGTAAATATCTTATGATAATTAAATACTTTTTACTTTAATAATTAATTTTAAAACATAAATTCTTTATTTTTTAGTTCAATTTGAATTCTTCTTTAAGCCCTTTTTCTGTATAATGCTTTTTAGTGTAATACTGTAATTGATTTTACTAATTACATTTTTATTTATTACAATTACATTGGACATTATGGTACTGAAATAGAATATTATGAAGTTATAATAAACTAACTCATTTCAATTATTTATAAGTTGGATCATCTATATTTTTAGTGTTTATAATAACTACATATTAAATGTTCACAAAAAAAAAAAAAAAATAAAAAAAAAATACAAATATGAATTTAAAAACGCATAGATATAATATAATAATAGTTTATTAAATAAAATATTCTAATATCATAATATGAAACAAATAGTATAATACAATTTATGCATTAATGAGGACATACATTAAACTATCAGATTGTCAAATAAATTACGATTCAATACTACTTATTATTATTACAAGACATTGAGTATTTAATGTACAATTCAAATCTAAAAAATAGCGAAATATGATAGTTAAAATTTCTCCGAGTTCTCTGAGTCGTGATATAAAATTTAATCTTGCTGCAATTTCATCAGAATTATATAGGTAATATATACAAATGTTATAAAATCCCAATCCATGTTATTGCTTATACGTCTGTGTTCCGCTAGCACTCGAATGGAACGCTTATGTATAATAATACAAAATATATTCGCCTCCCCCACCGACGGATCATGACAATAATATACCTAGTTATTCGCATTCGTGTGCTCCGTTATCCTTCGGCGTTATCTTATTTACCGGGTATCTGGTTGATGCTGTCGTCCTCGAAGGATTAGTTAGGTTAGGATACTGGCGTAGCTGTGCATGTTCATTGTGGCCAATCGTAAACGACCACCTACTCATTGTTATGCATTCACTGATTATCGAGATCAATAGCGTGGTGCAGCCGTTAGATGCCCACGCAGACGACGCGCAACGAACACGGTGCATAGGATCATTTTACTAGCGTGTCACTGAAATAGTTTTTTATTACTGCGTAATTACCCACAATTACCGTTATTGTTTTTTATTCGTCAACGGAGGTTTATCATCGGTGAGTAATGTTTATTCGGTTGTGTAGATAATAAAAATCGCATGCTAGCTTAAATGTAGTTTCGACGGCGCGGTCGGTAGAACGGGTTATCGTAATGGACGCCCATTAACGAAAAAACAGACTTATTCAAAAATTTCGAAAATTATCGGGTGAAAAAAAAAAACCACATGACACACATATGAAAACCGGTCTACTCCCGCCCGATTAATAATATAATTTTTTTTACACGATGTTCAGTTCTGTAGTCACGTGGAGTTATACTTGCCATATCTCTATGTGTTTTGGTATATAATTTCTCTATAACTTTCCATTCAGTAGGCAAGTACACCGTTTTATTCTCCGACGCTGTTTGGGTTTATTTGATCAAAATATTCTAGTGAAATCACTATATTAACATGGACATTTTTTTATGATGTTGGGGGAGGGGTAAGATTTTTGTTAACCATTTCGATTTTCGTCGGAACGCAGCGCGCTTTTTTGCTGGGTAGCCGTGAATGTCGTAGGGGGGAACTATTGTTTTGTTCAATTTTGTCAGCGGCCATTTAAAATCCCCCCCCGCCTCTTTTCAGTTTTCGCCTATGAGTGAATCGTTTTTGTATCTACTGAATTATATCTACTTTACAATAATAGATTGACTTTAGTACATAAGCCAAGAGTCACTAATGGGTGAAGACACCTTTCATGTTATTTATTATATTTTTATTATTAATTACTCTCATCATATAAGCTTATTGCGTTAAATTGTATAGATTGTTTATGTCAAATAAAAATATATAAGAAAAAAAAAACTATATATATATATATATATATATATATATATATATATATATATATATATATATAACGTTAGGTTAAAAAATTGGATTGTAGGTATGTATATACCCTTAAATCAAAATTGGACAGCTGTACAATTATTTAAACTAGTTTAAGATTATTTTCTGAAATAATAAACACTGTTGTATGAGCTAATCAAAAATTATTTCGCTATAAACTAACAGACATAAATTGTCATAGTGGCAACACTCACATCCAGCAACAATAATATCAAATATATGTGTTGCCAAACCGCAGTTTCTCTTTGTTTCCTCATCATAATATACATTTCAGTTATTAGAAATTTAATTTAAAGCTGTTTTATTTTCTGATTTAAATTGTTTTCATTCGCAAGTCAATGTGTAATATATTTAATAAATTCCTACACTTATAAGCATAGCAGATAATATCAAACATCAGTGACACATAGTATAAAAACTCTAATATTAAATACCATATAACTATTAGAGAGTAATTTTGTTTTTAATGTTTACTGGTGTTTGAAATTAAAGAATTTTTTTGCTTACACTTATACTATATTAACTCTCAGTTTATTATAAATAGTATTTATAGAGATACAATTTGATCCTTGGAGTTTACCAGTTAACATCTAGAATAAAAATATTTCCTAGTATTTTATATGGTAAACATATAATGTCTAGGTGAACCTACCACCTTTTATGTCGCTGTAGTTTTTTTTTTTTGTTATAGTTTCCTCCAATGTTATATTTATAAAAAAAAATCCTACCTGCAATATTAAAGGATAATTTTATTTAGTTAATAATTAAATATATAATGTGTTTACTGATGTTTTGCATTAAATGTTATTAATGAATTTTTAGTTCACTACTACTATATTAACTCTTAATTTGTAGTAAATAGTATTATTAAAAGATTTAAATTTTGCACATTTAGGGGAATTTACTTATCAAAGGTAGAATAGAAATTTTTCCTGCACATTTGTTGATAAGCTGATACAATCAAACATCAGTAAACATATAATACTTAGGTGTACTACCTATTTTTTTTCTGTGTCTTTGTAGTAACATTTTTTTATATATAGTAATTATGTATTATATTTTTACCTGTGTTCAGGCAATGTTTGTTATTTATAAATATTTTGCTTTCTTCTACTATATTTACTCTCAGTTGATTTTAAGTAGTATTTATTAGGATACAATTTGACACATTTCTTTGGGATTACTAGTTAAAATCTAGTTTATTCATTTTTCCTTGTATGTTATATGGTAAACATATAATAGATGACCTTTTATCTTTCAGTATTTTTGTTAATATAGTTTATTCTAATGTTTTATTGTTAAATGTTTACCAAAAAGACCTAATAACTCTTTATTTAACTCTTTATAACTTTGAGATAATAATTATGTATTAAATGTTTACTAGTGTTTGATCATTGTTGGAAATTAAAGAATATTTTGCTTTCTACTACTATATGAACTCTCAGTTGATTGTAAATAATATTATTTAATAATATTAATTGTCCCTTTTCAACATTTTCTAAAAAGTCTACTAGTCAATAAGTAGCATAGAAATAAATGAATAAAGTTCACATAATATAAAGTTAGTTACCCTTTTTTAAGCAATTTACAGTAGGTACATTAAACATTTCTCCCTTTAATTAATACCTTTTACTTTTTAAGGTTTTTGTTGTATATAGTTCTTTTAATTTAATTGTATTCTACATGTTATACTATATTTGGTACAAAATATTTAATCAGTTAAATTAATTTTTGAGATTTTTACTGTTGGAGATTTGGACAGGTTAATGTTATGTGTTAGAAATCAGTGAAAAATTGGATAAAATATTTATACATTATATTAAAGGTACATTACATATTTAATAACACTATATATTAAAATAACATAATAACATATTAATCTTATTGAAATTACATTCTTTTGACATATACTATAATGAATTACATGGATGATGTTTAGATATAGATCAACATATATAAACATAGTTAACTAAATCTGATAATTTCTTCAATATTATTTACAAGTAAAGTAACATTGCTATTGATTATTCCTTTGTGGTAGGCATTGCAAAAATTTTTACAACAAAATACATCTTGGGCATGAAATGCTGATTAAATATAATTTTTTTTATTATTTTGTGTTGGTGAAAAACATTCCCCTTTGTTATGTGAGTATAATTAGTAGGTAGCCATACAATTTTGTAGGCATGCTATTTACATGTTTAATAAAAATTCCAATTATATAGCTATAGTATTTAATGAACACATTATATGTGTGGAATCATACTTGTTATTGGAAATAATGTTGTAAAAGGTAACTAACTATTTATCTGTTTTTTTCAATCCCTGTGATATTAGCAAGATTAACATATTGAGCTTACTGAGTCACCAATCATACACTAAACACACTGATACCTAATATATAAAAAATAATGTATATCATACACTCATGAGTGCACTTTAATACATTGCACAATATCTGTTAAATTAAAACAGAAATATAATTTACACTATTTAGTCTGTTATAAATTAATGATATCATTAGGATGTTTAATTATTTTTTTTTTTTTACAAACATTGCTAATTAGATAGGTTAGAAACATTTTGTCTAACAACATTTTGTCTGTACATCTGTATAAACCTATATAATAATGCTGTGACTTTTGCAATTTTTTTAGTATTTAATATTATTATTATTATATTATTGCCATTTGGTATAATGTCTATATTTCACAACTCTTTTATTAAATTATAAAATTTGTCAGAATTTTTTATTTAAATTTTAGCTTTCAATATAAACACAATATGGTAGTTTTTTTTATATTTAACAGTTGTTAGAGAATATAGTTCTTCTATATATGATTTTGTAGGAAAGTAAAACTAGACAATTACATGTTTTTAATAATATAATGGAGAGATATAAGAAAGTGTAAATTAAATACAAATCCATAACCATCAATTTAAAATAAAATCATCATTTATCACAAAAATATTAAACTCTATATAACTATTAGGTATTAATTATATATAAAATAATTACATGCGTTAGATCAAAATTTTAATTGAAGAATTTATTTCTTACTACTAATATATTTACTCTTACCTAAATCTTAGTTGATTATAAATAGTATTTATATGTATACAATTGGAGACATTCTTTGGGGTTTACTAGTCAAAATGCAGAAAAAAAAAGAATTTGCAGAATAAAAATTCCTGCAAATTTGAGGATAAGAAGATTACATCAAAACATTGGTAAACATATAATACCTATGTATTCCTGCAACATTATGTTTCTGTAGTTTTGTTGTTATATTTAACACTAATATTTTGTTGTGAATGTTTACCAAAAATATGTAAAAACTCTAATATTAATTTCCATATAACTATAAGATAATATATATGTATTAGATGTTTACTGGTGTTTAATTATTGTTGGAAATTAAAGAATTTTTTGCTTACTAATACTTTATGAACTCATAGTGACTGTAAATGATATTATTAAAAGATTTTAATTGACCCATTTTTACATATGTATTCTAAAGAATGTACTAGTAAATATGTAGAATATAAATAATTAAATTATAGTGCAAATATCATAAAGTTAGGTGCCTATTTTTAAACGATTATGAGTAGGTACAATAAATGTTTCCCTTTAATCAATACTTGCTGCTTTTTATGATTTTTGTTGTATAGGCTTATTTTAATTCAATTTTATTCTGCATGTTTTAATATATATGGTACAAAATAATTAATCATTATATTAATTTTTTAGATTTTTACTGTTGGAGTTTTGGACTGGTTCATGTTGTGTGTTAGAAATCTGTAAAAATTGGATAAAAGAATAATACATTATTTTCAAGGTATATTACTTATTTAATAACACTATATATTTTTTAATCTTTACAACATTAATCTTATTTGAATACATTGATTTAACAGATACCATAGAGAATAACACGGATGATGTTTGGACTTAGATGGTTATACTGAAACATTTGATCTTAAACTGATAATTTCATCAATATTATTTACAAGTAAAAATACCATTGCTTTTGATTATCGCTTTGTACGCATTAATAATTTTACAAAAACATATGCCTTTATCTTGAAATGCTGTTTAAATATAATTTTTTTCATTTTGTGTTGATGAAAAACATTCCATTTTGTCTAGTGAATTTGTTTTGTAGGTAGCTTACAAATTTTGTATGCATTTTTATTTGCATGGATAAACTTTTAAATTTTAAATGTTAATATAATTAATACAATTTTGTCTGTAATAAATTAATATAATGAATGTTGCATTTGTTGCATTATTTTTTTTTACTGACCCAATTTTTTGCTAAGAAGCTAGGATCTAAACAATTTGTTTCATTTAAGTACTACATTTTAAAACTAGCCAATTTTGCTGTGGCTTTTGCATTTTTTTAGTATTATCAATAATTAGTTCATTGTAATATTGTAATATGTTTATATTTACCATTTAAATTATAGTCTTCAACAAAATATACTTCATAAAGTAGTTTTTTTAGGTTAACAGTTGTTAGGTATATGATATTGAAATCAAAAATAATACATCAAGGGATGGGTATTTATATTAATAAATGTTTAATTTCAAAACAAACATTTTTTATCAGTGCAATTAGAAATCTTTTTTAAGTATTATCTTTTTAGTGTAATACTGTAATTGATTTTATTAATTACTTTTTTTATTTTATTTCAATTACATTAGACATCATAGTACTGAAATGGAATATTATGAAGTTATAATAAACTAAGGCATGTCAATTATTTATTAGTTGAATCCTTTATATTTTTAGAGTAAATAATAACTGCATATTAAAAGTTCATAAAAAAAAAAAAAAAAAATGAATTTAAATTATACATAGATATAATATAATAATTGTATATTATAGATAAAAAAAAAAAAAACATTCTTTTTTAATAATGTCAAACAAATAGTAAAATACAAATTATGTATTAATTATGACATACATTAAACAATATGATTTCTATATATCATAAATACATTAAAATGCATTCCTTCAAGCTTTTATGCCTTATTTTTGGGATTATATTATTATTAAAAAGTGTTCCTATGTTTATCGAAATTTGATTTAACAGAACTGGTTATTGCTTTTATTTTGTATTTATAGTATGATCCCAAGTTACAGTTTATTGTATGAACATAAATATTTACATTTTTATTATATTCGCTTATAAACTTATTAGCTTAAATAACTAATTAATCTGCGATTTAGGGGTTAAGAAATACTGTATAATTATATGCATTATCAGTGTTAATTTAATTATCTCTTGAACAGCTACTGACTATAATTTATTCCGAGCTGACACTAACAATATAGCTTTTATACAGACATATATGGGCAAGTTAAGTTATATCTATTTCCTTAGTTGTGTACTCAATGTACTAGAGCTTTACTGATTACTAGTTTTCAAAGTAATTTTTGTATTTTGAAATTATGGTAAATTTAAATATTTTATTGGCTAAGAATATTTATTTTCTATTTAAATAAAATAATTTTTAATGGGATATATATATATATATATATATATATAGTAATTAAGATTAAAGGTTTTATTCATTTTCTACATATATATATATATAGATATATATATCTTATTATTATTATTATTATTAAATGATCTTGATTACACAATGTATTATTGTATCTTAAACAATCAAAAAATATGCGAGATTAAATTTTAGTTCTCAATCAATTTTTAATCTGGTTGCTATTTCTTTAGAATCCTATAAGAAATATATGAAAATGCTTATAATCCTTTCTTATCGCTTAAACGTGTGTTGTACCTTCGCATGCAGTCGAATTGGACGCGTACGTATAATTATGCAAAATGTGTTCGCTTCCCTCCTCCCTCCCCGCCCTTTAGGAGTTTAACAATAATATACTTCGGTATTTGCTTCGGGGGCACGGTCGACGTGGTTGACATCTGGTGGACGCCGTCGTTTGCGAGGTTAGGTTTGGTTCACTATCTCGGGTAGCTGTGCGCGTCCGTTAGGGCCAATCGTAATCGACCACCGACGCGTTGCCACGCCGATCACTGATAACCGAGATCGACAGCGGGGTGCAGCCATTAGACGTTCACGCAGACGAGCATGGGAGGATGCATAGGTGTCATTTTACAACCGCGTTACTGAAATAGTTTTTGTGTGCGCGTGATTGCCCCCACAGTTACCGTGTGTGATGTGAATTGTTCTTTGTTTGTCGACGGAGGTTCATTACATCGGTGAGTAATGTTTATTCGGTTGCGTAGCTAATAAAATCGCGTGCGAGCTTAAACGCCATTTCGACCGGGTGGTCGGCCGCACGCGTTATCGCAAGGACCGACTGTTTGTAAATTTCGAAAATTATCGGGTGAAAAAGAAAAAAAAAACACACGACATACAAATGGAAACCGCCCGATTTATAATTATAATTTTCCTACATTTTTCTTCTCATTTTCCAATGGGCATTACTGTAGTCACGTCGAGTTATATTTTCTATACCTCGACGTGACCGAGTTTTGGTATATTATTTCACTATAACTTTTCAAGTAGTTAGGGAAGTACAGTGTTTGGATTTATTGGAACAAAATTTTCAATTGAATTCACTAGAGTAATCTGGGCTTTTTATGGTGGGGGGAGAGGTATGATTTTCGATTATCATTTTGATTTTCATTGGAACACAGCGCACTCTATTGCCGGGCGACCGTGAACGTCGCGAGGAGGACATTGCTTCGTTCAATATTTCCAGTGGACAGTTACCAACCTCGCCGCTCCCCCCCCCAGTTTTTGCCTATAAGTGAAACGTTTTTGTATCTACGTTATTATATCTACTTAACAATAATAGTTAGCCTCTAGTAAATGCTTCTTATTAAATTGTGATTTTGCTGATTCTGATGAATGGCCCGCTAAGATAAAATAAAATATATAACTAAGTCTAAAATGGTCTGTAAATTTAAAATTTTTTTTTTTTGTATATTTACACGTCTAGTTTGCTATACTGTTTGTTTGAAAATCTAATGTCTTAGTTATTACTTTGTTTGTATCCATTAGATATTGGCTATTCAATTAAAATAAGCATGCCATTTTACGAACCACTTGTAGAAATATTTTATACTTATGCTGCAGATTCAGTACTAGAATACGTGGAAAATGAACAACTTCCACCATATATATAAAATTTATCTGGAAAAACTTAACCTAGTGCTTAACCTATTTGTTTTATTTTGGGTGTGTTATAGCTGAAATTGTCGATCAGAAAATCAGAGCCAGCTCAGCTATATCGAATTTTACTGCATCCTACTTATATGGTGAGTTTTTAAAATTTTAGTTTCTAAATTGAAAAAAATAATATTTTGCCTATATATTTCTTCGTTTATCAATTGGATAATTTATAATTTATTCGAATATATTATTAGCGATGTAATAATAATATAATCTGAATATAGTCATACGAATTGGTCATATGAGAAAAGACTTAAGATTGAAAGCTTATTAATATATTATCCATCGATTATTACTGGGATAACCATTCAACTTCAACAAGGGGTCTCGTAAATTTAGTGTAATAAATTTAAAACCATTTGAAAATCCAGCACAGTGGAACAATCTACAATGGAACAATCTACAATGGAACAATCTACATCATCATCACATATGCCGGTAATTTAGAAATAATATAATTTTTTACTCTAGAACGTGTACAATATTTTAGATTCTAAGCATAGCGGTTTTGTGATATACGTTTTTATTTGATTAGTCTGTGAACTACTTTTCTACCTAAAATATTATCAACTTTAGGCGTGGTTTCTGGTAGAAAATTTTGGATCAAATTGGTGCATTGGGTATTTTTTTAATAATTTGAGAAAAACGGAAATATTTACGTCGTAAGTCGTAATTTTTTCTGTTATTTTTGATATAGTTTATAACAATCCAAAAATAATAAAGATATTGCATATAATATACTTATATTTGCCATTTAGAAGACGTGGTCAATTAGCCTTTTTGATCTATTTGAAATTGTTGAGTTTCTGTAGTTTTTATTTGAATCCACTTTTTTTGGCAATTCATACATTTTCACAAATTTGACACAAGGTTCATTGTAAGTTGTTCTTATAGACCAATAAAAATATACAAAATCCGTTGTTGACATTTTTTTTTTTTTTTATCAACGTTTTAAGTTCAGATTTTGGCTGATATCATAAAAATTACGCCTACTATTACCGATTTTTAAAATAAGTTTGTATTATTATATGAATATATTATTATTATTATTTAATGAACATTTGAGTTTTTAATAATTGTATTTTTGTTTTACATTTAGTCCACCTCAATGTCTTCAATTGGTTCCAACAGTCATCATCTTATAATAAAGTATCACTTATATATACAATCTGTTAAATACATGAGAATATGTGTTACCTTTGTAAATGATATTAAGGAATATTGCATGGTATTATATAATACAAGGTCAAATGATGAATCGGACAATATTGCGTATGGAAATATATAACACAAAACATTATATTATATTTTAATTATATTGATTTATGGTTACAGGTTTAAAATAGATCTGAATAACTTTGAAATGAAACATTATAATAGTATTATATTGGAAGTTTTTAGAAAAATATTCGGTATGACAAATATCGATGTGATCCTGAAATACATGTATGATTTAGTTTCATTACCTAAATATATACCCGTTTCAGAAATGTTTAGTGACATTATTTTTGAGCCCAATTTTGAAGTCTTTAAACCGGTAAATATTTATGTGAAAAATATGATACATTTTTTCTAAAAACAATTGATTTAAACTTTTGATTTTAGATATTAAATGTTATAATGATCGATTCACGCCTTGAAAGTATACCAATAGAGAATTCGTTGCAAATACCAAGTGTGCCAAAAAAATTACCTACTGTTACACTTGAGTTTGATGAAAACAGAAGAAGTTTAACAGTAAGTGAAACAGTGCGTTAACTAAATATTTTTAATATACTACTCGCATTAATATTTTATTTTCTGTATTTTAATTATAGTGTAAATTGTATTCGACGATAAAATAATTTTCTAGGGGTTTTATTAATGTAAAAGCTATCTATTTATTAGATTGTAACCTATATCTATTTATTAAAATATAGGCTAGAATTTAAAATGGGATAGAATTTATGATTAAAAACACCACGGGTGTTTTTCATCACGGCATCATTAACCAAAATTCAGTATACAACTTTTTATGTTGACATTTATGTTATATAGGGTAATAGCCGAGTGGAATAAGGGAATGCTGTTCTCAAACGAGCTTTAACTCTGGGCGAGACGATAGTTTAGGGAGAAAGACTCAATGCTATTTTTATTAATGTTTTTACGAGATTCATCAAATATTGAACTTTAAACGTTCACCTATTTATAAAAAAAAAAAAAAGTGACATTACACATATAACTTTTGATTTTGATTACTAAGAACATTTTATGATAAATCTTATAACAAATTGTATACGACGCCAACACATTTTTATCGGTATAAAACAAATTTTAAGAATCTCGAAAGTTTCAAATAGGTAGCTATAACGATTCAAAAATATTTCGGAAATTATCAGTGCTGTTAGAGGCATTGTTAATATAATTCTTAGCGCGAAACAAGTATTTGGAAAAAATTCGCAACATTTTTTCAATAATGATAAAATGTCTAATAACGTGCGATTGCCATTAATATTAATATCTCTCAAAATAATTAATTATTCATAGAACTCAATACCATATATTTCCTTTGAATCACCGTCAGAAAAAGTTCTTTGATAATCTTTACAGTTTTCAAATAAATTACCACTATTTGTATTTTTTAATCGGTCATTGATATACAATAAGCCATAATTATATTGGATGGTTTAAATTTAAGAAATCGTTTTTCATTGGGTTCAATGCTTAGTCAGTTAATAAAATAAAAATATCATATTTAAAACTAAGTTCAGCATCTACAATTATAGCTGTAAGAAGTAATGGGATTGATACAAATTGGTTAATTCCATTTTCATTTGTAGGGAAGAGTGAGTTTGGGTAAGGTTGAAAGACTGAAGATAGAGGTTGCCTAAATATTTCAGCTTTGTTTGTGTCATCTATGGCCCAGCTGCCGTCTTGTTTTTTTTAAGGGAAGGGCAATGGTTTTGTGTTTTAGTAATTTACGAATTGTTTTTCATAAAGCGCCATCTTTTTCAGAAATAAAAGCTATATGGTTAGTGTAATCATCAGCATGTAGTTTAGAAAATTGTTTTTTAAGAACTTATCAAAGTCTATTAAACGGTTTTTTGTCAGATAGATATTTAGTTTGTTGCCAGTTTGATTGAGTCTTTCATTTTTAAACTATTAAAGTTCTGATGTATACTGATAGAGAGACGTGGTTATGAATTTATGATCCAAAGATGGTTTGGGAGGGCTAGAGGTCCATGTAGCGGTTTGAAATATTTTGATTTGGATCTTGTCAGATCATGCCTATCCGCCTAAATAAATAATTTATATATAAATACATTTTTGTTTATAGATAACTAATACAAGAAAACGAGGTATTGGTAGCTTAGAAACTACAATTGATGGTAAGTTTATTACAGTACATAGTGAAATTATAAATATATCTCCAAAAAAGTATATAATTAGGGAATAGATTTTAATTTAATAGGAAAATTGAATTATTTAGAACTAGATTAATGATTCTTCTAATGTCTTCTGATCCCCCGCCCCGAATACACTGCCGTTATCAGTCAAACTAAACTTCAATGATGAAATAACATAGCAAACCAATTCAGTTCTATGTTCGTTATTCTAAGTTAACAATAATAAAAAAATAACAGCTTAGTTGTTTATAACTTAAAGTTTACATTTGTAAAAGCGGCATTAAAATACTATATGAAACAACAATAGTATTGAAAAGATAATATATGGGGGAAAGAAATTTAGAAATACTTAACATTTGTAATTTAGTTTTTTTAGCCTATATTTTGCTTTTATAATTTTTATTTACTATAAACAGTACTCTATTATTTAACCATGTGCAAATAATAATACACAATCATGATTAATTTTACAGAGCCACCGACTAAACATCATATGAATATCGATACGTCACAATCCCAAAGTGAAATCCCAACGAGTATTGGTATGGATTCGATGTTACTTGCAAGTTGTCCTGAAAACGATCCTGATAACGATCCTGATAACGATCCAATAAAGGTCTACCACGGTATACACATATTAGATAATGAAATCGACATATACTATCAAATATATTCGACTATGGATTTGACTGACTATGATTCTGTGGAGTTTCTTGAACGTTATTCAATAAAAGAAGAAAATAATTCATTGCCAAACTTATGCACAACTAAGGCGGCTACAGACGTGTTACCAGTGCCACACACTACAAATACAATTTCCAATACAAAACCTGTCATAAAAGTATCAAATCCATCATTATCTAATAGTTTGCTTGCAGTGCCACATGCCATGAATGAACTTACATTACCATGTACTATTCCAGTCATAACCGGTGTTAATAGGTCTCTATCAAGTATACCGGATGGTGTACAAGTTAGGGACATGCATTCATTACCCCGTACTAAACCAGAAATATCGGTATCAAAGCCGCCAATAACCACAAATAAACCAGTCATAACAGCATTAAAGCCATTAGTACCAAACACTATGTATGCAGTGCCACGTGCAATAAATAAACGTACATTTTCCAGTAATAAGAAAGTTATATCAAAGCCATCATTAAACGGTAAAATACCACACATAAAAAAATCAAAGCCACCAGTATGCGGTACCATACCCAACAAAACAGTAGCAAAGCCATCAGTATCAAATGTTAGATATGCAGTGCCACGTACAATGAATAAAAGTACATTATCCGGTAGTACACCAGTCGTACGACTTTCAAAGCCAGCAGTATACAATAAAATACCAGTCATAAACGCATCAAATAAATTAGTTAAAAAAACTATACCCGTCATAACAGTATATAGGCCTTCAGTATCCAACACTATACCAGTCAAAACAGCATCAAATCTTTCACTAACGAGTACGTTGTATACAAGGCCACGCGCCACAGATACAAAGACATTATCCAGTACTACATCAGTATCTAGTACAATGCATGCAGTTCCATCCGGAAAATATGTTACACTACAGCAAAATTCACAAATTGTCGAAAATACTTCAAGAACACAACACATGCGTGCAAATGACTTAATTAATGACGATAACACTACGTTTGAGTGTTCAATGCAAAGTAAGAACTTATTTTACTTTAAATTCTACTTTAACGAATATATATTGAACGATTATTATATATAAATTATAAAATTTGTTTTAATATAGCTACTTTGGAAGAACTTGATAAATATCCACTAACCGAGATATTAGATACTGATTTACAGGTATGTATTATGTTTAGTCTAATTATCTTATAGGGAATAAAAATGTAAAAAAAAAAGTTTCATTGTACACTACATTATTTTACATCAAATAATTGATTTAAATTTGTAGATCACCTTATCGAATACCTCGGTTCCTTACGATACGTCACCAATAGACCTTACCCTTGATGAACAGGTAATAAAAAATCTATTTACGTGTTGAATTTAATAAAAAAAAATATTTATTTTATGTATTTTTTAATAATAAGTTTTCTTACTAAAAATGTGTGAATAACAAGATGGAAATAATAAAACGATAAAATTATCCTGATAAGAATAGAACCATTTATCAATTCCCAAAATAAAGCACCTCGTTCAAAATTCAGGTTTAGAGCAAACCACTCAACATTACACCAGATCCATAGACTCATAGAAAGTCACCTCATTTAAAAATTAAAAATACTGCCTTGGTGTTTAGCCAATTATTCCGACGATACAGCTGTACTGGCTTCCGACACAGACCCCATACAAGCCTCTATAGTTAGGTTAGGTTAGATTTAATAATCATTTGGGCAATTCAGTGGCGAATTAAAATTAACCCAGACAAATCATTTCATGGATTATTCACAACCCGCAAAAAGACTCTCAATCATTAAAACTCATTAAAGGTGTTGTGATATTCACACAACCTCACAGGTATATAATATCATAGAATTTTACTTGTCAAACGATTAACATGGGGATCACAATTAAAGTCTAAACAACACATACTACATATGGTTCGTCCTATACTTAAATCCAAATTATCAATCCACATAAAATCAATTTTATACAAATCTCTTCTACGACCTATCTGGGTTTATGGCATACAAATCTGAGGTAGCGCAAAACCGTCTCAAACTCGGACCATTCAAGCTTTTTAATCGATATCCTTCCATTTTATAGCATCAGTCATATTGTATGTAACAAATAATGCACTATAAAAAGATTAAAAAATTAATACAATTGACCAACTAGCTAAAATATATTATACCAAATTTCTTACTAAATTTCAGTATCATCAAAATCCTCTCAATTCAAACTTTACCTCAATCACACTCCCTGAAAACCTTCACGTGGTCTCAAAAACCGATTGTATCGAGATATCTTATATTAAATTAATATCACGTTCTGAAGGGTTCTATTGCAGGTTAGCCTCCCACATCAAGCCATTATTGTTATATTTTTTCTATCCTTTGTACCAAGTTATCTTATTTGCTTATTGTGTTTACTCAAATACAGATTGTATGTTTTTCTAATAAAAAAAAAATATTTATACATATCTTTATAGGACACCACATCGAATACCACGTCGTCAGATATGGAAATAATAGATCTCACTATTAATGATGAAGAAGTAAGAACAAATGTATTTACGTATTAAATTTAGTAAAAAAAATATTTCTTTGAATGATTTAAAAATAGAAAATTACTGCGGTTATTCTCTAATTAACACGGTGTCTAATTTAAATCCGTTTTTAAAATGTAAATCTGTCAATCTTAAGTCCTACGCTTTTGTCTGCTTTTTAGTATAATAACCATATTTTTTTTTCAATTCAAAATATTTTATCGTAATTTATGTGTATACATACTTGCAAGTACGTGAAAAATTATTATGGGGATTGCTGATTCTTATCTTAGACTCAGGGGACTCCCTAATATGTATTGTTTTGGTTAAAATAAATTTGAAAAACATCAATGAATCATTTCAAGAGAAAATCTTATATTTTAATAAATTAGGTTTTTTGAATATAGTAGTATTTTCTATAATTAAACATCAACTTTTTACCTTTTTACCTCACAGCTTTGAGTTTAGGATTGTTCAAAAATCAATTAGTAGTTGAGTTCTGTTGTATATAATAGTGTTTAAGAATAAAGAAGTTAATACTTTTTTTTACATTTATAAAGTTATATTTTATACAAATTTCAAATGTAACAATAACCTAACTTTATAGTTTTGTGTTATTGAATAGGATATAGAAAAAAATATTTTTCGTGACTTAATCAATTCGTTTATAAATGTGCACGAATGTGAAGAATTAATCAGAATCTAATTATGGTAGGTTATGGTACATAATTTATGTTGATTTAATTTGAATTGAAAAAATAATTTGGTTATCATTTCAATACAACTTAATATTTATATATATAAAAAATAAATATTGTATTTTTTTGTTTAACAGGAATAATTTACTTAATATTCATGGCATATGGTCAAATTTTTAAATTGGCCATAATTCATTACTTACCGCAGTGCCTATTGGTTTTGACAAATTCAAACCAGTTTACTTTGGTCAATTATTATATTGTATTTATATATATGTTTGAAACTAAAAGATTGTATGTACCAAAAGAAATTTGTTTGTTTTTACGAGCTATACACAATAAAAGAATAATAATTTTATTTACTTAATAACTAATTTTTAAACCTAGTACGTAAAATTTAACAATGTTTATAGAAATTATCTCCTCATGGTTATATTAGTAAAAGGGGCTAGAAGGGATAAACTGCAAACATTTTCATGAAAGTTTATTATGACATAACTTGATGATAACACAATGGTGAAAACTTTTTTTTATGATTTTCTTTTAAGTAAATTGATTTAAAATTAGTCATCTGCTAGAATAAGAATACTATCAGATATGTGTAACATTTCGATTAGTGTTGGAATAATTGTATAATAGATTTCTTTTTTCGTAATTATTTTATTCCTTAAAAAAATAATATATTTTGAAGATCCGATTCCTTTCGACAATAATAATCTAAAATTCGCAATTTTCTTATTAGTATTTTCCCCTCGAATACAGGAATAACTGTATAAAATAATAGACATTTAAATCTGTTAAAATATGTGTGCGTATGGATCTCGCACAAATGGGTAATCTTTTTTCTGTGCGATTTTGTGTGAATATTACTCGTAAAGGATGGGAATTTTCGCAAAGACATTCAAGTTTAGGTGTCATTAACAACGGTGCAGAAATTTATTACAACAAATGTGTTATTTATCGTTATAAACTATTTATGTTGTATTAAAAAATTATTTGTTAGATATATGTTAAGATCTAATATATTGTAATGTACATATATAATATAATAATCATTTGTTCCTATTTTTGTTGTTGGGGATTAATGATGTTATAATAATAATATTATGTCATATTATTGTGAAAATTTTTTATAAATTTAACATTATAATAATATTTATGTGTTGTGCATACACGCAGTGGTGAATATTTCCCGTCGGGCTACATATGGGGTGAAGCTAGGTGGCATACTTGGGATTGTATTTTTATTTGTTGCTGGTAAAAAATAATGTTTAAAACTGTTTAAATACAATTGCAATTAAACAGTTAAACTATTTTTTAAATAACATTTAATCCAGTGGTTCTGGAGGTAGCAGGAAAAAAAAATTAGCCAAGTGACAACATAAATCTAAATATGCCACTGCCTGTATTATTAATTAATATTATTTACTATAAAAAAAAAAAAAAAAAAAAAAAAAAAAAATTGAAATTACTAACACTCATAATTTTTAATAATTGTAGTTAAGTACCCATACAAAAAAATTTAATTAACATATTTATCTTAAGTTTATTAAAAATCTTTATCGAATTACCTTTTGAATATGTATATCTCCTAATCTGTATTATTGTATTATACATTGTGGAATTTAATTTTAATATACATTAATAATTTTCCGAAAAATATCTATTGTTTAAGTTAAATATAATCAAAATTATTTTGTAAATGTATGTACACTATGCTTAAGATTTTTCAATGTTACATATCTGTTTTTCTTGTAATAGGTATTGTCAATCTTATCTACCCACTATAGTTAAGTAATATTCATTTAAGTATCAGCTATGACAGTTAATGATCAAGGGTTTTTTAAATTTTTTTTTTAGTTTTTTTACTATTTTTCCAACTTACCTACATTTATTTATTTGTGTAAAATATCTATCCTGAAAATGTATACTGTATATTTTAAGAATTATATGTACCTGATATTATAGAGTTGATCCTACTAATTAAATACAATTCTCATTATGTGTGTTCATCAGACTGTTACTGCATTGCTCACATTTGACTGTAGTAATAATTACAATATTATGGTATCATACAAATATATTATTTTCATTTTCAATTCATATTGATGGTATTATTTTTATGTACCTTTTTTTCCATGTTAAGCGAGCCAAGTACTTGTTGGCTTTACAGTGTGAGTTCGTAAAGCATTTTCACATTTTCAATTAGAATGTCAAATGTAGTTAAATTTACATTTGGGGAAATAATTACAAATTAACTATTGCCATCCTAACAGCAAATCTATATTCACAGAACGTTATAATTACATACTATTAAATTAGTAATGGAGTTCATATAACTTTATATTAAAATCACCAGTAAATTACTTACCATAACATTATTACTAATTTTTTTTGGCCACGATTTTGATCATGGTCCCCTGCCTACAATATTTAAATTTATATCTAAATACTCTTTTTTCATTATATAAAAATTACCTACACGTGGACATTTTGTCAAACTGACTAAAAAGGCATAAAATGCAACAAATAAGCATAATTTCATAATTTATGCCAAAAAGTAAAATTTTATGTTGTACATTTATTCTATTTTGTGTGAATTACATTTTTAATTGATGTTGCTTCGGTTTGAACATTTTCTATGTCAATTGGTTGTATATTTGTAATAAGCTCTACATGAATTAGTATTCTGATTTTGATGATAAATAATCAAAAATCGATTGAAAATCACGTTTCAACCTCGATCTAAATTTTCTATCCCTTTTAAAATAATAATAATAATGTAATATAGAAAATCCAAATGGTTAGCTTGGTGGAATAAATGTAATATTTGCAATTATTGTTGGATTTATTCAGCAGTTATGGTTTTTATATTTTTGATAATTATCTTTTATCAATTTATAAATTCGATTGACAATAATCATATATACGTCTATTACAATGTTATTATTTTTTATTAGGCTGGTAGGAGTAGGCGGATAGAAACACGTAGATCGACCAATAAGCTTGGTTAAATTGCGGGGCTAGAGATAAATTGATTTTAATTTTAAAAACTGAGTTGATTATGTATACTAATTTTCTAGGTTTCAATTTTGGCAATTTTTGATATTCGAAAAATTGAATGTGTAATTCGGTATACAAATAATGGAAATATATATTTTTTTTTTAAGTATGAATATTTTAATGAAAAAGGTGAATATCAAAAATCACCTCAATGTGAACCTAGAAAATTAGTAAAAATAATCAAATCAGTTTTCAAAATTAAAATCTGTTTATCTAAAGCCCCGCAATTTAACCAGGCTTATTGTTCGTTTTACATTTTTTTTTTCGGTCTGGGCTCAACCACCATAATAAAAAATATTTAGATTTAGATTTTCGAACTGATAGACCTATACTTTTTTCGGCATCCGCCGATCGCTTTAAATTTCATAATATCATAGCTGAACAAATTAATCTAAAAATAAGGTTGAAATCTGAACTTGAAATTGATAATGCAGTCAACAATCTAACAACTTTAATTCATTCAGCGGCTTCTATGTCAAACACCTTAAACACTACCAAAAACTCAGCGCATAAACACCCCTTTCTCTCTGAACAGGTACACTCGTTAATAGTCGAAAAACGTAGAGCAAGAGCATGATATCAAATTACACGATTACCTACGCATAAAAGCGCATATAACAAATTAGTAAATTCACTAAAAAAATGCCTAGCCAAAAATAAATCCGACATGCATGAACAAAAACTCAACACATTCTCCTCTTTAGACGGTAGCTTATGGAGAGAAACCAAAAAATTACTTCAGTATAAATCTGTATCAGCCCCTCTAAAAAAACCCGTTAATTCACTTGCATTCTCAGACATTGACAAAGCTGAAGTCTTTAAAGTGCATCTTCATGAAACGTTCAAACCGCATCATGATATACGTACACCTGAACACATAGATGAGGTAAACGCCTATTTAAACCTGCCATCCCCAATCAGCCGGCCTGAAAAATATTTCACCCCAAATGAAGTCAAACAAGTTATTCAAAAATTCACCTTAAAAAAATCTCCTGGCTTTGACTTAATCACGGCAGAAGTCGTTAGATTCCTCCCTAAAAAAGCTATAGTACTCATAACATACATATTCAACGCAATTTTAAGACTATCATATTTTCCAGTCCTCTGGAAATTCTCAAAAATAATCCTATTTGCAAAGCCCGACAAACCACTAGATATCCCTTCCTCTTACAAACCGATAAGTCTGCTACCTTTTCTATCCAAAGTGCTTGAAAGACTGATTCTTAAGCGGTTAACACCACATGTCATCACTAATAACATTCTTCCAAATACTCAATTTGGTTTCCGGGCCTCTCACAGTACGATACAACAAGCTCATAGAATTGTCGACGCTATTTCAATATCACTTGAAAAAAAACTTTACTGCACATGTGCCTTCCTTGATGTCTCCCAAGCTTTCGACCGAGTCTGGCATAAAGGTCTACTTTTTAAGCTTAAAAAATTTCTCCCCCTCCCTTATTCCTCTTAATTAAATCGTACCTAACTAACTGCTACTTTCAAGTTCAACACAGCTCTTCTACTTCAGGAATGTCTAAAATTAATGCCGGTGTCCCACAAGGTAGTATTTTATCTCCCCTGCTTTTCAACATATTTACTGCTGACCAGCCCACTACGAAGCAAACTACAGTAGCAGACTATGCTGATGACAAAGTTATTATGTCTATAAGTGCAAATCTATTAAATGCTTCATCTAACCTACAAAATCATCTTAACCTTTTGTCCGAATTGTATACCAAATGGTGAATAAAAATTAATCCAAATAAGTCGAACCACACAACGTTCACAATTAGGCAGGGTATCTATCCTACCGTTACTTTTAATAACATCCAGATTCCCACCTCCAATACAATTAAGTAGTTAGGGCTCATCCTGGATAAACGATTGACGTGGAGCAACCACGTCCATACAAAAAGACTGACACTTAATGCCCGTCTGCGTATGCTTAAGCCGTTATTATCAAAAAACTTCTGCACCAGTCTTACAACTAAATTACATGTTTACAAAACTCTACTCAAGCCTATTTGGACTTATGGTCTACAGCTCTGGGGCTCGGCAAAAAAATTCAACAAAAATAAAATTCAAGCGTTCCAAAATATAGCGCTCCGACGCCTATCTAATGCTCCACCATATATCTCCAACCTAACGCTACTTAATGACCTGAGAATAAAAACGGTCGACGAGGAAGCACGCTTCTTTTATATGCGCTTCCCTAAACGGCTCCATAACCACCAAAATCCTCTCATAAACAATCTATCTATCCAAACACTACCAGAAAATCCTCTTTGTAGATTAAAAAGACAGTGGTGTCGTGACCTATTACAAATAAATCCAAATCCCTAATAATAAAAAAAAAAAAAAAAAAATACCAAAATGAATCAAGCTAAGAGTTGCTAATGGGTGACTGCTTAAACCCTTCATGTCAACATCTACCCTTATTATATAAGCTTATTGTGCATTTTGTGTATAGATTGTTTATTTAAAATAAAAAAAAAAAAAAATATATTTTTGTTAATTGTCATTTATGAATATTTATAAATTCGATTGACAATAATCATATATACGTCTATTACAATGTTATTATTTTTTATTAGGCTGGTAGGAGTAGGCGGATAGAAACACGTAGATCGACCAATAAGCTTGGTTAAATTGCGGGGCTAGAGATAAATTGATTTTAATTTTAAAAACTGAGTTGATTATGTATACTAATTTTCTAGGTTTCAATTTTGGCAATTTTTGATATTCGAAAAATTGAATGTGTAATTCGGTATACAAATAATGAAAATATATATTTTTAACGGGTAATAATGCAAAAAAATCTCAACAATTCCAGAAATAGCACTAAAATCTAAAATAATCGCAAAATATGCAAATATTTGTAAGATTTTAAAATTTAGTTCTCCAAGTTACGAAACAAATGTCAAGTTTACTCTGTTATTTTTTAAAAATCATATACGAATTATGCACATGCTATAAAACCTCAACCCTTATAATAATTATTTATACTAACTATAAATTATTTGAACAGTTATATGAATTATCTGAGTGTTTTTACATTTCTATTTTAAGATAACCCATATTATAAATTAACTTGTGTATAAATCCGCGTTTCCACTAGACACTGCCGCACATTTATAAATAATCGACAAAAATACCGATAACGGCATGCAGGTGTTGCCGATGATTTCGACTCCCTAACAAATTGTACCGGGAGAGTCGAAATCTCCAGCCTATTTTATTGTGACTCTCTCTCAGTGATATAATAAAGATCCTACTATAGTCGGGTGAATGAAAAGTGGCCGCTGATGCCCATGTTGTTATCAATCGCGCTTTACGTGATTCACTTTGAGAACCCATGGCTTATCGAAAAAAAAAAATTGCCAGCGGCCACTTTTCATTCACCCGACTATATATCATTTGATTTATTTTAGTTTTTTTTCTTTTTAGAATTTTTCCTTACGCTAATTGATTTTGTTCTATTTATGTATTACTATTCTACCCATATATTTGTTGACTAATAGTTAATTATCTTATATATTATTATTTTTATCTATAGTTAAATATATTTTAGCAGAGGTTCCCAAACTGTGGGTAGCAATTGAACTTCTAGTAGGTCGCGTTTAATTTTGAAATATTTTTTTTTTTTTAAAGAAGGAAACTCTAATCGTTTTAGACAGTAATTTCTTATCATATTGAATATTTAAATACAGTTATATACGATATCAATAAATGTATTTTTGATATAAATATCCTAAATTTATAAATATTGTTTCTAAAAATGCAGGCCACTAGTATGTAATGGGTCGCTAAAATAAAAATAAAAATATTCCAAAATGGGTCGTACCGTGAATAGCTTAGGAACCTCTGTACTATAGTAATTTATTTTTTAATCCATTTTTTTTTCGATTACAGTTTTATTAACAAACAATAACGCTAGAAAATTAATATTTATAAGAGTCATTTTAATCCGTTTAATTATGTATGACACGTTTATATGATCGTATAAGTGTAAAATGTTCCTACATTATTTTATTATTATGGCCTTTCTTTAATATGATTATTTTCAAGCCGTATTATTGTAATTTTTTTTTAGGACTACACGTCTATACTTGGCACGTCAGTGACGTGACTCGGTTAGGTATAAAATATAAAAAATATAAATTACAATGGTTATTGTTTTATTCATTTTTTCCATAATAAACTTCCAGCTTATATTAGCGTTTTCTATTTTTACATTATAACGATTTAATATTTATCTTATATAGTAGCATTAAAGTCGTATAGCGAATTAGAAGTTTGCAATCGTCTTATACAAAACATAAAATCTGTTATCGTAATTCAAAAAGGTATCCGCCTTGTATTTATCGTGTATTTGTAGGTATGAGTAGTATAACAAGGCCGGTTCTGGCTCAACGATCTTTTTCTCATTAAACATTTTCTGTTCTTTGTTATATATTTTTATACTAAATATTTTCTGTTCTTTGTTACATATTTATCTGTTTTTTGTTATATTTTTTTTATAAACTTTGTAAAAAAAAAAAAAAAAAAAATATTCATTTTAAGATTTAATAATTTTCGGAGATTTTAGTTCAACTAAATTTTCTCTCTTAATGAATAATGTCTCCAAGCTACTGTATTAATTTCATTATCTAAAATACATATTTTATAATCATAACAACTAAGTGCATTTTTATTTTGTTCAACAGTAAATATATCATGATTCTTAGTTTTAAACGAATTCTGTTTTACATATTTAATATATTTATTAAATAAACAATCTATATAATCTTTAAAATTTAATTTATTTTCAACTATATTCTTTTTTATTCCTTTCACCCTTTTCACTTCTTCACTTTCGTCACAACGACGAAGATGAGCAAGCAGGACCATCTTCAGTTAAAATGAATAAATGTATTATAATAAATAATATGTAAGGCTGGGCGCACACCTAAAGAGCAAAACTGATCCGAGCAGCACGGAGCTGTTTGGACATCATTAGAACATGTGTAAAGAAATTGACGCGCGCACACTAATCAGTCAATATTAACACACGACAAGACAAAACAAAACATGTCCGGTCTTGATCGGTCTGGTTCTATTATTGCTCCGAGCAAAATACGAAAACCAAAGTCACTTGTTTATTTTACGACTAGTACATTACCGAACACCGTGTGAACACGTTATTTTAATACAAAAATTATATCATATTAATTTAAAATGGCATGCGATCCAGAGAAATTAATAAATGTAGTATTTTTTAAGAAAATCTATCTATGATTATTGTGATAAAGACCATAGCAATAGATTGATTCAAGATAGATTATGGAATGAAATGCGAGTGAAATTTTTGAATTTAAACTCGTCTTCACGTAATTCGGCCAAAAAAATTTAAAATCGTATTTTTTTTAACCGTTTTTTTATTTATTTCATGCATCCAAATTTTGCGTTTTTTTTTTTTTACTGCTTTCGCTATTTATTAAAAATTGCCACATATGCGGTACAATGACGTCGTCTTCGTCAGAACTCATCTTGACCACTGGTGTTTAATAACAAAAATTAATCTAGAATTATTGTGTCTTGTTCTGTTCTGTTTTGTCAGTGTGAATGGAATTTGTTCCGAGCTGTTTGGAACAAAATGTTCCGCGTATACACGGCGGTGCGCCGATGACTCCGATAGATAACGGCGGCGGTCATACAATGCCTACCAAACACAGAGCGTTTGACCTTGGTCGGAGGGGGGGGAGTGGTCCGACAGTTGTCGGCGGCTCAGTATGCATGCGCGAGTTTGGGCACTCTTAAATTGAACAGATTATAAGAATCAAAAGTTTAATGTTCTAAAAATAAGTGATATCAGTTGTCTACGCTGTCCTATAGAATTTATTTTCAATAAATATTGTTTATTCATTTTGTATTTTTTTTTTTTTTTTTGGTTTTTTTGGTAATTTTCCAAAGTCAAAACAATCCGAAATCGACAGTCGGATTTACCGAAATGTCACTGGGACCGTGTACGCGACGTGTACCCCACCCCTCCCCCTCTCTACCGCCGGAATGCAAACGGAAAACCAGACAATTTCAGCAGCCACTGACACTCATAGGACAACCGAATTTCGGCGATGCCGTCCGCGCCGCAGATTATTCTCTCGTATCCCAACTGTATCCCCTGTTGTGGAACGCCTGCGTCGACGCCCAAACGCGGATACCGTTGAGCGGCGCAGCCGTTAGTCCTGATGACGTCCACGGCGATCGCGCGATACGCCAACGAGGTTGTCCGGGAGCTGACGCGTAGACGCCATTGTGACGTGGCCGGGATAACAAAGCGGTGGCCGGTCCACACCGTTATCAATTGGAACCTTATGCACAATGGCATACCATATTTGTTACCAAGTTGTTTAGAGATGAACTCGCGTTCGGCATTTACGAGTTGGGTCGTTATCACGTTTGAATGAACCAATGAGCGACGAACTGACGAGGATAGTACCTAAAAAAAAAAAAAAAAAAAATATTCAAATTGCTTATTGTCATAGTCGTTACTAAAATAAAAGGCCAGGCATTCCGCGTACCCAATAATTATATATACATTTTAGAAAAAAAAATCGTTTAAAATTGTCTAATATTCGAATTTAATTTCGTATTATCTGATTAGCTAAGTAAATGTGTAAATCGGCTTCGGTCACCTACTAAAACACGAATATAACAGCGGAAAATTTGAGTTCTTTATGTTAAATTTGTATTGGCAAATGTTATTACTTATATTGTTATTATAGGCACTGGCGCCTTAATGAAACCTACCTATATATGTGTTAAATTTTAATTTCGTTAAAAATAATAAACGTATAGTATAATATTACTTTATTTAAAATATTTAATATTTTTTTGTCCATCTATATTTGTGAATTTTCATCCATAATCGATAACTACTACCAACCTAACCATATTTATTGCCTATATTACAGATAGATATTCCCCTTCCATTATTGTAAACGCGCCACTGATCACGTAGCGCTGACTCGCCAATCAATCGGACCGATATCAAACCGATACACCGATATTATCAAACGCGATTCGTTAATATTTTTTTATTATACGTTTATCGTGTTTTGTATGTTTATGCGTATCGCGTGTGGGTCATTAGTCCGTTGAATTGTTATAAGTTGCCAACTACGCATTTTTTATAACCGAATTCATCTGAATCCACAGACTCCGGTCGCGTAAGTATCTAACTTGGGTTGTAAACACTAGGTATAGCGAATACCCGCGCAGTCGCCTAACATTTCATTCTCGATTGTCATTATACTCGCAAACAAAAAAATCTGCATGTATTGTACACGGGAAACTACGTTTTTTTTTCCTGTCTAAAACGGATATGTCAATTTGTCGATTTAATTTAAAATTCGTGAGAAATATTTGTTGTCTAAATGATAACCTGTAGAATCTAATAAAGATTATTTTTAAAATTTTTTTTTTTTTCGATCTTATAATTTACCACCATTAAACAATTATTAACATTATTATTATCATCATTGAAACTGATTTCGAACATGAATAAGACCTACTCACTGCAATCATCCGAAAGACTACCTACATAGGATACACTTTTACATTCATTACATTATTCTTATCAGTTTTTAGAAATTTAAAGTTAAGCATCTTATTTTACTGGTTTCAATTGTTTTCATTCAGAATTCCATTTGTTTATTTTTAACAAACATTTAATTTTTCCTGCACATATAAGAATAGAAAAGTGAAAATGGGTGAACAAAATATAACCTGGTGCACCTGTCATCTATAATGTTTCTGTAGGTTTGCCTTTATGGCTTCCCCTAATATAATATTTATAAATAAAACAACCTAATCTTAAATTAATCTACATTATTTATACATATCAATTTAGTATAATGTCTATACCATTGTTTGATAATAAATAATTTTTTGTTTACTACTACTTTATAACCACTTGATGGTAAATAGTTTTATTAAAAAATAATTATTGACCTATTAAAATATGTGTATTCATGTGAGTTAACTATCAACAAGTAGAATATACATTTTTCCTGCACTTTTAATGATAAGCCGTTAACATCATAACATTGGTAAACAAAATATACCTAGGTGTACTAACCTACCACCTATTGTAAATTTACCTTTAAGGCTTCCTCTAATATAATATTAAAATTAAAACTACCTTTAAACTTTAATGACATTATTTATTGATAATTATTATGTTTATTATTATATTTATTATTATTATTGTGTTTACCATTATATGGGCATTGTTTGATATTAATAAATTTTATGATTACTATAACTATATTAACTTTCAGTTTTTAGTAAATAGTATTATTAAAAGATATAAATTGACACATTTATGGTAGTTTCCTAGTCAAAAGGTAGATTAGACATTTTTCCTACACTTTTAAGCTGATAACATCATAGGTAAATTTAATATACCTTTTTTTTTTTGTGGTATCAATGATGGACCAGGAACTCTCCTTGCAGTACATTATATACTTAGATGTTCCTAAACTACCACCTATTATGTTTCTGTAAGTTTAACTCATGACTTCTTCCAATATAATCTTAATAAATACAATTACCTCCATTCATAAAGGACATATTTTTTAAACATAATAATTATGTATTAATCAATTTTTTTTTACTACTACCTTATAATCTCTCAGTAGATAGTAAATATTTTTGCTAAAAGATAATATTTGACCCATTTTAACATATATATTCTGAAGAATCTACTAGTCAATAAGTAGAATAGAAATAATTTAATAAAGTTCACATATTATATATATATAGATGCCCATTTTTTAAAATTCAACAGTTAGTACATTATTTATTGGACCCTTCAAACAATACTTGTTGCTATAAAAAGTTTTTGTTGTATAACCTTATTATAATCCTTCATGTTATATAAGAATTTGTTGCTTACTCCTACTATATGAACAATATATATAATTAATATATAATAAATAATTATATATATATATATATTAATATTTAATAATATTATTTACTGATTGTAAATAATATTATTAAAAGATATTAATTGACCTATTTTAACATGTGTTCTAAAAAATGTACTAGTCAACATGTAGAATATAAATAAATAAATAAATTATAGTGTTCATATCATAAAGTTAGGTGTCTATTTTTAAACAATTATGAGTAGGTAAAAATAATTTTTCCCTTTGATCAATACTTGTTGCTTTTTATGGGTTTTGTTGTATACGCTTATTTTAATTTAATTGTATTCTACATGTTATACTAAATTTGATCAAAAATATTTAATTAGTTAAATTATTTATTAGGTTTTTCAACTGTTGGATTTTTGGACTGTTTCATGTTGTGTGTTACAAATCAGTGAAGAATTGGTTAAAAGATTAATACATTATATTCAAGGTAAATTACTTATTTAATTACACTATAGATTTTATAACCATAATAATATATTAATCTTATTTAAATACATTGTTTTAACAGATACAATAAGGAGTAACATGGATGATGTTTGAACTTACATGGACATATTGAAACATATTTTACTAAACCTGATCATTTCTTCTATAATATTTACAAGTAAATATACCATTGCTTTTGATTATTTAGATGTTATTCGCATTGCAAAATATTTTACTATAACATATATTTTGGGCTTGTAATGCTGCTTAAATATAATTTTGTTTATCTTGTGTTAAAAAACATTCCATTTTGTCATGTGAATGTTTTTTGTAGGTAGTCAACAAATTTTGTATGTATGTTATTTGCATGTTCGATTACAATTTGAATTGTATGGGTTAATTTGATAACATCAAAACATCAGTAGATTTTTTGTTATAGTTTCCTCTAATGTTATATTTATAAAAAAAACCTACTTTCAGTCTTAAAAAATTTTTATTTATTTTTATATAATAATTAATTGTTAAATGTATTTACTGGTGTTTTGGTATTAAATGATAGTAATGAATTTTTGTTTTATTACTACTGTATAAACTCTCAGTTTTTAGTAAATAGTATTATTGAAGAATATAAATTAGCACATTCAGGGAAGTTTACTAGTCAAAGGTAGAAGAGAGATTTTTTTTCTGCACATTTGTAAAAACATCGGTAAACATAATACCTAGGTGTACCTACCACTTATTATGTTTGTGTAGATTTTTTGTTATAGTTTTCTCTAATGTTATATTTATAAAAAAAACTTACCTTCAGTCTTAAAGAATATTAATATTTTATATATGAATATTTATATGGCTATAGTTTTTAAGGAACACATTAGATGTGTAGAATCATACTTGTCATTGGAAATATTGTTGTATATTGTAATGCACTATTTATCAGGTTAACATGATTAACATGTTAGCTTATTTAGGACCCAATCATACACTTAACACTCAGATACCTAATACAATGTGTAGTGCACATTAATACATAGTAGAGTATAGTAGTTATCTATTAAATCTAAAACATTAATATAATAATATAATTTTGTCTGTAATGAATTAATGTTATAATTTGAATACCATATTTCTTTTTTACAAACATTGCTAAGTAGATAGGTTTTAAACATCTTGTTTCACAAAAGTACAACAGTCTAAACCTAAAGAATTATACTGTAACTTTTTCAATTTTTTTAGTATTTAATATTATCAATTATTATTACATTGCAATATTGTATAATGTTTGATTTCACATATTTTCTTTATTAAATTTTTAATTTGTTTACATTTTTTATTTAAATTATAGTTTTAATAAAATATACTTGATAAAGTAGTTTTTTTTATGCCAAACAGTAGTTAGTTCTTCTTTTTATGATTTTATAGGAAAGTAAAATTAAAAAAATACTAGTTTTTAATAATAAAATGGATAGATATGGTAACTAATGAGGAAGTATAAGAAATAATATCAGAGAGAAGAACTCTATGGAGTAATATTAAGAAATGAAGAAATTAATGGATTATATATGTACTGAGTGTATGAATGGTGGGTTACTGGTATTATTTCCAGAAGATTGCATAGAAAGTAAAACTATAGGGGAAGGCTATAGTTGCAGTATATGTGGCAAATAATGAAGGATCAGTGATGTAATTCTTAAGAAGAAACACAGAAAATGACAAGTGACAGGGAAGAATGGAGAATTACTGCAAAACAATCTCAGGATGGAGGACAAAAGAGAGAATAACAAATTTTATGTTACAATTTAAATATTTTACAAATTATCCAATTATAATTAAATACTTTTTTTTCAAGTGTAAATTAAATACAAATGCGAATACTATTAATTTTATAACAAAATTTCATTATTTTTCAGAGCAATTTGAAATTTTTTTTAAGCCTTTTTTCTGTATAATTTTATTTAGTGTTATACTTTAATTGATTTTATTAGTTTTTTGTTTTTTTTTTTTTTGTTTACTGCAATTACAATGGACATTGAAAATTAAATGAAAATGGTATATTTTAAGAAAATAATAAATAATAATATCAATCTATTATTGATTAGGTTTATCCTGTTGTTAATAACTTCATATTAAAATTCCACGAAAAAAAAAAAAAATAGACAAAATTTAAAATTATATAGTTATAAATAATAATTGTATATTATAGGTAAAAAAAAAATATTTTTATTAGGAATATTAATATATATTTATAATGTCAATAAAATAAATTATACAAATTATCTATTCATTAAGACATTAATTACTATAAGATTGTTATATTTTATATTGCATTTGCTTTGAGCTTTTATGCCTTATTTACTGGATTATATTATAATTAAAGGTGTTCTTGTGTTGTTCGAAATCTAATTGACCAGTACTAATATTATTGCTTTTTTTTTTTTTCTTTTTTTTTTTAGCATGATACCATGTTATTGTCTGTGTTATATTACAAAATTCTTTACATTTTTATGGAGATTCTCTTATACAATTATTTGTTTGCCTTAAAATATAACAAATGAATCCGCGATTTAGATGTTAAGAAATTCTGGATAATAATATGCATTATCAGTGTTAATTTAATAATTTATTCTAAGCTGATACTAACAATATGACTTTTATACAGATATATATATATGGGTAATTTGGTTTGGTTAGTGAGTACTAAGGTTTTATTAAGTACACTAGACGTAAAATAATTTTTGTTTTTTGAAACTACGTTTAATTCAAATTATTTATTGAATATTTTTTTTTCTATTTATATAAAAGTATAAATAAAAATTATTTTATTTATACTTGTTTTTATGTGATGTACATATAAAAATATGTAGAAATTAATAAAACAAAACCGGGAATATTATATAGCTTGTTTATATGTAAACACGACAGGTTACGATTTAAAATATCAACACGTTATTTATTTTTAATTTTATCCCTCAAGATGGTCAGTTGTAGTTTACAATGCCACTGCTACTCACTAGCCTACACCTGTGATTACGATTCAATACTACTTATTATTATTACCTAATATTGAGCAATATTGAAATCTAAAACAATCGCAATATATGCAAGATTAAATTTTTGTTCTCTCGGTCGTGATACAAATTTTGCTGCTATTTCTTTAGTATCTTTTAAGAAATATACGCAAATGCTATAAAATCCCATGCCTATGTTATTGCTCAAACGTGTAGTGTTCCGCAAGCACTCGAATGGAACGCGGTTGTATAATAATGCTAAGTTTGTGTTCGCCCTCTCTCTCTCTTTCGATGCTTTGACAATAATATACTTTTCGTCGGTAATCGCGTTTGGTGGTGGTGGGGGGGCTCGCTTGTTATCATGGTAATTATCCGGTGGACACTGTCGTCCGCGAAATATGTGGTTATTATACTCCGTTCAACTTAAGAGGGCTCAAACTCGCGCATGCGTACTGAGCCGCCGATAACTGTCGGATCCCCCCCCCACCCCCAGGGGCGAGATCAAACGCTCTGTGATTGGTCGGCATTGTATGGCCGCCGCCGTGTATACACCGGGTTAGGTACAAATTAGTAAAACCACGGTGCGTCGTGACACTATCCTCACTACGTATAAACGCGCGTCGGCATACCACAGCGCTCCCCGCAGCAAGATAAGCAAGACACATTCGCGAACACAAATCGTTTTCGTCCGAGCGACTGGGCACTCTTAACCTCAACAGAGTATGTCTATGGTTGGTGTACGTGGCCACCGTAAATAGCCGTCGATGCGTTGTTATGCTGTCACTGATAAGCACGATAGGTACGCGGCAGTGCCGCCAATATAGCATATTATTTCACTATTAACTTTTCAAATATGTAGGCATGTACGCTGTTTTATACTCTGACGCTGTTTGGGTTTATTCGAACAAAATTTTCAAGTGAAATCACTGGAGTAACTTGGGCATTTTTTACGATGGGGGGGATGGAGTAAGATTTTAGTTTATCATTGCGATTTTTTTCAGAACGTAGCGAGCTCTATTGCTGGGCAACCGTGAACGTCGTTAGGAGGACATTGCTTCGTTCAATTTTGGTAGTGGGCGGTTACCCCCCTTCACCCCCTAAAGTTTACGCTTTTGAATGAAACGTTTTTGTATCTATGTGATTATGCCTACTTTACAATAATAGTTTGCCTCTAATTAATGCTTCTTATTAAATAAAAATATATATAATAAGTTATTAAAAAATTGGATATTAGGTAGGTCAATATCTATAATCAAAGCTGGACAGTTGATCGATTTTATTAACTAATTTAAGTTATCCTAAAAATGAAAAATTCTGCCAACTTATAATGTATCCTTCTAAATCCTGTAGCTAATTTACCAAATATAGCTTAATGTGTATGGTCTATTAATTAATAAAAATAGTTAATAATTAATAATTAATAATTTTGAATTATAGAACACGGTTTGCACATTTTTGCGTTGAATTTTGCTGATGTAGAAATCTCACGGAAAATTAATTCAGTTGATGTATTAACTATATCCTAAGTGAGTAACTATGTTTGTATATAATATATTGTGCGTTGTATGTAGTCTGCCAGAAAAATAAGTGATGTGGTAATCAAACGTGTAGTACCCATTATAATGTGTTTAGAGCAACACATTTCAATTTTACAATTAAGGCACCACCTACCTCTTTATATAAATTTTCTCAATATTATAATAATTTTATAGTGATTGCCTGTAACTTTTGGTAGATTATATACAATACTATGTTATCTTTTGATGTATAGGTAGACATTATTAAATAGTAAATCCGTTTTTGGTATACAGGTTGATACTAATTAATAATAAATCTGGTTTTGGCATATGGGTATTATTGAATTAAAGTCATTTGTATTTAAGTGATATAAGATATAATAATTTTTGTCAAATACAAGAAATTCAGAAAGTTCAGCATCTTCTATTATTGCTGTAATCGATAGTGGGATTGTACAAATTGATTAATTCCATTTTCATCGCCCAATAAAAATTGTAACAATTTAGATACGTCACAATCCTTTGTGAAATCCCAAAAAGTATTGATATGGATTCGACATTACATTCAAGTGAGCCAGAAAACTGTCCGGAAAACACAATGTGCGTTGACTCCGATATAACCATATTAAATAATACAATCGATATAGACTTTGAAATATTTTCGACTACGGATTTGACTGACTATAATTCCGAGGAGTTTCTTGAAAGATATTCAATAAATGAGGAACATCCAATGATAATCGTAACAACATCTAGTCCATCAGTAATTAATAATACATATATAGAGCCACAAGCCATAGATATACGTACATTATCCAGTACTGTGATAGTACCAAACCCATTAGTAACCAGATCCATACCAGTCATTACATCTGTAAGTGCAATTTTATTAAATAATTCAAATATAGAGTCACACGCCATGGATATAAGTACATCACCCAGTACTATAATAGTACCAAATCCATTAGTAACCATATCTACACCAGTCATAGCAGTATCTAGTCCATCAGTATTAAGTAATATGCATGTGCTACATACCGTAGATAATCGTACATTATCCAGTACAATACCAGTAATTCCAGTAGCACAGACATCAGTAACCAACACAATGCCAGTAATTCCAGTAGCACAGACATCAGTAACCAACACTATACCAGTAATTTCAGTAGCACAGACATCAGTAACCAACACTATACCAGTAATTTCAGTAGCACAGCCAACAGTAACCAACGCTATACCAGTCAAAACAGCATCAAATCTTTCACTAACGAGTACGTTGTATACAAGGCCACGCGCCACAGATACAAATACATTATCCAGTACTACATCAGTATCCAGTACAATGCATGCAGTTCCATCCGAAACACATGTTACAGTACAGCCAAATTCACAAATTGTCGAAAATACTTCAAGAACACAACACACGCGTGAAAATGACTTAATTAATGACGATAGGACTCCGTTTGAGTATTCAATGCAAAGTAAGAACTTATTTTACCTAAAGATTATTATATATAAATTATAAAATTTGTTTTAATATAGCTACTTTGGAAGAACTTGATAAATATCCACTAACCGAGATATTAGATACTGATTTACAGGTATGTATTATGTTTAGTCTAATTATCTTATAGGGAATAAAAATGTAAAAAAAAAAAAGTTTCATTGTACACTACATTATTTTACATCAAATAATTGATTTAAATTTGTAGATGACCTTATCGAATACCTCGGTTCCTTACGATACGTCACCAATAGACCTTACACTTGATGAACAGGTAATAAAAAATCTATTTACGTGTTGAATTTAATAAAAAAAAATATTTATTTTTTTTTTTTTTTAATAATAAGTTTTCTTACTAAAAATGTTTATACATATCTTTATAGGACACCACATCGAATACCACGTCGCCTTTGGATATGCAAACAATAGATCTCACCATTAATGACGAACAAGTAATAACAAATGTATTTACGTATTAAATTTAGTAAAAAAAAAATATTTCTTTGAATGATTTAAAAATAGAAAATTACTGCGGTTATTCTCTAATTAACACGGCGAATAATTTAAATCCGTTTTTAAAATGTAAATCTGTCAATCTTAAGTCCTACGGTTTTGTCTGCTTTTTGATATAATTACTATTTTTTTTTCAATTTCAAATATTTTAACGTAATTTATGTGTATACATACTTTCGAGTACGTGAAAAATTATTATGCGAATTGCTGATTCTTATCTTTTAGACTCAGGGGCCACCCTAATATGTATTGTTTTGTTTAAACTAAATTTGAAAAACATCAATGAATCGTTTCAAGAGAATATCTTATATATTAATAAATTAGGTTTTTTAAGTATAGTATTATTTACTATAATTAAACATCAACTTTTTACCTTTTTACCTCACAGCTTTAAGTTTAGGAATGTTCAAAAATCAATTAGTAGTTGAGTTCTGTTGTATATAATAGTGTTTAATAATAAAGTAATTAATACTTTTTTTTACATTTATAAAGTTATATTTTATTGTGTTTACTCGAATACAGATTGTAAGTTTTTCTAATAAAAAAATATATATATACATATATTTGTAGGACACCACATCGAATACCACGTCGTCTTTGGATATGCCAATAATAGATCTCACCATTAATGACGAACAAGTAATAACAAATCTATTTACGTATTAATTTTAGTAAAAAATATATATTTGTAATATGTATTATATATTCATAATTTGTCTTACTTAATATTCGAGAATAAGGATTTGGAAATAATTTAAATGCTAAGGAGATTGCAGATGATACAAATAGTCAAATGCATAATACAGGCCAAATTCATACATAAAATATATGAATTCCTGAATTTCTTAAATTGTCAAAATTGATTGAATGATTAAAAATAGAAAATTACTGCAGTTTTTCTCTAATTATGAGTTAATAATTAGAGAAAAATTAATACACGGCGAATAATTTAAATCCGTTTTTAAAATATAAATCTGTCAATCTTAAGTCCTACGGTTTTGTCTGCTTTTTGATATAATTACTATTTTTTTTTCAATTCAAAATTATTTTATCGTGATTTATATGTATACATACTTGTGAGTATGTGAAAAATTATTATGCTGATTGCTGATTCTTATCTTTTAAACTAAATTTGAAAAACTTCAAAAAATCATTTCAAGAGAAAATCTTATATTATGATAAATTACATTTTTGAAAAAATTATCCTATAACTAAACATCAACTTTTTACCTAGTTACTGCACAGCTTTAAGTTTAGGAATGATCAAAAATCAATTAGTAGTTGAGTTCTGTTGTATTTAATAGTGTTTAATAATAAAAAAAATTAGTACTTTTTTAAACATTTATAAAATTATATTTTATATAAATTTCAAATGTAACATTAATTTTTAATTTTGTGTTATTGAATAGGATACAGAAGAAAAAAAATTACGAGACTTGATAAATTCGTTTATCAATGTGATCGAATGAGATTAACTAAACGAAATCTAATTGTGGTATGTTGATTTAATTTGAATTGAAATAATAATTTGGTTATCATTTCAATATAACTTAATATTTATATATTAAAAAATAAATATTATATTATTTTGTTTAACAGGTATCATTTACTTACCACAGTGCAAATTCAAACTAGTTTACATTGGTCAATTAATATATTGTATTTATTTATATGTTTGAAACTAAAAGAATGTATGTACCAAAATAAATTTGTTTGTTTTTATGAGCTATACATCATAAAAGAATAATAATTTTATTTACTTAAGTAGTTATTAATAACTAATTTTTAAACCTAGTACGTAAAATTAAACTGTGTTTATAGAAATTATCTCCTCATGGTTATATTAGTAAAAGGGGCTAGTTTATTATGACATAACTTGATGATAACACAATGGTGAAATTTTTTTTTATGATTTTCGATTAAGTAAATTGATTTAAAATTAGTCATCTGCTAGTATAAGTATACTATCAGATATGTGTAACATTTCGATTAAAGTGTTGGAATAATTGTATAATAGATTTCAATTTTCGTAATTATTTTATTCCTTAAAAAAATAATATATTTTGAAGATTCGATTCCTTTCGACAATAATAATCTAAAATTCGCAATTTTCTTATTAGTATTTTTATTAGTGTCATTAAACTGCGGTGCAGAAATTTATTACAGCTGATGTGTTATTTATCGTTATAAACTATTTATGTTGTATCAAAAAATTAACTGTTAGATATATGTTAAGATCTAATATATTGTAATGTACATATATAATATAAAAATCATTTGTTCCTATTTTTGTTGTTGGGGATTAATGATGTTATAATAATAAGATTATACAATATTGTGAATATTTTTTACTAATTTAACATTATAATAATATTTATGTGTTGTTGTGGGTAAAAAATAATGTTTAACAATGTTTAAATACAAATGTAATTAAACAGTTACACTATTTTTTTAAATAGCATTTAATCCAGTGGTTCTGGAGGTAGCAGAAAAAAAATTAGCCTAGTAACAACATAAATGTAAATATGCAACTGCCTGTATTATTAATTAATATTATTTACTATAAAAAAAAAAAAAAAAAAAAAAAAATTGAAATTACTAACACTCATAATTTTTAATAATTGTAGTTAAGTACCCATACAAAAAAATTTAATTAACATATTAATCCGAAAAATAATTAGTGTTTAATGTTAAATATAATCAAAATTATTTTGTAAATGTATGTACACTATGCTTAAGATTTTTCAATGTTACATATCTGTTTTTTTAAATAGCATTTAATCCAGTGGTTCTGGAGGTAGCAGGAAAAAAAATTAGCCTAGTGACAACATAAATGTAAATATGCAACTGCCTGTATTATTAATTAATATTATTTACTATAAAAAAAAAAAAAAAATTGAAATTACTAACACTCATAATTTTTAATAATTGTAGTTAAGTACCCATACAAAATAATTTAATTATCATATTAATCTGAAAAATAATTAGTGTTTAATGTTAAATATAATCAAAATTATTTTGTAAATGTATGTACACTATGCATAAGATTTTTCAATGTTACATATCTGTTTTTTTAAATAGCATTTAATCCAGTGGTTCTGGAGGTAGCAGGAAAAAAAATTAGCCTAGTGACAACATAAATGTAAATATGCAACTGCCTGTATTATTAATTAATATTATTTACTATAAAAAAAAAAAAAAAAAAAAAAAAAAAAAAAAAAAAAAAAAAAAAAAAAATTGAAATTACTAACACTCATAATTTTTAATAATTGTAGTTAAGTACCCATACAAAAAAATTTAATTAACATATTAATCCGAAAAATAATTAGTGTTTAATGTTAAATATAATCAAAATTATTTTGTAAATGTATGTACACTATGCTTAAGATTTTTCAATGTTACATATCTGTTTTTATTGTATTAAGTATTGTCAATCTTATCTACCCACTTTAATTAAATAGTATTCATTTAAGTATCAGCTATGACAGTTAATGATCAAGGTTTTTTTAAAATTTTTTTTTTTTCAGTTTTTTACTATTTTTCTAACTTATATACATTTATTTATTTGTGTAAAATATCTATCCTGAAAATGTATACTCTATATTTTAAGAATAATATGTACCTGATTTTATAGAGTTGCTCCTACTAATTTAATACAATTCGCATGGTGTGTGTTCATCAGACTTTTACTGCATTGCTCACATTTGACTGCAGTAATAATTATAATATTATATTGTCATACAAATATATTATTTTCATTTTCAATTCATATTGATGGTATTATTTTTATGTACCTTTTTTTCCATGTTAAGCGAGCCAATTACTTGTTGGTTTTACAGTGTGAGTTCTTAAAGCATTTTCGCATTTTCAATTAGAATGTCAAATGTAGTTAAATGTACATTTGGGGATGTAATTACAAATTTACTATTGCTATCCCTAACAGCAAATCTATATTCACAGATCATTATAATTACATATTATTAAATTAGTAATAGAGTTCATATAACTTTATATTAAGATCAGTAAATTACTTACCATAACATTAATACTAATTTTTTTTTGGCCACGATTTTGATCATGGTCCCCTGTCTACAATATTTAAATTTATATCTAACCACACTTTTTTCATTATATAAAAAATTACCTACACGTGGACATTTTGTCAAACTGTCTAAGAAGGCATAAAATTTAACAAATAAGCATAATTTCAAAATTTATGCCAAAATGTTAAATTATATGTTGTACATTTATTCTATTTTGTGTGAATTACATTTTTAACTGATGTAGCTTCGGTTTGAACATTTTCTATGTCAATTGTGTGTATATTTGTAATAAGCTTTACATGAATTAGTATTCTAATTTTGATGATAAATAATCAAAAATCGATTGAAAATCACGTTTCTACCGTGATCTAAATTTTCTATCCCTTTTAAAATAGTAATAATAATGTAAAATGAAAAAAAATAAATAAAAAATCCAAATGGTTAGCTGTTTTCGAAAATAATTTAATATTTTCAATTATTGTTTGAATTAAATATTTATTCAGCGATTGTGGATTTTGTATTATTGTTTACTTGCGATAATAAACGTTACAAATATTTACTGTAGAAAAGTATGTCAGCTAAATGAACAAATATAAATTTGGGGAGTTGGTACGTATACAATTATTTTTTATGGAGAAACAATATTATTGTACCAATATTAATATGTTATAATAACGGAATACACAAAATATTACCCGAATTGTATGATATTTGTTACATAATATAAATATAGAGAAATAATTAAGTACTTATAATCTGATTTTTTCAAACTTGTATTCAAATCAATTAGTCATTTGAAATATTGTGTTCGCCTGCGGATCGAAAACTGCATTTCTTATAATTTTTGTATTGAGCATTGTTGCTCACGATATACATTATATCATATTTGCATAAAATTATTACCAAGGCTAACCGCGTTACCTTATTGGTTTTTTAATCCGAAATCGGTTCAGATGGAAATATACATTCATAATAACCAATGTTGTGATTTAATAGCACTTAAAATTGCATAAATATGCAGCACAAGAAAAACAGAAAATTATTATTTATTAGTAATTTATTAATTTATAAATTCGATTAACAATAATAAAAATAAAAAAAAAACGTCTATTACAATGTTATTATTTGCGTGTTATGTGTTATAGTAATAACATTTAGAATGATTTGATAGGGCAGGTTACCCTTTCTTTACCTCTCTTAGTACTGCAATAATAAAGGAATTAGGGAGGCGTAAATTACAATACTCAATTGGTTTATTACTTATTTTTGAAAAGTTCTGTAGACGTTTTCAAAAATAACGGAAGAAAAATTAACAATTTCTTAAAGTTATTATGCGAACAAATCTTAACTGAGTCATAATTGTTTACAAATTCATATTACATTCATAATATAGCTATTTTTATGTAATTTTAAAATTGGCGAAATGTTCGACGATAAGTTTAAAAATGTACCCATATTATTCTTCTATACTTTGCACAAAAATTCATCTCATCTGTTATTCTGTCGTATAATATGATCGTTATCCTCAAGACCCATGGATTTTTCGTCATTCATTCAAATCATTTGTGTATATGTGTATTTTATTTTTATACATTTATATAAATATTAAGTAATAATTAAGTACTTATAAAATTATATTATTTTAAGACATGAAAAAATGTTAGGTTAGGGTTGTCCTTAAATTTCAATTCTATTAATTTCATACTAGGTCCCTCTAATTTTGTTCGACACTGAAAAAAGGAATTTAGGTTAAATTTGAAGATAATTACTCACTTCCTTCCCCGTGCCTCATGAGGGTTTAAATATGGCCAATTAGGGTAGTTAGTTGGTTTTTTGAGTTTCACTCAAAAACGATATTACGTAGAATAATAACATCGGTTTTCATGAAGAACATAATATTCTTTAAAACTAATAGCCTCCCCACCAGATAACCGTCCTCCCAGGAAATGGATTAACTTGCATATTTTGAACATATCGTTGCAAATTGTTGCAAATAAGTTGCAAATTTTTGGCACTGGTTTGGTTTTCATATAAAAAATTGGGGGGGGCAACTTCACGGACGTATAATATTTATCTAATATAGTAACATTAATGTCGTATAGAAAATTAGAAATAAATGCGCAATCGTCTTATACGAAACATACAATCTATTATCGTAATTCAAAAAAGGTATCCGCCTTCCATTTAACGTGTATGAATGCGTGTGTGTCTACCAATGTCTGGAAAATATCTACGAAATGTAATAGTTCTATGAACCTGGTATATGGATACCATTTTTTTTTTTTTTTAAGTGGCAGCCACTATGAAGCGCTTATAATCGTCGCGCTTTCACCGGTGGAGGTACCGCCTCGCCAAAGGTTGCATATTTGACTGATGGAGCGCGGGGTAAGCCCGGCCCCCAGGGATATTAATTAATTGTATTTATTGTAATTTTTACAAGTTTAAAATATTTGTATATCGTTATAATATAATCAACGCCGCTATGCTTGACGGAGTCAACACGTATATCCCATTACCTCAAAGACTAAAAGACTAAGGCTGGGCGCACGCCTAAAGAGCAAAACTGCTCCGAGCTGCGCGGAACATTTTGTTCCAAAC
The DNA here is from genome assembly GCA_956483605.1 of Tuberolachnus salignus. Lineage (NCBI taxonomy): Eukaryota > Metazoa > Arthropoda > Insecta > Hemiptera > Aphididae > Tuberolachnus > Tuberolachnus salignus. The sequence continues at coordinate 19,905,504 of OY101431.1, read as the reverse complement.
AGCTCGGAACATATTCCATTCACACTGACAAAACAGAACAGAACAAGACACAATAATTCTGGATGAATTTTTGTTATTAAACACCAGTCGTCAAGATGAGTTCTGACGAAGACGACGTCATTGTACCGCTTATGTGGCAATTTTTATTAAATAGCGAAAGCAGTAAAAAAAAAAAACGCAAAATTTGTATGCATGAAATAAACAAAAAACGGTTAGAAAATAATACGATTTTAAATTTTTTGGCCGAATTACGTGAAGACGAGTTTAAATTCAAAAATTTCACTCGCATTTCATTCCATAATCTATCTTGAATCAATCTATTGCTATGGTCTTTATCACAATAATCATAGATAGATTTTCTTAAAAAATACTACATTTATTCATTTCTCTGGATCGCATGCCATTTTAAATTAATATAATATAATTTTTGTATTAAAATAACGTGTTCACATGGTGTTCGGTAATGTACTCGTCCTAAAATAAAAAAGTGACTTTGGTTTTCGTATTTTGCTCGGAGCAATAATAGAACCAGACCGATCAAGACCGAACATGTTTTGTTTTGTCCTATCGTTTGTTGATATTGACTGATTAGTGTGTAATTGTCAATTACTTTACACATGTTCTAATGATGTCCAAACAGCTCCGAGCTGATCCGCTCTGCTCGGAGCAGTTTTGCTCTTTAGGTGTGCGCCCAGCCTAAGAGACTATAAATAGGTGAATAGTCATTGGTTTTTTACGAGCCTTTTTTTTTTTTTTTTTCTTTTGCATTGATGACGGGCCGGGAACTGTCCTTGCGGAAGTACTACCGGCCCGCCACCATCGTTTATTAAAAACAACTCTCATAACAATTAATGTAAGCGTCATTAAGTCCCGTTCACCCCTTCGCGGGGCGGGCTCACAGTTTACTTAACCTAAATTAAAACTAAATAATAATATAGACAAATAAAATCTTAACGGATAGCTCCTCCTGCTGCTGCTCCTGCTCTTGCTGCTGCTACCGCTGCTGCTGCTGCTGCCGCCGCTCTTGCCGCCTCCCACTGGCGCTCCGCCTCCTACTTCGCGCTCATTACTGAGTTCGCGAAGCACCACACCGCCGTCCACGCCTCTTCGCTGCCCGGCATGGCCGGACCCAGCTCTTCCGGAGAGATGCTGCCTATCACCGCGACCAGCGCTGCCCATTCGGTGTTCCAAGCCGGGAAGTCTAGAAGAGTGTGGGCCGCATCGTCCACCTCCGATGTGCAGTGGGCGCAGCTGGGGGCGACGCGCTTGCCGATACGGTGCAGGAAGCTAGCAAAGCACCCGTGTCCCGTGAGGAGCTGGGTAGGGTGAAAGTCCAGTTCGCCCCGTGACCTTGTGGCCCAAGGCGCGACTGGACCGATCACCTTGCGGGTCCACTCACCTTTGGTACCCGCGCTATGCCGCTCCTGCCACTGCGCGAGTGTCGCCGACCTCCTCTGTGCAGCGGTTTCGGAACGTGCGTCGCCGCCACCACCGCGCCGGCTCCAATAGGCGCTGCGTCTCTCCTGCGCGAGCAGGTCGATCGGAGGAAGCCCCGCGATCAGCAACGCCGCGTCATAGCCCTCCTCGGGAATTAACGCCGTCCCCTCCACGGCGTAGGCCCCGTTGACGACGACGATTGCCGCCTTCGCTGCCGTGTCGCAGTACCAGTCGTCGGCAAGGATGCCGCATCGGTAGGGCTCGTTGAGCAGGAGCAGGTCGGCCCCGAGCTCTCTCGCCGTAGCGAAAGCGAGGTCCTGCGCCTGCCTCCCACCGTCTACGTTTATTTAGAGGAGCCTGGCCATTAGACTTCAGACTGCTGGCGAAGGCCGTCCTCATCGCCGGCGTGCCGTCGCAGTCGGCGGTCTTGTGTTCGCCGGACCCACAGCTCCAGCAGCAGCTGGCTCTGTCGGGGCCGGTGCACGACACGGCTGTGTGACCGAATGCGAGACACCTAAAGCATCGCTGCCGGTCCTCAAGGATCCTGACCCGACAGCTTACCAGACCGACTATGAGGCGGCCATCTGCGACTAGCTTGGTGACAACCGTCGCAGGCACCGAGACAACCGCAACATGGGTAGCGCCGAATCTTGCCCTGAGACTTAATACTTTGAGCGAGTCAGGGGCGACACCCAACGCTGCGGCGACGGCGTCTAACACCTTTTTTTTTTTTTTTTTTTGTGGCATCGATGACGGGCCGGGGACTGGCCTTGCGGAAATACTACCGGCCCGCCACCATCGTTTATTATAAACAAAAACACATACAATTATTTACACAACATAAAATCCCCTTTTCCCCTTCGCGGGGCGGGCTCACATAATATAACTTATTAACTAAATATATACAATATCACCTTACAACTAAAAAAAAAAATTTACAATATTTTCTTTTTTTTATAAAAATATGTACACAAATCCTTAATGACTACAAAAATTTACACCTAAAAATACAATCATTTATTTACAATGGCAAATTTTATACATATTGCATCGGTTGCTACTGCCGTCGACGCTGTCGCCGACGCTCCGGCGGTGCTCCTGCTGCTGCCTCTGCTGCTGCTGCCGCTGCTGCTGCTGCTGCTGCTGCTGCTGCTGCTGCTGCTGCTGCTGCCGCTGCCGCCGCCGCTCTGGCCGCCTCCCACCGACGCTCCTCCTCCCCCTTTGCCCCCATGACGGAGATTGCAAAGGCCCTGACGGCTGACCATGCTTCGGTACTGCTGAGCATGGCCGGTCCAAGCCCTTCCGGAGAGATGCTGCCCAACACCGCGACTAGCGCTGCACGTTCGGTATTCCAAGCCGGGCAGTCTAGAAGGGTGTGGGCCGCATCGTCCACCTCCGATGTGCAATGGGCGCAGTGGGGGGCGTCGCGCTTGCCGATCCTATGCAGGAAGCTAGCAAAGCACCCGTGTCCGGTGAGGAGCTGGGTAAGGTGATAGTCCAGCTCGCCCCGTGACCTAGTGGCCCAAGGCGCAACAGGACCGATCACCCTACGGGTCCACTCACCCCTGGTACCCATGCTATGCCGCTCCTGCCACTGCACGAGGGTCGCGGACCTTCCGCTCCCCCTCCAGTGTAATTTGGGGAACCCTGTCCTTGTACTTACGCTTGAACATGATGGCCTGGGTCTTGTTGACGGCGAGCCGAAGCCCGAGACTCCGTATCTTTTCGGCCACCAGGTTCAAGACGTAATTGACTTTTCCCTCGACTCCCTCGGAGGTATCGCTCTTGCCGATGACAAGCGTGTCGTCGGCGAACCCTATTACCCTGACTCCGTGTGGCACTGCAACCCGTAGCACGGCGTCATATGTGAGGTTCCAAAGGAACGGCCCAAGCACCGAGCCCTGGGGTACCCCACAAGTGACATCCACGTACACGGGACCCTCTAGACAGTTAATGGTTACCCCCCTGTCGTGGAAGTACGACGCCATTAACTGCCTAATATAAGGGGGGACGTCCCACGCCCCGAGCGCGTCTAACACGTGCTCCCAACCCACACTGTTAAACGCGTTGCGGATGTCAAGGGAGACCGCCACGCACATCTCCATGTGGTTCACGGCGTTGAGGGCAAACTCCCGGACTTTTATCCCGGCGTCGTCCGCGGATTTCCCGGGCCTGAACCCAAACTGAGCCCTTGAGAGGCCGCCCTTGAGTTGCAGGTGGGCCTCGAGACGGCGCACGAGGATAAACTCCAACAGTTTACCCACGTCGTTGAGCAGGCACAGGGGCCTGTACGAAGAGGGCTCGCCTACCGGCTTGACCCCCTTGCGCAGAAGCACCAGCCTGCCCTGTTTCCACCTGTGCGGGTAGCATCCCGACTCCAGGCACACGCCGAGCGTGCTCAGCAGCAACCCCGGGTCCGCCTTGTGGACGGCCGCCAGGATGCCGGAGCTGATCCCGTCGGGGCCTGGCGCCTTTCTACGGCCCGCGATGCGCGCGACGGCAGCGTCCACTTCGCTCGCCAGAAGGGGCGGAACGTACGCGGTGGGGGAGATAACTCTGGGAGCCAAGGGAGGTGGGCGCGTCGGGAACAGTTCGTCCGTGATGCGTTCCACCTCGGCCTTAGACATACCGGCCGTAGCCGGTAGGCCTTTGAGCTTCCGGAGGACAAGCTTATACGGCTGACCCCAAGGGTCACCGTCGACGGCGGCCAGCAGCTCCTTCCAGCACATCTCCTTGCTTCTGGAGATGGCCTTGTTGAGCGCGGCGCGGCTGAGTCGTAGTGCTATAAGCTTGTCCTCGGGGACGACCGCCGAGTGTCGGCCGGCGCGTGCGGCCGCTCTTTTGACGGCCCTTCTGGCCGCGGTGCTCTCGCGCCTCAGGCGCGCTATCTCCGGCGTCCACCAGTGGACAGCGCGTTTTCCCGTCGGCGGAGATCCGCGGCGGGGCAGAAGATCGTCGCACGCGGCGGCGACCACTTCCTCGAACTCGGCGGCGAGCGCGTCCGCGATTCCTTCTGGCGGTCGAAGTGTCGCGGCGTTTGCCCCCCGAGCGTCCCACTCGTCGCGAGCTCGGCGCAGGCTCGTGGCGAAACTTACCTGGTCGATACCTCGACCCGTCACCCATCCTTTCGCGCGGCCGTGTCGGGGGTCGGCTAACACCGCGCCGGGGCGTCGGACGGCCGCGAGGCTGAACGACACGTACCGGTGCAGGCTTAGCGACTCCGTCTCCAGAACCTCCCAGTCGACAATCCTAGAGACGATCGACTCGGAGCCAAAGGAGAGGTCGATCCACGACTGGGCGAAAGGTCTGGGCCTCATGAACGTGGGAACGCGGCCCCTGTTGAGAACAAACTCCTGTTAACCTCCTCCTTTATAGTCCATTGGTCGAGGTCGCGGACCTCCAATGTCGCCTTTTTGATAAGGGCGTTAACCACCACCCCTGAGCTTGCGGACCTCGCGACCTTGGCCCTGACCGCGTCCACCTGTACGGCGTCACCGCGCACCTCGATGAGTAGTCCGCCGAAGCGGACTTGCCTCATACCGACCACCCTTTTTCCAATAGTGCCCTTGTCCACACCCTTGCGGATGCGCTGGACAAGGGCAGGGAATTCTTCGAGCGACCCGCCGTCAACTAGGATGGCAGAGGGCCTGCTCTTCGGCTTCTTGGCAGCCGGCTGGTTGGGTGGGAGAGGTGGTCGGACCGTCGAGGCGACCGGTGACGCTTTTTTTGGCTTGGTGACCAGGGCCCAGGAGTGGGACGGGGTGTCGCCGTTACCCCCCTCGCGCGGGACTGCAGCGCTGGAGCGGTCGGTCCCGGCTTGCGGGTTGGCTGCAGCGGATGGCCTCTATGGCCTCGCACAGCATGCTGTGATTAGCTCGGACCTCTGCTCTGAGCTTAGCCACCTCGCTGTCTTGTCGGTCCTTCGTTGCCGGGGGGGGGGGGGGCTGGCCACCGGGGGCAACGCCGCTTTGTCCTCCGCTCTGCACGCCAGGAGCATAGTGTACGAGTCCTGGAGGCGATCGATGGCGTCGCGTACTCCCTCCACTTTTGACCTTCTGGTCAGCTTTTGGAGTTCCTCCAGGTCATCGTTCATGTCCTGGAGAATCTCCGACTCCATGGGACTCTTCCGGGGGGGGGGGCGGCTGCCCTGACCGGGTTCGCCCTAGTTTGTTTGGCCGCCGGGGACATGCTTTTTTTGGCGTCCATTGCCTTCATGGATCCTTTTCTGAGGGGGGGAAGGGGAACCTCGAGGGGGCCCCACCGGCGTTGGCGCCGTTGTGATAGAGGGCCTATGGCGTCGGCACAGTTGCTGTTGTCGCCGCTTGCTATGAGTTCTTATCTTGGCGACGATGCCGACCCGTCGCGGCGGCCGCGTATGGCAGTAATAAAATGATTTAATTACCGCTAATCTTGCCGACCCGTCACGAACAATGTTGTTGTGCTGCCTATAATAGTTTCTTATCTGTCGGTACCAATTCGACGCGCGCTAATAAAAGCCGCGATAACGACAACGTCGACCGGACGCATATTCTCGAAAACGCGATAGCGGCGGTCACGTAATTACAATAATAAAAAAATATTATTATAATACCATTGTGTTGCAAAGAAAAATATCAAAACTTTAAGTTGCGATTCCGCGGCCGGGTTAAGTCCAAATTTCACGCGCAAAGTCTTGCCGGACTCCGGGCGACGAGACGAATTTTTGATGCCCAATTCGAACAGGACGGGCACCAAAAATATAATCACCGGTGTGCGCGGGACGCATTACAAAAAAATAATTACGCCGGTAAAACGATAAAAATTGAGATCGCGATATCTCCACTTGTGAAAGTGCGATCTTCGCGCGCGAAGTCTTAAAAGACGCACGGCGTCGAGACGAAACTTTCGTTATACAATTCGAAGGATTTCGACACTACGGAGACGCACAGAAAAAATACGGCTGAGGAGCGGCGCAAACACAGTGCTGTCGCTACGGGCTCCGGAACGCGACGTAACGTGCCTCAACATTGATAATCTTTGTCGGACGCGTATCAAGAGATTTTTTTCCATATTAACCAGAGGTTCCCATCCAGCGGTGGTTGAGTCGCGAGCCATACCTACAAAATTTAAAAATATTTCATTTTTCCTCTGGAACGTGACACAAATACCGACAACCGTGTGTAGTACGTCGTTTATTTATGAATTTTTATTACGTAATGCCACTTATGTTATTATTTTAACCGATATCCTAAACTTGTTTGTACAGCAAGATTAGATTATCGGTAGAATACAACAGATTATGTTTAGACAAGATATTTATGCCAACAAGGATTTTCTGGGTTGCTCTACATTAAAAATAAATAAAGACACGCGTGTAGCTTTGAGCACTATTTCCCCAATAATATCTTTGTTAGTAAAGGAAATGCAAACCCAAAAATCACATTAATATGTTTTTTTTTATTGTAATTTACCTTTAATAAATATAATAATATGATGCACATTTTTTATAATAGTAATTTGCCGTTAATTGTTGATATATATAAAATATTTACGTACAATTATAAACATTATTATAAGCCTGCTATAAGGAATTGTATTGATTTTTTTTATTTATTCGTAATCTAAATTCTTCTAAAATGTGTGAAAAAAATCGATGGTTGTTTATAAAAAAAATAAAGTTTAAAATTGAAGTGGTCCGTGACGTATCTAAAGTTCTCTAAATGGTCCGTGGTGTCAAAAAGCATGGGAACTGATATACCACTGATATATACCGTTCCAACATTCTAGAACCCACCTTACCTTTTTTTTTTTATTAAAAACCACTATGCGCTAGATCAGTGGTCTTCAACCTTTTTGGACTCGCGACCCACTTTTTTAGGCCTACATTTTTCGCGACCCACGTGAGCTTTGTAAAAAAGCTAAAATTGCTTAATGCTTTGCAGTACTATTATTAAAACTTAATCAAAAATGTATAAAATTCATATGAAAATATAAAATAAAATGAAAATATGATACAAAAATTTTAATGTGAACTTTGTCCTTGAGTGTTTTCACATAATAAATTCCACCTTGGCTCGATTTTACTAAGCGCGATCCGTAAATCATCTTCAGTTTCAAGTCTATTTCTTTTTGACGTTTTCAAATTTGCCATAGTAGAAAACGCTTTTTCGCATAAATAAGTCGTTGGAAATATTAATAAAATTGAGATGGCTTTAGTTGCTAATTCTGCGTGATTTCCCGTGCATAAGTGTGCCCAAAATATTTCTAATGAAGTTTCACAAAACATTTGTTTCAATTTGTTATCACACCATAGCTCAATTAATTGATTTTCAATGTCAGTAGACATATTTACTGTCATTATGTCTACTGCGAATGGTTGTTCAATCCACTCATAATTTACTCGAATATCCTCAGGAAAATATTGGTTAAATAATTTTTCTAAGTTTGTCAAATGTTCGTTTACTAATTCAGAAATGTCTTCAAACTTGATTGAAGAATATTCTTCTAAAAACTTCTTCTAAATTTTATAAATTTAATTTTTATTTTAATAAGAAGACTTATCGCGATCCAATTTTAAAACTTACGCGACCCACAAATGGGTCGCGACCCACCGGTTGAAGACTACTGCACTAGATTGTTCTTTATGGCAGCGCGCATGATTGATGTCGGTTAAAATGGAAAAAAGTTCTTAATTATTGTGTGGTCAAATGTTGATAATTTTACTACTAATAATATGGTGCGAGAAGAGTAGTTTTGTCCCGTTTAACAACAGAATTTTGTTGTCTGTTATTTTTGCGAATGAGAATAATGCGCAAGTAATTATTTTATTGATAATAATCTTATTTCCAGTCGGTCGGTTTTAAAATTATAACGGATTATAATTAAATTATAACAACGCGCAATAACCGATAACGACCGATTCTGGCTGCGGCAGTCGAAAATCGTAATACTACCGGTTGTGTTGTTGCGGAGTGGACCGCCGCCGTGGACTACAACCGATGTGCCGCTAGCAGCAGCAACTGACGGTCAAAAACATTTAAGAAAATTGAAATTTTTGACATAAAAACTATTTCGCACGGCAAAGAACCGAGAAGGCTACGGTTATAACCGAGGAACCAAATTTGCACAATATCAAAAGTAGAACTTTGACGACTGTGCAATATCGTTTTTATTTTTTCGATATTAGAACTACGAAAAAAGTGATTCGAGTTTGAAAAAAATAAAAAAAACTAACGATATTGCTTAGTCATTTGACAATGTACTCGTCTTTTATTGGTGGAAATTTGGTTGATTAACTAACGCTACAGTCCGAGTGGTTTTCGCCCGCGCGAAATGATTTTTACCAACAAAATTACACAGGTTAGAAAACATTTATTATTTTATTTTTCTAATAAAATGTAGTGAGCCGGACTGGGTTGTACGACACAAAACTAAGGCGAAGTCACCGTTGACTGACGGCTGCTCAGTGGATGTTGAATGGAAAAATATTTGAAGACAATAAAGAAACACGTATAAACAATAAAGTTACTTTATTAGCTGAGACTGGGCAACCCGTGGTTCGTACAAATGTAGGGTATGGTACCAACGGTCTGCCCATACATCGAGTCGACACTAAGTCTAAACTAAGTCTAAAAAATTATGGAAATCCATGTCCGTATATATAGCCAACTCGAAAGTAAAAGCTAGCGAAAGTAGAAATCACTTATTTAAAGCACTTAAAACTACTCTCTAAATAATCGTAATTCTTAATCATAAACAATTTATATATTTAAGCACGTAAAAAAGAGTTACTCAATATACTATGCACACACTATGTACAAAGTAGTGATCACGGTTTAACCTGATTACTACAAAAATAACAATAAAATTATTGCGTTTTAAATAATTTTAGTATCTATTATATATTATTGTTAGAATATGTTGCTGTTTAGTGTTCAATGTTTTATTTTACTCTACATATTTTTATACTACAAATAATTAATCAAAATATTAATTACGTATTTTAGAAAACGCAACCGAAAAATCCCGTTAGAGAAAATTGTTCAGCTCCTAAAAAGGATTTCAATATTAAGCCTCTAAAAACCTCCTATACGTTCTCCGTCGTTTACTTCCAATAATAAAATACAAATTACATTTAGTCGAATTTGAAATCAATAATATACTTTTAACAGCCCACCACCCGCAGAAAATCGTATCTACGCCCACTGGTCGGTTTCATTTATTCCGCTGTTGATAATGGAAAACGGAATTGAAATCGGGACAAGGCATAGTGAACCTAAAATCCATATAATCGTTGTACAATGCGGAATACAATAAAACATTGTGCAACAGAAGTTGTATAATGTTATTTAGTCGGTTTTGTAGTTCGGCTACGGTGAAATTAGCAATAGAAAATAGTTCTAAAATAGCAGACAAGTAGTATGAGTTAAGGAACTAACGTAATTATACGTATAAGTTAAGGATGATAATATGATTATAATTATTAGCAGGAGCGCGGTATTGGACGAGCACGTCGTGTACGCGTCTGGCCGTTTATAAAGTTTGTCGTTTTAGCATTGTGTTTTTAAGTATTATTTTAAACGCCGCCTAGAGGAGTTCCGCTGTAAAACAAATATTATTTTCCAGTAAAATTGTCGATTGGGTTTGAAAACTATGCCCATCATCTACATACCTCCTCTACGTATTCCAGTTTGTCTCGTTGATTATTTTTTTTATAATCAGCCGTCTTTTCTTCAGGCACGTTTCTTCAGGACACGGCGAAATATTTTATAGGTATTATTATATGGCTTTTACGATTTATTACGGGTCGAACGTTATTATTTATAACGGCATAATATAAACACGATTTATGATTTTCTTCTTTGTCTTTTTTTTTTTTTTTTTTTACAGATTTTCTTTCAATCATCAGCATGATAAGAAAACTAGAGGGCGTCTTGTTATTACCTATACCAATAGTTTTAATCTTACATCGTCTATTTTCCGTTCCCTTAATACTATTACAGGAACTAACGGTCTCTTGACGTTTCTTTTATATTTCAAATATATATATATATATTCAGTATATAATATGTAAACTGAAAAGAAATATTATATTTTTATGTTTTAGATTCCGCACGATATAATTATTTCGAAACTTCGTATTTATCACTAATCTGGCAAATTTATTTGATTTTTTTTTTTTTTTTTTTCGCCCGTCCGTACTGGCGAGTGAATCATTATTGGAAATCAAAATAAATAAAAATATTTAGATCGTATAATACGAATACAATTATTATTCTATATAATTTATCTCTAATATGTATTAGTCTACCCATGTTTCGCCGTCGCTTAATGTAATTTGTCCAACTGTGCACAATAAAACTAAAATCGTTTGTGTTCTATCGAATAAATACTCATAAATAATAACGTTTAACAAAAACAAAACAATTGACGAATAATTGTTTAAATAAACCATTCGATAGATAAGTACACTGCTATACTATAAGAATAAAATAAACGTAAAAAATGTATAGAAAATACTTAGCCTGGACTATTGTATAAGTATGGTTGTGTGTATTTAGTATTCACGGTCGGTTTCGATTCAAAAGAAAAAAACATTTTTGGACGAACGACAAAGACGAACAATTAAAACGCGACTTTTTTTTTTCTCCGCCTTATTTGTTTGATTAATATTACGCTTAATATTTTTTTTTTTTTTTTTACATTTACTACATCGTGTATTATTATTATTATTTTTTTTTTTACATTTTATTATTAAAAATTTGTCTCGCGTCGCACTGCGGTAAAGACCCGCGGTGGGATCTGGCAAACCAATTTTATTTTCGAATTCAAACCGGCGAGCATCTTTGACTGAATAATATTATTGGACGCGCTGCGCAGCGCTTTTTTTCGCCATCGAAATCGCGTTTCGCATTCGTTTCGTTTACGCGGGTCATCCGATTCCGTTTGTGCTTTTCCCGGGACCGTGTAATTTTCAAACGTTTCCAACACTGGTATTTTGTGGTTTTATGCCCGGCTACCGAATCCCCCGAACACTGATGATTGTCCTGTGAAATCTTTTAGCGCGCAAAACCGCGTACAAAGGCGTTTCGCATAGGCAATTTGTAATACGTGACCGTAGACTGTATCGCGTAGGCACGACGCCGTGATTTGCCGAATCGCCGTAAATTATTCGATAATATTCGATAATTATCAAACACAATACATGGTGCACAGTGGCGCATTTAGGGCGTTTTCCGCCCTAGGCCGATATTTTACTGCGCCCCTTGAGGATTTCTCATTGGTATTGCACTTCTAACTAAGCGGCACTGGGGGATCTGTGGTCGCCCGACCCGAAATTGTTATACCTAAAATTCAACAACTCCATGTTTAATGTTTTTTTACAAGAAATTAATAAATACGATTTTTAGCCACATTATGGAGGACTCGAAAAAAAAAAAAAAAAGAAAAACAAATCGTCCACATTCACGAGATGTTCAAAAGAATTACTATGAAGATACAAGAACAATATGAATATGGCGCTATAGGGCATAGTTATATGAAAACCTGATGGAAGCAGTTACCCAGTGGTGTAACATTACCGTTACTTGTATTTTAAATGAACAATTTTTACTTAATAAAAATATTATTTTTAAATCTAAATTGTTCAAGTTAAGTGTTGAGAAGTTCGCGACACCAGTTCCTAAAACAAATACTAATCGTAAACAATTTTTGCCTCTGACTGAATACGTTGAGTATACGAAAAATGTTAATCGTGTAAAAAAATAACCTAACATACGTGTCAATTGACTTCATTAATAGTAACTTAATGTTTTAGCTTAATTTTAGCTTTCAACGCGTTCAAAGGAGGGTGCAATACCACTATTTAAAGGGCTGCGTGTAGGGAATTTTCGAACATTTATCAATCCTGGTAGTTTTTCGTCAACTTATTTAGATATTTTATTTTATTTTTTATAATTTGATTAAGAAAGACATAAAACAATGCATTTTTCTTCAATTCGTTACCGTTATAACCCATCTCGTATTGATAGCAAAAATAGAATACCCATATTCAGACACTATCCGGCTTAATATGACTCTTATGCAAATCGACAGGAATATCTCTGCATAAAATGCATAGGTAAAATAATATAATAAGCCCTCGTATATTTATATAAATAAGTAACAAAATATCGTCTGGTCGTTTAACGATACGAAATCGGACTATAATATTGTTTTATACAAATATCGCAAAGCAGACGGAATTATTTAAAACACACATTTACAATACGTTACGTATATTATGTTAAATATAATGGTAGGTACCGAACACTCGTGATCGTATAAACAGCGAAATTCTGTTTGTGCCAAGATATTATATTTTATTATGAAAACTAGTTGAAAAAAATAACTCGCTTTCGATAATAATAATCAGGGATTTTATAGTATTTGCATATTTCTTATAAGATTCTTACGAAATAGCAGAGTAAGCTTAACATTTGTTCGTGACTCGGAGGTATAAATTTAAAATTTAATCTTGCAAATTTTTGCATATTTTGCGATTTTCTTAGCTGTTAATGCTATTTCTGGACTTATTGAAATATTTTTGCATTCTCACCTGTTTTTAATCAAAATTTTATTTAGTATAGTAGTTATGATTTATAACGAAATTAATATTAAAATCAAAATCTTAATATTTTTTTATTAATAAAAAATAATAACATTTTAATTGACGTGATTTTGATTATTGTCAATCGAATTTAAACATTTATAAACGATAATGATAAATTACTAATAAATAATAATTTTCTGTTTTTCGTGTTTTGCATATTTATGGAAATTGAAGTACTATCAAATACCAACCCAGATAATAATATTATATATCCCCTTAAAGTAGCCATTTAGTGAAAATAAAAACTATTACAAGATATTTTTAACAAAACTATCTGTAACGTTCGGATAATATTAATTATAAAAGCTGAACAAAACTATTATTATCGTAAACGAGTGGTACTTAGGTTACGGATATGAAATAATGTATCGAAGTCGTAAAAAAAAAAAAACATAAAATGTCTTGAACAAATACGGACATTCGTTCATAATCGTTATGAAATATGAACGGAAACAATGATAAACTTAAATGGGATTTTAAAAAAAATAATTGAAAACAAGACGATAAGATATAGAAAAAAAAAAAAAATGTTTATCTATCATTAATAAAAAAAAAATATGATCATATTGTGATTTGTGTATAGTTTTATACATTTGATTTTTTTCGATTACATTGATAATTAATTTTTTTTTTCTCCGGAAAAACTTGCGGTTTTCAATTAATGATAAAATTAATTTCAAATTGGGAAAAAGTTTGACACTGTCCTCTCCGATACGTTTTTAAATTTAATTTCGTTTTCGTATTGAAGATTCAGTACTCGATTATCCATACGGCGATTTGATATACAAAGCGAAAACGGAATCTTTATAATTTCAAAAAAAACGTTACGGTTTTAATTAAATTTTTACAGGATGGCGTCTGACGTAAACCGTCCACTCAGCTGTGTAGAAAAATAAAAATAATATATTAACAAATAATTTATGGGTAGTTTTCTGTACAACGAACTGAAGGGCGGACGTTTTATTTTTCACGTACCCCATCGTGTGGGATATCATTGGGAAGGTCTCAGAAAATGCAACAAAGGCATTTACGTGCTAATTTTTTTAATTGCTTATTGCTAAACATTAATATTGTTGACCCACCCACATTAGTCTTGAGGCCTCAAAAAAACCTACTTCGGCACGCAACCGTCCAAGTTTCCAATATGGATTACCGCGGACGACTGCAAATGTCACCAAACAGAGTTTATTTTTTTTATTATTATTGTCTATATGAAAATAAAGGAGTAATACAAATAACAATATAATCGATAAAAATGACAATTAAAACAAATAAATAAAAAAAAACGTTCGCTGTCTTGTTCATATTCTCCGTACAATAACATTGGCCAACTCACTGTTTTTTTTTTTTATATATATATATATATATATTTGTAACAGATTGTAAACGATAAATGACAAAAAAAAAAAAAAAAAAATGTCAAATACATTTAGGTTTAATCAGTGTTTAATCAGTGACATTAAAGGATATTCGATATGTATTTTGAACGACGACGTCCGAGTTGAAAATCAATAGTGAATATTATTTTTATGTCCAAACTGGCGTGGCTAGTAATATTGAAACGAAAAACAATTTATATAAGTTTTCGTTATTTAATATATTGTCGAGTGATCGAAATTAACGACAGACAATTACGTTATTGGTCTCGAGGAATCCGAATTTTCGGGCGATACCGAACCGTATTTGTTTAAAGCGGTTTGTTACAGACTTAGCCTGTACACCCGCCTGCCGGTGGTGTAAAATTTACACTGTAAACGAATTATGTACCGGAGTTACAATCAGATTGAATGTTTTGCGTATCTAAAGCAAACAAGTGAGATGGGCCAAAAAAAGAACAAAAATAAAAATAATATACAGCTGTCCTGTATCTCAGCCATGCCACTGAACTACTTATTAACAAAAAAAAAAAAATATCATAATTTATAATTGTATTTATGAATATAAATTATCATTAATATTTAATACACAATCATGTCAAATTGAAAACATTTAATTTGTAAGAGGGGGTTTATTTTTTTTTTAGAAGTTGTACCTCACATTTTTATATTTCTTTTGCGATTATTTTAGCTTTTCCCGACCAATAGACATTAATAGACTGTATCTTACAATGTATATAAAACATCAGTACCTCAATCAAAATCCATTAGGAAACGTAGTCCGCGGAAAATTAAAAAAAAAAACCGCTCCGGAATTCTCTCCTCGGGGAAAAAAAAATAATAAAACAAAATTAATTAACAACATATAACCGCCGGTAACCTCCGGTCGGATAATGGTGAACGGTGAGTGGGGGGTCTGTCTTATTTTTAGGTTATCGTCTAAAATATTATTATATGGATTTATTCGTTTTTTTTTTTTTTTTTTTTTTTTATTCATCATTTATTCATTGCACGTTGGTTCTCATTAGACACGTGCCGCTGTAAATAAAACAAATGTTCCATTAAAATCCAAAATAATAGAGAACATTATCGAACGTTTCCGTTTTAGTAGACGTGATTCGACGGTTTTCCGTGGTAAATATTCGTTCACGTTAATCAATCGAAAAAAACCTTTAGAAACGGTTTCATAATTAAAAAAAAAAAAAAAAAAAATCAAATCTATTTATGAAATGTAAAAAACAATATTTATGACGAGACAACATTAGACTTGATCAGAGTTGCAAATATTAAAAATAAAAACAAGTTTTTTACACGCACGGTATTATCGTGGGATTCTAATATGTCTTAAAAACATGACCAATGCAACATTTTTAAAATGTAATTATAAAATATCCAACAAAAAAAAAAAAAAAAAAAAAATGCGAAATGACAGTACTATCCCGAGATCATTCGAGTGTCTATAGGAAAATCGATTAGGGTAATTGGCGTATTATTACTAATAAATACTACAAAGCGTTTTCGATAACGTTCTGTGCAAGTATAATAAAAATATTTGGTTTTAATTTTTTTTTAGTTATTAATTATAATATAGTGATAAAATGTTTTTAATTACGAGTACGTAAAACCGTCCGTATTTAATGGGTTGCGCACAGTCATAGCGAAATTTTGAGGAAATTCATGGAAAAAAAAAATGTACATTTTATTTATTTTAATAAATTATTGAAATTCACTATCGAATAATTGCACGAGTAGTCCCGTGCCATTATTACCACAAATATTGTGTTCTCGTAATAAAAAAATACGAAAAACCGATAATTATCCGGCTCTTGCCGTATTCGTAGAGAGGAACTACAGAAATTCCATAGCATATTCAGAAGAACACTGTCTGTGTCGTAGGGTGCCTATTTTATTTAATATTTTTTTTGTTCCCCTGCGCAAAACAATTCTTTACTTTCGAATCGCAGGGATCGTAAGTTGCATGCGTCTGCATGTTTTTTTTTTTTTTGTTACGTAGGAAAACACACTAAGTCAGGTTAGGTAAGATCAGTGGTCTAACCATGAAGCCCCCCCCCCCCTTATCCATTATTTTTTTAATACTTCTAATATTTCAAAATAAAAATTAAATAATTGTTTTAACTTTTGACGATTTCTGCTATCTTGTATACAGCAATCTTTTTATACATTTTTTTGTTTTGTTTTTTTTTTAAACCGGCGATACACCCGGCACCTGGGAATACAGTAAAATAGTACTTCAGGTGTGTATACAACAACGTTTTATACATTTTTTTTTGTAACAACAACACTGCCAGAACTCGTTATCAATTGCCGTGTTTTTTCTGTGACTATTACCGGGTTTTACCTAATTTTACATTGAATTTTCGCTGTTATTTTATGCGATTTAGTGACTTACTGCACAAATGAATACATTTTATATGGCAAACATTACATATCTAATAACTAAAAAGTTTTTACTTTAGAATTGATTAAATAGATTTGCGGTGTTGTCAGTCCACAAAAATATACCCATTGGTTCAGAAGATTTTGAATGAATTGGCTCTAAAACCAAGACAATTTATTGAATTTATTGTTATAATATTTTAAAATACAGTAGATAAATTACTCGACAAAAATTGTACATGTATTGTGTTCAAAACAGGTCGTGATATTTATTAACGATTCTTTCCCCATAATCTAGTCCGGATTACGCCACTGGGTTAGATAATGATCAATTTGATAATAGTGTTTAAATAAAACCAATCAGAAAACGAGATGATATAATTACAAAACACTACTAAAAAAAAATTATTGAAAGTCATTAGGCCAATGAAAATAAAAAGTAGGAACGTCAAAATATTCAGACGAACAAACTCTATAAAATGAGACTTTCTTCGAATTTTTCGAAATGTTTTATCCAAACATTAATATTGAATTAAAATATGAATATTTGTAGTCCTTATCGCGGGTAGTCGTATATAAAAAAACCGAATTTATATTTCAATTTTCATTATAACTCAAAGGTGACACCGCAATAATGGGTATATTTTCGCGGAACACTCTGTATATAACAATAATAATAATAATAATTCAATTGTACTTTTTACACTGCACCTAATTTGATTACATTTGTAAAATAGCAACAATAATGTTTTCTTCGACGGCGTTCATTATAGGTACACCCGTATATACATTTTTTCTTTTTTTTTTCAGTTATTTCGTCTTTTATAGCTCCGTACAACTTGCCTGACCCAATAACGTATAACTTTAATACATTATTGCGTACGACCACTATATTACCCTGTGCGGGTATGCGAAAATCCCGACAATATTTTATAATGGTTTTCGCGAACTTTCGACGTTATATATATATATATATATTAATATGAGTATTTTTACCAACCGGAAAAAATGTATTCCGTGAGGAGGAAAAAACACATTTCGAGAAAACTACTTGGTGGGCTTCGTTGCGCACCGCCCGGGATCTAAAATAATACCGTTTCGCCATAATAATAAATATTTTTATACGAAACCCGGTATAACGTAATCACTGATCAATAAAGAAGTACCTAGTTGAATTTGTATGGTTTACCATTTGTTGTATTATTATTATTATTTTTTGTTTTTTTTTTACTTGCTGTGTTTATGTGATATTTTACTACGAGTAAGCAATAAATCCACTGTACGAGACGACGAGTGAAACGAAACGAATAAACCGAAAATGTTCGGACGCATATTTTTACATATTCAGACGATTATTCGTATTTAAACACTTAATATTATATAATATTATATGTAGTTACCTCGTTTTGTTTTACATACCATTATTTCGTTCGTGCCAATGACAATAGGTACATTTTATTGATACAGTCCCACAACCCCACTCCCTACGCATTGCCCTTTTTTTTTTTTTTTTTATCTTTGCATCTAGGTCATTGACAGTTATTGGTTTTATCGAGTTCAGAGCAAGTTTACTTAATGTAAGACTCCCGGAGCACGGAATGTGCGGTCCGACAATTATAATTTGTTTAGTGTTTTGCGCTTCAACACTTTTGATATTTATTTGAAAAATGAATTATTTAATAAAAAATATAATAGTAAATTACTAATAATCGATGTAGTTATTTTATAAATGTTTTTTTTTTCTTCTGTAACCCCCGTTCGCCCACCGCGACAAAATCCTGCGCGCGGGTTTGCGTATTAGAATTCTCACTGTTTTTTACCGTCGAGTTAAAAGGTGTACATAAAATAAAAAAAATAAAAAAAAACCCCGACAAACTCATTTATATTTTTATAAGCCCCCAGTAATTAATTATTAAAACTAATTAAATTGTATTGTTGGCTATGCACTCGTAAATACAATCGTCAGTTCCGATTAATTAAATCTTTGATGGTACACTGTGTTCCGATAACATTTTTCAATATAAAACATCAATTCTTCAAACCATAAATAATTATAGAGCCCCCGAGGTAATAACGTTTTTATAAAATTATATTTCTTTTTCTTCGTAAAAATAATAAAATATATATTATGTACCGTACGCCACCGCCGGCGAAATATTTAAACATTTTTTTTTTTTTCTAATCGAAAAATTTGAAAATATATTTTCGCGTTTTGTTCGTGTTATTAAACGGTCCAGAAATGTTAAGATTTCGGTGTATTTACCGGGTGAAAAGTTTGAAAAAAAATAAATTAAATAAAAAAGTGTTTTTTTTTTTGTCGTTCTTTCTAAAAGGACGAAATCACTCGCCCGCCTCTTAAAAAAAAAAAAAAAAAAAAAAAAAAAAAAAAAAAAAAAAAAAAAAAAAAAAACACTAGAAAAGTTGCACGACAAATGAAACTTTTAACTGCAATAGTGGTTGTTCGACAAATTTAGCGGTTTATGTTACAAAACAACAATATTATAGCTATACGGATATTGATGTCTCATGGCGATATATATATAGATATATATTATTACATAGTTTAAAAGATTATATTGGTAACAAAAGACTAATAGTATTTTCAAAATAATACCTACTCTTATTGTTCCGCATTCCATACGGTTGTATACCGGAAATAATATTATAAACTTAAAATTGATTTTCAAATAACCTTAATTCATAAACTTTCATTCGAAGAGAGAATATACTTTTCCTAAACAATATTTTAATATTACCAAATGCAATACTCATAAACAGTATATGTATTGCATACGTTAAAACACGAAATCCGGCAAAACTAGTAAAGTTGAACTTAGATTAAACATACTTTTTTTTTAAATGGAAACTAGAATTATTTAGTGAAAATTGATTTCCAAAAAAATTTTTTATATCGTTTGTTTAAATTGGTTTTAACTAGGGAATTATAAGAATTAACCACACATTAGAATAAGTCCGTTAAGAATAGGCATTGTTTAATGTTCGGAACAGGTTAGGTTAGGTTAGGTTTCGGCAGGGGCTCATTTAGAATTACCCAGGATCTGATTTTTGAAATTAGTTTCGATTGACTTACTTAAATTTGCGGTTAATTCTAGTTTAAACTAGTCAAAATAGTTATGACGAAGAACGGTTTGTAGAAACTAAGTTTTAACTGTAACATATATAATATATATATATTATAGTGTTATAATTCAAATATTCAATTTTCGAACCGCAGTTTGCAAAAACTATGGGTTGCTATTTGAAAATTATATTGCCAGTTGATATATCGAGTGTATGGTATGGGCACCGACGAAATAATAATGAAATTTCGAAGATATTTTAAGACCATCCGATTTTAATGATTTACCCAGTTCAAGTATACTAAAATTTAACTAAAGATTATTAGACCTCCTTGAATTATTTTGTTTGTTGCACCAACACTATTTTCCTACTTAATTTGTTTTATATAAGTAATGTTTAAACTATAAATCGTGGTTCGTCTGCGCCTTGACTATTTAAGAATCCCTTAAATATATGTTAACAATATTTCAAATACAGATTTTATTATTAATTACAATATGTAAACTACAATAATTGTAAGGATCAATTCGTTTTCGTGTTCGTACCTACCCTATCATGAAAACGATATAGTTAAAAACGATTAGATTTTTACGATGTACGTGTTGCCCGGACAGATTTATTTGATGCTAACTTTGATTCGTTAGATTAATCCGTTGGGTTAGGTTAGAAATTATAAGAAACGGCTTTAAATCAAGCCGTTCTATACGTTTTACATTTCATTGAGTCAGATTTGGAGTACTCGCCAATCAATCTGTTATTCCAAATCATTAATATTTTTAGATTTCGTGTAACCATCTTGTTATAATTAATAAGTGTGACAGATTTTACGGAGTGCCATTTACATTAACAGTTTCACGAATAATTTTCTGTTGAAAATTATGAAAACCATTATTTCCTTTCCTCAAAACCGTTCAAAACACTGTTTGAAGTATGGAATGAAACATAACAAAAATCACGTTAGGTATGTATTCTTAATTAAGTACCCTAGAAAATTGACTGTGCAACACAATCCATTACCTAACTTTACTAGCTTATCTATAATCGGGGTTTAAATATAAATTGGTACAAATGAATATAAACGGTTCGCTCTCTCTCTCTCTATATATATATAGGTATTATGTAATGTTTGAAAAATAAAACCATTATCGTATTTTTCGATATTATTTTTATCTTTGTATAGATATAATACAAACGCCGGTTGGTGATAAAATTAATTACATTGCATGCACGTGGGTTGCATGTGGGCAGAATGTACAATCCCGAATCGCATTGACAATCCAGGGATTTCGAGATTTATTTTGGAATCAAATCCCGGGATTTAAAAAAAAAAAAAAAATACAAATACTTTTTGAAAATGTATTTATTTTTATTATTTACTAGCTGTCCCGCACGGCCTTGCCCGTACTATTATTTGATTACCGCTGTAACCATACTCACTATTTTCTTTATTTATTTTTTATTATTATTTATATTATTTGGCCGCAATGGAAAATCGACAGAGCATTTCGGATAGACAGATAGATAGCGAGAGAGAGAGAGAGAGAGAGAGAGAGAGAGAGAGAGAGAGAGAGAGAGAGAGAGAGAGAGACAGATTTACACTTTATAGGTTTTTTGTTGATCTCTGTCTCTGGTTATAACTCAGCTACTCGTACAATCGAGGGCAACTCGGGAAAACAAAATCATTTTTCGTGGAACAACTCGAGTTATTTGTTGTGAATCAGCCGAATTAATTTTTATCGAAACGACCATGGTCACTAGGGAATAGTGTAGCTGTCTATTGGTGAACACATGTTTAGAATCGGTTCAGTTGTTCCAGAGATCAACCTAACCTAACCCCTACATACAAATAAAATCCGACGCCTCACTGGTAACATTTTTTCTATAGAAATAAACTACGAACTGTGTGTTAAATTTGAGTGACGAAATAAAATACACATTTTTTGGTATTTAATATTTCCGATTTTTCAGGTGGATTTTCCAATAGATTTCTTTCATACATACCAATTACGAACATACACAAAACAAAATCAGCCGAATCCGGTTGAGTCGTTTTAAAGTGATGATTTTACATACATGCGTTAGTTGATTTATATATATATTTTTTTTTCTATGACTATCTCTGATAAACCTCTTTGACTATCCTGAAAATTGGCCAAGGTTCTTTTATTGTGTGACACAATCACTTATAGGAGTTGCTAACAATATATACGAGGCGAAAATCGCGAAATCGACGTAATATAACGACGAGCATGTAATCGAGTGAACGATATTCATTCGAGCAAACCAATTGGATCGAATAATTTTCTTCCGTTCGTTTTTATTTACGACCCAAATGGTTTTCTGTTCATTTTCTGCTACGATGCGAATACGCTGGGATATTATTAGTCATTGCCTAACGACGTTTATAAACACACAATTAAAGTTGATTTAAAAGTTAAAGCGGTTTAATCATGCATTATGTAAGAGCAACCTAAATAAAATAAACCGTTTTTAATTTGGGGGTCTAATCGAATACGAACGGCTTTACCAACAAAATCAGTTGGGTTTTATTTTCCGTGTAAACAGAACAATCTATTTTATTGTAGTAACAAATCCCAGTATCACGGTCCAAATACTATAAAAATTGTTTTTTTTTTTTTTTTAATTTAAAAATAAACCGATTAATAAATATTTAAGACTCATTCTGAAATCGCGTGTAAACAAGCCGAGTAGTTTAAATCGGCTCGTTATAAAATCAGTACAATTTAAGAACGGTTTCCATCTTGTAACATATAAACGTAATAAAAGTACTGCCCTAATAATCAAAAAACGCTTTTGAGATTAACGGATTTTTATGATTTTCATTTTCTAAAAATCATAACACCTTGTACGTTTTACGTATTAAAGTATGATTTACATTTTCATATGTAATAATATCTGATGAATGTAATTGAATAAGAATAAATATGATCCATATAAATTAATAATTCTGAATTACTTGTCTTATACATTTTACATCGATATCCTAAGTATAGATACAACCTTTAGATATTTACTTGTTTGATAAGCCATTAGTAAAAAATTTTGCTATTATATTTACTGTTTAGGGTTTTATATTATTTAGAACTAAATGACCTTATATTGTTTGTTGTCGAATTACATAAAATTATCGGTTATTGTGCCGCCAGTAAAAATGTCACAAATTAATAATTTTTATTTTATTGTTTATAGCATATAAAAAAACATGAACGCTCAATTTTATTAAACTTTGGGTGGAATTTTTCTGCATTTTTACGGGACCAAAATAGTTTTTATTCACATAAAACCAAATAATCAAATAAAACCAAACATTTTTAAATAGCCATAAATAACTTAAAACCATCTAGAATATTTTTAAAATTATGCACAACGTCTAGAAAGTGCGATGCAAGCGTTCGGCGGACATTCCACGATTTATTTCCACTGAATTAAAACAAAAATACTAAATTGAAATTAACAGAAACCGTTATTACGTTCTCTTATTTCCGAGTTTTGTCCATTTTAAAGAAAAGGAAAAAAAACAAAAATTGATATTCTATACACCAACTAGATAAAACGTTCACCGGAAACTACCCCTGATGATGTCGATAATTGAAGCAAGATTTCCGGTCAAAAAGTTATTTATAGACAACAAAAAAAGCACACATCATAGTAAAACCAATACATTCTTCGCTTAGGTTAGGTTAGGTATGGTTATTGTAAATATATATTTATTTGTTCGTATGGGCAGCGGTGCTACAGTTCGGGAACCGCTGGTATACACTATGCAAAAATGCCATATTTTCATCAAATATATACGGGGTTTTTGGTTTATTTTACGGCATATTTACCTAGAAACGGTGGATTTTTCGTCTAAATATCGCTAATGGTCTTTTTGTTGTAGGATATTTCATACAAATTGACATAAAATATCTGGATTTAACGGTTTATTTGTTGTATTTTACTCGTTTTCTTAATAGTTTTTGCGCACGAGGGCAGAATATACTCTCCTTAGTTGTTTGCTATTTTATATTACATAATATTGATAAAATTGACAAAACTATTATAGTTTGTTTTTAATTTATTATGCAAATGCATATTATACGATATGTTACACGGAATAGGTACTTACAATATCATATTATAATCAGGAGTGGTTCTTGACAAGCTCTAAGTGTGTGTGTGGGGGGGGGGCGAACATATTTTACATATTAAAAGTACACATCCCGCTTTAATACTTACAGCAGTGGCGTGCTCAACAGGTGAGGGAATTATATTCATACCATTAGCTTAAAAACACGACTTCTGTGAGACTATGAATTTAGTAATTTAATATTGAACGTCACGTACCTGATGTGTTCAATAAATACCCGGAAAAAATTTAATTTCGGGATCATATCCATATGGATATGGGATATGGTGTATACCCATGTTTCATCGCCCGTAATAATTGATTTTATAAAACTTGGGTCATTAGAAACCCGATTTTTTAGTTCCCCGCACACTTCAATGTGATGTTCTACTAATTGTTCCCTCGGTTAACAATTATGGTTCTAATTTTGCGGACACTATTTAATTTATCTAATAAAATCGAATGACAAATACCAATTTATATGCTAACTTCATTGGCTAACAGTTAACTGTCGGTCATTTCTAATTCTGTTTCGAACAAAAGTAATTTAATCATTTGTTTTTGATGTTGATGGACGCTGGTCAAAGTCAATGGATATTCGACCTCCCTTACAACGTTTGAACCAGTCAAAAGTTACACAACGGCTTAGTAAAACTTTTCCAAAAGCTCATTTAATCAATTCAAAAGTTTCTGTACCATTATTACCAACATTGAAACAAAATTTATTACACATAATATTATCCACTGTGAAATCGCGATTTTATACAAAACGACCAACTTTGACATGCACTGTCAACGGCTGATTGGAGGTAACATTAAACGTTTTTCTGTAATCATTTTTGTCTGGGTATTTATTGAATATACCTCGTACACAATTTCGATAATTAATACCGACGTTACGATCAAGTTTCAAGGATTTATCGATTTAAAAAAGTTGGATTCTCTCGAATCCGGATTTTAAATTCCCATCGACGGTTTCGGTTGGGAAGATGATATTGCCATACGATTTATTGGCACGTGGTTATTATATTATTATACTAGATCAATTCCCGTTTAAAATTTCCGGGCAGGCCATTGGCTTCCAGAACACTTGCTACCGAACTAGAGTGACCACGTGTATAGAAAAACTGAACAAATATAGGTAGTATGGATAATCAATACGATACCACGAGGTTAATATGATGGCAGTTACCTTATATAAGTACCTTATATTTTTTTTTTTATTTTACATCGATTGTTCCGATATTTAGTCGTTAAAATAATGTCTTTTTTTTTTCTTTTGAACGTGCTTATCTGAATGAAAAAAAAAAAATTATATTTTTAATTATATATTGTTCCGTAGAAAAATTCAAATCATTTTTCTGAGACAAGCGTAAGACGGGGAAGATGAAAATAATCACAAATATTGACGCTACAACATAATATAATTTCTTTATTTCTCCCCGACTGGATTTTCGTGTTGCCCGTTGCAAATTAAAATTAGGCAAAATATCACGAATCGATTATATTATGTTGATGTACCGTGTTAAAACGCGCACTAAAACGTTTTTAATTCAAATTATTCGAACCGTTTTGGAAACATATTTATTTCGTACTTTGTTATTTTTCAGATAGTTCAAAAAAAAAAAAAAAAACAAAATAAATAAAGTAAATGAAACTCTCAGAGCCACCCGCTCGGCCTCGGTGCAGATATATTCCTACTTTTATATAAATTGAAAATAACTTCCCGTTTTGCAAACGATTGATCGGCGAACGTCAACGGATGTGATTGTTTTTGTTTAGAGTTGTTGTGTACGTACGGTAAAGTTTGTTTAAGTATAATAGTTTATAATCTCGATAGGTGCGCTTCTCTATACCCTACTTGTTATTACTTATTTCTAACGTTCGCGTTTGTCGTATGTAATAAATAAATTAGATATTTGTAGATATTCGACGTCCGTTCGGATCGTTACAGGATGTCCCAAAGGACCCGCAGAAGAGCTGTCATAGAACTTTTACGCGAGTTGGATATTTTCGGATTGGCGAATAAATATGCACCACAAATAAAAAAGTGAATACGACAAAAACAGCGGCGTGTAAAAATCACGGGGGAAGGGGGTCCTGGAAATATGCGGAAATACGTATCATAGACGCGATATCCATGTCTATAAAACCGTATCCGAAAATCTACAAGTTTATATATATATATATATATACATGTGATTCTGGAGACATAACCGACCGCGTTTTAATCCCCGGGGCCCCCCGGAAAAATCGGAAGGATTGAGATTTGAGAAGTCTCTTTGAGACAAAGTTACGTGCCGTCCCGCGTGACACCTTCGTGTGACGGGATACCTGCAACGGAAAGAAATAAATCTGTTCCAACGTCCATGTATCGGTGTCACGGAAGGAATTTACGAAAATATATACGTGCTCGTTTTACGACGAGAGCGGTAATCAAAAGGGACCCGATATGTAAAAAAAAATAATAATAAATCGCCAATCCAATCCTCGCCTCGGTCCGAGAGAGGAAATCTGTGTAAAAAAATGCACTGCCGGGTAAAAGTAGCCGAAAATAGAGACGGATTTGTTTGACTGGACGAAAAATATCTATATAGACTATGTGTTATTATACATTTATACTTTATACATTTATTCCAAACAATATAAGGAGTGATTCTTAAAAAAAAAAAAAAAAAAAACACCACAACCTCGTTTATCTCGTTCACCAACCTTCGAATAATATTGACCGCCTCTATACATACATTATTATCATCATCTATACGTAAGAACCGTTGTTTGAACATAATTGTATGTATATTTGTCGATTACATATTCCGAAATTACGAAAAATCGAGAAAAAATAATACACACATACGTTTATACGTTCTATGATTTCCGTTTATTATCGCGTTTTTAATAAAATACCCACAGCGATTCATACGAGACAATTTACATTAAAATCAATATATGAAACCTGGCGCATATAGCGTTTTTGAATATTTTATTTTTTTTTTTACTTTTGTAATTTACCATAGGTCGTTGTACTTAAAGTTATTAGTTCGAATGAATTTGACGCATAATATTTTAATCGGTTAGGGGACCGTTATCAGAAATGACGACGCCTGTGACCACGGTCAAATTTGCTAGGGCTCTCTCGGGTTAAAACTAAAAACGTGGCCGAACCACGCGAATCCGTGTAAACGTGTTTTTATCGTCACCACAACAGTTTAAGAGTTTAAGAGCAACAAAACCCGAATTCGTAAACCGGCGATGATAATATCACCCGGCGGCCATATATATCTGCATTTTTTTTTTTTTTAAATATTTCATTATTTCTGTTCGTATATACCGCGGTGCGGCTGTACATTTTTATACTGCCGTCTCGTGTTAAACCACACCGAGTCGGTTTTTTAATAGGTTTGACACGGCCTGCTTTTGATATATTTATATATATAAAACAAAACTATCGATTTTCGAAAAATTTTCATACAAATGCCAGTCGAATAATAATTTATGTGTTTGTCACGCGAACGCAAATTCTAATAAATAAAATTACTACGTATAATATCTGACATAATATACTCAATTAGTCAAATGTCCGTTCGAGTCGAAACGGACAAGTCGAACTATTTTAATTAAATTTTTTCCATTTTTAGTATCATCGATTTTTCCGGTCGGCTCGGATAGGAATTTTTAAAGGGTTGTGTGTACTTGCCGCGGAGAAACGTATTCCCTTATTGCCAACGGTATGAATTCAATTAATTATTATTGATATATTAACACACATATTCCTTGATTCGAATATACTTTTTTATTATATATTTAAGGGACGAACATTTCAGTTACTTTCAATCTCGATTTATAATATAATATTATATATTGTCGTTTTTTTTTTTTTTTTTTAATCATCGTCATCATTTTAAATATCACAAGTAAATTAATTATTATAAAAAGTTTCTCGCCGATAGTTTTTGCAGACAATTTATTTATTATTCGTATATAATATACAATTAACTTATAGTGGAAATATAGATTTTTTTTATTTCGAAATTAATATTATATCGTTTTCATTTAATGGCCGTATATTAAAAGAATTTTACAAAAGAAAAAACTTTTAATACAATTCAAACTATGAAAACAATGAATTGGTATAATTTTAATTTGTCAACGGCTTTTTGAAACAATGCCCATTTACGAGCTTTTAAACTGACGTATTTAACGTCTATGTCAACTATTTTTTGGGCACTTTTAATTTTGAATACTTTTGTAGCACGATTAAAAGCGTAGCCTTATGTATAGGATTAGTCATTGGATACATTTTTTTTAAATATCAACGTGTTCATAAATCGTTTATTAAAAAAAAAAAAAAAAACAAGTACTATGGGTACAGTGCAACACAATACGTATTGTATTTTGTTAAGAGAGAACGTCGATGATTTGTCAGTAGTAATAAAACATATTTACCGACGTCAAACGTACGTTTTTTAATTATTTTATAGACAAAACACCTGTTATATAACAGAAAGAAGATAATATTTGATTTCAAAATATTATATGCCTGTATATTGACCAATACATTGCGGAAAATATTGCCCACTATTTTGTTATGCCAATGTGCGTTGAGTATGTTTTAATTTTAAAATCACTCTGAATACGTTTTCTTTTTTTTTTTTTTTCATGTTTTTGAACAAATCGCATTATTATTCCTATGTCTGCACACGTAATATGCAACGCCGAAATAACCCCGAAATATAATATGAATATAGTTTTTTTTACTGATATTTAATTTATTATAATTATGTGTCTTTTTTTTCATATTTTCTTTATTCGCGTTCAAACCGTACATAGAATAACAAAGCATTATATTGATATTCGTATTATAATTTTCCGAACGAAATTATTAAACGTTTATTGACGGTGAACCGGTGAACAAATAACTCAGCTACAGATCAAGATTTAACGGATGAAATTCGATTTTAACATTTCAAATCACGGATTCAATTTACTCGTACCGTTGTGATTTTTGAATATATTGTAATAATCGATGAACGATTCCGATTAAAGATTGACATACGTTTCCTGTATGTATATACGATTTTAGATTACTTTATTATTGGTTTTATGTAAATTTGTGTTATGTAAGTTGAGGAGTATGACCCAGCAACACTTTGTATTCATATTTCGGCACCGGCAGCAGCAGCAGCAGCAGCAGCAGCAGCAGCAGCCTCTGTTTTAGTCACTGGTTACTTAGCGTTTCAAACTTGTGGATTAAAAAAATGAATTCAAGAAACATTTAATATATATATTGTTACGTTTTGTAATTTGTAAACATAACGGCGCGATGACACTACATCATTATCGTAGTAGTAATAATCTTGTAACACTTGTTTCAACCGAGGAAAACTATTTGTTTTCCAACGGGCCATTTATGGAAATATACAAATATTACGGCTATACCGACAATTTTCGAATTCAATTGTGATTTTTAAAAAGTATTTTTTTTTTTTTTAAACATTATTATATTGACCACAAAAAAAAAAAAAAAATCATTAATTAATAATATATAAAGGACTCATTCGTGTATTCAACGGCAATGGCAAAACTAATAATTCCGAAACTAATTAAAAATAATTATTATTATGAAAAAAACAAAAAAAAACCGTTTTATATACAATTTAACATTATTTAATTTATTAAAAAAAACCTATTCAAATTCGTTATATATATGTATTCAATCATTTTGAACTAATTTATTAAACGAATACAAAAAATAAATACATTTTGAAATGATGTGTGCGCATAACAATGACGTCATCATTGAGGTATATCGAATTAAATCCAAAAGAAAATGTCAGCGCGGGCGTTAACTCTGTCTAGAGATTGACATACCCGTTGCGTTAAATATTAATTTATATAAAATGTTAATGGTGTGTTGTTTTTTTTTTTAATATTGTAAAATACGGCACATTTTTATTGTTAATATTTTACATTTTGTTCGACGAGTTAATTTGAAAATCAACACCACATTGAATTTCCTGACGTGATAATTATGACGCAGGGCATATGAAATTGAATTTGAATATTTTTGAGTTTACCTATATCGTATTTTTATTTTTTTATTATCATTATTATCATTAAAATACTTCGTTAAAACCGCCTATTTAACATCAAAAATTATCACTTTTATCTATATAAGTTTTCTAGATAAAAGCGTTAATCTTTTTATCTGATATCTAGATAAATATAACTATCTGTAGTTAATTTCACTTGATTTTTTTTTCGTTTTTCCATAACTGTTAAAATTTATTTATTTAATCTCGTATATTGTGTATTATACGACGAGTGGAATCTTGTTAATGATATTTTCGACATTTTATTAAATAATGTATTAACAAAAAGCAACTGACATTATTAAATTCCGATAGTCAATAAGAAAACCCTCGTCGAAAAGCCTGCGGGGAGCTATAATATTATTTGATGTGGGATCATTAAATTACGGTCCTATAATTATTATGACAGAAAAAGAAAAGCCCAAAATCAAATTTACTCAAAATCATCGTAGGATAATAGCCGGCGGCCCACGATAAATGATAATCGCTCTGTTGGTATACACCAAAATGTATGGGCGGTTTTAATCAATCAAGACGTCCGGCTAAGCTGTTAAGCCGAAAGCCAATGCTGTTAGCCGCCAATGTCCCAGCGGTTTTATGTCAATGCTTGTTTTTTTTTTTTTTGACTCGGCGAACCTCATAAAATCTGTCAGTAAATACGTCAAAATTACATTTTCTACATTATTATTATTATTTTTATTATTTTTTTTTTTTTTCTATTTACCGGCCGCTAACAAGCGATATTATCCATCGTGCATATAATATATGTATTTCTATGCGCGCATCTTGAAAAGGATATCTGTTATTATATTATGTCGCGCGCGCAGTATGAAAAGTACCGTTCTTATCGCAAACATCCCTAAGAAACATTCGTTATTTTTATTATCGTATCATTTTAAACGTTATTATTATAAAATGTCGCGTTCTCGGGTCGTTGTAATTCACAAATTCTTCCGCACGTTATACATATAAATATATAGGCTGGATTCCATTAGACAAATACAGTCGGAAAACTTGCAGTAATGTTTCTCGGGCGTTAATTATAGTTTTGGGTACACTCGAAGTGCCTGCCGATTTAAAATTCACTATTTACTTGAATTGCCTCCGATTTACGGCTAGAAATCGATCGATAATCGAATAATCGATATGTGAATAGGTATTTCCTATGGTAAGTTTACATAATATATTATTATTCAAACATACAAAACGGATTCATGAGGTATAAAAAAAAAAAAAAAATAGATAAAACGTTAAAGTATTTAATTTATTTAAAAACTTTATATTTTTATCATATGAGAACATTACTATACCGTTTACTAATAATAAAAAAAAAAAATCAACATTTATAATTGTGTTGAACTCAATGATATAATTCCAAAACTGTATATACTCTGTTTAAATTTTGTTGGCGATTTTGGATATGTCGAATTCGACCGTGGTGCAAGTTTTTTTTTTTTTTTATATAATTCACGTCTGCAGTCATAAACGTACTGTTGTATATGTACGTTATGTTTTTTTTTTTTATTTCTCCGCCAAGTAATTTTGACGTTCGTTCAGAAAGCTATTATAAAGTTTTTCGTTTTAGATTATTGCTTAGATATTTGTCTGTTAATAAATACTAGCGATACACCGCGAATACGCTTCAGTATACCTTTATTACATCGAATAGTCACTATAATTTCCAATATCGACAAATTTCGACATCGACAATTTCACTGTATCGATGTTTGATTGGATATGTTATGGGGGCAATACGAGTAAATAAAAAATACACTAAACGGTGACGAATGGTGTGCGCCCGTTGTTTTTATATTCAATTTTTCACTTTAACCGGTCGCTCGTGTGCGCAAATAAGTCATTTCCGGACACACAGCTAAAGCCGTTCATTTAATTCAATCATCGTCAATCTTCTATTTATTCTACGACCTCGAGACACCACGCAATAAAACCAGGAGTAAGATAATCCTTCTTTCCGCCACCGAAATTTGTTTTTCTATCAAACGTCCCGTTTAAAATATTTTGTAATTTATTATAGAATGTAGAATATTTTAAAGTTTTTTTTTTTTTTTTTTTTTTTCTAAAACAGAATAATAATTGTTAATTTCATCGGGGGGGAGAAAAAAGTTTTTTTCGATTAAAGCAAATGCCGTTTTTTTTTTTTTTTTTTTTTTGCTATCCACTTTTTTAAGCAATTATAACACGCTCTGTCCGAATAAATAATCCACTTGACCCGATTGTGCAGTGTTACCTAAAAGGGGTTTTTTTTTATATCCTCTATATATACTGTTTATTAGAATAATAAAGAAAAAGAATAATTTTTTTTGTCGTACACACGTGTACACGTCATATTCAATTTTATAAACGCATATTACTTAGTATTTGGATTAAATATATTTCCTTTGCGCGCAAAACAACTTATTTTAATTACAATCCACCCGTCGAGGATTTTACACACTGAATAAAACGTGTCAAATTACGCACGTATAATAATACTGGCTGTCCCGCCCAGCGTTGCCCGTGCCAATTTATTTCCCCGATTTTATAAGCGAAATTAATATTCTTTTTATTAATAAAAACGGTTTTATATCTCATCCGAGTCACCAAAATCACAGTAACTCGGCAATAAACAATCGTAATTTAGCCACCCTCTAGTAGTTAAATGTTATGTAATGATAAAATGTAGAAACAGCGACCTTCTTGTCGGAAAGTTTAGGTGAACCCGGAATTATTCCTATACTTGCTTAAGCAAAAATAATAAAGTGGCCTCTAGTGTTGTCAATAGAAAAAATTATCGTTACGCTAATTGCTAATTCTTTATGTTTTAGAACTCGTTTATTGTATTTTGGAAATATAACGATAATGGAATTAAACAATTTTCGATTTTAATTATCTACCTACATTATGGTAATTTCCAAAATTGGCCGTATTAACATTCTTTTTAATGTTGTTAAATCGAATGTTAATGATTAGTTTTTATTATTACTACTTATACTACTACTAAAAAAACCTATTAAAAACCTTAAAAGCAAAAAAAAAATTTTAAAAATATGGGTGTACCACTATTGTAGATGGGAAGTTGGGCAGGTAGGATACATAGAAGAATTAAATTTCTATCTGTAAGCAACGACAAATCATTGCTAACGAATTACGATTCTGGGCTAAGTTGAAATGCTGTGATTTATACGATTTTCGTCAAAATTTAAACTTAAAACACTTGTAAAACAAAACTATTACGCTCGTCAATTTATTTTTTCACCACTAAGTAAAACTTAAGACGAACGCTGTGTACAATTCCCAAGCACTTCTGTTCTGCCAAAACAATTTTATCCACATAAATCAAATAAAAACTAAAAAAAACTCGACAGTACTTCGATTGCTTGTAAATAATATGGATAATATAAATATTTTGTAAACATTTCACGATTATTTTTAACCGAGTTGCAACAAAAAGGCAAAAATGGAAAATAAAGAAACCAATTATTGCAGTACATTTTTCCGTTTCGTCCCGGTGTGTTGCTCGATTTATTGAGATAACTACAACGAAAATAAAAAAAAATGATACCCTCAGTGCACTAATTAGATCTAAAATGCTTTTGGGATAGGTGCTACATTTGAAAATCGGAACAGAATGTCTGGTAGACAATTTTTTCACAGACGGAGAAAAAATAATCACACACGAATCGTCGTTTCTTTGAGGATCTAAAATGACATTTTAAAATAGATTTACCTATCGTTTAATAGCACAAGTGTACACACGCGACAACCGTTATATTAACATTTACCAAAAATATATTAACATGTATAACATGTATTACTAACACATTTTTTTTTATTGTTAAATAAACGAACAAACCGCATTCTTGCTCGATTATTTTGATCAACTTAAACGAAGGTCAGGTTAAAAAAATTAAGAGTCAATTGGAACGAGTAGTCTTTGGAGTTAGTGGGTTTTGCTCTTTCGACCCGTGAATTGTGTGGTTAATTTTCACATCCGTTCAAATGCAGCCCGTCAACGTACATTTTCTATAGCGGTGCATAATAATAATTCACGGTCGTTATTGTCTTTTGATTATTTTCAATTTATCGTCCGCTGTGTCTAACACCGTGCGCAAGAAACTTTCGTTTATAGAAATTTGTATTTGTTATTTGTTTTTGGACTATAGAGTACGGAATTTTTATCTTTTATGTTTTCGCGGTCGTTTAATTGAAAAAAGGCACTTTTTAACGCAAGACAGAGTGCCGTCCAATATTAACGACGAACATAAGACAATTATTACTTTAAATCTATTTAAAATGCATGGTAAATTATATTTAATTTTCCCGTACGCGTATGCTCGCACTTATCGGTTACTTACGACTATTTTTCGTACAAGTATAGGCGTAAATAATATAGGTATTGTTACAAAACTCTAAAAAAAAAAGAAAGACAAATTGTAAAGAGATGTAATTTGTAAGTCTAAGTGTTTTTCAACTCCAATCAATATCGCGTCAAAAATTCTTTTTTACGAAATTGCGCTTTCGAAAGTACGTTCACGTATAAAACAGGAAAAAGTACCCTTTCGTTACTCGATATTCAATGTGAAAAAGTGGTATTTAAAATAAAAAAAATATAAATTAATATCGACACGCCGTCCCCTAGATAAAGTCGTGTCGTTTAATTTTCGTCGGACGCTGTTTTCCGGTAAATTGTGCAGTTCTCGAGATGGTACGACGTTTCGACACGACCACATCCTCTTACAACAATAACGATCGACCCGAGTCGGCAGTATAGTTTAAAACGAATTGTCGGTTATTGTATTATTATTGTGACAAACCGAATACGATTGAATAATTGTTACAGACATGCCTAATCGTTCGGACAATTTCGGTTAATAAAAAATATCAAGTGGATTTCCTTTTCCATTATTGGTCGCGTGATTGGTATGTAGACAAAAAAAAAAAATTTCATCTCGACTTGCGCGAATTATCGTAATAAAATACGTCTCGTTTCGCAATACGCTATTCACAATATTAAATGTCTCGTTGTACTGCACGGCAACGACGCTGTCGTACAAATTAAAAACGAATCGAAATTATTCGAAAAACGTCCCCGATTCGATTAATAAAAAGTCTCGAGACTTTTTAAAATATATTTACGCATTTCGAATGTAATTTGTTTAAGGCGTTCAAACTTTTTGAAACATTCCCGTCCGCGTTGAGTTCGTAATTTGCAATACAGATTCCACAGTTAAAATTACTTTTCAAACGTGGTCGTAAAAACACGTGAAATTAACTCCTTCCTCCGAAAAAAAAAAAAAATTTAACAATACAAAACTAAATGATAAATTCCGCTAGAGTTAAACGTACATTTATTTAACAAGTAGTTTGACAAAGTTTCTGTTTGTCTTTCACGCATTCGTTCTCTTAAAAACGGATTTCGTTAGAATATAATATCTCGTACCGAAATCGGTTTGAATATATTATAATATTTAATACATCGCGTTGAGTAATTCGATTTTTTTTCTGAATTTACGAAACTATTAGTGAACATATCGAATATTTACAACGTTGGTTTATTTTAGCAGAACGTTAATACTATTATTATTATTTTTTTTTTTTCGAATTTTAACATTCAACTGATCGCTTTATTGTTTGTTCAGCACTCGATTTGGTTGAATAACAATCGAGGTTATTTTTTTTCCAAACCTATACAGTGATAATAATTATTTATATACAATTACGAGTATTTTATTTTTTAAACCCGTTTAGTGTTTGTTACAGTACATTTCGAATCGTTTTTCGTTACGTGTCGCTAAAATAATATATTTTTATGGTCAAAAAAAAAAAAAAAAAAATAATAATAATAATAAAATACGATTCTATAATAGATTCACACACACAATAGTTTTCTGTATAAAAAGTATAACCGAAAATAATTTCAGTTGTGTGCAACACGCTGTAACTAAACTCCGTTGTGATGTATAATTTTTGGATGCGGGGGGACTAAAACGAATAATGACCAATAATATATTTTATATATATATATACTATATATAAATATATTTTTTTTTTACAATAATCGTACGTTTTTAGATTACAAAAAAAATCTAATGTTCACCAGTTTGGCGTCGGTCCCCTACGTATTCGACAATAGGGTGAAAAAAAACCTTACATGAGGTGACTTATCTCCGAACCCTCATAAAGAAATCACTCCCTTTCTCTCTCTCTCTATAAATATATATATATAAATTTATTCACTTGCGAGTGATTCACAATAGTAAAATATATAGCGAAAAAAAATATATAGATTTCATTCGGATGAGTCATCGGATCATTTCGTTTAGTTTTGTCGAATTGTGAACTTTTGCATGTATACGGACACCGAAATGTATAATATTTGGCCGTTTTATTGTAAACTATATAAAATTATATTTACGCGTATCGTTTTTATTATGTTGTTTAATATTGTGTTTCGTATGGTGTTTATAGTGTTTGTTGTTCGTACTTACGGCTGTGTATAGATTTTTAAATTCGTTAACGGTTTAAATATTAGTTTTCATTATAGTCCGGATTTATATGCTTTTGCGTATCTTTATGGGTATATACAGTTTTATGAGAGTAAAAAAAAAAAATAAAAAATAAACGGTTTATTTAACGAACACAGAGTTAATGAGCTAATATCACAGAGTGATATTTTAACACAGAGTTCACAGTAAAAAATTTGTATTGCATATTTAAGAATATTTCATTGGTTAGAGAATATTTAGCTTATTTAGCATATTTCCAAATATTTTGTAAATTGCGAGAAAAATATATTTATTTCTACCAATTTTAAAATCATTGTTATTAATTTTTTACAAAAAAGTGTAGTTATAGTACTACTACAGTAGTCACACATTTACACATCACAACCTTTTCTGGAAATCCCCGTCGTAGGCTTAAGAGAATACAGTGTCCTCGTTACCTCCTTACCACCTTAATTTCTGTACCTATACAAGAGTATAATCTTAAGTGATGCCACTCCACTTGTTCATTCAAGCCCACAGACCTTTTTTTGTAAATCCCTCGCAAATACATATTGTGCATTATTCGTAAGGATTGTGTATTTGTCAATAAAAAAGTTACAATTAATTTGACTATTAACCTTTTAACTCGTTAATGCCAGTTTCCGTTATATTTTAAATCCGTTTTTTTTTTTCTTCTTCTTTGTAATCCGGTTAAAAATAATCGTAGATACTTGTAATTCCGGCGAAAGGCGTAGCCTCCCGCGAGCCTGTCTAATTTGATAATTGCAAAGAACGCTAATTGGTTTATACAGGTCTCATCGTAGTCCTTTGTATTTTATTTGTCTAATTCGAACACTTGCATTTGATCACCGGACACGTTTGGTAATAACTATAATTATTTTTGTGATTGTCGCGCACGAAAATCGTTTGGCTATTTAATATTTATTTTATAATTAACCCCGTCCAATTCCGTTGTCGCTGATAACATCGCAATGTGCAATAAAATGGAAATTTAAAATTGTTCATAATATATTTCCATTCAGCGTACGGGGGGGGGGGGTGCTCAGCTTCTCCAGTCGTCCCCCTGAAATTGTTTTTTTTAAAAATAGCCCCCCTCGAAAACTATAACGACCGTAAGCCGAATCGTACGCTGAATCGTAATATATTATGAACAATTTTAAATTTCTAGCCCGCCTCCCACCTTCCCTATCCTTGGATTTGCGCCTACGACTGTACGTAATACATAATACACATAACAAATGATATATTACGCCACGTCGGGGTGGGGGAGGGGATGGAGGGTACATGTTTAACCGAAATATAGTACAACCGTAGTGAGAAAAAGGAAACAAAACAATAATAAAAAAAAAAAAAATCAATAAAAACGGAAGGGCATTATTATTATATTTTTTTTTTTTTGTAAAACTCCGAGAGCTCGTATAATGCGCGTGATAATAATATAAAATGTTAGCGAAATGCTGCCGGATGACGGGGGTGTGTGTTGCGGGTAGGGATTTCATATTTTTCGTTTCCCTCGCGTTTCCCGGCGGTCAACGGTAAAAACGATAGGGACGGTAAAAATGCAACGGGGACGGTCGTCGTCGTCGTAGCGTTTTTGCGGGCCCTCGTCGCCGCTGCCACCCGTTGCACGGCCGGACGCCGCCGCCGCCGTAGTCGTCCGTCCATCGGCGGAGGCGGCGGCGTCGGCTGAGGCGGCGGTGGACGGACGGACGGGCGGCGGGGCATACACGCGGGCCGGTCGACTAGAATAATACTACGCGCGACGACGACGACGACGACTACAACCCCTCGACCAATAATCTTAATACCGTAAAACTGGGCGTACTCGCACACATACGCGCACGCACGTGCCATATATATGTATATATATTATAAAAAACATAAAAAAAAAAAAAAAAATATCAACAAAAAAAGTCCGAGGCTGGGCGACAAACTCGGTAATCCTTTATACGTGCGTAACCCGCAGCGATTCGTATTATATAACGAGTACACTAGGCGACGTTACGAACCCGACCGTTAAAATATAATTTAAAAGTTACAAGTTCGAAATGTAAATGCCCTGCGTTATACAGAAACATTCGCGGGTATACCAACACCGTAAATCTCTAATTCTGCGATTTGTTTTTGGCCGAGATCGGGTTTTAAACGGTATACGTATACGAAACATCGACGGTTATCGTATTCATTATTTCGAACCGTCGTGATTATTGCCGGTTAAAGACGATAACATATTATAAATATTAAAACCGCGATACCAATGATTTAAAATAAAAAATAATTTTAGTTTAGAATTTGAGTTTTACCGCCTCCTAACCGTCGGTATTATCTGCCTCCCCCCCCCAAAAAAAAAAAGGTTCAAAAAGAGTTACAGCGTACTTGCGTCCACGAGTAGATTTCCGGACAGGCCTAGTTGCGTCCTAGTTACACTAAGTTCACTTACTAATATATAATTTAAAAATAGTGACAATGATAAACTGTACAATTTATTAAAAACTATATTTCAAACTTAAAAACTACAACTAAATGGATCACGTTCCGAATAGTATCGTTTAGCATCTATACGAGGTGTGGCTAATAAATAACGAGATTTTCTCTGTAAAAACTTTTTATTTATATTTTTTAATGGTTTAACATTTTTCCCCTTCTATATACTCCCCTCCACTCCCCTCAACACGTAAGAGGTCAATTTAAATGACGCTTACACATAGACTACAAAACGGAAACTGACTAAACTGGTATTGTTCGATGCAATGATATTCATAGATTACAAATATACTACCATTATACCCTTATCTACTCATGCCTTATCGCTAAGTAGATAGTCTCGTTATTTAATAGCCACACCTCGTATAATGGTCTTGCCACTTTTGAAAACATCTTTGCATTTCCTCCAAAGGAATGGCTTTAGCTCTTCTGTCGCGTTATGGATGGTTTCGTTAACGTTTTCAAATCTTTGAGGGCAGTTATTAGTCTCGGGAAAAGAAAAAAAATTACAGGGAGCTAAGTCGTATGAATATGGTGAGTGGAGGTACCACTGGTATATTTTTGGATGCCAAAAATTCACGTATGGAAAGTGCTGAATGTGCTGGTGAAAAAGTCACGACTTTGAATTTTACACTTTTGGCCTTTTACTGCGTACTTTCTCTCTAAATCTTTCCAGATCTTGTTTATAGAAAACTTGATTTACTGTCTGACCTATAGGTACAAACTCAAAATGAACTAAACCAAAAAAATCTAAAAAAAAATAAAACGAGCATTGCTTTGATATTTGTCCGGACCTGACGACATATATTGGACGAGGTAAATTTTCGGTCTTCCATAGCGATTATTGAACTTTGGTTTGGGGATCATATCCATGTTTATCAACCGTAATAATTGATTTTATAAAACTTGAATAATTAGAAACCAGATTTTTCAGTTCCAAACATACATTAATGCGATGTTCCATTTGTTTCTCGGTTAACAATTATGGTACTAATTTTGCGGACGCTATTTTCATACTTAATTCATGTGATGAAATCAAATGACAAGTACCAATTTATATGCAAACTTCATTGGCTACATCTCTAACAGTCAATTGTCGGTCATTTCTAATTTTGTTTCGAACATGGATGCATGTAGCCCTGTCGCCACTACATTTAGTATACCCGACTAGTGGTTATTTACGTATAATTCGGTTCGATTTATTTGCGATTTTCTGTTTGATTTCGAATGGAATCGATTTCTATTTAGATCGTAATATCCACAAGATGAGCAAGGGGCGATTTATTATTATTTTTTTTTTATCGCAGATATCGTAAACAATTATATACACGTATACTTAATCCAAATGTTAAATTTAATTAAAAATACGCGATCCCCCGTGTGTTTACAGACGCACGGCGTAGCAATTTCGCGTTCGGTGAGTTCGATTTCACCGCGCCGTTATAGTTATAACATTAGCGCGAATCGGCCTAATTGACAAACTGAAATGCAGAAATCATCGTTGTCTATGTTAAGTAAGTCGGTTTTCTCTCTCTCACGATATTATAATTTTTAAGTGCGAGACGCAAGCGGGTCGTTTTTTTTTTTTTTATAAACCGCGGTGCTCCGCGTACGCCTTTTGGATTTGTCGATTCACGCCGAATAACAAAACTTACAGCGTGCAGTCCAAATTACACCGAGCCGAGATATTTTCAAATTTCCGAGGCGGTTACAACCCCCTTTGTATATTTTATGTACGTAGAATAAAAATATATTTACACTATCCCGCATGGTTTTGATTTTGGTGAACAAATTATTTTGACCGCCCCCCATAGGTGGTTTTTTACCCAGTTACGCCACTGCATCAGCCCCCCCCCCCATAAAATGATGAAAAATTTCCACCTAAACGCTGTGTGTGGGCGTCATTGGAACTTAGGCAATATGGCTCGGATAATGTCCATAAACGGTTTATTGTGTTTATCCAAATGATCTTTTGATTATAAAAAAAAAAAAAGATTGTCGGTGAAATTACCGACGATACGAAGTGTTTTGGCGCCATAAAATCGTTATAGGTCGCCACGGTTTGTTACCTCGTTTACTCTAAAGTAGTTATAGACAACTAGTACCTTAATAATATTACGAATTGATTGGCACGATATGATAAATTATTTTTTAATTTATAACGCGTCAACAAGTTTAACAATGCGTTTACGATCTACTGTATAGTTTGGACATATCTAAACGTATTTTTATTTCAGACGTGTCGCTCGAGAATTCTATATGAAAGAAAAAAAAAAACTGACCGTACGTATTTTCTAAAAATAAAGTCTAATGAACTTTTTATTATAATATGCGCGCGTATAAACTAAAAGTTAATTTTTTATCGATCGTTACGAATTTTATTCGGTAAACTCTTAAACAGAGCGGAATTAAAATGACCGATTACAAATAAACTTACCGGGTTATACTGAAACCAGCTCGGATAAACGGATTTATTTTATGTTTAGGATATAAATTTCGTTGTTCCGTTTATGTTTTTGATATTATTTAAACGAGTTGCTTTCGTTTAATAATGCGATGTTCTTTATTTTTACGTTGTACTAATATGATTTTCTTTGCGTTATTTCTTCTTTATTTTTTTTTCGTTTTTCGTTTATTCACGTTAATACGAATTTCCCATCGTTTTCGCGTTACGTTTAGCGGCTTTAGTTGTTTTTTTTTTTTTTTATATATATATATAACAACGGTTAAAAAAAACCTATTCGACCGGACGAATAGGGGAGGGCAATAGATTGCGTAATATTACTCGCGTTTAACTGTTTGGCCCTCTCCTCCGGCCCGATAAGTTTTTAACTGTTTTAATATAATATTGCAAACGGCAGCGGTATAATATCCGATGTTAATAATAATTAACAGGCGTGGGACTTGAAATTGCATAAATACGCATTATAATATCATGTCCCTTTAATTATCGTAAAATGTAAAAAAAAAAAAAAATATGTAAAAACAGGTGCTAACTATGCTACATTATCGCAAGTGGTTAAAAACAAAAAAAAAAAAAAATTAGAAAAACAATATTTTTAATTCTCGCACAAGTACCAATATTTCGCAGCATAGTCAGAAGATATCTTTATGCGTGCCATAGCGTGGCAATTTTTGTTTTTTTTTCCGATGACATGAATACGATAAAAATAATCGGTTTCGGCAATTTTAGGCGTTTCGATTTACACATAAAAAATTATTCAAAAACAAATAATATTAATAATAATAAATACCGATTTTTGTTAATCGCCTTAATAACTCGAGATGAAATTATATTACTTATAGGATACGTTTTGAACGTTTTATTTGTGAGTTTTTACATAAAATCTAAAATTGCCCCCCTCCCCGTCATATAGACGGCGCCCGGTGGGGCAAGGACGCCATCACTCATCCGGCACTGCCCATACCGACAGGTGACAATAAATAATTTTATAAAAAAAAAAAAAAAATAAATAAATAATAATAAAGTAAAATTAATCGAAAATAACGAAAAAAAAAAAAATCGGTATTTCACGATATTGTGAAATATTTCTGTTGCACTTGAAACTGATACTCTGGCCACCCGAAATTGAATTTCGTTACGCGGCACCCCTAGTCGACAGCCCCCCCTCCCCCCATCCACGCTGCTGCACATAATACGCGAGCGTCTGCTCGGACGACGCCGTCGTGTCACCGCTGCACCGCGCGTTTTGCACGTGACGTCACACACGCGCGACCGTCAATCGATACTTTGTTTTGTGATGGTACGTTTTTTTTTTTTTTTTTTTTTTTCCCCATTTTTCTCCCCTATTTTTATTTTTCTCTACGAGGGTTTTTATTTTTTTTTCTCTTTTTTTTCCCCCGGTTTTTTGTATTTTTTTTTGCGTTTTCGTCCCCATAAACCTCGCGCACCGCGGCGGCGGCGACACTACAATACGTAATTGGACGGGGGACGAGATCGACAGCGGCGGCGGTGTAATAATATAATGTAAAGGAAATAAAAATGAAAAATAAAATGGAAAAAAAAAAAATAATAATGATAATAAATAAATACGGACTCGTCGCGGCGGACACGGGACGCCCGGCGATACGGTTGATGTCTAACAACAGCCCGCAGCCGCCGGCTTGTCGCCCGCCTCCGCCGCCGACCAGGACGGCCAACGAACGGCGGACGGCCGTCACCGCCGCCGCCGCCGCCGCCGCCGCTACGCCGGGGGGGCACCCCGACACGCCGGTGGCGACGACTGCCCTCGGAGCGCGCGTCGTATGTACGCGTATATACACCATTAATACGAATTACGACGACTACGACGGCGACGACTACGACGACGACGACGACGACGACGGCGATGATGATGATGATTATCATTATTATTATATGATTCACCACCGACGCGCTAGGTTTTGTCCGTCGTCGTCGTCCAGTCGATATGTGGCCGTCGTCGGCGGAACGTTGACGCCGTTAGCTGGTGGTTGGATGACGGTGGTGCGGTGTTATTATAGTATCGCCGCGTAAACAATATACGCGCGCGCGCCGTTCGCGTGACCACACGTGGTTTTCTTAGTGACTCCCCGTGCGGCACGACAACAATTTACAATTTACGCTCGTTTGTTTACGTTTTGTTCGGCTGTTCCTAAATAACGGACAGAAAAAAAAAAAAAAAAATAAATAAAAAAAATTACATAAATAAATAATTAAAGGGGAAAAAAACGAATTAATTTTTTTTTTTTCCTCCCGCTAACACGCGCCGATTCGTTTATATAATCCCTATTTACCCGCCATACACCGTCATCGGCGCCCAAATCGTCCTACAACGTCCGGTAAGTCAAATGTTTAATAATTAATTTTATTATAACGCGTCCGTATATACTGGCGTTTGTTTTTACCGTTACTTTACTGTTACTTTATCGTTTATCTTTTTTTTTTTCTCTCATTTCTCTCGACCTCACGCGGTAAACTGTGTGTGGACGCGCACGTGTGCACACCAATACATTACCTGTGCGTGCCTTTAAATTGGAATTTTTCGTCGTGTAGATACACGTGAACGCCACGGTAACTTTTCCCTCCCGAAATCCTAAAACCGGACGAGGGTTTTTGTTTTTTTTTCACTGTTTTTATTATTATTATTATTATTATTTTTTTTTATCTTGTAACTCAATTTCGAGCATATTATTTATTTTTGTAAGTCAAAAAAAAAAAAAAAAAAAAAAAATGATTTATTTAAATTTATTTTAATACTGTTTTTACATTTTTATAAAATAGTAAAAACAAAAAAAAAAAAAAAAAAATACAAAACAATTGTATTCCCGAATCCACATATATATATATATAATTTAACAAGTCTGTTTTGCGGTTTATCAATAATAATATTATTGTATAAGACAATCGACGTTAAAACGTCTAAATATTAATTTTTTTTTTTATTCCTACCATAAATTATTAATGATTTATGAAAAAAAAAAAAAAAAAAAAAAAAATTATACGAATACAACTATATAATTACAGTTGTATAAAAACCTGTAAATAACTAACTACGTAACTAAATCGTTACTTTTAAAAATGATTATATTGATTTATTGTACCAATATTATATAATAACAATGTATACCCAATTGAATCAAATTTGAATAATTACGAGCGAATCATTTGCAGTTTGTATATGCTTCGCGTATAAATTTAACTATTTACGATTGCTTAATTGTCGAGGGGAGGTAGGAACACGAATTTTACTACTAAGTTATAGAATATTTACAATATAT
The DNA here is from genome assembly GCA_956483605.1 of Tuberolachnus salignus. Taxonomy (NCBI): domain Eukaryota; kingdom Metazoa; phylum Arthropoda; class Insecta; order Hemiptera; family Aphididae; genus Tuberolachnus; species Tuberolachnus salignus. The sequence continues at coordinate 19,860,613 of OY101431.1, read as the reverse complement.
ATATCGTATTATTAGTCGCTATTTTCGGTATACCTAATACGCGTATACGTCGTTTTGAAATTGTTTTAAACTTAACTCTGTTTTTTTTTTTTTTTTTTTTTTAGTTTAGTTTCTAAGCATAACGAATAATTATTTGTTTCCACCCCCCTCCCTACCAGCGGTCGGTGAACAACTTTTCTACCGGATTTTCCGAAAGCATTTTAAATGCAGTCGGCGAATTAAGTCTGGTTTTTTTTTTTTTTATTTTGATTTTCGTTCTGGTTTTCATAGTAATAGAGAGAAAAAATGTAGGGGGGACCGAGACAATTTACGATTTAGTATTAATATTAGCTCTTTCTAGGCGCGGGAAAACCATTTCAACAAATTCCGGCGATTTTCGATAGGCATTTTACATTTTCGAGTTTTTATTCGGATAAAATTGTTTTTGGCCGAGTAGAAATGCTTGGCCGAACACACTAATAGTCATAAGTTATACTCTGTGGTCGAAATAAAAAAAAAAAAATTGTGCGTAATTAGGTTTTTTTATTAGCCGGTTAAAGTTGAAATTTTGACGAAAATCGTATAAATCACGGCGTTTCAAAACCGTATCGTCGGAACAATAACGTTACCGTCGTGTTTTTACATAGATAAAACAAAATTCGAATTAATAATACTTAAATAAAAACTGTAATTTATAGATAGAGTTATATTAGGTTAAAGCCACGGGACCTATATAACATACGTATACGAGAGCAAAAAAATGTACATCGAGATAATATAATACAATTTTTTTTTTTTTTAAAAATCAAAACGGCTACCAAGTATATTTGAAGGGGCTTGAAATTTTTTTTTTGAAGAGGCTAAGCCCCCACCCAATTTCCCATAGAAAACAATCCAACTTCGAATCCGGTATTTTATAATATATTTTTTTTGTTTTTTATATGAGAATATTTATCTCGTATAATTATTATCAATTCGATTACAAGTATTCTACAATATAACGTTTGAACGTTTCAGATTTTATAATTCTTTTATTTTTTTTTTTTTCCATCGCTTTTATCATTTTAAATTGTCCCGTATTGCAGTTTAGCGTTTATTGTTGTACAATTATGAACCAAAGACGTTTTTTATTTTATTTTTTTATTATTTATTTATTTTTTTTTTTTTTTATTACATAGCAATTGCTTCTAATAATAATAATAATAATAATATATATATATATATATATATATATATATATATATATATATATATATATATATATATATATTCGAATATTCGTACACGCATATGTACGTACGTCTACATGCATAGTAAAACCCCTTTAATTAATACGAACTTGGTGCCGCGGTTCGACAATAGAAAAACAACTTTTCTTTTATTATTTTTTATTGTACACTTTAATAACAGTTGATACGAATATGCGCACACAATTGAATATCCGCACGGCGTGCTTTAAAATACGTTTTTATTAACTGTAATATTTTTACCACAGTACAATTGTTATTAGGGCCACCGACTTCTAGGAGCTTGTTGGATATATTTACGCGGTTGTCCGAAACACAGCCGAGCGATACGCAATTAAGCGTTTTATGGCAACACCGAGTTTGTAATAAACTAAATTTGTTGTTGCGACCTTTTGTCGATAAAAATGTAGGAGTTTTTTTTTTTTAATATAAATATATAAAAACAACCCAATTCTAAACAGATTTCCCGGGGCCCGAGTTTGACGGTTTTATTTTATCCGTCTATAATATTGCGGGGTTAATTGATTTTTTCAGCCCATTTACACAATTTTAATTATATAATTAACATTTTCGTAAACGAAAACGATTATTTTTCACACCAGATTCCAATAATATTCCTATTATTATTCTCCCCCAAACAATTTATCCGACTAAAATACTAGTTTATTCGCATCTCGAAATTTATCTAAACTCTAAAATTTATTAAAAATATATTATTTTTTCTCGATTTTTCAAATAAAAATAAAAAAAAAAAAAATATTGAAAGCGAAGCAATTTAATTACTGATTTATAGGAAAGAATTATTTTGAGTAAAGTCCAGTCACAAAACGACACATTATACGTTTTGAACTTTTTGAAAAAAAACCCGAGAAAAAATCGTGTTTTTAATAATTTTTAAACGGCTCTAAAATTAGCTATCTAGCTCGAGCAATTTATGAGTTGAAAAAAAAATTGTATTAAAGAATGTTTTTTGAAGGAAAAAAAATAAGACTATTCGAATCTGTTAAAAATATGTGTTTCTATTTAATAAGATAATGTACGATTTATTGCTAAATGTCGCATGTGTCGAAAGAGTTACACGTTTTAAATTTATCATAAAATGTGTAGTATTTTATAGTTTTTATAGTTTATCGGGCGATATTGAGGATATCAAAACATCGGATATCGGATTTTTTTTTTTTTTTGTTTCAAAACCTATATTTTACCAGATATCTTTAGAGAAAATGAACGTCAATAATAATGTATCTAGAACATGAAAAAACCGTTTAAAAAAAAAAAAATTATGTTTTCCACAAAGGTGTCGGTTAATTTCAATATCGGCTGACGGTTTTCAATTTCAAATATAGATGGCAAATATCGGAAAATAGTCATTTGGGCTCGCCACTAGTTTTTCATTACTCTCTATAACACCTACTGAAAACTGATTTTAAATCAGTGGCATAACACAAACACTTGGGCCCTCCGGCGAAAATGCTGACCCCTAAAATATATCTTAAGTAAAACACAAACTGGATGACTTTTTATTTAAATTAAAATTGTTTAGACAAATAATTATTATAGACATAGATTAATACCAATTCGATTTGAAACAATTTAATTCTTCAATATTTTTATTTTTTCTTCGAGTTTGATTTACTCTAGGGAGTATGACACCAAGGACCTCCCCTAATTATCGCGGATCCTAAGTTACGCCACTCTTTTAAATATACGAGGTCACCCGAGGTGGAAAAATTATTCGTGTTACGGTTCGTGTGAAACACGCTGTATATTATTATTCTATAACAGAGTATTAAATCCTTATTGTACATTATTATTATCATACCCTCGCAATAATTCTCAATGTTCCGATAAATATCGTTAAAATATCGTTATATACGTTTAAACAAATATTTGCACGTTTGTTTGATCCTCGTCTAAAAGTCTATAATAGCGCGCTCGAAAAACTTTATTTCCTTATATTTGTTTTCCGCGGGCGCATCTATATACGTATATACACTCGTTTTACTTATTTTTCTTTCGAAATAAATAAACACGAACAATATAATAATTTATGACGGCGATATAAAAATTCTATAATACGATGTCGAGTTTCTGTGAAATACGTGGCCTTTTTTTTTTTTTTTTTTTTCATTGAACCGTTTTAGAACTTTATATATATATATATATATAAAAAAACATTTTTTTTTTTTTTTATAATTTCGTATTATGTAAATCGTATACGAGGAAGTATATAGGTATTCAACACATGAAAAAGAATACGATATTTTTTAAATTATAATATAATATTTAAAGTGTTCAATTATCTCCGTATACCGGAGTGGAGATTGTAAAACAGAAACGCGACGATAATATTGAACGATATATAAAATAATGATATAATGGCGAACGAATAAGAAAACATCCGATTATTAATAAATATCGTCGGCCTATAATATTATACACTCGGGTTATTCGGTTTTACGTTCTGGATGGATTTTTACCAATTCCCAGTACGAAATTTAAGTTCAATTATATATTCATTAAAAAACCATTTAATGCCTATGCCTGACTATCAAGTGCGTCAGTGGCATAGTTTGAATACGTTTGCATTAGACAGTGGCAAAGTTTTCTTGTTGTGGCGGTTGAAACTAATTTATAACAATACGATGACAATATGAAAAACTCAAATACCGACTTATAAAACAATTACGAGTTGCCCAGTCCCTTCCTCTCTCCGCAACCATAAAATAATTGGTTAATAAAAACCTTTACGAATATCCGAAACCGTTTATATTTTAATTTATCGCGCGCGATTGGTTTCCCCTAACCACCCCAGTTTTTGCAATTCCACTCGGTGATCCCCATCGTATATTGTCTTATATTCTTGACTTCGCAGACGATATTTTTGTCCCATACCCAGTGTTCCACACCGAGACCGATTTTACGGTTTTATCGATCGTCGGTCGCGAGAGTTTAAGAGCTCCAGTTACTGTTGATCCTCGGTTACACCAGAAATAGATGATTTCACTAATTATTACTCGGTTAAAATTTTAATTTCCGGGCATACAGAGGTACTGATTATACCGAGATATTTGGCCTTTAGCTCGAGATTAGGTTCAATCAAATGTGAATGTTATGCGATTGGCGGTTCTGATTTTGATTTTACGTTTAATTACAATAGTTTCTCGTTTCGTCGTACGGGCAAACAGGTCGATCGTCTGAAAACTAAGTATTGGTACGCTAATAGTAATAAAGCAATAGATTTAATTTACACAGAAATATCCCACTTATTCGATCACCTGGGTGTATAGTTATAATCGTTTGTACAGACGGTCAAAACACGACGACTAACAATAAGTATAGCGGTGACGGAGTAGAATTATTAAACGATTATATAAACCGATACACTTGAATACATTTCTACGACCGTTAATGTTGTCAACAAGACGACCACTTAAACAATCGGGAAGATGTGGAGAGTTTTTTTTAAACAATTTTTTTTTGTTTACGACGTCCCGAGGTTCTAGCGGACACACCGGTAAATATAACCTAATGGCGATAATGGCGAGGCCGAAATAACGATAATACCGATAAACGCGACGATGACTAAACCATCGGTCAAACGATTGTCACGGTTTACTGTTACACCCGGAATGAATACGGGGCATCGATAAAAACCGTAAACGTTTGTTGTTTCGCGGACAGTGGGCAGTTCAACAAACCGATGACTACTAGACCGGTTAAACTGACCGATGGCGCCGGGCCCAAAAAGGGTTTACAAAATATCCGTATTTATATTACGTATTTATCTCTCGTCGAGAATCGCACGTTCGTTTTATTATGTTCGTGTTGTTGTCGTTCCCCGACGGTTTCCAACGTTTTCTTAAACGACTATATACACACGCGCGCGCACTTCTGCTCCCTCCTAGCATCCGTTTCCCAAAGTCCCCGCCCGCTTCGGTCGCGCTCTTCGTTTTCTGCCCCCTATGCATTTACCGGAATCCCATGTCCCCTTTTTATCTCTGCCGCGTAAACTTCGTTGAAAATTCCCTCGTCTAACGCGAATGACCGCCGATGACCACCCCTCATGTATGTATATATATATGTATATATACACGTTCTACAACCCCCCCCCCCCCACCCACACTCGCAGACTTTATATGATATACCGTCCGTTCCGAGCGAGACCACGCCTACCTTGATTTTATACGTCATTATGTCGTCGTGTGCTTCTACACCGCCGTGTTTCGAAAATATAAAATAATATTAACAAAAAAAAAAAAAAAAAACTACTATTGCCGTTTCTCTCGAGTCCAGGGGTGCCGGCACGCTATGCGTTAGGGTCTGATCTGCGGGGACGAGGGCGGCGGTGGGATGGTGTGGTGTAACTGACGATTCGCCGTCCTCTTATTGTTAAGAAAATGCCGACAACATTTTTAACGAGGTGTACATCTTAAGAGTGATATAAAATCACTCAAGTTGTACGCGCCGATTCGTATCGGTAATTTTCACATTATTATTTATGTAGCTAACAAATTGTTTAAGCCGATTAACTAAATTTAACGAGTATAATTAACAAAAACGTATATATTTGAGTATTATTATTATATTTTTTTTTTTGATATTTTGTCGTGGCAATAGCAGCAGCTAAAAATGGATTATCGGGTTCCCCCGTAATGCTTGACCAGTACATTTTTTTACCGGCGTGTTGTTTTATTTCGCGTTTTCTCTTATAATCACTGTCGAAAACACTATTGCACGATAGACACTGTAACTCTATTGTTTCCATCTATCTATTGTTCATTGTTAAATTATTACATTTGTTCAATTATTATTGAAATAAACCGAACAAAATTGAAAATGACATAATTGATAAACGATTTGAAAATAAAATAAAAACGAATTAACATCATCATAACACAACTGTTAATAGATAGGAAATTTGACATTATCACTACTTATTGGCGTATTGTTCCGTTCTCATCACAAATTGAAATTATTTTCTTTAGTCGTTTTTATCAAAATTCAATTCGTTTTATAGAATCGTGACGTATAAATATTTAACAATATTTGGAGTGTCTCTGATCACACTTGATATTTTTTAATTTTTAATTTTAAATAGCTCCTATTCAATCTGTTACACAATAGAACAATAAGAACAACTGATGAAATTTAAAAATAAATAAATAAATAAATAAATAAGAGATGGCACCCAGTGGAGGTACTACAGCATGATACAATTAGTTAGTTAGGATAGCAGGTCACGGCATCACTGTCTTTTAAGTCTTTCGGTTGGGTTACCCGGGATAGTGATAGAAGATAATTCGGACATTAGGGGATTTTTGTGTTGAGTTAAGTGACTGTTAAATCGTTTTTAGCGGTTTTTGGCTATTTCAGAGACGTACGATATTTTAAGGTCAGTGTGAAGAGTGTGATTCGAGACGTAAAATGGGGCTTTAGAAATTGTACGTAGAGTTTTGGATTGAATAGACTTGATATTAATATAATAAATTTATTGAATTATTATTCGAATACGTACCTCCTAATTGAAACAATAACTGACAATTTGCAAAATGCTGACTCGAGACGATTTCCTTGTCGAAATTTCATACTTGCCGATGTGAAATTAAACAAATTGGTTTTTTTTTTAAGGGGGGAAGTGTTACAGCCCCCCTTAAATCCGGATGTAACCACATCAGTGCCATATGATTAAGGATTTGTTTTTGTGGAGGGATATATTATTACAGTCTACACTTAATTATTATTTTATGCACTACACAATGGTACGATACGTTAAACCTATTTTACAATCAAAGGTTATCTTGTACCGTGATTACTGCTGGGGATAGCTTGTTAGACTGTAAGGTTCACTTTAAAAATTGTAATACGCGAAACGCGAGACGTTAAACGAAAAGTGGTTAAAAACGATCGGAAAAATCGGAAAGCTAATTTATCAATCTTATCGATTTTATCAGCGGTAACATTTTTCGGTTTACCGGTATACCGATATTTGTCGAGCCTTACATCTAAATATACTTTCCACCAATAACAAACAGTGGTCTGTTGATAGACCGTGGTGGTGAAGTGGTGTTCTGCTTTTTCAAACATTACTATTTATTTGTTTATTATTATTATTATTTTAAATAAAGAACGAGAAACTGAACCAATTTCTTTGTAGAAAGGACTAGACAAACATTGGTATTGATTAGGTATTTGCTAAACATATATATATATATATATATATTATGTAATGTAAATATATAAAAAAAACATTATTATACAGCTAGTTGTACGTAATATTTGTTTTACTGCCCGCACACGCACCGAGTTAATAACACTCAAAACCGAATGGTTACAATACATTATTATGTAAGTAATGCGGTATTGTAAAGTAATTTTTACTATAAATGAAGTGATTAATCGTTTCGCGTTTGACGAATTGAGGAAGTTTAGTTTTATTAATGTACTTTCGTCTCGTTATTATTGTTAAATATTTTAAATTTTCGTGACAAAAAAAAAAAAAAAAAAAAAATGTCACTAGTATAGTTATATACCTCTATATTATATTATATTTAAGACCAATTTAATATTTGAATGTATACAGTTGAGCTCTTCGAATAAAATAATGTTTTATTTATTGAACGATAGGTATTTTAATATAAATGCTCTGCACAAATAAAATAATATTTATATATAATTGGTAAAATCATAAACAGTAACGTTTTAATTTTATATAAATGTATATCGTCGGTGCATATTATTTATTTATTTTTTTTTGCGATTTATTAACGATATTTTACGATAATTTTATCGAAAATATAATATAATTATATAAACGGGTTGATTTTTTTTATTTTTATTTTTATCATGACCCACCGTCGTTTACCTTCGAACGGTTTATCGATTTTATTAAAATTTATTATAAAACCGTTTTTTATAACCGATCCTAAAATATTATAATCTTGATATATTCAAATAATATTTGTTCCATTATGCGATGATATTACTGCAACTAATCTAAAATCAAAAGTCGTAATACCCGGGGGGGGGGAGGAAGAAGTTAGGGACGTGAGGGAGTACATCGCCCTCCCTCGCCGTTTGTGTGGGAAATACAACAACTGTACGGATCTTTATTGAAGTAATAATACGCATTGTAATAATTTTGTACAATCGACTTGAAATTATATTTAAAAGAATTTATAAAAAAAAAAAAATAAATAAAAAAAATACCTCGATTTAATGTATAATAGACATGTTGTCGTAAACTAAAAACGCGCGGTGTTCTAATTGTATTATAATATCGTATGGACAATCCGCTGTGGCGTAGTAATAATTGTATTGTAGTACAAAATGACTTTTAAAAGAATTATTATAAACTCGATTGTAAATATATTCAATTAGGCGACCGATTTATACGACTCTATAGTTCTACTATTGTTTATTCGTAGTCGTTCGTATGCGGACGAGACGATTACGACTGTCCGCGTGAAGTTTATTATGATTATTCTCGTATAATAGCTAAACAGGGGAAAAAAAAAAAAAAAAAAAAAAAAGAACCACGACAAATATTATTATTTATTTATCCGACCTAAACCAACGATATTTATTGATATATATATATCTAAAGACTGGACAAACTATATTCCCACGACGTGTAATAATACGAACAAATGTCGATGAGGGGAGTGGACCGTTCCGTAATATACGAAATAATTGTACCCCGAGTTACGACCGCCAGCCAGAATAATAATAATAATAATAATATATTTGTTTGTATGTTTTAGTTTGAAATCGGCGTGGGTACCGCAAAAGGGCCGATAGGACGCCCGGCGATCGGTAAGGTAATTATAACGACGGCGGACAAAATGGAATCGCACGCGGGCCAGACGTCGAAATCCGTGTCGAGTAGCAGCAGCAGCAGCAGCAGCAGCAGCAGCAGCAGCAGCAGCAGTAGCAGCAGCAGTAGCAGCAGTAGCAGCAGTAGCACAAGTAGCAGCAGCAGGAGCAGGAGCAGGAGCAGGAGCAGCAGCAGCATTGGCAGGAGCAGGAGCGGTAACGCCGGTGGTAGTAGCGGTAAGTCGAATAATATTCCGGACGTAAAAATCGGTGCCAAACGCGTTACGGCCGTCGCGGAGAACCGCGACCCACGGGGAATTCCGCAAAAACGGCGCAAACAAACGAATCCCACGAGGATTCCGTCCGATCGCCAAGTATACGCGCCGTACGCGAACACGGACAATAACACGAAAATCGACAATAATTATAATTACGAATTATCGTCGTCGGCCGCCAACGGGTACGGGCCGCCGGCAAAAGGCGAATCGAAATCGGCGACCCCCCGCCGTGATTCGCCGCCGCCGCCGCCGCCGCCGGTGCCGACAACGCCGCCGGCCGTTTTAATGCCGTTAAACCTGACGAAATCCGAGAGCTCGCGTAAACGTACCCAACCGGCGGACGTTATGAAAAATACGCGCAAGACCGACGACGGCCGACGACAAAACGTTCCGGCCGCCGCGATGCCGCGAATCAACGTAATTGTGCCGCCGTACAATGCGCGGCCGTTCGCGAAACCGATGATAATACCGCCGCACGCCGACAAAAAGCACAACTATCGGCCGCCGTCGGCCGCGGCAAGGCGCGTCAGCCCGTGTCCGCTGCCCGTGCAGATATTCAACCCGGAAGCGTTTTGCGACCAGTGCAACAAGGAGTTTTGTAACAAATACTTTTTGAAAACGCACAAGGCGAACAAGCACGGCGTTTACGCGGACAAGCACGATAAAATACCGTTCGGCCCGAATGCCGGCGATTTCCCGACGAACCGCGGCGGCGTCAGAGCAGGAAGAGGACCGTCGCCGTCGGTGGGCGGCAATGCGAACGCGTCGAGAAATACGGGTAACCGAGCGGTTTGCAGCATATGCGAGAAAGAATTTTGCAACAAATATTTTGTTAAGCGCCACAAGGCCAAAATTCACGGTTACGTCGTGGTCAACGACGGGGACTGTTGCGGCAAGGCATGCCGCGAGGTACAGTTAAGAATGAACAGACTATCGAGGAAACAAGGCGTTTCCGGTGGCGCGAAGGCGTCGGACAAATGTGGTAAAAACGAAAAACACGCGCCGCGTCCGTCTGCGACCGTAGTGCCCAACGCGCGTCCGTCAGCGACCGTAGTGTCCAACGCCCGTCCGTCAGCGACCGTAGTGTCCAACGTCCGTCCGTCTGCGACCGTAGTGTCCAACGGCCGTTCGTCTACGACTGTAGTGTCCAACGGCCGTTCGTCTGCAACTGTAGTGTCCAACGCGCGTCCGTCTGCGACCGTAATGTCCAACACACGACCATCTGCGACCGTAGTGTCCAACGCGAGTCCGTCTGCGATCGTAATGTCCAACGTCCGTCCGTCTGCGACCGTAGTGTCCAACGTCCGTCCGTCTGCGACCGTAGTGTCCAACGCGCGACCGTCTGCGACCGTAGTGTCCAACGCGCGTCCGTCTGCGATCGTAGTGTCCAAAGCGCGTCCGTCTGCGATCGTAGTGTCCAACGCGCGTCCGTCTGCGATCGTAGTGTCCAACGCGCGTCCGTCTGCGACCGTAATGTCCAACGCGCGTCCGTCTGCGATCGTAGTGTCCAACGGCCGTTCGTCTGCGACTGTAGTGTCCAACGCGAGTCCTAAACCGCTCATAGTAAAAGACACGGCAGTGCCGCAAAAACCACAGGCAAACGAACCGGCGATGGCCGCGACGACGGCGCTCGGAGTCCAGTCTCCTTACAACAATATTAAAATTAAACTGGAACGTGTGGACGAACAATACGTTAACTACATGGATAAAGTGCCAAACGGATTGTGCGACCCGGTCAACGGTTATGGAGACCACGGCGGGCTGGCCAACAACAATTACGCTCGTAACGTAAACGCTGCTGCTTATTACGGACAACCGCGCGGGCCGTTGCACGGAGAGTTGTCCAAACCGTTTGTGGAAAATAGACAGCAGTCGATTGCGGAATTCGGGAATGACGGCGTGTCCAGTACTCCGATGAATTTGATTACGATCAATAACAGCGAACACTACGGCAACAATTTGAAAACCGACGACGATACGGAACAGAAATATAACAATCGAGACAATTCGAAAACCTATAAGAAAATTTCTAACGGCGGCGTCGGTGGCGTTCAAAACGATAGAGAAGGACGAATTACTGCCGTCAATAAAAAAACCGATACGGCTGCGGCGGCTGCTGCGGCAGCGGCGGCGAAAGTCGAACAGGCGGACAAGAGCAAGTTGCTCGCGTTTCACAATTTCATTTTCCAATTGAACGAGAGTTCTCTGGAACATGTGTTGAAATGTTATTTGTGTAACGCGCCGGTGACCGACGGATCGTTAAAAGCGCACATTTTCGACAAACACGAACATCTTATTAGCGAACTGATGAACGAGACGTTGGGGGGGCCGAAATGCAGTGGCTCGACGAACACGCGTACCGAGTACTCGTGTCGCGATTGCCGGATGACGTTCGACTCGGACGCGTTGTTGAAAGCGCATTTTGATGAATGGGATTGTGGCGGCGGCAGTGACGAAAAAAGTGGTGACGGCGGAAAAAGTGGCGGCGGTGGCGGAGGAAAAAGTGGCGGGGCGTCCGCCACGGCCAGTCTCGCGGGCGGCGACGACCAACAGCCGTATTTCGGCGATCCCGGTGAAACGAAACATTACGCGATATTTAGCAGCTTCTGTAAGATTTGCAACAAAGAACTGTGTAACAAGTATTTCATGAAAACGCACATGCGCCGGATGCACGGCATATCGATCAAGAACGGCAACAATATCGGCGGAGTGATTTGCGACATTTGCAACAAAGAACTGTGCAGCAAGTATTTCCTGCGGGTGCACAAGCAGAACACGCATGGCGTGGTGGACGGCGGCGGGCCGTCGAAAAACGGATTGTCCGTGGCGGCCGAGGCAAGCGGTAGTGGCGGCGGCGGATCCCGAGAAGAGGACGCGGACGTCGGCAACAACAGGTACTACAAACACTACGCCGAGGTGTGCGGTGTGTGCGATAGACGGTTCAGGAGTTCGAAATGGTTGGGCGCCCATCTGTTGAACGAGCACGGCGACGAGGGCAAAGCTCAATGGACGCAAATACAGAACCATCACATCGCCATCGCCGAGCAAAACGAAAAATATAAAACGGCGGCCGTAAGCCATCAGCCTATGGCGTACGAGACCAAAATCGCGACGGGTTTAGTGCCATGTAACAGTGACGTGGCGCCGTGGCCCCAGCAAAACCCTGCGCCTTTGCAACAGCAGCAACCGATGGCCGGCCACATGATGAAACAGTACCAGTGTTCGTATTGCGCGTTCACCACGTCCGTTTTGTCGTTCCTTTTCGTACACGAAAAATTCCATCTGGTCGAAAACAACGCCGCAGCGGCTGCCGCGGTTACGGCCGTGCCGATAACGTGTTCAGTCTGCTGCGCACAGTTTTCCGACGTCGCGCAATTGGAAAATCATTTGATACATTGGCATTTCAACAACAATAACAACAACAACAACAACAACAACAACAACAACAACAATAATAACACCATCTACTACTACAACACCGGGCCGAGTTCGCCGCCCGTCTCTTCGTGGCCGCCCGTTTCGAGTCAGTGTCCTTCAGCAGTAAACTTCGCCGACGGTATCGCCGTCAACGGCATCGGGTTAGCACCGTCGTCGACCGCAGACGTATATAACATCAAGACTTTGGATCCGAACGGGAACGACGTGCTCGTCGCCGAACTCGGACCGCCGATCGTCGTGCAACCGCAGCCGCCGCAGTCGATTCAGCCGGTGCAGTCGATTCAGCCGGTGCATCCAACGCAGCTGATGCAGCCGCCGTGGTGTCGTACCGCCACAAACAACGCCGTGCCGTTGCAGCCCAACTACGTTCAAGATCGCGAACCGTACATGATGCAGTCGTTCTACCTGGAAAATTCTCTGATGTCGCCGCCGGCCGGGGCGGAACCGTACAGGAACGGCCGGAGCGATTCGTTCCATTCGTCGCTGGTGTACTTGCCGGTCAAGGAAAAGTTAACGTCCACCGTTAACGTGTTCTTCAAACTGACCCCGACATAGACGGCCGCCGTCGGTTGCAGCACAAGGACGGAGAGACGGGTAATTTTAATGTGTACGTACGTACGTACGTTCATGTTATAATAAAAAAAAAAAAAAAAAAAAAAAAAAAAAAAAAAAAAAAAATTCAAAATATTATAATCGAATTTAAAATATATTATAAGACATTAGAATAGAGTAGTCTAAAAATGCACAAAAACGCGGTGGCGCTCCCCAGGAAAGGGGCTGGGGCTAAATAGCACCCCGTTAGTATTTTTAACATTAATTATTATAATATTATACTATATCAAACGCACGATTTTTTTTTTTTTTCTAATTTTTCTTCTTATATTAAGACAATAATTTCAATAATTTTTCAACAAAATATTATCGACTTTTGCTACAATATTAGATTTCTCGTTCAAAATAAAAAACCTACCGGGTGCGCCACTGCGCGCACACTCACACACATCTGTTATTATAATAAGACTGAACTAAATATTATTAAATTATGGGTGCTGGTATGAAATACGGTGATATCGATTCTACTAAAGTTCCTAAACTATTAAGCCTCGATAGAAAAAAACAAATAATATTAATAATAACGCACATACGATTGTGTAGCGGTTTCGTTTGCATTCCAATTAATATTATTCGCAAATTACATTCAACACCCGATGATCTTGTGGGGGAATAAAAAGTCGTAATAAATTTGCATTTCGATACATTCGTCAATGTAACGTCCGCGTTATCAACACGTATCGCGCACGTCACAGGCGGATATTTGGTCACACATCTGCGGGTGGGTTTGAGATGACGATAAAAATTATTGAAAAATTTGTTGTTAAAAACGTTTTGATTGAATTCTTCAATTAAATGTTATAAGTACAGTAGAGAGATTAAAACCATTCGGTAGTGGTGAGATGGGGGTGGGGGTTATAACGTGGTTTTTTTTTGAGGCGGGGGGGGGGCTAAACCTCTAAAGTCCCCCCCCCAATATTCGCCACTGACGCACGTTCAATACGATGATAACATACGCGTGTTATCACGTTTAAACGATTCCGGACACCTGCCCGATGGGAAGATGTAAAACATAACTATGACCGCGGTAACTGTTCCAATCGATAACGATCGTAAGGAAATGGTAAATTTTCAAATTGTTTCACGTTATATTGCAAACGAACAGAATTCAATACACAAAGGGGGGAGCTGCGCGGCTGTTTACGTGGATTTAACGATATTGTATTATCATCACAATATTTATTACGTTATGTTTTACGTGAATCGTCGCCATCGTGCCAAATACGACCAAGGGAAAACCGTTTTAAATCTCTCTCTCTTATTTTAATTAAATTATTTTCGTGAATTTTACCGATTGAAAGTCTACCGGAGCGACCCCCTCGCCACGAACCGTTTTCACGAACGAATGATCAATGGCAACCGCGGTTTACACTTATAATGAAATTCAATGAGATTTTTTTTTTTATGACCGTAATTATCCTTGTGTACACACCGTTACACATTCGCACCGCTGGTCCACTTTTTAACTAAACGAAAATAAATAAAAGTAAAAGTTAAATTTATAGAATAGAAAAAAATTGTAGACCCCTCCCCCAACCGAAATTTTGTCCAGCAACGGTCTTGATTCACGCCAATTATTATTTAGAGAAAACTGTGGAAATAAAAAATTTAAACAAATTGTCGATGCTTTTATTAGGTTATTTCTGTATACAAAATGATAGAAAAAAATAAAATCGTTAATATTCTCGATTTTTGAATTGACGTTCAAACATTCGTTTTTTCCGAAACTATTCGAGTTCGCTCGGTCATATTTGGTACGAAGGCGACGAAATTTACGCCGGACCCGGATAGTTACAATTCGTACAAATGCAATTCAAAGTTTCACTTCGAAACACAATCAACAAAGAAAATAATACAATGCCGTCTTTTCATATCTCAATAATTAAATAATTTTTAATCAAGTTAATTGTTTTCCCTTTAAATTCGCCTATCGGAGTAGCCTTATAATATTTACAGTATTAATAATGTTTTTCGGAAATTTTTGATTTCCGTCCGTTCCGTCTTAACGTAAATGTATAGGTACATCTACGTTTCTAAATGTTTCTCACCGAGAAATTTTCAATGTACCCCCTCCCTCTCACACTGTTAATAATATTACCGAAATTTAAAACTTTTTTATCTCACTTTGTTATCACGGAGTGTCTCTAAAAAATAGCTCTTGTAAATTATTTGTTTATCGCCATAAAACGATATACTACCTATATAGTTATATTTAAATAATAATAGTTTATAGGTTACGTTAGAAAAAAAAAAAAAAAAAACGTAACCAAATCGCTTAAACTATATTATAAACTACGTATTTTTAATTTATATTATAATAAGTAATTCAGTTCAGTTACCTCTCAGTTTAGATATTATGTAATAATCGTAATGGGAAATTACGTACTACCCGATAATCAAAATTCGTTTATTTCTTTTTTTAAGTGTACTTTATACCGCCTCGACTACAACCAAAGGTCATTGGCTACGATAATCAAAATTATACATTAATGTTTAGTCTTAATTATTATTAGAATAAAAAAGAAAAGAAATAGTTTATTATTATGTGTTCTACAGTCTATATATTAACTTTAAGTTACTGTTATGTACGATATATACTGTAAGCTTTTTTTTTTTTTTAGTAATAATACTTTTATCAATACCATCGCTAAGAAAAAACAAAAAAAATGAATGTTTCGTTTGCCGTAGCGATTTTCCTCTGTTGCCATAATAAGAAATAATCCGCGTACCTATAAATTTCGTATTCTGGTCAAGAATATTTCTACGGACATTTCCATATTTAAACCGAGACTGGATATTAATCACTTGTACTGAGTTAACAAATCAAGTCGATTTTTACTTTCAAAAATAATTTTAAAATAAGTAAAATGCATCACCAATTAAGAAATTAAATATATATTAATAAAATGGCCACTCTAAATTTTTAAAACCGATTTAAATATATGGAGGAAAAAGGATAGTTTCTTATTTTTTTTAAACTGTTTTTTTTTTTTCGAGGAATCTTATTCAGGAAATAAATTTCTCAGTTAGAAGGGGAAATATTATCTTCATATATTTATCCCTATATTTCTTCCTCTTTTTATAAGTATAATAATGATTTTATGTATCAGTTTGTAATGTATTAATTAACAAAAATATTAATATAATCTATATATTTAATTATTTTTAGCTTTTTAACCGTCGCCGGACTTTTTTGCGATTTAATATCAAAAATAAAAGTTTAGGCGATTATATTACTATAAAAATATACTCGCACAATATACTACTGTAGGTAGTACCATTATAATATATATATTATAATTATTAATTATCATACTACTACTGGTTTTGATATTTATCGAAATTTTATTAATGATAAAAAAAAAATATTAAAAAATACTACTATATAATCGTATTGTTAAAATATTTTATATATTTTTCGTTTAGCTCTTTAAATATACCTACTTATAAATAAATAAATAATAATAAAAAAAAAAAACTATATTCCTTAAAATTATACTGAAATAAACCTACCCACCTATTTAACTACCTAACAATATATTATAATACAAGAAATAGATTTGTTAGGATTATAACTATATACTCGTAATATTAAATAGGTTAAATTAAATAATAATAAGTAACGTTAAATTAAGTTTAGTTTCGGTAAACACTAAGTTCGAGTGAATTAAAAACAAAAAAGAAAAGAAAAAGTGCCGATTTCAATTTTATAATTGCATCTGCAAACAAATTTTAAATAATAAATTACTACCGTTCACTGTTTTCGAACAAATAAACTTATAATATTATCAAGGCTGGACTTGGGTTGAGTTTAAAAGCTAAAGGTTGAGTTAGTTTTAACGTTTGACCTTTCAGTAACATGGCCCGTTTTTGATTTGCATTTACTATTATATTTCTAGACTAAAGTCCATGTATTTAACATATTATTGAACATATCATCTTTACTTTCAAACTTAAATCACAAACTCTTGGTTAAAAATGTTTCACTCTGTGGCAATTACAATTTGTCAAATAAACAACATTGACTTGACTCGAGTAAATAATTTAATTCAATTTTCAAATTTACTTTCTACTTGGCATAGTTATTAGTTATAATAATAAAAAAAAAACCCACCATATTCAACGTGCAAAACGTTTTTTACACCCGTTAACTTATCTGTCAATTGACTTAAAACTCGACTCGGTTAATATTGTCCAGCCATGATGATTTACCAATATAGGTACACATGAGACGAAAATGGTTTTTTGTTTCGTTTTTAAATTAAATCACCGATTACAACCAATTATATCTCATCGTATCGAATCAAACAAAATTACTAAACAGATTCGATTCGTGTGTGATTTATTTACAATTATAATTTCATTAAAATAATAATAATAATCATAGGAAACGAATATTTATACTCTCCGATAGTTTGACATTAACAAAAAAAAAAAAAAAAAAAAAAAAAAAAAAACAACTTAATAAAATTACAATTATAATTCGATTATTAAGTTATTCATATAAATCGCACATATTAGTTGAACGTTTTATGTTTTAAAGTGAAAAAAAAAAAAAAAACGGCGGGCGCACGTACACGTTCGATTTTTCTGGTTCCGTTCGGCGATGATTAAAGATTTAAATCATCGTATTTAACTTTTATAATGTCGAAAAAAGTTTTTATTCGCACCGCGTTATAAACTTTCGTAAAACACTTAAAAATTCATCCGTGCGTATAAACAACACCCACCCCCCCGACGTTTTTACTTTTTAATCTGTAAATCTGTTGACAAATCTAAATTGTCTGTAAAAATAAGTTTACCCATACACTATAATATTATGGTTAGATATTTTAATTGAATATCTGTTTTTATCATAATGCATGCGATTTGTTTCATGACTCGTGGCAGTTTTAATTGACGATTTTTATTTAATATAAAACATTGTCGGCAAAATATTTCTCAAAATTATTATTTCGAAATAAAAAAAAAAAAAAAAAAAAAAAAAAAAACAATTAAAATTATAAAAATGTTATAGCACGTCGGAGCGTGCTCATTATAATCGTATTGGAAAAATAAAATAATATTCAATATCATATTTGTTTGAAATATTAAGTTAAGAATATATATTCGTATTTATAATATTTAAATGTTTAATGTTTTATTTATGCATAAATATATATATATATATTATATTATATATTTATATCTATATAAAATATGTGAAAATATAATCAAAATGTAATCGATAATGTATAATCAAAATGTAATCAAATAATGTATAATCAAAATGTAATCAAAACTAACAATTAAGGTTTTACGTATAATATAGTTGTGTTTTATAGTTAAGAACGTTGATAATTCAAAATCAAAATAATTGACTTAATAATAATACTATTGTTGTTATTATTATTGTGTCAAACACTCAAAATCAAAAAGTTTAAAATTACCATATTTTAGTTAAGTATTTCTAGTACTCGTCATTTGTTTGCAAACGATATTTGTGTTATATTAAATATATTAATGTTAATTGAAAAAAACGAAAATACGAAAAAAAAAAAAAAAAAATCATATACAATATTTGCTAAACTCCTATAATATCAAATTAAATATTGTCAGATAGAATTTATCCTATTTACCCGTAAATACAGTAACTATATTTTATATTCATATTATTATTATTATTATTTTTATTATTATTATTATTATTATTATTATTATTACTATTATTACTATTATTACTATTGATACAAAACTGTATTGATCATAATATTTAATCGACACTATTGTACTATTATTATTATCATCATCAATATTTAGAGAAAATCGCATTTAAAAAATAAGTTTAAAATGTACCAATAACTCTAGCAGGCTTTATTTATGCGTTCGCAGTATTAATTTCTTTTTTTTTCTTTTTTGATATTTAAATATTCGCAACATACTTTTTATTATGCATATATATATTATATCGAGTGTCCAACGATGATTTTCAAATGTAAAAAAAGTATCCGCCAACGGGGAGAATCCGTACCGCAAGAATATATTTCTCGAGGAAAATAATAACAGGGGGACGACACGCAGGAATTGGAAAATCGGGAGCGTATTTCGCAGGGAAGCACGCAATACTTACAGGATAACATTACATCGAGTAGTCAGGAACGGATAAATCGAGAAAGATTTCATCTTATTTTTTGTCTTTTCGCGGGGTAATCGACGAGTGTACGTTTTCCTGTGTAATACGTCACCGTGTTTTATAATTTTTTCGGCAGGTACTCTGTCGGATACGGGACATTTTTTTTTTTTTTTATCTCAACCAGAATTCAATTTAACATATACACTATACGGTAAACTTTGAAAATCTCAGAAATACGCTTGTATATAAAAAAAAAAAAAATAAAAAACAAAAACAAAAAAGAGAAAAAAAAACCAATAGAAATTCAATATTACGAATAATCGTATAGCAAATTAATTGTTAAGACGTTCGAATCGATATTCGTTTAGGCGCCTATAATAGATTGTGGGTTTCCGTATTTTTGCGATTTCATCCTGTAGTACGCGAAACCTAATTTCATAATATTTATATGTTTGTTCAGGGAAAAAAAGGAAAAAAAAAACCGAAAAGGTAAATTGATTTAAATTAAAAAGTTAATCAAAAAATGAAAAATATAAATATATAATTTATCAAAAAATAAATATATAAATATACGCAAGATGTTAAATCGCTGTATCGCTATAATATATATATATATATATATATATATATATATATATATATATATATATATATATATATTGATGTTTAATTAAATAGTCAAACTTATTCTGCTGTAACGAATAAATTTATGCCGCTGGATGTTTCAATGTTATTACCAAATTATATGTACAATACAAAATGTTTATTTTTTTTTTTTCTTTCAAATAAATAATATCGACAAATAAAAATTCAGTTAATAATAATTTGATATATTTTTTTATCTATATAATTACGACGGTTTTATACGGACGAATCAATACAAGTTCCATAAACCGAGTAAATTATAATCTGGTGTCTGGTCGGTAGGTTAGGTTAGGTTAGGTTAATCCGGTAGATTGCGATAACCAAAAAAAATAACAAAAAGGTTAACCTAACCAACCAATCAATCGTTGTCGGAAAAACCATTAGGCAATTACGAGCAGCAACGCCGACGTCGAAAAATCAAAATAATCCGCCAAATCCAAACGCGGATACTGTTCCGAGGAGGTCATTCCGAGTGCCCTAATTGAAGATCTTTTTTTTTTTTTTTTGGTTTAACCTAACCGGCAATACATCCGGTTCCCCGGAATCGCCGTAAGGCATTACGTCGAGAGGCGGATCGCCATCGTTTGTTAATGAAACGACAATTATAATTAATCACACGTTTGTATAAAAATCCCGTTTTCCCCTGCGGACGGGGTGGGCTCACGTAAGTATGTAGAAACGCGTTTATGGACATGCACAGGCGTTGGGACTCGCCTGGCTGCCCTTACATTATCGGGAGTAGAGGGTGCGTTTGCCGCGTCCTCCGCAGCTGGCTCACCGTTTCTCCGGTGGGCGGCGGCCGCTTCCTCTTGCTGACGTGCTCACCGCAATTACACCGGTAGCAACGTCGTCGCCGTGCCGAGTTTGCGCACTCGGCAGCGTTGATGTCCGCTGTCCTGGCACCGATAACAGATCGGAAGCCTTTTGCCGAGCACTTTGACTCGGCAGCGTCCCTAACCCGACCTGCAGTCGACCGGCTTCACCAATCTTAACCGCGCCCGTCGCCGGGAGTGCGAAGCTGGCAGTGTGGGCCGTATGGCGACGGGCGGTGCGATTGCTCCCGCGGACACCGCGCCCGCTGCTACCAATGCGTCCCGGGCGTCCTTGGCCGTGATCCGTTGCGGCACGTCGAGGAGCAGGACGGAGGCCGTTGTCGTCGGCCCGCTAACCTTGCCGTCGACGCCGACCACCGCCTGCACCTCGTCCGCCAGAACCGCGGCATCCGTGTCCTTTCTCACCGCGCGACTCACGCGAGCGTTCAAGACCACAATTTTGAGAGCCTTGAGATCGAGCCCCGCGGTGATCCCCTAATTGAACGCCTATAAAACCTTTAAAACCGCCGGCTGATCGTCGAAAAGCCACGTCGGGTGTAGGCGACGTTTTGACGTAGACAATTGCGAATTTACGGCTTTGGCACAGTGGGACAGAATCCCGAAAAATCTATCAAAATTAATACTATACAATCTATGTACGAAATCATCGTTTTATAGGTCAAAATATACGTTTTTAATGTTATTGTATCCAAATTTGATTTATTTTTTTTTCGTATATAAACCGTTATTGATAATTTGGGGAGGTGTTTTTTCAATAGGAACAGTGATTTTATTATTTAATAATTTATTTATTTTTTTTTTTATTGCAATGAACAAACAAATTAAAATTATAATATATATATATTCGAAATTAAACATAAAATAAAGATAGTTATACATCATCAGATTTTTTCATCATCATCATCATCATCATCAGTTTCATTATCAGAGTGTTCTTCGTATTCATCTTCACTTTCATTTTCTTTTTTGTTTAATAGCAGTAACTGTTTAGCTTCAATAGTTAACGGAAGATATTTTTTGTCATGTGTTTTGCGTAAAACAGAAAAATAAGAATCCGAAGAGACTAAGAGATTTTTAAATAAGTCCTCCATAGTTTTAACTCGTAATATTGTATGATGCTCACGGTAATTTTTAATGTCCTTGTTCCTCATTTTCTGTGCTTCTTCGCTTAGAAGTTCATTTGGAAGTAATGCATTCTAGATTAATAGAAATCCATGAAGAAGTATTTTGTCAGAGAATATACGGAAGGTGAAAATTGTTTTGCCATTCTATGGCATAATTATCATCGTTTATCCAGTTCGTACAAGAAAAAAACGTATTTTTTTTTTTTTTTTTTGAGATAATTTACAATTTCAAAAAATATAATTTCACGTACATTGGTTTTTGATTATATGTATTGAAAAAGAATGTTTGAACGGTCATCAATATTTTTTAGTAATTTTGTAAGTAATAAATATAATTCTCGCCAGATGGAAAATTTACGGGTGGAATTCTAAAATTACAACAAATTTCTCGAACTAAACAAAAATCGGGCTAATTTGTGTAGTTAAAAGTTACATATTTCAAATATAGATCAAATTTCTGAGAATGTAATGTAGTTATTATAGCATTGATCAATACTAATAATAAGTATTTGTGTATAGGATTTAATAAAAAGAAGACAAATTAAACATGAAAATAGTTGTTTTAATTGTATAGTTTTGTTATTAAATATGTAACATGTTTCTACTTTAAGCACTGTAAAACATTTATTACCCCGTGAGCTTTCAGACGACATCAAAATCGTTAAAAAATTTCAAAGAGAAATGTATAAAATTCAATAATACTATAACACGATATGCATGTACAAACGGAAAACGTAAAATAAATCAATATTTAAAGACAAACAAACGTTTTTTGATAAGCTTTAATGATGGACAAATTGTAGAGAACCGCAATAAAAAATATTTACATAACGTACCTAGACATAATCTAATACAAAACCTATGTGATATTTGTTTTGTTTTGTTTTTTTTTCGTTTTCAACCATTTTTATTTATATCTGGCCCACTGTGCGTTGTGATATTTTTAGAAGTAGACAAAACAGCGAATTTATCGCCCTTATCGATTATCTGACTATATTATACGATATAATAATATTACAAAATATATCAAAATACGACGCTCGTGATAATAATAACCAGCGTTCGGGACTCGTAGCATTCGCATACTTTTGTTATTTATTGTAAAATATAGCAAGCAGTGTGCGAAATAAACTTATTTCTGGTTACCGTGATATCAAATCTAAAATTTGAGTATGCATATTTTTGCACGTTTCGTAGATTTCTGTGGTGCTTTTTTGTTTTTTGTTGGATATTTTGATAATAGAAAAAATTGAAAATTTTAAACAAAAACTATACAAAGTTTAATGAAGAATTAGTGGAAAATTAAGAGAAGTGCCTAATCGAAAAAAAAAATAATAATTATATTAGTGCAATTGCATGTTTTTGTTGTTTACAAAAATCTCGTAGTTCGTTATAAATTTCGTATAGGGAAAAGACACTTATTTCGAGAAATAATACAGATTTCTTCAAAAATTATAATAAAATTTTCGTATTTTTGTGCATTTTTTTTGTTTTTTTTTTGTTTTGTTTGAATGCATTATTAAATACTTACTCGAATAATAATTATTAATTAATAAATATTTAAAATGCATAGTTTTTTTTTTTCTTTACTAGATTTGTATGCTTATTTTACGGTTTTTCAGTGCATATAATCGTGTATTAAAGAACTATAAGCCCCGAACCCCGATAAAAAAATATTCCCGGTTACCGGCGGAGGGGAGTGGGGTGGGGCGTGTTTTATTTGTTGGTAATTCGGAATACAATATTTGTACTTTTCAACTAAATCCCTACGTGAAATGTCGGCCGACGGTTATATTGGTAAAAGCGAACGTTTTACAACGGAAAATATTTCGTATTTTAAAATTTCAAAAACTCGTTGCCCAACAATGAAGATTTTATCCACTACGGTTATAATTGGTTCGGGTAACAATACTGTTGAAATATTCATAGGACCCTACACCCACTCACCCCATCCCAACTGCCCAAAAGGTCCTATAGATACCCCACTGCCGGTATTCATAAGCGTTGGCCTGATTAATATATTAGTTTTCGGCGGACCTATCGATAAAAAAAAAAATGAATTGACGCCCTCGACGGTCATTATTATAATATCGAATCGACAGTGTTTTTTTTTTTTTTTAAATAAAGTTTCTACATTTATAATAAACGAACACAAAATTGACCTACTCGTTCCGTTACGCATCCCTCCGCGCGTATATACAAAACGGTTTAATGTTTATAAAAATAAAAATAAAAAAAACGATCGGATTTTAAAAAAATTTATATCGGCAAATCGCCGTGCAAAACGGATTTTCACGTTCCGTATTATGGGTACGCCTGCTTACGTGCGATTATGCATCGTATATAATATATATATATATATTTTTTTTTTTTTTTTTACACACAATTGATTTGCATTTTAACAAACGCGTATTTACAGGAAAAAAAAAAACAAATAAAAATTCAAATTTATACCGCAGGAAGTTTACCCTATTCTGCCCGGCTTCGAGGGAAATATCTTTCCCCGCCCCGCCCCGTTCTACATTCAGATAACAATCTGATACAATTCTGATCATAATCCGATTAAAACTTCTACGCGGTTATAGTGTCGGATATTTCGAACATTCGAAATTCGAATTTTTCATTAAAACAAATAATAGATAGTACCCTTCCCTAGAGATACGGAAAAAAAAATGAAAAAAAAAAAAAAAAGTCAGAATTTAAAATACATCTTTACAATAATATTATGACGGGTACCTATGCAACGATAAAACAATCTTAAATAAATAAATACATTTTAATCACTACGTTGAGAAATTAAACAAAAAAAAAAAAAAAACCACTTTAATTTAATCGAAATGCGAAATATTAACACAATACTATATTATTTGTAACTATACATGCGTTCGTTCAAATATATTATTAAGTCGTTATTTTTTCTGTGCCCGTTTCGAATATAAATTATAATAGTTTTCAGTACTCGAATTGGAAAAAAATAAAACTTACTAGGGGTACGCGCAAAAGTGTAAAAAAAAAAAAAAATTAAAAAAAATAAAATTCACGTCATTATATTCTTTATTATAATTATTATGATGTTCCTAGTAACAAAGTCTAATATATAAAAAAAAAACTAACTGTATACAGCCTTACATAAAGACTAAGTTAAAATATATATATAATTTTTATTTTCTTTTAAACTCCACTCTGTTCGTCCCTACCCGTTTCAAGCACCGTTAATTATATCGACAACAATACCGTAACCGAAACGCTAAAAATAATACCTATTATACGTATAATAATAATTATAAATATTTTAAAAAATTTAAAAAAAAAAAATAAAAGCCGCGTTCGCCGTGTGAATCCAACCGGTTATAAAACGCGTTTACTTACATACTGTTACATTTTTTTTTTTTTTTTGTACAATATTGAAATTATTTCATTTAGAATTATTATTCTAATACGATTACGATTGTTGTTATACTCCCGTGTCTTATGAACGAACACTCGTATAATATTATTATAGTAAAAAAATATATATTTAAACCCCCGCCACATTTCGTCGCCTGTTTACTTATCGTGTGAATCCAATCGATTATTACAGACGCGTTTATATTATTACATTTGTCCACAATATTATAAAATTGTTCAATTTAGAATTATTATTATACTCCTGTGTCTAAACGCGTGTATAATATTATTATCGTAAAAAATATTTAAAAAAAACACCGTTCGTCGTTAAAAATAATTGTGTAATGGTTTTTTTTTATTAAAAAATAAACAATATTTGTGGCGATCGAGACGAATAATCGTTAGTTGTAATTATATTCACGTGTTAGTTTATCGGCGCACCTACAGACCGGCGTTGCACTGTTGTAAACAACCGTTTGATACTTTGCCGTTTCGACAAAACCGTATACGAACGTTTGTTGTAGACGAACCCAATTTGTGCGCAGTAATTTCCACGTTCGGACAAACGTGCCCCTTAATATTTGCCGACCGGCGAACAAACGGCGAGTTATTTACCGTGGCCATTTTATCGTTTTGGCCGAATTACGACGGCGTACTTCTTCGGATTTCCCATACGCTTTGACCGGTGGTTCCCTTCCGGACACTATTTTACCATCACGGGCCACTTGGAGAATTTTAGAAAAACTAACGAAGACCATTTTTCTTCTTTTTTGTTTTTGCATATAAAAAAAAAAATGTATATTTTTATTAATAATTTCATTATTATTGTTATCATCTAATATTATTTACTTAATATGATTTTTTTTTTTTTTTTTGTGCTTGACTTTCTCTGCACGGTTTTTGAATTAATTCTGGGATGGATACTGTTGCTTTAACATAATGTACTTATCCTATTTTTTCCCTATATTTAAAAAAAGTGGTGAAAAAATCTATGTGACCACCGGTTGGGAAACATTGGGGCTTAGACAAAGTAATAGGTACACGATTTCGTTGCGTTTAAATACATTTTGCGTTTTGTTTCAAAAGTGAATAATCACTTCGGAAAATGGCAAAAGTCGAAAATTTGACCGTTGCGGACATTGACTCGTCTGTGTGTGGGCAACAAAACTTACAACAGTTGTATGCTAACATTTTTTTCCCCAGACAAGAACAAATGTTTCACTCCTCGATGACGCCACTGATAATACATTCTCTGTATTCTGTAAAATTAGAAAGATACGTTTGTTCAAAATGTTTTTTTTTTTTTTTTTTCCAATAAAAAGCAACGTGTACACGTTTTATTGCGATCGGTGTAATTGTCTGGTTTTTTTTTTTGACGAGTAATGTGATTTAAAATAAAACGAATACAAATATAATAATTATTAAATCACGATAAATACACAACCATTGTTATTGGTATACTGACGCTTGAAATCAATTCGATTTTAGAATACATAATACATGTACTTACATTTTTTATATAATTATGTAATTTTAATATAGACAAGTAAAAAAAAACATACACGTCTTTTTATTTTAATGCTATTTTTCGATACTAATTACAATCTTATTTTAGATTTTTTAAGCAATAATTTGTCGTTGTTTTTTTTTTCTTCAATTAAGCCACTTGTGCGAGTAGCGAGCAATAATTCTCACGCCTACTCGAGCTAATGCCGCAACCGAATATCAATGACACCATGTCTACAAAATAATTTTTGTCGATTAATGACATTTTGGTTTGTCGTAGACTTATTGTTATCTCGAGAAAAATAATAAAAATTGTATAAACACGTTGATTTAAAAATAATATTGTTAGATTAAACATTTACGACGGTACGATTCGAATAATGTACGCTAATAATTATTTTGCCGGTAGAGGTACCAATACAAAAATAATATTAGTATAGATTCTGGGCGAAACGAGCGATCGTTGCATTGGATTTTTCGACCAGAAACCTTGTTCCAATTATTAACACCAGAGATAGTGTTTGGTAGCAAATTTTGTCCAATTGATGCATTAAAGAAGTCAGTTTTTGGTTATCCTTGTAGTTTTTTTAATACAAAGAGAAAACTATCTGTTATTTTCGATTTGGTAGTAATTACAGCGAACAATAATCGTAAACCCCTGAAATGTTCACTAAATACAAATATTTAGCTCTTTCTAGACTTGGTAAAATTATAAATATAATTGTACAATTATATTACAATATAAATTTATCAAAAAACATTTAACCATTTAATTCGTTCATAATCGTTTTTTTTTTTTTTGCAATAATTTTTCATTGTATACAAGAATATAAACCAAACTTACATATTCCGTTTTCACGTTATTGCCGTAAATATTTTTTTTTTTTTTTTTTTTGTGCTAATTATTAAGAAAACAACAACTAAAATAAAAAAAAATGACCTCTTCAATGCACCAACCAGAGCCAAAATGCTGCCAGAAAAGGTGCTACATTTGAAAATGGGACTAAGATTTCTGGTTGAAAAGTTGTTCACAGATCGCAGACGGAAAATAAAATACATATCATAGTAAAACCAATACATTCGTCGCTGTTACGCTCAGAATATATTAAAAAAAAATGAAACCTTTAACCGTGGTATTTTGGTGGCAAGACTATAAACTGTACGGTGATATTGTTTAGAATAACAATGAGAGCAGCAACATGCGAATCAATTACGTATTCAAAAAAAAAATTCGATTCGATTTATTTTTATTTTTATTTATTTTTTTTTTTTTTACTAACAATAGTTTTTTATTATAATTTTTTAACGATTGAACGAAAAAATGCTGAGCAACCGACTAGCTGCACTTCGAGGTGATTAGAATATCCGAAGAATCTCCGAACACGAATAATACATTTAAATTGTATGCTAGGTAAGTACCTATATATATTACCAATATGATTATTATTCCTATGAATCACGAAAAGTTGCGAATTAATATATTTGTAAATGATAATATTATTCAATTGAAGTTTAGGAACATTCGGAATTGTGTTTTTATTTTATTTTTTTATCGAAAATCGAAATGAATAATATTATTTGGCCTAATAATATGGCAACTACGGGTTTATTTATTTTGTAACTCAATCTTGAAACGTGTGTAATATCTTAGCTAATTTTCACGGAATAGTTTGATAATATAATTTAGTATTTTTGGATGCGGTTTTTAAATTTCCACTGTCTGGATAGGTAATATTAGTAAAGAATACGATTCTACGAATTATTCACGATTATTGTTTAGACCAGGGGTGGCCACTAACCTTAACTTTGGGAGCCGCAAATTTATAAAGCTAATTTGAGGTGAGCCACATTGTATAGCGATGTTTTTGAAATGAAGACACATTGAAAAATGAACTCAAATGAAGGAACGTTTATTTTTTACATTACATAAAACATTATTATTATTGACATAGTTATTAACATTATTATTGATTTGAAGGATCGTTTATTTTTTACACTACATAAAACATTATTATTATTGACATAGTTATTAACATTATTATTGATTTATTTATGAGAAGTGCTTTTTCGACTGTTCATTTTTTCTGTGAGGTTTGTGAAATCTGGTTGATAATTTGTAAGCGCAGTTCGCACAAGTTCACTTAAATGTTCATCAGTTAGTTCAGATCGATATTTAGATTTAATGAATTTAAGCGTTGAGTACAATGATTCACACACATACGTAGTACCAAAGATTGAAATAAGTTTCATAGCACACATTTTTGTTTGTGGGTATTTTTCTTCTGGGACATTTTTCCAAAATTCTATGGTTGAATCGCCACTTCGTTTAAGTCCTTTTAGTCCTTCGTCCTCTTGCAGTTCTAGTAACTCCTACTCTACAGCTGCTGTATCCTTTGTTATTGGTGATGAAATAGGACAGCCATCGCTCACAACATCAACAGCAAAAGGATTTTCCAGGAATGAAAATGAAGGTTTAAGTGATCTTAAATCATTAAATCTGCGATTGATTTCTTCAGCAAGGCCTGACATCTTATTCATATATTCTTCAGTTTCCACCGGAATGTCGGGATAGCTTTCACTAATTTTCTTCAAACATTTGAAGTGAGCAAATGTTTTTGTCTGAAGGTCTTTTGTAAAAAGCTTTAACTTGTTATGAAAGCTAAATACAGTCTGGGCCAAATCAGAAATAAGTTTTTCCTTTAAAAGCTCGATTCTCCTCTTCATATTTACGCTTCTTAGATAACATCGTAACTGTTCGGACACTAGGCTACAACTGTATTCAAACAGCACACAGAAAAACATTAACGCGGCAACGCGATAACAGAAATCGTCGCCGGAAATTATCGTCGTCGTCTGACGCGGTCGTCATACACCGTGACTATTTTTGGCTACACATACTAAAAGCACCATCGCCGTGCCAATCTATACCAAATAACGACTGTAATGATAACGAAATCGACGGCAATAAAAATGCTATCTAACGTTTCTAACGATATTAATAAATTTTATATTAATTAAGTTTAGTCTAAATTTAGTTCAAGAGCCGCACGAAACTGATTTAAGAGCCGCATGTGGCTCGCGAGCCTCGTTGTGACCACCCCTGGTTTAGACACTACATCCCCTACCATCATAGTCGACATGTACAGAGGAGGGGGGGGGCGAATCCCCCGTGAGATTTATAAGACGGAGCTCAGCCCTCGTGGTTCTTATTTAAAAAAAGAGTTCATATCTGGTACGTACTACCACAAAATATATATAAAGCTTTATTTTCAACATTATAGTAATTCGATAACGGATAATTTAATGAGAAAATAAAAATTGAAAATATAACACTGCACAAGAGTTACGGCTGCCCAGATCGATTTTTACTGATAACCTTTTTTTTTTTTTTTTTGCTTATCAAATTTTGCTTAAATTGTTTTAACTGTACAAGAATACCTACCATACCCATGCCTACCATAGAAAATTTCTAGATACGCCATTGTGTATACTGACCTGTAAATTCATATTAAATATTTTCTTCACGAGTATAACTACAATTTTAGTTCGATATAATATTTAATAAAAATTAAACGATTAAATTCGGTAAAAACGTACTTATAATATAACGAGTATAGTTGGTTAATATTATTATTTTTTCGATACTAAGCGAAATAACATATTGTGTATGATGTGTTTTGTGTCAGTAAATGACTTTTCGACAAAAAAAAAAATCTCGGATATCATAATCAATAACTTCAGGAGGGTGATCTCCGTTAACGCACTTTGTCTAGTCGGTGTGCTGGGAAGGTTATAATTTTTTGGCCCTTGTACTTTTCGTATAATAGAGCGGAAACGTCGGAATAATATATTTGAAAAAATATAAAATATTTATTGCAATAACGATTCGATTCGATTTGTTTCTGTACGCAATAGACTGGCTTTAATTTAATTTCTCTTCAGATTTCTAAAAAAAAAAAAAAAGAACTCCAAATTGATAACCTTGTGCTTATTTTACCGTTGGATCGAGACGAATGTCAGTCCATATAATTTCGTTCGACGAAAAGCTACTTTCAAACATCTCCGGGAATAATTATATATAATTGTTTTATAATAAAAAAAAAAAAAAAAAACTGAATACTTACGGTACCGCGACGATATTAATTATTATTGATGCGCTGAAATCGCTGGCGAATCGCGATAATAAAGTAGGAATTTGTTTAATTTTTTTTTTATTCATTACCGGTTGATATTTTGTCGTTACCAGTAAACGAACCAAACTCGCACAATATTTCAAAAATAATTATTATGGGATATATTAGAGTTTTAGACGTCTCTCCTATCGTTATTCCCGACATTCGAGAGAAATGACAAACCAAATGGTAGATACGGGCGGGCGTGTTAATAGAGCCGCGTGATTTTATTTTTTATCGAAATTTACAATACGTAAATATTAAAAACAAAAAGTGTATATTATTATATTCAGAATGTCCTATATAAATTCGATTGTTTTGGTAATAAAATTTGGTAAAGACCAGGTGCGGGGGTTTTCATAACGATTTTGCTTGTATATTATTGAATTCTTTCGTGTTTAGGTTTTTTATGTTTTATTTTTTTTTTACGTATCGATAAAAAAAATAAACAATTGCATATACATATGCTACGGAAACTTTTGAATTGATTAAATGAGCTTTCGGAGAAGTCTCACTAAGCCGTTGTGTAACTTTTGTTTGGTTCAAACGTTTAAAGGGAATGGCATATCCATTGAATGCGACCATCGTCCTGGGCGTCCATCATCATCAAAAACAAATGATTTAATTAGTTTTGTTCGAAACAAAATTAGAAATGACCGAGAATTAACTGTCAGAGAAGTAGCCAATGAAGTTGGCACATAAATTGGTACTTGTCATTCGATTTGATCAGATGAATTAAGTATGAAAATAGTGTCCTCAAAATTAGTGTCAAAATTGTTAACCGTGGAACAAATGGAACTAAAATATCGGGTTTCTAATGATACAAGTTTTATAAAATCAATTATTACGGTTGATGAACATGGATATGATCCCGAAACCAAAGTCAATAGTCGTGCATGAGTTTTTACCCACAGGTCAAGCAGTAAATCAAGTTTTCTATAAACAAGTACTGGAATGATTAAGAGAGAAAGTACGTCGTAAAAATCCAGAAGCGTGGAAATCAAAGTCGTGGCTTTTGCACCATGACAATACACCAGCGCATTCAGCACTTTCCATACATGAACTTTTGGCACCCAAATATATACCAATGATACCTCATCCACCATATTCACCCGACTTAGCTCCCTGTTATTTTTTTTTTTTGTTTCCGAGACTAATAACTACCCTCACAGGTGTCGGGGATTCGAAGACGTTAACTAAACCATCCATAAACGTGACAGAAAAGCTAAAGGCTATAACCTCGGAAGAAATGCAAAGGTTTTTCAAAAGTGGCAAGACCGCTAGGAGCAATGTATAGAAGCTCAATGACACTGTTTTGAAGGTGATACATTTAAATAGTCTGTAAGTTATGAAATATAATTTTTAATACATTTTGTCTGGGTAATTATTGAACACACCTCGTATATATATATTTATTATTTATCCTATGTTGGTTGTATAAATATTGCGCAATAAAATATTTCTTCGGAATATTTAAATATGTATATATATTTTAAAGATGCAAAAAGTTTATATTCGGATTAAATAATATTATTTAGTTTCCATTTTAAACTCTTAATAAAAATAAATAAAAAAATAATAATAGAATTTTGAACTGTTTATTTTCGTGTTTCAAGATAACGAGAGCTTTGCGGGAATAAATCACCATGTATATAGTATTATATGGTATAAAAAAAATCAAGATGTCAACAAGTTAAAAAGTTAGCTTCTAACGTTCAACTGAGTCGCTTATTTTTTTTTTTCTCTCTGCGTTACGGCATTATAAATAAGGAGTTTGTTTTGAATTCTATTAACGAGTGGAGTTAATTTAAAGTCTTTTTAGTTTTAAGTTTTAGCAAAATATTAAATTTACTATATTGCACCATTAGAATATTTTTTTTACACAATAATGTGCGTGGAGTTTCGAGTATAAATGAAGACATAAATTACTCCCCGTTATTGATTATCCATTATTTTTAAAAAAATTACAAATTGTATTCACTGCGATAAGAACAATTTAATACTAAAAAACAAAGGAACATCACCGAAGTTATTTAAATTTTCAAATCAACTTCAAACTTGATTCGGGTAATTATAATGAAACATTTCAGGTATTTGTTATATTTTTTTAATTTTTTTTTTACTTCTTTAGTGATATAAACATATTGCTTGTCATATTAATATAAATTTTATAATAAGGTAAGACCGGAATTTCCGGAGTGATCTTCTTTGTGCTCAGAATTTGTTGTACCAGACAAGTCCACATTACTATTTACCCCGTATCTAGTGGACGGACTTGAAGTATTATTGCACGAATTAATTATTGAGTGTTTAATACTTTATTCGAAACTATCAACAAATAATTTTTGAACAAAAACGGACTTGCCTTGTTGTTGCACTGAACCCTTCAATTATAAAATATCGTAAGTAATAAACTACTCGTGTATTGTGTTATAGCGTGAAATCAATGAAATAATAATAACCCCATAAATCGTCTAAATACATTTTCGATACTTCTTCTGGTCAGTATTCTCTGGAGTTTTCGGTATAGAGGGGGGGGGGGGTACCAGAAAAAAAAAATTAAAAAAATGTTAACACAGATTATTCCGCTATACAGTCGCGGTTTATACGAACACACATAAATCGTATCGTAACGAAATAACTCGAAAAACACAAAGCGTTACACCTCGAAGTTTTTGTTGACTTGTTCGACCCTTTTACCAAAACTCGCAGGTCTAATTTATTCGTACCGTGTTTGGAATTTATTCACACATCTGGCCGAGAAAAATGTCATGGGAGTTGACTCAATATGAAGACGGCTCTCTAAAAGCGTTGAACGAAGTGTGACAATCATGAAATATATAAAATCGACGGTATTTCAAACTTCTGCGAGACGCCGATTCTGCGGGTTCCGCGGACCACGGCGGGACGGTCAGAATAAAAATTACATCGAAACGTCAAAACTTGACTATGACTTTTTTTTTTTAGAAGAATTATTATTATGATAATTATTATGTCGATTGACTGCCGTTGAATTATTTATTTACGTATTTATAAAATCGTTATCGACGGAATGTACTCCGCGAGACTAATAATAATTAATACTATTGCAATAATAATTTATTAGGGTAGATATACTAATTAGTCTAAAAAAATTGGACCAACATAATGTTATATTTATATTTACCTAAATATATAAATAAACTATTATACGCCTCACGCGATTCGACGTCCAGTGGTGTTAAATAGAAGCGTACTATAAAAAAAATAAAAAATAAAAAATAAAAAAAAATAATAAAAAACTTTCCGAACATTCATTTTGCACAAACTTTTCACCCCTACCGATTTATTAAATACTCCATTCTATACGGCATAAATATATAATTATAACGTGCGCGGAAAAAATATTATTTTTTTATTATTTTTTTTTTTTTTTATCGTACCAATAATACGTTTGCAAAGTATTCAACTGCACGCTATACGCGTTTTTAATATTTAATTTTACGATTTCATACGAAGATTTCAAGAGGACGCCAACAACCGCACACCGTGTCGGTCTGACTAACGGGCGACGACGTAGCGAAATTGACTACGGTCACCTAGAAATTTTAAACTTTGACGTTTAGATCGAAATTTGAGTTAATAAACGCGGGTTGTGTTTTTACGACGTCGGCACCACGTTGATTTTTGTTCAAAACTATTGGCAAACAAATAAGTTACAGCCATATATGTTGGGTTTTTTTGGTTGACAATAATGCAACGTTTTCTCGAAAAAATTATAAACAAGTTAACGGCACGAATATGAAATGATTGACTTGAAATTTTCCCGTTAAAAATATTCCATAACAATAATTTCGCACAGCTTGAAATATTTCAACTAAAATATTTGAAATACTATATACGCTCAATTACGATTTTAAAAGGACGCCAACACCCGCACACCGTGTCGGTCTGACTAACGGGCGACGACGTAGCGAAATTGACTACGGTCGCCTAGAAATTTTAAACTTTGACGTTTAGATCGAAATTTGAGTTAATAAACGCGGGTTGTGTTTTTACGACGTCGGCACCACGTTGATTTTTGTTCAAAACTATTGGCAAACAAATAAGTTACAGCCATATATGTTGGGTTTTTTTGGTTGACAATAATGCAACGTTTTCTCGAAAAAATTATAAACAAGTTAACGGCACGAATATGAAATGATTGACTTGAAATTTTCCCGTTTAAAATTTTCCATAACAGTAATTTCGCACAGCTTTAAATACCATATACGCACAACTACTTGCATACAAACGATTCGAATTTAAATTGAAATTCGGACACCTGCCTCCGCCCTCCCGTCGATTTTAAAACGTGTACGATTTTCACGAGGTTTTCGTGCAACCCCACGGTACTATATGCATATTAGGTTTACGAAAATAATAAAATCGTATCGACGTGCGTGTGGATGTGACAAAGGTAACAATTAAAACCCCAGGTCTACCCCCGGAACGCCACCGACTAACGTAAATAATATATTGAATGCATTAATTTTCTAAACTGATAACATGCTATAGTTTCGATAGAAACCGCATTTATCACGATAATGCGGGCACGTCAAATTTTTAACTCGTACTTTTCTAAACAGTGAACGAAATATATTCATAAATATTCGTCCCGATCACAATACGGTTTCGGGTATTTCGGTACGAACATTTAATTTGTCTCTGATTTGTAAATTGCCTTTGGTGATACAAATGAAATAATTAAAACGGGTAACTATTAGTTAATTTTAAGTTTCCGCCGGCAAGAAAGTACACCAACGTCACGTTCTTAAATAAATTAAATGGTTTGTTAGAATTGTTATTTTTTTTAATTCGTTAGCAAATAATATAATTGAACGATTGTCTGCGATACACCGGAAATCCGGTCGATATAAAAAAAATATATATCTTATATACAAAAAAAAAAATCTTTGTAGCATTACGTAGAAGTTTTTTTTTGTTATAAGCGTTTAAAATCACGATTTCCGTTGTAGTTTTCTTAATATTTGTGATCAAAAATAATCGTTGGAAATATATAATAATTAAGGTTTGATTATTTTTGATTTTGGTTGTAATCCGGTTAAAACTAAACTGTAGACATTTCCACGGAATATAATTATTACGGAAATCGTACGGTCGAATGGGATTTGTACGAATGATTTGGCATTTGGTATTAATTGAATAAAATTGTTTTGTCGTACCGAAATGGACGAGAATTCGACACGACGCCCGTCGATTAAGTGTCGTCCAACGACTAACCGAACCGCGTCGGTATTATTTTTCTTTTTAATCTTTAACGGCAATGGAAATATCAAATAATCCCCCGTCGAAAACATAATAAACGTCGAAGTCGCCGTAAATTTGGCGGTCATAATTTTGATTTGAAGTCGATAAATATATATATATATAAAAAAAAATATTAACGCCCATGAGTCGTGTTTATCGGAAGTACGAAAACACATATTCGCCGTAATTGTCATTGTCCGTTAGACGTGTACGTACGGACGGGAATGGCAAATACGTCACCGGGACGTCCACCGAACGCGCGGAACAGCCGTCCGTTAAAATCCGTCCTCGGCGGACGGCCGCAGTATAATAAAATTATACACACAGAGAGAGGGCGAGAGGGCGTCCGTGCCGCCGCCACCTCAACCGCCGCCGCCGCGGCTGTTCGGAGTTGATCTCCGAACGCGAAATTATATTATTATTATCATCACCACCACCACCGCCCGGGTCCCCTTCGCGAATTCGATTCGGCGTCGACATGACGTCCGCGCGGCGGCAGCCAAAAGTCCCGCGCGGGCTAACCAGCGGCCGTTTTCGAATTGCGCCGCGGCGGGTGAGTCACGTCCGTCTTGTTCACTCGCCGCTTACCGGACCCGGCAGCCGCCGCCGCCGCCGCCGCCGCCGCCGCCGCCGCCGCCGCCGAGGTTCACGATCGATGGTATTTCTTCGTTGCCGTCCCCTACCGCCAAATGCGATCAACCGCGCGGCCTGTCGAAAAACAGCTATACACCTGTCCGAGCCGAATGTATTTTCGACACTGAGGTTTTTTTTTTTTTTTTTTCTTAATTTCCCTTGTGGTTTTTTTTTTTTTAATAACGGCGAGAGTTGGGGGAAAAACTGCCGGGGAAACGGCAATGTTTACGCGAGAACGCATATTTCTGTCCATTTCGATTTTGTTTGATTATATTTTTTCTTTGATATTCAATGAATAATAATAGCAGACTTGCTTATTATTTTCACCGGATATTCAATTTTCAAACTATTCTGGCGTTCTTTATGTTATTTATATCTGTTTGAAATTGTCGAGTCATATACAATGGTTTCGGTTTCGGATGAATGCTCGAAAAATTGATATAAGTTTCCTCATAAATTGTCAAATACCCTTGGTCACAGTTTTTCTGTATTTTTAAACTTTTATAGGAGTTCAAATTCTGATAAAAAAAAAACAATAATACGAATATTGACTATATACGTTGTATATATGTAATCCTGTTGCGTTCCTATACGCAATAAACTTTCTATTTGACTACGTCTTAACTTGCATATGGCTTTAACCCCCGTTGAATTTACGAGTATTGTTTACGCAAAATCATCTTTA
Source organism: Tuberolachnus salignus (assembly GCA_956483605.1). Lineage (NCBI taxonomy): Eukaryota > Metazoa > Arthropoda > Insecta > Hemiptera > Aphididae > Tuberolachnus > Tuberolachnus salignus. Next base: position 19,822,858 of record OY101431.1, on the reverse strand, counting down.
CATACCATCTTTTGCATGCTGATGTCTTTTCAATTATTATTTCGAAAAAATACCGCATACAGAAATCTTAGTTACACGGAAAAAAATAAATTCGATTCCGGTAAAAACCCTCGACGTTCGGGATTCTGAGCAAAGCGAACAATATATTGGTTTTACTGTATACGTGTGTGTTTTTTTTCCGTCTGCGAACAACATTTCTACCAGAAATCTCTCGAGTGTAGTAACCTTTTCAGAAATAATTTCTGATGTATTGTGAATGTTAAATTAGGATTTTCGTCGTAGCTTAATAATCGGGAAACCCCGGGAAAAAACGTACGGGTAAAAAAAAACAAATGTATAGTAATATTATACTATAGTCTCATTATTTACACTTTTTGTTGTAATTCGGTTAAAAGTAATCGCGTAGAAACACGACATTTCCACAGAATATTAATATTATGGTAAAAATGCTTTTCGCGTAGAACTGTACAATGAATGTAAAAAAAAAAAAAAACAAAAAAAACACCTAAATCTATAGAAAACCACATACATTAAAATCGTTACGAAAAATATCCTGGGAATAGTCATTGATCGAAAAGCAATATTAATTTTATTTTTCTCCGAGAAAATAAATAAATGTTCGTAAAAATGAATATACTTATTATTTTTCTTTTGTCTGCAGTGGCACCGCGGAGGAAAATCAAATCACTATATATTTCGTCGATTTATTTTCGAAAATATCCGACGCGACCCTGTAAAAACCGTGACGGTTAATAAATTATTTATTATAGAACCGAGACGTGGATGATTAAAGTTTATAAAATACGAACTGCGGTTTGATTTAATATTCTAATAATAATAATAATAATAATAATATGGTGTGAGGTATAAATGTTATTTCTCCCTTGAATCACCGCGGCAGTCGTATAAATCCCGGAGCGGTTGTAAAATTGGAGATCAAAATTTAATATAATATATTACAGAAAACGGTCGCAAGGTTCGCAGTATACGCGCGGTTATATATTTTATAAAAATAATTCGCAATCCCTTTCGAACTCCGCAACTGTGGGGTAAGCCACAGTAACGACGTAATATTATAGTGCGCCGTAATAATATCCGCGTGTACCGTAGCGAAAAATCAACGCTATTTTTAAATGCAATCTAATTATTATTTATTGGGGTCAAACCCGTTGAAATAGGTTACAAAATAATTCAATAATAATGCACTTGGTGTTTGCAGACACGCTTAACGTTTCTAATACGATCATAGGCGCGACTATGAGGGCTAGGAGGCTAGGGGCATAGCTCCCGAACGTGCGTCTATATCCCCGCCCGCAGTGGCGGTTATGTAAGAGAGTGCGACGCGAGTAGGTATTCGACGAATCTCCCACTGCCCCTTTGACCGGGGGGCAAAATCTCGTTAATTTTATAAAACGAGACATTTACTTAGTTTCCACCACAGATTAATCTTTTTTCCTTTTTTTTTTTTTTTTTTTTGGTTTCATTTATTTTTTAATTTTATTTCGAGCGTGTAACGTATTTTTAGAGAACCGTTGAAGAAAAATCAAAATATTATGCCGACATTTTTCAATCTATACACACGCGTGTCCGTAAACACTTTTTCCAGGTCAAGGAGCACCGTTGAAACTTCCAGTTGTCTTGCAATCCATTACTTATGAAATGCGAACAAACTGACCTGGCCCGATTTTTTTTTTTATATATAAATTCATAAAATATTTTTCTAGAAACGCCTATTTTACTAGTTGTTTGAGTTATTTTAACACGGAAAGGAGTACGGGTATTATACTATTTTCGCCCCCGCCCCCTCTTGAACATCATGTAAAACCGCTACTGTATTATTTAAACAATTACAATTTCCATAACTTCAAGAAATACACGAGAAATAATTTTTTTTAATGTATTCAACAATAGTGAATTCGAGTAACCGTATAAGGGAATTATTTTCAATGAAATGTATTTTACAATTACTACCACTATAATTTATAGTATATTGATAGCGATTTGTTACACGTACCTAACATTTTAACTCGAGGTTAACCGTATTATGTTTATTCCGACTGTCTACAATTTAAAAATCTTGAAGCGTAAAAAATTCAACTGTCGAAAACATCGAGTCGGCGGACATATTGGACGAGACGATTCTCCCGTCCCGCAATAAACTGTACAATTTCGGTTCCGGGGAAACGAAAAAAAATAAATAAAAAATAAACAAATTAAAAAATACGTCGTACCGAGTATAATACTATAACAGTACGGTTAGATTGGGTAAAAAATAAAACGCTATCGAGAGAGCCAATATTATAGGAATGTCGCGAACGTCGGCCATTTTTCATCGTATCGAACGCTACCGCCGGGACGCTGTGATATTCCGGAACCGACATCGCCGACAGACGTCGATCCATCCGTCGTTGGTACAAACGACGAGAACAAAATAAAACCAAACGAGCGACAAGCGCGTGAAAAACATTAAAAAAAAAAAAATTAAAAAATAATAGAAAAAAAAAATGAAACAGTACTTGCATGATAAAAATGTAGTCCTAACTGCCCAACGGGAATACGGGAGCATAGGCGCAACTAGAGGGTGATCCGGGGGTGGCCGAAGCATAAACAAAATATAATAAAATCTAATCGATTTTTTTTTTCCAAAAATAAATGTTAAAATTGTATAATAAAAAAAAAATAAATAAATAAATAAAAACATTATTTTCACTATAAATAATTAGACGTAATATTATTAAATTAGTTTTAAATAGTTGCAATAATTAGTTTTGTACTTGTGCTTGCGTGTCTTAAATAGTTTTGTAACAACGGATTATAATCAATCCGGCTCAGGCCCAGGATTCCAAAAGTTAATGACGATAACGTTAAGTTTTGCGTTTACATCGAACATTTTTCAAATCGTGTGCATATAAACCAAAGGCTCCTCAAATGGTAGACAATCCACATGGTTTTTACGAAGCAAATGAATGCCATTTTTCCGGACGATATTTACGTAAATTATAGACAAACTCGCCACCACTTTGGGTTTTCTGTTCGTGTAATTCGCGTGTGAGTCTGAAAATCATATTTTATATTATTATTATAATAATAATACATCGATCAATTATGTACGAATTTTGATAAATAAACCTTTATAAACCTCCGGAGATTATTATGTCCCGCGATGGTTAAAGATTGAATAAGTTTGTACACCAATGACGCAATTAGGATTTATTTTCGGGAGGCGGGGAATTATACTTATAACATTTTTAAAAATGTACAGTGTACAATAATATATCAATTGAAATTTTAATTTTAAAAAACATTTAAGATTAGGGGGGGGTTACAACCCCAAACTAACCCCCCTGATTGCGCTGCTGTTGTACACCAAACATATTGATATAGTATTATATATTTGTTAGATTTATTATATTGTTAATGCACCGTTTATTTTATATTGTCTAATCCAGCGTTTTTTAATGTTTTTTTTTTTTTTGTTATCCGTGGATCCTTTTTTTATATCAATTTTTATCGTGGAAACCCTACTTTGTTTCAATAATTTTATTGCGACATTTCATGTAAGGACTATTCGCAACAAAAATGACAAAAATTAAATAATATTAAACTCGTTGATCTTTGTAAAAATATTGCTTAAATGGGCAATTATAAAAGTAGTCAAATTTGATCAAGAAATCGGTCTTTTAATTCGAAATTGTGTCCAAAAAAAAAAAAAAAAAAGCAACGCAACTTGTACCTTAACTCAAAAATACGAGTTAGTATCTTTCGTCGAGATAACCACCTGACAATAGTATGTACTATCCTCACATAGGATTTTGAATAAGCGATTACTTTGAAGCCGAGATTTTATGAAGTTTATGATTTTGGCGACCTCATCAAGAGCATTCTTCTAACTGGTAGATAACTTTTTTACAGCGATTGCCTGCCTGTGTATCATGCAGTGGCTACTAAAACAGTTTTTGGCAATATTTTTAGTACGCTGTACAGCTCCATTAATTATACCACTCGTAACAGCCTTTGCTCCATCGGTACAGATTTCAACGCAGTTGTCACATGGTATTTTTTTCTCTTCAAGAAAAGAATTTAGAAAACTAAATATTTCAACTCCAGTAGTACGTGTTGGTAGAGATTTGAATATTTTGAAAAAAAAAGCACATTCGCGGAATTTTTAAGTGAGGTTAGGTTTAAACACAGTTTAAGAAACACCGATTAGCTTTCTGATCTATTTATTAGACTCTAATCAATATTAATATGTTTATATTATATGTCTTCGTATAGTAACCAGTTAATTTTTTTTTTTTTTTTTCTATCTGTCACTAAAGCAAATTACTACGAACAACATCCGTGGCATTGCTCCGAATATTTGTAAATTGCCACGATAATACAACGGGTTGCCTACGTCATACCTACTTGATACATTTCCCAACAGTCTTGGTCATCGATAATATTTGGACCATCATCATTCATTTGGATCCAAACAATTTGGTCAACAAAAAATGGTCGCATACAAAATATAAACATATTAGTTTTTAAACGCTAATATATTGTATTCAAATGCGAGTACTTCTACTACTAAAATTGTATTATTATTAAATATGAATTACTCGAATGAGGTTTTTAGCAATACGAATCTCGTATGATACTTAAGAATCTAAATGTAAATGTATGTGTACTTAAAAAATTCATTGCATAAAAATTAAAGACAATGTACAATGTATTACCTATAGGGTCTAAGACACATTGATTTTCAATTTACACGGATTAGATGGTGTAGATATTCAAGATTAAAAAGTGGGCTTTTTTTTTTTTTTTATAAATTACGCCAAACCATACTCGTCTTGAGATACAAATATATTTTTCAACGCAAGGTTTATACGTTAAAAAACGCTGACGATGGCGTCGTCAGCGATAAGAAAAAAAATACATACGACTAATTTTACCCAAGTGTCGTGAACCTGCTGCGCGTTTTATAATCGGATGATTAAGTTTTTTTAATTATGCAGTTGTTAACTATTCGAGTTTGTTTTCACACGATTATTGTTTGTATAACGTACATACAGACAATATTATACTGTTTCAATCGGCTTCTGTTATATGTATAAATTATAATATTATACAACGTCACACGGCTCACAGACGTTATAGTTACGATACGGTTTACAACGAGATTGTTAAAAAAAAAAAATAAAAAAATAAAAAAAATTTAAAAAAAATATATAGTCTCTCCGCCCCTCTGCTGATTATGATTTCCGAAACCTTAAAACATGCGCACAGCCTACGGTGTCTGCAGCAGCTCTTTATTTGTATTTTTTTTATTTTTTTTTATTTTTTTTTTGTTCTCGCTCCGGCTAATTGACAGCTTGAATGTTAGCAAACTATTATTATATTATAGCCGTCACATTATCGTTTCAATTAGAATCGACCGACTGTCTATATTATACAGACAAATGAACCGCTGCAGATGCTCCTTACACCTCCCCCATTCTCCTACTATAGCTCAAAAACACGCGCAACACCAGCGTAATGAAGTATTACAATGAACATGTTTTTTTTTTTTTTTTTTTTTTTTGTTTTTGTTTTTCTAATATAGTTGTTTGACTTCCCATACGTCCAATTATAATGTGTATATATTATGTTATTGGCTTTACGAACACGCGACGTTTATGAATCTTATTAGACTGCCAATATGTATGTAGCGGTGTAGCTTATATTTAGACGTATTGCAGTTTACAAATTAAAAAAAAAAAAAAAAAAAAAAACTAAATCTAAAGCTCCGAAAAATCAGTATTTCTAGTATTTTATTACAAACGGTTGTGGCACATGTGGATCCCAAATAATCAATCCATATTACAGGAGCGAATCGTGGAGAGAGTTCGGGCCGGAATACAAAATTACCGACCCACAAATTAACCTGCTGATTGTTTACCCGAAAAACGAATATAATTCGAAAATGATTAATATTATTTTTTTTATCATAACTACTAATGTTTTCGGCATACGTATTATACGGGAAGAGGCCAACCATTGCGACTTAAACACAGTTTAACGTTTAAATTTGTTTTGCAATAAATATCGGATATTTCAATATTTGTTACAAAACCGGATAGTATGAATGATAACGGGATTTTAAAAATTCGACCATTATCGTTAACTAAATGTCAAATATTTTGAAGGTTCTTTTTTTTTCCTACAAACTATTGTTGTAAAATAACTACTTGGAGAAACGGCTCGCCGTGAAAATTCCCGAATTCCCGGCGGGTAATTCCGTCCGTGCTTTGAAGCCACGGACCCCGGTTTACGAGCGAAAAATATTGTTTCAATAATCAAATTTGTTCACTTAACGTAATTTGATTTACACGTTTTATTTGATTCATTACAAACTATACGAAAATATATTTAATAGTACAATAAAACAAAAAAAGTTAATTATTAACACGAAAGCTGATGTTGCATTTCCGCTACGAGTTTCGATATTTCAGGCTCGATATTGGATAATTTTAACCACAGATCGGAATTTATATTTGGCTACCGGTTTCTATACTTATTCTTAATGTACACCAGAGCAGAAAAAAAATTTTCACAGACGCACGTAGTGGGAAATTCTATTAAAATGTGCAATATTCGATGAATAATTGTATCCGATTAATATGCTATTGCACCCTGTATACAGACGATATTTTAAAGAATATTGTCGTTACTATCCGTCGTCCGCGGTATTATTGCATTTCTTTTTTTATTTATTTTCAATATACCTTACGATATTATTATTTAACAAATATTGAATATGAAGGTGAAAGAAAAAAAAAATGAATAATCCCCGGTGGTTTTTCTCGGAGAATCTACTTGTACGTGCGCGCGGTTGTCTAATCGACGGCAAACGAATCGATTCGATAATGTGTTGACAAAAATACACAAGTGGGTGCAAAATGTCAAATTGACTGGGCGGCAAGTGAGTCTCGTAGAAACTGTCTCAAAGTTCGGTATATTCGGAAAAGTTGTAGTGCGTGGGCCGGTGGTGTAATTGACGTGTATTCTTAGTGGATGTATAGAAAAAGATTACAGTTTTCGAGTGTAGGTGTACACATTACATATTTACATTTTTTTTTACTATGTATACCTACTTGAACCATAGTCGTTCCTCGTTATTTAAGGTTTTAGCACACCCACCGTGTCAAACTCGTGACATATTTATATAGTTATTTTTGCACACGAGCTCTTTTGTATGGTACGTATAACGGAAAAACCGGAAACGTCCAACGTTATTCGTCAGACCGATATATTTTTCGACAGGATATCGTTTCTATTGTACCGATATACTTATAGAATATAGGGGGGGGAGGGAATAAAGAAGGATCGATAAAATATTTTCTCCACATTTGTTTGTTATAATTTCAACGCGGTTTTTTTTTTTTTTTTTAAGATTTATTACGTTAAGATACATTAAAAAAACTTTAAATACAGGCCGTTGAAAATATTCATAAATAATTATTATGATAATAATATGTTATATTTGTTCGGTTACCTATACGAAACGTACTTGTAACATTTTTTGGGGGGGAGGGGGCTAGGTAAAATGGTCTGTGTAGGAGATTACACATACTCAAATCTTTAAATCCAAGTATACTTTTTGTCATTTCTCAACGTGAGCTTTAGGCCCCGTGAAACCCAGCAACTGGATGATGAGGAAACGATTACTGCCGGATAAAACTAGCGACTGCACAGGTGTCTCGCCTTATATCAGAGGTCGAAACAGCAAGAGACGCGGACGAAATCGTGGTCGACCCAAACGGTCGCACTGTCATTGTTTAATGAGTTGCGTATAGGAAGTTTTAACGAAATCTTCGAAAAAAATACAAATTATCGACTTAAACATTTTCAAATTAACTTTTCTATAAATTTTAAAATCGTGCCGGTGTGCCAGTGATTGCCGTAATATTTTACCAGACCCTCCCCCTCCCCCGATATCATTGGTGGTTACACCTGGTCCTTAGCACAAGTATTAATTGTGGAATCGTAACATATTTTCAAAAAACACGTTCACACAAAACAGAAATACAGTTACAGATTCCGGCTCGTCAAGTTTTTTGAACAGGCCCACCAAGTTAACTGATACTAATAATACAGATACAAATAACTAATAATTAGTTATGAGCGCATTCAAATTTTCGAAAATCCATTCACCGTATAATTGGAAAAATTACCAACGGAGCTGAAGAGCTTGTAGTTGTCGAGCTTACATCAAACAGCCAGGTCAAAAACTGTTTTAAAGAAACCAGTGTCCACAAATTTTACATCGTGTTGCCAGAGGACTTTTTTTCCAAATCTCAAAAAATGTGCACGTGAAATAATTTCAGCTCTGCCTACCTAAGTGAGCAAACTTTTATCGAAAATGAAATATGTCAAATCAAAGTATAGTACCCATTTAAATTACGAACATTTACGAGCAACGCTGCTAGCTGGATCAAACTTGGTTGATCCATACTACCGTGAAATGTTAAAAGACAAGCAATTCCAAACTTCTCGTTAAGTAACGGTAAGTAATTTATCACAATAAAATATTTTTTTTCCGTTGTAGGATTACAGTTAAATATAATAATTTTTATTTATCTTCAATTTCATTCTCTATCACTCATTAAAAAAAATTCGGCCTGCGATACCGAAACGTACCTCAGATATGTAAAATAAAGTTTGTAAACCCCTGATTTACACTATGAGTCTATAACACCACGTTTTACGATCATATACGTTACACGCCGCAATACATGTTATAGACACGCGCACGCAATTGCCGGTCCACTAAATAGAAAATATAAAATTAAATCTGACATCATTTCATCACCGATTATAGACTTATGACGGTTTTATTGTTTATTAGATACGAAGTTTGGCCATAATTACGAACACTACTAATAATTCGTCGACGAATAATTATACAGTCTAGTCGTACACTTTTTATACACCCAGTTTATGTTGTGTTTTATTTTATATATGCCCTTCATCCCTCCAAAAAGGGTAATACAATGAGCAAATTGGATTTAAAAAAAAAAACCACAAAAATCGTACAAAGGGCGCGGTGGCGAGATGGAAATTTGGCTGATCGAACGAGTAGATCACGCGTGGATTGTCGGGAATCGTAACCAAGGAAATATTAGTGGATCAGTGTAAACACCAATGGAATGGAATTCCAACCTATGGAATGAAAATTTGAACATAATAATAACGGGCAAAAGTCGATAGTGCGCAGATACTTAGGTTTTTGCCTTAAGTTGGCCGACTGAAATGATTGGGGAAAAAAAAAAAACAAAAATTTAAATTTGATTTTTTGGCGGCACCCCAGATTTTGAACATCATATGTCATAACGAGACACTGATAGTTACGTTGTGAATCAGTAATTTATTTGCGAAGGAAATATTTGACCGGAGGCGATGATGACTAAGTTGGTGTAGTTTGAGATTTTTAAGTATTTTACTTTCGGGTGAACGTCGCCCGGGTTAGCATTTTCAGTCAATAAAAATTATTTTCTTATTTTTTTTTTTCGACCAGATCGACATATTATAAAGCTTAATAAAACAACGTAAATTCAATTATTCTCGAATATTAAAAATCAATTATGTCTTATGTTTAGTTCATCACTCTGTATACAATCCAATCCGTTGTGCCTTATCAAGGGCAGCGGCGGAATTTAATACGATCGTCAACATATCATCTATAGAGGTACTTACCGTTAGTATCGATTTATAAGATTTCAGTATTTTTCTGACTTTTGCCCGTGCAACAACATTATTAACACGTCTAGTCGTTAATTGTAATAATTGTGCAGTATCTAATCAATAATAAGAGTCTGCGTTTGGTTTTGCTCGTTTTGCATTACTGGTGAGTTTTTATTTTACATAATTTTTAAATGTAAATACCATTTTTTTTTTTTTTTGGCCCAGCCAAAATACCTCAAATATTACATTTTACATAAGGTTCACTATAAGTTGTACTTAATGGTAAGAAAATAAATAATAAAAGGTTGAGTAATATTGAGTAGTGAAGTAATTTTTTTTTTGTTTTTTCATAACCGTTTAAAGACCAAATTTTGATGAACATCGTAAAAATCATGGCATTTCGTGTATTACTTTCCGATTTATGGGAATAAAATTTATTTGGCTGTAAAATAATGTTCAAAAATTTTGAAAAAAACACGGACAGTTGTAATTTACAAATTAATATGATTTTCAATTTATCAAAACATATTTTTACCGAACTTCGCACAGAATCAGTTTTTTTTACGAATATTCTCCCTCTATAACCTCAATTTCCCACCCACAACAGTGACCCACCCACGAGAAGTATTTTGTATTTATTTATCGCGCGCCCGAACGACAGGAGAGATGGGTGGGATCGAGGAATTCAATGGTTTTTTTTTCTTTTTCTAATGTGTATAGTCTACGCGTATAATTACGACTTGGAGTACTGTTATTCTTCTTTTCTGTGGGAAGGAAAAAAATTAATAAAACCAGGAATATTTACCGCGGCGATTTCCATCAAAAGCGATTTAGTTCGCGGCACATAACGTCGACGAAACTCGTAAAAATTACAAGTAAAATTACTCGTGTAATCAAAAATCGTAATTCATCGAATAAATCGTTCGATTTAAATTTAACGAAAAACATTCACCCGTAATAATACGCGTGTCTCGGGGTCTCGTATAAAATTTTGTTCGCACGATGATTTATCACGTCGCATTCGGGGTTTAACTAAATTACCCTATCCTGGCTTTCCGACCTACTTTTTTTTTTTTTTTTTTTCATCGTAATCGCATTCCGACGATTTACATAGACGTATAAGACACGCTTGTATTTCGATTAAAAAAACACAATTATCCGATATTGATTCAATTGTCCGAGTAATATTATTTACCGTTTTGTTCATATTTCGTATTATAATATATATATATATATATATATATATTATGCATTTATTTGTATCGCGTCCGTGTTGTCCTCGTTAACTTAGATATTTTATCGGTTCGTACTACGTCGAGTATTGTGTTATCGACGATAAAATATTGCGATTATTCGTTTAATTATAGGTTACGTAAGGTCCCGATGATTCCATATTACATATCCTCGAGCCTGCCTACAATAATACAATTTATTAAACGCGTCAATATTATTGGTCGAAAGTACAATATTATAAAAAAATAAATAAATAATTAAAACACCAGTGTCTAGTACCAATGCAATACGAATAATTTGTTCGATTGAACGATTTTCCGTTGAATACGTTTCGTAATGATATAGAAAATATATATACCGTAATATAAAATATTAAACGTCGGTACCTCGCACTATTATTATTACGAGCGATAAAAGCTAAAAAAAAAAAAGCGACTAGACTCGGTGGATATGTTTGGACACTGTGCGACTTAAAAAATAAAAATTATAGATTGACTTATGTTTCTAATTTTGATTATTGTAAATGTTAATAATGCAATGAGGTAATGTTTAAAATAAACGTTATTATTCAGTATTCATACGTAATAACCTTCAACATATCAATTATACAATTCTATACCAGAGTTTCAAATGTAAAAACACTACACATCAAATGTTGACATAGTGATTTGAAAAAAAAAATGCAAGTTCAATGTCTTTGTTTATCAGTAAATAATTCTAAAATCGGGTTTGTCAGGTTTCTAAAATGGCCCCGAAAAATCGTCTATAACGCATACACCACCGCTGAAACTTATAGATTTTATCGGCGGGGGCTACGGCCCCCATTGCCCCCCCCGTCGTATCTGCCGGCGCCCCCGAGGCTGCATCCCAGCGATTCGAGCCCATACGAGCTGCAGACTCCGTACGATCATCAATCGATTGCAACGAGACGAAACCCGAGAAGAAAATACAGCAGAACGTACACGGAAAAATCGCGTACGTTCAATTAAAATAAGTACAATACGAAAACGATCGTGGGAAAGAGAACATATTATATCGATTGACATTATATTCAGGCTCGGAAATAAGTCGTCTACTCCAAACTAGACGTACACACTAAATATATATATCACGGCACGCAGTGATTTATATTTTACCCATAATTCGTCGAGTGGAAAATAATGTAAAAGGTAACCTTACTATACGTTTTGGTGGGTCGAGGGGAATATTGTGAAAACTAATTTCGGCTAAGTATTATTGCATAGCGTGGTCGAAGCAGTCGAGTTAAATAGATTACCGCTTCGTTTGACCGAAAAAAAAAAAATATATATATGTATTTACGTCTTTGACAAATAAAATCGTAAATTCTAAACGTTCGTAGATCATATAACTGTTAGAGAAATTCGTAAACAAAAAAAAAAAAAGAAAAGAAAAGAAAAGAAATTAGTTTTTTTTTATTTTTATATTTAAGACGTTTATTGCGCGTTTGGGTGTACACTACAGTGATGGGGCTTTTAGGAAATGGACGCTCGCGCGGTTTTTTGTATGTTGCAAGTCGGCGTTTGTTAGATTTTTGTATTTTATAAACGGGCATAGTGTAGACATATATTTTGACGGTATTGAAAGTTTAGGAGTCGGCAATTATTTTTTTTAAACTGATTTTCCACGGTAGGTTTAGCAGAAATCATACTACTACTACAAAAAAAAAAAAAACTATCGTATCAATACATTTGAAAGTGAATTTCGTTTCAAAAGCCGCGTGTTTTCTTAGAATATACGCTTTAATTTATTTATATACAAGCGAGTTTGAGTAATTCGATTTTGGGGCAGGGTACTACTAATATACAAGAATACAATAAATATGTATGATTAAAAAACGGCTTACATATTGTTTAGGGTTAGATATTTTTTTTTTTTTACAGAACATCAACAGTTGTTCGTGTAATTTGTTTTGGGGGTTGGCTGTTTTAAACGTGGTTCATAAAAAAAAAAAAAATCTATTGTTTTCAAACGGACGTTTTAAAACAAGAATAAAAAGGTACATCGTTGAAATGATACATAGTGCACCTTGTACGCGCTTAAAAACAACAAAAAACCGCATTTTTCAACTTATGATTTTAGTTTTAACTCACTGCGGTGTTAATAAAAATAATTGTGAGAATTCCGAATACTATTACGATTTCTTTATCAGAAAATCAATTTAGAACCTATAAAAAAAAAAAAAAAAAAAAAAAAAAAAAACGAGGTACTAACCTAACCAGACTTTAGTTATCGTAGTTCAATTAAAAAGAAAGGTGTTACATTCGATTTGATGAAAATTTATTAAAGTGCGGAATAATAACACCAAAAATATTCGTTTAAATTGCCGTGTGCGTTCAAAACAAAACTATTGTTATTAAAATTGTAATTAAAAACATAAACCACTTATGCGTTTAAAACAAATAAAACATTTAAAACGCGGTTTTTTTCAACATTGCTCACGGGACACATATCACGACGAAAAAATGTTTTTTTTTTTTTTTTGTTTTTCATCGACAAATTGTTTTTTAAGTATCAATGGTGTAGTAATCGCGGTGTTTTGAAACTAAAATACCTGCGGCAGACGTTCCATGTTCACGTTTATAGTCCGTGTACGACACGTGAACCACCGAGGTTTTCCAATAAAACGTGTAAACGCTCAAACGGGCACTCGTACGCTTAATGAAATAGATAAAAAAAAAAAAAAAAATCGTACACGTCTAGTACGTAAATAATATGGACTAGGAAAAATACGGAGTTTGTACAACATAATTCATAACGTTCATTATGAACAAATAATATGCCCACGTTCTAAAAAAAACAAAGAAAAAAAAATAATTACTTTAAAATCTACAATAAAATATTATTATTTTTTTGAATAATATAAACGAATTGTATTTTCTCCGTAACGTAAGAACTTTTACTGTTTACCGATTTTTCGACTGTGTACGCATTGTGTAAAACAATACGAATTTGTTGTTTTTGTTTTAATATTAAACATAATAATAATTGCAACGGAATAAAAATAATGTTTATTTACCGACGCACGGGTAAGTACTTGGACCGTTCACAATTATTCACTGATTCATTTTTTTTTTATTTTTTTTTTAAAAAAATTTAATAAATTAATATTTTAGGAATGGTCTTTTTAATAAATATTTTAATATTAACCCGCCCGTTTTCGTGAACAGAAATACTACAATAATTTCCTAATAAATATATATGGAAAAAAAAACTACTCAGCCGTGATTAATATCTAAACAGATTTGTCATTTTTTTACAACATCAATATTAGAATACGGATTTTGAAGCACTGGAAAAAACCTATAAAAAAGCATTTAAAATAATGCAATAAAGCTCTACAAATCTTCCGAAAACTTTAAAAAAAGGTTTAAACACGGGGTTTTCAACAAATTTTATATTATTATTCTTTTAATTGTGAATTTTTCATATCGGAATGTCATGAAATACAATAAAAAATAATGCCAAACAAAAAAAAATTGTATTATTGAATTTTTTTAATTTTACATTTTGACAAACATGTAAAAAATTACCTACACAATAAATTGTATTTAAATAATTTTTACGATGATTGGCATTTTTCTTGTGAACAGTTTCCAAAACTCTTCAGGAGACAAATTTGCTATTAATTGAAGAAAACAGCCTACAAAACAACTTGCGAATCACATAACTCCACTTGAAAATCGGGAGGTTGTACCGAGATATCAACTGTCATTGGGTTGGCGAATAATTCAAATTTAGGTTTCAATGTATCAAAATCTTTAAATCGTAAATTAAATTCTACTATTATTTTTGTAATTATATTTTTCAATTCAATAAAGCATATTGATTAATTTTAAATTTCTAATTATAAACGCCACTATAAAGCCGACATATATTTTGTCCTCTGCCTTGTAGTTATAAATTTAAAATATTTAAACGAGATGTCATATCGGTGAGAAAAACAAAAGACTTCAAGAATGTTTTACTTTGTAAGTCTTCATAAAATTGATATTTTTAGCTTTAAGAAATCGTACTGTGTCTTCAAAGGGGGGGAGGGGATGATCAAAGAAAAAAATACTTCGAGGGCCGCCGATTAGACCACCCTTCCATAAGTTATAGCTTTACAGAAAACGAAATTTAGAGGTATTGAGCTATATACCTCTGTTCCGAAACGTACCGTTTGAACATTTAAATTCGGATCGATGTGTTTTATTATTTTTATGTTTTATGTCGTTTGCATATCGAAACGCGCAACGGCCGTCTAAAATTTAAGTAAAAACCCGCCAGTTGCCATTAGTATTGCAACAATTATTGTAATCATATAGTTTGCGGGACGCACTTCGAAATCGTTTAGTTAAAGGTATAAAAGATCACGTGTAGTAATAAAAATACAACTGTTCTAAATACGATATTAACGATGCGTGATATTATGTACGCATTAAATTATACAAACAATGGAAATATATTATTTACGACATTACTTGTATACAACCGCATAGATGGAGTAGATTTATAATTGACCGCGATATAACTATATTATAGCATTTTTAATTTATCTAAATAATTCGAGAGCAAAAAAAAAAAAAAAAAAAAAAACAACCACACCGCCCCAATCGAGTTGTAATAATAATAATAAAATTAATACTAAAATTATTATTACGTATACGACCGTATTCAGTTCAATGCGTGCGTATTGCCTATATTATATCGTTAATCAGATAACTCCGCAGATACTTTTGAGTACAAATACTGTTTTAAAACGAATTCGGAAGACGTGTTTGAGTACTTCAATAGAAAAATATTCAAGTACAAAATAGTACAGATACTTTTGAAAAGTATTCATAAATACTTTCAAATAGATGTTTTTTTTTTTTTTTTTTTTTTTTTGCCGGCCAATGTATTAAATCAAATTTAACATGACATTTATCTAATAATATATAAATTAATGTCTCATCTTTTCCTATTGCTTTTCGTCAATTGTGTTATTAGACATGAACAATAAATAATTATAACTGTATATTAAGATGTACAATGAAAAATGTGATTTAATATTATGTTTAAAATGCCTATATCTAATATTCTATTACATTTAAAAAAAAAAAAAAAAACTGGGCTGCCAAAAAAATGTTTTTTTTTTTTTTTTTATGGCACTCGGTAAAAAAAAGTCGGTCACCACTAATATAAGGGATGTTTTATTTTATTTTTTTTTTTTTGTACAACACCGGTTTAATACTAGTACAAATTAAAATCTCGAATCTGTTTAACTTTCAATATGGCGTAACGCGATGCGCTTCAATTTAAAATAATACAGAATGACAATTTTAATAATTACAAAAGTTTTCAAGTATTTTTTTGTTTGTAATAAGTCGACTTATTCGATTGAAAATACAACTAACCGAATTGTTGAAAAAATTTAAGTTTATCGACACAAAAATATTAAAATTATTTGATATAAGCATATAAATAATCCCTGGTACTTATCACGAATAATTTACTTAAAATAATGTTCGCGTAAAACAGAAAACGGTACCTTTCAAAGGTTATCAATCTTTCGTTCTTTTGAAGGGTACCTTCAAAGAGATTTTAGAACTTTTACTCATCATATGAAAAGGTACATACAGATGCAATCCATAAATGCACGTGCATAATGTATTGCCTAAGTGGAACCCCCTATCTATAGAGCAGTTAATTTACAGAGATTAAAAAGTGGCCTTATTCACATGGTCAAAAAAATCGTAACATTTTTTTGTATTAGTTAGTATTAAATATTTGTGACATTACCCCAATTGATAAAGTTATTATTACTTTGGTTTTTATCGTGAGCTATTTTACGTTGAATCGCATCGATTTCGATACTTACCTCGACACAAAGTTTTCATGTCAAAATCATCTTAGTTTTTACATGATATTAAATTTAAAAATGTTTGTAATACTGAAAAGCGTCGCAATTGAATTTGCAGCCCTAGGTTTTTGTAATGTACAGTTTCAAAATTTGATTTCTCGTATTTGGTTGTTTCTTCAAAAACTCGTGTTTTTCTATTCTTTTTTTTTTTTTTTTTTTTAGCAATAATTACACTGTAAGAATATAGAACACGGCCATAATACAATGCGAAAACCGGGATACGCCCAGTTTACTTTAAACCACGTCGTTATTACTTAGGTACCCACTATACGTATTGGCCTAAATTTATACGATTAGGTCAGCCGAAAGCCGTTAATATTATCTGTTAAGTCTAGAGTGTTTGTCGACGAGTATTTGAATTGATGTCATATTATCGAGGATTTAAATACCGACGGTTCACAATAAATTCGGAGCCGTAAAAGTATTCGAGTATTGCGGGTGTTCGAAAATTATATTCTCGGGTCGGTGTTCCGTATTCAATACTTCTGTTTGCAAAATACGTGCCGCTTACTTTCGCCGTGTATAATTCGGCAATGTAATTTCTTACTCGTTTGCGTTGTTCAACGTTTACTCGTTTTTAAGCTAATACACTTTTTTAATTACCAAAAAAAAAAAAAACCAAAATATTTTGAGTACGATATGATAATATTTAAATCGCAATAAATTAAATAAATAAATACTTTCCATAAAATATCGTGTTCATTTGAGTTATACAGTTTGAAATACGCGTGAATTTGTTGTTGATAAATTAATTTTATCTAATTGGGTGTGTTTTCGGAAACTATTCGAATACTCTCCTGAAAGTATTTTTTTTTTATTTTAGATTTTGAGCGAAGGGAAAAATGTATTGGTTTTACCATGATGTGTATGTGTTTTTTATCCCCCCTTCCCCCGTCTGTAAAAAACTTTTCTACCAGAAATCCTTTTCCGATTTTCAAATGTAGTATCTTTTCTGAAAATATTCCGGATCTAATTGGTGGGGGTCATTTTTTTGATTTTCTTTATAGTATTCTTAATAAATGGGAAAAAAACTTTTTAAAAAAACAAAACATTTTTCAGCAATAAAAGTTTCTTGACAATTTTTTTATAATTCGGTTAAAAATAATCGTAGGGACCTGACATTTTCATAAATTTTCGACATTAGCAATTATTTCTAGACGTCGAAAAAATCCCCAAAATATGCTCGCGTCTTAAATTAAATGTCCTAGTTTATTTAGTTTGTATTTGGTTTTATACGAATAAAAATGTATTGACCAAACAGAAATACCTACAAATCGTACACGAGGTTCATTATAATTTTTACTCAGAAGTGATATTTCTTTTTTTAGGAGTTTAAGTTAAAATTTTGACGAAATTTGTAGAAGTCACAAAATTTCAAAACGTTTCTAACCGAACTACACTCAGAATTGTATTTCGTTAGCAACGATTTATCATTACGTACAGATATAAAGGATTAAATTCCATTATATGTATGTATCCTACCTTCCCAACTACCCGCCTACTACAGTAGCACACCCGTAAACATTTCAATTTTTTTTTACAATTCTAATAACAATATATGATGAGGTCAGCGTGAAAATACGAAACTGTATTTATATATTGTTTTTAGTCAATTAATAAATTAATAAATACTCAATTGTGTTACTAATAATGTACACCAGGGTGGCCAACAGGTCGACCAGTCGATCGCGACTCCCTTTCATCTTTTATATAATACAATAAAATAATTTACGAAAAATTCAATTTTCTACGCAAATTTACCTAACGTGTTCTTAAAAGTTAGATCGTCAGAAAATAACTTTTGGCACTTGGTAAGCAAAGAAGAATGCCCCGATTTGAGACGATGCGCTAATCAGTTTATTCCTGCTTTGGATCGAGCTGTCTGCGCGAGTTGACCTTTTCGTATTTAAATCAAGCTAAAAGTAAGTACCGATCGCGTTTGACTTATATGTATACCAAAGATAGTTTGAGACTATCTTTGTCGTCATACACCCCGGATATTATAATCAAATCAACTGGATCTAATTAAATAAGCTCCGATGGTAGAAAAAAATAATTATATTAAATTAATCTTTGAACTATCTCATTTTAAAAGTAATAATTTATAATTAAATATATTAAAACGTGTGTTGTATATAAAACTATAAAATAAAGCGGTATGTTGGACGATCGCGACAACCGAGAAAAAATTAGAGGTCGATCTATGAAAGTTGGCCGCCCCTGACGTACACAACGGATAAAAATAAAAATAAAAACCGTACAACAACGATAAATTAATAATTATTTTCCCCCTTTTTTTCGAATTCGTTTAATAACCACAAAGACATTTTATTTTATTTTTTCAAAAGGAGTTTATTCTCTATCCTTTCATCCAATATAAAATATAAACGGCGAAACGTTAAATATAAGTAGGGGTGTGGGCAGACTGGTACTTAACCTAAAACAAATTACATATATACGAAACTGTGGAACATCAATTTTGAACGGCGATCATATTAAATCCGGTATTAATTATAATTTCCATGTATCGTATGTGATATCGTGTGATGTTTCATTTGTATGTGCGAAAAATAGGATTTGTATAGTGGCAACGGTAATGAAAATAATAATTTATAATATTACGCCGGTTTACATAGTTTTCGTCGTAATACTATTAAAACACCTAGCGAAAATTAAACGGATAATAATCGGAGTTCTATTCTTACGATGTAGAGACTGATAGTAATATTTATTGTAAAATCGTTCGTTATTTTAATTCGCCTCCCGTCCGATTTTACACCGGTAAATATTTTTCAACACCTATCATATTAATAGAGACTTGAATAGGACTGTAAATCACAAAGTTACTCGCTTATTAATATATTTATTATTTTGTCCGTCCACGTACGTCTTTAAATGTTCTATATTATTTTCTTTTTAGATTCGAAAACATTTTTTTTTTCATTCGTGGACGGGGACGATTTTTTGATTTCCCCAATGATATTTCCGTTGTCGTACGAATGCAATTACCTATAACACACACTATTCAGGCAGATACGGACATTGAGACAAATACGATTCCGACCAAACCGATTTTATTATAATACAAAATTACGACGATATCGTTATCAATAAACTCCGAGCGTTTAAAAATATTCGTGGTTTAGGTATTCGATTCGATTTTCGTTGGAATTGCTTTTATTATAGAATGTACTATAGAAACATTTTATCGTATAGAATTCAAAAAAAAAAAAAATGATGTAACTCGGTTCGAACAATATTGTTTTTAATAAAACACATACTGATTTACGACCAAACGCCATAACTACGTAGTAGGTACCCATGTCGTATTTTACAGGATTTTATAGATCGACATTTACCGATTTACTACGAGCACTATATTTTATTATATTGTATAAATCGGGGGGGAGGGGAGGGGGGAAAAAAGGTTTCAAATATCATAATCGTATTCGCCTTTTTGTCGAGTGCGTATAAATAACCTATTCGCTGCAATATTATGCGGTAACGTTTAATTTATTACACTACAGATACACCCAACCTAATCAAATAACCTATTATGCAAATATTTAACCCGACGCTGGGTGTTTCGGCCTGTGCCCGGCGATTATATATATATATATATATATATATATATATATATATATTATAACGTCCATTACAGCGACCCGGTTAATGAAATATTATATTGCGATTTTCCGCCGTCCGTCCAACTGTTTTTACATTTCGCGTCGTTATACTATATGGTAATACAAATATATTACGATATATATTGTTTTCCGGATTAGATTTACGCAACACACCCGACAATGCAATTAAGACGCGGTTTTTTCCCCTCGGTAAATCCGTTTTCGGTTAGTGTTAACGATCGAAAAGTCTCGCCTACACCCAAGGCGTACCTTAACGACTTGGGGGGGGGGTTGGAGGGCTAAACGAGACACTTCCGTCGGAAAACGAAACGAAATAATAAAGTTTTATTAATTTTATATTTTTATTTTTTCCAATAAAAACCGCGTTCTAAACACAATACCTTATTTTTATATCGCGAGCCGGAGCTTTTTATTATATAGGAAACCGACTAATACTAATACGCTCCTGTTTCTGACACGACAATGATTTCATGTAGACATATACATTATCCATCGCTGATGTATTCGTTTGATAAAATTGATTTCGACTCGATTTCTAACTGGTTCGAAATATGTATTCGTATTCGTTTATACGGTTGGATTTTTGTTGGTATTTTTTTTATTTTTTTTTTTTTTGTCGCAATTTTGTGCAATACATAAATTATTATGTTTTAATAAAATGATTCGAAGCGCCCATTTATTATACCCCGAACGTAATCTAACACTTGAATATCAATTCAACATTACAACTACCCGTATTTAATCCATTTTAATAATAATGGACAAATTTTCATGTATAAATATATGTATTACGTAATATACCGAAACCCGGCGGTTTATTATCATTATTTCGATATATTTAAATTTGGAATAGCGTTCGATCGTGTTACACACTATAGTCGAAAAGTTCGGGTAAGTACAACAAAGTTATTCACCTGACACGAGTCTCATAAAAAAAAAAAATAAAAAACTGAAATAACACAATATTAATAATAACGAACGAAATCCTAAGATTATTCGTCTAGCGTCGTAGGCGGATTAAGACAGGTCGGTAGTTACATCGTAACATGTCGCCGTTAAAAATAATTTAAAACTAGTAATAAAATTGTCTCGGTGAATTACCTACAGTATACATTTTTTCATTTTATTTTATTATAAAAGTTTATATACGAATTTTTATATTTTTTTTTTTTTTTTTTTTTAGACTGAATATGGCGTATCAGACCAGTCCTACGAAAGACGTTTGTCCTTTTGTAAAGGTAATAATATTATTACAATCAAACATTTTCTTAAATTTATTTAACCGACAATACTTTTGACGTGCGGTTAAATATCCTAATTTACATTTTTTTTCCTAAAACCGGATTCAGAATTTTGCTATTAAAAACCTTAACATTGTTTTATTCAACTGATTAATTATTAAACTTTAAAAATAATGAAAACCCGTACGTTTATTATAATTACCAGGTAGTATTTATAAGTGATTTTATATACATTGTGTGCGTTTTTTTTTTTTTTTTTTTTTGTTTCAGAACTCGCCTAGTCGTATTTTAATCAAAAACGGAAGTGTGGTCAATGCGGACAATATAACGAAAAGTGATGTCTACATCGAAGACGGCATCATTAAGTGCGTATATTTTTAATTTTTCAATTTGTATTTTACAACATTTTATAACCGTACAAGAACACAATAATTTATTTTTCCCCGGGGCCACACAAGTCAATTTTAAAACACTCACTGCCAAACATATTTTTTACGATCTGACGTGACGTGCGCCACGTCATTCCAAACGTCACTGGCAATAAGTCACGCCACCGGAACCAAAACATTCGTACAATACAAATGTATACAAATTTGTACAGATATACACGCGGAAAATTGGTTGTCGTTTTGTTAAAAATATTCGGATCAGTGTAACCATATCGGGGGATGCATATGAATCCCACCTAAATGGTATTGGTAAATCGTTGTCAGTCAATCACACATGACTGGCAAAGCGCAAGGTGACAGATCAGAAAAAATATTCCAAAACCTGATGTAATAACTAAGAACCAGTCATATATATGCCAAACTAAAAAAAATATGTATATTGCTCCTCTAATACAGTATTTATTTCGTCTATGGTTGAAAAAAAAAAATAAAAATAATTGTTATTATTTTGGAAACTCAATTTCATATCGTACGGCGTGTTGTGACGAACCCGGTGAATTTAAACTATAGACGATGATGACTCGAATACATAGAATTATATAAATCGATAATGCCGAACGGGTACGCAAACTAAATACTAAAACTCTAAAACTCTTCAGTAACCTATGCATTTCATTATGGTTTCCAATTTATTATGGGAAACAATATTGATTGGCTGCAGTATTATATTTTCTAGTTACGCAAAACTCAGGCCGCTATATATATATATATTCTATAATAACATAAATCGTTTTAAAAGTTTCATAATAATATACCGGTCGATTGTAATGGAGTTTTGAAACAGAATACACAAGAGCGGAATAATATAGAGTGGGCACCTCTACTTACCAATAACTTTTAACTTTTATAAAATAACAATGATATTTTTTTTACTGTAGATTGGATACCCGTTTTTTTTTTTTTTTTTTTTTTTTTTTTTTTTTTTTTTTTTTATTATTATCGCATCGTTCGACTATAATATATACACTGAAAATCGACTGTGTGCGATACGGTTTCTATAGCAATAATATTTGAAATTTCTACTAAAACTGTTTTTCTTTCACGATTTACTGATATCTTCAGTATGATCGCTTCACTATATTATGATGTGTTTTTTTTTTCTGTATAAAACTACTATTCTGTTTAGATCAACTTCGGAAGTGATTTCTGGTAGCAAATTTTGCCTAGACAGTTTATAGCCTTAATTTTTTCTCAACAATGGAGGCAAACCGGAAAGAAAACGTCAGAAAAATAGAATATTTACAAAATAACGGTTTCTATTATTTTTGATTTTATTATTTAGTTGTTGAAATTTCGTTTTTAAAAAAAATATATATTTATTATATTAGTACTTTCTAGACATGGTGTATAATATTTCTACGTGAATAAAAATTGTTTGTTTTCGTAAAAATGTACAAGGTGCATAGTAAATTATGAGGTAAAACAAAACTAAGCGTTTTAAGTTAAAAATAAATGATAAAATTCGTTGAAAACGCAACAATTCAGATTTATTTTGTAGTTATTATAAAATACATTTATTAATTTAAATTTATCAAAATATGTTTAATCGAACTACGCTATAAACTATCAGAAAATTATTATTAGTATAAAATACGAGTAAAATATTATTCAATATAATCTGTCGAACCTCAGTTTTTCGTATATAATTCTACACCCGCTACATTATTTTCCAACTAAAAATTGTTCGTTATCAAACTACTACAACAACTAGTACAAAAACCTATTTAAAATAAAATGGAGTACAATTTCGTTTTTATCAGAAAGTTATTTTTAATTTTTTTTTCTCGTTATTGCAGAATGGTCGGGTGTAATCTCACTGCACCCACAGAAGACACGAGAGTTATTGATGCGACGTCATTATTGGTTATGCCAGGTAATTATAAAAAAAAATTAATGTATTTACTAATTTATTACTCAATTTGTTTTTTTTTTTTTTTAGTCTTTAACGTTAATTTTAATAAAATGTAAATTTTTCGGCTAAAAAATATTCGAGTTTACTTTCAAATAAATTAACAATTAGAGTCTCGTTATCGCAATAGTATTTATCGTGTATTTTATTCGAAATCATCGCACAACATGCCCACATCGTATATAACCGCATGCCATATATCATATATTTTTTAAACCATTAGAAATTTTCCATTTTCCATCGTTCCACTGTTCGGTCTCTGGCGTAGACGGATTAGTTTTAAAAAACATGTCTATGATACCATGATAATTAATTGCAGGCGGCATAGATCCTCATACTCATCTGGAATTGGAATTCATGGGAGCGGTGTCCGTGGACGATTTTTATCATGGCACCAAAGCCGCGGTGGCCGGCGGGACGACAATGATAAGTACGGACGTACTTGGCTCGTACTTGCTGTTTTTGAACTCAAACGAAATATCGCTCGATTAAAAATAACCGACTGTTTTAACTGTTTTCAGTGGATTTCGTATTGCCCAGCAAGGACGAAACGTTATTAGATGCCTATCGCAAATGGATTGCACGGGCGACGAATAAAGTGTGCTGCGATTATGCCTTGCACATAGGTATCGCTAAATGGTCGGCCGAGGTAAATTTTCAATTATACAATTTTCTCATTACAAAACAGAGGTCTATTCCGAGGCGTTTACGAATCGAACCGTAAATCGCCTGGCTATCATCTATAAATTAACAAACTATGATTTTTCGTCAAAACGATATATTTCATATTTCGGTCTGTGTCTATGATAATATCACAGGATCGTTGCTCTCGTTGCCATAATATTCAAACTAAATATAATATTATACTTTGTATACCGACTGTACGAGTAATTTCCAACCATATACCTTGTACAACGGGAGTTTGTCCACGGTGAGAACAGCAGTGACGTCGTTTATAATCATAGTTTCAATTATTATCCATATTAAAACGTACTTTTCAAGTTGTTAGCGAAAATCGAACGAAAAATGAAAGCTTATAATCAACTAAAGCAACCGGCAAACTAAAGTAAACTAATTTATCAATTACATATTTATTCAAAATACAATTTAATTAATATGTATATATATATATATATATATGTAAAAATAAAAGTCCTGACTCATGAACGCTCAGCTCAAACCCTTGGACTTAGAAAGCTGAAATTCTGTACCATGCAGCTTTATGATGTAAAACTGTAGACAATGGATAAGGATTGATTTTTTAAAATTCTCACGGTATAGGGAATAAAGAGGATTTATATTTTCACTTTAAAGTTGCCTTATTCCCGTAACTATAAAGTTATTGTTAGATACTTCAAATTTGACATGTAAATAGGTAACTATAATCAATAATAACTATTTTCAGGATTTTTCGAAATTAACGACAAATTAGGATAAAAAACGTTGCTTTAAAGTTACAAAGCTGAAATTATGCTTACTATTGCTAGGTTAAGGCCGATTTTAGGGACACCTCCTCCCCACCCAATGACGTCTCTGGTTCTAAGTATATAGTCAATAGGTATGGGTATTAAATAATAACAATAATAATTGTATTGTATAGGTTAAAAAAGAAATGGAAGAACTGTGCAAAGTGTACGGTGTGAACTCGTTCAAGATGTTTATGGCGTACAAAGGAGTTTACATGTTAAACGACACTGACCTATACAAGAGTTTCGAGGCGTGCAAAGATCTCGGTGCGATTCCGATGGTACACGCCGAAAACGGTGACATTGTATTCGAAGTAAGTATCATCCGGAAGTTTGCATAAGTTTCACTTTATCGTCCGAAAAGTCGGTAAATACGATAGGACTTTCAATCTCGTCAAAACGGGTTCAAAGACGAAATTTTCTTCGCATATATTTTAATGTTTGATGCATTCGGCATGTATACTATTATTATTATAGTTCACGTCTTGACAAAATTAAAATGGATTAATTTTGTGCCTTTTATCAAAAATATGTTAGCCGATTTTTGGTCAAATTTTATTTGAAAACCTTTCATTATAATTACGAACTGCAATGCTTAAGAGGACGTCACACCGGAATTTACCTACCGCCACTGTCCATCTAACGGATAATATCGCAAATTGCATTATACTTAAAACGTAAATTTTGACGTTCAGGTCGAACTCAGGGTTTGATCGTAAATAAAAATAATTAAAGAGGAGAATATTTCCGGGGGCTGTAACATAGATTTTTTATAACAAAAAAGTTATAGCCATGTTTATTGTTTTTTTTTTTTTTTTTTTTTTTTTTTTTTTTTTTTTTTTTTTTTTTTTTTTTTAATAAATATAATATATTTGTACGACAATTTTTTTGAAAAGAAGCTGCGTCACAGCACTCGAAAATATTGTTACTTTAAATTATATTGTTTGCGTTCAAACCCTGGGTTCAACCTAAACGCCATAATTTACGTTCTAAGTGTAACGTAGTTTGCTATACTGCCCGTTAGATAGACAGTTACGGCAGTGACGTTCTCTTAAGGTATAAACGAAACAATTCATATTAATTTGATTTTGTATCTTTCTCACGTTCTACTATTTTTAAACTTTTACTATTTTAATTCTAACCATTTCTAAACTAATTGATAACGAATACCGTTATAATCGTATAAATAGTATGAACAACTACGGGCTCGTTCGTAGTGCGTATATATAGTACTTAATACTTATATCATCCCGGGCCGGAGATAGAGGTGGTGTGACAATCCCTCAAAATTCAAAAAAAAAATCAACTAATGAATCGGCAACTTGATAAACGATGATTTAATTTTTAAGTCGGAAAAACTAATCCATTTTTTTTGGTCATTTTACCGTTATATTAGTATCGCAAAAAATATATAATTTATCTAAGGATCGAGTGAAAACCTATTTTGAAGTCAGCAAATTTTTAATAACACGATTCCGTCGGTTTTTGTGTGGGCCGGCTCTGATTTTATCGAACTCGCCCGTTATTGTCGCATACTCGTATATTTTATTTAAAATATAATAATTTACATTCTACAGAATATTGAATATTGGATTTGACCGATCACTTTACAGTTCTACATTATGGCTAATTTGATACGATATTTCCGATGATCCGAACCTATTTTCAAACAGATTTTTGAAGTTTGGCATAATATACGGCAGATAATTAACCGAATAAATTCGGATTTACACGCATCTAATAAATTTTTATGACACAGTATAATATTTGTAGGTGTACTAATTTTGTTTTTTTTTTTTTTTTTTTTTCACTCGAGAACACGAAACGTTTGCTGGACTCCGGTATTACGGGATGCGACGGACATGCACTGTCTCGTCCCGAAGAAGTCGAAGCGGAAGCCGTTAACCGAGCGTGTATAATATCGAAACAGGTACAGTATTTAATATTACAACTTTAAAGGACGTTTTCTTTGCTCAAAAACGTGCCAGACTAGAAAAACTCTTGTGGTTAGGTTACATTAGGGCTAAATCGCCGATTTCGATGAAGACGTATCCTACAGCAAGCACTGGCAGCCATGCCCTCTTTACAAAGTATTTTACTTCAATTTTTTTAATACGTGGCCTTGGTCAATTTTATATTTTGTTTTCAATTGTATACTATTATATTTACAATGGAATTAAATATCGGACTGCAAAATGCGGGTTGTACATTTAAACAATAATAATAATAATAATAATAATAAATAGTATACAAACATTACGTTCAAAATGAATTTTGAATTAATAGTCTTCTAAGGTGGTTGTTAAACCGTTGAAAATCGGTTAGGGGCGAAAAAAAAATTATCCCTAAATGTATTATTTTCTTCCGGTTTTCGTAATAAACATTCGAACGGTTCAAAATTCCCATATAGAAAATCTTTAATAATTGGTCACCAAATACAAAATATTAAATAGGTTTGTGTTTTTATTGCACAGGTCGGATCGCCGTTGTACATTGTGCATGTAATGAGCAAGTCGGCAGCTGAGGTTTTAGCGAAACATCGTGAAGATCAAGTCAAAGCAACCGGAACCACAAGACTTTTTGGCGAAACGTTGGCCGCCGCTGTTGGGACGCATTGGGACGAAAACAAAATGACATGTTGGCACGATGCTGCGGCACACGTTTTGAGTCCGCCGTTAAGATCGAATCCGGACACCCCGGCTTTTTTATTGAATATGTTGGCCATGTAATTTTACCAAAATATCGATTAGAATTTTTTACTTACTTGATTAAAAATCATAAGTTTACTTAATCGTTGATAACCAATAGTGGGAAAAAACGCGTTCTTTTTGTGCCAGAGACTGGAACCGTACCGAAAAGAGCCAGTTTCGAAACCGGAACCCAAATTTAAATAATTCAGAAACCGTCACCTAAAACTATTATTATATCCCATATTAATTAATGCGGATTAAATTGTTCCGCATTAAATCACTAATGCGGATTAAGTTATACCGCAGTATCTCACTAACGTGGTTTAAGTTATTCCAAATTACTTCACTAATTATCTACATTTGTTTTATATCTATAAGAGTACCCCCATACTATATTTTCTCCCCGAATTGAACACTGATTAATACATTTGGTTAAAATGTTTTAGCGATGCGTTACAAACGACTGGCAGTGATAACGCGACGTTCAACGCCAAACAAAAGGCCTTGGGTAAAGACGATTTTAGCAAAATACCCAACGGAGTTAATGGAGTAGAAGATCGTATGTCCGTTATTTGGGAAAAAGGCGTGACGTCAAATATTATAGACCCGTGCCGTTTTGTTGCCATAACCAGTACAAATGCCGCAAAAATTTTCAATATTTATCCAAGAAAAGTAAGTTGTATTGTGGGTTCCTATATACCTAAACCTAATTGTATTAACTTTATCAAATATAATAATAATTTTCGTTATCTTCATATTGTGTATTCATGTATGGTAATAATAATCGACCTCAAAACTTTAACTAATCTCGTACGTCACGGGCGTATTTATGTGGTGATAAGGGGGCAGCGGTCTTCTCCTATATTTCTAGCATTAAATAGTTATAAATAAACCACATAAGGTTATGGGTCCTTGGAACAGTGTTAATGAAAAAATAAGCTGTCAGCGCCCCTCCCCCCGATAAAAATCTTACGATAGGCGCCTATCATACGTACGTTGACAACATTTTTTTTAAATATTTTTTACTGTTATTTTCAGCGATAAAACGTATAATAATATAAGTATAGAGAGATATTAAAAAGGAATTTTTTCGAAAATGTCGTTCGAATTGCCTAAACGACACTCTTTAAATATAGGGCGAACGAAATTCTCATAAGTGGACGTGCTACCTACCTAAAAAATGTCTCCGACGACTACTTTTAAGTGTTTAAATGTTTAAAAAGTGCATATTGTTCGATAATATTATGTAGATAGCAGAGGCGCATACTTGAGGACAGATGCTATCCCAGAATTTCAGGTGGATAGTGGTGATGTTGGCTTAAAAATACCTATGTTAGAAATCATAAAGATAATTATTTTTATAAATTAATAATTATAAAATATAACTAAGGTAATTTTATTTTTATAATATTGACGAACAATAAGTTCCGCAGATGTGCTTTTGAGAGCGAATTGGTGGGTGGGTGGGTGAGTGGTATACAAGCCATTAAACTTATCACTCTAATTTAAATTTGAGTGTCTGCCACTAGGTGGGTAACTAGGTAATTATAAATGTATTTTACCATCCCAATAAAATATAACAGGTACACGATTTTTCAATCGTCTAGTTAATTTATGGAATATTGACGTTTTTAAGTGATTGCAAAATTAAAAACCCGATTTTTTTTCCTGGCGTTAAATGGATGCCGTCAAGATGACATTTGTCGTTTAATTTATAATAATAATAAATGCGCGCATTTTCGTATAATAATCAAGTCATTTGAAAAATGGCAAATTTAAAATTGCGTAGAACGATGAAAATGTTTGCAAGGTATAAATAGTATGGATTAAGAAAAAAAAAATAAAAAATATTCTACGTTTTCATTATTTGTTCGTCCGGATCCACCGTATAGAAGAATCAAGTTATCAAATTAAAAAAAAAAAAATTTTACTTGAAAGAAAATATACGTTCGGCGATATACAATTATAGGTTATATATAGGTAATATTTATTTAACATAAAAACGAGAAACGTCGTAATTGAACATTATTATATTTTATTAACTACAGAGTGGGAAATCACAATGAAAAAAAAATAATAAAGAAAAAAAATAATTTTCCTAAAATTAGGTATCATTAAAATGAAAAATAAAGTTTCATACTCTTTGTACATTACCATTACTTATGTACCCACTTCATATTTTATATGTTATTTAGTTGTTGGTCGTATTATAATAATTGTACATTCAAACGAAATATATTATATTGTAATAAATCTAAATAATGATTTTCAATAATATACTTATGATAACGTTTTAAAATATTTGTCAGGGTTGCATCGGTGTTGGTTCGGATGCTGACATTGTTCTATGGAACCCAAACAAGAAGCGCACTATTTCAGTAAAAACTCATCACCAAGCAGTGGATTTCAACATTTTCGAGGTAAACATATTAAATAAACGCACTGTTGCTCAAGTTAATTGATTTTACAAAATAATTTTTAAATTTAGGGAATGGAATGTCACGGTGTCCCTGAATACGTATTGGTGGGCGGTCGTGTTTGCGTTGATAATGGAGTATTGAATGTTGTTAAAGGCCAAGGAAAGTTTATTCACACTCCTACAAATTCTCAATTTATCTAATATCGGAAACGCTTAATAGTTGTATCGTATATACGTATTAAACATTGTTACAATATTATAATAATACAAAAGACGTTGAGACTTTTAATAAATACTCTAGTAATTTAAAATTGTATTTTATCATTTATTACACTATATGTATGACCTTCTCCGAGTTGGAAATTAATAATAATTAATAGCCTAGTAGTAGTTCTTTTTGAAGCCCATCTCCGAGAGACTATCTAACAAATTTTTAATTGTCCATTGGACCTATATTCAGAATAATATAACAACAATAATTTATTGTTACTTAATCCCTTGAGTAACTTTTTAAAAAAAAAAAATAGAAAACTTATTTTTTTTTTTATTGAATTTATATTGTCCTTTATTATCATAATACAAAAAAAATATAAAAAATTTTTTTCAAAACTCACAAGTCCTTAAAAAATGGTGGTTATAACATATAATCACCACGACTCTAGCGATATTAAATTATAAGTAATTATAAGTATACAATTGTAATTACAAGTTTATTATTTTGTGTGAAAAGTTGAAAAGCAGTTTTGATCTGATGTTAAGCACAATGCTACATTGCATGTAGAGCATTCCCATCTGGTTCTTTTTGGCTTTTCTTTTGTGGAGCAGTTATGGCATCTACGAATAGTACAACTTTTTGGCAAGTGTGCTACATTTGCAAATCGCGTTTCCAAAGGTATGTTAGGTTTTAAAATGGTTTACAATATCTTTTGATTGAGGTAGTTTTCCTCTTGGAGATGTAAATGGAATGCCAACTAGACCAGCAACTATTGCTAATCGGAAATCCTTCAAAGGAATTGGTTTTCCTTGAATTTTTATTTTAAATAATAAATAAGAATTTGTGACAGAAACATCTAAAAAGCGAAAGAATATTCTATGCCATCATTTTTTGCTCTTTCTATCGAATTCATAGTATGATTTCATCATATCAGCATAATCAACATACCCCATATGCTTATTGTAGTCATTCATCGTAGATTCGCAGTGGTATATAATTGTAACCACCTACAAATTCAAAAAATAATATAAAATTAATACATTTTTGGTAAAATGAATTGTATAATTATATAACATGCATACTTACAAGTATAAAAACGTTCGGTGAAAATCAATTCATTAAAAAATGTAACAGTAAATGACAAAATTTTAACGAAAATTTACGAGGAAAAAATTGATTAACATTGATAACATAATAACGAATTTTAATATCAGAAACGTAGTTTTAGAGCGAATTTTTTTTTTTTCGGCTATAGAGTGACCAACTGTACCGATTAATGGTGGTTTCAATAAAATACCACCACTACGAAAAGGAAAAAAAAATACAAAAAGGTGGTTTCAATAACATACCACTACGACTCAACGGGTTAATGATAAGAAATTTATTTTTTACTTTTAACTGCTTATAAAAAAAAAAAAAGAAGACAACTATATGATTTTTTTTTTCTTCTTGCGTTTATAGTTACACGAAACATCATCATCCGACAGAATAATAGTCTGTTAGATAAAAATATTATTATACATATAATATAAAATAATAAAATATTAATCAAACATGTTTGGTAGATCGATGCAAAAATGTATTTTATATGACAATAAGATTAGTCTTAATATTCCGTTGTTCTAAAGCTTATATTAATTTCACCAGATGAAATGATAAATGGTGTTTAATTCAAAAAGATATCTCATTGAGAACGGAGAGTAGAAATTATACTCTAAGTAAAAAAAAAAAAAAAAACAAACCGGTGTACACTAGGTTTGTGTAAAATAAAAGAAAAACATATTATTTACTTTATTATAAGTAGGTATATTTTCTTTTAATTGATTCCATCTTCCCAATCGGTTAAGTATCTAGGGTTAACCATTGATCGGCGCCTCATCTGGACACCACACGTAAGGGGGGGGAACTTGCCTTAAATGCGCGTATCCGGTTGTTAAAATCATTATTATTTCATAAACATACTAAATTAAATATCGAATTGCTCATTTACAAATCCTTAATTAAGCCAATGTGGACATATGGCCTCCAACTCTGAGACAACGCCAAAAAATCCAATCTCAACAAAATTCAAACCGTACCAAACAAAATTTTACCAATGCCCCTCCTTACATTTTTAATTTTACTCTCCATTCTGACATGAAAAATCAAAACTATTCACGAAGAAGCTATAACGTATTATAAACGATTTTTCAACAGGCTTCCTTCTAATTCTAACCCCCTCATAGATTTCTCGAAATCCACCCCGGCGTTTAAAAAGAAATTGGTACAGAGGTCTAATGAGTAATATTAAACGACTTTTGATGAAATAAAATATATATATTTATGTAAACAAAAGGAAATCGATCACTGGATGACTTCTTCCCTCGCCCCTTTTCATGTACAACTGATTGTAGCACATATTCTTATTGAATATTATGCCCTTGGGCATATTTCTTATATTAAAAAAAAATTTAGAGAAAACTGGTCTCATTATAGTCGCTGGCGTCACTAAGCGAAATTACCATGTGGCTATACCAATGCGCGGCGATGACGGCGACCGTTCAATTGTCGGATGGGCCGTGACGGACGACAGATGGGCCAACAAGACGGCTGGGCGAGCGGCGAGTGGGGAGCCGACGGCTCAGCAGAGAATAGCGAAATAATAAGGGGTCGAGGAGGTACCAGGAGCGCATGTAGAAATTTTCGAGTTAACGTGATTTATAATCATTTTATTTAATTATTTTATTGTGCGTTATCCCTATTAAATATGTTGAAGTATATTATTTTAAAATGCTAAAAGTGAATTCATCGGTTTCAACCCGTCTAAAAACGTTCGAGAATTTGGAAACATATTTACAGCGGATAATAAAATTCTATTTTGTACAGTATGCAATATCAATATTTCCAGTTATAAACGTTTCTTCGTGACCCAAACACATAGCAACAGAAAAACGCGGTAGAGGTGTTAATCGTACAGAAAACAAAACGAAAATCCAATAATTTATTTCATATGATTCGTCGTTCTCGTCAAAATCACATCATTCAATATAACGATTTATGTAAAGCTATGCTTATATGCGAACATTCCACATGACAATTTAAGTAATACAAATTAGAAACAATTTTTGAACAAAATATACAGAATGAAATGTACCAGATTAAACAACATTACGCAAAGTAAATTTTGATTATTGCTACCAGGAAGTTATAACAGAAATACAACAAAAAATATGGGTAGCGACCACTAGCGACATGACGTATTTCATGTTTGCCCAACAACGTTGGTAGATTTTAGAACGTTCGTTTTCTTTATACAAAAATATGTTATCGCCAAACAGAGACGTTTCAAGTTTGAAAATCTCAAGAAATCATTAATTGTACAATGCAATAATTACATTTTAGGTAAAAAAATTAAAATTTAATGTAGTATGTGATGAGTCTGATTAAAATAAAATCATTCTTTTTTTAGGTGCCGAATAAATGATAATTTAATATGATTATTTCAATCAAATATAAAAAATGTAATATTAAAAATTATTACCTATTAAACCTAATACTACATTAAACATTTTTTTTTTTTTTTGCATATTTTCGAAAAATATGTTTTTGTATATTTTAAGAATTTTAAGAGCATATTTAATAGTTTTCTAGTGTATTAAATTCACAACCCTGGTAATAATAGATAAATAATACATTTAATTATTATATAATTATATTACATATTAATATTATACAATATTACTATTATTATTTTACAGTGAATGTCAATTAATTATTATTACATTTTTTTTTAATTCATTTATTTATACGCTTTATAAAAAAATTGATTTAAGAAAAAAAGTTTTTGAAACAAAATATCTGACTAAAATATATGTTTACTAAAAACATGCATTCTATCAGTGTCCAGGAGCACAAACTGGTATTATATCTAATAGCTTTAGATAAGAAAAAAAAATAGAAGAAAATGTTTAAATGATTATTTTTAATGTATCCAGTATTTTTTGTTGATAATAATTTATACTCAGTACATACACTAATAATGTATTACAGTACAATATTGAATATTATTATTATGGGTATGACATATTCAACTTATTATAAGGTAACATGAGAAAAGTATATAAATAATTAATAAAATTGATAAAATTAAACAAACAAATAATACAACATAAATAAATAATAGTAGTTATAATAAGAATAACAGCAGCAATAATAATAATAGAAATCATAAATGTAGTTCTTCAAGCCATTTTACTGTGGCTAGTATTGTCAATACTTTTTCATACTTTGTACTGGGATACGCCTCTACTATATGTTTGATTGACTGTATTTCTCCACATTCACAAAGTAGGCCATGCCCCATTTATGAAATAGGTAGTTGCACCTTCTTTGTCCTTTTCTAATTCAATTGAGCGTTGTCCATTGAGCCCTTGCAATACCCCAGCCAGGGACTTTTATAAATGGTTCTTTAATCAGGTCTCTGTTACAAGTATTAGGTATTCTAAGGACTCTTAGTGGGGTTCTGTGAGCTATATGGGATCTCTAGACTTAAAGCGCAGCGGTGGGTGCTTCAGAATGTCAATTTGTAATGGTAGCTTTTTTTTACATTTTTAATCGAGAACCAGGGGTGGTACTAATATTAATCATTTCACACCCTGGCCACAATCCTTTATTGAAACTAAAGATATAACTGGGATGGGTTTATGGGGGGCATACCCCTCTGACTCGCCCTTACATACTTAGTCTAATTACAGAGGTTAGAGTTAAATAATAATACTAAAATGCTAAATAATATTGTATGTAGTTATATGTATTTTTGACAGTTATGCTGGGTTGCGTCTGGCTCTTTCCCTGTTGAGTTCTTCGTCTTCCTTTTTTCCCATTATGTGGTAGACGAAATTGGAAACCGACTGCCATTCATCGTCTGAAAATAGCATCAGAGGTAGCATCGTTGTCGGTGTTAAGTCGCCATCCAGGGTAAGCTCCAGGTGCCAACGTTGCGTATGCTAGGCATTTCATCGAGATAACGTGTGGCATGCACTGTTGTTGTTCGCTTTATTCATTAGACTAGGTGTCTAGCTTGTGTAGGATCTTATAAATGTGGGATAGTCTCCTTAGGTCTAGGGGCATTATATTGAAAATGGTGGGTAACCATGTTGTCTGTGTCGTCCTAATAGTACCTGATATGATGCTCATAGTATGATTTAGCTGAACATCAACTTTAGCACACTGAGTTCACAGTCTAACCCACACAGGTGCACAGTATTCGGCTACACTATAAACTAGCGCTGTGGTCTGTATTGACTATTTTGTATTGGGATACAAGATACAATATCCTATTTAATATACTTGTATTAAAGATACTGCCCAGCTCTGATTGTGGAATAACTGTTTACGATAACCAAATATCACCAGCAATATACCTGCAAAAAATACTTATTAATATAAATACTTTAATTTAATAACAATACATAATAATTAGAAATAATAATAAAATTACCTGCAGCATTAATCCATTATTTTTTAAAACACTTCACCAATCAATCAAATTTTGAATTTTAATACTTCAGTTCCTAATCTCTTGTGAAATTCTTATTTTTTTGTTTTAATATTTTATTTCTAGAAGGATTATCTGATACTGTATCTGGTTTTTTTTTTTTTTTGGTAGAACAAACTAAAGAAACCTTTAGAAGGTCTATTAAGAACAAATGATGCAACCAATTTACTAGGCCCAGGTAAACATTTTGATTTAAGTAACTACTTGAGCTTGCTCAAGTGGGCAAACAAGAAATTAAAGTCATTAGCAATGCACAAATGTGTTGATGGAAAAATTATGGTTCATTAATTTTGCCCATTTCTCTGAAAATTCAATGGTGCGTGTGAAAACTGAGGGTATAGAATTTTTCTATCGGTACAATTGATAACTTCACTTGATTGTCATTTTATTATGTTCGAGTAAAAAATTATCTCTTGAAACTTTACAGTACTTTGTAGCAGTGAAGTGTTTACAGCCTATTGTAGATATCTAATTGTTTCATAAGAACTCTAAAAATATAAAATATTCAACAGTTATGTTTTATGTGTAGGTATTGTATAACAATGTTAGTGTTGTGTCAAATGAATAGTATGTACTTACAAAAAAAAAAAGAAGAATTTTTGTCAATTGATTTTGGCCAACGTTGTACTGTATATTCACACAATTTTATACAGAATAAAGAACGGATATTCCTTTAACTAGACAGTTTGTACAATAATATTTGCTAATTAATAGGATAGTAAACCAAAAGCGTAGACAAATGTGGCTAAACACTAAACTATATAGTAAATACAGCAAATATAATTATCATTGCTTTTGGTTTTTATCATGGGGCCTGATAATAAATTAGTGGTTTTATCAATTAATGTTATCACAAAAAAAAAAAAAAAATGTAAACATTGCTATTTATTATTATTTTGTTGTCTCTGGATTTTGATAGATTTTCACCTATTGTTCAAAATTAAATAATTTTTTTACGTTTACCAATACGATTGAATGGATTTTCCGTATCTATTTTACTATCTTAGATTACGTAATAAAATTGTATTCGTGGTATCAGGACTAGGTAATGTATTGTTATCCTACCAAAACAATATTACTCTATGGCCATAGAATTACGTTGACGATAAGTGCAAGTAAATTTACGAAAAAGTTTATTTGTAACGGCTGAAATTTTCTTTGTTTTGTTGTATCATCCGTACGATTGTTTCATACAAAAAATGCCATTTTCAGGGTACTCCATGTCGGTTCGGATTTCGCCGTTCTAATCAAGTCTACAACGCTGTTGTACAAACTTTACTGGCAAGTACCTAACCATAATTAATTAACTAATATAAACACGCTTAGTTAGAACGTTAATTCAATTCTATCGATTAACGATCAATACTAGTAGGTAGGTAATTCAAAATGATATTATTAATTATTAGTAGATTAGGTCCTATAATCATATAGGACAGTATGTTATTATAATTATCTAAAAAAATTAAAGAATATTTTGTAAATTGTACCAAGTTTAGAAAGTACTAATATTAAAAAAAAAAAAATACCTTCCCAATGCACAGATAACAATAGAAAAATCTGTAAAACTAACTAATAATACTTAAAAATACTTTAGTCTAATGAAGGTGAGTAGTTTTAAGTATTTAACATTTTGTGTTTTACTTAATAAAAAAAAAATAATAATAATGATAATAATACAAATTTGATGATATGATACTAAAATACCTACAATTGTTAATAGCCTAGTAAATTACCGATATTATTATATTTAAAAAAGAAAAAATGTAAAAAAAACTTTGCTTTATATACCTTTACTTTTGTTCTTTTTCTACAGATTTTCTATTTGATATTATTGTAAATAATGCAACTATCAGTGTTGAAAAAACAATATTAACAATATCATTTAGGTAATAAACTCGTAGTATTACAAATACTACTGTAACATAATTTGGTATAGGTATTAATAAAAACATTTGTTTCAGATAAAAAATCAGAATGATGCGGGTTCAGAGTATGGGTTCGTACTATATGAACTGCTGTAGAGTTCAATTCAAAAAGGAAACAATCTTTTCTATAGCACATTCAAATCGGCTAATTCAATCATATCCAGATGGAATATCACTGAATTTATGGGGATTCGTTAAAAAAAAAAAAAAAATGATATACATTAGCGAGACAAGTAAGATTTTATTTGAACATGATCTATGTTGATACAACTTTAATAGTACAAATTTTCAATTGGTTTAAATAAATAGAAGGTAACTGTGGAATAGTCTAAAG
Organism: Tuberolachnus salignus; assembly: GCA_956483605.1. Classification (NCBI taxonomy): domain Eukaryota; kingdom Metazoa; phylum Arthropoda; class Insecta; order Hemiptera; family Aphididae; genus Tuberolachnus; species Tuberolachnus salignus. The sequence goes on along the minus strand of OY101431.1, from coordinate 19,784,185 downwards.
AAAATTAATATGCTTCGAAGACAACTCTAGATATTATGATCAAAGACTAAAAGTAATTAATATGCGTATTGTTGTCATTATGATAGATTTTCCAAGCCAATTAAGAAATTACCCATTAGTTCTGTTTTATCCTATGGTAAAATTAATCAGTTGACAGAATATTTATTTTTATTAAACCTATAATATTAAAATAATCGTATTATTTTTTAGATACTATTGTTGGTCAAATCATTAAAGTCCTAATGGCATTCAATTGGATATTCATCAATCAACATAGGTATATTATTTTTAATAACATAAACAAAATTTACATATTAAAAGATGCATCTAAATATCACACACAATTTTTTTTGGCCTCGAAAAGGTCGATAAACCTAAACCCAGCACATATCAGTTCATAGTACGCTGTACACAAATTCTATCGAATCACTGTCCATTTAAACTAGGTTAAAACAAATATTAGTAATAATCATATTTTTTATATTTTTTTTTTTTTTATAGTCCTGATTAATCTGAATAATAATCTTTTGAAATACTGAAACTATAATGCTTATATTCTCTAAAAAAAAAACCTACAATTATTCTCATTATATTCTATTAAAAATTAGAAAAATATGCAAAAAAAATTAATATATGCTTTAGTATGCAATTTTTAAATTATTCATTTTTTTTTTTTTTTTTTTATACATTATTATTGTAAATAAATAATTATTTAACTGAGGTAAACACTTGTGTAATGGAATAATTGCACTATAGTAACAGTAGAAATTTAAAACATATTGTCAAAGTTACAGTTATCTATGACAAAATTTAAAAAAAAAAAAAATTATTATCTATGTTAATACAAATAAAACAATAATTTAGCTATGTTTGTAAAATTGTAAACAATATTTAACATTTCAACCAGTAACAATTTTTACATCTAAACTGTTTATTATATCTATTCATATTTTCTAAAAACAGAATATTATAACTATGAGCCAGGTTTATATTCTCTTAAAACACCTAAAATATAATGAATATAATATAATAAAATATTCTCTAAAAAAATACTCTCATTATACGCTTTAATATGTAATTTTTTTTTATTATTTATTTGTTTACAATATAACTTAAATAATTATATAAATGCACTTGCATAATGAAATAATTGCACTATAGTAACAGTAGAAATTTAAAACTACAATATATATGTTTATTAAAACATATAAAAACAATAATCTTTAGTATATTTTAATTAAAGTGGGGTATGACTATGGTGACTTAATAGTACTATTACTGAGTGTAAAACGATGGTTGGTTCAATATTTCAAACAATTTTTTTTTTTAACACATGAAATAATATTCTCAAATATGCAAATAAATGGTTTCCTGTGAACTCTATGTTAAATGAATCATCCCCATATTTTACTCTCATAAGACTGCATAGTACTCAGTAATGATATGTAAAAACATATAAATTCAAGTTAATCAGATTATAAAGTACAAAAATATTTAAGACATTAAGATTGATTAGTTAGTGTTGTGTGTGTGTGGAATCAATATAATATAATAAAATATAGATAGGAAACAGGGAAAAATAAAATGAATAATTTTTCTATTTTTACTTGTAATATGATATTATAGTAATAATACATTTTATACTAATATCAAAAATTAATTTTCATCCATATAAGAAAGAAAAGTGTGCGGTCATTTTGTCATGTACTTTATCTTAAATGTGTGGTTTTTAATGCAACCATAAAAGGCACCTTTGTAGTTAGTCTTGAAATGTGTTTACATATAATTGAGTAATAATATTTTATTGTTATGTTCTTATAGGTTCAATTGTTCAAAACATGTTCGACAACGCGATAGTTTCACCAGTACAATATGGAGAACACATGAAATTGAAGTATTGAACTATTTCCACACATTTAATATAAAAGTCAAAATTACAAAAAACAATAGAGACTCGGTACCGAAATCTTGACAATATTGCGCGTTAGATTACAATATTCAATACATTCAAAAAAATCATCACACGAAATGTAATCGTGTTCATCTTTAAGTTAATTCGGTCACATCAATTTATATAAATCTTAAACGGGGTTTAATTAGCATGTCATTTGTATATGTTTATAGAGTGTATATCCATTTATGGTACACCGTTTGACCGCGTGTAACATTTATCTATGAACGATTTTTATGTGATCCCCAAGTAACTTTTCGGTGCAAGTAGCGAAACAAAATAATAATAATAAAAAAAAAGCCGGAACCATGTTGTAGGTGGGAGGTTGAGACGGTATATAGATGGGAATTTAATTATTACCTACAACTTATGATGAATCTTGTCTAAAATTTCCAAGCACGACTTCTCGGCCAAAACGATTTTATTTATATAACTACGAAAAAAAAAAAAAAAACTAGACAATTTCAAATGCCTATAATTAGCTGAAAACCACTAGAATGTTTTGACACTGTTTTCGTGTCTAGGAAAAGCTAATATTAATATTCAGTGAACATTTCGGGTCTCTACGATTATTTTTAACCGAGTTATGATACAAAGAAAAATTACCATTGTCTCGTTTTTTTTTCTCCCGATTATTATGAAGATTACGGCGAAGATCATAGTAAAACCCCGATAGAATTTTTAATAATATTTTGAAAGCAAAAATGTACAAACATTGTAATAAATGGTACGCGTTTGGTGATCTAGCTACAGTGTATCGCACACGGTACACGTGGCGGTGTTAATCTGTCATGTAAAATTTGGTTATATATCCGAGGGACTCTTGGCAATACGCTCGCTGTGGACTATTGATATAAATATACCATTCCCTCACAAGGAGATGTAATTTTTAAAATGGTCCACGTGCCGTTTTTCGGTAATACAATTCTTGGGGGTTCAGCTTACAAAATTACATTTCGTGTTCTTCTAAATCAGGGGTCGGCAACCTCTTCGAAACACGCAACATTAACGTCGAGATTTGTATATTATAATATAAACGACTGTGTTTCTGTAATACAACTATTAATAATTAACAATAACCCGTTTGTATGGTTATCATTATTATTATTATTATTATTATTATTCCCTTGTGCTATTTATTTGAACTGTGGTTTTTGTAACTATTTAGAAAAATGATACTTTCCTACGAAAAGGCCGTTGACCCCGGCCGTAAATAGACACACAGCTAGAAGATGTCCTTTTATAAATATTTAAAAGATAATAGATTTATAAATATATCCCGTCTGAACCACCAACATGTGTGCATCTCGTGTGTAAAAATATTCCAATGTTAATTTCTTTGAATAGGGTCCATAGTCTGTAACACGAGAAAAAAAAAACAACAATACAAGATGTACAATATGATATGCTCTAATCTAAATATTTTATTTAAGTAAAAAAATAATAATAATAATAATTTAACAATCTTGCTTAGGAAATATGTATTAATTATATTTTATGGCCGATTATAATATTAATTTTTATGTGCTACGATTTGGTATAATTAAAATAATAGCCCGATCATCACGGGTCAAGATATATTATCCTATATTATTACATACTGTACGGTTTATATATTTTAAAAATGTAAATTATTTTGTATGTATAATTAAATAAAAATACCAATCTTTTAAATTTAGGCAATACAAAGGTTAGCCACAAAAAAAACCTATATACGAATTATACTAATACAATTATATTAATAAATACCTACTATGTTGCAGGGAAGAATAGTACAGCCAAGGCATTAATTGTAAATGAAAGTCAGTTCATTCGCGGTCCAATCACACGGTATCCTTGGATAACTCATTATTATAATTATAATTTATTAATTAGTATTTAAATTTCAGAAATGGTATTAAAAAATGTTCGAGATGACACATGACCAAAAGCTATTTATTACTTATATTTAGCTCACTCGTTGCTGAAACAGATATCTTAAAGACTACATCACAACAATTATTATGGTAATTAATACATTATTTTCTCGTTGAATTTGCTTAATATTTATTTATTTTACAGAAAACCGGACAGTATCATAAGCATGATGGACAAATTTCTAATGGGAAAAATGATTTCAATAAATTGGCAAAATAATTTTAGGTGAAAAAAACTATGTTTAAAAATTACTTATAATTTATTAATATATACAAATATTTTTTTTTTCACACATCTAAAGGTGGTGCTTTGAAATTCCATGTTGTTTAATACTACAGTGCCCAACTTCGATTGTGAAATATGAACTTTATTAATGCTCACAAAGAATTAACAGACAGGAGCCAGAGAAAACTACCACGATCATCTATTTATTTATTATTTTTTATATAGTATTATAAGACATGTAGTATGGTGTAACCATGTTTCCAGCAATGTATAAAACTATATACACTTATACACTGCTGGAGACATGGAACATTTGATGATAATAAATTTTAAAAAAACAGAGTGAACTATAATATAAGTGAACTATGCTATAAAAGAAATCAAATTCTAAATGTATATATAGTGTTGTAATTTTACTGATTTTGACTTCTATTTTCATAAATATTTAACTATTTATTGTTAAGTAGATGTATCTGTCTGTCGGGTAATCTAGCAAAAATGTGTTATTGTATTTCCAATAATATTCAGCCATCGATGGTTATATAAACTTGACTTTTAATGTTAAAATAAACTATGAAAGTTGTACTTACTGTCCATAAGGCAGGTTATTTTTTAAAAAAAATTGTTTACATTTTAATATCTCTTTTAAAAAAATTATATAAAATTGGTAGATAAAGATTTCCAAAAAAAAACTGTTCTATAGACATTTAGTAAAACTTTTCATATTAAATTTTGCATCACAATCAAGTTCCTTTTTCAACTGTTGGAAGTACGAAAACCTCATTTTGCTATATTGCCCGTTAGATAAACAAAGGTGGCAGATATACTGTCCATATCATCTTAATTAGTAATTAACATGTAGTAATATTTGTTTATATACATAATATACCAACCATAAGACACTCATTATATTATATTCCGACAGATTTTTTTTTTTTTTTAATTTAAGAAACATGCAGCTCTAAAATGTTACGTTACTGATATTTTTTTTCACCCATATTATTAATTTTCAAAGAACAGCCTATGTTAAAAAATTGCATAAATATAAAGCATTAATTATAATAAATGTTGGCTTTTAAATTTGTAATTTATGTTGATGAGATATTACACTTTTAAGTTTATCATTCTGTGAGTAACAGGACATGTGATACACATAATGACCAACTTAAAAGTGGAATATTTAGTCAACGGGTTGACGAAAATTAAAAATTTAAACAACATAATATTTTTAATAATTCTTCATATATTTATAGAAATTTTAATATAGGTTTCTATTTGAAAGGTGGTTATACCTTTAAAAAAAAGAGTCACAAAAAATATCTGTAATGTAACATTTTAGAGCTGCTTGTTTCTTAAATTTATTTATTTTTTTAAAACTAAAAACAGTTAATACTTTACATTATATAGTATTATTGTTATATTATCGTATGTTTGTTTATGTATTGTATTATTATTATATGTTATTATTATTGTTATGTATTATAGTATTATTGTTAGTTGCTGTACAGGGCATATTTCTGAACTTGTTGAGTATATTAAGTTTATTGATTTTTAATGTTACAAATGCTAGTTATATTTTATTAATAAGATGTTTAAATTCCTATATGATGATAATTATATAATATTACCGGTATAGATTGTATTATGAGTTAAAATTTCACATTATTATTGATGTGATTGAGTATATTTAATAGCTTTTAATAGAAATTATGTTACTTGTATAGAAATAAATATTTTAAGTTATAAAACTAATTATTTATTTGTATAATATCCAACAAACCACAATATATGTATGTGTTTGTAACTGTGATCTTACTTTTCACAAAAATGTACCAGTTATTACAAAAGTTCAAATATCATGTCAAACACTATTATTAATATAAAAGTATAATTGATTCTAAGCGTTTTGTAATATTATTTTATACAACAGGTATATTTTTTTAAAACTGTAGGAGTGTATTCCTTTTAAACAGGGATACTAACTTATATACGAATAAGTTAAAAAAATCAGATATTTGTCACGTCAGCGATTGCTCCTCCTATGAATTACTATTAAAATTATATAAATATAAAAAAAACAACAAAACGTTTAAAAATGATCTTGCGTTAAATAAATATGTGGTTTGTGTATAATATTTTAAAGCGTTATTACCAAATCGAAAAAAGAATATCAGCAGTTGTTAATATAATGTAAAGAACCGTTTTGTTGTAATTTATTTACTTAAAACATTAACCTAACTATACGTAATAGTAGCAAATTGGTTTGCGTTTCTCTCTCACACTCTCAGCTCTCTCTCCGTCATTCACTCGTTCTAGCATCTGCGTCGGCATTAACATATGTCGTTGGGCTGTTGCCGAGAAATAAAAAGAAAAAGGAAAAAAAAACCCCCCTACCGAAATGCAGATGTGGATATCTACCTCAAAGTAAAACCGATGAAATACCGCGTAAAAACGTACAAGTGTTGCGGATGCGTAATTCGTGTCGCGACCGCGTAGGCATGTCGTTTTCGTCCTTTGTCAGGACGAATTCGAAAATCGCGGGCTTTGGACCGGGAAAAAAAAAAAAAAAAAACCTGGACAAACAGCTGACGCGGACGCCATTTGCCGAGCCCGAGGTCGTCTGAAATATTCGGGTGCGAACAATAAAACTAACGCGTCTCGGGCCACGGCAATTGAATATTATCGCACCGGTTGATGTTGTAAACGAGCCGCCGCCGGGTTCGGCCGAACGAAGACCGACCAATGGCGCGTCCGGGGGTCCGTCCGTTTGGGAGGTACGCGCCGGCGGTCTGTGCGCAACGCTATTTTTTTTTTTTTTTTTATTTCTTGGTCTTTTTCGCCGCGGCACACTGCCTTGCTACACGGACTCTGCGTTTTCTCCTCCGTTGTTAGACTATTTCCATCGCCAGCCAGACCTGGTTTCGCTCTCTCTCACTTCACTCTCGCACGCTCTCGCGCTCTCTCGCGTTAATACCGATATTTTTTTTTATTTTTTTTTTTTTTTCCTCTTCTACATTACAACAAATTTATTACAATCCGTTTTGTACAATATAATATATCCGATTTCGCGAACGAGCCGTCGAGAGTAAACGACTAGCGCAGACATCGGTATTTACACTGTTTGGCAGGAGTGTTACCTGTTACTCGCACCTGTGATACTACCTCGTCGGTATGCATAATATATTATTATTATTATTATTATTATTATTATTATATATACATTTTTTTTTTTTTTCCTATTCTCTATAGTAAGTAAACAAATTATACAATAACGCTAACAGTACGTACGTACGACTATAATTATTATTATTATTATTATTATTACTACTATTCAGAACGTACGCGCAACACGGCATTTTATTGTTTTATTCGCCCGCCAGATCGTTTCGACGTCTGCCGTTTTTCTTCTTTCGTTTTTTAATCCGATATATATAATAGCCCCGCGCTCCGTAATTATAATATTATTATTATTATTCGTTTACCCGGTTTACAGTTATAGTAGTATATAAATTATTATTATTATTACATTTAGCTGTTAGTATTATTATTATTCAATATCGTTAAGTAGTACGAGGAGGAGACCGTGCAAATTATTTTCGACACGTCGAGAGTTTTTTTGCCTTTGTCGTTGATAAGTAAGTAAAATTAATAAATCGCGCGTCCCCCGTCCGGTCTTGTAATACGTATCGTCAAAGTCGAATTCAACACGCACGATAAAAAAAAAAAAAATACATCCGGAACTGATAAACCGGACCACCAATATGTTCTTCTAATCGAATTTCGTTTTTGTTCTCAATACATTTATTATAATTTTACAACAATAATTATTACGGGTAAGGTTAGGCTACCGGGCTCGATTTTTAAGAATATGTGCGGCGACGACGGATTCGAAATTCGCGAAAACGACGGATCGTACGATACAAATAATCTATGTGCACGTAGGACAATGGATCTTGTTAATCTATAATATTATATAAGATAACAGAACAAAAAAAAAAAAATGGCCACTGGGTGTGCCTCACAGTACGTATACAAGATCATATTATCGTGACCTTTATGACCTAACATTAACAATATTCTAAGGTTTATGTCAAACAAAATTTATAGATGCCCACCATGTTTTTTAATGATATTTTAGATTAAAAATTATAAATTCTGCTATCGTTCGGGCGTAGATTTTGTTCTGAATTTATGTTATTTTTTCACATATGGTAGGTGTGTAAATAATATTAAATAATATATTTTATTGCCATTTACTGATTGTTTTCTCCCTAACCTAACCTTTCCCTCCCCCCCGGGCCACATCGTTTATATAATGTTGGACATGATACACATCCACAGTGTTCTTGTAGTACTCAATTAATTTTATCTCTAACTAATAAATTTCAATAGAAGTCTGGTTCCTTCTGCGTTGCTCCACCCGTAGGATAACCTCTAAACCGGGTCAATCTCTTGCATACTCATTCCTCTGTTCATATCCAATTCATTATTCTCATCTCCACGACTCATTTGCGGGGCACGACGGGTAACGTTGGTTTTGTCGTATAAATCTTTTAACTATATCCAAACACATATTTTTTTATTATCCAATGGTCTGAGTGACCGAATAGGAATTTCACTGAGAATATATTATTACTATTGATGTGATAGAGAGGAGACTCAACAGTGAAGACCAATTTGGTATGGTTTAGCTGAGTCTCCATTGTATAATTAAAATGTTTATATTATATTTCCCAAGTATATCTGAATTTTAATTCAAATTTTAAATTCAAGTTTCAACATTAACATTGTAAATGGCAATAAAATAATATTATCTAATATACTAGTTTAACTTAACAAAATTCTTATATAAGTAAATATAATATTAAAAATTAAATAAATAAATTATAATATGTACTATTATAAATAATCTATGTTAAAGCTAATTATCCCACTAATTTGGTTGTTGTTTCACTGATAAAAAACCTGATAAGATGTTCTGTAGAATCTGAAAACATAATAATTCAATTTAATTATTATTTGTTTTAAACGTGTAATGCATACAAATTATATTACCAGTTATTATTAATAAACCAAATCTCTGAATCATGGAAATTGTGTCATTGTCATTGTAGTTATAGTTTGAATCAAGTATCATCCAGTCATGATTTCTAAAAATAAATATGACTGTCTCAGATTATTCGACCATTACATTACATTATTTTTAGATAGGCATACAATTTATCAAAAATCATTTAAATTAAACTTATACAACAATGATACCAAAATATTTTATATTTTGAAAGGCAGCAAATTTCAGTTTCTTGGACCATACAATTTATTTTGTTGAAACATCATCCTCCTTTCTTAGTGGCAATTTGTCTGTTCAACATTCTGAAACATTTGTTACATTTTAATTGATTTGTTTTATTAAATAGGGAATTAAAAAAATATAAACACTTTCTAGTTTCAAAAAAATATTCTTTTTGATTTTTTCTTTTATCAAAACCTTAATTTTTTTCATGAAATATTAAAATTTAAAATCTGATTTTAGTTTAATATTTGATTAGCTATAGATATAAATTAAATTAATTAGGTCAGTGAATTTTATTATTTATGGTTAAGTTGGATATTTAGGAAACTGGATTTGGAAATTTAAAATTATGTTACATAATATTACTATAATTAAAGTTAAACAGTTTATCATTACCACTGAAAAAAATTTCAACGTGACACAATTATAATAATAATAATAAAAAAAAATATATAAGATATTATTCAAATTCAAATGTTCAATAATAATAAATAATTATTAGGAAAATACTAAAATAAACATCATAAATAGTTTAGTATTGGTAAAATAACTTAAAGAGGACGTAGCATTTGTCATAAGTGTCTAATCTAATGGGTGACATAGCAAACGAACTCGCTTGATTTTGGATTTAGAGTAAAAGCATATATATAATATATAATTAAAATATGATAATATTTCAGTATGCAAGACTGTTCAATACATAGTTTAGAAATATCGACCATTTCAGTAACTTTAAATGACCAATTACTTTTCAAAAAATTTGTTTCATTAAAAACGTACTTGCTTACACTCCGAAATATTGTACTCTTTTATAATTTAATAATAGGAGATTTTATTCTAAAACCAAAATCAAGCGAGTTCTACTCGGAATGAAAAGGTAATTTTGCTATATCGCCCGATAGACAGATAGAGACGGCAAATGCCGGTGTGACGTTCTCTTAAATCAAACTAAAGGCTTTGGGAATACTATAATTTTTTTTTTTTTTTCTATTAAAAAAATGTTAGGGATAGATATTTTATTACCGATTACATTTTCTCGAATAGTTGCAAAATGTTGTATTTCTTTCTTCCTATTTATCTGTTATTCTAAATCTTGCCAAAACTGTAAAAAAAATAAATATATATATATATATATAGTTAAAAAAAAACAATTCCTAACCATGATGATTCTAATCCTATTTTAGTAACAGTTAGATTTTTTTTTTTTAAAGAATTCATAAATAAAAAACATAATTATATAATATATAATAATAGCACACAATAGGGGGGAAGTTAAAATAAATTTAAAAAATATTGATAGTATATATTTGTTTAACCTTTAATTAATGTTTACACAAACATTTAATATTACTTTGATTATATAAGTAGGAGGAAATCTTAAAATCTAGTTGATTGGGTAAATTTGTACAGTATGTTTTACTGTCAAACTGTACTAACACTCAATTATTTATTGTAATATTATTTATACCGTATGGTTATTCATTCGTTGCCTAATCCACTAACCATTAATCATTTTTTTTTTTTTTTTTTTTAATTTTAATATAACTACATATAGCATTTTTATTTTGATGTCGGGCATTGTATTGTAATTTGGTAATACATTTTTAATTAGATAATGTAAGTGTTTGAATGGTTTTTATTTTTATTTTCTTATTATTATTTAAAGTTAGTGGGTTAGTTTTTATATTGTAATATTAAAGAAATATTCATTATTCATGTATAGAGACTATCTTATTTCTACATTTTTCTTTGTTCAAACAATTATTTTTTTTTCTTTCTTTGAAAATATACTAATACAATAAACGATCAATGTCTGATATTATAAATAAGGACCTATTCAGTATTATATACTTGTTTATAATCTTAAAAAATGTAAAGTAAATTTTTTATGTATTGCATGATATATAATAATAATTGCTTTCTCATTATGACTACATCCAGTGAATTTTGATACTACAATTTTCTAATCAAATCTGTGCTCGATTTTGTATTTAATTTAATTTTTTTTTTCCACGAGTTACTCAAATATGTATAATGTACAATTAATATTAGTACAACGAGTAACATTGGGATAGTTAAAAACTCAATAAAACAGAGTGTTTAACTATTTTAAATTAAATGAAAATTAAAATTGACCACAAATTATTAATCTGGGTAATAATTATACAACATTTATTTTTTAATTTAAATTAATTAGTATTATTATAAGTTTATTAATAGAAAAATATTCAAAACAATAATAGTTATTTTAATAACTAGTGTCATCACTGTGGACCTAAATAACAAACACTAAATACAATTATGATTGAAACTTCAATTATACTATTATCCTACAATAGATTAAATTAAAAAGCAAATGCCCAGTTTACCTAGCAACTAGACAAAAGAAAAAAATCTTAAAATGATAGCTCATAGATTTGTTTCTGTAAATATTTAGAAAAAAAACTAGTGTTTCCGACAAAAGTTGATTCGGTGTACCTAGGCATATTTTTTGTTTGTCGAAAACGCAAGTCTTTGTACTGTGGGTGGGTATTTGCATAATATGAATTAAAATATTATCGTACGTACAAAGAAAACAGAAACGCAAAAGACAAATTTCAAACTTACCATCATAAGCGAACGTTTTGGTATTATTATTATTATTACTACGGATACGGGGTGGGGGAAGGGGAAATAATGCGATTTCAATCTTTGAACGAGTTCTCGTTGTGTGTGCGTGTGCTTTGGTACGTCCTAATATCGTTATTTGTTACGAAATACTTCATAGAGTTCGATTACCTCCGTAACCGTAGGAAAAAAAAAAAAAAAAAAAAAAAAAAAAAAAACAACTAATACTACTACTTAAAAAAAAACCAATATTCAGTACGTGGGTAGGTGGTTATATGTTGTTTTGTTTGTACACGCCAAACCGATCCGATAAATTTGATAACACGGGAATCGAATGATATCGGTCTTAATCGACAAAAAAAAAAAAAAAAAAAATCCAATAAACCGCGGTCGATTGTAGACCGTTTTTTTTTTTTTTCGAGTTGGCCGCGTACGCGGGGGATACCGGAGCGCGTGACCCGTTTAGGTCGCGGTCGCCGAGCTGCGGCGGCGGCGGCAGCGACGGGGAACGGGGACGACGACGACGACGACGACGACGGCGACGGCGACGACGACTTCGCTTCCCGACAAATCGTCGAATTCCGTCCGAAAATGATAACGTGTGTAATTATGTTTGATAACTTTTACTATTGACTACAACAAACATTGAGTCACTTGCGCACACTCGTTCGCACGTACGCACGCGCAAGCGGCGGGCGCGCGCACACACACACACGCACGCAGACGCACACAGTATAGTGCAGTGCACTTGTTTTTTTCTTGTTTTTTTTTTTTTTTTTTTTTTTTCTTCACTTTTTGGATTATTACTACTACGGTTTTATTGTATAGGATTATTTTTTCCGTTCGGAACCCGCGGGCGGTAACTACGACCGCCGCCGATTAACAGTAATTATTATTATTATTATTATCGTTCGGTATTCCAATTTTGTACCGCCATGGTCCTCCGCCGGGATAGACTCATCAGTTTCAATTATCGATTTTTTATTACGCTGCGCGCAGAGCCGATAATCTCGTAAGATTAATTATTACGATTGTCGACCGCCGACCGCCGTTGTTTTGTTAGTTAATTGCGTGCGAAGTTCTCATTCGCTATCAGCCGACGACGGAAGCCTAAGAAGATGTCAATGGTAAAAAGCAACAGTGTCGGAAAATAGAAATAAATAAAAAAAATAAAAAAAATCGCAGGTAATATTTAATATACACCTGTACGGACATACTCGTCGTTCGGTTTAGGTAAACGGAATACTTAACAATATATCGTTAAAGCTTGTGTTGTATTCAATTTCTGTTAACTTTTTACGGTCTGTAGTAGTAGTAGTTGTCACCGCCATTGTCTACTCTGAACTTAAACATGGATGCTATTAGAGACTTGTCTTTAATCACTTAATATTTTTAAAACTAGAACGGTGTTTTAAATCATTTCAGATATGTATTATCTTGTAAAAAAAAAAAACCCGTAATGCATGACACAAGTGTATTACTTTTTAAAATCAATGACACTAAGCTCGACCTAAATTCAATAAAAAAAAATTTTTAGAAATGCATGTTATGTTTTTGTGACAAAAGTAGAAGAAACAAACCCCATATTGGAAAACTGAAATTGTTTTATACGTTTACACTGTAAGGTGGTGTTACCTAGTATTTTTCTTTAAAAAATAAAGTATTATTGTGCTTCTGAATAATCCGATTGTTTATTTTAACTAGGTTTTTATGGATTCGAGTAAATTAATAAAATGCATGATACCGGTTAAGTAGGATTTTTTAATCTTTTCACTGAGGTACTTGAATATTCTGTCCCAAAATACAAAATTATTCACTTTCAATAGGTACAATTATATTATAATTGTTAAAGAAATATATCAGAATGCGTATAAATCTAATGGAATAATATTTGTAGTGATTATTTTTATTATTTGAATGTCCAGGTTAAAAATTTATGGATTCGAGTAAATTAATAAAATTCATGATAATCATGATACCGGTTAAGTAGGATTTTCTAATCTTTTCACTAAGGTACTTGAATATTCTGTCCCAAAATACAAAATTATTCACTTTCAATAGGTACAATTATATTATAATTGTTAAAGAAATATATCAGAATGCGTATAAATCTAATGGAATAATATTTTTAGTGATTATTTTTATTATTTGAATGTCCAGGTTAAAAAAAAATACAACTTTATTGTTTGTTTTTTTTTTCAGATTTTGAATTACTTTATTTGTGTTGCTTGACAAATCAAAAATGTCCAAAGACAATACAAATGTGGTTTGTGTAACCAAAGCTATGTCCAAAATTAATTTGGAAGAGTAAGTTTATTTTTCAGTTTTTTAATAAATAGATATGTGTTATACTTATGTGGTAACATATTTAAAAAAAAAGACTATTATAATTAATTTAATACAACTTACCTATATAAAGTATAGACAGTTCATATAATTTTATCAATTTTTTTTCATTTCATAATAGTCTATATTATTAGATTTTATTATTGTACACTTTAATTTCCAATTTTGAATTGTGTACTTATAACATTCTGTTTCCTACTGCTATAAAATTATAAATGGAAAACAATATGAGCATTATTTGGTTTAAAAAAAAAAAAAACTTGTTTTATAATATAAACGGTTTTGATATTTAAAATTTTGTTATTGGTGTTGGTTTGTGTTTAAAAACAATTGGTTTCCTTACCCCCTGTAACTTGTTGAGTTACTCGAGAAGCACCTATTTACTCGAATGGAATATAATTTGATTTTTTTTTTTCAAACACATTAAATGATAATTTTAATATTATTCAATAGGTTCAATGTTTTGAATGCGCTATATGTATTTTAATAGTTGGAGTAGGCTTTTAAAATTTAAACGGTAAGGTTATTTCTTCAAAATCGTCCAAAAAAAAAAAAAATACTTCCAAATACAATACTAATTCTAATTGTAAACAAGTGCGTGCCTTTTTAGTATTCCCTAGTATGTATATATAATTATATAAATAGTTTTAAAACATATTTCATTCAGTATTGACATAACTAATTAACATATTTTATTTGAAAAAAATATTGTTAAAAGTGCTATTTTCTTAATTAATTTGAGAAGTTGGATGGGGAGAGCACAAACATTATTATCGACTTAAGATGCTGATATGTAACAAAATTTTAATCTGAATCAGAAATATCACATAAGAAACCTTAATTGCATTTGTAAAGACCAACAGATGGGACCCTCTTATTTTTATTTATTAAAATTTACCACTAAATTATTTGTTCGTATAAGATACTTTTCTGTAAAATTTCATAAAAATTGTAGACTTTTTTTTTTTTTCTAAATTCATTAAAATTGTTTAAGCGACCATAACAATGTTAATAAGTGTGTTTAGGAAACATAAAACTGCATTAATACTATTATTATATTAATATATTTTTTTTTTTTTTTTTTTAATAGTTCTGCTATTGCTTTGCCCCCGGTCCAAGTATCTGACATGAGTGGTTTTGATAAACTTCCGCTGGAAATAATAACCAAAATTCTCAACAATTTGACTTTGAAAGACATAATTGCATTGACACAAGTTAGCAAAGTTTGGCGATCCAAATATTTAAACCAGAATACAATTTGGAAGAAAATTTGTAACAAACTGGATATCCAACCAAAAGATTATCACGATTCCCATTTTGAATATAATGAAGAAGCTGTACAAACAAACACTAGTAGATGGGGGCCTAGTGTTTCAGAAGCTATGTTTGGTCCGATGTGTAAATGGTGGACTTATTATAGCCGCTTTCAGTTGGTCATACATAATATTCTTAAGAATGACTTTCCAGTAATTCATATTCAACGTAAAATGGCACAACAGATATATTGCACTGATAGTTACATCATCAGTTTAACTCGTACCAAAGATACATCAATTCAAGCAATGATTTTTGAATCTTCTACTAAGCCTTTGAAAGAACAATATTTGGTGGAATACAACTTGTTTACAAAACTGTTAAAAAACAATAATAATATTGTGAAAATAATCGGAAACAATAAGTTTTTAGTGTTTGAAATTCATTCTGTTATATTTGTATACAAGTTCAAAAAAGGTGTTTTTGTACTTAAGTATTGTAAAACTATTCAGAAATCTGGTAGTATCCAAAACAGCCGTTCAAATACCCCTTCTAAAGACTTCATAAGAGAGAATAAAGACACTAAAATTGATATACATGAAGACAAATTAGTTTTAATTCAACCAAATAAAAATTTAATGTTTCTAATTGATTTGGTGACTGGAGCAGTATGTAAAGAGTTGGTGTACTTTGACAAAAACTGCGTTGTGGATTGTTTGAAATGTGGTGATCAAAAACTGATGGTTGGCGTCTCAATTAAGGTAAATTGCAATTTTATATGTATGCATATAACAGTTTTTAAACCTATTTCAAAATAACAACATGGTTTCCCAATTATCACGGTATGAATTCAAGTGATTTTATAATTTTAAATATATTCTTAATGTAAAGGCATTATTTGTGAAAATGTGTTATATTATAGGATTAGCAAATCTCTGAGTTAATTGAATGACATTGTAAACTAATTCATTTTGTTGGGTATTTTAATTTTATATATGCTATTTTATAGGGATCTTTTATTTAGTTTCTGAGCAATGATAGTTTTATCAACTAAAAATATTTAATATACTTGATTACATGACAAAATGTATAGATTCCTACAATAATATCTCAACTAAGCTAGATGGCTAACACTATCTGAAAAACAATATAAATTTAATATAAATATTTTTTTAAAACTCATAATATCCAATACATACAAATTAATTTAGACTTTGAATATTATATATTACAAAGCAGAATATTTTCCAGAAAAATTATTTTAATCTCCAATATTCTTAAAACTTCTCCATTTTTTTCAAATTAATATTATTAAATATTCCATATATTTATTGTTTTTATTAAGAAGTTTATGCAAAGGAGAAAAAAATTTAAATTGTAATATAGTATTTAATTTTAATTGTTTCGAATATTGGATGGGCCACTAATGTGTGTGGAAAATATCTTCCTAAAATTCACTTTTAATAAAATCAAAAACAGAAATGATAATTGTGTAAATATTGTTATTTTTCCCCATTATTAAGAAAACTACAAGGAAAATCGAAAAAAGGCTCCCAATACAGAATTTGATGCCACAAAGTTTTATAAAAAATATTTCTGGTTGAAAGTTGGCATTAAAGACACAGAATCTTAGTAAAACCAAAAATTCATTAATTCTTTGCTAGCCAGAATCTAAAATGTAGATATTACAATAGTATTGCTATGTTCTATGTTAGTTGGGTAGTACATGGGCGGAAATTCACCATAATTTTAGAGGGGGCTAATATTGTAAAATATTTCACTCAAACCGCTCTCCACACTGGAAAAAATTATCTTACCGTGCAAAAACCTAGTACCATTAATTATGTATTTTATACTTGCTATACCATACATATACAAGTATGTATAATATTTAAGGGGGCTAATTTTTCTGTTTGTACATTTTGAGGGGACTTATCTTACTCACTCTCCCTCCAATTTCTGCCTCTTGGTGGTATAGAACAATGGAAAAAACAATATGATAAATGCACTCAAAAAATGCTAATATTAAATAAAGATTTATATAGAGATAACAAATTAATTAAATGATTAATTATTTAATTAATTTAATACAATAAATGTATTAAATTAATTGAAAAAAAAAAGCAATTGCCTATAGTAATTCCATAATGTTAATATAATATAATAACCTTATATTCCTAAATATATATCACATTTTAAATTTCAGGACGAACACAGTGGTAGATTTCGAGAACATTTTGGAATTGTGTACCATTTAGAAGAAGAAGAAGAGAAAGAAGATATTGTGTTTAAAGTACAAGTATTTGGTGCTGTTACCAAGTTCAAGTTGTCAAACAATTATATTGGAGTTGAAAACAAAGCACAGCAAACGCCTTTCTTAACAAAGATTGCTAATTTGATACATATATTCTGGCTTGATTGTGATTCTTTCTCGTTCGATTGTGACGGTCATTATATCTACTATAATGTAAATCAGAGCATATTCCAATACGATCTTAAAAAGTCCAGGAATGATAGATTTGAAGTAACACGAAAGATAGCGATTGATGTAATATCAAATCGTTTTTCTCTGACTCCGATTAATGATAGATTTTTATTGGTCCGTTCTATACTTCCCTATTCCTACGAAATATTTGACGTTCAAGAACATGTCCCTGTTAGAACTATACAACTCGCTCAGGGGTATAAAATATGTCACGTGGGTAAACTGTCCGTTTCATTTACTCATAAGAAGAAAATAATAATCGTTCGCTTTTGTTAATAGTAATAATGTATAACATTTTAATTACTATTTTCAACTCCATCTACGGGCAAAATGTTTTGTAAATAATCATTTGCATTCAACTAATCGTTTATTTACATATTCAATATGTATTTTCGATTGAAATAATTCTGTACAAATGTTGTAAGACTAACGATAGGTTATTCCTTACTTTAATTGGGTAAACTATTTAATGTGTTCAAAAGGTTATTGATATTATAAGCGTAATATTTGTATAACGTGTGTTTTCTTTCATTCGTATTTACAATCAACTTGATTTGATTAGTTTTTTTTCTAAAATATTTAAGTAGAATTTAGTTATGTATTTTAATTAAGATAAATCATCTTAATCTTTTTAATTGAAGTTGAATAATACTGCATTGAGTACTTGAATTTAAGTTGAGGTTCCAATTTGGCTTTAAAAGTTTACATTATGTATGTTTGTGTGTAGATTAATAAAAATATTAACATTTTATTTTGATTAACATTATATTTAAATAATTAAATTAATAAGTATTACCTCTTGCCTCAAAAAAAAAAAAAAATTAAAAAATTAAAAAAAAAAAAAAAAAAAAATGGATAATACTTAATTTTCATAATATTCATATAATTAATTTAAATCTATTAATTAATATAACATATACATTATTAATAAACTATTTGCTGAGTTTTGTAGTTAGTTATTAATATTTATGTATACTTCTGTTTAATATTAATACAAAATTAACTAACACTAAATGTTTTGATGTAACTATTGTTTTTAAAGCAATAATATCTTATTATTAATAACTTAATAATGCCATTTTTAATACATAAGAAAACACTATTCTCGATTCGATGTTATTCCGACTACCAAACTACATTTCATTAATAAATATTTTTTATTTTTGCTCTACCACCATAACATGGGTAATCGTCCAATTGGTGATGTTATTCAATTGGTGATATGAACTATTGAATTAACTTTTTAATAAACTTTGTTTTTCATATATATTTAAACATTATATTAACATTTTAAATATTGTCCTCATTTGTAGTAGTAAAAATACTCACACAATATTCACAATAGATGAAAATACCCAAAATGGCTTTTTATTATTAATAAATAGTATAAAATAATATGTATAAGAAATAAAAACTGCAAACAAATCAAAATTGTTATATTGTATACACTGACAATATTTTATGCTTAAGAATATTTATAAATCATGAATAAATGATTTTGTTATCTGTTATCTGTATTGTATCATCGCCTTAACTCCGTGAAATAATGTACACTTTTATTAGAAATAATATTATAAAATATAATTAATAATGTCTTCTCCATTGTCAATAATATATTTAAGACTATCTTTGTTCGGCATACATCAAATATTAAATGTACAATAGTTTTATATATATTATTGATAACACATTTTGTTTAACTGGTTAAGAGTAAATGTTTGTTTCTAAATATTATATTTACTACTATTTATAGTATCGTATGTAAGCATGTCACTGAAACTGTTTAAAATGTAGACGCATATTTGTACGCTATATATATGTTCAACAATCTGTAAACTTTTACCTCATTAAATTATTTCGATTATTGCATTATGTCTTGAATGAGTTTTAAGTGTTTTTTCCCCCTTGATTTTCTTTCCGCCCAATGAGATTTTGTCTTTAAACTGGGTCGGCGAGGTACCATCAAAACACACGGGGCCATCCGAAATAATCGACTTATGCGGCTGGTTCAATATTATTATTATTATTTTTTTTTTTTTTAATATTCCTATTTGCGATTATCAGCTGAACAAGTGGCTGGTCATGTTAATAATGAAAGAATAGAGTAAAAGTAAAGCCATAATATCATCATCAGATTATACAATTACAATTATCAATTACATATGAACGCATACAAAAATGTATATTAGCATATAAATATAATTTAACATTATTCTGCATACACTTTGAAAAGCGGAGATTTTCTAAACTAAAATATATTTTGAATACGCCCAGAAGTGGATATATCTATAAAAACTTGAAACCTTTTTTTTTTTTTTAAGTGAATAGAAAACGATATTTTGTTAAAAACAAATGTTTTAACGGTTTAATCATTGGGAATCGGGACTAATGCATTGAGAATATCAAGGAAGAGTTGGTTTTAATTTGTTTGTCAAAATAAGAAAATATATTGTTAAAATTGATATTTACAATTAAGCATAAAAATGTTATTGTCAATCTAATCGAATGGAAATGTAGTTTGTTAAAATGAATATTGATAATTTGACAAATAATACTTATTTACAATATTTTAAATTTATTCTTATTTGCAATAGGCGGTGTCGTGATGCAATTTAATAACCGTCAAATAGGTACAGATCATCAAGCCGAGAGAAAATCATAAGTGCAATTGAAAAGACCCAAAATTTAAAAAAAAAAAAAAATTGTAGTGCGATTATTTTTAATCAAGTGAGAACGTAGAGGAGAAAAAAAACCGAAAACTATGACAAATTTCGAGTTTTTTTTTTTTTTTTTTTCCTAATCCATAAGGAAAACGTTCGAAAATTCGCGTTATTTATCATTTGAAATTTATTGAAATTATAATATTCGTCGATAAATGTAACGTAAACGACTTGGTCGCTAGTAAAACGAATTGTTTATTAGAACGGTCGTGTTACAGTGAACCGCTAGAGTGCGCTGCCGTTATGGAAGACCGTCGTTTTCCTACGAGAATATTCGCCGGCACACTTTGTCACTGCTCGCGTCACAAGTCGAGTTTACTATTTCTGTCCACAACCGTGATTTTCGAATAAATATCGGATTTCGCCGCAGAACGATTATTTATTTAGTAAAAAAAAAAAAAAAACGAAAAATTATTAATGGAATATATTGGGGGCGGACAACTCGCCGTTTTACTAAAATTTTATTTATTTTTTTTTCATCTGTATATCAAACACCCCGAATCCGAACGACGATTTTAATATAAAATAAAATGCAAACACAAACGCACTCGCGGCAAATACTGTTAGACGCCGATCGTAATAGCATTTTATTACATATACTACGAGTGTACATAATTGTACACGTTTTATTTCATCGTTAACAATTGTCATTTACAATAATATCGTAGTAGTGAGCGGCCAATAGGATTTACAGTTTTTAATTTTAATTTATCGCAGAAATGTGGTACAGATCAGAATTTTAGTTTTTCGTCTGTTGCAATGATTTTTACCGTCGGCTACGTACGTTATGCAAACTAAATGTCCCCCATACCAGCGGTTCCCCCGCCCAAAGTTCTTAAGCGGCGGTCCCGCCCTTCTTTATAGACAAAATTGAAAACCGCGAGGAAATTCATCAATCTAAACGACGAGCTTATAAGAGAAAAAATAACGGCACAACACTGAATTATTTTTCTATACCATTCAGTACAACTTACGACGAAACCAAGGTCACGTTTTTGTGACATTTTTACCGGGCACGTAAAACGGAAAAAAAAAACTCCAATGTTCCTTTTTTTTTTTTTTTTCAAGTTGCCCCACGTCTAGAATGTGCTGAATTAAAACATAAACACCGAGTCGAAATCAACAGATGATATCTATTTACAGTGTTTTTTTTTTTCTTTTGATCCGGTTTTCTCGAATTTTAAAGAAAAATTGTAAAAATTGAAATATTAACCTCCTAAATACCCACCGGACAAAATGTTCACCGGATACCAACCGTGACGATGTTGACGACTGGGCAAGATCTCTGATCGAAAAGTCATTCGCAGACAGAATAATAAAGCACACACCATAGTACTACAACCTAACAAATTATTTTGCTTACGTTAGATTATTGTAAATACATATTTTTTTTATTTTTTCGTCGTATAGACCCGGTGCCCGTGGTGCCCCTAGGGCAACCGCTGCCCTATACTCTTACTACAATCATAGTACATAGTTTTTCCAATTTTTTTTTTTTTTATTTCGGGGAGGAAAGCAAACTCCTTTGAATCCCCCTCCTCCCCCCCTCGATAAAAAAACATTAAAATACTGAACTGATTGCAGTTTTTTTTCCATTCGATTTTTGTCGTCGAATTCAAACCTAACACCAAACCTAACCTAAGTGAGAAAGCTAATCGAGCACAGTAGTAAATTTACGTTGGTAGACAGTACAAAAAAAAATACGTACGGATTGCGTACCCAAGAAAAATTGTTATTCTATTACTGTTTAAGCGATATACTCGTAAACAGGCCGGATTTAAGGGTGGGATTAGATTGAGATGGTTTCCCACCAAATAACGATTTTTTTTTAATTTCAATCGGCAAATCTATAAATTTCGACACCGAAATCGTCTCGAGTGGAGTATTTTGAAAATTGTCAGTTATTGTTTCCACTGGGTAGGTGATCAAATTAGTGATGGGCGGATCTGAATCGACCTTTTGGGGGGGGAAGAATCAATTATAGTTAAATAAAATTAAAAATTAAAAATACCAATTTATTTAAACTTCTGAAGAAAAAATTAACAATACACAGAATTAAAATCGATTCAAGTGGTCGATCATCTCCTGAGAAATGAGAACCGTCACATCAAAGATTTTCCACTATATTTTTTCATATTTTGTTGCTGTTTTAATAAAAAATATTTGATCACGAAAAATTTAAATGTACTAAGAGAAAATGGTCGGTTTAGATCGCACATTGGAGACAAATGGTTTATTTATTTTTTTATATCAAATAAAATTCCGAGATTTTTTTCTGGACCGTTCTAGATAGATCCGATCGATTTTGGCTTACGAAAATTACCCAAAAATGTCAAATAATAATTCGATAAACGCGCAATAATATTTATCGAGATGATTACTTTGTGACTCGGAATATTTATCCGCCACGGTTCCATAGAACAAATAGGATATTATCGATAAGGACGGACTGACCAAAATAATTTCAATTCGCGATATGAACAGAAACGATACGCCATCGAGAGGTGTAAGTATTCTATGCGATTAAGCCTACATTAACACGATGACTATTCTATGCGATTAAGTCTACATTAACATGATATTTACTCTATGCGATTAAGTCTACATTAACATGATGATTATTCTATACGATTGAGTGTGCATTAACATGCGTTTACATTTATTTTTTATTTTTTTCAAATCGTTTAACAGTTATGTAATATTCAATTTTGTTCCGTTTATTTGAATAACAATCGAATACAATTAATGATTTAACATCGAACAATATAATGAGAAAACTGTTAATGTGCAATAGTGTACAATGATTATACAGGAAAAGGCGAAATAAAACAACGTGCCGAGAAAAAAAAAAAAAAAAAAAAAAAAGTACTGGTCAAGCATTTCGGGACACCGGATAGCACATTTTTATTTTCTTCTAAATGTATATTATACTCATTAAAACTTAGTTTGACAGGTAAACAACAATTTATTAGCTTCATAAATTATACATTATACGTTTATTAATCGTGGGAAATATTATCATCTACTTTACATGCAGTAGAACGAGAACGAACGCACAAATTTATTTTAACAACGGCAAAAAAAAAAAAAAACGGTTTTTTTTTTTATGGCATTTTCGTAATAATCAGTTTGTTACACACGCCCAATCCAGATTAAATGTCATAGTCCTGCTCGTAAATATTTCGGTGTTAGACGGTCTTATTGCGATTATCGATAAATCTGTAAATACCACGATTTTTTAATGTTGACAATTAGTATGATTCTTCGGCCGTTCATTTTTAAAAAAACTCGATAAATAACTGTTTTTATAAAGACCTTAATAGCTATAAAACCGAAATTGATCTAACAATTTTATTATTTTTTTTTTAAATTATTTTGAAACTGGTAAGGAAATATCCGTCGTTAATAGCCCGGGGGGGAGGAGGCTTGAGCTAAACCTCGTTTCGCTCAAAGTTAAACGGGATCCTAATAAAATTGTACAGTTTATAAAAGTAGGGGTAGTGAAAAATGTTCAATACATTAAAATACGAGGCGTCCCGAATCTAGAAAAGCTCAAACAAAAAGAGAAAAGATTCTATTAAAAATACTATATAATTCGGTTTGAAACAAAAAATATATCGCGTATACCGGAATCCGTTCAAAAAGCTGGCGCGTACAAAAGTGTACGAAGTTTTATAAAATCGAAAAATCGTAATATCTGTAAGTAGCAATTCGCATAGGTACGCC
This sequence comes from Tuberolachnus salignus, assembly GCA_956483605.1. Classification (NCBI taxonomy): domain Eukaryota; kingdom Metazoa; phylum Arthropoda; class Insecta; order Hemiptera; family Aphididae; genus Tuberolachnus; species Tuberolachnus salignus. The sequence goes on along the minus strand of OY101431.1, from coordinate 19,759,661 downwards.
GTTTTTGGGCAATAAATACATTCAGAGTACCTGATAAATAATATCGTACGGTGTTTTTTTAATCATATCGTTTGAACAAATGGCTGTTCTGATGTCTGTAAAAGTGACGAGACAAGGAAAACGTATGGAAAATTAACGGGGACGCAACTTGGATGCAGTGTCGGTCTTATGGCTTATGGTTGGGCTAGTTTTTTTTCTTAACGAAAAAAAATATTGTATTTTTAGTATCTGCGCATAAATCGGCGTTCTACTGTGTTTTACTTCTATTTTTTTTTTTTTTTTTTTTTTATTCGGCAAACATCAAATATTAAATGTACAAAAATTTTATATTTAATATATATATATATATTATTAATAACACATTTTGTTTAACTGGTTAAGAGCAAATGTTTGTTTCTAAATATTATATTTACTACTATTTATAGTATCGTATGTAAGCATGTCACTGAAACTGTTTAAAATTTAGAAGCATATTTGTACGCTATATACATTCAACAATCTGTAAACTTTTACCTCATAAAATTATTTCGATTATTGCATTATGTCTTGAATGAGTTGTAAGTGTTTTTTCCCCCTTGTTTTTCTTTCCGCCCAATGAGATTTTGTCTTTACACTGGGCCGGCGAGGTACCATAAAAATTCACAGGGCCATCCGAAATAATCGATTTATGCGGCTGGTTCAATATTATTACATTTTTTTTTTTTTTAATATTCCTATTTGCGATTATCAGCTGAACAAGTGGCTGGTCATGTTAATAATGAATGAATAGAGTAAAAAAAGTTAAAGCCATAATATCATCATCAGATTATACAATTACAATTATCAATTACATATACAAAAATGTATATTAGCATATAAATATAATTTAACATTATTCTGCATACACTTTGAAAAGCGGAGATTTTCTCAACTTAAATATATTTTGAATAGGCCCAGAAGTGGATATATCTACAAAAACTTGAAACCTTTTTTTTTTTTTAAGTGAATAGAAAACGATATTTTGTTAAAAACAAATGTTTTAACGGTTTAATCATTAGGAATCGGGACTAATGCATTGAGAATATCAAGGAAGAGTTGGTTTTAATTTGTTTGTCAATATAAGAAAATATATTGTTAAATTTGATGTTTACAATTAAGCATAAAAATGTTATTATCAATCAAATCGAATGGAAATGTAGTCTGTTAAAAAATATTTATTGATAATTTGACGGCGCTCTGCTGTTTTTATTATATATATATATTTATTATTTTTTTTTTTTTTGGCGTACCCCGTACTGATTATTTCTATAACGACGGGGGCCGCGGTGCGTCTCTTTTTACAAATAAATGATATTTTCAACAAAAATAACCACGTGAATATTCTTTTTCGAAAATGTAGGGGATTCGTGTAGTTCCGTAACGAATTGTTGTTATTATAATATCTGCACTGCACATTAGCTTAGTTGGACAATTAAGTAGAGCAAAACTTTAACTGCAATCTAAACGTTATAAATATTTTTATTATTTTTTGTTTACGAAAATACGAAACCACATTTAAACAAATAAAACGCACACGTATAGTCGAGTTATTTTTGTAGTTGTAAATAATCATGTATAGAAATTTGCTATACGCGTGTACGAAAATTGGTGTAGAGGAATGCCGCCCGCGGGTTAGGCGGAGCTCTTTATTAGTTGCGCGTCCCGTCAAGAAAAAAAAATTAAAAAAAAAAAAAAATAATACGAATTGCGTCCCGGGTCTAAATAGTCTGGCGGTACAATTTTTTATTTATTTATTTATTTATTTTTTTCGTTTGCATGGGTTTGCACGTGTCGTGCTTATAATAAATCACGGATAGATTTTGTTCCGGTCGATATAATCAATACAACAATAATCATGTGGTCGTTTGTCGTCATCGCGGTCGTACGTTTTTGAATTATCGTTTTTTTTCGATTTATCGAGTCCGGAGGGACAATCGGTGATTTTTTAGTTGAAGATTTCGTATTTAGTCGACTTCTTCCCACCATCAATACGGGTGGAAAAAAAAAGAGCGGTTCGAGTTTACAGCGCTGCGAGTACAGAAAATCTTTCTTACAAAAAATTGAACTGGTTTTTTTTTAATTTTTTTTTTAATAGTCCCCATCCGAATATTATTTATACATTTCTAGATGTTTTAAAAAATAAATCAAACTGATTAGGTTAGTATTAGTAGCTCGCTTATTGGTGTACGTCAATGTAGGAAACGCCGCCGAAACAATATTTTATTTATTGAAAATCAGATGAATAAAAAAAAAAAAAAAAATTTAACGAAAATAAAATAACACGATTATTATAATTTGTAAAAAGTCTTAAAATATAAATCTAATATTTTTGGTTGACATTTTGCTATATTATTGACTAAATTGATGTTCGTTCGGTTCAGCCGTATATCATTTACTTTTGGATTATATTTTAACATATTTTGTTTTACTACACGTCCAGCAAACAAATCGTTATGTATTATTTATTGATTTTTTTCAAGTGTCATAGTCCCTTTTTTTTTTTTTTTTCAATTCGAACACAATTAATGTCGTTTAAAAACTATTCACCATTGTCGAATCTCCTCATAAACACGTTAATTACAATTATTATTAGATAAAATTGTTTTGTGTTAAACGTACTCGAGTCAATATAAATAAAATAACGTAACACAGCCTTCATAAAAAATATAATTTTAGAGTTTGGTAATAAAAACAACAAATGCTAATACTTTTTATTAGGAAAAAAAAAACAATTTGAAATTTTAAAATAATTGATCTAAATTTTTATATACATATATATTTATTATTTTTTTTTTTTGTTTGTTGCCGTTTTGTCGTTGGCTTTGGGCCAATATTTGAAAACAAACCGATTGCCGTGATAAAACCACGGGACGCGGACAAAAATATCATTTTTGGATTCGCAATTATTCAAATGTGCCGACGGTACAACCACGCCGGAAATTATTTTGCGATTTATTCGCGATTATTATTTACTGCAACAGCCCTCCTCCATTGAAAATTCCCAGACACGCCGCTGATTGAGGGGGAGACGAGGGGCCACCGAACCGTTGTGGCGTTTTCAATAAGGTTTTTTAGTTGGAACGGGCGGGCGGTACATTTTTTTTTTTTTTCCGCACCGTAATTATAATATATTATAATATAAAATATGGCTTTTTTTTTCTTTTTTTTGTCGATTTATAAATATGCGGAAATTAAGCAGATGTCGTATAATCGTATTTAATTATTATCAGGGTTCTCGGATTCTTTAGCATCTGCTTATTATTATGGAATACTGATAAAAATAGCATAGTAAACTATACATTTGTTGTATGTAACAAGGATTTCAAATCTAAAATTGTTTACTGCATATTTTTAGAATTTTTAGTTTTACAATCCTATTGTTTGACCAATACGCATAAAAAAATTACGATTTATTTCGCGTTTTTCGTGAATCGCGTAGAAAACAATTTCTGCGACATATTGTAAATAATCATTAATATTTCCGTTTCGTTAGATATTTTATATTATAATCTATTTTTTTTTTTTTTTTTAGATAGCCTTATGTTAAAACATTCCAAACAAAATTAAAATAAATTTGATTTGTTTTGCTATTTTCCACGGGATATTATAAGCGCGTGTTTCAAGTCGGTTCTTTTTAACGCTATAAAAATCGCAACCCCGATTATTATATACAATTTATACAAAACATACGCTGTTAAGGAAATTAATAATTTGTATTCGTTATTAACAGGGGACCTCTCTCTCCTCTGCCCCCCTCAAAAAAAAAAAAAAAAAAGGAAAAAAGAAAAGAGGGGCGCCGAAATTCTAAACGGCCACGGTCAAGCCGTTATTGTAATCGCTGAAACCGTATAAGAGAATCGAATGAGATATTCCGTGGTTTTATTTTTTTTTTTTTTTTTTTTTTTTTTTTTTTTACGTTTCGTTTTTTTTTTTCCCCCGTCGTTTACGCAATCGCACGAATGACCAACGTATAATTTATACGAAAGTCTGTGGGCATCACTATACATACATATCGGTAGGTACACACGAGGTACTGTATTATTATTAATATTGTTCGGGCAACGGAGTTTGTCGAACGCGAACGAGAAACTGTGCATCGCATTAATTTTTTATTAGAATAATTTTAATATTATTTATTATTTCTTTTTTTTTTTTTTTGTTTTGTTCTTGTGTAGAGACGTGAAACGCGTACCTACGAATTGGACGTACGCGAAGGCGCGGATATTCCACAACGACGGGCGTTCGCTAAATGAAAATATACAGGGTGTTTTTTTTTGGGGGGGGGGGAGTGGGGATTTTTAATTTTTTCTATCGCGCAATTATCGTTTAAATTTTAAGAAAAAAAAACCCTATTCGATATTATAACCGAGACTACGATCCTTGTAGCGGTAAAAAATAAAATAGAAATATTTACAAAATGTGAATTAAAAAAAAAAAAAAAAAAAAACAAACAAACAAAATCGTAGTCACAAATGTTATGTAATAAATATCGAATACGTTACGAAAACAGACGAAATAAAAACCATCGATATCCGAGACCGGAGGGAAATCTATAAATTTTAATTAGATATATTTATTTTTTTTCTACTTTTATATCGAAAAGGGTGAAATAGGCAAAAATAGTTTAATTCAATAAACCCGTATCGTGTTTTCGATAAATTAAATCGGAAATATATTATGGAAACACTCAAGAGTCCCTATTATTTATTAACCTCGTACGGACGAGTATTTACGGTTTGATTTTTCAAATTGCATTTATAATTAATCAATTTTTTACACTATAAATCCGAATCGTTTGGTACGATTAGTCGCGTATCGAAATTCACATTTTTTTTTTTTTTTTTTTTGTTTTCTTCGAATCCGGTGGTTGCTATACCGTGGGATTTTATACTCGACATCAAAGTAATTAAATATATAAATTTATCGTTGATCCCGCTGAATCGCGCGATAAAAAATAAATATATATATATATATACATATATGCTTATATTTAAAAAAAAAAAAAAAAAAAAAGCGTTAGAATTATTAAATATTGTGATCGATCAGTGGAATCTTACCGGTTTAAACGAGCGATCCGTCCGTCCCAGCCGCCGCGTATCCATTTTAACGAACGACGATGAATCTGCGAATAACAAATAATTCGGTAAATCAGTGTTCGCCATCCATTATAATATAATTATAAGTATACTTATACTTATTACTTTAGAAATAACAGCGACGAGTTTATATATAAACTGCAAGTTTGTACATAAATATTTTTTGTACCGTCGACGCGAATAAAACGTGAATAAAACGCAGGCGATTTTGTCGAAATGGCTTTTGTCGAAATGGCTTTTGCCGGATTAACCGAGTTTTATTTAGCTCGTAAAGGTAGGGCGCCTGCCGCGAGCACTAAGAGAAAGGACGCCGAACGCGGCCGGCCGGAGCGAACAAATACGGTTCGGAATAATATTATCGCGTCCGCCAGAATGCGCTCCGGGACGGTAGCTGTGTCGTTTTTACACGCAAAGCGTAGGAAATTTATTGGGTTTTTTATTATTATTATTTTTTTATTATTATTATTATTATTACTGTAATCTAAATGGCGAAACTCGTGAATAATTTCAAGACTCTAAAATGTCCTCGATCGAATAGACGGTACACATATATTTCCACGAATATATTACGGACTTTTAGATAATAAAATTGTTAAAAAAAAAAAAAATTTCCGAATTTTTTATACTCACGTATTTTCAACATTTTTTTTTTTTTTTTGGTAAGGAGAGGTCCTGAAAAATATTATATATTATAAAAAAAAAAAAAAGTGTCGACTGTATTTTTATTTGCGCGTTATGATATTGATGTTAATTTATATTTAATTAATTTAAGTCTAAAGGTATAAAATAAAACCTGTAGTAGTCTGTAATAATACGAAACAGTGATGATCAGGGTTGGGATTTTATAACACTTAAAATTGTATAAATGTGCGCTAAACATATGCAAAAGAAGAAAAACAGAAAACTATTATTTATTAGTAATTTATCAATTTATAAATTCCATTGGCAATAATCGAACATAACGTCTATTAATATGGTATTATTTTATTAATAAAAAATATTATGATTTTGATTTTAATATTAATTTATTATAAAATTATAATTAACAGTAATTATTATGAATTTATATTATTATATTAGATGAAATATGACCAATTTTCATTAAAACCGGGTAAGCATACAAACATATCTCAAAAAGTCCAGGAATAGCACTAAGATCAAAAAAAAATCGCAAACTATGAAAAAAAATATGCATGATTAAATTTTAAATTTTAACTCACTGAGTCATGAAACAAACAAATTTTAAGCTTACTCGGCTATTTCTTATGAATCGCATAAGAAATATATGCAAATGCTATGAAATCCCAACCCTGGTGATGACATAATCGTCCCATCTAAAACAACATATTGTTTAATGGAAAAATACGTATACAATTCACAGTCGGTTACCGGAAATTCAGAAATTGTAGTTATAATAATCGTCAATAATCAAACGCATATTATTTTCAGCGATTTAATGCGATGCCACTAACAATACCACGCACGGTTTGCGTACACGAACAAATAGATAATAGGACAGTTGATAAATGTACAAAAAAAAAAAAAAAAAAACCTATTGAAAACTAGCTGGGCTGGTTTTACTCGGTTGCGACGGGGGCCTGGTGATACTGATTTTCATCAGACCCACCTCAATATTTACGTTAAATTTCTACAACTAAATCGGTCGTGTAGTTTACAAAATCACCACCGTGCGTGCCAAAAACCGCGGTATTTAATTTAATTATTATGAATAAGATAGATAATAGAATCGAATCGAATAGAATTATATATTTCGGTATTTGTACCGGCGGCGTACACCTAAACGAATTTCGTAGAATTTACGCAATTGTCATATATCGAGGCGTGGTGATTTTTGTATAATACAATAATCTTAAAACAAAAAAAATAATTCAATTACCATAAAGACGTCCGGACACCCAAAACGACCGGACCCCCTCCCTTGGTCGTGCCACCGGGTATAGTCTGTTTAAATTCGTCGCGGGCTGATCGAATAACCGCACTCGACTCAAATAATCATAATATGCATAACCTATAAAACGACATAATATAATCGGATTTGTTATCGTGTTTGGGTTGTACAGAATTAATAAGAGCCCAAGGAAATTCCGATTTGTATTCGAAAATGTTTTAAATAAATATTATTTTCCATTCGGATTGTGTAACAACATTTTTTACGGTATACCGGACGACTTTAAAAATGTAAACGGACTCAATGTGAACACACCAAATGTACACAAGCGCGTAGCTATGAATATTTTAAAGGGGGGTCGTTTTTATTTTATATTTAAATACGACTTGTGGGAGGGGGCTCGCTCATTCTTATCGCTAAAACAAATTCTATTCGAATTTTCGGGAGAGGTCGCGGCGGACACGTCGTTTGTCGATAAAAATGTGGAAACCGGTGCACTTTTCCACGGGTAACCGTCATCGCGGTATAAAAGATAACCAATACGAACCGCATTTGTCAAGTGTACGCGACATAATAGTAATAATATGCATTAATATATTCGATTTCCGCGGTAAACAGTAATTTTAATAATGTCGATACACGTTTTATAAGAAAACAAAAAAAAAAAAAACCACCCAAAACACCCGTCCACCGCCACCACCAACCACCACCACCATTTCGAGCGTTATTTACCAGGGTTAGAGTTGGGACCACTCGGTTACATATTATTATTAATCAATAACAAAAACCACAATAGTTATTCGTTATTAGGAGGCGATTAACCGAGTTTTAGCTTATTTAATTCAATCGTCGGTGTTTTACCGGTTTGCTCTTTTTCCCTGTGTGTGTGTGTGTCTCTCTCTCTCTCTCTCTCTTTCTCTCGTGTCGGGAATGTAAAATATAGGGAGACCACCTAGAATGTCGCGCAGGCTCTCCCTCTCTCTCACTCACTCTCTCTCTCTCTATACAGTTCGGATTTTACTAATTTATTATAACAATAGCTCTATGTAAGTTTTGTCTATATTCTAAATTCGATATTAATTAAATCAATACAAAAGCAAAAAATGCTCGTCGCGGGAACGTCTAACCATTTCCCTCCCGCACCGCCGTACCCCATCCGTATAGTGCATTCAAACGATACGAGTCCGTCCGGATTTTCTATTTTTTTTTCAATGGAATTATATTTTCTGAACGCGTGTGATTAGGTAGGTAATTCACGTATTTTGTGGGAAAAGGGAGAAAATCCGACGAATCGTCCGGGGGGGAAGCTGCTAAAAAAAGTATCGGGCGGGAGGGCTCGCTCGGTTATTGCACGAGAACCTCGTTGCTTAGAACGGTGAAAACCGTGTTTAATTTTTTTTTTTTTTTTTTTTCTATTTTTCTGTTCCTGTTAATCCATTTTAAAAACGGTTCTCGCTTCCCCGCGTCGGCTAAATCAAAAACAGTTAATAACGACCGTCTGTGTTATCTTTTCGTCCGAATCGCCGGGCAGGCAAACGCATATAAATCAATATTAAATAATAATAAAATAATTCGTTAATCGTACGGAAAAAATACCAATGGCTAAAAACCATAATATCTATTTTTATCGAGAAGCCAATATGCAATTAACGAAATAATATTCACCATCGGTCCGGTCGTACCGGCGAGACCGTATCCCCCTACAGGCGAATTTTACCTATTTATAATAATATTATTAGTGTAGAATTGTATTATTGCTCGAACCGGATCGGCCCGCCAGTAGTCGGATCCGCGATAACGGCAATCGGAATAAATAACGTTTTTGCGTAAATGTTCGTGGGTATTTACAATCGGTCTGGCGGGCTTTAACGATAAAAATAAAATATTAACCGGATAATTTCACAATTTTGCCGGACGAGCGGTAAAACCGAACCGAGAATTACACGCGGTCAGCCCGTTCAAATAATTATTATTCGTTTTAATTGTCCGTTTGGGAGATTTACAAATACAATAAAACACTATACAGTCGCGTCGTAATATCCTACACCGTAAATAAGTAACGTCGTTACCAAAAAAAAAAAAATTTAAGGCCAACGACTGGGGCGGGGGGGGGACGCATGTCCCGGAAAACGCCACCGGACTGTGCCCCTGCCCGCCCACGCTTAAGTAAATTATAATAATAAATATATATAAAAAAAAAAAAATGTATTATAATATTATACTTACACTGTCTGGGAACTCGTTCTACGGGGTCGTCGTGCACGACGTCGGAACGAGTTTATTTTTTCGCGACGAATAAAATAAAAATGGCAATAAGCGCGAAACGGCGAAAAACCACCGGCGGATTGGGCGCGCGCGACAATAGACGGTGGGCGGGATGAAAATCAAATAAAAAAAAAAAAAAAAAACCGTGCCAAAGACGAGCCGGGGTGATGGTGAGGGACGGCAAAGAACGGTGGGAAAACGCGGGCGCGCGCGCTCGAAGAGTCGCTAAACGGTACCGCGGAAGACGACAGACTGCCCGCAAAGTGCAAGTGCCGGGCGACCGAGACGGCGGTAACCGGTTCGTGTCTACCCGGCAATAAGTTCACCCGCCGCACCTAAACGGCCAACCGCCCAACCTAACCTAGCCTAACCTTGTCCCGCGGGAGGGGAGACGCGAACGGCGGCGAACAGCGGGCGGGTACAGCGATGGCGGGGGGGGTGGAGGGAGGGGCGTGCGTGCGGATCGCCGGTCGGTTTCGCGTGTCGCGGACTGCGGCCGCGGCGAAGTTATTGACACCGGTTAGCCGGTCGGCGTCCCGATAACGACTGACGGCGGGCGTACGTTCCGATAACGAACGACAGCGCCGCGTCCCCTTCAAACCGCCGCCGCCGTATTATTGTACGCCGCACAACTCCGCAAGAATATTATGAACAAAAAAAAAAAAAAATATAAAAAATATATATATATATATATATGTATTATTATAGGTATATATACTCATAGCCCCGTAGATAATAATATACATAATATATACCGTCGGTTGGTTTTTATTTTATATACCTACATAATAGTAATAATAATAATAATAATAATCTCCCGCACGCATACCGATTTAACAAACGAAAAAAAAAAAATAAAAAAAATACATATACGTCTATAATAATAATAATAATAATAATATATACGACGACGTGTGCATTCATCGCCAGCCCCCTCAAACGTCAATTTGCTGCTTTTTTTTTGTTAATTTCTCCGGGCGAATAATTAACGGCGGTGTGGATGCCGTCGACTAGTTCCATCCGGAGTTAGTATATTATTATTATTACATTTTTTTTTTTTATTTCCAGCCAAACATTATTATAATACGTGCAATATTGCGAATTACGTCGGATTCAATAACGCGAGTGACGTCAATACAATTCCCGTTGGCCGGACAAATCGATTCGTATATTTCGCGTGCCAAAACGACATTTGTTCGATTTAAGAATAAATATGTTTATCGACTTTTTACGTACATTTATGCATTTTGATGGTTAACAAATAAAAGTACCGGATCTTACCGTAGCCGAACACGTAATACTCATAAGCAATTAATTAATTAGGTACGCTTAAAAGCACACGGCTTGTGACGTTTTTTTTTTTTTTTTTTTTTTGCTGTGTGATAATTGCTGCGATATTCATCGTTGTCGAGCGGTGGTCGTAGGTAATTTTGTTTGTTTTTACGAATAATAATATTCTTTTTGTTCGTTACGCCGTCGTTCCGATACAGAGACTTTTAATGTAATATATTATTATTTTCATTAAAAAAAAAAAAAAAAACAAAAATATTATTATGATATAACTACTACGCGAACCGCAACAATTACAACAACAACAACAAAAAAAAACTACCATTGTTTTATAGGCGTACCACTATACCTCAGCGATTCCCCCGACCCGTGGTACGCGGAAAGCTCGTAGGCGGTACGCGAAGAAATATTTTCGATTGAGTTCCAGCGGTACGATTAAACTTATATGTCTCAGGTGGTAGCGGCACGAGGATATAAAAAAATTCAACCGGAACCGCCGGCACTGCGCGACCGCAAAACACCATCTCCGTGCTAAAACCCGATTTTTCGGGAAACGAATACGATAAAAATAATAATTCGTAAATAAATATTTATGTATTTTCGCAACGTTTCGCCACGGCGTTATACTAGTTTATTTTCCATTTTTTTAACAACAATAATTATACCAATTGTCCGTTTGCGTCAATCTAAAATTGTATGCTAGTACCATGTCGATATTTTTTTAAACGGTTGTAATCGTGAAATTGAAAAAAAAATTGAAATTATAATTATAAATAATCTAAAAATGGATTGAACGGCATTTGAAACCGTGACTTTGAGCGTCAGTTTTCCGGCCACCACATAGCCACTGTAGTCTTGCCAATGACTTAATAAGTCGAAATTCATTTACCGTGATCCGTAGCTATTATTTTCATCGATTATTATCAATTTTCGTTATTTCATCGGTATGATTTCTAAACTGATATAACTCATGAACGGTAAATCCAGTATTATTGTTAGGCATATCAAATAGAGTAGACACATTTTTTTTTTAGTAAATCTCTGTTCAAAATGAGAGAGGAGGGGATCGCATTTGAATATCAAAAACGAATATTTGAACGTAATTATTGTTCATTGTGCAAGCAGTTAGGGTGAACGTAAGATTAGAAAATTAGTAACTGATAATAGTGTTAAAATTCTCAAACAATAATAATAATAATAATAATTGAAAATATACAGAAATAAAATTAACATGACTTAACCTCCATGAAAATCACTGAACAGTGATAAAATATTTACTCCGTATGTATCTTTTTTAATAACGCCGGCAATAGTGTAATTTTAACCCTGCGGAGGGACTTTTCGTGTTGACGACCACAAATTAGAAATAATAAATATCAATGGGCGTCGTTTGAGCATTGGCCTTCGTACGGGACCACGGGATAATTACCGCTGGTGTGTCTGGTTTTGGCTCGATCATCATGAAAAAAAAAAAAAAACAAAAATTATACATATCAATTTTTATCGACGTTAAAAATAAAAATTGCCGACACAAAACAAAATAGTATTGTATAATGTTTTCACGAGTTGCTCCATACAGATTTGAATACAGGCTGTCATCGTAATGACAGTCTTTTCAGATGAATAAGTAAAAGCATAATTACTATTATTGTTATAGCGCGTCCAGTCTCGTATACAAAGTGGTGGGGGGGGGGGGTTATAACTCCTTACGAAGTTTTTTTAAAAAAAAAAAAAAAAAAAAATGATTTAGTTTAACCGATATAGAAAAAATATCCTATATTAGAGGAGTGAGAATTTCAAATGAATTCCCGAAATATTTTCCCGACTACGTCACCGAGTACAACCATAAAAAAAAACTATAAAAAAAAAAAAAAAAAAAACAACAAATTGTTTGATTCCTAAAACGCATTTTGGCAGTTTGTTTGTTATTTATTTATTTATTATTTTTTTTTTTCATGATTATTTTATACTTACGCGCGAGTTAAAAATTACAATACACACACACACACACACATAAATACCACGCCCGGACGCCAAAATATTATAATTAATAATTATTATTGTTATTTTTTATTATTATTTTTTTTTTTTTTGTGTTTTTTTTTTTTAAATACGTCATTGTGTTTCGTGTAATATATTAGATAATCATGCGGGTCGGGTTGCGCACGGGTATAATAAATATAATAATTTGTCGCGTACGCGTGTACAATCGCGAAATTGTCGATCGCACACAGTAATAATATAATAAAATTTACGAGTGTGTGCGTGCGCGCGGTACATACACTCGTATTACTGTTTTTTGATTGGAACCGAATGTGACACGAATTGTGATAATGTATCGTGTCCGATAGCGGATATAGTGCCCAGTCACCACTAATTATATTATAACGCAAATAATTACGAAATGTATACAATACAGTACGAACTGTACGGCGAGGAATGCGAGGATTAGTTTTACTGTACGTAAAAAAAGAAAAAAAAAAAAAATACGACGACGTGCCGGTTTTTTTTTTTTTTTTTTTATGTTTGTTTTCCTTCCGTCTGCGTGCGATTTTCCTCGAAAACAATTCTCGGACCCCTCCTCCACGCCGGTCGCGTATATCCCCGCACACCCTAACCGAATTCGGCCTGTTGTAATCAAACCGCACTGTTAAAATTCGTTTAAAAACACGAACAACAAATTGATCGTGATCAATTTACCGTCAGTTCAGATATTAACGCGACTAATTTATCAAAACACGTTTAAAATCTAATTTCGCTCGGAATCGTTTTCCGGTAAGGATATAAACGTAATCTCCCACCTTGCATCCCGCCGAAAATCAGTACTTTTCGGAGCCGGTTGCAATATCACAATTGTCGGTTTAGGACGAGCAGAAGAAAATCACGTTCACTATTATTATTCAATAGTATCCGGTACTAAAACGATGCAATTGTGGCGGGAAATTGTGGGGGGGAGGGGCAGGGTACTTGCCCTACCAGAAATTCTTTTACAGGAAGGAGACGTGCAAAGTTATCGTCTCAGGCCCCCCTCAGTTAAGACAACAGTACAATTATCTGAATGTTCTAAAATAAAGAATGAACGCAATACATTAATTACTTTTTTATATTGACGAGAAAAACATTTTTTTTTTTTTTTTTTTTTTTCATAAAAGATCATTCTATAGTTCTTGTTGCTGCTGTTTTATAATAAATAGTCGTCGAATATAATAATATTAACATAAAAATAATTATGTATTCCTTCGTTAATTAGGTTATTTAAGTCATTAAATTAGTTTTTGATTATTTTGTGCGCGTAGAATACAAATATATTTACATCGTCCCTCGTGGCTCTGATTTTGGTGAATAAATTATTTTGACCTTCCTTTTAGTTTTTTTACTAGGTTATGCGCCGCCGAGGTATTACATCGCTTCCCGTCGAATCGTCCCCGGGCACGTCACTGCCTCCTACGCTGGTAAAAAGACGATTTTCAGTATTGTTAAGGTCACAACAACTGGCCGTTTGTTTGGGAAAAAAAAAATAAAAAAATAATAATAATAATAGTAACCGATTGAGATTAATACGGCGGTAAAATTATTATTATTTTTATTTTTTTTTTTTGTTGTCCCCGAGCTTGGCCGGTTTGACTTAATTAATGTTAATAGGTATTCTATTACGAGCAGTTGTACAATTGTTGTGTCGCGTGTATACTGTAACTCTGCAAAACGATTCAATAGACGCGTCTGTTCAGATTTAATCTATTGTAAAATTATTCGATTTATACGCTTTTGTTTTGCTTTAATCTCGTATTATATAATAATAATAATAATAATAATACCGAGTACAGAGGTAATGTTTTTTTTTTTTTTTCTTTTTTCTTTTTTCTTTTCACGATAACCAGTATCGAGCGTTTTAACTAAAACACAAAGCGCGAAAACTCGCCTATTGTGTTCGGTAAAATTAACATAACATTACGAATCGATAAGATTTTTGATACGATTTTCGTGTCATTGAAATCGTTTTCGTACGCAGTTTGGAAATCGCGCGCATATTGCACAGGAATGTGAAAAAATAGGTAATAAAAAACAATTTTAAAAATCAAAATTATACGATATCAAATGTCTTTGTGTTTTGCGCATAATAATCAAAAATATTATCGAATTGAAAAATAATCAATAATTTCAAGGTTTTTCGTTGAATAATATTAGATACGCATGACTATCGGGAGGGGGAGGGGGAAACCCGATACGGATAACGATTTTGTAATTTTATATTTTTTATCGGCGTCTATGTACTTACCAAATTTATGTAAAAATTCGTTAAAAACGCGAAAAATCGCAATTCGTTTAACGATTGGAAATTAATACGACTTTCAATTTGATCATTTATATCTAGACACGGAACTTTGCTCAGAATCGTTTTTCGTTTGACAACGTTTTTCGTCGTTTTTCGTCGCGTACGGATATAAATCAAATTACCTTATAAATTATCCCACGTTCTCAACTTCGCGAAGCACAATCGTTTTTTTTTTTTAATATTATTAATTATAATTGTATTCAATTTGTGTACGGATTTAACACAAAACACAGGCAGTACCTAGGCAGTGGCGTATTTTCAAATTTTTTATTTTTTTTTTTTCTGTGGGCGGTCCAGAGTTTATAAACGGTTACACGCCTAGGGATATATTCCTATTATCTGGCAGGGTATTGACATTAGGTTTTACACGACGTTATTTACAAGATATAAGCCAATAGTTTATAATTTATTATACGGCTATAGAAACTAATCCGTCAGTAATCAGTTTTTCCGTGCCATAAAGCAACAATTTTATCACAGCTTTTAACCTCAGCTATTATGTGTATTAGTACTTATTAGTTATTACTCAAGGCCCCTGCAAACTCCGTGAAGTTTTCGTCTAAACGACCTAACCGCCTGACAAAAATTGAGGTATTTTCTGCGGTTCAATTTTTAAACTGTAGTGACTTATTAGTTTATAAAAAAATTAACATTATATCGGTCGAAGCATATTTTTCATATAAATATTTTTTTGAAATTTATATATTTACCATTGAAAATTGACAAAACGTCTCTGCAAACGTTTTATTATCTCGTAAATCGATAAAATACGCAGACCGACGCAAAGTAAATTTGTTTATGAGTTCATACGTCTTTTCATTTTTTAAATCAAACTACTGCAAGTACCAACATTTTTAACAGTCGTAAAGCTACTTTACGTTTATAAATAACGAAAAAACGTTCGTACCCCTTCCCCTTAAATGGGTATCGGGCAGTAAATTAGTGGGAAAAGTCTGTAAAAATAATTTGTAATTTTTACGAAATAAGAGAACATTTGGAAAACAGTTTGCAAGGGCGTAACTATGTGTCACAGAGACATATATCTGATTTAATTTTTTTTTTTTTTTACTTCAGTACCCTGTATCTCTACCCTGTAAATACGCCATTGCGAATCAGTTTAGAATCATAGTTTTTAAACAGACAGAGGGGTTTTCGCAGAGATGTTTTCATAGAATGTCTTCTCACAAATTGGGAGAGGGATTTTGTGGGAGCTAAACCCACCTAAAAATATACTCCAATATTATAAATACCTAAAATAAATCATACTTAGGTTTTACATGATTTTTGCAAGCGTGGAAAGCGGCTTGTTTTTATATACAGTAAAATATTTTTTAAATATCAGCCCCCTTCTAAAATTATGGCGAATTTCCACCTATAGCTCTGTTTTTAATACCGAAAATATCCAAAATATTTACTACCGAATGATAGACGGCAATTACGTTTAGATTGAAAACACCGAGTCCATGTCGACCTTCCCAAAAATGTATAGGTACGATTTGACGGTCGGAACAAGATTTCTGGTAGAAAAGTCGTTCACGGGCTGGGGGAAAAAAAAAAAATCATCATACTACTATAGTATCGTATTTTTCATATCGCTGCACGCTTAGAATCTAACAAAAAAAAAAATGTACGAATCTAAAGAAAATATTGAGTTCGTTGCATTGCACCGCAGTGTTGTCCCGACAACGGCGAATTGACGGCGCATAAAGGGAATCTCGCAGACGAATTTTCGACATACCGGACCACCGCTGCGGGGACTTTACCGGCTATTATTAATTTATTATCTGTTATTATATAATTAATGACATTAAGTAGGACATCCGGCGAGGGTCATACGGGTTATACGAATAATACGAATATACGAATGCCGGCTATCCAGCCGGGAACGCTCGCTAATAAAATAATAAAAAAATAAAACCGACTCCCAAAAGGCCAAAAGTATCAAATTACAGTTCAATTCAATTACGGTTTTGGTCCGTGCGTTACCCTACAGCAGTAAAAGTCCGCCGGTCCCACAGATATTATAATTAATATAATACGCACGTATCAGTTTAGAAAATGTTTTATTCACACGCTCGGGTACCATACGTTTTTATAATATTAATTATAATAAATATTGTTTTTTGTTGCATAATTATTATTATTCGTTAACCGTCATCGTCACCGCCGCTGCCGCCGCCGCCGGGCTAATAGATAACAATTATAGGCGCTGTTCGTCGATCGGGATCAATAAATCGAATCGATTTTCTGATCTATTTATGTATAGATAATATATAATGACGGTAATGGGATAGCTTCACAAGTGTTTTCGTCGTAAATAACGTACATATCTTACATTGTCTTAATCCTACCAATTCCGAACTGTTGGCCATCGTGGTGGTGTAACTAAACGAATGGTATAATTAACAAGAAAAAATACCCGAACAATTTCTTATCAATAGTAACACGCTCACTATTGTACCTCTTGTAGTAATTTTAACAAAATATATTTTATAATATATATATTTTCAAGATGGATTTTTTTTTTTTTTTTTTTTATGATTATCTCAATGAAAAATCTAAAATAAAGATTTTAATTATACTATATTATATTATATTATATATATATAATGCTAATGATAATATAGTTTGTTAAAAAAAAAAAAAAAAACTTTACAAACAACAGAATTACTGCAATAAATGTATTACATTATATTGCATTCGCAATGCATCGCGTACATTGCATGATCATGTAGCTTAGTAATTATTTACGGACGAAAAATGACGGTGATAATATAAATATATATATGGAGATGTTGAGTATATTGCGAACAAACAGCTCGTTTTGATGACAAATGCTTTATAAAATTGTATAATATATATTTAGATATATAGATAATATTGTAAAACGTCTTACCTCTTAAAATTATGTATTAGTTTAATGTATTAAATGTGTAGTTTCTCGTACAAACTTATAATTTAATATGTTATACTACGATTATTATTATTATGATCAAGTCTATAGTCGTGTTTGCGCACGATTAAGCGGAGCAATATTGTAAGCGAACGACATAAAAAACGAATATGCGTTTTAATATCGAAATCTTGATAAAATACTGATCTGGGCCCAGCATATTAGGACCGTAAGAATAAATCTAAACCTACGCTTACGCCTACTAAAAAACCTCATGAACAATAATAAATATACTCACATCAATACTAAATTACTTATTTATAAATCACTACTAAAGCCTTCTTGGGCGTACGGCCTTCAGCTTTGGGGAAACGCAAACAAAATTAACATTAAAGAATTTCAAACACTCCTAAACATCGCACTTCGCAAATTATTAAATGCTATGTCTCTAACTTCACTATACACACTGACCTAAAAATGCCTTCAGTTTCACAAGAAGCTAAAATATATTATAATCGTTTCCATGTTCGCACTTTAACTCATCCCAATCCTCTTGTCAAAAACCATGCTAATCCTACAATCCCCGGCAACCACCCGAGACGGTTAAAACGGAAATGGTGTCGTGACCCGTTGGCACTAAATATTAATATTAATTAGAAAAAATATATATAATTAAAATTACAAATGAAAGTGTTACTACTGCTGGTGGCTGCTTTTCTCGAAAATGTCACGTTTAATGTATAAATGTTATTAAGGATATGATGTATAATTTGTATATAACTATCTCATCTTCTTATTGTGCCCAAGTGGTATAAATTGTAGATTGCATTTAAAAATAAAAATAAAAAATAAAAAAATATCGAAATAATAAACAAAAAAAAATTTAAAAACAACCCTCCTTGAGGGGACAATTGGGTAAAAAGAAACCTAAGCTAAAATTATACACGTATATATATATATATATATATATATAAGTCGTACGGAAACCGTTTGACGGGTATAAAAAATACTCGACTTTGTTTATGTCGTCGACATAGCTTTGCCATAATTATCGTATAGGTAATAATATTGCTTGCAGTTGTTGCGAGTACATTGTGTTACCTATGCGTACTCCTAACTAAATACTACATATTTAAAAAAAAAAAAAAAAAAAATAGGTATAAAAAAAAAAATAATAATAATAAAAATAATAATATTATCCAGTACGCTAATGAAATCGATTTGTTCGAACGTTATGAATGTGAATACTGAATATATAATATACAATATGTATTATTTATGTATGCTAAGCTAATCCTATAGTCGTGATGACGATGGTAATATTTTCGTCTATATCAGATACAGACGTATTTGATATATTTGGTACGTCGTTTAATTCGTACGCTTCGATTCGACGGCCGACGACGCCGTGCCGTTCCTCGACGATTTCTTGACGAACGCCGTCCTGATGTTGTTGAACGGCATTTCGACGGTAACCGTCAACAGGGCCGACACCAGTACGATGATAAACAGCTCTTGGATGTTTACCTGACAAATAAAAAAAACCGTGTAAACAAATAAATTAATATATATATATATATATATATATAAGGACGGGTTCCATTGTGGGGGGGAGCGAGGAGAGAAGGATAAAGGGTTCCCTCTCTTGGAAAATAACGAGAAAACACTATAATATTAATAGACGTTTCGTGTTAGTTAGGTTAGGTTTTTTGTGTCTCAGTGGTCTATGACCGCTGACCGGTATAAAAAAAAAAACCCTTAAAAGATGCGAATTTTTCGTCAGACGGTTTGAATTGTTTAAAACGTTTTTTTCGAAACATTCCATTTTATATTTATTTATTATTTCAAACGTTTTTTTGTGGGAAGGAAAATGCTCAGGTTTTCACACGCGGTAGGTACTTTAGAAGGCGCGCAATTCACAAAGCCGGCGCTTTACTTGAAATATTGTACTTTTTTACATTTTCAACAGCATGTTTATCTCGGGAAAGACTTATTCGGTTAGTCAAAAAACCACTCGGAATCGTATCCGTCGTATCTTGAATGATGCGGGTTATTCGACCGGCGATACATTATGTGAACAAAATAAATAAATATCTAGATTCCATAAAACTAACACGTCAACAATTTTTGACACGTCGGTTTTAGTTTTGTGGTTTTCCGGATGCCTTTCGCAACGAAGGAACCAAACACGACTATAATACTACTGTGCTCAGAATCGTTTTTCGTTTGCACCGCTTTATCGTTGCGTAGCGGGTATATCAATTATCACCAGGCACATCTCAACTTCACAAATATGCCCACTAATATTATAATATTGAACTCACCATCAACCCGAAATGGTATTCCGATGCCGAACGATGACTTCCGACGTTATAGAAGAACACTGGAAATTGTGTCAAGTAAACTGTGTACGACAGTCGCGTGCACACCATAAAACCTTTCCACGAAAACATCGACGAAACGAATCCTGAAAGAGTAAAAAAGAAAAAAAAAACGATTGGTACGTTTAAATGTACGCCTACGACTTAAACGCGTGTATTAAAAATTAAAAAAAAAAAAAAAAAAAAACGCCAGCGCGTAGACCGAAAACGGAGTGATTTTTGTAGTGTACTTTTGTTGTTATTTACGAGTGCTAGGCGACGGGACACAATTAGCTAACCTAAAAACCCAGAGACGCAACATCGTTTTTTTAATGTGTAATAAATGGTTTCGCGGCGTGTATAACAATTGCGATATTAACATTATGACGTAACAGTTCAATAAGCTAACAATTAATTTGGCGAAACATTTGGCCAAACTAACCGACGGCGTCTGCGTGATGATTGGTAAAGGAATTTGTTTAGTGTTTTTTTTTTTTCGTCCGGAATTTTGTCGGATACGAATTATTCAAATGATACACAGGGTACCGTATTGGCACCCGGCCAACCATTTTCGGGGTACACGAATATGCGTTATTCGCGAGAATAAGTGACCGGGAAAAGAAAAAAAAAAAAATTAAAATAAAATAATAACGGTGTCCTCTTTATAAGTCGACCTCGGGAATTGTGCGTTTTGAAAATGGTCGGATCTTTCCCAAGGGAAACTACACGTTACAATACACCAATAACGCGCGTTCGGGAAAATATTGTCAAATTTCACAGACGTAAAATCGCATAAATCACCGAAAATCCCGGTCGGCCGGTATTGCTTTACATAATATCGGTCAGAAAAATTAAGTAGAAAAAAAAAACTAAAATTTTAGTCGTACCCATTATTCTCGTTGTTATGTAATAATATTGTTATGTGTTTACACATTTAAACGACACGTCAATATGTACTGTAATTATATACGGCGGTGCCATTACGGTATATAATACTGTTATTTATTTGTAATACATATATATATATATATATTATGTATTAAATATTATGTATTCACCTCCGTTGCCGGTGTACGAGATGAATATTATCCAACTGAAAAATAAACACCAGTAGATCGGCGCGAAAGCCGCGTAATTGGCGGCGTCGCTCGCGGTGTACACGTAATCCATGGTTCCCATTCTGGACGGTTTCACGTACGCTTCGTAAAACAATCCCGTGGCGACGACCCATCCGAATTTCAAATGGCCCTGAAAATCGGTAATATTCCATTTTATATTTATTTATTATTTCATACGTTATTTCTGTGGGAAGGAAAATGCTCAGGTTTTCACACTCGGTAGGTACTGTAGAAGGCGCGCAATTCACAAAGCCGGCGCTTTACTTGAAATATTGTACTTTTTTACATTTTCAACAGCATGTTTATCTCGGGGAAAGACTTATTCGGTTAGTCAAAAAACCACTCGGAATCGTATCCGTCGTATCTTGAAAGATGCGGGTTATTCGACCGGCGATACATCATGTGAACAAAATAAATATATATCTAGATTCCATAAAACTAACACGTCAACAATTTTTGACACATCGGTTTTAGTTTTGTGGTTTTCCGGATGCCTTTGGCAACGAAGGAACCAAACACGACTATAATACTACTGCGCTCAGAATCGTTTTTCGTTTGCACCGCTTTATCGTTGCGTACGGGTATATCAATTATCACCAGGCACATCTCAACTTCACAAATATGCCCACTAATATTATAATATTGAACTCACCATCAACCCGAAATGGTATTCCGACGCCGAACGATGACTTCCGACGTTATAGAAGAATACTGGAAATTGTGTTAAGAAATATAAAAATACAATATAATTTTTAATCGACACGCGCTACGACCGTATTGTTCACGGTGTAGATATTTTTGGTTTTTTTTTTTTTTTTTTTAAAGTAAAATACGTTTTGAAAAATTGTGGGACCCTCCCACCGCCACAAGTAATTGTTGAATATTACGGTCGGGATCAACGACGACGACGACGTTCGGACGCGACGCCGAATTCGCCGGGTCATCGCTGGTAGCGAAACGTATGCGCATAATCGATTATTAAAACGATTACTATAAATAATGATTTCCAACGGAATTATTATACGAAGCGATCGTCGACTAATAACAATAATTTGACCGTATTTTAGTAATCGGCCCGATTAAAATATGAATGTTATAGGCGGTGGGTGTGACCGGGTAAAAAACTAGGTGGTGGGGCAATATAACTTATTCGCCAAAATCAAAATGTAACCAAACCTAACCTGATCTAAAATATATACGTACCTACGTCATCATTTCCATCGTCGTACACACATTTTTATAACATTAAATGACCGAAACCTACCCGGTTCTATAGTTATTTGCGTGCGGGCTCTGCCTAATATATATGCGAGAGCAGTGGCGTAATAAACGAGTAAGAAACTAGTGATAAAATCAAAACCACGATGGCGTGGTATAAATATATTTTTATTCTATGTATACAAAACAACTAAATTAAACAAAACTAAAAAAATAATCGATTATTTTCTAATTTTTGTAACCCAGATAATGCGATAACGTTGACAACACGTCAACATATTATTACAAAATAGGAGAAACGTGAAGTATATATAAACTTTTATGAAATAATTTGAGGAAAATAATATTTTTATCTTATGAATATAAAAAGTAAATTAATGGTTTGCAATTCTTTCTTTATTTTAGAAGGTTCAGAGATTTCGTACCTGGGAGTGGGGCAAAATGATACCTTTGCCACCCTCAAAAATTACAGGGATGGCAAGTGCTCTCCTTTGCCACTTCACAATTACGCTCGGGAAGCGTTTTACGTCGTACAACGCGAGTCTAAAAATCGCAGTCTTTGGCTATTCAATTCAGGCGCATAGTTAGGGCATTAAGCCAGATATTAGGTATACATACTAAATAATGTTTCGGTTTTCTTTTCTTAATAAAATGTATAGTAAAATAGTATCATAATATATATATATATATATATATATAAATATATATACAATTCTATATCAAATACTTGATAATGGTTATCGGTTATTATCTATACCGTATACCGTGATGACGGTAACCCACGGAAAAACTAGCTGCTGTTGTAATTTCTATCGATAGACGACCGTCTCGAATATTATAGATTTTTTTTAGTGATAAGAACATAATATTCAATTTTCACGAGTATATAGAGGGAACGAATATAACCTATGGCAAAAATATACACTAATCGAAACAAAAATCGACACGTCCCGCAGTCGAATGGTACCGGGAATTATTTTTAAATATTTTATGTCATACAGACATTATACGGGATGTGAATTTGGAAGGAAATTGTTATTTTTCAACGATGTGCACACGAAAATAATTTATGTATCTTTGAAAAACCTTCGTCGGAGGAAGAACTCATTCAAGTAATAATTGATTTTTCATATGTTTTCAAAATAACGGTATTTAAAGTACGGTAATTCCGATTATTGCCGTGTGTCCGTTGGAAATATTGGGAATTCCAACAGTTGTCCGTCTCGCCGTCCGATAAGTTACAATTAAATACGAGCGGCCCAGTCTACCGGCTGTATATTCCAATAATATTCGAACCGAAAATCGTACGTTTGTTGTTGGATACCGAAAAACATTCCATTTCGTTTCGTTTGATATTCCAACGATATTCAAACGACACTCCCTCGTACGACAGGCGTCGTAATACGACCGAACGCGGCGGCGGCATTCGGTAATAATTTTTAAGAAATCGAAATAATCGTTATCTAATGCACTGCGTAGTGGTACGTTTATTTACGCAGGCGAGATTTTCACACGTAGACGATAATTGCGGACGCACGAGTACGACGACCGTAATAACACGAGGCGGGCGATCAATCACGCGCACGGCTGATGATAATTTACGCGGCCCGCGGTTTTCTCCCCCGGAAGACCGTGGGGGCCGGGGTCCGCGAGAAGAGAAATCAATCGAGACCGGGCCGACGGAATAATAAACCGTCGGACCGGATCGGTTTTTATTCGCTCTGCATTCGGACGGAAATCCGGCGCTAACCTGACCGCTGCGAATCGCGAAAAAATATCGAAAAGACCGGACCGTGCCGAGCGATAATTCACTAGCCGTTAAGAGGACGCCGCCAATGCCCGCGTATACAATCCCACGTAGCGAAATTTACGAAAATAACAAAAGTTAAAAGAATATTTTCGTGTTCTGTACGTAATATTAAAAAAAAAAAGAAAAAAATTACGGCCATTACGTTAGTTGTTGTTCATTTCCACCTATCAAATGACTGTAATTTTTTCGAACGACAATTTGTTTAGATAAAAATCCCTCGGAGAATATTCTCCTGTTTGAAAATTGTTATTCCGTGTTCAGCACACATGCTGAAATTCGGTCGCCACGATGTTAATATCGACGCGTACAACACCAGTATAGTAATAATTAGTTAAAATTAATTTCTCGGCTGTGTGTCACAACAAACGAAATAATTAATTATAACGACAATAGATTGCTGTCGTCTACGCGACACGTGCAGTTTTCTTATTACCAGGAACGCAATTTGACGTGTTTGCGTGCGACGGCGGCGATATGAGAAACATAAAAAAAAACATTACGATTCGTAATACTCTAAAGCGTGGGGTCTCCAATCTTTTTTTTTTTTTTCTATTTTTTTGGTCTCGGAAACTACGGGTACCTACCATTCCCCTAATTTATATTTGGGGTTTCCAACTTACGGCCCGTCAAGCTTTTTGAACCGCCGTGTTAACTGACGTTTTGAGCGCATTCGAATTTTCGAAAATCCGTAGAATTTTAAACTTTACCATCCGAGCTTCAGCTTGAATGTGTATCGAGCTCACATCGAACAACCCGCTCGAAAACTGTTTCAATAAAACCAGACAGCAAACATTTGACGCCAAAATGTTTACCAGAGGACTCTTTTCAAAATCTCGAAAAATGCGCACGTGAATGGATTTTAATATTTAATTCTGCCTACCCGTATGACGAAATATACGAGAGACGCCTCTATCTAAACAACCGAGTTTGATCCAAACTACCCCGAAATTTTAAAAGACGAGCAATTCCAAACTTTTCGTTAAGTAATAGTACCTAACCTATCGCAACAAAACGATTTTTTCCTTTGTAAAATTAAATAGTTAAATAAAATAATTTGTATTTATCCTTCGGTTACATTAACTTTCTTTATCACTCTCTTAAAATAATTTGGCCCACGGGATTCAACCCCCCTCCCCTCCCACACACACACACTCAAGAAAAATATTAAAAAATAAATTACCCGACCTACAAATTTAATAGTTATTTTAAAGTTTCCCGTGCGGCCATACATATATAATGTGTACACATACGATTACCCAAAGAGTAATAATAAAGTATGGTATTTATGAAGACTTAAGATTTTTTCAAAAACACCCCCCCTCCTCCGCCCATAATACACGAAATTTTTTCCTGCGTTCGCCACTGATTGCCCATAATATTATTAGTAATTATATAATTTGTATACAATTATATAACAAACATCAGTCTTGTCTATGCATGCCGGGATCTCACGGATCTCGAGTAATATTGTAATCGCGAATCAGTCCGCGGTCGTTATTATCGTTTTATTACCGGTACCGCCGCGCCGCTATCTCTAACTCTATCGATTGCACTTGCATTGTTAGCCGAACTAATATGCATTGAGCAACACTGTGCAACACTTGCACACGCACAAGTATTTCCAGTTGAAACGAAATACGAGTTAACGGAATATTCTTGTGTAGAACATTCCAATGGGAAAAAGAGTGGTCCGATGTCGTCCTATACGCGCAATGAGATTCTTGTACGGTATAGAGTTTGGAGGGGGGGGGTCTCTTATTTATCATTTATCGATATTTTTTTTCGGTCTAACCTCTCCCAGTAGATTTGTGTATTTGTCGTTAAGAAACTGTAGTAAATATTCAACTGCATGATTAAGTAATGTTGTTATTCTCCAATGAGTGCTGTAGTTGTATAAGGATTTGTTGTATTTAAATAAACGTTGTGAAATAGTATTTGTATGCGTAAAAGTTAATATATCTCGTAAACAATTAGAAATATGAAGAAAAAATACGTGAGAAAATAATTTATAGGAAATTAAAATCAATATAGAAAGTGCGCTGTAAAAAATTTCAATTTGCTTGTCAGTTTAAGAGATATTTTTTTTAAAATTGATAAACCTATCGATATAAAATAATAAACTACCAGTGTTAAGTAATGTACTAGAATTTCAAATTAAAGTCGGCGCGGGTTTACATAAATATATTGACCCAAAATGTTATTGTAGCTTGTTTTTATTTTTATGCACATACACAAATCTAGGGGGTTAGACCGAAAACAAATTAAAGAAAAAAAAAAAAAAAAAACAACCAACTACCTCTAATATTAAGTTAGTATTATACCTAACGCCCTCCTACTTTAGACGTGATAAAAACGTAGTCGGAACGAATTCGTAGGCGTGTTTTAAACGAAACGCGACGAATGTATCGCATTAATATAGTACAATATACGCAAATACGGACATTAGCAAAACAAAAAAAAATATATAATAAATAAAATTGAAAAAAAAAAAAAATGAAATAATAAAGCTTGGAATACGGAAACTTACGTTTTTAATTTGGTAGTTTTTGCCGACGTACCGCAGGCAATACGCTAAAAGGATGCCCATAATGTACACCGTCAATCGGTGAGTGGGCAAAATGTACGAATAGTCCGCGGTGTCGTACATCTGCGAAACTCTGCACCGAGAATATTATTATATTACTATTATTTAATCGGTTTTTTTTTATTAAAAAATCATCAACAGCGATATACACACGTTTGTCGTATATCATAATATCATTATTAATTGTACACGTGGACAGGAACAGTGGCACGGTGAACTTTTTTTTTTTTTCTACTTACGAGGCTAGCCACACTCGGGACACAAAAAACCGCATCTTTTGATGTAGCATAGAGAACCCTGTCCCCCTCTAAATTTCATGTAAACATATTTGTAATATTTAATTTATTCGACTAAATCCTACTGTTTAAAAGTATATTTAGCTGTGCCCAGACTATTCTCTAAATTGTTGTAATTAATGCAACTACAGAAATGATTTCGTGGGATAAAAGCGACGGAGTATAAAATATCGAATATTATACAGCCGTATATGGCTTGCCCATTTTAATATCCCTGTACTATTATTATCAATTTAAATTCAATTGATATGTTATAGATTCTTGTATAAGTCATGAGCCACACGAACCACCCGTCTGCCAACTGAAAAAAATTCAGAGTCCGTGACATCTCAAAAATCCCTTCACCACGCCACTGGACAGGAAGTATTAAAAGGTCAGTGTTATTTAGGATACAATGATAATAAATAATAATATTATATAACCGGATTGTTGGGGACGAAGGAAAAATAACTAGCTACATGATAACGTTTGGAGAAAAGAATATTTTAGAGATCGTCAAAAATGGAAAGACTGCGTACATAGAGTAGTCGAAATCCACTTTTACGGCAGTGCTGGAAGATAAGGAAAATACCGTTGAGAAAGTCCCAAAAAAAAAAAAAAAAAATAATAATAATAATAATATAGGAGCTTGTTGGTGTGATCCAGGGGGAGATTGGGATGCGGGATCGGTCGTTAAACAGGTGGAAAGGTCTTAAAGGCCGAATATATACCCCTCTAAAAAAAAAAAAAAAAAAAAAAAAAAAAAAATAATTTACGAGCTGCCAAATGAGATGAACAGATTTAATTTCCTGGTGAACGTCTCGTAGTATCGGAGACCCGTCGAAACGGTGGCGAGTCCCACGAGTGCAGCTACGCTCCGCTTCGGCCACTTCCACAGGATCCATATCAGTAACGGTGACACCATGAAAAGCTGCGAATCGATGCCGATGTGATGCGTATGCGATAAACACTGAATACAATGATATAAAATATGTAGTTAATATTATAATATTTACTATACAGGCCAAGACTGTAACAATTCAAACAAATCGAAAAAATGAGTTAACTACATCATTTGTTTTCGTTTACCATAGTAATTTAGATTTAGGAACGAAATAAAAGTTAGTTCAACTAATGATCACTAGAGAGCTTTTAAAAATATTTCAATTCAAAACTGCAATATGCGATCATAACCCATTAATTCACGTTGTTATATAATATTAATAACAATGGAAATATAAATTAAAAACCTACGAGTATACCAAAAATTGTATTCGTAGCTAATTTATTTGATATTTTATAGTTGATTAGAATTTAATTCATTGAATTTTCAAAATCTCTCCTGAAATAAAGTACGTTTTTGAGTTGTTGCAGCCTTAAACTGGATAGTCAATACACACTATTACGGTTTAAGTATTGTCAGTAAGTGGTGACGACTTTTTTTTAAAAACATTTTGTGAAATTCGTAAAAAAAATCACGAAACGGAGACGAACTTTACAACATTTCTAAAATTACTAAAATCGCAGACGGGACTACAAAACACACGTTTCGAAAACTGTTACAATCGCGTCTAATGCGCGATACATAATAATGTTCATATAATTGAAATTATCTATTAAAACAAGCTTATAAAAAAAGGTTATGTAACCTAAAGAAAAGAAAAAAAGCATAGTCATAAAACACAAGCTCTCTCTCTCTCTCTCTCTCTCTCTCTCTCTCTATCTGCTTTGTCTCTCCATTAAAATTCCAAAATTCGAAACGAGAAAAACTACAATTGGGCACGGTCGTCGTAAAAAAGGTCGGATACGCGCAGACGTAGTTTTATAGACTCGATAATATTTCTTAATGCGACGTCTTTATAAAAACGTCGGTATCGAAATGCGAAAGAAAATGTTGAAGTCGTAAAATTATAATGTGCGCCTTATAATATTGCACGCTGTTGGCGTTTAACAGTCGATAAAATACTACGATTAACCAATACATTATTAGTAGCATAATCCCATCTTACCATATTTTTGAAACCGAAGTAGTTGTGAATGAACAAAAAGTTTCGCCACCAATTCTTCCTGCAAATATCACCGTGGTGTTTCACCACCAGATTCCATTGAGGTCCTGAACCCAGATTTGGTAATATGAACGTACAGAACAATATTATCGCGCCCATTGTCGGTACTAATCTGCAATGCAAGAATATTAAATTAGGTATACCTAAAGTGAATATAATTTGGAAATCATTATTGCACGTTATATTTGGAATAAAAAAAAAAAACGGTTTTATTATTATTGCATAAAAACCGGTTCGTCATCGTATAAAAAACCAATTATAAATGTATTGTCATACTGAAAATATAAAATATTATATAGTATAATAAAAGTATTGTGAATTTTATCTTTTATGCAATATTCCCGCGTTCGTCTTGATTGTGTTTAAATTTTTAGGGAGATTCGATACAAATCGGGGATTCTTTCTTTGTCTAACGTACACGCAGCGTAGCATTTTAGACCGATTTTTTTTGTCCACCGATGTACCGAAGCGATACGATTTCTGCAAACAGATTCGTATTCGGTGTGTAGTGTATATTTCCAAATAAAATTGTTGGAAATCAAAGACTGAAAAGATTCGAAATAGCGGTGCCGGTATTACAACACTGTACGTTCAATTTAAAATGGTTTTCAGCACTCTTATCGCTTCGCTGACGGACCCCGATGGACGAAAAAAAAATATATAAAAATGATAAGGTAATCCCCGGTTCGTTTCGAATCCTCTTATTTAGGATAGAGCGGTGGAATATGTCGTCGTTAATTATTTTCGAAGTGTCGAAACACAGCACAATACGTACGTACGTTTAACACAAATGTCAATTAAATATAACAGTATACACGTTTGTGTATTCGCTACTTCAATTTAAAGTTGACTATAATGCGATAAACCAACCGTAACGTGTAACTCTCGTCGTCTCGAGTCTCGATCATTAATCATTATCGTACTATAATATTACTATTAACGCGGCAGACAGTCTACCGTATTAATTTAAAAAGCATTATATTAATAGAAAAAAAAAAAAAAAATCAAACGATATTCTGACGGTCTCGACGCGTATATACAGGGCGATTAATTTATCGCGAACCGGCGGTTATGTCTATAAACGTTCTGCGAGTGTACATCAACCGTCCCTATTCGTTATTCCAGCCTAAATTTTAAACCGTTATGAGTTATAACGATAATATATTATTGTAAATTCCTTCAAAAACATTGTATGATATTCAATTTTTTTTTCCTACGTTAATGTTTTGCATATATATATATGCAATAATTTTTATCGCGTGTTTAATTTAATAAATACAAAATTAATAAAGTATTTGAAATATGATTTTTTTTTTTTTTTTTTCTGATAATGTGGTGTGTATATATTGTTTTGCGTGTTTCATTAATTTAATAACAATCTGTGATATATATATATATATATATATTTTTTTTTTTTTTTGTGAGAATATTTTGGGAATATTTTATCAATTTTTGCTGCATGTATACGTCATATTTCAAATATTTTAACAGAATATAAATCCGGAATCTAGTTATAACAATCAATAAACGGTGTATTCGGTATTAACGCAGTTGTGCGTATTATCGACATTTTCTAAAAGCAAATACCTATCTGTTTTTTTCGAATCGGAATTAAAAAAATACGCGAGTCGCTTTTAAAAATTAATAGACGATATGTATTTAAGATCATAAAACAATAATATCTGGAAAAAAAAACCATTGCTCTTGCAAAGCATCCCGTGTAGAAAAATTGGAATTAAACTAAACATACGTATCCGAGGTAGTGGCATGTCCAGAGTGAGAAGGGGGCACGTTGGCCATAGCCCCATTCTCCCATTGTCCGTATTTATTTTTATATTCTTTTTATCATCATCAATATGTCATTTTATTGTAGTGTACATGGTGTTTATTTTTTTTTATTTTTTTATCGACAAAGTAGTATATTTTCAAATGCACTATAGGAAATAAACGTTAACGTGTAATTTCGGGTTTGGTTTTTTGTTTTTTTGCCCCTTCCATTGAGAAATCTTGGTTACGTCATTGCATATCTGTATCTGATATATAAACACAGACCTGAACAAATTACCGGGATAAAAAAATAGAGAATGCGCATCACGAGTTCCGGCGATTATTAGTATTTTACATGGCAGCTCATTATAATATACTATTACGTTGCATTTATAGCTGGCGAGCGAAGCGAAGAATGCATTTTTTAATATTATTATTATTATTTTATTTTTATCGCATTACATTGCATCACGATAAATTTAATACCTATACCTTGATAGCAATTATTTTGTCGAGTCCAAGCCATCACGAAGTTTCGACTGTATACTCACGAGGGATGTGAAAATGTATCGTGATTCACAGACAGACCACAGAGGTTATTATCAATACTACTGTTATCACTTACCGTATTAGTTAAACATTTTTATTTGTGTTCTTATTTTGGATGATGATAATTGTACTTGTTATTATTAATTTTGCTATACATATAGAGTAGTAGGGGTACATACTAGTTTATTTATTTAAAAATTTTTTTTTTTTTTATCTGTTGCCCGTGGGTGCAAAAGTATAATTTTTCACCCTCGGTCCGTGTAAACGCCGCCACTGATTATTTCTAACGAACAGCAATACAAGAGGCACACACTATTACGTACCTGACAAATCTAGACGCGAACTCTTTGGGCAAATCTATTTTGCCGTTTCGATCCAAATGTCTTAAAAACGACGTAGTGGTCAGTAGGCCGCTCATCAGTATGAACGGATCGGTGTAAAGGCTCGCCGCCCGCGCCACTACGGTCCACTGTCGGCCGAGGTTCTGGAAAATATTTCATAAAACGGGACCGTTACTCCGATACGGCTAAAACCTAGTCGATGTGAAAAACCGCGAAGGGGGTGTTAGGTCATGGGAATCCGGTGGTAATCGGTCAGTAGGAATGCGAAAGTATA
Organism: Tuberolachnus salignus; assembly: GCA_956483605.1. Classification (NCBI taxonomy): domain Eukaryota; kingdom Metazoa; phylum Arthropoda; class Insecta; order Hemiptera; family Aphididae; genus Tuberolachnus; species Tuberolachnus salignus. The sequence goes on along the minus strand of OY101431.1, from coordinate 19,727,495 downwards.
GGGATTGATAGTCGAGTTTGTTGATATGAAATTGTCGTGATTATCGTAAAAACCAACTGAAATATTTTTTTTTGTTTTTTAATAGAAAATATACAATCTGTAAATTATTTTTACAATACGAATATGGGCTATAATAAATTGACATGACTTTCTTGATAAAAGAAGTAACCCAGCGACTACACTTTATTGGTTTAATGTTTTAATGTTATGTTAAATATATTATTATTATTATTTTTATTTTTTTAAAGAGTTTTCAAGAGTTTAGGTCACGGCACCATCTTCTCTTAAGTCTCCTTTGGGGATTCCCAGGGATTATTTGTGCGTTAAGTGCTGCGATTAACGGATTAGGGTGGTTCTCTAGTCGTAACCGATAACGTTTATGTATAATTGACGACATTTCTGAGATAGTTTTAATATTTAGGTCAGTGTGGAGTGTGTGATTGGATACACAAAAGGGGGCCTTGGTTATCATGCGTAAGGTAATCGATTGAAATCTTTGTATTATGTTTAAATTTGATGGTTTAGCCGCACCTCATAGCTGGATGCCATAAGTCCATATAGGCATGAGAAGTTGTTTATAAATTAGTAGTTTGGAATTGAGGTTAAGTTTAGAGTGATTACCTATCAGATAGTGTAGTGATTTCCTTCTGAGGTTTAGAGTGTTGCGTTTAATTTTTATATGTTCTGCCCAGGTGAGTCTCTTGTCTAGGGTTAGACCTAGGTAACGGATGTTAGGGACTATTGGTATTGCTTGATTATTTAGGTTAACAGAAGGTATTTCGCCCTGTCTTAAAGAAAAAGTAATGTGTGATGTCGTTGTTAATTTTATCTTTCCATTTAGTATACCAGGAAGGTATACAACTGAAATATATATAGTAATAATCGCGATAATAGTGCACCCTGTCAGGCGTTGTGAATGGTCGTGGAGATAATATCCGGGTGGAAAAAAAAAGAAAAAAAAAGAACGGCTATTTTATTATATTATTTTGTATTGTAATTTTTTTTTTCATTTCTTTCCATGGTCATATTTTGCTCCGGCCGTTTCGGTAAAATACGGACGTCGTTTTTCCCATGGCCATTCGTTTAACTATATACAGACCCCTTCCCGTATACCGTACCGCGTACAGTCGTATAGTAATTAAAATCGAATTTTACGGTTCGCGATTTTTATTTATTTTTTTTTGTTCCGTACGCGGACAATTACAATTACAATTTTTTTTTTTTTTTATTCAAATGAGGTCGTTACGCGCGCGGGCGCAACAATTTTATATTATAATGATATATTACTATGGACCAATGCGTGTTTGTGTATATATCGTGAGCAAATAGTAAATAACGGATAATGTTTTTTATTGTTTTAACGTCGTTTCGTGTTGAATGTGTCCCCAAAGCGCGCGACCGTGTGACCGGACGGCCGGCCAAAGAGTGCGCTTTAAATAATAATACGTACACGGCCGCATACACGGTGTGTATGATTTCCAGTGTGTGGCAATAGTATTCTAATAATTATTAACATTGTCGTAATAATTTTACCGCGGCGAGGCCGAATTAATTATTATTATTGACGACATAAATTTTGTTTTCCGACGTTTCCCCGCAGACATTTGAAATTGGAAAACCGCCAACCGCACCGCGTGTTTTCGAAAAATATCGAATAACACAAAATCGACTATTCGGCGGCACCCCGGCACTACGTTTTTAATTAATTTCAAATCATCAAATGCGAAATCGAGTCTTGTCGGAAACAACTACTCTCGCGAAACCGCGACTGAACCGATTTGTGGACGCGGATTTCATCGTTTATGGTCTGCAATACTCGGTAAATGTTCAAGTCTGCTTTTTTATTTCGGAATTCAACTCCTAAACGAAGTAGCTCACACGGAATTATTCGTATTTTCGGTAAAATATTGCCAAAATATATTGAACATGTAACCGCGTCTAGAAAGGGATAATATTGTGTCCGTACATACACCTCGAATCTATAATAAAAACCACAATTGTTTCGATTCTCATAAAACTCCAAGCACACTAGTGTTACATAGGCGTACGTTTTTTTTTTTTTTTTTAACGAACAAATTCGAATTGTATACGTACACAAAAATATTCAATTATAACACTTCGGACCGTTCGTGCGCTCGGTCGTCGGCTGCTGCTACAGACATTTTTGAAATTCGACCAGTCCGACTTAGTAAAAGATAACGTCGCAGTATATTCAAGGCGGCTACGGGTAGGCAATTTAACGACACGTTTGAAAACAAAAAAAAAAAAAATAAAAAAAAAGAAGAAAATTCGTCAACTCAAAAATATTAAAATTCGCTTTCAAATAAATCAATTACAAGCGGGATCCGGTTTTTGGCCCAGTTATCACGAGCATCGTCCGTATTGAAAATTTGAAATAAATTTCGCAAAGTGACTCGATTTAATCGTTACACTAAGTATTAAAAATACCGGTTTACTGTCGAACAATCTAAATAATAAAAAGCCATAATATATTATTATTATAATTGTCTTTTTTTAACATTTCTATGTGAAATATTACCACCAGACGTATGCGTGTAGTTATTGTACATTTTTTATTCGTCTCGAGCATTGGGAGAGATACGTACAAAACGATAATAATATGCAATAAATTTTATCAGCTCTGACGTTTCGATTAAATCGACGGATTTCGTTCGAGCGAAACAAACCGTATTTTTTAATTGCGTCAAAACCCAATTAGCTTTTTTTTTTTTTTTTTTTACTATCGTTTTGTTGTTGTTTTTTTTTTTTATCTTTCTTTATCTTCTGCGCATTGTTCGGGACGATGCGTTTCGATTCGATATTTATAATAATCATGAAAAGCACACTATTTTAGATATTCGGTAAAACAATTCAAGCAAAATTTGATTAACAAAAAAAAAAAGTCATCAGTAAAAATCGACGTGGGCCGCCAAAAAATTATGGCACACAATTACTCAAGAAAAGAATTTTGATTCTTATTTTTAATAAAATATATAATATATGAATTACAATTTTGTACATTTATAAACAGTTTGGGTGTAATAACATGTTTAACAACATTATTAGGTTCTTGGTTGTGATGTGATAACAAGTTATTATATATCTTTAATCGTGTAGATTACGAAAAACCTATCTAATCGTAGTTTTTCTTTTATCAATATCAACAAAAACGATCGTCTTGCTCAGTTAATTAATTAATTTTTTTTTTTTTTATTAAAACCATAGGGGAACGAGCTCCGTCTTATAAATCTCACGGGGGCTTCAGCCCCCTCCCCCCAGTCTCCTGTACATGGCGCATTTGGAGGTACACATAATAGTAATAATTTGTTGTTCGGATGGATTTACGGGGACAAAAATAATGGCGTACACTGGGCACTATACTATTTTATAAATACCTCCGACATTGACGTCCTGTTCGAATACGGATTGTAAAACATAGCCATAGATTTGTGGGACGCCAACAACATGAACGCGTTTAGCGCTCTGATGCCGTGTACGGATTTGATGTCCTCCGGAGATTCGCTGACGTCCAACAGTTGCCGAACGTTTCGTTTCAACGAAAACGAATACAATATTTTCGAAGCGTTGCCTATTATCGACGAGAAAAAAAAAAATGTACACGAAAACGATGAAGTAATTACATTTTAAGTCTGAAAATGCGCACGTGTGTGTTTGTCATAGGCGCAACCGTAGAGCGCAAATATTGAGGATGCCGAAATTATGCAACGCCCCGGACGCCGTACAGTCGATTCAGTAGGTAATAATTGAAATTACTATTGTTCAAAGCGCAATAATAATAAAAAAAAAAAAACAACAAAAAATGCTAGCCCGTTAAGTAGACCGTTGATAAGGTGGGAATATCGTAGCGAGAAGAATTTAGTTTATATATCTGTACGTAATGACGAAAACCGTTGCTAAACGAAAAACCACGATCCCTAGCAAAGTTCAGAGTTAATCGTGTTCTGAAACGCCGTCGTTTTGAACTTTAAAAACGATTATAAAAAAAAAAAAAAAAGAAAAAAAATTGCCGCGTTACGCTCAATTCGTTTCCTTTTGACATTAAGCGCGATTTACGACGTTTGGCCGCGTGACAAATTTCCTGAATTTTCCCGGCGGGAATAATGAAAAAACGGTTCTATTTCTCGAATTGTTTTCGGTCTACCGGGACCGAGGGAGCTGAATCGGCGGGACCTATGTTAGGACTAGAACTAGGACTATAGTTGCGCCTATGATGTTTGTATTTAAAAGTTCACTCACTGTTTGTTTCGATGAACAGTCCGTAACCATCCATGACGGTGGCCAGGATTATGACTGCGTACAAAGCGCCGAAAATACACCTGCGGTCATCACAAACAATAATTCGTTAGTTAAAACTACAGTTCGTATTTTAAAATACGAAATAGATAAAAAAAAAAAAAAAAAACCGTTATTATTATCAGTGTATAAAATTCGAATATCTCACACTGCGATCATCGAACCCGCGGTCGGAACGTACGATGGCCTGTACGTCTGACACATTTCCGGATCAACTTTCAGACGGAAATTCAATTCGGCGGGGTCGATGTGTTTGGACACCAACGAATACATTTCGTGTTCGATGTCAGCCGCGGAACAGCTGGCCGGCACGCATACGGCCCAGTTGATCGTAGAAAATCTCGGAACACGGTGGCCGGGCTGGAAAACGACGAGTAGAAAAAGTACAATATACAAGTATTAAAAACAATTCCGTTCGCAGTTTTTGTCGGTTTAGATTCCGAACGTACTTATATTATTGTACACATTTGAAACAGTGGTAACAATTTCGATATTGTCTAGTAATTGAATTCGACGCGTTGGGCTCATGACGTTTCGCACCTACCGTATATTATAATTCGAATATTGAAACATTGAACCGCAATCCGAGCGCGTAGAAAATGTAGTTCTTTTTTTTCTTCTGTATATGCCCGTCAAGCTACTATTATATAAACTCCTACTCAAGCCGATCTGTACATACGGTATCCAACTCTGGGGCGCAGCCAAAAAATCCAACTTAAACAAAATTCAAATCTTCCAATCAAAGTGTCTCCGCCAAATAACCAAAGCTCTCTACTATGTATCTAACGACACTCTACATAGAGACCTAGCCGACCCAACAGTCCAAAACGTCGCAAAAAATTTCTACAAACGCACACACTCTAAATTCCACAGTCATCGTAATCCCTAGCTATCCTCCAACGCTATTCCTGGTGATCCCAGAAGGCGTCTTAAACGTACCTGGTGTCGTGACCTTCTAATCTAAAATTGTATATACCTCTACCTCCCCATAATTTGTAATACCACTCTCTCTTGCTAGCACACTAAAACCTTAGCCTAAAATCCTGACCTTAAGTGCCTCCAATGGGCGGCTTCTTATCTCCACCTCTCCATCACATGCACTTATTGTAAAACAACACTTACAGATTGTGTATAATAAAAAAAAAAAAAAATATATATATATATATATATATATGCCCTTATTAGAGTGTAATAAAAAAAAACAACCGATTTTAAGACCGTTTGCATCGCGATTTATAACGGATTTACAATAACATTAAACAAGGTAAATTGACATCGCTTTGACACTGTAGTTATTCCAAATTTACATTTGGGAGAACACACTGTGGAAATTTCAAAGATAAATATTTTTTTTTTTTTGTTAATTTTATTTTAAATTCAACAACCCAGACTTGCATAAACGTTCCGTAACCGTATACAATTTTTTAACGAATCAAACGCATTATTATTTCTATAAAGAGTTATTTTCATATTTTAGTGAATTTTATTTCATGTGCATTAGCACATGTAAAATGGAAAACTTTATAAAAAAAAAAAAAAAAAAAAAAAAAACAATTATAAAATTCCCTAATTTATGACTCAGCATGTTAGAGAAACAATTTAACAGTAATACAAAATTAACAATTAGACATCGGCTATTTTAAATTAAAATTTAATCATAGTTAAAATTAAAAAGGATAAAATTACTATAATTGTTTATGAGCGAAAAAATTGGTAGATACATTTATTAACCCGCTGTTTAGGCGATCAATATTGACCGTGTCCGGCGTGATTTCACAGTTTTCCACTTAGAATTAATGAAATTATATAACCGTCTAATACCATCCGTATGCGATTCATTCGGTGTATGATTATCAACGTTAGACAAATCGTTAAACGATTTATTTCTTCAGAAACACATCGTCGGTCGGCTTAAAATAATATTCTCATCGCGGCGAGGATATAATTTTGTGTTTCCGCTCGTTTCGCAAGAAGCGATTATCACAATAATTTCACCGTCGATTATTATATTTATAATTAACTTAACCCCTATGCCGACTATCCGGATTGTTTGATATTACTATTATTTTGTACAATACATTTTTGATTTTATCGACTTTATGTACTTTGCTTTTCGCCTATACGACACATCCTCTGTATATGGTACTCAACAAAAATATTAAAACTATTATTATTATTATTATTATTTTTTTTTTTTTCAATATTAAATTTCATATTGTTCGTGCGTCCAATAATAGTCTAAACATGTCGATAGGCACCGACAAACGGATAAAACAAAAACACCATAATGGAATAAAATATACTCGTGGTATTAAAACGTCCTATTCGCGATGGAAATAAATTATACATTATCTAAAATATGATCGATAAAAAATACTAATACGTTTATAGTACAAACATTTAAAACAGAATATAAACGATAACAATACGATTATCAAGAGTAATTTCTAAAATTATTTAATTATCTTACGTAGTAAGAAATATTCGTTTACGCGCGTAAGTATTTCGACGTGGTTACGAATTAAATGTATTAACTGCGCGTTTTTGGCGATTATATAACAAATGGATATTTATAACCCATAAAATGAATAATCATCCAAAAATCCATTTAAAATAAATATCAAATTGAATAATATAAATGGTTAATCGAAAAATAAATAAAAAATATAATATGTACTCATACGGCGGAGGGCCTCCACATTATATCATCAAACAGAAGAGAAAAAATTGAAGAAAAAAAATAAGTTCAAACATTGTTTTACGAAATGAAATGAGTAAATTTCTAAAAAATATATTTTGAAGAAACTACGTAAACGTCACCAGTAAAATACCAAACCGTTAAATCCAATCTGTAGATTACGAGCTCGGTAATCGTAAAAGAAATATTTAACGATTCCGTAAACGTCACCGTTAAATATTTTTTAAAATAACTACAATTTGTAATAAATGCGAGGGTAATGTCGAATTTCTAGCGATGAGTATAACAAAGGGAGAAACTATTATGGTCTTACATTTATATGCTTTTCTTATCAGAAACAACTTTTCACGACTATAAATAAATAACCAACAAATTGCATTTAACGTTATTTTTTTGTGAGATATGGGATTTTTATGTAATTGAATTCGGATAGTAACCATCAAAAAAAAAAAAAAAAATGTCACCAGTGTTTTCGGCTTTTTTGTCTGAACTGACTAATAATGATAAATTCGGAATTTTCACATGTAATCGAGCCGGTGAAATGGTACCGTACATTATAGATGCGTAAAAAGTATATACGTTTTATGAATTTTCAATTTGAAGTCGTAAAATTTACAGGGAGGTGAAAAAATAGAATAATGCACGGCGATACGTTGTTGTTTTCATTATTTAAAAAAGAAATATTGAAAAACCTTGTATTCGTGCAGTAATTATTGTTTCCAAACAGAAATACGATCTGCCTTTAACGATTTTACAATGCGTCCTTTGCAGGTGACATTTACAGAACCGTTAAATATTTCTTTAACCGATTTTTACAGAATCGTTAAAGATTTCTTTAGCGGTTACCGGACCCCCGTATATTACAGACCGAATTTCGGTTAGATAACGGACGGGTCGATTAACGATACGAAATACAATTAATGTTATCAATGCAAATTTTGATAGTATTTATTTTAATATCGTATATGGTGATATGTATTTGGTAATCACTAGTATCAATAATCTATATATTTCTTTAATGATCATTAAAGAGGCCGGTAAAATATTTAAAGACGGGTTTTTTTTTTTTTTTTAATGTAACCCGCATTTAATAATACTACATGGATACAAGGATAATTGTTCTTCATTTTTTTTTTTTTTTTTTTTAAATTATGAAAACAACAACGAATCCCCCCCCCATGTATTATTCTATTTTTTTCCCCTGTGAATTTTACATTTACGGAATCGTTAAACGTTCTTTTAACGGTAACCGGACTCGTACACTACAGATAGGATTTTACAAAACTGTTTTTTTTTTTTTTTTTTTTATGCATTCCGCACTTAAAATGCTGAATAATAATACTACATAGATACAAGGATAATTGTTCTTCATTTTTCTTTTACAGTACCAGACGTTTACGCGACCCGCCCAGAGACGTATTCAGAAATTAGTCGCCCGGGTGGGTGCTAATGTCTTTCAGCCCACCCACCATAAAAAAAAAATGTATTACACTAGATAATGTTTTTTATTTATTTTTAATTATATAGGGTCATAATTATTAATTAACAGAAGATTGGCAATGTAAAATAATGCCTCTTTCTCTAGCACCCCGCCCCCCCCCCTTTCCGCCCTAAATTCGTTTCTGGACCCGCCACAAGAAGTTAAATATTATTACACTTACGTCTTCCAATCGGCTACGAAAAGCCGAATGCGAGTGTATCATGTCGGAAATATATTTTAGCTTTTCGCTAGGATTGGCCGGCAATGTGATTTCCACGTGAGTCAAACAATATTTCCCCTGGATGCCCAACAATTGATCGTTCGCCTTCACGCATTGGTCGAAGTCGCCGAATTGATTGACGTTTCCGTTTAAAATACCGGACGGTATTTTGGCCGATGCGTCGTATACTGCAATCGAAAAATAATAATATTACTAAAAATCAATTGTATGCAATGTAAAACCAAAAATACGTACATATATATATATATGTAATTCAAATAGCCAAAATATGTGGTAAAAAATTTAAAATATGTAAACATATTGAATTAAAATGTAAATTGTTTTAAATTTGAACTAAATACATTAATTTTTTGAATAAAATAATATTTTCTTTTGATATTGAAATAATATAATTAATAACTATTGACTGATTGAATTAAATAAACTTTTTTTCTTCAAATCTTCACTAAATACAATTTATTGTTTTCAATTGTTAATCATTTCAAAGAAAAACAATGACAAACCATATATATATATAGTGTTTTAAATTTTAAAAATTAAGACCACGACGATTTTTTCTTAACACGGATTTATAATTACTAAAAGAACGTTCCACATCAAAATATGTTAGCGGTGCCGTATGTGACTAGGCGAAAAATTGAGCTGCATCCTTCATTTATGGTTTTTACGAGTACTATTAGCGTAGTATAATACTACTAAACCACCAATTTCGATGATGTAAATTGACAAATTATTTTACTTTTTAGTATTATGGATGAAATTTACGATATATATACATAAAAATATTTATTAATGACGAAATATGTATTATTTTATTGAATATCGCGTGAAACGAATTTATCATTTGCCATAATTCATTTATCATGTTTTAGTAAAAATGTGTATTTACGTATAAATCCCAGCTATAGTTTATAACCGTTAACGTGTGGTTTTAGGCTTTTAATGTTAAAACGCGAACCCAACCAGAGTACTAGTAAAATAAAAAAACCCGCGCGGTCCTGTTAAGAATACTTGGGCGCGTTTTTAGATTCCGTACGTATAGCAAATAAAAAAAAAAAAAATACACACCGTTTTTTTTTTTTTTTTTTTTTATTTGTAAACAGCTTTTCTACCGAAAATTATCCTGCGATCATTAACTTCGGGGGTGGTTTCTGGTAAATATTGAATGGAAATTATTATTATTATTTGGCTATACAGTGGGCCGCCACAATTATTTATTTTTTAATTTTTTTTTGTTATACAGCGAAATATAATTTAATATAGGTAATATATAATATAACATATCTATTTAATTGAACTCCCCCTCCGAAAATGTTTTATTCGTGTCGATTTTGATCCGAAACCTTTGGTTTAAAAAGAAAGACTTCTTTAAAATATATTTCGAAAAAAAAAAAATCATATAACTCAATACATTATATTATTGTGCAAATATATATTCGTTCACACGGTAGAGTGTTAAACCAATCGGCAATTGTTAAAATTAGTTTCATTACGCATAAAAGTAATGACAAAAACATTTACTATTTAACATTTAAAAGAAAATAAAAGATCTATTAGGTTTCTTTTTTTTTTTTTTAATTTTTGAATAAAATTTTCGAAATAACGTTATCTGTTGATATTCCCTATACAAACACTGGGAAAAATTCACTTTTATTTTATAAGAATTTTGGCTAGAGCCAATTTGCATGTTAAATATTGAAGCATTCATCAAAATGATAAGCACGGTTGACATTGTGAACAATATGGAAAAACGATATGAACCAAAAATATGATTATAATAAACTTTTCGTGAAAGACTGACGAATAAAATCAGAACAATAACGTAAAAGTTGTAGTATTTTAATAGTAGTCGTTTTAATAGCCATTTACTATAGTTATCTACTAAAAATTAAAAATTAAAATATTGAGTATGTATTTTTAAAAAAGGATTTTAGATTATTAAATTATAACGTCATTTTCATTAAGCGTTTAAAAATTATTTTGTTCAGCCCTTCCAGTTCAAAAATCGTTCCGGTGCAATCGGGGCGTGTTCGTGTTTTTCGCGTGTGGGTGCGGTATAACTCCGCACAAGTCTCATTTTTTTTTTCCGACTACGTGAGCAGATTTCTTTTACAATTATTATAATAACAGCATCGAATTATGGTAAAATTACGCATACACATTACATATATTTTATTATTATCTGAATGCGTTTAGTATGCGCGTAGTGTTGTGTCATTGTGAACGTACAAACGTACCTACAAAAATTTGAAAAAAAAAATACAAAAATCATACGACAAAAAAAAAAACCCGGAGGTACAATTGATATTTTCGCAGGATGACCTCAGATTGAAATAGGGTTTACGGAAAGTGGTGTGGAGTAAAGGAATGCACGTTTTCAGATAGATTTAAAATAATTCGACCCTTTCGGTAATACAACTTGCTTTTTTTATTAAACGGAAACTCCAAAGTGTATCTACAGATTCGGTTAGAGTAATTTTTTTCAAAAAAAAAAAAAATTTCGTATATAATAATGTGTTTTTCCTAATTACAAAATTGGCAAAGTTACGGGACGTCAAAATGTAACATTTACGAATAATCCGTTTTTAGCGAAATTTTAACAAAAATCGTGTTTGTAAAATCAAAGCGGACACTTTGAGCGATTTATTGAATAGAACTTATTTATATTGTCATAAATTGTTAGTTGTGTTTATCAAATAAAATCTAAACAAACTAGCTCGCAATGTGTTGATTTTTATAATTTCCATTACCTTCAATTTTATTTCTCTAGTATAAATTAGTAAAAAAATATAGTAAATTACGATTGAATATTACTAACAAGTGTTATAATAATAATAAGCTCGAGTAAAAGACAAAAAAAAAAAAGGATATTTGTTAAAATTTCGTTAGTAAATATTACTACGGCCGAATCTGTAGAAAAAAAAAAAAGAAAGAAAAAAAATTACCGTTAAAATATTGAAATGTGTCTAAGCATCGTACCCGTAGTGAAACGCGGGGCTCCGCGTAACGGCCGCGGATTTATTGTCGGGACGCGAAACGATTTATGTTGTAGTTAAATTGAGCAACGAAATTGCTATTATTTTTTTTTTTTTTTTTTTTTAAATACCGGTGCGAATAGAAAAATATGTACATATATAATATATATATATATATATATATATATATTATTTAAATCTTATTATTATACGCAACTATAATTTCGTAAATCGTAAAACGGTCACTATGGTTTTATGAAAGCAATAAATTATAGGGCAATAACCGATATAATCGCAATGTGCAACGCGTAGGTATATATGGGGGATGTGTTCTAAAAGTTTCATATAATCGCCACAGCGCAATAATTATTGTCGTTTAAAATTGCTAAATTCAATAATATTAGCGATTGAACACGCCGTCCTAGCGAGCGGAATTCCCGTCAGAACCGCCGCGTAAAACGCCCGTGCGTAGTAATCCCTTTCCGCCGCCGTGACGCAATCGGTTTGACATTAGCGCGCCGATACGCGTAGTTTAACGCGCAAAGACTTGCCGACGCCACGAAAATATGCGTCCGGGCGACGCATTAAACGGACGAAATTATTATACTTAATATGCTTTAAATGTACCCGGTACGCCCTGCTGCCCGGCATACAAATTAATATTTTTCTCCTTTTCTCTCTCTCCCGGTAAATTCCCCCTATACATAAATCGTCATGTCGATTTTAAATGTCATACGTGGCGTCGTCGTTATCGACCGACGTTTCGCCGCTTGAATGGAAAAACCAGTTGTAATTCTGGTTTGGATTTTTTTTTTTTTTTTTTTTTTTTTATCGCTTAAAATGTAATTACTCAGGATTAGAGGATTACTGACATTTTTTTCGTACAACTGTGACGATTGAAATAAATGTGTGGCGAACACGATATACTCTAACGGAATAATATTTGAAAAGTTCTTTATCGGCCGAATTACATTGAAAAAAACAAAAAAAAAAAAAAAAATTCTAGTAAATAAAATATTTGAAAAATATATATTATTAGTTCGCGACTAAAGACAATATTATTGTGTCTATGGAATCAATCCGTGCCGAACGATGCCAAGAGATTTTAAACGAACGGTTGTAATACTGCAAAAATAAGTCTACGACGAATCCAATTAAACCAGTGTTTCCCAACCATTTTACCACCACGGACCATTTCGACAATATTTTATAGGTCGCGGACCAACTCAATTTTACGAAAACTAGGAACACCTTTTGTTTGCTCATTAACAAGAGTACAACAAAATTTATCAGAAAATGTTAATTTGTATTATTTTACTTTACATTTTATTACTATACTTCACTAATATACACAATTATACTTTACTATACTAAATAATTTACTTAGTGTGATTTTTGTGACTGATACCTACACGCTTATAAAAGTGGAAAATACTTATCGGTCTACAGCAGCAACAACGATAAAATAACCGTATAGTGTTATACGGTTTCTCAATAAGTCGTAATTTTTTTCGCTATTTAAAAAAAAAATAATAATAATTAATTTGTAATAGAAATCGAAGAAAAAATCTATGGGACCGCGGACCACCGGTTGGGAAACACTGAATTAAACCGAACAATTACGGGTATTTTAATACTGTTCTAACTACTATAGTGTTAAGCACAGAAATAATTATTAGTTACGAAGGTGTACAGTTTTTTTTTTTTTATCCTTTGTAATATAATTCTATTTTTGAAACGAAAATTACAACAATAATAATAGGTGCCCTTCAATTATTAAAGAGACCGAATGTACGTTATTGTTCATTATGATGCTCGCGGTATAAAACCGTACGGATTAACATTTAGACAAAGTGAAGAGGAAGTAATCCGAGCGTATTACTATTCGTGTTGTGACATAAATCCGCATTATCCGAAAATCCAATAAATCCTGAAAATTCTACTATCTAGAATTTTAATAACCGAAATGTTGTATTTTTATGAGTAAAACAACGTTTAGTTCCGGGTCAGCTAATAATATATTATATAAATTAATTATAGTGTAACATGCATGATCTTTTTTGTTGTGCTTGTTTTTTAAAATAAATTTCTATTTATGATATTTTTTGTATTGTCAAAGCGTGTTTAATGTTTTACACATTAAATACTATTGACAATAAGATGATAATAATAATAATAGTTTTACGAGAAATTAATTTAAGAATATGAAATCACAATTTTCAAATCCAAAATCCGGCTTTACAATAAATGTCGGATATCAAATTTCGGAATCCGAATAATCGGATTCTCGGACTTCGGCAAATCCGGATTATTCCCATCACTTAGTGATCTACTATCTAATATTGGTAGGTAATTTTCCAAAAGAACCTTGAAAAACTAAACCGAAAGCCCAGGGCCGGATTAAGGAAAATTGCGCTTAAAGGCTATGATTTTATCTGCACCCCAGTACCATAATTTTTTGTAGAAACCGTTCACACACATAGGCCTGAAGATGCGGGGAAAATGGGGAATTTTTCAAAGGGCATGACCCTATTTTCGTGTCAACTTAAATTTGTTTTTCTATTTTGTAGTGGAGATTATTTCTGGATTTGCACAAGTCTATTGAACGATCAAAAAAAACTATACATTTTGGTATTTTTTTTTCCCCCCATTTTTATCAGTGTTAATATCTCTATTGATGGCTTTTTAAAGACATTAACACTTGGTTTTCTTTTTATTCTCATCCGCCGTGATTTAATATTCAAAATATTTTCATAATATTATCGACGTGCATACGAATGACGAGTAATAAACCGATTTTTTATGTTATATTGTTATCTACGTAACCGAAAGCACGATTCACAAGATGTACCTCTATATATATTTATAGTGCGTTCTAATAGAAGTTATAGGAACGGAATAAATAAATCGTAAAAGTAAAAGCATTTTACGACGTCGCCATAATATTTATTAACTATTACTAAGGGCTAGGGATTTGCTGTAGGAGCTGGTATGTTTTTAAATAATCATTCAAAATATAGCTAGGTAGTATAAAAAATTTGTTTCATAATATATATGAGTTTAATAGTTTAATAGGAGTTATAAGGCAATTTCTTTTTTTAATTAATCTTTTTTCTTTGCAATAGAAAAAAAAAAAAGCCGAATAAAATGATGAAATATTATATGATAATACTTTAAGTGATAAAATAAGTATCTAAGTACCTACAGCGTGGTTTTCTCCCATTAATTATACTTGTGTGATATTCAACCAGATACAATAATATAATATCAGTCGATACAGAATACGATCAGTTCGTATCGTACGTATTTCCGTCTTTGTCTATGTCATTATATTGAGTTTTAATAATATCAGTCGATAATGCCAATACGCCCAAAGTAAAAAAAAAAAAAAAACCGAATACACAGTCGCCTGCATAGTCATATGTTTCAGATTTTCCAAGATCGGTCTTTTTAATTGATCAATCAGTACCATTTTTGGAAACTTAGTGAAGTTAATGTCGGTGACGAAAAGCATGTCAAGTCAGTTAACCCGAAATGATAAGTCAAAAAAAAAAAAAAAATCGACAGCTTCTTTTTGTATTTAGTTCGCCAATCAAAAAATGTCAGTCTAACAAAGCTCTATGTGTAGCTATGTTATTTGCTAATATTCCTTGATATAAATTGGAAAATGTAAAATTTAGAGAATTTTCGCAAGAATATACAGGAAAAGAAGCCACCTTTCGCGAAGACTATGTAGATGACTGTAAGGTAAAAAAAAAAAAAAAAGAGATATAAAACTTGGACTGAGATAGCAGACAAAAATATTTGGCGCCTTTGATATATTTGGTACCCTAGGCAATTGTCCGCGTAGAGCCTAATGGGTAATCCGACTATGGAAAATCCCGCTTGGTTCGTATTAGAAATTTATTTGATCTTATTTATTTCGATTTTTGATGAAATCAATTTGCGACGAGGAATGTATTGTAATTTTTTTTTCTGTCTGTAAACAACCAGAAATATTATTCCAATCAAAAAAACATCAAGATGAAATAACGGTTCTCTGTTATTTTAGATTTTGTTGTAATTACGTTGAAAATAATCGTAGAGACCAGCGATTTTCACGGAAAATCTAGACGTGGTGAAATGTCCAAAACATTCTGGCACACTTTGTGCGATATATATTGCTGTTTTTATTTAGTTTTATTGGTGTGAACTCAATTTGTTAACGTTCTTAAAGGTGATCGAAAATTTGACACTGACCCAACATTATAAGTTGTTGTTTTGGCCTTATAAAAAATATCGAAAATCCGTCGGCAGGTATTTTTTTTTTTTTTTATATATAATCTCTTGAAGTTTACATTTTAACGTAAATCGTAAAAATCACGGAATTTTACAATGTGTACGAATTGAATGTGTTTGGCCTAGCAGAAATACTCGAAAATTTGACACAGGGTTCATCATAAGTTGTACTAATAATGGTAAAATTTGTAAAAGTCACATTCGGCATTTCAAAACATGTTTAGCCGAACACTGAAAACTTAATCGTATTTCGTTAGCAATGATTTATCGTCGCGTAGAGTTATAAACTAAATTTCTCTATATATATTCTACCGGCAAGTTTTTTGATTTAGTAATAATATTTGTATTTATTTTTTGTTAATTTACAGTGTCTCTAGAGTAATATTATTCTAATCATTTGACGTAGGCGCCTAATAAAGTAGGTATAAACATGGGTACCCTTGGATGAGGGGTAAGACAGGGCGCTTGTCTCTCCCCCCCCCGAATAATAACGCGAACTTATAATTTTTTATAAAAATGTATTAACGAATTTTTGTATCGAACGACGTTTTTGTTTTTTTTGGTCGTATTTATTTGCCCCCACCCCCTCTGAAATTCCACAAAGGTATTAATTCAAGTTATTTGAATTGATTATCTATATTTATTGCGCATTAGGATTATTGTTTAACAATGATTCTTACATTTCTTATTAAAACAGTACGGCAATACAATAAAAATTAATTTAAGCACGCAAGTCATTAAAAAATCGTCATTTAGTATACAAAATAGACAATTTAATTACATAATTGTATACGAGTACGTAACGAACAAAAAAAAAAAAACACATGTACTTACTTTTTAATGCCCATCTAGTTAATTTGTCTAGTTCTTTTAAATAAATTTCGTTGTGTTTGTTGCACAACGCGTTCGAACTGTTCATTAAAACGAACGGTGGATTCACAGCGAACAATCCTTGAATTGTGTTCGACAACAACGCGTCATTGGATTTATATCCTAAAACATACACCGGCAAACGTATTATTAAAAAACCGAATACACGTATATAATAGATTAAACAAATATAAAATGTGTAAATACTATAAAGGCGAATATTTTATATAATAATAATAATAATAATAATAAAAACTTGATGTATGCAAAAATGCGCGTATATTATATATAGACATTTGTGTCGTGGAACGTAGAAGCTTTATGGTACCATTTTTATTTTGCATTTTTAAGAAATTTGCGCTCCAATCTCATCTGTGTAGGCAGAGAGAAGTTTTTTTTTTTTTATACAAAAACACTGCTGTCCGATAGTCACCGTTCATTTTTGTTCCAAAATATTAAAGAACAAACTTGGTTGGGCAACATAACAAATTTGAAGGTAATACAAAAATAATCGAAAGATGTAAAACACTATTACTGTTGGTTTTTTGTTTTATGGTATTTTAAAAACACAAGAAATTATACTAAAAAAATAATACGTTTATCGAGTACCTATGTAATGTAATTTTTTTTAATTTAAATGTCCACTAATTTATTTTAATAATAGTCATTTAAATAAGAAAATGTCATGTCAGTTTTTAACATTTTTATGTCATTTTATACATTTTTGTTCGTGCATTTTTTCGAGTTTTTTAGGCCATCAAGTTCCGTGCCCTAATAGTAAGTATATAATAAATATAGGTAATGCGAATAAATTACAAGAGAACGCGGACCGTTTATAAAATTGTTTGTAAAAATCGTTTCACGCTGCGCCGCCGGCATGAACCACTCGGTTCTTAATTATTGAAAATCGAAAAAATTACTTGCTGCTGGGCAACGTCGTTTTTTTTTTTTTTTTTTCGACATCACAAACGTTTAGGATCGGTTTGGCTATAGGTTTACTGTTGGTAGAAGATGTATATAGTACAAAATTCTATTGCCATTTTCTATGCCAACAGACTTCCAATTAAATACCTTTACGTTTACAAGCGGTTTTCTAGTTACAACGCGAAATTAAACAATTGGCAATATTATTATTACTATTTTTTTTTTTTTTTTTTTTTTAATATTAATAAAAAAACGGTTTTGTAATAATGAACGTTGAATGTTTAGAGAATTGTAAAATGTCATCTGCAATAATTAATAATAGGAGTTTTATCACTAAAATCACTTTGGAGGGTACCTGTATGATATGTATTTTTATATGTTTTGCATTAACATGTTTTTGACAAAAAAATTGCCTACGATCGCACAACAGACAATACCTTGATTTTTATATTTTCGATGGTCGTGTTTTTTTTTTTTTTTTTTTTTTTGTTCTCAAACAGTTTGTTAAAATTGCCTATACGCAACCCCTTAAATGACCACCGGGCGTGCTGACGTCCTCCGCTACACGAGCAAAACTGATTTTTCACAGTGGGGGGGGGGAAAGAAAAGACAACACCCGTTTTGTTTTTTATTTTCCGCGGAGATTTTTAGTCCAATAATACTTATTACGAGGTATGGTAGGTAGATCATTAAACTAATGACTGGGGCTAGGAAAACGATGCACTAAAAACCTACAGAAAAGGCATCAAAAAGTTACTAATAATACTACAAAAAAAATAAAAAATAATGCTCTTTAAACATAATAATGCTATTGGAAAATTACGTAAAATTATTTTTAATACCAAAAAATAACTAACTTATGAACACATTTACATATTTTCAAAACAATTAATACTCAGAACACCTAAATACAATTTAATATCTACGTGAAACAATAAATGAAAAACTGTTTTATTGAATTGATAATATTTTTCACTATGTACACGATAACTGTGTCTATAATAACGTGATTTACGAAAATAATAATTTTATTTTACTCTGATAAATATGTAAGTAACTATTAATAAAAGTACATGGGGTAAGATGTAATCCGTTGAAAAAAATTTAAATACAAATATTTGTTTATAAAACTTTAAAATGTACACTTAACATATTGAGTATGCATATAATTAACAAGATCTGAATAAAAAAAAAAAGAAGAAGATAATAAACTGATACCAAAATACCAAAAATGCATTAACTTTAGAAAATCACACGAAAACGCAACAAAAATTTTTATATTTGAACTCTGCGGTGTATGAATAAAAATGTTGATTTTGATAACCTATGTGCTGAATACTAAGACAAATTCTAAAAATGCTACAAATTCCTTGCCTTACTAATGACTAATGAATACATCTATGAGATTAAAAGTCGGTTACAAGTGCTACACAATCATTACGGTTGATGACTTATAACCAGGGCTCGGATTTGATAGCACTAAAAATAACTGAATTATGCGCTATAATATGGCCTAAAAAAAAAAAAAAAATCTTAAAATAAGCGCAATAATATACTATGAAAACGTGAAAAATAACAAAACCGAAAAAGTATTTATTTTTATTTTATGTTAACAATTTAAAAAAAAAACCTTTATATTTATTAAATAATTATTATTTATGAACTAAAGTAGCCGGGCTACTTAGAAATAGAATATAATACGAAAATGTGAGTATTTTCCAAATGGGTTCGCATTAATTACGAATTTTTTCTACTATTTTTCATCCAATATAAACGAGATTTATATATTAATCCATTATTTTATGCATATTAACAAAAAAAAAAAAAGCATCAAAACCTACAAAACTTCAAATATGCGAAAAATAGCAATTATTTGGAGTCCCTGGTGCATAAAACAAATGTATAGCTCATTCTCCTATTTATTTTATAATTTTCCGTATCCTATTATAATTAACAAATGCCATCAAAATCAAAGCCCCGCTCGTGACCTATTGACCGCTACTTTCGCGACCCAGCGTTTGGTATGTACGTAGTTAGGCACATTATTATTTTTTGTTGATCCGTGTATTTTTTAAAAAAAAAAAAAAAAAAAATGTCCGCATTTATCGGTATATATTTTGATAATTCGAACGGGACTGTATTTATTCGGGCAAATATTTCCGTGGAATATAAAAACTTTCCCGGGGTACTGTGTGTTTTTAAAGAGTAATTGTATTTAGAAAACGGCCTCGGTGTAAACATTAGACGTTTTTCGATAGCACCAATCGAGCACACGGGAAAAAAACTATTAAACGAGACAATAAAAATACCAAACATAATTATTATTGCTATGCCAACGGCGGTTTAAACCGTCTTAAAAACGTTTTAGACACGGTATAGCGTCCCTCTGGTAACCATACTAAAACCACCTTCCCTATGGGGGGCTGTTTTTTTTTTTTTTTTTTGACCTTTCGAGTACAAATTTAATTCCAAACGAATCGAATAAGACACAGCCGTGTCACTACTCGACAATAGCAAATGCCCCAATAAAAATATGTACTGTATGGAATCTCTCGGTTATTATTGCAGTCGTACTCGACAGAATATTTTACGTTTGAATGCAATTTATGAACTATCCGGTTGGGTTTTTTTTTTAGCTTTTTGTTATTTAAATATTTGTAGAGTACAATGTAGGTGATAAAATAAAAGAACAGGGAAACCTAAGCAATTTTATAGGTATTCCGATATTGTACATACTCTAGCAATAGGTGTAAAAATTTGTGTCGGATAACGTGTAACGTGTCATGCGGAAAAAACTATTTCGTTATAAAAAAAAATTAAGACAATTTTATCTATATTTAAAAATGTTTTATTACAATGTTGGGTTTAGTAAAGAAAATAAAAACACAAGAAATAACAATAATTTTCGATCGAGACAAAAAATGTTTTAATTCAGATATATGTATCTGTAAGCCGAGGCAGGATATCGGGGAGAAAAAAAATCCACAAATTTACAAAATGTATTTTTTTTTTTTTTTAACTGTTACTACTGTTCCCTTGTCCAGACCATCAATAGTCGTCTCAACGTCGACTAATACGAGGGGAAAAATAATATATTGGTAAACGCAAATAAAAAAAAATCTATGATACAGCAGTTAATGGGTGGGCCACAGTTGTAAGTGTGAACAGCGGTGGCTGTCTTTTAAACTAAAGGTGTTGCTGAATAGTTTACACTGTACAACTGATAGTTTATTACCCACCAATCCATTTATAAGTTGCATTACCGTTAATGATACAGCGACAAAACCTATTTCAACATTTTACAAATTGAAGTTTTTGTCGATATTGATAATTTAGTTTTATAAAAACACCCGTTCACTAAAAAGAAAGGTGTTGCTGCAGCAGTAGCCGCCACTGGGATGGTGAGAAATTGGGAAAGTATAGATACGGAATTTAATATATATATCTGTATGCAACGATAAATAATTGCTAACAAAAAGCGAAATTTGATTACAATATGTTTTGATAAATTTGTTTTTTTTTTTTTTTTTCAAACGAATTAGCACAATCTGAAAAATAACTACGCAAAAATCCGTGATTTTTACGATTTCTATCTAAATCTGAACTTCAAACGTGTACCAAAATAAAACGTGCCTACAGATTTTCGATATTTTAATATTGAAACGTAGGACCTTGAATCAAATTTTCGAACATTTTTGTAAAGCCAAAACAACAATTTTGTCCGCATAAAATCCATATCAAAACTAAAAAAAAAAAAAAAAATCAAAAATTTAAATAGTTCAAATATGACTCAAAAAATGCGAGTACGTTTCAAAAATCGTACCGTATTTATAAAGTGACAAGTATTTGTATCCAGTGAAAATTGCAGGTCTCTGCGATTGTTTTTTAATAACCGAAAACAGATTTATTTTCACTACTAATAAAAAAATTACTAGGAAAATCAAAAAAATAAAATTACTATACGCCTCAACTAGACAGAACCCATGGCCTACTAGGAAAGTCGTTTGCGGACAGTAGATAAACAAAAGAACATTGCTCGCTACGCTCGGGATATTGAATAAAAAAAAAAAAAAAAATTTTTTTTTAAATACCGTTCAGCGTTTAAATGTGATTTATATATTAGATTTTGACGAGTAGAGCAAACAGAACGAATTGTTTTCGTCGTGTTGATATATATATATATATATATATATATATATATATATACATAGTATGAGTGTTCAATAGAAAGGTGTAATACTACATTTTACGAATCTCCGCGTATATCCATCGCGACACTATACGTACTACAGAGCTGCAAATGTGAGCAGGTTTAAAAAAAAAAAAAAAAATTATGAAATTTTAATTGCACAATCTAAGCCAATTGAATCATAGCGAACACGGTATTATTATTGTAACGTCTACGGAGTCCGTTGCGAAATTATAAAAGCAAAACCCGATCGAGAATTAAATATTTCGATAAAATGATCAAATTGAACATAATAGACAATTATAAAGTATAACATTACACGCGTGTACGAGTAAATTACTGCGTTTTAATATTACGCGTATAGCATATAAAATATACTAATATAATGAATAACTATTTTTATTTTTTATTTTCTTTCCGTTAAAGTTATAATTAGTAAAATATTGGATCTAATAACTTTTTTAAATGCTAATATTGGAAAGTGTTAGACGCGCACCAAGGTCCGACCGTACTATTTTGAAATAGACTTCGCGTTGATAATAATTATATTTAGTACCTACCCATAATAGTCTTATCGGCTGTACATTTAAGGCTGTAGGTAACGAATTACAGAAATATCTAAAAAAAAAACGTAACCGTACCAGCTGGAAATCAGTGTCGAAATTTAATAAAAATAATATAATCCGAAATATTTGTGTATAACGACACGGAATTAACGATTAACGAATAGATTATGTTCAAACGATAATCTGCTAGTTATATTATGTTTGTCGCGCTTTAAGAATTTTAAAATTGCGCATAAAATATTACATTACAAAATTGAACATATTCAGACAATTTACATACTATTGGCGGCGCTTTAATCCAAATTGTGTACGTTTTAATAGTTTTCGTGATATTGATTCTAAGTGATTCTAAATGTAGCGAAGCAGTTACATTCTAAATTGTAGTTGTACTAAGATGTGATTTTTTTTTTTTCTCGGGAAAAATGCGGACTTTTCTCCTGGTTTAAGATTATAAAAAAAAGTCTAAATTCCGGCAGTTTTTCTTACAATTTCTTTAGAAATTAACAACAAAAAGTCAGTTGGTTATTATTGTTGTCGAATTCCCGGTAACCTCGGCTACGAGAGGAAAAACGCCATTAATACCAGTACCCCGCCTGTCTACCGAGTTTCATTCTGAATCGCTTTTTGATTGCAATGATCGAACGTCGCTTTTATTATATAAACTAAATTACCTACCCTATGACATGTATCCTTTACATTCCACAAACTCCCAAATACGTTCGTATTTTTATTATATACACCTATCGATTATTATCGTATAATAATAGTTGTAAAATAATACAAAATATATATGTATGTCTATACCAAATATTATAAAATCAATACAGAACACACTCGTCACAGGTTTTATTTGGGGAAATTAATATTGTTAATAATAATAATAATAAAAAATTTTATATACTATACGATTCAGGGCGAAATTCAGATTTTTGTTCGCATATTTCTTATGCGGGCTATTAGATTTATTGCTAAGTAAGGCTAGAAATACGTTTTACAATACTACAAGAAAAATATCAAACGTTTATAGTGCATATTTTTGCGTATTTAGTGATTTTGTAATTTTAAGAGCATATTTCTTAACTATTTTACCATATTTTTTTAGATCTTATTTGATAACTCATGGTTATACAATTTCAACATTAATTAGAAAATATATATATATTATTTTAAGAGTTTTCACCAGGTATTATAGTATGGTGTTTTTAAGTCCCGTTCTTATTAATTAATATTTACCCACATCACTAATTTGTAACTATATATATATATATATGCACAATATGTGTGTATAATAAAAATCAAAATTTACTAATACCTATATATATTAATTCTATAATTGTTGTACTTTATAAAGGACAAATCCACCAAGTGTTATGTAAAAGAATAAAATATGTGCATATTTGTACATTTTTAAGCGCATTAAGTTCCGAGCCCTAGTTATGATACATTTAAATTAAAAAATGTTGCAGCATTCATTTGTAATTGCAAAATAAATTATAATTATTCGTGTTTTTAATGAGGGTTTTTAACATCAATTTTAAATTTTTAAAATAACGCATACAAAACGTTGATTAAAAAAAAATTATAAATTCGAAACTAACAGACACCATTATGGCGTAAATATTTCCGTTTTTACGATGTTTTTTTTCTCCAATTATTACGAAAAATACAAGGAATGTCGTTTAGTGTTCTTCTCAATGCACTAACTTGAGAAAATTTGCTTCCACGGCGTTTCTATACAATTGTTTTTATTGGATCAAGATTTCCGGTCGAAAAGTTGTTTACAGACACAAAATAAAACACACACGCATCATAATAAAACCGATATATACTATGCAACACACAGAATCTAAAAAATAAAACATTAATAACTCGATATTATTCGACATAATTCGAAATTTTTTGAATTGGTTAGGTGTGGTAAGGTTTGGGGTTACCACGGTTAGTGAGCGATTTATTTTCTTTAGAGTAATACACAATAATGATTATTATTGCCGTACAAATCTATATAATCTAAATAAACTATTATTTTTTTTTTTTTAAGTCTGTCAGATTATTTTTATAACCCAGCTACTTTAACTGTACCCGCACGGCCTTGCCCTGGACAAATAAAATGCTCGTGAATGTAACCCCTTTGCCCCCTTTCCGAACCACCTCTGCCGTGGATTACCACGACATGCCTAAATAATTCGAAAACTTTTATTTGTAAAAAAATCAAGCGTGTGTCCCTTCTTTAGTGGTTGATTACTAGGATACAAATTAACCATATCTGTTCCTCGTGAAATACAATGTCTGTGACTGAACACCAGAATAAAATCCATCAAATAGTTTTTGTGTGACGAGTACACATACACGAACTTATAGTTATCATTGTAATTTATGTATGGATATAAAAAGTTTCCTTATTTTAAATTGGAATCATCTTGCCAATAATTTATATTTTCGCTCATAGCCAGCATAAATTACCACCACACGCCACTGTCGAAATGGCGACAGTCCAACAAAATTCAATGTCAACGTAAATAATACAATTTAAATCCCGAGCACGGCGTCCTTAATTTTACTACAATGATAGAATCTGTTTCGCATGAACATTTTTCCGGAAATTAAAATACTCAAAGAGTTTTTATCCGTCAACTTATCGGGTTTTAGTTCAAATGGGTCAATTAAATTGATAACTACTCAGGTAGGAATATTTGGAATATTGAATGATTTTCGGTTGTTTTCGATATTAAAAAAATGTTAAAAAGTCGCGAACACTGCTCGCGGGCGTGTACCACTGTTGTAGACGGGAATTTGAGAAGATAGGATACTAAGAGGAATTCAATTTGTATCTGTACGCAACGATAAATCATTGCTAACGAAATACAATTTTGTGAAAAGTTCGGTTAAACAGTTTTTGAATTGCCATTTACAATTTTCGTCAAAAAATGTATTTAAAATCGTTAAAAAAAAAAAAAAAAAAACTATTACATTTTTCTTAATCGTAGTTAATAGTATATAATCGAAGTAGCCGTAAAGTTTTCCTCGGGTTTTCCCAATTATTAAGAAAGCTACAACAAAATTAAAAAAACGACCCCCACAATGCGCAAACTAGACAAAATCATTCACCAGAAAAAAATATTACACTTGAAAATCAAAGCAAGATTTCTGGTAGAGAAGTAGTTTACAGAAAAGAATAAAAAAACACATCATAATAGTCCTAAACCTAAACCGTTTCGCTGAGAATCTAAAAATATTTTCCTACATTCACTTGGTTAAATTTTAAAAAAAATATTTTAAATACGGTATTATTTAAAAAATTATAATTATGAAGTATATCTACTTTTTTTAGATCAACGGTTTTACTAAAACGGTATATCCATGATCCTAAACCACTAAGACTCTACTAACACGTACCTATGGTGTTTTTTTCTCGGTTAGTAAGAATATTCCAAATTCTGCACATCCCGGCAGTTTTTCACCTAGTGGTAATTTACTTTTAAAAAAATATCTGTAGTGCCAAAAGTTATTCTAAAATTTTTTTGAAAAAATAACAATAAATACATACATTTTTTATCGGTTTCTGCGTTACCTTGGCCAAAAGAAATCACAATTATATTACCAACACTTTACGAATCTCCGAGCTCCGTTCAAAATCATTTTTTGATTACAACGGTTTACCATTGCTTTTATATTAAATAAATTACACCGTAGCCTATACCTTATACGTTGACATTTTCCCATCTACAACAGTAATACGAACCTAGCGAGGTATGCCCTGCTTTTTTAAACGTTATTTAACAAAAAATAATAAATCATTGTATTGCCAACTGTTTATTTACAGTGTCTCTCGCCCAGTAGTAAATAAACGTCACGCAGAAGACCCGAGGGGATTTAATTTTACCCACGCCCAAAACACGTGAAATAAATTAATAATTATTTATTTTATTATAATTAATTTCACAATCAAAAATAGATAAAATACCTACAGACAACATTATTAACGACACCATTAAATCCGCCTCGTTAAAAAAATTGATCTCTGGTCTTTGGTCCTAGGAAAAGCTAAAATCGTAAAATAGGAAAAATTTAATGACTAACCGAAGTCGTAAGAAACACGTTATTCGATAAATTGACATTTTATCTCCAGACCCATAAGTCAGAGTTTTAAAGCCGAATTTCGGACAACAACGGCGCTTCCATAAGCACGGAGTATATCGGATTAAGTTAGACTAGGTTTTAGAGGTCTAGTAAATCCTACCGAAAGATTTGAGATCCTTCTGATAACATAAATACATATTGGAATAGACGAGTATATAATATATAGAGATAAAAATGCGTTTTAGTTAAGTAAATTTAAGTTGAATAATTACTGCGACGGGACGTTTACTTCAGTTAAAGCTCGACAGTGACAATATTTAAAATTGTACGGAAAAAATGCAATTTGGATAGTTGACATTTGACCGTGAGATTATGATCATTGAAAATATGTACGAGAGAACTTCTGTTAGAGTGTCATCAACTCCAACAATTGCAGCACGGCTGGGAGTGGTGATCGAGAAAACAACAACTTTCAACAACTTTAATAAGCGATAAGTGTGTGCGGGCATTTTCTAATTTGCCTATTTTGAATTCTTAACTCAGATAGACAATGTTACAGGAACGTCTTGGTTCGCTCGTGTTAAGACAAGTGTTATGACGTCAGAAATCAATATTAAATGAGTAATCGGTGAGTTAAAAAAACATTTGTGCTGGTAAAAATAACACTTTGAACTATAGACGTTTTAATACGTTCAATTAAAAAAAAAAAAAAAACCCCAGTGTCATTTTGCGGGAGGTTCTATTTATATCATATTTTGCATAACTTTCGAATGAAGTTATCGCACGCCAGTGGCGGCGCCAGGGGTGAGCCAACGTGGGCCGCGGCCCACCCAAAAATCTTCTCGGACCGCGGTTGGTCCGCCCCGTATGATTTCGTAGTATTTTTGTTTTGTATTACGTTATGTTAAACATATATATATATATATATATATATATATATATATATATATATATTAAAAATACGTACGAAAACTTAGTTTTATTATGTTTTAGATTTAATTTAAAATTAAGCATTAAATCGTTATCTTGATTTTTATTCAAAATCGTGAGAGTTCTTTTGTTAACCCGTAATTGTGACCATCCGATAGGTGATAGGTAAGACGGTTCTCGTCACGCCACTGGCCCTCCCTATAAATCAGTAGCCCCAGCTCGGCCCACCCAGCACCCGCCTATGGTGGTTGCTGTACAGATAAACACAGACGAACGCTCCACACGGAGGCGTTCCTAGCGTACCCGCGTTAATTTAATAAAATGGTAGAGCGGGAAAATCAACGGGAAAATTGATCAGTACTTGATTATTTGACTAATATCATAATGGCATACGATTTTTGATTGATATCGGGGAGTTGTTTTGTATGCAATTCGACGGCAATTTTGTAATATACCTATATCTAATATAGTATTCAAAATGTCCAAGTTCCAAAGGCGCGGTTTTATTCGCGTAAATTCGTACAAAAAGTAAACATATATATATATATATATACACACAGACGTAATATTCAATTTATCTTATAAAATTCCGACGCGAATCGAATGAGTTATAATATTTTAAATAGAACAAATGCAGTTTTGTAGTCGGGTGGGTAGGCACTTGTATACTATATATTTTGTACGGTACCTATATAGTTGTCCAATTATTTGCAAAATACGACTACGTCGTCGTCGTCGTGACCTCGCCGTTTTTGACAATAAACGTATTATTGTTGTTATTATTATTTATTTATTTATTTATTTTTATTTTTTTTTTCATTAAAATGTAGGTTTCTAGACGTTATATTGTAAGTTTAACGGTTTAAAAAAAAAAAAAGAAAAAAGGTTGGCCTTGAGGACCGGCGTGACGCAATAGTACGTTTGCGTATAACCAGATCCATATGTCTATATGGACGTGTATAGTAGTCGGTGTTGTTACGAAAACGAAACCAACGAATCTTTAACATACATTTAAACGACAACACTGGTTTTCGATATTAACGGTATTTCGGAGACTGCGAAAAAAAGAAGAAAAAAAAAAAACGAAAAATAACCGTCGTGGTCGGCCACATTGCGAATCTGTGCAATATATATATTCTACATTAGGTCAGACGAAGGTAACCTATTTTGATTAAATCGACAATGGCGATACTGTCAATGTTGTTGTTTTTTTTTTCCGAGGAGCAACGGTTTCATTAAAATTAAGAAAAAAAGTGGGGGACAATTGAACTATTAACAGACTTAAAGATGAGAAATTATACGCGCTTGGACGTTGGTTTGTATTTTTCCGGATACTATATTTTCCAAGCAAAATACACGTATGTAAAATACACAGTTTAAAAATAATCTCCAAAATATGTCTCTCTTGAAAGTTGAAAATATCGAGAGAAAAAATACAGACAAACAATGTGAACTTACTATTACGTATGATAATAGGTTAATCAATCCGTTTTAATATTATAAACTCTACAAGTACGCAATTTGTGCTGTATGCAAATTTGAACAGCACGTCCTCTTGATTATTTCGAGAATCCGGACGATTTTGTCCGGTAAGTCGAGACGCAGATAAATTTTTTAGTACTAAAAATAATACATTTCCGTATATATATATATATATATATAGAGAGAGAGAGAGAGAGAGAGAGAAAGAGTTAAACGGAGAAGGAAATTTCAATAGGTCTATACGTCTAGATGAGTTTTTTACGTATTATATCTTATATACGGGTGTTCTGTGAGTGTATTCGAATAAAAACCCCGGGTTGGGTGACGGTATGTACAAATCTTATAGGCAGATTAACACATAGTTTGCGCGTACGCCACTGGATTAAATCGCTTACGGTTTCACTATTAGGCTACTACAATCGTAGGGTTTACCGTTTTAGATATTCGTATACAGTTGAAACAATTATTAAAAAAAAAAAAAAAAAAGTCATCATTAAAAATCGATATGGGCCGCCGTTATATTCGGACTCGGTTGTATACAGTAACTGAGACTCTTACCATATTATATTCTCTTATTATTTATTTTCCTTCGACTGTCCGTTTGTCCGTTGTACAATTACTATAATGCCTAAAAATACATTGTTACTCGTTGTCTTGTATAAGTCATAACGTTTTAATAATATTAGTATAACCGAAAATCATTAGATATAAACCAACAAAATTAAAAAATGCCACTTGATTTTTTGTCTATTTACCGAACGTGCGTTTCTCCGCACTCGGGAATCGGCGACAAATTGGTTTGCGAAAATGTTTAAATTTATTTCTTCGTCACGGCAAACGTGAAGAATGGAAACATCATTCGTGTTTGACTTTTGTGTAGATCTTACGTATGTCTTCGATCTGCGAAGGGCAGACAAATATCGTTCTGGTGTACATGGTGAAATTGGTATTACTAACGTTAAGCATAATATTTCGTTTGACTCCGGTAACATTTGACAGAGTGCTTAATCGTTTCTAATTACCATTTTCGACATTTTTAATTGGCACCTCTGTTGAAAAGCAAAAAATCTCTGTGCAATATCATGCAGTTTATCGCCATCAAAGTCTGATCCGTAGAATTTAACTATGTCTTTATGCGGAGTTTCTTACCCAGCGATTCGACAACCATAGTTTTTTCCGTATTAATCAAAACATAAACGTATATATTTCTCAGTTAATAAATTATTATTATTTTCTCGCGTTAAAAAAAATAAAGCTGATATTTTGTGCAAGTACGTGGCAGATATGAATGCTTTTTTAAATAAGAACCATAGGAGAACCTCAGATCGTCATATAAATGCCATGAGGCGTTTCAGTCCCCTGTACATGGCGCCTACGACTACTCGCTCTAGCGTTCTTGTGGATACCTACAACCTGCACTTATAATCATATAATGCACGTGAAGGCAGGTTTCCATTATAATACGTGTGCCTAAAAATCCTTTACTGTGATCCGTGGTCGGTAAGCTTTCGGTATACCAAAGTGTTTATACCCCCTTAACGCACGCTCACCACCGTTACCATGTGGTTAGCTCAACATTTCTGGCGTACACCACGACATACCATTGATTTAGAATAACGATAAAATTGCTAGTACTTTGGTTACGAAACGCGTTTGGTTGCCGTAAATGTATTAACGACATTGTCCATTATACAACAATTGGCTATTTTTTGGGTTTACGTAACAACAAAAAAAAAAAATATTCACATTAACCACCACCCCACGCCACAAATTGATACGCTACTGCTGGCTACCCTGTACATATCGGCTTGTTTAATTAATTATTTGGGCCCGTTTTGAATTTGGCCGACCACCAATCAGTTAACTGAAACGACGATCCTGGGTGGCGGTAACGGTACGATTTCGGACTATTTCAAAACCGATTCGACGGCACTGAAAATACAGATATATTCAATACGTTTAATATTTCTCGGGATAACGCGGGCGGCGCACGAGGGAATTTTTTTTAGGGTAAGGAGTTGTGCTTGTACAGTTTTCCTCTCTAGGAAAATTGTGTAGAACTCTATGGCATATAGTTTATAGTTGAATTTATTAAAAATTGTTAAAACCGTATTGAAAATTTAATAAAGGAAGACATTTCGGGGGTGGGGGGGAAAGGCTGTCCTTCCCACCGTCTGTGCGAGCCACTGCGCATCGACGCAGCGGTGTCGCACTCACCGTATAGTTATAGTAAACCGAAAGCCGTTCAAGGGAATCGTGCCCATCGTCGAACGTGATAAACACATCCATTTTGAAAACTGTACATTTCACATCCAGGCATATCGATTTCACTATTTTTTTTTTTTTTTTTTTTTTTGTGTTATATATATTATAAAACAAGACCCGGTCTAAAAAAAAAATAAAAAGGAACTGGATACACAATAGTCAGCGGCGGCAGTGACATAATTTTATACCAAGGTTATCGCTGTTATTATTACGTCAAACATCGCCGAAGAGACAAAATCGGACGGCCGATGCGAAAGTCTCGGATTTACACTTACAAAAATAAGAAGGCAAAAAAAATGCATACCGTACTATTATTACCACCCACCTATAATTGGCGTGTGGTATTAAATATTTTATTATTATAAAATCGGCCGTATATACGGTAAAAAACAAAACAAAAAAAAAAAAAATTATACAAGTCGGGCGTTATTTTTTTTTTTAAATTGTACTTTATCCCCCGTAGAAATTATATATCAACCGTTTGACTATTTAAATCCGTATTGTACTCGTACGAACCAAAGTTTATTATTTACGACGCTAGGTTTTTTTTTTCTCCATAATTTCATTATATATTATTATATTATATGACCTCGGTGGTTAGGTACACGTGTACCGTGGAAAAAATTTACACACGATTCATGGTTTCGTCCGCGGTGCAATACGAAATGGCACGATGAGGTGTCGGATAATTAGGCCACTGGGTACGCCACTGAGGCAGATTTTGTTGTGCAGTATCGCACAATTTACATATGTATACCTGCGTCGTCGTCGTGTGTAATACGAACACAAAATTTATATGTATATATATATATATATATGTACAAAACACGTTATTATTACAGTAGACTCTCGACAATTCGAAATTCGGGTGACCTGTACTGAAAATTCGATTTATAGACGTTTTTTTCGATTTGGCGAGAGTCCGAATTGTCGAAGGAACAAAAACATAATTCGAATTCGAAAAAATTTGTGTTTCATACGTACATACGTATTTATTATTTTATTTATTTTGCATTAATTGTTTACGTATTATTACATTTATATTGCAGGTATGTACGGAAAATTGTAATATATTTATTACTAAAAAAATCAGTTATTTTCTTTCGTCATACAATTTCGGCCCCAATCTGGTCCATAGCGGCGTTATCTAATGTATTAATTGTCTTGATAATGGTATTACATTTTTCACCGTCCATTTCTGATTGCTCCGAAGGATTTACGCAAAAATTACGTACATCTGTACGTACTTACTGAATACGAGCACGTAAGTTGAATCGCATTTCTAATTTATTTATAGCTTACAATTAATTAATACGAACTATAGAGACTAAAAGTATTCGATTTATAGATACACGAATACGTGTGTTTTTCTTTTCGAATTATAGAGGTTTACTCGGGGGACCAAGCGTTTAGTTAGATTTATAGAGGTTTCCGAATTATCGAGAGTCTACTGTATTAAACGAATACTGTGTTTGAATAAGAAAACATAAAAGAACAATGACTTTTAAAAAACTTTAGAAACAATTATAGAGTCCCTCGAAATTATTGAACGCAGCCTATCCCGTCGGGAGGTCTCCCACTTAAACAACATTTCGAATATTATTATAAATATTTACAAAAAATAAAACACAACCAATAACACTCCGGTACACATAGGCTTGTATATTTATTTATTTTATTAGCCCGTGCACAGTATTGAACAAAAAAAATAAATACATTATAATAAAAAAGCGTCGCTCCACGTTTTCCCGTCAATGTCCCCCGTGACAACCAAATCAACTAATAATTACTGTTTTTTTTTTTTTTTTTTTTTCATATCCGTGTCGCCTAGGTTACAAAAAATACGAATAACCCTTATTCTTGCTCGTGCGTATTGCTCTACAAGAGTTGCAGACACTTCCGGATCCTGAATTATGTCTCACCAGTCATTCACTCCTATTCTTTCCGAATCTTTCTCGACCACGTCTTGTGATCGTTTCCAGGACATTGCTGCTTTGATTGTGCTATTGTCGTTCCCCTCACGCGTTACACGCCCAAGCTATTGTATCCTCTGACCTCTTGTGAAGCTTTTAACTGAGGCCATCCCCGTCTTCTCCATCTGTTCATTGATGAACTTTCTCCTCCACATACCAGTGTTATGGACTAATGTTGGCCCGTATATACCGTCCACCAAATTTAATTTCCAAAAGTACTTCGCTCTGTTGTGCTCGCAGTCGTCCATTATCCGGATATAATGTACGCATAATTTAAACCCGTAAGTAAGTGTGGATCTTACTATCGTTGTGTACAGTCCGACATTTTTCTTCTTCGGCAATACGTTTGACTTGAACAATTTAGAAAGTCCATGGAACCACTAAAACCAATTTTTATCGCATGTGATAAAATCTCACAATCAGTGAAAGGATTTTCAGAATACGATCGGCAGTTCTAGAGATAACAGCTCCTACGAACTTTCATGCAACTTTACCACTTTATAATCTTTTTCTATAAATAAAAATTGTTTCTCGTAAAATAAAAAAAATGGCGACGTTAAGATTTTGGCTAAATATCTCGGGCGAATAATCTCAAACACATTAAATATGCAAGAAACAGCAATAAAAACTTTCATTTTTGGAGTCTCTGGTGCGTAAAATAAACGCATAGCTCACTTTGCCATTATTATCTGTATCCTGTAATAATTAGCGAATGCTATAAAATCCTAATTCTGATAGTAATATTCAACAGACGCGATTACGATTATTTCTTTTGCCGGACAATAATATGATATAATTATATTATCACGACGATCGATACTCGTATAATACGCCCATAATAATAATTATAATAATTAACTATAGGGATCCGTCATGTTATTATAATATACGACACGTACCGCATATTATTATTACCGTATACGAATAACACGTACGATTTTTATAATCCGAACCCATTCGGCGGTCCTTTGCGAAATCCACCGTCGTCGTCTCTCTGCGTATGTTATTATCCGTTATGTACGTTCGAACTTTCGAATACTTTACGTAGCACAGTCAATTGATGATTAAGTTAAATTAAAGATTTTGGCGCCCCGAGACAGTTTTTTCGTGCCCATCTATACTGGAAACTTCACGAGTAAGCTTAGACGAAATATTTTTCATGGTCGGTTACTATTGTTTTATGGATTTCGCACTGTAAAACAATATACGACGTTAGTCGTCATCGTAGTCGATATTTTCAGGACGGCATAGTCGTCAAACGTTCCTTCGGTAACTGTGGATTTTAAATATTGTACGCCTTTGTTCTTTATTCAGACGCCGAGAAAGACATTCCTCTGACTATTGTTTCAACTATTTTGTTCCCCATAAGTCGTACACGACCCGGTGCCCCTTCCCACAAATCCCAGCGCCCCGGGGCAGTCGCTCTTAATCGCCCCTTATACAAAAACGCCACCTGCAAATAGAATCGGTAGTAGAGGTGTACACGCATGTGCTATTATAATTTATACGGTACGTAACGATGGACAACTGCGCATTACAATATTTATTATTTATCACTATTTAACCGCGTATTCGTATTTCCCAAGTGATTGTATATATAATTTAAACGCAAAATTTATACTCTGTTATACCGATTTTCGCACACGCCGCGGGATATCGTTCGATTGGTTTTTTTTTTTTCTCGCGTTTTTATATTTTACGTTTACTGCTCAAGTCCATCGTCGCCCTTTTCCTGTATTGCACGCTATAACTTATCGGGGCGAACACAGCACGTGCTCCGCGTACGTATACAGTGGCGATTATAAGGGGCGCGAGTAGCTTTATAAATTAGGATTATAAATTATCTTACAATTACACCACAGATTATAAATAACCGTCTTGATAAATCCACCGTCGGCATACTACGATTACGATAATTTTTTTAACTTTATTTCAACCGTATATATATTTTTAGAGAAACTTTTGATCAAAATTCAGCATATACCCGAACGCTTTTCAATCTGTGTGTCCGTAATCGCTTTTTCCGGGTAAAAGAGAACCGTCGAAACTTCCAGTTTTTCGTAATCCATTCCATATTTTAAACACAAAAAGGATTCTTTTTGTAAATTATTATTAAAACAATTTTCTAATGACGTCTTTTTACTAGTTCAAGTTATTTCAACATAGATGGGGGTGTGGGTATTTTACTATTTTCGATCCCCCCCCCGTCCTCATTGAACGTCAAGTGTTACCATTAATGTCTAGGTATAAAACAAACGATGATGATTGGACGAAAGGTACGAATGGAAGAGGCGTAGAGACTCGCGCAGCAAATCAGTTGGACGGCCGGAAATGAGAAGAAGATCGATTTTTGCGGGTAGGGACGACAGGATTTGCATTTGCCTCGTTATTTAATAACCCTGCGTTTCTTTCTTTTTCGTGATAATTATTACAAAATACAAATCGATTTCACCGCGATTGACACCGCGTACATATACGTGTAAATCCACTATCGAGATTGATATTAAAAAATATTTTTCAAACATTCGTTTACGAAATCTATATTAACGACCGATAAATCTCTACGGCCATAAAACTAAAGCGATTTTAATTTCATACCGCGTGCATTAAATCTACCTAAAACATCACTCGAGAAAATTGACATGAAAGATGTTCCCAATGATTTGTTTTGTATTTTTTATGGTACCTTTCGCGTCATAGCAAGTTGATATTTATCCCGATTTGTTATCAGATATACAAATTAATGCATTTATATAAACTACCAATTATTGTTGAATTATTATTAGAAAATATTATTATCTGCGTAAAATTACGTGATTGTTTTTTTTTTTTAAATATTTTTTTTTAAATTTAGCCACCCACACATTGGCCTGCATCGAATACGACTCTGTCCGTGGTCTATAATAAAAAATCAAAACTATAAATTGATTAAAACGAGTAGTATTTTTAAACAAATTAACGAATACATACGAATTATTAAATATTTTTTGAAACATTTTAATATTAATTTTAAAAAAATAAATCCAATAATATTTTGTGGCTTTTGTATGTTATGAATATATGACATACTATTGGGATAGATGTTATTTTTTTGATTTTCGTTTTTACACATTATCTTGTTTGCATGCGCACGCGGGTATACGGTTTGTCTTTTTATACAACAATTGTTTGATGGTGACTGGTTAACCAGTCGTAGCACTAAAATTAAAATACTAGTTTTTTAATATATTACCACGTTCGGAAT
The DNA here is from genome assembly GCA_956483605.1 of Tuberolachnus salignus. NCBI lineage: Eukaryota > Metazoa > Arthropoda > Insecta > Hemiptera > Aphididae > Tuberolachnus > Tuberolachnus salignus. The sequence continues at coordinate 19,690,986 of OY101431.1, read as the reverse complement.
ATTATCTAAATTAAACCTACCACAGTTGAACGTTATAAATTTAAAAAAAAGATTGAACTTTGTTTTTTTTTTTGCGACGGTCATCAAATGAAATGCCCATAAATTCGATTCAGTGGGGGGGGGTGTCTAGACACAGAAAATACCCCCTTGGTTGCGTCACTGCGTATAATAGTCTGGAGGATTTAAACGATGCGACAATCGCAATTTGTCCGTCGACTTGACCGGTAACACAATATAAATTATCCGTATACGAAAAACATATTTAGTTTAAATCTGCATCGTAAAATCTAATAGTGTCCAATTTGAAGAGGATAATATTTTCGAGACGATGCGCGATGACATGGATTTTTCGTCTGTTAGATAATCAGTTTTTTTTATTCTTTTTTTTTTTTATTGCCTTTCCTATTATTTTTGATTGTTCTCTTTGAATCTGATAGGCAACAGACGTGTGCAAACTTTAACGACGAGAACCGAAATTAATGTTCATGAGGATTTACAAATGGGGTTCACAAATGAGCGGGTTTTTTTTTTCAATGAAATTTATATATTATTATTTATGCAATAATCCAGTAGGTATAGAGACGAACGACTGCAGCGTTTGGTTAATTTTTTTTGCGAAATAGATTCGAAACGGCATATAATACCTATAAGTTCACCGTTGATTATCTATGTAATAATAATATTAATAATTGTCAGTTTATCGCAGAATCGCAAAGTCGATTCGAGTTTGTCGATAAACAGTAATACCTTTAATACGACTATATTATCCCAGATAACAAAACCGTAACGTTTATTTTTCAGAATTATTTTGTATTTGGGAGTTAAAAATAAAACTGTTCAGAATTTATATTATTAATACTACTTTAGGAGCGTTTAAATAATAATGTTCGATACAATATGCTTTAGCTAATAATACGTTTTCGAAATAATTCACTTAGTTTAGTTAGTTTCCAAAAAGTTTTAACTTGAACAACACTATTTTGAATATACTATTTTTATTATTTAGGTACTAAATATTTCCCAATATTTTTATATCTACAAATGTTATTATTTTAACGTTGGCGAGATAAAATGAACGTGAAATAATCGTGAAAAAAGTCCGTTCCTTTCCAATGCATTCGGTTGGTCATTAATTTCCATCGGCAAACAGAAATGGAAAAGGAAAGAAAAAAAAATTCGTTCATATAGGATATTAAGAGAATTTATATTTATATCTGTGCGCATAGATCATTGGAACAGTCCGAAAAACGGAAAACAATTCTGAGCGAAGTTCAAAATGTAACATTCAAAAGATTAAAAAAAAAGAACTATGATGTTGTGTTCGATTTTCCGCTTGTCTTTTTTACCATTAAGTAAAACGTACGGAGTCCAAAATGTCCGAGCATTTATTACTAGTTCAGAAAATATGTAAACCGCGTAAAACCATAAAAAACTCAATAGCCAATAATGGTTCAAAAAAGGTCGAGAACTTTTTGAAAATTTGTCCGCGTCTATGAAGGGGCCTATAAAGGTTTCGAGTTTCTACGAATAATTTTCAACCGAATTACAAAAAAAATTAATACATAAAATATCGTTTATCGTCGTAAATTATGCCGTTTATTAAGGGAAACTACGGCGAGACTGAAAAAAGCGGTCACCGGCAACACGCCGATGACTAGACGAGTTAGGACGCATTCGTAAAAGACGTTACACTTGAAAATCGGAGCGAGATTTCTGGTAGAAAAGAAGTCCGTTTACAGAGATAGAGAGAGAGAGAGAGAGAGAGAGAGAAAAACACACGCATCACAATAAAACCAGTACGTTTTTTCGCTTCGGTCAGTATCTAAACACGAAATTACACATTATGCAATAATCTCCGGTCATCGTCTCTGCGGGCTGTGGCCCTTGTGTGTGTGTGTGTGTGTGTGTGGTGTCTATACACGCTGTTGCATAAGACTAAAGAAGTGCATTGGAACTCGACGACCTTGTTGCCGGCGCTATACTGACATTATAATTATACACATGCGTATAAAAACCTCGATAAAAATTAAAAAGTGAGTATACGATACACACAGCTGTGGACGCCGCCGAAACGAGTTCTGTAGAAAGCCGACCGACGAAAACGGTTTGCCGAGCCCGCGCGCCGCTATAACATCATTTTTTTTTTTTTTTTTTTTTTGTCTTTCTCGTTCGGTAAACGCGCGCGTCGATATTAACGGACGGATTTCACAGGTCCGCTCGTATAAAATATGAACGTAGATTTTTACGTACTGAATGTTCGGATAGAGAAAATTTTAAAAAAAAACACACACACAATAGGCGACGTCGGGCGCGTAGTCGGAGTTTTTATGCTAAAGTAAATGGGTGTTTAAATTCTAAATTTTTGCGGGTTTACTCGCATAACAAATTCTAGAATTTTCGAGACGGTCGTTTATCGATAACAAATGTGCTACAGGTGGTGCTTTCACGGGTAACCATAACGGTATACGGTACAGAAGATAACCAATAACCATTATCAAGTGTTATTATTATAAATAATAACAAATATGTAATAGAATCAATCAACTACACATTTTATAAAAAAAAACCCTAGGAAAAATGATTTAGTATATAGCTAATATATTTCTGGATTAAATACCGCCGAGGGTAGGGTAGATTGTAGTTTTCCTAACAGTCGGGAAAAAACATCGGAAAATTATTTATTTTTTTTTTTTCTGTCATTCGGTTGAAAATAATCGTAGGTACTAGACAATTCTGCCCGAGCAGAAATACTCGAACGTTCTATTATTAAAAGCATACCTTGAAACGATAGGATTATCTGTAAGGATGTCGGGGAAAGACTCGTGGGCGATGGATCGATTTTTAGGATTTCCGGGGGGAGAATAAGTGATTTGCAGGATATAAAAAACGTAATTTTGGATTGCACCTAGATTATACAATAAATAATATTCACTCAAAGTTCCACACGCACGAGGCGAACGTTAACGCGTATTATGTGTATATATAGGTAGTCATCATTTGCACAGTCAATTTATGGTACTGGCGTCTATATACTTGTATAAACCATTAAAATTCTCCCGTCACTATTAAATTCATATTATTGAATTATTAGAATATTCAAATAATAGCTCGAAAACTTATTCGATGAATGTCATATAGATGTCATTAGTGTTGGCTTTTGGCTCAAGTTAACTATGTATGAATATATGCGCTATTTTTTTAATGTTTACTAATATTTAATACGGATTGTTTGAGTTTTTCCGTCGCTGTACTACGTTACCGTAAAATCGAAATTCTTCAATATTCTCAGCAAATTATCCCGCGTGAGAAATGGTTGAACATTTGTTTTATTCGCTTTTTTAATATTGTTTCAAATTTCGTTTTAAAAAAACGAAAATGTCGTGCTGATAAAACGGCCAGCAAAAAAAAATGTACGTACGTCGGTAGTTCATTTATATATATAATAAAATTCGCCGAGCGTTTTGTATATTTTTGTGTATTTTCTTCAAGATTTTCCGATACGCCACGACGATCGGACTTCCAATGTACAAATTACGCACCGTCCGGAATATATTTCATTGCAATGATTAATGACCGATAAAGTGTTTTATTGATTTCTTTAACCGTGGTGGACCTTTACGAGTACGCGAATCCTTCGTATATTACGACGAACAACGGACCGCGATGAAAATTCCATAGGTTTATCAAGTAAAAATATGTACGCTACAATCGTTTCTTTATTCGTTTTTTTTTTTTTTTTTTTTGATATCGGACAAAAAAAATGTATTTTTGTCATTGAATAATACATATTTACAATATAATAAATCAACGCGAATATTATACGGAAACCACGAAGAATAAAACGAAATATACGGACGGCTATATGAAAGATAATATGTATTTGAACATTGGCAGCCTTGAGGAAGGAGGTAATTTGTCTATATATTGTACTGCGCTCAGACGAATCAGGAAAACCTTACGTGCGTACAATCAGATCCAAGACCCGGGATCTAAAGAATTTTTACTCGGAGATACGACGACGGACGGATGATTAATTATCTCGAGATGAAAAATTCAAATGTCATAGTAGTCGCAATATAAAATTAAAATAATATACTCGTATTTCTTTGCGGTGGCCGTAGACTGCACAAATTTAAACCGTTTTATTTGTCCGAAATTGCATTTTGTTGTGATCGCGCATTGCTTTATTATACACCCGTCGGTTATACGACGGAGGAATACAAATACGATCGATACTATACTAGTAAAAATAAAAAAAACCTTAATATGCCAACAAATATGCAAGTGAATTTTTTTTTAATAGCAAAAATTAATTTTAATATTAGAAAATGTGATAAAAAAAAATATATATATATAAATACGCTATAAATAACAATTAAATTGCCAACATTTGTCAAATATGCGTTTTCCATAAAAAAAAAAAAAAAAACGGCGAAATATGCAATTCAAATGTTTGTATTTCAATCCGTTATGTCTTAAAACAATCTTACTTAGATTATACTACAGTCATTGTTATAATAATATCCAAATGCAACAAGTCCCGAACCATAATTATCTGTATAAATATTTTTTTTTCGCGTAAAAAATGTTTAGTAGAAATTTGTTATAATCTAATTTACGAAAAAAAAATTATATTTTTTTATATTAATCAAACCGTTTTTCGTTTATACTGAAAAATACACACATTAAAACTTTTTTTTTTTTTTTTTGTTTTAATTTCTCATGGAGTTAAATAATAATAATAATAATAATAATAATTGGTCTTGATTTCTGTATATTATATATTTTTTTTATTTAACCATTTTCGATAAGAAATTAATTATTTCATAACCGTACCGCGTATACAGCTCGTATGGTCGTTATTTCTATTATACATTATGATGGTAATATATGATTAAAACGAAATTATACGTATGCTCAACGGAATTTCCGTGGGTATATCATTTTTTTTTTTTTTTTTTTTTTTTTTTATTATTATTATATTAAAGCGTGGACAAAAAAAAAAAAAAAAAAAGTCGAGAAAAAAAACCAGTTTCTAAATGAAAATGATTTAATACTGTATGCAGCGAAGTATACGTTAGTTAGAAAAAAAAAAATATATATATATATACGTATAATATATTTTAAGTATACGTATGCAGTGCGTTCCGAAAATGCATCGGAGAGATATTTCAAATACATAGTCGGTTGAAAACGTGTTTCGAACAAACTGAACGGTTATACCCAACCGAATTAATATCTAGAAACTGGTAAAAAATTATAGGTATAGTATGTCTGGTAAAAATTACACGATTGTATATATTGTGCGCGGGAAATAGTTTCAGTCGTTATTTTTTTTTTTTTTATTAACATTATCTCAAAAAAAAAAATATTTATACAAAACAATTCCACTACTGCAATCACAATTTAAATACCAATACGTTTTATCAAACGATTTCAAAAACGCTATTTTCCTCAATCGATTGTCGGTTTTTTTTTTTTATTTAGTAATTCTTTTTAAAAATTAAAAATAGTTCATACATTAGAAGCATCGTCGGATTTCGGTTGGATATACTACGTTATAGACGACGAGTCGCTTTTACGATAACGTGTTTGTACACCGAATAGTATTTTATTATTAAAAAGAAAAAAAATATCACCGGCTATTTGAAAAAAAAAAAAACAAAAACATAAAACGTAATATTTGTTCAATTGTTCAATATTATTATAGTTTAAAGCATTCTGCATAAGACACCTGTGCTTATTAAAAAAAAAAAAAAAAAAACCCAACAAGAAATCAGTTGATTTACAGCTATGAAATAATGCGTACAGTAATTACTATTGATCTTGTATATTCGAATTTTAGAAATTAATGGTGCAAATTTAATAAAAAAAAACAAACTCTTTTGCAAAATAATAGATATTGAAATATCGTTTGAAACGTTCATATGTACAAGAAATTCGTGTGTTATCTATAAGATATTTTTGTAAAAAAAAAATACATTAAAATTGAACTAGTATTAAATATCGTAGAACTATTAATAATTTTCCAATGCTTAAACTTTAATTTAAATCGTTTTTTATCAAATTTACACCGGTTTTAATAGTTAGTTACGATTAACGAATTGGCGAAAACGTCAAGATTTTAGCCGTATTATTTTCCGACTATAACGTGTAAATCTGTATTTCGTATGCCGTAAACGACATTTGTCCGGATAACTGAGAAACCGAGGAATATATATTTTTCACCGTATAAACTTTCTCGCTATGCCCGGAATAATAATAAAAAAACGTATAAACTATGTACGTATGTACCTGTATGGCTCCTTAAAAACTCACCAACCATTCCGCTATGGACAAATGTTTTTACAATAATGTTAATGTAGTTAATATTCGGCGCGAAAATAACAATAATCGACACAATCCGGGTTATAATTACACGTCCTAAATCAGGACGGTTATTAAGGAACACCTACATTGTCGCGTAGGTGCCTAATTTGAAAACGTATTGCTCATTCTTGAGAATAATATTGTTAATTACACAATTTTTTTTTTTTATGATATAATTACAAAGTATTTTGTTACGTACAACGGCACTGTTGCAAAACGGAAATTTGTATATGCGGCGCACGCAGTGTTTTTTAGACTACACTTATCGTCGTCGGCGCGGTTCTCTTTTGCATTTTAAACTGCGGGTCGGTGGTTTTGTTTCGTGTGCATTATTACGGCCAATAATAATGTTATCGAGTACGTAGACATGTACTCTTTTAATTGTCACCGTTATTTATTTCACAAATTTACCTTTTGTTAATATTTACAACTATAAAAATATCAGACGGATATTTTACCCGTCCGGTTTTTATTATAATCATAAAAACAAAACAAAAAAATGATAATACTACCGTTGATAATATTATACCGTGGCGATTACACTGAGGTCGGTAATAAAAATTCGATTTTCAACGACGTTTAACCGTTTAATATAAGAAAGACCTACTGGCCGTCGGTCGAACGGTATCAAAATCATATTTATTTCAGAGGCGATTTCTATTATATAGGTACATACTATAATTGGTGGGGGGTTTTTTTTTTTTTTCGACCGGCTGCTAATAACCGATAAATTTAATTTAATAGCAATACTAATATATATATAAATACATATATATATATATATATATATATATATATATATATATTAAACGCGTTTTGTTAATTACAAATCAAGCGCTGTAGTGCAAATACCGAACATATCAAAACTCGACGCCAACGCGTCGAATACTAAAATCGTCTAGAAAACCTAATCAAATATTACACCGATTAGCGGTATCGAAAGTAATGAACGTTTTTGTTTTTACTGTGATGTGTGATATTTTCTTTTTTTTCTCGAATTTTTTTATCTATAAACAACTTTTTGATCAGATATCTTTGCTCCGGTCATTAAGTGCGGGTTTTTAAGTAACAATTTTCGTCGAATTATTGCACTGAAAAGATCATTTCTTAAAAAATAATCTCTAGAAACTTAAAATTGTCACCGCGCATTACTTATATTAAACGTGGGTCGTGGTAAATCAATTTTCAAAATATTCTGGCATTTTTTTTTTTTTTTAGTTATTTTTAACATTTTAACGGTTTGAAATTTTTGACTTTGCTCAGTTTCGCTTTAGTTATATGGGATAAATTTTATTTAAACTTTTTAAAGTTGCTCAAAAAAAAAAAATTAAATGTAATAATTTGGTTAATTTTATAAACGTTTAAAGTACAAATTTTGATGAAAATAGTAAAAATCACGACTTTTTACGTACTATTACCACTATTTAAGTTTTTTTTTTTAAATTTCACATATCCCAACAAAAATATTATCGAAACGCGGATTTGTTTTACATTTTTTTTCATAGACATTGTATTTTTAAACAAATATTTTGTAGGTGGCCAACTTTATCAATCGTTTGTGAAAACTCAGTCGGAACCCTAATCTAATAACGATGTACGGAGCGAAATTTCTGGACAAAAAAATTGTTTGCAAACACAAAAAAAATAATAATAAAACGCATCGTTGTCCACAACGTTTAGCCATTCCTCGGCTTGGCCTTAAAATCAAAAAAACAGTAATAATTACGTTATAAGCTGGCGTCCCAACCCGGCCTATAAAAATGACAAATTTCGACTCAGTTTCACCTGTACGACGATAAAGACAATATACTTTTATGCGGTTATTATATAAATGCGTTTTCGGTGACTGAAACGTTATTTCTCTCACGCGGTACCTAAACACACTCGTGAGCATATTTTTTTTTATGCGTTTCCCGCCTCGTCGGCTCAAATGCTCCGGCCCCGGAGCGGCGTCTACTGTACTCGCCCGTGTTCAAAAAAAAAAAAATTAAAAAAAAAAAAAAAAAATAATAATAATAATCGTAAACGATGTGCGCACCGCAGTGGACTGACTCACCGTGGTGGTTGTCGAACGGGGGGTAGTCTTGGAACGCCGCCGTCGTCGGGTCCGTGACGGCGACCGCCGAATCGTTTTCGTGTCCGTGTCCGTGGTGCCGGGCCGCCCATCCCGGGGACGTTCCGTTGGTCTGTTTGACGCACCCGTTGGAATCGGTGGCGTTACTACGGTCGGACGCGAAATGTTTGGAATCGCACGTCTGTTGTTTGCCGTCGCCGTAGCGGCCGAGCCCGGCCGTTACGGCCGCGAGACCGGTGCAGACGACGACCGCCAGATAGAAACGGCCGGGCGTCGGCATTTGCGGTTTCCGCGCCATCGTGACCGCGCGCGCGCCCGTCTGTGCGAAACCTTTTGGCCTTTATCGGATGGGTACTCGGGGGGGGGGAGATGGGCGCGACGGAGGATTAGGGTGAGGCTGTTCGTTTTACACTATTTTTTTTTTTTTTTTTTTTTAAGAACGTCGGGCATAAAATAAGAACAACGGACACACGGACGATACGGTCGTGGTTTGATAACCGCGTGATGTGTGATATTTGTGCCTCGCTGACCGGTCATCGACTGACGTTTACCCGCGGCCGTCGCGGCAATATAACAGACGCCTCCTGGTGCCTGCCTGTTGCGCGGTTAGCGTCCGCGTGCCCCTCTCGTACGCCGCGGTTCGTACCGTACGAGTGAGTTACCACCTAACGTTATAATCTTTCACTTTTTTTTTTTTTTTCGCGTCTCCCGGGGCAGACGTAGCCGTCGCCCGTCTGTGTACGCTCGCGCACCGTCACCGGCAGTGGCGTAGCCAGGCAGGGGTTTCGCCCGGTGGACGTGTGTGTGTGTGTGTGTGGGGGGGGGGAGGAAGGAGACGAAAAAACAAACCCGAAATCGCGTGTCAAGGGCACGTCGGAGACTGTTTTCCTAATCGGAATTTAAATTCTGCTACAATTAATGATGCGGGTTTTTTTTTTTTTTTTTTTTTTTGTTTGTCTGTCCGTCGATAATTTTGCTACCGAACGTCCCGGATCCGATGTTCAAGCGCAGCGTACCTTTTCCGAAATGATTTTCTTAACAGTAGGATAAAAAAAAAAAAAAATGTAGGATAAACGATAAAATATACGGCAATAGTGTTTTTATTTCTGTTGTAATTCGGTTAAAAATAATCGTAGAGCCCTGTAAATGTAATTTACAATATATTCTAGCGGTTTTCCAACTATTTATAGGAGTATATAAGTCTTCGCGCCATTTTTGTTAGGTTTTACGCGGATACAATTGGTTCGGCCGACCAGAAATGCTTGAAGTTATTATTAGGTGCCACTATAGTGATGATATGTATATGGTGGTCGTCAAACTGAATCCGTTATCTGAACGTGGATAGGACTGATCAATTCGTTTAAAATAAAAATATTTGAACGATGGAATTTGGTGGGCTCCGCCGAATTTTGTAAAATTTGAATTTTTTTTTTTTTACATTTCAATGATTTTTTCACTGGCCGTAAAGCCATTAATATCCGTTTACGGGAAAAAGTTACGGCTGTTTTTACGGACGAATATTACGTTTTAGACTGAAAAACCAAACAAAACTATAGGAATATGTTGGCGTTTGACGGCCGATTCCAATTTTGAAAACGTATTACGGTTTTGTAGGTTCTTTACGTTGAAGTAATTATGAATATTCTGTTGTAATTTTTAAAAAAAAAAAAAAAAAAAAATATAAACAAACGTGTTTTACATTTTCCGTTGGGACAATTTAAATTTCTAATTTCAACGTGACCCAAAAAGAATCATAATCCGTTTTTAATATTGATATCCGACAAACACGATTCGCATCGTATTTTCTCCGATGACTTTAAGGTATATATATATATATATATATATATATATATACTTACTCATAGTATGAATGTATTTAAGGGAATTAACAATGTTAAGGGGCTCGGGCCTTGGTATATTTTAGTTTGACGGGTATGGATTTTAAAAACGGATTTTGATTGAGAACCGGGCCTATTCTTTCATTTCTTTTTTTTCATTTACGTGTTCGGTATATACTTTGCTCAGCACATAGTGTCCAACGTATATGGGGAGGGGGTCATGGCCCTTACGACACTGACACTGAATATATTATTATACTTAATACAATATACAATATACGACATGCGTGTTACGTGTACAGACGACGGTGTATCGACAATTATTTAATAAAATAAAAATTATAATATTAAGGCGTGAGAGGAATGGCGGGCATTATTATTATTATTATTATACGTACCGCACACGTCCGATTAATTACATAATTATTTCGTTTTGCACGTACTTCTCCCGTATCAACATATTTATATAAAAAAAAAAAAATATATATATATATATATATATAATATTGTCTGTACGTACGACACCTGATAAACCTATACGATCGCGTTTTTAGCACGCCCGTTACGATTTTTAAAAAAAATATATATATTAATTAATAAATAAATAAAATAAAGCGGATCGATTAGTCGTACGTATTTATAAAGAAAGCCGAATCATTTTTTTTTTTTTTTTTTTTTTAAAATCTACGCGAATAGTTAAAAAGGTAGGTAATAAGCGAATTTTGTTTAATTAATATTTACTTGACTAATTAAAAAGAGATATTTTGTTAAAATGTATGCATTTTTTTGTAAAAACGCTCGTGGTCTTTCAATATTACAACAACAATATTTATATTGAATTTTTTTTATCAGGCAGATAATATGTTTTGTACATACTAAATATAATTATGGCTACATAATGTTTTTTATATGCTATATTTTATCTATTATCTACGCCATAATAATACTACATTTTATGAACACCCGTGGTTAAATCACAACGATTTTCATCTAGCGTTTTAACTCAGTGTATAATAAACGATTAATAACTAATCAATGGATTTTGTCATAGTTCAATGTGTATGGTAATGTACGAGTGTACGAAAAAAAAGCAAATGGAAAAAACCGACGGAAAAAAATAAGTATCGGATAATACCTTGATCTGAGGAACTGCAAAGATCAACTGAATTGCGATTACTATCAGATCTAGATCTATGTCATAATTTTGGAGGTTCAAGAGAAGCGAGGTTTTTTAAATTTTTTTTTTAAACAAGTCCCGAATATTTAATAAGGTGTTTTTTTTTCATTTAATAATGTTAATTTATTCCTTATATTTTTCGTAATCGTTGATTATTGATAAGCAATGAATTAGTTAATTATGAAAATAGTATACGGACAAAATAAAAAAAATAAAAAAAATAATTTTTCACGAATATATTATAATTCTTTTCCCCCATGGGCTCGTTCAATATTATTAAACCGAGATTAAACCTTTAGTCGTTTGATAGTTTATAATTATTAATTTATAACTATAACCAAGGATAGAGGATCTAAGTTCAACTCTTGAACTTTAATTGTAGTACAAATTATTTAACCGAAGATCAGTAGAAAAAAAAAAAATCAACATTATATAATTATTCGACTCAATGGAATTGCGTTTGGGAAATAATAGAGAGTTTGCGAAACAAATTAAATTAGGTACCTAATAAATTATTATTATTATTATTATTTGTTCAAAGCTTCATTTTTTTTTTTTCGAGTTATGACCTACAAACGGCACAAAAAACACATTTTATCAGTGGAAATTCGCATAGTATATTTATTAGTTTATCAATTTAGCATACAATAACTTTCTAACGATAGAAATTAAAGTCACTCTTAACTTGCACAGTAACATTATAATTTATCTATCTAAAAAATTATATTGGTGTAAAGATAAAGATGGCTTCTTAAACTACATTATACGATGACATATACGTATACAATATACATATGTATTTAATATATAAATAATGCATATATTATTTAAATTTAGGCGGAATAATTATACATATGAGTAATCAAATACACTTGAGAGGACGTCCCACCTAACCTAACCGGCATTTGCCGTCTCTGTCTATCTAACGGGCAATATAGGAAATTTCGATATACTTAAACGTAAATTGTGGCGTTTAAATTGAACGCATATAACAAAATGTAAATAGGAGAATATTTCCGAGGGCTGTAAGTAGATTTTTTCTTAAAAAAATAACAAACAAAAAAGTTATAAGTCATGTTGGTTATTTTTTTTATTTTTTTTTTTTTTTTTTAAATAGATGTAAATTTTTTATATGACAAATTTTTACTACTCGTCTAAAAATAAATTGGTAAAAAATCAAATTTTGTTCGATTTAAAGTGAATTTTATTTTTTTTAAAAAAAATGTATATATATATATATATATATATAGAGTGATTTCAGTGTGTTTTCCTTTACATACTATAAGCATTATATTGACGTGGATACCGATGATTTTATGTGATAAAACAAAATTTATTTAAATTAGTTTATCCTAGCAATTATAAAACGAAAATAAAATAATGTAATTATTAGACGTAATCGACTTGGTAATCGGCGTTTTTTGAAATAGATATGTATTAATTGTTTTAAGTATTATTTTAAGATTTTCTAGTTTTTGTAAATGTCGTTAAAGTTGCCTATACGTAACCCTAAAAAAAATATTACAGTGCGTGTGGTGGTTGAGCCCATTTAGATTTAACACATTTACTACTTTTGATTATAAATATAATATATTCTGTTAAAAATTTAACTTCGGTATTCGTTTACGTTAACAAATCAGAAATTAAACTAAAAACACAATTATGAACCCTATCTTATTTGTTCTGATCTTTATTTACCGAAACGTTGATTTTTCGAATTTTTAGATACTTATGTGCAATGACCGCATACTCGTGTAATTGCATCTTTTTATTACGAGTTCCAGAACCAATAAAAACAAGTTATAAATCCGAATCAAGTGAAGAAGATTTCGTTTTAATGAAATTTTATTTTGCACAAAATCGCACGTTTCAGGGTTTTTGCATTAAAAATCACGAATACGTATTTTCTCGATTTTGGTTTTTGTTGTTCGTCTTAATCCGTTATTACAGTTATATACATGCATATTGTTTATGATCTGTGTAACTTAATCATTTTCACTGGACTTTTATATCTTCACGGTGTGTGTCTTGAGCTATTTCAAAACGAAAATGTGCAAACAGTAAAGAAACATTTAAATCAGTATTTGATAAAAAAAATCCCGGATACCATATTTTTTGAAACAAATCAACGCTTCATTAAATGGAAACGTCGTCAATTTAAAAATAGATCCTATTGTTATAAACTGCTGCAGACAATGTCCAATAACAAGTGTCAATGTAAAACTCGTATTTAGTGACAGAAGACACGTCAATTTCACAGTAAAAAACTTGGGAGTGCACGTAATAATAAACGTTTTAATGAAATGTTTTAATAAATTGGTTGTAAATAAGATTAAATATATCATAAATGTAGTTTTGCACGTTTTCGCATATTTCAGCATTTGAAATGTATGTTTTGCAGGTGTTAGCTGCACAATAATCCGGCCGCTAACCCACGCACTCGAACTAAATAATATTCATTAAAAATATTACGTTTGCGGCATGCTGCTTGGTATACGTCAACGCGATGTTTTATTTTCCCTAAAATATATTTTTAAAGTCCGGTGGAAATATAAACAACAAATTTCGCCGATAATTTATATATATATACGTAAGCTATAAAAACCGTACGAAAATAAGCGATGACGTGAACCCTTGTAGCATATGTAATGCGTGCATAATACATATTATAACAAGGAGAAATATATATAATGTACTAAACTATTATTACTTAAAAAAATGCGTACATATTATTGTTCAAAGTGGTTATTTACTTATACGGGTTATGGCCATGTCCCCTCCTCTCACGGCACCACAGTGGTTATATATGCATAATACATGGGCACTGGATTTTTTTTCTTTTCTTAAATATACATAATTCATTTAGATGATAGACGGATTTAAATAACAAATCTAAGTTTATGAAATATATTGTGTTTAAGTAGGTACTTACAGTAGGTTTAACTTATTTACACGAAATCAGGCCTGGATTAAGGGAGACACCATCAGGTTAGGTCCCTGGATATCGAAATATTGTGGGCCCACAGCGCATATTGACTGCATGTAAATAAATTCGAATTTTATGTTAATTTTCAAAAAAAAAAAAAAAAAAAATTGTATTACTTAATTAAATAGGTTTTTTAACATTTTTTTTTTTTTTTTTTTTTTTTTTTACGTTAACAACTAATACAAAGTCATAAAAATGCTAGAAAACAATATTTTGGCTTACAAGTTTATAGAATATTGTGTAGACAAGGAGACTATCATTTGTTAGCTATAAACATAGAAAAGCAGGCGGTCCATAACGATAAATCGTCAAGTAGTCCGTGTCGTTGCTACCAAAAAAAAAAAAAAAGCCAAAACGAAAGCACTATCGATTTTGTAAAATACCAGCATAAGATAATATTTTAATTGCACGTGCGTATGTGTAGAATAATTATATTTTTATGTTAAGAGAACGTCATTTACCGGCTCTGTTTATCTCACGGGCGACATAGCAAATACATTCTTACGCTTTTACTCAAAGACCAAAAATAAAACAGCGAGTTCTGTGCAGACTGCGTAAGCACGTTTTCGCTGGTGTGGCCCTCTTTAATAAGTATCTAAGTAACGTTTAATGGCTTTCTTTTTTTTTTGTAAAGATTCGATTATCGGAGTAATTTAGAATAATGTCCAATGACGTTATTTATTTTCGTAACGTACAAAGTAACACACAAGTATGTTTATTATTATTATTATTGTTGTTGTTATCATCAACAATATATTTTTTATAAATATTTATAATATTGGCTCATAAAAAATTGTCGGCCCCGGGTCCCGAATTTCCTCAATCGCGGGCCCACGCGAAATAGTTTATGTAATAATAACGATTATTAATCGCTTTCGCGAGTAACAGTGAACAGTGCCATGTGTGGTACAATAAATTCCATCGTTAAATATATTAACGAAAGGTTTTATGCAACCCGGCATTAGCGGGCACGTGCATTTATTATGCGTGTACCGTACAATAATGCCGAGACGCAAACATCAGGCACGTCACAGCGCAATAGACAAAGTACCATCTTAAAGGCATTAATCTATTTAACAACGATGTTGTACAGCTCGACGGATGTGTTCGCTAGGTTCATTAAACGTGCATTTCAAGGTAGGTATCGAAAAACGATAAAACGTATTTTAACTAGACATTTTGACTATTGGTGTTCAAAGAGAAAGTGAAAAAAAAAAAAAAAAAAAAAAAAACCGATAAAATCGTCCGTAATACGTTCGATCGAAAATATCCTTCTTGAGATAATAGGCTTAGGAGGGAGTCGGCATTAGGGTTTTTGAACGGCTCGTAATCCGTATTATTAATACAATTCACGTGCCTATATCGCTTAAAATAAGCAACAAAATAATAAATAAATAATAATTCGCTCCCCGCTATTCGCTTTTCGCCTACGACTTCGTACATAATTGTAAGAGGCATAATATAATGGACAAAATAAGCGGAGAGATTGAAAATGTAAATTATAAATATGAAAGGGATGTCGTCATCCCGTATCCCACCCCCGCTGCTTGTGTCGAAAAATCATTTTACTCGAAAAACGTACGATTTAGCGTAAAATTGCCGATAGTGAAAAAAAAAAAAGAATACAACGTCAGTTATATAACGAGTGGCAATCCGTTTAGTTAAATACTAATTTATAGAGAAAAGTTTTTTTATAAATACGAGTTTTCGAATTGTAAAAAAAAGGTCTCGCTCGAGTAAATTGTAAATCGGTATTATCACATCTTTGATAAAGTCTGTTATTGTCTTTTATATTCGTAACGATTAAAAATTCTGAAAAATCCCTTTTGAATGATACGATTTGTCCTGTATTTACGTGAACAATTTTTTGTGTTTTTGAACAAATTTCACGATAGCATAATAAAAAAAAGTACTTACCGACAAGTTTTCGAATTAATACGAATTTGAATATTTCCGAGTCGATACGTTTGCGTTAAAATTGCCTAAAATACGTGACGCGCCTTAAACGTCGGTTGCGTGGTCTCCTCTTAATGTTATTTGCGCGAACGGGTGGGTACGTTAAGGAAAACACGGAGGTTTTTTCCAATTTAAAAACAGCTAATTTGTAGACTTGTTAATCATTTTTTTTTTTTTTGTAATCGACTTCACGTGTGGGTACGTTACAGGTGGCATATGAGTTCTGTGTCTATAATAATACTAATTATAATAGTACGCGTATCCTCCGGACGGACGTGCGGGCGGCATATACTCAGCATTTTAGCAAAATCCGCGATCAATCTTCCAATACGCCCTCGCCAATTATCGCCACTCGTGTGGGTATTCTTCAATCGCCATTTTTAGACGTAAGAAACCGCGGTCGGTGTGAATACCACGCGATGTGATCGTATGAGTACGATCGGGGAATCGGGGCCGTCGTCAAAAGATGTTTTAGGGAGGGCGTGACAATCCACCCCACTCGCAAGAAAACTCCAGTCGGCGGCGGTCTTTAAAATTTATTAAAACGCATTTGACAATTATACAAAGTGTGTTCAATAAATATCCGGACTAAAATTATTATAGAACAATTTTTAATGTTATCGGTAATGTTGTTATACGTAAATAAACTAGAGATTATGACCATTATTTCAGAATATAATAAACATTAATATCTCCGATCAGGCATTAACAGTGCGCGTTAAAAGTTGCTCGGTTTGTATAAATTCGCGATTTCACGATGGACAAATTTTGTTTCGAAATTGATAAAAATGCTACGGGAACTTTTGAATCGATTAAATTAGCTTTTGGAGATGTTTCACTAGCTAAGCCGCCGTGTAACTTTTGACTGGTTCAAACGTTTTAAGGGAGATCGAATATCCACTGAAGATGACCATCGTCCTAAACGTTCATCAACAACAAAAAACAAACGAAACCGTTACTTTTGTTCGAAACAAAATTAAAAATGACCGACAATTAACTTTTAGAGAAGTAGCCAATGAAGTTGGCATATCAATTGGTACCTGTTATTCGTTTTTAACAGATGAATTGAGTATGAAAAAAGTGTTCGCAAATTAATATCAAAATTGTTAACCAAGGAACAAATGGAAAATCGCATTAAAGTGTGTTTTGATAATAAAAAAAAAATCAGGATTATAATGATAATACTCCGTAAAAGGCCAGAAACGTGGAAATCGAAGTCGTGGCTTTTGCACCATGATTGTGCACCAGCTCATTCAACACTTTCTATACGTGAATTAATGGCATCCAAATATATTTCAGGGGTACCTTACCCGCCATATTCACTTGATTTAGCTCCCTGTGATTTTTTTTTTCTTACCGAAACTAAAAACTATCCTCAAAGGTCAGAAATTCGAAGATATTAACGAAATCATTCAAATAGTTTGAAATATAATTTTTAATACATTAAATATATAAGAACGATATTGTTTAGAGGTATTATATAAAAGTTAGTACATAAATTAATATTGTTGTATAAATTGAGAACAGCACTCGGGAGTTGGTACACAGAATTTTTTGACAACAAATTTTGTTTTCTATGTGTTTTTTTTTTTTTTTTTTTAATTGTTTGCACCATTAGCAGATATTTCGTTAGACAAGTGGACATTAGATATTAGATTTACTTATCCAGAAAATAAGCACATAGTGTATATACGTCGAATGCGTTTGAAATGTCTGTGGTATAATGTCGCCCCAAAAATTATATAAAAAGTGTATTAACCTTTTTAATTGTAAAATAATAAATTATATTTCGAAAATCCCGTCGTGTTTAGAACTCTAGACATAGGTAAACAAAAATGTACTCAATAGTCAACGAATTTACTGCACTGTACGTTTATTTTAAAGTAAAATGTTATGATTTTTTTCTGTTTTTCCAAAAATATTTATAATTTGTTATGATTCGACGACGTTATCTATTCGCTACAGATTATTAATTGTTGATAACGTATAATATTGAATTTACGAACGAATTCCAACGGACAGTTACCAGAATTTGTTCTATAGGTACATTTTGTACATGTAATTAAAGTTTGAATTACACCGAAATTGTTTTATATTTATTGGTTAATAGTTCATAATTATCATTATTGTATTGTCGTCGGAAACATAAGCGCACGCAATAATTTCAAGTTAATCGGACGTGGGTGAAAGAGATCGTTCAAAAATACGCGCCAGTGTATATTTGACGGCGTTCAAATTCCATTTTCGGCGTAATTCCTTAATATTATAATAAAATAATTTCATGAGCTTCGACCGATGGCGTTTTTAAGTCCACGAACCCACGCCACACAATTTCATACGTTCCGTGGAAATCATAATCATAGTTTTACACCTTGTGTAAAATTTTTTTCTTCTTTCTAACAAACACTGCGCATATGGGAAACGTTTTGTGAAAATATCGTTAAAACAACAAAACAATTTACATGAAGACGATGTCTCCGTATTACAAACTCGTGGCGTGGCAGCTTTACATACAGCAAAAGCAATTTTGTTTTTCATATCGGTGTGCAATGACTTACAATTTGTACTGCACACTTGATGATGACTTTGCCCCTCAATACTAAACTCAATTTAATATTTCAGAAATCAAATTTGGCGTCGGTATACGATGTGTGTTCAATAAATAAATAGATAAAATGTATTAAAAATTATATTTCAAACTGACAAACTATTTGAATGATTTCGTTAACGTCTTCGAATTTCTGACCTTTGAGGATAGTTTTTAGTTTCGGTAAGAAAAAAAAAATCACAGGGAGCTAAATCAGGTGAATATGGCGGGTGAGGTACCCCTGGAATATTTTTGGATGCCATTAATTCACGTATGGAAAGTGTTGAATGAGCTGGTGCACAGTCATGGTGCAAAAGCCACGACTTCGATTTCCACGTTTCTGGCCTTTTACGGTGTATTATCATTATAAACCCGATTTTTTTATTATCAAAACGCACTTTAATGCGATTTTTCATTTGTTCCTTGGTCAACAATTTTGGCATTAATTTGCGAACATTTTTTTCATACTCAATTCATCTGTTAAAAACGAATGTCAAGTACCAATTGATATGCCAACTTCATTGGCTACTTCTCTAAAAGTTAATTGTCGGTCATTTTTAATTTTGTTTCGAACAAAAGTAACAAAATATAACTAATACATGCGCATTGTTTTGTATTGTTATCCATCGTGAAATCGCGAATTTATACAAAACCATCAACTTTGAACGCGCACTGTAAATGACTGATCGGAGATAATGATGTTTATTATATTCTACTTGTATTTTATTAAATCATATACAAAATAGCGCATAAATGTTGCAAAACTAAGTTACTTAAGTTGTAAAACCTACTAGTGACACAGTCATAATTTTCAAAAATCATTGTAATATTTTTAATATTTTTTTTTTAAACGACCGCACCGAATAAAAATATAAAATGATTAAAAATATATGTATTGGATATTTGTCAACTGGTAAAACTTGGCGTTTTATCGTACAGCTGCAATATTGAGTGTCGTTTTAAATAATTCACTTGACAAATTCAAACCGCACAATATCGGCCGACTATAGCTGCCCATTTTATCAGCTATGGGTTGTTTGGATATTTGAATTTTTGAACGAGATACGAGCATTTTTCAATTGTGATAACGTACTCGTAACTCGTATACAAATTAAAATATCGGAAAACCAACGAAATACAAACTTAGTAATAATTTGCCAGTTTTTAAGTACGATAATAGGTCGATTCGCCATAATATTGAAACGAACAGCGCGAAATCTTTACCGGCTGAACGCGAATTCCCGTCGTGGAACGCAATCTCCCCAATATGCAGTTTACCCAAACAGAAATATAATAAAAACGTGGAATATATAATATTATTTATTCGTAAATATCTCTTTGGTCTCTTGTGAAATTATCTAATTATAGTATGTTATAAATGCTCCACGAAAGTGACGACTGCTGTTATCTATATTTATTACTCACGTTATCCATATACAGTTATATAAACGAATATTATTATAATGGAAAAATGTAAAGATAAAAGTCTTTCGGTGAAAATATCGTTAGATTTCGTTTTTTTTTTTTTATATTACCCATCAAGTGAATTACTGAATTATTATGAGAATTGACCGCCGTAGTCATCAGATGGTTATGCAGTTTTTCGATATTTTATTACGGGCAAACTTTTCGCGTGATTATTATCCGGACTATTAATATTTCGTATGTCGAAATCGTTCGATTATCCCCGGCATCGCATACAAGGGAAAGATCTTCTAAAGATAGGTTTATTTTTTATTTTTTTTCATTATTTAAGAAAAATATATCTACAATTTATACAATTCAGTTAGATGAGCGATAATTAGGCTCGGGATTTTATAGCGCTTTAAAATGCATAAATATGCGCTATAGTATTACTGTAAATATGCAATAAAAATAACAATATATGCAAAAATGAAAATGATTATTTATTAGTAATTTATCATTATCATTTTTTCAATTTATAAATTCGTTTGACAATAATCAATAAACACGTCTATTAAAAGGTTATTATTGTATTAATACAAATATATTAATATTTTGGTTTTAATTTAAATTTATTATAATTAATTATTATTTATTTATTATTATTGTATTAGACCAAATGTGATAAATTTTGATTAAAAACAGGCGAGAAAATCTCGAAAGTCCAGAAATAGCACTATAATCTAGAAAATCGCAAAATATGCCAGATAAATTTTCAATTTTAGTTCTCTGAGTTATGAACTAAATTTTAGACATTGTCTGCTATATCTTATGAATTTTATAAGAAATATGCAAATGCTATAAAATCCCAACCTTGGTGATAATATATAAACAATGATGGTGAAAAGGTTACCCAGCAGCAGTTGCTTGATTATGTACTAATGAAGAAAGTCCCACCTACACCATTATCTTTCGAGTCTGTAAAATATAGTAGTCAGTAAAACGTATTTCAAAAGAAAAATGCACATTTTATCGTTTTACCGCCCGGTTGAACTCTCCGGGCCGATTCCAAATAATGCAAAAAAAGAAGAAAAAAAAAAAAAACCGTCTCGATCATTTGAATATTCTCCCACCGTCATTTCCGCGTGGAATTGACTAGGTGAACCGATGCCGGGTGACTATCGGCGAGTACGGCGAACCGAACCCGACCGTTTCGCGTACAGCGCCGCGTATCGGTGACGAAATTATTCGCGAATGGAGTAAACGATTGATGGGTCGGGACGTGGTGTTTTTCTTCCATGCGACTACCTGGTACCTTACCGGCCCTTCCCCACGCACACCGATTATACGCATGGCACACGGTGTAACGGAAACGATTGTTTCCGAACACGACCGGGGGGGGGGGGCACTGTCGTATCGAAACATTTGAATACATTTGAAATCTTTTTCTCTCGCCCCCGCGTTGCCGAACGAGACGCTCTCGCTGCGATTGTCTCCCAGTTGTTAATTGTCACCGTTCGTTTTTCGTCCGGTTTCGCACGGCTCGTTATCGTTTTCGTCCGTCTCCAGCCGAATCCCGTCGGTTTTGTTATTGCCCGCGTGCCGCGTTTTTTGGTGCGACCGTGTCCGTTGCCTGGTGTCATTGCTGAAAACCGCTTGTGTTCGGTGGACTTACCCGGCCGCGACGCCCGCCGATCGTTTTCCAACGGCACCGCCCGTGTACGGTTATAAACTGCTCCCGTGACCGTTGACGTCGACGACCGCCGGTAAGTGAATTTCTATTTTGTCCGGTCGCGCTACATCCGAAAACACAAATGTCTAATGTTAATTGTGGGCGACACCGCGGTAATTCCATAGAGACAATCAAATATTATTACAACCGAAACGAATTGAATTCAACGGTTTTCGTTTTGTAATCGAGTAGGGCGCAGGAGAAAAAAAAAAAAAAATACGTCTTTTTTTCCCGTATTATACACACTTCGTTAATAATAACAAATCCGGTCTGAATGTCTCGTGGCGTTTGGTGGCCGGGCAATATATGTCGAACAGAACATAAAAATACTATTTCGCCGGATTTTTTTTTTATCTTTTAGTTACTTAACTATGTCGGTAAGATGCAATGCGATAACGTCAAAAATAGCATTTTGAAATTCCTTATAACATTTGCTATTTGATTACTATTGTAAAATGTCTTAGTTAAAAAATACAAATTTCTAGCACAATGTTTAGCTTTTTTTTTTTTACTAAGTTACTTAACTTCAAGTGCCCGGGGACTGAAAATGATCATGGTGGTTCTATGGTATTATATTTATTATATTTCGTTCATAATTTTTCATCATCGTTATTGTACCTAATTGTGTTTTTTTATATTTTTTTCGAGTAGTTTTCACTCAATTTATCTGTGCCTATGTCTATAAAAATGTTGATTGTTATAAAATGTATTATTTTGTGGAAATACATAACTAGGCAATTATTGACTAACCGAGTGATATTTTTTAGTTGTAACGCTTAAGGGGATTATTATATATTGGAAAATCAATCTCAAATTCTACAAGATAACTACAATGAATACATTTTATTTTTTTCATACTGCATAGCTGATATAACCTAATCCATTGTTTTCCAACCTATGGGTCAGGAAATATTTTTGATGGGTGTCGATGAAAGAAAAATATTATGATTATAATATAATAAAATATTCATAAGAAAATAAGAAATTTAATATACTATAATATAAAAAATAAACAATGAAAACAAATAAATTGTAGTAATATAGTTATAGTATATATATAATTTTGGTAATATATTTTTAGTAACTTTTGTATTATTTTATTACGATTGTGAGAAATTCCTTGTCATCGGTCAATGCTCTAATCGCTAATAACTGTCAATGTCCAGCGAGTACCTATTGAGTCAATTAGCTTGTCGCTTTGTCAGTGGTCAGTACGTACAAATTTACGTTTAGAGCCTTAATTTTAAATAAAGATATTGTATTACATTAAGTTTTGAATTTTTAATGGATACAATTATTATTCGTAGAACCACAACCGTTGGTATCAGTGAACCAGTTCCATCAGGCAGTTCAGTACCAAAAAAAAAAAAAAATTGAATTATCAACATTAGGTAATTGTAGTTATAGTACAGACTTCATTCATTTTGAGTTTTGAAATTGTGAAACTAATGAAATAGTTCAACCAAAATGCGTTGTATGTGGAGAAATTTTAGCTAATGAAAGTTTAAACCCTCTAAATTAGTAAAAAGACATCTCGAAACTAAATACCAAAAGTAAAAAACAAACCTACAGACTATTTTGAACGTTTAAATGACCAATTTATAAGTATTAAAAGTGAAATAAAAACCTATTGTCACACTAAAAGTTCTGTTATAAAGACTTCATATTTATTAGCATATAGAATTGTCGAAAATAATAAACCTCACATTATCAGTGAAAATCGTATTCTAAACTAATCGTAAACTAAAAATAATACTAACTTCAAATTATACTGTCCAGAGACGCATTGTAAAGATAAACGAAAACATAACACAACAATTATTAAACAGATTAAAATCAAAACGCATCCTTAATTTTTCTATTCAGTTGGAGGAAAGTAGAGACGTTCAAAATAAGACAATATTGTCTATATTTATAAAGTATTTTTTTGATGGAAGTATTAACGAACTTGGATTGCACTAGTTAGAGCACAAAAACAACTTTTGCAGATATTTATAACTCATTAGAACATTTTATTTTTTTTTTGTTGTAAACAATAACAATATTCAGTGGACCAACTGTGTAGGTGTAACTACTTATGGTGTGGCATCGATGACGGGTAAACATGTTCTAGATGCTGAATGTATGTATTGTGTGCTTCACAAAGAGGCATTTGTGACAAAAATAAAATGTCTACTGAATTAAATGATGTTCTTAATGTAGCTATTAAATTTATTATTTTTATTAAATCTGGAGGATTAAATAGTAGATTGTGTTACAAATTCTGTGAAGATAACGAACAAAACGTTAAATCACTTTTACTTCACTTTAAAGTATGTTGGCATTCTCGTGGAATATGTTTATTTAGAGTGTTTCAACTTCGGCATGAAGTGTTAGAATTTCTTAATAATACAAATTCCGATTTGAAAAACTATGTTTTGTGAGAGTAAATGTAAAAGAGTAAAAGAGTTAATTATGTTATCATATTTGGTAGATATTTTATGTGTGATATGTATAATGAATATCCAGAATTGTCATTAAATGCAATAAAAATACTATTACTTTTCCCTACTACTTATTTGTGCGAAAAGGGATTTTTTTACTATGGCCAATATCAAAACAAATCAAAGAAATAGATTAGATGTCACACATGGCATGCACATCAGCTTATCTGAAATTGTACCCCAATGGGGAATATTATGGAACAACATACAGAATCAGTCATCACACTAAGTCTCATAGAAATTATTTTATCATTATATTATATTAATTTTTTGTATTTTGAAATGTACCTAAAATAATCTTTCTTTTTTTTAACATAATTAGCTATTGAATATTAAATATTTCATTATATTAATATTAAATGATAAAATTGACAAATTTATTCATACTATTTTTATTATTAATATTATTAATTATTATGTATAAAGCCATTATGGCATACTTGATTTTATTTTATTTTTTCAATGATGGGGGGGGGGTATACCCAAAAAAACAATAATTGTGTTTATCGCCATAACAAAAAAGTTGGGAACTTTTGACCTAATCCAACCACCCTTCTATTATGATCGGTCTACATTAAAATAAAATGTATAGTAAATATTTTTATAAAATAATAATATGTACCTAGGTAGGTTATAGTTTTTAATTGGTCCAATGAAATGGATTAGGATTAGGTTGGTTGAGTCTTATAGTAATATGAATCGCGGCTTAAATAGTTATAAAAATGTAGTCTGTACTTAGATGATAAATTACAACAAGTAGGTAAGTACCAAAATATATAGATACATTATAATATATTTAATTTACCTAACGAATTCATAGCTGGTTTTGTTTGAATTATTTTCTTATGTTGAACAACAAATTGTTATTAATTTTTGGACAAGTAAATGACTTGTATTTATTTGTAGGCACATATAGGACTAAATAATTGGCACCTTCAAAAGTTAATAGCATTAAAAAAGGTAGTAAAATGATTGAATTTTACTCTGGATTTAAGTGTTTTAAAACGTTTCACAATTATGCCTTATCTAAGTGTACCGGACTATAATAATTGTAATCAGTAATGAAATAACATAGCTAGATAATACTATCTATAAACCTTGATAAGTACCCATTGAATCAAAATATTGTTTTCGATAAAGAATTGTTTGTTTTTTCTATTATCACAGTAGAATATTATAACGAAAATTTATAACTTTAAATTGTAGTATTAGTCATAATGTAATAAATAAATTGTTCATTTGCATATTTCTATATGCCTTTCTAAATAAAAGGCAGCGAACTTGGATGAATATTAAGTAGGTACGTATTTTATTATATTATAATCATTTACGTTAAGTATGTTAATAGTATGTGGGTACCTACATATTTTTATGGCAATTGATTCAATATACAAATAAATTTATTGTCCCATTAAAAAAAGAACTTATTTATTTCAATACTGTAAACGAGCAATCATAATATTATTATAAAAACAAGCTCGAGGTGGTGGTTGTTTTTGAAATTCATCCTTAAAAAATTTAAAATACTTCATGTTTTCAGATATTATATTAGATTTTTAATTTTTATGTTTAGTAAAAATCTAGTTGTTAGTAATTTTCTTTTATCGGTCTTTCAAGTACCTATCTAAATAGAACACAATAACATATTTATTTGTGATTTATATTTCCTTATTTTATTTTAAATTATAAATGTATTTTTGTGTATTAGCGATTTTATTTTTTACTGTATAAAATTGATAATATGTGTTTTTTATTTTACCATATTATATATTTCAACCCCGATCAAAACTATTAAATAATTTACTTTTAAAGACTCGAGTGAGTGATGAAATTTAGAATATTTAATTTGAAAAAATAACAGTGTATTTGTTATTTTTCTTCTGATAATTTTTAACATGATGATTTTACCTTATAAATTCTTTGGCTATCTTATCGATGATAAGTTTATATGATGGCAAATCATGGTAATCCTTGGGAATTGATATTATTTTAGAAATAAATGATTTAAGATTGGTAAATACTTATCTTTAATATTTTGACTTGTATATTTGTTCATTTTTACTGCCAGTAAGCAAATAAATTATGTGTTTAAATTTTTCTATTTTCTAGAAATGGCGGGTAGAGGTTATTTAAAGAGCCAAATGGCTAAGCTTGCCAAAAAACAATCTGAAGAACAACCTCAACCAGTTGAATTACCAAAACTACCGACATCCACAGTATCATCAAATGATGAGGTTTCAAAAGATACAATAGCAGTTGAGAATCCAAGGGCATCAATACCTAGAGGCTTACATAATATACGAGGAAGACGAGTAAATATTATTATTACCTTAAAAATTAGAGTCTTAATAAACGAGTTTTAAATATCTAATAATTTTAGTTTTATCTAATGCCTACCTTATTGACAGGGGAAAAACTAGTAATTTTTTTTAAAATTAATACATTGTATTTTTCAGTTTTTTTTCATCAAGTCTAGTTGAATTTTTTGTATTTGATTTTAAAATTGTTTTAATCCCAAACTAATAATTCATTGTACAAATAACATTTGAAATTATGACTGATGATTTAATTAAAATATATATATATAAATATAATAATATTTTTTTTAATCGTTAATAAATAATATTAGTTAAAATTTAACCAGTATGATTTTTTCCTCGTAGTGTATGTAGTTTTATGTAACATTATTAAATATTTTAATTTAAATGAATTCTGTGTTAATAGGCTATGCTAGCTCATTATGCTTCTATGGAATCTAAATCTATACCAGGACAAAGATTAAACCAGAATTTAATTTCAACATTTGCTAATATGGAAATAGAAAAACCATTAGTTATTGGGTTAGTATATTCATTCATTCGTTATGTATATTTTATTCATTTATTGTATTAGGAGGATGTTATACCACCCATATTTATCATGGAGAAAAATAAGGCGCGCCATGACACAGATAAAGTTCTTCTGAATGTGCTGTACTCTACTGTAAATACAGAAAGTTGTACTGGGCAAAATAGTTTTTACATTTGAATCACAGGGGGCATAACATCCTCTTAACACATTTGTTGATAAGTAATAAATTATAGCACTTTAAAGATATTGCTATGATTTAGTACATGTATATATACTTATTAATATTTAACTATATTTACAATTTTTATTATTCACTGACTTAGATCAATTTTTTTGTTTTAAGGCCACAGCCACAGATTAAACCTAACCCTTCAGAAACACAAAAAGATGTGGCTTCTAATACAGCAGTAGTCATATCACAAAGTGAACCTATTAAAGTAGAAGAAGAAAAAACGGTTACAGAAATTGAAAAACCTGCCGTAAAATGCAGAGTCCTAAAGAAATCAGAAAAAGACCCCTACACAATGTATGTTATCATTTATTTAAAAAAATATTTTTTTTATCAATTTTAACTACAAAAGTATATAAATAAATAAGTGAAAATAATTGTTTACACAAATTGAATAGAACAATTTTCTATGCAAGTGTCAAAATCCGCCTTTGGTACACTACCAATTGAATTGAAATTTGTTAATTATGTGCAATTTTAATTGTGTTATTTTTATTATAATAATAAAGTTAATTACAGTTTTTTCTTTTTTAAGAGATTTTTAAAAAATAATAAACAATTAGTTATATTATAGACATGTCTCTCCCTGGAAAATAATAAAATATGCTAGTATCCAGTTTTTGTAACTAAACTTTATATAATAACTGTTTAAAGTTTGGACATAGCCCTCCTCTGAAAATTAATCTATGGGTGCCCCTTGTATTTGGATCTATTATAATTAAATATTTTTACATATAAATTGATTTTTTAGACTTGATGAAGTTAAATATATAATGAATAGTTTGATAAGTAATGTGTGAGATCTTGGTAAATCAATTTCTATGTTTATTTTAAATTTATTTTATTTTATTTTTTGTATTTATTTAGGACACCCCTGTCATCAAATTACATAAAGATCGAGTTGGAAGAAAATAAAGGTATATATGAATACAGAGTTGATTTTGAACCTCAGGTTGATGCTAAATCATTAAGATTTTATTTACTCAATCAACACCGAGAACAATTACCCGTGAGAACTTTTGATGGAACATTACTTTTTGTGCCAAAGATGTTGACGAAAAAGGTAATTATTTAATTTTTTACAATATAAGAAACTATTTTAACGATATAAATTATTTTGTTTTAACTAGGTGACAACATTAATAGGAAAATTAAAAGACAATAGTGAAGTTAAAATGACTTTGACATTCAAGCGTTCAAATACCTTACGCGAGTGTATACATTTCTACAATGTTTTTCTGCGTACAATAATGAAAATTCTAGGTTTGGTCGAATTTGGTAGAAGTTGCTATGATGAAGATAAAAAAGTTTATATTCCTGAATTCAAGTAAGATATTAATAAAGTATTATTAAATATATATAAATAAATAAACTTAATATGTGTTTTAAACGTTTATTGTAGACTTGAAATTTGGCCAGGCTACATAACTACAATCGATGAATATGAAAATGGTCTTTATATGTGCGTTGAAGTTTCACATAGAGTTCTACGTTGTCAAACAGTTCTTGAAATAATGTACTATAATATGTATTTAATGTATAATACTTAAAATTTCATCTTATTAAAATAAGAGGGATATACTTGCAAATTTTAACAAATTTATTATATGGATAATTTTTTAAACAATATTTTTGGAGTATTATTGTAATGCTCCAAGCATGCCTTGTTTAATATTATTTACAAATTAAATATTTTTTTTACAGGACTGATATAGGGAACCGAGCTGAATATGCCAATAAAGATACTAAACAAGACATAATGGCTGCATTATGTGGGTCTACAGTAATAACACATTACAACCGTAAAATATACAGAATTGATGACATTGATTTTAACATGACTCCTTTATCAACATTTAATCAAAATGGTGTTCCCGTTAGTTTATTATTTTCTCATTATGTATTTTTAATAATTAATATAAACATCATCTCTAAGGTAATTTTAAATATTATTAACTTGGTAATTATGCTCCTTTTTAGATAACCTATGTTGATTATTATTCAAAAACGTATAATATTGAAATAGAAAATCTCAATCAGCCAATTCTTGTAACAAAATCCAGGAGAAAGATGGTTACTAATGAAAATCCGTCTATGGTTAGTTAGAAAAATAAAAATTGACAATAATAAATACATTTAATTATTGTTAAATTTAATTTTATAATTAAAAGGTTTCAGATATTTGCTGCCTAGTTCCTGAAATTTGTAATTTAACGGGTCTAACCGAAGCAATGAAGTCAGATTTTAAGTTAATGAAGGCACTTCAAGTTCATACTTTAGTTACACCACAACTTCGGCAAAAAGCTGTTATCGATTTTGTGAATCGAATAAATGGTATAACAAATAGTTAAAACATTTTTTTTTTTAAATATTCGCCCCTATATATGATAATTAAGATAAATGTATTAGTGTATTTCAATTTTATTATTCACTATTAATTATATTATATTCTAGCTTCATAGTGTTGGGGGTTTTGAAGTACATTTACTGTAGCTGTAAATAAAAAGTCTAACATTGCAATATAATCATGCACTCCCCACTCATTTTTCATCAACAAAAATCCTCCACCTACTTGTGATGAATTCCACGACCTTACAGTTCAACACATAATCCTAGATTGCACGAAGTACCTGGACATAAGAAACAATTTTGCAATACCACCGAATTTGGAAGAAGTACTCAACGAAAATAACATGACTAAAATCATTATATTTCTAACTAAAATTTATTTCATAAACAAATTTTAACAATGTTAAAATCTTTTTGGTAGTCATAGTCACAATACAATTTTATATGCGTTACTTTTAATTTACACTAGGCTAATGACCTGTCTTGTTGTAGCTTTTCTAATAAAAATAAAAAAATAAAAAATAAAAAAATCATGCACTCTTAATATATTTGTATATATTTACATATATATTAAGAGTGCTTGATTTTGTATATATCTACATAATAATAATTTCTGTAAGAAAGTAGAGCGGAAGAATTGTTTTTTAGATTAATTGGCCATGTGTTGCTCACTATTATTTTTTATATTATGAATGTTTTTAATTCCTTAAGGCCACATTTATTATAATTTCTAGAATTACTAGCTAGTTAGAACAATTCTGTTAGTTTCCTGTTTATGCGAATCGGTAACAATAGTATACTGATAAAACTTAATTATAATATATTGTAAATGTAAATATTTAATGTAATTGGTAAATTACATATATTTTTTTATAATTTTTAGATCATGAAACAGCTGGTCAAAAGTTTAGAGATTGGGGATTAATTATTCGTCCACTGCCAGTGAAACTTGAAGGTCCGGTATACAAGCGAGAAAATATAATATTGGGAAATGGTATAAGAAAACAAGTCGGCGTTAATATGGATTGGGGAATGGATGTAGCAAAATGTGCAATGTTTGTAGCAGTATGTTCAATTTTTTCATTTTTTTTTTTATATATATTTTTATTTATTATTTTGTTAATTTATCATAATACAAAACAAAAAAAAAATAGAACTGTAAATATTTACTTTTTGTTACTATATCATGTTTTTCTTTATAGGTAAATTTGACAAACTGGGCTATATTTTTTAATCCAAAAGATGAAACAACAGCACAAATGTTTTGCAAACAGTTGGCCATGTGTGGGCGACCTCTCGGTATGAAAATAAATCCGCCAATACCCGTTAAAGTTTCAGGGACAAATCCAGAAGTTTTTGTTAGTTCTATTAATAATACCATGAAAGGCTCTAAAAATCTGGAATTGCTGGTTATTCTATTTCCAAATCAAAGAGAAGACCGATACAATGCAGTAAAACGTATTTGTTGTTCAGAAATAGGAATTCCATCACAAGTAAAAAAACATAAATTATTTTTATATTAACTAAGGGCAGTTTTTCAAAGCATTTAACTTGCGGTTAACAGTTAATATAATTCTTCTCAATCTATCTTATTTATCTAATTATTCTGATTTAACTCTAGTTAAAGTTACACATTTTAAATCATTTTAGTTTTTTATTTTTATCATGTGTATAAAACTATTATAACTATAGATTAAATAATAATTGGATGCTGCCAATATGTCCGACAAAACCCAATTCTATAACTCACTAAAAAAATAGCCAGACTACCTCAAAATTTGGTAGTTAACTTCTATAGAGTGATCATATCGATAAATAGGAGACAAACTATTTTATTTTAAATTATTGTAAAATAAGTACTGAAAGGGTTCAGTAACTTATTCTACATATCATATTATTGCAAAAGCGGTTGATTTATTTATTTTTGTTATTCGATTTTATTCTAGTAATATTATTTTGGGTACTTAATGTATAAGAAAACTTAAACAAATACAAAATTAGTTAAGGAGGTTATATTTTTTTAAATTTTAGTTTCACGCTTATCTCATAGAATATTGTGCTATAGTTTTATAGATCAGTGGTTCTTAATCGGTGTTCCGTGAACTTAGAGAAAATGTAACGCCATAATTAATATAAAATAAACATATTTTTTATTATGATCGTCTTAACATTTTGATTTTTATTGATATCTAAAATACAGCAGTATGTAAACGGTGTACAATCATTTTAGGATATTTAGTTGGTTTATTTTTGTATTCATATGCTTTGTTTAATATATTATACAAATTTTAAAAAATGTATATAAATACTGTTTTATTTTATGGTTGTGTACTGTTAAAATCTTATAAAATGTGTTAAGCGTTCCGTGTCATTTGAAAAAGGTTGAGGAACCACTGTTATAGATACAGTGATAATTTATGTTTATAAATAAATGGTTGTAGTTATTTATAATGCTCATAGGCATAACTTATTAATTTAGAATTTTTAAATACTTTTAACTTAATCTTTCCAATTATTATTGAATTACACAGAATGATAATTATAACATGAATGTATATTTTGCACTTTAGATTGAAATAAATGTCCTAGCAATAATAATTATTAATATATTTTCTTGTATGTTTCAGGTAATTGTTTCAAGAACATTGTCCAGACCGGACCGCATAACATCTATTACTCAAAAAATTGCTTTACAAATTAATTGTAAATTAGGAGGCGCATGCTGGGCTATTGATATTCCATTGGTTTGTTTGTTGGGTTATATTTTTATTTTCTTAAGATTTAAAATCTATTTTAAAGAACATCTAAAACCATTAATAAAATTGTTATTTATAACTGTTTAATGTTTTCAGTATTATGTATTTAAAACATTTAAGTTCTCAACATAGCAATAAATTTATTAATGTATTTACTATTATTTTGTTATTAATACAAATTTCTTATGAGTGAATGTTGAAATGTTTAAAAAGTATCATTCAGAAATTTCAAATTAAATGATAATTTATCTAGTTTTGTCATTTTTAACTTATGGGAGTAATTAAAAAAAAAAAGTAAAAAGTAAATTAAAGTAATCATTTATATTTAAATTCTGAGTTCTATTCGCAGTAGTTTTTCTTGTGGAATAATTAGTGTTATTTTTAATTTTAAAATAGATCAATTATGGCTGTTGCTCTAATCAAAGTGTTCAAACCATCTAAACTTAATTGTATTGTTTCTTACATGTTTTAAATGATAATACATGTTTTGTTCAGTTAAAATATTTAAGGTTTTATTAATAATAAGTTATATAATTAAACTGTAATACAACTATTGTTATTTTTTATTATAGAAAAACACTATGATAGTTGGTATTGATGTGTACCATGAAAAAGGCAAACAATTAAGCAGTGTTGTTGGTATTATAGCTTCCATGGATAAAACATTTACTGAATGGTGCACACTGGCAGCAATGCAAAAAAATTCTCATCAAGAACTCGTAAAGTCTATACAAGATTCTTTTCACAAAGCTGCAAACTTATTTAAAACTGTTGGTTTTTTTTTTTTCTTATTGAATATATGTATTCTAAATTTTATTATATTTTACTATGTTAGAAAAACAAAATATTACCGGAAAAGATAATTATATATAGAGATGGCGTTTCGGACGGAGATTTAAAACAAGTTGAAGAAGTTGAACTATTCGATTTACAAGAATCATTTAAAAGCTATCCGGGCAATTACAACCCTATGATCACTTGTATAATTGTTCAGAAACGGATAAATACTAGAGTTTTCCAGGTATTTTTATTAGATTACATTAAACTAAACCGTAATCTATTACTGAAATTTAATATACAGTAGGCTTGATAATATACAAGTATAAAACGTATAACATGATTTTTTTTTTTTTGATATTCATTCTTAAAAAATTAAAAATATATTAGTTATAAATTTTAAAAAAATGTTTGCAATTTTCTTTTGTCATTGTTTCGATTACCTATTTAAATAGAACATAATAAAATATTTTTTTATTATTAAAATTACATACTACAAATTATATTTTTAATTTGTGTTGATAATATATTTATATATTGTTTGTGTACTTTGCATGATGAGAACAAAACACAAATCAATACACTATAGTATTAAATGGTAGTTTTCGTGTATAATTTTTATAATATAAAAGTGTTATAAATATCACGAATACAATGACTTATAAATATGCCCACTAAAAATTAATCATAGCACCACAATTATTTATTTATAATTTATATTCTCTCGTTTTATTGTTAGTTTAAAATACATATATTTTTGTTACCTAGAGATTTTTTTTTTTTACACGGTGTACATAATTATGTGTTTTAAACTATACAATTTATAAGTTTTATACGTTTTAATCCAGTTAATCTAAATGTTTGATTATACTTATATTTAGTGCCTAATATGTATATTAATATCCTATTGAAAAAGACTCTATTATATTATTTATTAGTTATTACCACTAAATTATTATATTTTTGTAAAACTGAAGCTGTATAATTGATTATTATTATTATATTTTTTTTTTAGTTTATAAACAATAAATACGAAAACCCGGTGTCTGGAACTGTTATTGATAATACTGTAACCAGAAGGAACTTTTTTGATTTTTTTTTAGTTTCTCAACACGTTCGCCAGGTCTGTTAAAATGCCTAATTATATTGGGGAGGGGGGTTTCCAGTATTGTCTAAAATATTATGTATATTAAAATATGTTTTACGTGTGTTTGTTTTAGGGAACTGTTAATCCCACTCATTACATAGTATTAAAAAATGGATGTAACTTGAGTTGTGAAAATGTACAAAGATTATCTTATAAGCTGACGCACTTGTACTACAATTGGTGTGGTACAGTCAAAGTTCCCGCCCCTGTACAGGTATTTATGAATACCTTTGTGAACTGTATTAAAAGTACCAGGATTTTATTTTTAATTAATACAAACATTAAGTTGTACATTATTTCCTTAATTAGCTTTTTAAAAATTAATACTCTCCTCCGGGCGATATTGTAGTGGTCCCAGCGATCTTGACATTTTTTTGAGAGTCCTTCAGCACTGTTCTGAAGTTAAGGCTTAGAGTTCGATGCCTAAAAACGACAAACGACGTAACAAACTGACTTGATTTAACTACGTGTAATATTAAACTGCGATAAGATAGCGACTTCAGGTTTTGTTTAAATTATTTACTAACACGCGGGGAATACATTTAATTTTTTTAATTTTAAACGTTATCTGTCCATTCTAAATTAGTGGCAATGACATTTGTCTGTCCTGGTACTTTTTTTCGTATATATTTATATTTTACAATTATTTGATTGTTATTTTATAGACCTAATTATAATCTCTATAAAAAAATTTTGTTTTTTATTTTTTTTAATTTTAAATTATAAATATTATAATTATAATATTAGTTATAATCAGTATTTTATATATATAATTAATATATATATATATATATTTAATTAATTGGTAATTGTATTACCTTTTCATACTAATGTTTTGTTATTTTTTTTTTTCAGTATGCTCATAAACTAGCATATCTTATTGGACAGAATGTCAGACAAACTCCGCATGAAAAATTGTCAAACACTTTATTCTTTTTATAACATTTTTGTCTTCCATAATATTTAATATTAGGGTAAGGTAATACAAATGTTAAATGTAAATTATTGTAACCATAGTTGTTTGTTTCATTACTGCTTATCCATGTTTCATTACTAATTGATTATCCATATTTTAATATTTTTTATTAATTTTGGCATAAATATTTTTTGTTTATAAATTGCTCATTTTATTATTTCATTACTTTTAAATTCTGATTTGAAAAATTAGTACAGATTTATTTTTTCTTGATGGATACGGTTTTCTTTATTATCTTTTTCTTTTCTTCATAATTGTAATTTATCTTACAGTTATTACAAATAATCGTACACAGTAAACAACAATGGATAAAATAATTATCTTGCCCGCATTTGTGTATATATTTATCTGTTTCATTCCAATAGGTTTTTTTTTTAATTTTTAATTGATATATATGTATCATTATACAAATAAGTACTGTTCACCTATTACACTTAAAACCATAACTTTGTTGCTCCGAGTTGTCAAACACGTTTTGTTTTCCTCCATACTATGATTTTTGAGAAATTAAAAAAATATCTTATTGTAATTTTATAATTGTACTCTATGATTAATAACATATTATTATGCTTTCCAATTATTTGAATGTCCAGATTTATATTACACGAATAAATATTACCTAATCAATAATGAGTAATCTTATTTTTTATAATGACTCCGGGCAGACAATTATATGCCTTAAAAAAAACAATTGCATATGTATGCAGCCGTGCCCTGACTAGATATGCTCATATAAATGTATGATATCCTAAAAATTCCAAAATATGCAAAATAAACTCGTCTATACAAAATTGTTAGGTCATAAAACAAATTTCTAGCTTTTTTTTTTTTTTTACCAACCAATAAAAACATGCATGCTCTAATAACAGCATATAAGATGAGTGGATTGTAAATTGATGTAAATGTGTCCTGTATAATATATATGCTGTTATATTATTGATCGATATTATATTGTGTTAAACATTAAAACTATGCTTATTTTTTAAAAAAAAATCAACGATGACAGGCGTGGTGTGCTAAATCCACCAGGTGTGATTTGTTTCTAATTTTTCACGGATATCTGACAAAGTAGTCTATAATAAAAAATAAAATGCTCGACGTGGCGTGTTGCGGACAATTCACGCGCATATTGCGTATACCAATGCTGAAAAATGTAACTCCTCCGTCATAATTTTGCGTTTCACCAGATAAATAAATGTTTGAACGCAAATCAACCGTTTGACATTTAATTTCGGTACTCGTCGATACATTATCAACGTGCAATACAAATATTGAACAATTACAATTCAATAGTGAATAAACATTTAACAATTATATCACGCCAGTAGTGGGTGTGTATCGTTAGTCAAATATTATATTATTATATTAAAGTAAGCGGCCAGGCATGGTATTATATAGATATTTTAAAAATATTATTTAAATGAAAAATAAAAACTTTTATATTGTCATTTTGTTAAAAAAAAAAAAGGTGTATAAATTATAATATAATTAATATATATATGTAATTTTGCTATCTACGATCTACCTTTAATCTACCGATTTGTTTGTATTTTAATGATATTTTAGTTAATATTTATATTTTTTCGGTTCAATCCGGTGTAAATGTTTTCGTTAGTAATAATGTTGTGTATTTTATTGTTTCGATGAAACTAATTCTAAAAATTATAAAACTAATCTAGTTTTAGTCGGGTGTATGCATCTGTAGCTGTTACGTAATTTTGCTGAACATTGTCCAAGTCGAGTATTATTGTTGTGCTGCTGTTTTTTTTTTTTTAAATTTAGAAACAATTTACCGCGGACCAAGATCAAAACTAGTCCAATATTTCCGTATACATTTGTTCTACTAAAACTAAAATCTCAATAATTATAGTATTAAACATATATTCTTCATTTTTTTAAAAATTTTTTTTATAAGAATTACACAATCTATACTAAAAGCACAATAAGCGTATATAAAGAGGGTAAACAGGTCGGATAATACGGGAGTAAGAAGTCACCCCATTAACAACACTTGGCTTGTATACAGATTGCGTTAATCTTTGGCTTGGTGGAGAGGAAGAGTAATGCGAGCAAGCGAGGGAAAAGGTCGTTAGGAGTTTATTAGATCCGGAGGTCCAATCTCCTTTTCAAACGACGTCGAGGAACTTTAGGCAACATGTTTGAATTACATTTTTACCGCTATTTTTGCATATTATAGGAAAAAAATCTGAAATGCTTTCCGGAAAGGAAAGCCACACACTTGAAAATCAGCGCAGGACGTCTGGTTGAAAAGTTGTTTACGGATAGCAATAAAAAAATACATCATACTAAAACCAAGCTTCGCTCTGCTCGCTAAAAAATTAATATTTAGCGCAGCTGTAATTATTATAATAATATTATTATATTATCTTTAATCGTGAAAATATTTGGTGCGTTAGCGTTGGACGTATGCGCTTAAGTTTCAAGACGGACGGCCATAAGCGTTTCGTTAGATCGTGTTATTAAATATAATATCAATAACAAAATAAGATATTTATTTTAAAAATTGATCAATTTTCGTAAAAAATTGTAAACGTTTCGGCAATTCGCCAACGTTATAATGGATAATCCGAGTGATGTTCATCGGTTTGGCTTTAAAACAATGATGCGGGATTTTATTTTCCTCTTTTTCGGAAGAAATTTGAGATTGTTTTTTTTTTATAGATTTTTGATAGATAATCGGCGATAATTTCAAATATACCGTACGGTTTTCGTTCAATTGCCTATTCAATTGTCACACTTCTGACCCGTCCTCGCCATCCACAAGAATTCCAGAAACCGACGTTTTTGTTATAACGTAATGATAATACAAATTATAACAGCAGATTTCATATTATACACAATTTTAATAGCACAAAATTCAAAATTTAATATCAGGAAATTATTTTCCTGTTTGTGATAAACTGATATCAGCAACGCTTACATTGCGCTACCAATTTGGTTTAAGCGATTGCGAGCCCGGAACGATGACGTACCGCTACTACGCGCCAAACCGAACACGCCATGGAATTATTTAAGCTAATGAAAATATTTTGTCCCCTAGTTGATAGTATTTTTACAAGAACAATTTTTATTATTCTATGTAAAAAAAAAACAATTGGGTAATGATTACAATAAATGTACAGGGGTAGTATACATGTATGATAACGGTCATATTATCGATGTTAAATACAAAATGCATTCGTTGTTGGGGAATATGAGAGCATTTTTTTGTCGACTAGTAAAAATTCCTTAAACAAAAAAAAATGCTCTCGAATTGACTGTTCCACTTTGGCATGGTGTTGTGTTTCACCGACAACAGCAAAGCGGCTAGGTATTAGCTATATCAGGGGCGAACGCGGAAAAAAATTCCGGGATGGGGTTGGAAAAAAATGTAAAATGTTCATTATATACATACTCGTAGTGTAAACACACATAACTATATATATATAAATGAATAATTACAATTTACATTATAAAACAATATCTATAAAAAAAAAAAAAAAAACTGAGGACGTCTCGGTACTCTGACCATTGATATCAACGACTACTTCGCGGGCCACGTCCACGTCACTATATAAGTGTGATAGCACCAATCAATCCGATTAATAGCTCCTCGGAAGTCTTGCAGTGCAGATACCTTTCCAATCCTCGAAGACAAGACAAAATACACTTGGGTTGTCGCCACAGAAACGACTGCGAAGAGTTACCGGCGCCGATCGGCGAAATTCGGTGTAATGATTGATGGCAATGTAGAATCGCAATTGTTGAGAGTGTCGATAAATGTTTTCGGCCGTTTATCCATTGACATATTTTACACTTTCAGCCACGCATTGAAAACAAATTAAAAAATTAAAAACTTTTTTTGAAATCCTCTTACAAAAATGGCGGTTTCATTATGATACACTATGATTAAACGACGAAATTTTTTTGAAATTCTTTTTCGTTAAACTTGTCATTGTTATCGATTTAACACAATTGATTAAACTTCAACAGTACTAAACGATTGATTTATTTTATGATGGTTTCAATAATACACCACTAGGACAGAACAGACAAAAAAATGAAAAAAAAAAAAATGGTGGTTTCATTATGATACACTATGATTGAACGGGTTAAACAACGCATTCAATGTTTTAATAGGGATCACAAGAAAATATTTTTACCGATAAGAAATAAATTGTTACTACGGTCATCTCAGCTATAAAACCATCAGATAGATCCCTTGATGGCATTTGGTCATGTTGGTGTGGTTTATATTGGAATAATGAACTTTCTAATAGAATTATCTAGATTCCAGACATTACGTACCTCATCGAATTGGCAGCGATCAGTTATTTAAAAGATAATTTTATTGTACACGTCGATTTAACAAATCATGGGAAACGTTTAAATAATTAATCATTTATTTATTAGTAATACATTTGTCAGTCAGGTAATTTATTTTTTGTTCCTAATATTTGGTGAGGGGGAGGTGTGAATCCCCCCTCCAAGTTCGTCTCATTTAACTATTAATAGTATTATTACATAGGGATTTGTACATTTTACTAGGATTTCAAATTTAAATACTGATTATCATCAGTATGTACTCAATACTTATTTATCATTACAATTGCGATTTACCAAAATGTAAATAAATTACATTATTTAAACTTCACTCGAATAGATTTTTATTTTAAATTAAATATATATAAAGTTTGAATAAAGAGAGTTTTAAATAATTATGTAATACTTAATATCTATAAAACAAATGCACTAAAAACAAAGTGCATTTGTAATTTACAAACTAGATAGAATAATAATAATAATAAAACAAATTCTATAAATGTAGAATCGTTTTTACTACAAATAAATAATCGAAAAATTAGAATTAATCATACTGACATTATTTAAAGTAAGATAATTTAATGAAATATGTTAAACAATTTATTGTTACTAAAATTGATTAAAATTATATTGATAAAACAGTTAACCAGCTAAAAAACCTGTAAAAAATACACAAACTATTGAATACTGATTGTAATAGATACACACATATAGATAATGCTATCTTAAAGTTTATAGATAATTGAATTTTTTAAAATCGAAAAAAAAAGGATTCAACCCCTACATCTTTTTTGTATACGCCTCTGGTTTCGAGGATATAGGGCGCGATAATAGCAGCTTGAGCTGTTTTTTTACGGATCACCACTTCCAGCGGGGATCGCTTGCAAAGAGTTAGCCAGTTGTTCCTGTTGGGACACATGGTTCAGCAGGGGCCCCTGCTGGGATCCTTTGTTCTGTTGAGGTTCTTGGTCTTGTTGGGTTCCTTGTTCTTGAAGTACTTCTTGATCCTTACGATGATCCTGTTGTTGTTGGGCCCCTTGGTCTTGTCCCTGTTGTTGCTGGGCCCCTTGGTCTTGTTCCTGTTATTGCTGGGCCCCTTGGTCTTGTCCCTGTTGTTGCTGGGCCCCTTGGTCTTGTCCCTGTTGTTGCTGGGTCCCTTGGTCTTGTCCCTGTTGTTGTTGGGCCCCTTGGTCTTGTCCCTGATGTTGCTGAGCCCCTTGGTCTTGTCCTTGTTGTTGTTGGACCCCTTGGTCTTGTCCCTGTTGTTGGGCCCCTTGGTCTTGTCCCTGTTGTTGGGCCCCTTGTTCTTGTTCCTGTTGTTGCTGGGCTCCTTGGTCTTGTCCCTGTTGTTGTTGGGTCCCTTGTTCTTGTCCCTGTTGTTGCTGGGCCCCTTGGTCTTGTCCCTGTTGTTGGGCCCCTTGGTCTTGTCCCTGTTGTTGCTGGGCCCCTTGGTCTTGTCCCTGTTGTTGTTGCACCCCTTGGTCTTGTCCCTGTTGGGAATGTTCGTTCTGTTCCTGTGAAGCTTCATATTCATTAGCTGCATTTTGAAATTGAGTCTCGTAAATGTTGTTTTGAAACAACACGTACGGTATCTCGTAATGATGAAAAAAGTAAACCATAGAGTGCTGTAAAAACAAAAACCAAACGTTTCAGTAAAAAATGTATAAAAGTCTGTAAACGAGGTGGAACTATGGCG
Source organism: Tuberolachnus salignus (assembly GCA_956483605.1). Lineage (NCBI taxonomy): Eukaryota > Metazoa > Arthropoda > Insecta > Hemiptera > Aphididae > Tuberolachnus > Tuberolachnus salignus. The sequence continues at coordinate 19,649,277 of OY101431.1, read as the reverse complement.
GAGAGAGGAGCGGGGATTTATCTCCGGGCGTATCCTCGTAATTGTATTATGTTTACATTTCATTTACTGATACATTATTAATTTAATTTTTTAGTTTCTTAAGAGAACTTGGGACTACTAGAAGAGAAATATTAAATAAGTGATATCACTTAAAAAACAATGATACTGAATACTAATATTAGTATTATGCAATTTGTTTTATACAAAATTGTATTTCAAAATGGACGAAGGAGTTGGTTTATCAATAAGCGTTTGCCACTCAAGCAAATATTAAAATTATGTAAAAATTGTATATTACCTCAATGAAGCACCAAGCAACGAAGAGTGATAATTCGCTGAATCGGCCGCAGAATCTGTAGTGGTAGAAATAGAACGAAAACTGGTAAAGGTAGAAAAATCTGGAACATAAAACACGGATTCGGCCCATCCAAACGATTATTGTTATATTTTTAAAGCCCTTAACAAAACATTTGAGTTCGAATCTTGTCGATTCTGAATTTTTTTCCTACATTTAATTTATTGCTATGTCCGAAATTCAGAAAACGCATTACCCGTCGTTAACGAGCAGCATATACCAACAATTTTGTTACGTAGAACACAAATTGTGGTATTTAGGTTGAAACCAGAATGTAAACATAATAATAAATAATTAAAACTAATAATGAGAATAAGTTCAAGAACAAATTATTGTCAAATAAAAAAAAAAAAATTTAGTTATTGGCATTTTTGCTTTTTTATTTAAATAGTTGACCGCTACTTAACTACGACGAAGCGCCGAGTAAATTAAGATTTTTTTTTTAATGAAAAATCACTATAAAAAAAATAAAAATCTATAAATATCATATTTTTTTTCCGTTATCCTTTCTCCCCCCCCTCGGCTAGAAAACAAAAACCACTAACAGCGAACAGACTTTACTCCAGTACTCACTTTAACCAGTGGCTTCTTGTTATTACGGTATGTGCGAAAATTACTGTAAACTGATCGACCAACCATACCATTAGTATAATCGTCAACACCATGGTATCGTTTCTAAAAAAATGAATCATCATTATCTTAAGACCTGTTGAGCAAAAATAACGTTAAAATGCGTTAATGTAACAATACTAAGATGTTAATAATTAATAATTAATATTTTATATCGTGAAAAACACTCACCACACGCAGCTAGTGTGATGATCAAGATGTGTAATATCGAGATTGGTCCATCCATGATAGGAAAATATTCCCCGCCGTCCACATTTTCTAAAGTTACTGGAAAAATAAAAATACCACCAAATTTTAAATATGCCGTTGAATTGAAAATTGTGTTAATTTTCTTTATCTACACAAATAAATGCGGTTTTTTTTTTAACCGGTTAATTAAGAACATTAGATGTGAACTTTGTTCAATTCCAGACAAATATTATCTATAAAAATTAAAAAAAAAAACAACAAATCCTAACCCGATAGTCAGAGCAAGTCTTCTGGTCGAAAACTTGTATATAAATAGAAAAAAAAAAAAGGCATATCTATATTTGCTACACTAAAAATCTAAACAATCGACTTACTTATTATATTGATTAAAAAGTGTGTCGCGTATCTAAAAATCACTGTAATGAATAAGGTCTGTAAAAAAAAAAAAAACAATTACATTTAGCTTTGATTAGTGATGAACACTTAATCTGGATTGACCAGAATAGCAACAATCCAAATAAACTGGATCACAATAACCAGTTATTAATATCATCGATCCGAATTACTGTTATTATAATTCAAATTTATATTTTTAATTTACCCTATTCGAGTTTGATAAAAATAACTAAAAATAATTACTGTTATTATAATACATAAAAAAAAAAAAAAAAATTAAACATAATTATTGCAGACACGATTTGTAGTAGACACTAGACATTATAGATATTGCATAAAAATTGGTATTTCAAATGTAGTCTGAAATGTATACATTGATCATAATTGTGTTAAATATTCGGATCGAATCGTTCAATCTGGATTCATTTTAATGTCTTTAATATTCTGTTCAATCCGGGGAATTCGGATTAAAGTAATCGAGCAACATGATAATACTATAACATTACAAAAAACGGGTTTGCTCAATTATATTTTATATGCAAATGAATAATTCCTCGCCACCACGCAGCATGTTCAGTAATGATTATAACGACGAGTGATGTACTTACAAACAGGATCATGTTATACATTGCATACAAATATGTTTGAATTAACGAATTCTTGTTCGTGGATACGTAAAATTGTCTAGTAACACAGTTCCTGAAACAACAACAAGCGGTATAATAATTGTCGGCGTACCATTTACGTGTTAAAATTATGGATTGGCTAGTCAACCATAGACACATAGAGAACATTAGACATTCATTAGTTTAAAACTGGTATATAAGTTTTCACATAAAAAGAATGAGGTACATTAAAACATCTGTTAGCGATACAGGTTCATGAATGTATAAGTAAACTTCGTCACTTCGTGCAGAGGCAGCTACCCTATGGTCAATGTGTAACACGTAGCAACTCGAGCAACACGTATAAAATTTAATGTGTGGCCGGCTGGGTGGGCACCGAAATGGGTGGTTGGATGGACGGTGGCGATTATTTATTACACGAGTTAAATGAATTAAATCATTTTCATTTTCCCTGTATAATGTTATTAAATATTTATTATTTACTCGGTAGCTGCCATATCAGCTATAAATACAAATTGTTTGTTTTTGATATTCCGGCTAATAATCACCTCCTACAAGTCCTACACTTCCATCCTACTTCCTTTGCAACCGATTATGCCAAAAACATAATATTATTGGACACTCAATTATAAATATATTAAAAAAACAAAAAAACATTAGTAAAGGGTACTTAGTATATACTATATGTTATTAAAAAAAAAAAAAAAAAAAAAAAAAGGTAGAATTAATAGGTAAAAGAAAAAACAATTTAAAATATAGATATTTCATCATTTTTCAAAAGGCTAGTTGAAAAACAAAATTGCGACTAGGTAACTATATCGATGACCAATTAAATTAAATCAAATCAGGTTAAAAGATAATCTTAGTTGGGTACATAGATATTATTACATACTATATTTTTTTTTGTTACTTTATTTTTTTATATTTTTTTGATAACAACATTTACAGAGACTTGCCAGCTGATCCAGATCATTCAAATTCAAATACTGAATACACAGGCTAGTGCTTGGTATCAGAATGCGAAGAAGACAAAGAACGAGACAAATAAGTAGAAAAAATATAATACAACGAGAAAGAAGAATTGCTTCCGTCTCGAAAAAAAGTTTCAAATATTGACAGCATAAAGACTATATATCAAATATTTCAAGTCAATCTACAAATCTCATCTCAATTAATTTCCTTTGATAGATACAGCTTTTTCAAATCAAAAATAAACTTTGGATCACAATATCACGAGATGGATTAGGAGATTTGGTGATCATAAGTTGTGAGAAAGATATTCCTAAAAGTATTATAAACCATGAAGAAATACCGAAACAATTTTCTGAAAAAAGTAAGATTTTAAGCGAGCATTTAGTTTAATTATTTTTTATGTTTTCTTATGTTTATAAATAAAAAAAGATTTTATAAAAGTAGTATAGAAATGGACTTAATATATTATATTATTGACCGCACTAATATATTGTCGATGGTTAAATTCTTCCTTGAAATTAGTCATTATATTTCAAATTTAAGCTAATGTTGTGACATTGTGAGACTATATACAATATATATATGTATTTTTTTTTCCTTTAAAATAATGGGTGATTTAGTTATGTTATTTTTTTAAATTATTAGACAAGTTATATTTCGATAATACCATAAAATGAACAAACAATATTGGAAAAATACATGACCCACTGATTGAATATTGATAATTTGTATTTTTTAATAAATATTTGTAAGTGGGTGGGTGGTGGTCCTTAGGAATATTATCAGCAACACTTATTTTTTTGAGGATAGCCGCTATACTGACTCCGTGTATAATTTACATAAACCTGTACCCGATGTGGTTTATTTTAATTAAATGACTATTTTTCTCTTTCATTTCTTTATTATTTATTTGATTATTATTTTTTCATATAATAAAATCCATATCTATTAATGGGCATATAATCATCAGCTTATATAATTCTATAAATCTTATCTATTTAATATAACAACTATTAATATTAATACTTTACCTCAAATATCCTTTTTTTTCTACATTTGCGTTTAGAGATTTAACCGAGTGCAACAAAATATCATCATAACCCAAAAAAGTGTCCTGTAAATACTGAATGAAAAAATTTCCGAAACATTTGTTTCGGTAAGGCTCCAACGGCACGTAAATTACTGGAATGTTCATTTCTTCACGGTTTATTGGACATATACCCAAGAATCCAATCACGGTTGAATATTCAAGAATGTATTTCACATCTGTATCATCTTCTTGATTTTCTATTTCAGATGTATTTTGATACTTAAAAAAAAAAAAAAAAAAAATGTATAAAATAAAAACTCATATAAATTTAAATAGGAAGGCTTGATTTAAAGTAAACTAAATATCCACTGTGTTATTGAATATTAAAGAAATGTATACCTCTTGAGGAATAGAACCGTTGGACTTCATTTCTTCCCACACTGTGTAAAACAAAGAGAACAATTAATAAATACACAATATTATAATTTTTTTTTTTTTTAGGTTTCTATAATTATATATAATCCGATACCGAATTTTGCAGATATTTTTTATTTGCTATATAGAACAATATAAGATGGTACTGTAAACAAAATTAAAAAATTAAAAAAAAAACCATTACCCTAATATCTGTCCATCTATATAATAAAATTAAATATCGACTTTTTTGGCATGTATGATCTTATAAATTACATGTCCTATTTACTTGAAATTTAACATAAATATTCAGGTGGGTTTGAGGAATGTAAGTATCATCATCAGAATCACCCTAGATGTCTTCCTGGATCACCAGGCCAATAATAATTTAGTAATATTACATCGTTTACAAATTGTCTTAAATTTACATATTGTAATAAAACAAAAATTGATTAATTTGGTAGAGCATTATACAACTGTGGGAATCTAGTCGAAAAATGACAGTTTAAATTAATACAAATTAAATTTAATGTATATAATCGTCACTAGAATATTTTAAACAAAGTTGCTATCAAGAGAAAAAACAGAAACCTAACAGAAACAGTCTATGTGTTGTTTTTTAAGACTAGAATTTAAAAACAAAGAAAAATGAAACTACTCTATAAAACTTATCATGATTTTTGTTTGTGATTATTCCTGTTTAGGAAAGTGATGATGAGAGGTTTTTTTTCGCCAAATAAATAAATTTCAAAGTTACGAACCTAACACAAAATTATTATTTTAACGAACAAGTCGTTATACTATTTAATATTTTAATTAATATTTTTTTGAAATTTGATTTCAAATAAATTGTACATACTTTTCTTTTGTTTGGCCAATTTGGATATATTAGTTTTATATTCACAATCTTGAAACAACGATTCTTCAAAATCATATTTCATACTAGAAAAAAAAAAAAAATATTTACAATAAATTATTTCCTATATTCAAAAATATTAGTTTATTTATTTTTTTTTTAATCTAACCACAATAATCTATAATATTAAAATGTAATGAAACAATATTCGAATTCAAGTTAAGATATTTCCTAGTATTTGTATCTAGTATATTACCAGTATTCATTCTTTAAGATATATTACAGATGATGTAATCATTAGGTAAATGTAAAATACATAAGTAATTGTAAATATATTTGAAACCTATGGTACCATGTGTAATCAGTAGGAATGGTTTTAAAAATTTTTATGTTGTATACCTATATTTATATATAAAATAGGTCAAATTAAAAAGCTTACTGTAGAATCATATGACAAATATGGAGAAAATGATAAATACAGACTTGCAGATGAGTTCAAACACAACACTTGATGGAAAATTATTATTTTAATTACCTATTTAACAATAAAAACTGTTTGGCGCTCCTATAAGTCTTGTTTTTATATAAAGAAAATCAAGCAGACAATTATACAACAGAATGAATGAAAAACTTATTAAAACCAATACTGATCTACCTACTGATTCATGTACAAAACTTGAAGGTGAAACCATTACTGCACAAATTTTCAAAAATTTAAACAAATTTATATTTTTAATTTACTCTATTTTAGTTTGATAAAAATAACTAAAAATAAATACAATTGTATATATAATATTGATTTTTTTTCATAATTAAAAAATTTAAAATGCAGTTCCCTATAATGAAATGGCTTCTAAAAATAAAATAATATATATTTTTGAATAGAAAAAAAATATAATACATTGCAGTAGAAAAACAATATTATGGTTATGTAAATGTGAATAACTTATATTCTTTTTATGGGTAGTCAACTAATCAAAAAATAGTTAATAAAATATTTATAAATAATATATTAATATATTTAAATAGATCAAACTGAAGACTACAATATTCCATATTTTATAAAACCAAAACCAGCTAGTCTAAAATAATTTTTCAAGTCACATCCAGTTCAATCTTGTGAAGATTTGACTTTACCACTTGTTATTAGAAAAACATTTAACAGCAAAAATAAAACAATTAGAATTTGGTGTACATGTGAGAAGATCAACAAGAAAATGTTTTGTTCGGTTTGTTCAGCTTTCTCAATAGACACTAACCGAATATGAAAATATTAAATGACATAATGCCTATTTCATGCAATGCACTCAAAAAGATATTGATAATTTATTAAACAGTAATAAAATGCATCAACATCTTAAAGAAGCTAAAACAAATAGATAAATTCTTGAGAGAATAATGTTAGGGGAAAACGTAATGAGGCAACATATTTTCTAAGTGATTCTGCATTAGACCTAACCATGGTAGGTTAGGCAAAGTGAACGCAAGCAATCATTTAAAATGATCCAGAGGAAGAGGCAATTTTGTGATTTTTCTTAGACATTATTTTATTGACAATATCACTTCAACAATTTCATTAATAATAAAACAAATAGTTGTTAAATATTGTACAGAATCCACTGGAAATTACAGATTTACAGATTGGAAATGTATAGAGATATAACTGTAATTCATATAGATGGTACTATTATAAGATGTTATGAATTAAGTTAATATAGCCACATCAAAAATTCATTTAAAATGCAACTGATGGAGTAGCAAATATGATGGGTATTTATAATGGTTTCACTTCATTCCTAAGTAAAGTAGCACATGAACAAATTCATGTTTGGTGTTTTAGTCATGTACTAAAATTATTTGTGATACTACTAAGAATCCTGTTATGGTAGCCAACTCTTTTTCTTTAATCAATGGATGAGCAGTTTACTTCAAAGAATCATATAAGCGAATGAATATATGGAGAAATAAAAGTGAAAATAACGATGAAAACGTAGGTCACAACTAATTGGAGATACAAGGTGGATATCAAAACAAACTGTGGTAAATAGAATATTTGGCCTGTGTGGAATGTATGATGAAGCAGTGTATCCTGATTTAATTATTACACTTAAAAATAGTAATTTAGACCAGATATTCCAACAAAAAACCTTTAACCTATTGAAAGCGTTGTTAAAATTAAAATTGTTAAAATTAACAATAATTATATTCTTTATATAAGAATATTTGTGAAGATTTTTTGAATTAGTGCCCCTTCCCCCCCTATCAAGATATTTACAGACTAGTGAATTAGACATTCTTAAATGCATACAAATGGTTAAAGTATCTTTAATTAAACTTAAAAAAAAAACCAAAGGAGTATATGGAACTTACAATCATTGTAAAATGATTATGTGTAATGAATTTATTTCTGAAATTAATAATACAATTTACAAACATTTAAAGAAATCTGTGGATAATGAATATACAGAAGAACTGTATGACACAGAAAATGAAAATTAGGAATGATATAAATCAAAACCGTGTAAAACTGTAACATTCGTTGTTGCAACGCATTAATTAAGTATATTTTTTTTTCTAATGCTTATCCTACATTATAAACGGCTTATATTTACTAAATTTGCTTGTGACACAAATGGCCTGTGAAATGTTATTTTCTACTTTAAAATATTTTAAAAACAGTTTAAGAAATTAAACGACAACTGAATACTTAGAGTCATTCATGTCGATGGCCATTGAAAAGCAAATTCTTTAGTTTTGATAATGATATAAGATTATAAAATAAAATTGGTGAAAATTCCTAATTATTTTCTAAATTACTCTTATAGGAAGTAAACTTTATGACATTTATATGTATAATTTTTTTCATTAAATGTTTAATATTCAGTGTTAGGTATATAATATATTAAATGTTTTAATATTTCAAATTGTTCTGTTTTATAGTTTTTACACAGTTTAATTTAGTAAATAATAGTACTTATTTTTAAACATGCATTGTTTAAAACAAACCAATTTATGTGTTAATTTTATAATTTAATTGATAAACCCTTTGATATATCAAGTATATATATATATATATTTTTTTTAAGTTTATGTCTGTAGGCAAACCTCCCGACACAATCATGATGAGCTAATAGGCCGATAAAATATGATTTCCAGACTAGAAATTAGTTTCCACTCTGCCACTGTTCTACAGCCCTTATTATAAAATATGTAAATACAACAAGTCCCTACTAACCGAACCCTACTGATCATGAAATGCACACTTGATTGTACATTTGATACTACACATTGTGTGTGCTACTGCACATAATTTGAAGCACTGAATTAAAATAATACTAAAAAAAAAAAAAAAAATACATATCTGTATTATATATCTATTAAAAGTTTTAATTTTTGCCCTTTGAATGAACACCCCACTGTTATATACACAATTTCAAAATAGTACATTTTTTTTTTTTTATAAAAATAATAAATATAAATTTAAAATTGTTTATAATATTGTGTGCTTAATGTATTTTAATAAAAAATCTGTTTTATATTTTTATTTTTCCATAAAACTGATTTCAATCAAAGCTGACCAATAGTTACTCAAAATGTTGGAATAATTAAAGTTAAGTTGATTATTATGAAAAAACTAAAAAAATTAAATTGATCGTTTTTTTTTCTTCTAAATTTACAAAAAGGTTCAACTTAAAAATTAGAAGTTATTCATTGAAAATAATAACTTAAGTTAGATTTTTTTTTTGTTTTTCAACGTAGCCAATCTAAAGACCGGTTCGTACAACAATAATAATAAATTATTAAATTGATCAAGTATACATAAGTAACAAAAAATTTTTTTTGAAACTTTTTGTAACAGTAGTATTATTAATTAGGTAATATAAAACAAAAAAATATAATAATGCTCACCAAGCGTTTGCCACGGAACTTGATCGTAAATAAAAATATTAATTACTAGCGTCGGACACCTCCTAGGTAGTCTACGATTGTAGTAAATTGATGAATTTTAATATCTACCTAGTCGGGAAATTATTACTAATACTTAAATATAATAATATATAATATGCGATTAGGTAACCATCAGTACTGGGTTAAGAGTTCGTATTACAATTTGATTCAATTAAATAAATTCAGCAGGTATAAAATATACATACTCATATGGCATCTTTGTAATATATTTTTTTCTGGCCTTTATCTCGCGATCGTAGGATTCTTCTAATGTTAACAGTGCATCAACGGTGCCCATCCGTTCGGCGTAGGCCCGTTGGTGCGGTTTAATGATCTCCAGCCGGAGTACGCTGTTAGTGGGCCAGGTATTGTTAAGATGGTCCAGACAACCGTGGGACGATTTCAAGAAATAAATGTGCATGTAGATGAGCACGTAGAACGCCATCAACGCCTGTAACAGAAACCACGAGGATTGTTACTCGACAATTGGAGGTTGGAGGTCGGGTATAAGCGGCGGCCGTGCGGAAGCCTGTTACCTTTAACAAAAAGAGAAATTCGATAATCCTCCTGACGGTACTCGGGACGTATTTATGATACGCGAGGACGCAAGGGTAGAACACCGTGTAATAGACGAGATCATCGTAAAATACATGCTGTCCCTCTGGGGACCCTAAGTTCTCCGGCAGGAAGAACACCGGTTGGCTGTCGTCGACATTTTCGTCCTCGCTGTCGAGCGGTTGTTGTTCGTCAGCAACACTTTCCGTATCGTCCGGGCCACGGTCGGCGCGGTAAAACCACGAGAATATCGGCATGGCGTCGCGGTGCCTGCGACGCGAAAACGTAAAGGGCCCGCGTCCGTGCGGCGACACTTATCGGTTACAAACGGGCGGGTGCCGAATATTGAAACGCGTGGCGGAACGCGAATCGGGACGAACGAGCCACGGCGAAGAGTTACGGGGCTTCCGGCGGTCGGCGGCGGTATACGGGAAGCTGAGAGCGGCGGTGGAATGCAGCCGAGGACGCCTGCCTTCGCGGTGGCTGCGTACTATCGATCACGGTTACCGGTTATGTTAGGTTATTGGTAGGTCCAATCTAAGGTATCTGCATTGTTGTGGGACTGACACAAAGGAATTGATAACGAACATCCGATAAGAAATTTCACGACAGGTCCGAAAACATATTTGAAGGAAATCTAAGCGTGTGACCACCCGTACACGTACGCGCTGCGGGTAACGCGCGCGCTCTGTCTGCGAAACAGCTGGTTGTAAAAAATAAAAATAAAATAAAATTCACAAAACAATAATCAGGGACGGTTTTCGTCAAACGTAAACGTCGATTTTTAAACGGAGCGGCGTTTAAATTCGATTTTTAAATCAGATAAACGCCATTTACGTGTTAAATACGACGACGACGACGAATGCGTTCACATTTTTTTCGCGCAAACCATTGACGACGATTCCGAGTTGAAATTAGAACAACGAAAAATAAACGTTTAAAATCTATTGAATTATATAAGCACGACGTGTGTTCAACAAATCCATACCCAACATAGGCACCGAGTACGCGGGAGCTGTGGGACTTAAACCCTCCATGAAATAGATCCGCGCCCTATGGAAATGGTTAGTCGGGTCCTTTCTTTTGTTGTTATTATCAAAATCAATGAAAAATAACTGATAACTACAATTATCTGTTGATTACTATCACTGATGTTGAAAAATCGAATATTCAGCAATCACTCCGAATGATTGTAAAGAGTTAAAAATTTGGCTTTTTTGTACCAAGTATATACGGATTTTACATCAACTACCCAATGAAATGATTTCATCATTGTATCAATTTATTCAAAATAACAAATCCAAGTTTCAAAAAATTAATCGATTATTATGGATGAAACTGTTAAAGGGTTGGGTTATGTATGGATGATAACTGGTAAAGAACAAGTTTCTATATGTCCTCGTACTGTTGATCATTATCTGAACATTAATGAAATATTTATGGGATTTTTTGAAACTGCAATGACCGATGCTCAAACTTTGTTTACATTATTTTAAGGAGGTTTTATTAAAATTTCAATTATATATCTCCAATTGCCAAGGACAATGTTATAATGGCGTGGCAAATGTTAGTGGACACGTAAGTGGTCTTCAAAAAATAATAAACGATATTGAATCTCATGCTTCATTTGTATATGATATAGCATATACTTTAAAATTTAAACATTGAACGTTGTACGAAATGCCATTGTGATGAATGTTGAAAAACTAAGAGATTTGTTATCAATGATAGGTTTACATATAATATTTGTTCGTGGTTCCTCTAAAAGACAAACTATATTTAATTCATTTTATGCTAAAAATGATTCATTTTCATTAAACACCTTTCATGTTTAGAAAGTTATATTATTGGAAAAAAATTCGAAAACAGACATATTGATTTTTATGGTTCTGATTTTGACAAAGTAAATTCAAAAGTAAATTACACAGCGATTTGATTTTAGATATAGCATGAATAAGAGGTATTTTAATTTACAACACTTATTGATCTTTTCAGGATTGGTAAAATGCTGTGTGACTTATTACTAGAATTAAATAAACTATTAAGAATTGTGTTAACAATATTAATATCTTCTAGTACAGCAGAGGCCATTCTCTGCACTTTGGAAACTTAAATCATATTTCAGATCCACAATATCTAATGAACGTTTATATGATACTTAAATTCACCATGTTCACAAAGATAATGAAGTTGATTCATTTATCAATAATTGTTAATAGTTTTATTAGCAGAACGAAAGCAATGCAAAACACTATTTCATTAGTCTAATTTAATCTGATCTAATTTATATAAAATAAACTGTTGACTGTGTGTATGTATGTATTATGTCTAACCTATAGTAAAATATAATAATAATGTATCTAAATATCGATTAAATAGGTTTTGAAGTAAACGTTTTACGATAATTTGTATATATTTTAATTTATAGTTATTAAATGAATGTGATAAAGTGACTTACATTGATCGATACAAACTAAATTATAAATATCAATTTCATCAATTTCATTTATTGTTCAAATTATGTAACAGATTGCAGAAATAAAAACTAAGTAAAAAAAAAAAAAAAAAATCCATTACAAATATAATAATTACTAATACATATTGGGGAAAGAATATGAATATGAATTATGTATAGATAAAATGGTTGATATCATATTATGGAACTATTACATAAAAAAAATATAACAATTATTATATTTTAAGTGAAAGAAAATTAATTTGTATACCAAGTTTATAATGATACATAAAATATCAAATGAATATCAATTATGATATTTACAATTAAAACGGTTGATTAATATCTACGATTTTATAAACCATTTTTAAAATAATTTAACTATTACATTAAAAAGATAACAATTATTACATTTTGAGTGAAGCAAATTAATTTTTATATCAAAATTATTATGAAACAAAGAATATCTATTATGCAGAGAAATAAAATTGTTGATTTCATTATTATTTAAATATTACATTAAAAATATAATAATTACTAATACATATTGGGGAAAGAAAATAAATGTTTATACCAAGATTACTATATAAAACATAGAATGCTCATTATGTATGAAAATAAAATGGTTGATTATCATATGATTCAACTATTTCAATAATTATTACATTTTAAGTGAAAGCAAATTAATTTGCATACCAGGATTAACATAAAACAAGAATATCAATTATTATTCAAATATTAAATTAAAAATATAACATTTACTATTACATTCTGAGTGAAGAAAATTAATTGATATACCAAGAATATCATTTTTGTTGAGAAATAAAATTGTTGATATCATTACAATTGAAATATTACATTAAAAATATAACAATTATTAAAATATTTTGAGGGAATCATTTTTTATACCAGGATTAATATAATACAATGAATATCAATAAATGAATAAAATGAATAAATGAATAAAATAAATAAAAGTGAGAATAATGATGAAAACATATGTCACAACTAATTGGAGATATAAGGTGGACATCTAAACAAACTGTGGTAAATAGAATATTTGGCCTGTGTGGAATGTAGTGACTTATATTGATCGATGCTAACTGTTTTTAAATATAATGGGTGGATCATAGGTTAGCCCCCTCCCCCATGACATTTTTAAAAACTGGCGCCTATGACACCTACCCAGAGTAAAATTATAACAAAACATTTCTTTATGTTATCGGAGATATCATTGCACTAAAATATACAAACTAGATATAATTTCCAGTATTTTAGTTATAGATATTAAACATATGACGCGATCGTTTATGTCCGGAAAATAGTGCTAAATATCAGGCGGTCACAACTATAAAATAATGTAAATTCTATTATTGTAGGTTTCCTCGATAAAAAAATATTCTATATAACACCGGACAAATTAATTTTATGTATAGAAATAAATACATTTTTATACCAAGATAAATATAAAACATAGAATATCTATTATGTAGAGATTAACAATTAATATTACAATTATTAATATTATTATAATTAACAATTAATATTACCTTTTAAGTGAATGAAAATTAATTTTTACACAAAGAATAACCCTTATTTATAGAAATAAAATGGTTGATAGCATATTATTGAACTAATTGTTTAAAAACACAAATATTTTTATTACATTTTAAATAAAAGCAAATTAATTTTATACCAAGATTATTACAATAGGAAGAATATCAATTATTTATAGAAATAAAATTGTTGATAACATTGAAATATAACATTAAAAAAATAGTAATTACTATTATATTAAAACTGAAAAAAATAATTGATATACATATATTATTATAATACAAAAAATATCTATTATTTATAGAAATAAAATAGTTGATATCATATTATTGTACAATTTTTTAAACAAGCAAAAATTATTACATTTTGAGGAACAGAAAATTAATTTTTATATCAAGATTATTATGAAACAATGAATATCTATTATGCAGAGAAATAAAATTGCTGATTTCATTATTATTTAAAAATATAATAATTACTAATACATATTGGGGAAAGAAAATTAATGTTTATACCAAGATTACTATATAAATCATAGAATGCTCATTATGTATTTAAATAAAATGATTGATATCATATTATTGTACTATAACATTAAAATTACAATAATTATTACATTTTGAGTGAAAGAAAAATAATTTTTATACAAAATTATTATAGTACAAAGAATATCAATTATTTCTATAAATAAACTGGTTGATATCATATTTTTGAACTATTACATTAATAATATAACAGTTATTACATTTTTTATTTATATATATTTTTATGTACATGTATTATTACAATACAAAACATAACAAATATGTATAGATATAATATTGTTGATATTGCATTAAAATTATAACATATACATTATATGTTAAACAATTGATATCAGTGTTTTGAATTTCGTTTATTTTATAAATTCAGTGGCGTAGTCATGTGGTGCCATTTATGACTTAAGTATTTATTGACATTGGCACACTGAGAATAAGTTTTAATAGTAAAATAAAAATGCTTCGAATATATAAAAGACAAATTCAAAGAGTTAATTTTACTTCTGAAAACTTTCTCGATTTTTTAATTTAATCAATGAATTCTCGTTATAATCAAATGCCTGTTAATGCCATGCCACTCGAAGGTCTTATTCTAATAAACTTCAATATGTACGACGATGGAAAAATTATGAAAGATGCTATGATATATGCCTACGATTTCTATGATTGTACCACATCTACACCAAAATCCGAGCTGTTCGTGTAAAGCAATGGAAACAAAATATTATACTATATCCAATGTCTGCATTGATTCACTCAATCAAATTCACAAATTCACTTCAACCATTGCGCAAATCTTTAACGTTATATTAAAATACTTCTGCAATATATTTTCAACGTTACCAGTTCCACTCCAGATAAAAACACTTTTAGTATTGAATAGGATGACAACCTTCCAAGGAGCATAATGACTGAAATTAGACTAATGAATTAGTTTTGGCTAATAATAATAAAAGAGAAGATATTAATGAAAAAGAAATAATAACAGCATTTGCTCAAAATGCTCCATGGCGAATGGCAGTTATCAAAGTGGAGGATGCAGAAATTATTATTTATCGTATTCTAATAAATATTATTAAATATTATAAAACAAATTTTAAATGCATATTGATGAATAAACTCTTTTAAAATTGTATAGGGCGGGGTATGGGTGATCTTAATCTTTCCCCTCCCCAATTAAAAAACCTGGCTACGCCACTGTATAAATATTATAATTTATTATTTAATGTTATTTGATTTTATAAGTCATATATAAAAAAAAAAAAGGAATGCATAACTATGTATTTGACTACACTTTGTTACGGACCAACAACATGTTATAAACAAATCTATGTGCGTCGACTTTTGTTTAAATCTTTGTCAAACTGAATGTCTGGACTAGTTTTGCAGTGGTTGCTGTAATTCTTGACGAGAGATCTGTTGGTGGCGTTTTATCATTGCTTTTGAACAAAAACAAATTACAAAAATTAGTTTTATAATTATTAAATATGGTTATCTAATTTAAAAGCACTAAAATTATTATCAAGATTTTTTTTTGTATTTTATAGCATTAAAAAAAAAAAAATGTCTAAGAGAACACAGGCAATATTGTATCTACATTAAATTACCGACTAACTGCTAGGCCACTATCTGTCAGCTATAGATTTGAATCATTCTAACAAGTTTCTAAATTAAATATGATTTTGTATAATATTGAAAAAAAAATAAAAATAAAAATATATGATTTATTTCGTGTATGTTAAAATGATCCCTACTTCAAAAGTTAGCTTTCTTAAGGTAACAATTTTAGAACAACAAGTTTTATCCCGGCCTTTAATCTACAAATGCATAATTTTAAATAATAAATAATGATTTAATTAACATTTTTCTATGATTTTTTGGTTAAAAGTGAGAATTAAATAATAACCTTACCATAGTGTAGGGGCGGAAAAATTATTTTTTGCCGTTCGTACGCGGCAAATCGCCTAATCCGCTGGTATGAATTGATGATTTTCATAAACTTTATAGCATCGGCCGCCATCCTATTATCAATTTATATTCAATTAACATAAAAAAAGAAAAAGAAAAAAAAAAATGTATAAAGACTTACGGATCAACGGCGGATTCAATAATTGGGGGACTGCACTATATGATTAAACAATACACTCGTGACAAAGTTTAAATAAATAATTAGGATTCTTTAATTCTCGCAACGTTATAAGATTGTAACCTATAGACGTAAATGCTTAGTACAAAATCATTTGTTAACATACGAGAAACTCACGCAACACACACCACTCTTTTTTTTGTTTATTATCAGCTGCGGTGAACATTAACAGTTAAAATATTCAATACACTTTTTATAGACCAATACACTAATGTTTCCGACCTATCACTAAACACTACCCCCGAACACTCCAATAATTAAACCGTACTATACAGCGACTCTATAACGTTTTAATGGCATACAATCGCATGATACACGCAGTACGAAAATAATATTAGTCGCATTACAATGCCCGGGTTGAATAAAATTCCTATGCGTATATAACGCGGGACCATAGTGGTCCAAGTGACGTATTAGGCGTAGTGATCGAACGGTAACATTGGTATATCGACGCGGTCCATTTGGCCTGCCATTGGCAATTCTAACCGTTGTTACCACAGCAACTGATAATAAAAAGCAAAATGGAGCGGTCGTGGGTGTGTTAACAAATGCTGTGTTGTAAGAAGTATTTGTGCCAATAGGTTACAATAACGCAATAGTCGGCGTTCCGAGTGTTGAAAGATCGTAATTATTTATTTAAACGTTTGCGATGAATGTATTATTTGATTATATATCGCACACCCCAATAATCGAATGCGTTGTTAGTCCGTAAGTTTATATAAATTTTTTTTTCTCTACTAATTGAGTATAAATTAACATTAGGATGGCGGCCAAGGCCATAAACTTTTATGCAAATCGTCAACTCAAACCAGCGCAGCGGAGGATTAGGCAATTTGCAAAAAGAACTTTTCCGCTCCTTCGTTATGTAATGGTTACTTTTTTGTTGTTGTTGTGGGAGGGAGGAGAGGGAACGGGAAATACTTAAACATTCAAGTAAATCGTATTTATATATTATTTTTTTCTTCTTCAAAAATACGCAAAATCACTCATAATTTCACTTTGAAACTTGTCAGTATAATTCAAATCTGTAGCCAACCTAGTGACCTAGCAATTTGTTGGCAATTTTGTGTAGGCACAATTTTGTTACTGTGTTCTCTCAGAATTTTTTTTTTTGTTTAACTATATAAAAGATAAAAAGCTAACAAATTAGCTTTTAAATTTTGGTGTTTTCGGGCGTTCTTTCAAACGATTTTGTAAAATAACCGGTATACGATATTGAAAAGAAAAACCCTCTTAGTGACTGGTGTCTTAAAAAAAAAAAAAAAATGCATATATATGTTTTTATTCTTTTTTTAATGAGTGGCAAATTTGACACCTCTAATAATTGATATTGTGTGTTATATTGCTATTAGGGTTGTAGCCCAGGCCAAGAGGTTCATGGGGATTGTCCGGCAAGTGTTGGATAGAGCACCACGCGTGGTATCAAGGGACAGTTCGAAGGGTCCGAACGGGTACGTTTCCCGGTCGAACACAGGTCCAGGTTTGCAGAGAAAATGGCTTATAAAAGTTTAACATAATAGTTGACTAAGAGATGACTGACGAATAGATAACAGCTGGATATTAGTCAGTGTCGGTATGGACAAATACGCTGCCACGGACACGTCGGTGAACAAGCAACGACGAGAGCTGGTGTCGAGGGGTTCTAAAACAATTAAATCTAAATCACATAATGAATCGGCTGTTAATCTGTAAGTCTTTGTACATTTTTTTTTTTTTATCCCGTTAATTGAATATTTATTTGTATACTTTACATGTTTTTTTTTTTTTTTTTTTTTTTGCCAGTGTTGAACGCCCTGTTTATGCTTCTGTCGACGATAATAAAACTACAAAAACGTGTACAATGTGTTTGATGTATGATGTGTTGCGTGCAAAATAGAGAAATTGAAGACAAATCACACATCCACACACAGAAATGAAAATATTAACAAATATAGTAGTTAAATTTACAAAAAAAAAAAAATTATTGTTTACGTATGGCCATCATCATACTACGGTGTAAATTTTTAATTTAAGGCATTATTATTATCTCCTGATTTATATAAACTATTATTTTTTTTTTCAAATTATAAAAACAAAAGATTAGTCCAACAATATTGTTAGTAAATTTTTTTAAAGTCCCGCCAGTTGTACAATATTTAACAATTCGTTTGACGAATTAAAAACAAATATGTTGTTAAAACCACAGCGATACGCGATCGATTTAAATTATAAATAAAAATTCCACAAATAAAACAAGGGCTATTTAACATTGGACAAAACTATTATAAATCGAGATTTTTTCAACGACATATATATCTACGTGTTTTATGCTCTATATATTGCTATAAATTTAAAAGAAAAAAAAATACCCAAAAAGAAATGAAGCATTTAATTATTTTAGTATAAACCGATAATAGCTAATTACTACTAATACGGATGATGGCAATAAATTGATAATAAATAGTACTTGCATAGTTGCATAGTTAGCAAATTATACCGTAAATCGTAATAAAATTAACTAAAAAAAAAAAAAACCCCCCGAAGAGGACAAGCGTTTGTTGTATTTAGTTTTTACCGACAAATGGATTTTTTATTTTATAAGTATAAAAATACAATCGAAACATTAAAATTCGCAAAATACGGCACCGGTTTATTATATACCCGTATATAATCGTTGGTTGGTTAGGTTTGGAAAACCAATATATATATTTTTTTTTTTTTTTTAATTATTAAATTTGTTCAAAATCACATCACAGTTAATAACGGCAATTATATATTTGAATTCTATTAGGTTAGTTTTCTTTTACCAAGTAGATCAGAGGTTCCCAACCTATGGTCCGCGGACCACCGGTGGTCCGCAAGACAATTTATGGTGGTCCGCGAGCCATACCTACAAAATTTAATAATATTTCATTTTTTTTTTTTTCCACTGGGGCGTGACAAATACCGACAATCGTGTATAGCACGTCGTTTATTTATAAATTTAAATTGCATAATGCCACTTATGTTATTATTTTAACCGATAATCAAATCTTGTTTGTACAGCATGATTAGACTATCGGTAGTAGACAATGTGTTATGTTTTCAACAAGGATTTTCCGGGCTGCTCTACATTCGAAATGAACAAAGAAATCGGTTGGACGCCATTAAAGACACGCGTGTAGATTTAAGCAGTATTCCCCCAAGAATGTCTTTGTTAGTAAAGAAAATGTAAGCCCAAAAATCACATTAAATTATTTTTATAATTGTAATTCACCTTTAATAAATATAATAATATTGTGTACATTTTTTTTATAATAGTAATTTTCATTAAATTGTAAATAAATATAAAACTTTTACTTAAAATTCATCAATTATAAATAATATTATAAGCCTGCTATACGGAATTTCATTGGTTTTTATTTATTCATAATCTAAATTCTTCTAAAATGGTGAAAAAAAAATTGATTCTTGTTTATAAGAAATATAAGGTCTAAAGTTTTGGTGGTCCGTGACGTGTCTAAAGTTCTCTAAGTGGTCCCTAGTGTCAAAAAGGTTGGGAACCACTGAAGTAGATGGACAAATACTCTATTATTTACGAACAAATGTTTAATCGAGTCACGCGAACCGAAATTATTTGTCAAATATTTTAATATTTTTCTAGATTACTTATACAATTTATATTTTAAATAAAAAATCGGTATTAATGTTAATAATGTTGTAGCTGCTTTTGTTTGAACGGCAGTTTCTCGGATAATCCGTTACGTCGTCATAGGTATATTATAATAATAATCTTAATTTTCATTTGAGCGCCGAATATTTACTAAAAAAAAAAAAAAAATATTTTTTTTTTAAATTTTTTTAAATATTTTAAAAAAAAATATTTTAGTGAAATATTATTAATTTTTATTACAAAAAGTTCAATGAAATAAACTAGTATTTTATTTTAGGCAGGCAGTGTAATGCACCAGTGGTTTAATGTTAATTAAACGTAATTGTGGGGGAGCAAAGTCATAACTTTACTACCCCCCCCCCCACTACCACAGATATGACAACAGTACAAATCTTCTAAAATAATGACTGAATGCAATACGTTGATTACTTTTTATATTCATAAGATAAAAATGTTTTTTTCCCCCGGAAATTATTTCACAAAAATGTATGTATATTTTTCGTTGCACGCGTTTTAAAATACGTTGATGCGTTGTCAACGTTATCGCGTCATCTGCGTAACAAAAATGATAAAACTAACAATAAAACAACGATGCATTTTTCGGTTTATTTATTAAGTTTCGCTTAATTTAATCAAATTAAATTCGTCTTTGATTATTTTGTATACATAGAATCAAAATATGTTTACACCCCACCTCTCATGGTTTTGATTTTGGTAAATCAATAGTTTTGGCCCCCAACCCCTAGTTTTTTTTTTTTTACAAAGTTTAACCATTGGGTTAGGCTATTCAATATACTTAGTTTCAATATTATTAGTAGAGCTGAGAATTTGTAGCATTTGTATGGTTTTTCTTTGTACTTCAGCACACATAGCCTATCAAAAACAAAATTCGAGTACATACACCACTGAGTTCAAACATAAAAAATGTTTGTTACATTTATTTGCATTTTCTTATGATTTTCGTGAATTAACGCATTTTTGATACCCCTAAGTTTATTAACTTTTTTTTATTATTTATTTAATGTTAACAATATGCATATTAGACATTTTAATCATACATTTTAAAATTGTATAAAAAAATTCAAACATTTGAATTTACATTTTTTTTCAACGAATTTGTTGAGTATTTCAAGTGGAATTTCGTGTACATTCCGGTGAAACATTATCAATTTAATAAAACGGTTTTTCATTAATTATTTCGAACATATGAAAACGTGTGCGTTGGTACACGTATTTTTCGGTATTAAAAATAATTATCGATTAAATTTTTGCATTTTTAGGCAATTCTTTAATAGCATTTTCGTGTTTAAAAAGCATTATTATTTTTTCTTCGTAGTTGCATTATTGGCAACTTTTTAACGCCTCTTCTGTGGGTTTTCTGTAGTGCATCATACTCCTAGTCCCAATATCGTTAGCATAATAACCGAGAATCGTTAGCAACATCAAAAGTATACGAAAAAAATAACCTTTATCCCAGCAGTATTTTGTCGTAGTAGCGCAATGTAACAAACGTTGATTTCATGCGCATGCATCTCACGCACTTTCCGCGTAGTGTCGGCACTCCGTTTATTGTCTTTTGTAGAGTCACTTGACCGCATGACCACCGGGTCTTTCGGCAGCATTTCACGCAGAACGAAGAGGACAGCGGTATTAACATATTAGCCGTGCGGTCTCTAAAACGAATCTAAAACTGGGAAATAATATTTCCGATAAAAATAGTTAAAAAATAATAATAATATAATGTTACGCGTACGTAAATACTTTCTTTTTTTTTTTTTTTTTAGCAAAATCGACGAGCGTATAAAATAACTCGTACAATTCTTTTGCTTAGCAACATGTATTATTTATAGTTTTTTTTTTTTTTAAAAAAGAGGCCAATAATATAATAATAATAATAATACGAATTAAATGTTATATAAAAAAAAAAAAAAAAAAACAAACTACGCTTTGCCCCAAAGACATTAAAGACTCGTTACTTTTTTTTTCGATTTTACCCGAGCTCTAATTAACCGATTCACAATGCGAAATGTGACCAATCGGATTATATAGTTTTTCTCGATTAAATTATTATTGGATTATTATTGAAAAACCTATAATCTGCAGCATTGGGTGTCACATTGATTGGTGCAATTTTTTTGTTGAAAATTTAATGTAAATCGAATTTAAAATCACCACTATAAAATATTTATTATATGATTTATCTTATTCAAACCTATCGCAGTTGAACGTTCATACATTTAAAAAAAAAAAAGTATTGGAAATTCGTTTCAATGATCATTGAATCCGTATCCATAAATATGATTCGAGGGTGGTGTCCGGACACCTAAAACACCCCCCTTTGGTTGCACCATTGAACTGCAGTAATAGTGGCCTTCCGAGGCTATATCTCGGGGGTATTTTTTTTTTTTATACTTTTTAATCGATCGTTATTGCCATTCGTGTCTTCGCGGTCAAGTCGCAAATACGCAATTTTTGTGATTGTTTAACCGACGGCCCGTTTAGTATTATTGTACCAGTATAACCCAGGATAAAAAAAAATCGACGACATAATTCGATTTCAAATATCACTATTGGTAGTTGTGCTGTTGATCATTAATCTATAAAAAAAATCTAAAAAAAAAGAATACTAAAATGTATATAAATTAGCCCAGGAGCGGCCAACCTGTGGCACGTTTGATGTTTTGAATGGCACACTAGCGTCAGATTAAATAACATATAACTTGACGGTCATTAAGGTGGGGACACACTGTTCATACACCACGTGTTAACACGCCTTTACACGCCACGCCGTGTTAATACGTGTGTGATGTTCTGTGCACACTGATACCGCGCATAATAAAATTATTATAGTTTGTATGTTAAGCGTCAGTACCGTTTTGCGTTTTGGTTATAGAACGTGTTCCTATAATAATAAATTATCAACTATTCAAGTTCGTCTGACAACGATTGGGAAGGACAGTTGAAAGAAATGGCCGTGGCAACATTATTAAATGAGTCGACAATTTTGTCGCAGGTTTTGGGTTTGCCCTATTAATGCGGAAAGGAACGAAACAGACATTTTTTAGACATATTTCTTCAATTAAAAATGTGACCCGGAAAGATGTCATCAATACTTCCGAATGTCATTGGACGAGTTTACTTACTTAAACGATTTAGTGAACAATTCTATAAAAAAAAAAAAAAAAAAAAAAAAACACTCAGTTTCGGGATTCAATTTCATCTGAGCTGTGCGCTAGAAGTTCGGAATAAAATTACGTAATTTTTCTTCACACGTTTTTAAAAATTATTTTCACGCCAACATCCCCCAAGGAAATACAATTAATCATATTAAAATTAGCAAGCAAGAAACGTCCCGGCCATGACTTAATAACAAACAAAATTTTAAAAAGCCTTACTTCAAAAGCATTAACATACCTAGCCTCTCTATTTAATTCAACCATGCGTATAGGTACCTTTCCCCTTACATGGAAACATGCCATAATAGTCCCAATCCATAAACCTGGAAAACAAGCAAACTCTCCCACAAGCTACAGACCAATAAGCCTATTACCAACCCTATCAAAGCTATACGAAAGGATTTTACTGAATAGGATAAAACCATTCTTACACATAATCCCAAAATACCAGTTTGGCTTCAAAACACAGCACTCCACATGCCACCAGATCCAACGTATATCAGAAATAATTATGCATGGTTTCGAAAACAAAAAATATACTACAGCAGTTTTTCTCGATTTAACACAAGCCTTTGATAAGGTCTGGCATCATGGGCTTGAAATAAAACTGAAAGCACTTAATCTTCCCATGTACCTGCTAAAAACCATCACATCTTTCATAACAGACAGAACATTCCAAGTGAGAATAGACACAGACCTATCTCTACAACACAAAATCATATCTGGAGTCCCACAAGGATCAGTATTGGGGCCAACGCTATTTAACATTTACTGCCATGACATCCCCAATCCCCCTAACTCTCAACTGGCAATGTTTGCGGACGACACAACAATAGTCACGCAAGATAGTGTATTAAACTTATCAATCGAAAAACTACAATCTTCATTAAACGAAATTACCTCCTGGTTCAAAAAATGGAAATTGACACTAAATCCGACTAAAAGCTAGGCTAAAATATTCACATTAAAAAGATATAACGATCCAATAAATGTAAGCATAAACAACCAGATCATACAATGGAACAGAAAAGATGACTCAGTAAAATACCTTGGAGTTTTTCTCGATCAAAAACTGACATAGAACATCCACATAAACAAAAAACTTACTCAGGGATATGCCAGGATGAGAATTCTCTATCCCTTAGTGAACTACAAATCAACTCTCCAAATGAAATCTTCTCTCCTTCTCTACACCACAATAATCAGACCACTGATAACTTATGCCTGTCCTGTATGGTCCGCTGCCTCTATAACTAAAATAAATAAAATACAAATCTTACAAAATAAATTCTTAAGGATATGTCTCAAAGCACCGTGATTCATGAGAAATCGCCAGATCCATAATGACACAAAAATACTCCTGATAAATACATGGATTAAAACCCAATTTAAAAATTTCCACGCCAAACTAAAAAACTTGGACAGTGCTCGTCATTACAATATAGGAAAAAAACACTCAATAGACGTCTGCGGCCTCGACTTCCCCAGGACATTCTTTTAACAGACACAGAAGACTCATCATCAGAAAATGAAGATCATTATTAATATACTAGACCTCATCGTTATTATTATATTCATATATGTAACACATTATTATATCACTCTCACTATTAATAATTATGTCATTAATAAATTTATAGTCATTTAAATTTGTAACAAATAAAATTGTAAAAATTAAAAAGTTGTAATAGCACTAGGTGTGCTGAAACATTTTATAATTATAATAAATAATAAAAAAAAAAAAAATTATTTGAAACGCGTGGCGTGATATTGAGTGGGAATGCGTGTTAACACGTGGCATGTGAGCAGTGTGTACCTACCGTTACTCAATTTTTAAATTTATCACTAAAAAATCATTACAATTAAATCGTTACAAAAACAGAATACATTTTATTATTATTTAAATTTAATCAAAAATCTTCATAAATCGTATACAACTTTATCTCATAAATTAATCTATAATCTAAATTGATGTCAAGAAAAAAATATATTATAATATTGTAAACGATACACAAGTGTCCATTTTTGTATGGCACATCTCTATTACGTTTTATTATGTATTTGGCACAACGTAGAAAAAAGTTGGCAACCTAACCTGTACTAGCCGATAATCCGGCCGATTCACTTTTCAACCAAATCGAAAAGTTTAATGTTTTTACTTTATGTTAGAAAAATATAACATGTAAATAAAAATTATTATATAATATATATAAATAAAATAATTTATCGTTTTTCAGTGTCACTATCATTATTTATAGTCGAGACAATAGATAATACTTATAAATACAAAATAAATTTCAACGGTTCCTCGTGATTTGATAGCAGCTTGATAACAGTTGATTAAATTGTCTAGTTTTATATTTTATTTTTTGTAACGTCGAATGTCCGTTACGCCGCGCCACGTCGGGATCATATTATTTATTATTTTTTTGAGTAATTCACTACCAAAAGTATTGATACGGCCGAATTTATCGAAAGTAATCGCGGAAAACAGTTATTATAGTTCTACCATAGTAAGAATACATTTAGTGTATAAGGATCGGTTATTGAAAAAAATTAATCCAACACGCGATAAAATTAGAATATCAATCTATTTTTTTGTACTTTACCGTCATGTTTTTTTTTGTAAATTTGAATTTTTTTTTCTTTTGTTGCAAATACATTGGCATAAATATCATTATAAAAATATGGTTGTATGAATAGGATAATTTTTTTTCAACGATACGGTTCGTTAAAAATATAATTGTATTAATACTTTTCGTTGAAAATATTGCTTTCCATTTGAACTCTAAACGTTACCCCTCAAATTCCCCCTTTTCAGATAACGAAAAAAAGAAAAGAAAAATATCATATTTTAATTTATCTTAAATATAAATTGCCCGCTACCGAACTAAGAACTTTTGGTTACGGTTTCATTATTTTCATTTTATAATTTACAACTAAACAACTTTAATTACGTTATGCAGACATCTTCTCAGACACTCCTAAACACCCTAGGCCAAAGCGAAATTACGAGGTCGATTTAAAATACAGCGCGCCTGTACGGTATATTATTGTCATCTATGATAATTCAATTTATCACCTAACAGGTTACAGATATTAAAAACACGCTTAATTTAATTTTACAAAACGAATTCGGCACCAAGACGACCAAGTGCTGATCAAACTCAAAATATCAGCCAAGTGTAACAGAAGATTACTATACGGTTATGAGTCATTGATGCGGAGGAGAATCTAATAGAGGTGAGCCGTTCGGAAGCTCATATCTGAGCCATAGTTAGGATCGGACTGGGCCGCCGATTTATCGATCAAAATAATTGATTGCATGCGGTCGATTCAAAATAATATATATTTTTTTTAATGTTCCTGTTTTCGATTACAAAACGAATAAGTTTAAATATCACTGAGGCCCGCCGTGTTAGTAACGAAAGAATGACAAGTACAAGTTAAAGCCATAATACTAATAATTGATAATTTATTGATTTACGAATTTTTAAAGAGTTTAAAAATTTATTTTTTAGTAGATTCAAAATTAAAAACAATTTGATGAGTTCATTTTTAATTTGACCCCCCCACTGGAGACCTCATGTGTTTATTTTAAACTTAGGGGTTGTTCTCAGATTTAAGACCTCAATTTTAGTGTTTTTTTTGTGTTTATGGAGAACACATAAATTCGCAGTAAACTGAATAGAGGGCCGATTTTATAATATTACCTCGGGCCGGACCGGATTCCCAGTCCGACCCTGCCCACGGTTAAATTTTGCCGAAAAATTTATTAAGCCCCGGCGGAATTCGGGCGCATATGTGTGAACGTAATCGTTTGTATAACAAAAATAGATGTTTTTTCAATAACAATTACAAATAACTAAATAATATACGATCCTGATGTTTAGGCGCCTAAAGAAAAAAAAGGTCCCCTCTTGTAAATAGCCGACCCGCACAGTTGCCCGATTCCTGATCCGCAGCTGCATCGATGAGACTAACCTAACCTAACTTATGACAACGTACCAACAATCTCCGGGAAATTCCCAAAATATTATCTACGGTATGCATTGAACAAAAAGGAAAACAAAAACTAGTTTCCCGCGTTGCACTCAATAAATATCAATATCTATCATCTATCTTCTATATATATATATATAATTTAAATTAAACTATGTATCCGATTTACTTTAAATTTAACAAAAATATTCAGGTGGGTCTAATGCAGGTCAGTATCATCCTGGATGCCTTCGTGGGTCATCAGCTAGTACATAATAATTATTATAAAATATGCCGACGGTACGAAAAATCTGTTTTCAAAAGATAAATTATATTGTACATTCGGAAGTTTTCTTGCGGTTTTATAATAATAAATAATAATAAATAACTGCGGGTTGGGTAAGTAAACCGCATATCTCCGTTCACGCGTCGGCATCTTCGTCCTCGTCGCCCTCGCCGTCCTCTTCGACGGTTGCCTCCTGGTACTGTTGGTACTCGGATATGAGGTCGTTCATATTGGACTCGGCCTCGGTGAACTCCATCTCGTCCATGCCCTCGCCGGTGTACCAGTGCAAAAACGCTTTTCGCTTGAACATGGATGTGAACTGTTCGGATACGCGCTTGAACATCTCCTGGATGGCGGTCGTGTTGCCGATGAACGTGCCGGACATTTTTAGGCCCCTGGGCGGTATGTCGCACACCGCGGTCTTGGTGTTGTTCGGTATCCACTCGACAAAGTACGCCGAGTTCTTGGTCTGCACGTTGAGCATCTGCTCGTCCACCTCCTTCATGGACATCCGGCCGCGGAATATGCAGGCGGCGGTCAGGTACCGGCCGTGCCGGGGGTCGCACGCGGCCATCATGTTTTTGGCGTCGAACATCTGCTGGACCAGCTCGGGCACGGACAGTGCGCGGTACTGCTGGCTTCCGCGGGACGTGAGCGGCGCGAACCCGGTGATGAAGAAATGGAGCCGCGGGAACGGCACCATGTTGACGGCCAGTTTCCGGAGGTCCGAGTTGAGTTGCCCGGGAAACCGGAAACAAGTGGTCACGCCGCACATGGCCGCCGACACCAGGTGGTTGAGATCGCTGTAAGTGGGCGTGATCAGCTTCAGTGTCCGGAAGCAAATGTCGTACAGCGCTTCGTTGTCCACGCAGAACGTCTCGTCCGTGTTCTCGACCAGCTGGTGAATGGACAGCGTAGAGTTGTACGGTTCCACGACCGTGTCGGATACCTGTAATCATCATCACCGTCAAAGGTCAATACATTACTGTCCAAGAATTATTCGGTACGGTTCGACCAAAGCCGTCACGACCAGGGGCGGACTTCACGGGAGTTATTCGGCCCGAAATTAATAATAGGTCCTCCAATCAACGCGGTAGCGGTGAAGACAAATCCGGGTGAGGGGGTGCATAACATTTTTTTTTTAAAATTAGTTTTACTTAAAAGATCGTATTCGATTTCGGGGGATTTGAACCAATAGGATTGCCCCTCCTCCTCCTCCTCCTCTATTTACTGCAACGTCATATTATGCGATAACAATCTTTATAGTTGGATTCAAACATATAAAAAATACGATGGCTTTTTATTTTAATTTTTTTGCTAAAAAACACCTCGTTAGGTCAGTAACAGTCGTTCAATAACAGTCAAAGTAATCTTAGTTTGTACGTACTCGTATTTTAATATATTACGATCAAATGCATTTATACGAAATATAATAATAACAATTTATGTATAATAATGTATAACGAGATGATTGTTTCAAAAAAAAAAAAAAAAAATTCTTTACAACACGTGCGTGTCGGTTAGGACGTAGTACGCGTGTTGTTTTTTGTTGCTGAAAATATCGAAAAGAGACGTACCGCATAGGAGGAGAGGCTCTCCAACGCGAATAAAAGAAGAAAGTGTTCATTATCGGGGTCGCGGGTAAAAAACAATTGTATTTTTTCAGACGAGACTCCGCCAAACAATTGTCGCGTCGACACACTAATATATTTATAAAAAATTATTATAAATTATTTATTATTATTATTATCGCGCATATACCTTTGGCGACGGGACGATACTGTATGTGGTCATTATGCGGTCCGGATATTCTTCGCGGACTTTCGATATCAACAGAGTGCCCATCCCGGAACCGGTGCCGCCGCCCAGCGAATGGGTCAGCTGGAATCCTTGCAGACAATCGCAACCTTCCGCTTCTTTTCTGCAAGTTTCAAGACATTATAGATTTTTGTCGATTGTTTACATATATATATATATAATTTTTTTTTTTCTGCACTCGAGACACCGGACTCGCCGTATGTACCTGACCACGTCCAGCACCGAGTCAACCAGCTCGGCGCCTTCCGTGTAATGTCCTTTGGCCCAGTTGTTGCCGGCGCCGGATTGGCCGAAAACAAAATTGTCCGGCCGGAAAATCTGACCGAACGGGCCCGACCGCACCGAATCCATGGTTCCCGGTTCCAAATCCACGAGGATCGCCCGCGGCACGTACTTTCCGCCTGCGGGATAACGGTTTTATAGTCGGACGGTATACTCGTATATACAGGAACGGGCTACTAATTTATCTAATTTTACCGTCGATTAAATAGAATAATCGTACAAATATTTTAATATTGACCGCTTCGAGCAATAATAATCAGAAGAAATAAAAATATATATCAATACGAGCGCAATTATTTGTTTGTTTTAACAATATGAATTTTTTTTTTTTTTTTTGAAAACCCGGTTATATACAATTCTAGTGAATGATATTTTCCCGATAAATTCAATTTTATGATTTCATCGCATATGCCCATATTGATATAATGGTTATAATATTACCAGTTTAAAAAAAAAAAAAAAAAATGATAATTATTATTTATTCAATAGTTCGATAAGAAAACGTGAAAACAAACTACAACTATTATTACCTTAAGAATACCACCGTTAATATGATTTTCGTTTTTTTTTTTTTTTTTTTCAATAATCCCATCGTTATTGTTAAGGGCTTTTTGGTATAGCGCAGGGATGGGCAATTCAAATTTACTAGAGGGCTAATTTTTGAAAATTTATTTCTAGGCGGGCCAGAGCATAGCAAAAAAAAAAAAAATCATTCAAAATATATATATTTAAATTAGCATTTATTTTGTTTATAATTTGAATTAACAGTGAAAAAAAAAAAAGAAAAAAAAAGGTTATTGAAAATAATTAAATTAAATTAAATTAAAATAATACTGTTACTACTTGTTCAATGTGAGATTTGTGGATTTGTGACAGCTAATAATAACGCAGCAAAATCGACTTCTATTCCAGAAGTGGAAACACAAAGTAGGTGCTTTAATGTTTCATCAGTAAGACGATTTTTTTGCATTGATTTTATATGTTTCATATTTGAAAATGCAGGTAGTTCCAAACATGGATAACATTTCAACGCAAACTCTCGTAAAAATGGATATTCGCTAACAGGTAATTTTTTCCAAAAGTTTACGTAAATTCTCTTTCGTATTTTTCTTTCATATTTGGACAAATTGGACGATTTGCCATGTAATGTTTTTTTTAAAATTTATATTCTTTTATTACTGCAATAATGTACAAACAAACGAGACATTGAGATTTTTTTTTTGTTTGTCAATAATAAATAAATACGCGTTTTCCCATAAACCGTTAATAAAACTTCTATTTTCGTCGTCGATTTTTCGCTTTTTAGGCTGGGCGCACACCTAAAGAGCAAAACTGCTCCGAGCTGCGCGGAACATTTTGAACAAATTCCATTCACACTGACAAAACAGAATAGGACATGACACAATAATTCTGGAATAATTTTTGTTATTAAACACCAGTCGTCAAGATGAGTTTTGACGAAGACGTCGTGTCATTGTACCGCTTATGTGGCAATTTTTATTAAATAGCGAAAGCAGTAAAAAAAAAAAAAAAACGCAAAATTTGGATGCATGAAATAAACAAAAAAAAACGGTTTGAAAATAATACGATTTTAATTTTTTTGGCCGAATTACGTGAAGACGAGTTTAAATTCAAAAATTTCACTAGCATGAGTTCAGCAACGTTCGACTTCATATTAAATGCAATCGGCGAGACTATAAGATCGCAAGACACAAAAGTTTCGCAAAAGTATAGCTCCATAGTTTCCATTTCATTGCTAATTTAATTTCATAATCTATCTTGAATTGATTTATTGCTGTGATCTTTATCACAATAATCATAGATAGATTTTCTTAAAAATACTACATTTATTCGTTTCTCTGGATCGCATGCCGTTTTAAATTAATATGATAACATTTTTGTATTAAAATAACGCGTTCACAACGGTGTTCGGTAATTTAATAATAGTCGTAAAATAAACATTGGTTTTCGTATTTTGCTCGGAGCAAAAATAGAACCGGACCGAACGTGTTTTGTTTTGTCTTGTCGTGTGTTGATAATGGCTGATTGCGCGCGTCCAATTTACTTTACACGCGGTCTAACGATGTCCAAACAGCTCCGAGCTGATCCGAGCTGCTCGGAGCAGTTTTGCTCTTTAGGTGTGCGCCCCTCCCCCCCCCCTCCAGCCACAGCGCGGACATTCTCGAAACACTACAAAAAACACGAAAATAATAAAAACCAGCGCGACACGACGGATACGACTAAACTGATAAAACACGAATTAAACGTATTAGCTACGTTACTCGATAAATATTATAGACATTTAGACGTTTTATAATTTAGCTGCAGTTCAGTACTAGATAAGAAATGTTATCTACGTTTTACGATAAACATTATATGGATTTTTTTTACAAATGTATAATAAATAAAATACTAACACGTTTTTTAGAGTTATTTGAAAATGTGGCACGGGCCAGTGAAAAATGTTGCGGAGGGAAGGGGGGCGCTGCGCCAATTGCCCATCCCTGGGTATAGCGTTTTAACGTAAAATTAAAATGAATTAAACGGTTTTTTTTTTACCAAGTGCTTCGGTATAGTAGACATTAATCCGGTCTAACTGCAAGTCGGCATCTCCGTGGTACGATCCGCTCGGGTCAATGCCGTGTTCGTCGGATATGACTTCCCAAAACTATATTTAAACGGTCGCAGTGCAAAAAGCACCGTTTGTTTTAGTAATATTGTATAATGTTTTGTTAAAACAAAAAAAAAAAAAAAAATAAATAAACAAATAAATAAAACTAAAAATGTGAGTCAAGTCCGTGGATTCGACGACGAAACGTGACGACTAACCACGAGTGCGATTTATTATATAAGGAAAAAAAAAAAAAACCACGGGTTTAGAAATCGTTTGCTAAAATTTAAGTCGCGTGTTTTTCGCCGGAGAAGATAATTTTAGGATGCGAGAGCGAGAATTAAAAATTTCTTTGCATATCTAGCCAACCACAAAAACCCACTAATCGGGAATCGAAATACTTTGACATTGCCCGAAGTTCCTCGACGTCGTTTGAAAAGGAGATGGTGCAGGGACCTCCGAATCTAATAAACTCCTAACAATCTTTTCTCTCGCTTGCTCGTATTACTCTTCCTCTTCACCAAGCCATAGATTAACGTAATCTGTGCACAAGCTAAGTGCTGCTAATGGGTGACTTCTCATTTTCCGTATTATCCTTCCTGTTTACCCTCTTCATATACGCTTATTGTGCTTTTAGTATAGATTGTGTAATTCTTATAAAAAAATAAATAATTTATGATTCTCCGCGATAAGAGTTGTATTTTATTGCATGTGAACCCCAGGGCGGGGGGGGAGGTACTGCTTGTACTACACGCCGAATTAATTGTTCTAAAAAAATAAAATTAAAAAAAATTTCTCCTACATATTTACATATTAGATGAAAATCGTCGATTGTTCCCCGAGATTGAAAATATCGCATTTTAATTAAACCGTTATTGTAATACGAATAATTATATTAAAGCGGAAGGATTAAAACGTCGATCGTGCCATCTTACACCGACCTCGAGGCAAGACGAGGCGGGCAAATTTTGTCTAAATGTACAAAAGATCGCGTTGATTACCTATGTGTTTTGAACAGACTTTGTTACTTGAAATTGCGAACAACAATGGTTTTTTTTTTTTTTTTTTTTTAATGTAAAATTTTAAAGACAAATGTTAAAAAATAGTTGCATTATGGTCAAGCAGTGTCTTTGTGGGGTTTTTTTTTTACATTTGAAAATTTACAATCTGTATTATTAAAACACAATAAGCAAATGTGAAAAAAACAATAATGAAGACAAACAGAAAGACATGATAAGGGAGACCTAGATTTAAATTAAACCTAATTTATAGATTTTTTTTATTTTTATTTATTACAAAAGATCCGGACACCAGCGCCTTTTAAGGCGACGAGGCGGGTTTTCTGGTAGTGTAAGTGAGGATAGGTGGGATATAAGATGATTTTGATGTTGCTGTAATTTTTTGTGAAATTTAATATAATACTGTTTGGTTAGGTCTTTGCGGGCTACACGAGAGTTTTATTCATACATTTTATTTATTTAAGTTTAAGAATATTTAAATGGATAAAATGTATGTAACGGAAAAAACGGGAAACCCCACACGAGTTGTCCCATAACGCCCCCCCCCCAAAAAAAAAAAAAATAATAATATTAATTATTATACTTGATCAAATATTTAATAGTATCACACAAAACTATACTTATACTGTTTTTTTTTTTTTTTTTTACACTTTTGTAATGTATAGTATTACACACAACTAATTTACAAAATTCTACAAAAACCGTATACGTTAAGGATTATGTAATAATTTTGACAATACGAGACGAACAATATTAATAATAAAAAAAAAAAAAAAAAAATACTAATGATATTTACGACTGTATCGATCAGTTATCACTGAGATTTTATCAAAAATCACATAACTCGCGTCCGTGCAAAAACGGTTTTTATTTATAATTATCGTCAACGATTAACACCGAGGAGGAGTAATCGAGTTTACCCTCGTCCCGGCCCATTCTACTCCATTTTACAAATGATTTGACCGCAATAATAATATTTACCTTGGCGCCGATTTGATTTCCGCATTGGCCGACTTGCAGATGGCAAATTTCCCGCATGATTCCTTATCTTTGTATTATTATTATTATTATTATTATTATATAAAACAATGGAAATAAATCGTACAACTAACCGCGGTTAATTCGATTAGTTCAATATCCGGCGGATACGGTACGAAACCGAAACGGGGGCCGTATTGCGGATAACGCGCGCCGACGATAAATCTCAATTGAAAAATGCCACGACGGACGAAACAATACCGGCGAATAGTGGTAAATTATATAAATCGGTTAGCGAAATGAAGTGAAAATACACGATCGGACCCATCCGCGTTTATTGCCACGGATTGTACGTAAACAGCGTACAGTGTAGGTATTTTTTTTTTTTATTTTTTTTTTTCAGTTATCGGCGACGGTGGAAATAAAGGTTTTTTTTTTTTTTTTTTTCAATTCGTCTGAACGCGAAAACGCCGTGTCGACAAATCGTTTTATCCCGAAAGCCGTAGCGGGGGTTTAGCGTGTAAAACAGCCAATGGTGAAAAATTAAAAAAAAAAAAAAAAAAAACAACACAACACAGAGATAACACGAATTTATCGGACGTCGTATCCGTTTAGAGAAAAAGAACAATATCACTTTTTAATATATTGCAATATACTTTGCGATATATTGAATTAAAACCGAGTCTCGTGCAAGCGAATCCGGGAAAACCGGGTACTTTTTTTTATGTTTTACGCGGACGTGAGCTTCGAACAATTTTCACTGTTACACAACAAATATAATAATACTCGGACTATTTTTTTTTTTTTAAATCTATACAAAAGTAAAATTTAAACGTTTTGATTTTGTATTTTTAACGATTTCGTTAAAACTGTCTATACGGTTAGTGTAGAAATATTTTCTCTCCTAGTTGACAGTATTTTTAAAAGAATAAAATTTGTATTCTATGTAAAAAAAAAAAAAAATATAAAATAATCAGGTAACGATTACAATAAATTACCTACTATATATTATTAGAAAGAAATTGTTCGTCGCCCTGTGAAAATTCCTGCTAAAAATGCACTGCTATACGGGGACTCCTTAAATAATGCGAATTATGACCACTTGTGCCGAACACAACCGAATAGTTTCTACAGGAATATCCGACGATTTATCCGAACTCAGGATCGTCGTTTTTTTTTAGAGGGGGAGGTAGGAATATACATTTAAATTTAACAAAATGACTTAGCAGGCGGTTTTTTTTGTAATTTTTTTTTATATTACACATATTATATGTAAAAGTTTTATACTTGTCGGGCCGGCCGTTATTAATATTATTGTTATTACGGTAAAACTTCTATACAACGAACTTCCATTTAATCGACATTTTCTGTTTAACGGATTATTTTTGAGAACCACGGCCTTCATTGTTAATCCATGCGTAAATTTGTCTCTGTATAACGAATCTGATGTTTCTATATAACGAATAGACTATTCGATAACAAACCTTTTGTAAACCCCTGTCACTATCGAATATTAAATATTGTTATCGGAGACGTAGCCTGAACAAAATTATTTGAAATCTTGAACAGAAAACATCAGTTACTCTGCGGGATTGTATTTCTGAGGTATCGAAAGCTCGGAGCAATGATGTGACGTCCGAAACTATAGAGAAAATGATTCTCCAAAGCTGGATATAAAAAATGAAATTATTGAAACTGAGATAAAGGTTCCAAGAAATTACCCAAACTCACAGAAAAAGAGATACTAAACGCCTTTTTTGTCGCGAGAAATGGTTTTAGACAACAAGCAAATGTTTCGGATGAATTTTTTTTTAAACTCAATGAAATCGAAACATTTTACGAAAACAGTACAGTTTATAAAAATAATAAACAAACGAAACTCACTGATTATTTCTTTTAAATTAAGATTAAAAAATACAAATATATATATATATATGTAGGTATAATATGATATTTTATGTTTATTTTTAATATAAAATATAGAATATGATATTAAAAATTGGTACATATAATGGATTTCTCTGCGTTACGAATTTTTTTTGTTCCCCGTGAGACTTCGTTATATGGAAGTTTTACTGTATTATTATCCTAGCAAATATCGATATGGCGGTCCCGTCCAAACTGTCCGGATTGTGAAAAATATCCTATACTGTCCTAGTGGGTTTTGCACAGGCGCGCGCAGACATTTCTGTCTGGACGGGCAATAGGGCTGGAGTGGCGCCCGTTGTGGGGCTGAGGAGGACGCGTCGTCCTGGAAATTGCTTTTTAAGCTTTTTTCGTTGTAAATGCCGGGGACGAGGCGTTTGCCCGTTGTCTGCGTTGTCGAGCTAGACATTTATCTCGAAATATGTAATTTAATAATAACGTGTTCGCGTTAATACGATTATGCTCGACACTCTTGAGTTTGACTCGACGAACATTATTGTATGGATTTATTAATTGTGAAGGGTACCTACCCTCTATAGAAATTCGCATAATGCGTATTACAAAATCAACGCACTCACTTGTCTAATCACAATCCTTCATACTGACACCAAACTCAAAACAATTAACGACGATACAAACATTTTTTTATAAAAGATTCCATTCCAAACGTAACAACCACCCTAACGATCTCAAAAAAAAACTTGGCTACTCCCACCATACCTGGAAATCCACCGAGACGCCTGAAGCGTAAGTGGTGTCGTGATCTCTTAAGATTAGTAGAAATTAAAAAAAAAAAAAAAAACACAGAAAGTGCCGTCGATGGGTGGCTTCTTTCATCAAATTTTCCACTGTCATCAAATATTCATATTGTGTCTTCTGATACAGATTGTGTATTACCTGTAAAAAAAAAAAATATCATTTAGATTCTGAGCGAAACGACAAATGTATGGATTTTACTGCGCCGGCGTACGATATTACGCGTACATTTCTCTCCTTCCATTACGCATTTCGATTTTTTCAAATTTTTTCCAATATTTTGTGCTCAATTCTTGCCCGTTTCTGCTCCCACTTCCGGAATTTCTGCTAACCGCCTACCACCGCAAAAATTAAAAACTCTGCAGACTATATATTGGCGTTATGTTTTTATTGGACCGGTATCAATAGTAATAATAACGTTGTATTATACACATCTATAAATAGAAGTACTTTCTTTTATTTCTGTTGTTTCTTGTTCTAAACCTAGATAATATTTCTCCACGACCGCTAATCTGCACAGTTAAAAAAAAAAAAAAAAAAAAAAAAATCCGTCTTCTCAATCATGTTAGTGTTTGAAAATAGGAAAAAAAAAATGAATGATATACACACGTGCGTATAACATAGGTTATTTAACAAGTTGTTTTTTTACAGTAAAATTACAAACTGAATAGACCAAAAACTCAGCTGGAATTTTCTCAGTACTCTTTACTTGGACTATGCATTGATATTGTGTTTATTATTGCAATAGTATCAATAGCAATAACAAGATATTGTATATAACTAAAAAATGAAGTATTATTTATTTTTGTTGGGTTTAGATCCAAACATAGGATAGAAAAATCTACTGTATAGTTGACTGCAACTATATTTTTGTGATCATAATTGATAACTCGTCATTTGTCGTTGTGCTCTTGTAAGTAAACGACGTGTGTGTAGTGTGTTTGTTTGTTTTACCAAAAACGTAATTTATACATCCCGTTTTTACATTTTTCCAAAATCATAAAAAAATGTTGGGCTGAACGTCAGCCCGTCAGAGTGTATCGCTGCTGTAATGAATGTTAAAAAACGAGTTGTAACAGATAATAAAGGAGAAAAATGAATGTATTGTGTACACCTAATTTTTCACACATTACTTTTCCAACGAATATGATTTGGATTGATGACTATATATATTTTAGTCGATTTATATCTTTTTTTTTTTTGTTAGATCAATTATGAAAACAAATTATGATTATTTAGGTGTTAAATATTGGCGTTGGTAAAAGTCGAAAAGTGTAATGGACGGCGGGAGGGGGAGGAATATACATCAATATTATGACCTGGATGATTTTTCCTTTTTTTTTTTCTGTCTGCGAACAAATTTTTCGACCGGAAATCTTGTTTCGACTATCAACATCAAAGGCGATTTATCGTAGACAAATTATGTCTGGTCAGTACATATTTGGAGAGGTTGTTTTTTTATTTTATTTCCCTTGTACTTTTCTCAATACACCGAGGAAAAATCGAAAATACAGATTTAGATTTTTTATTTTTTTTGGTTAATAATAATTCAGTGTAGAAACCCGAAGCGCTCGCCGAACGGGTTAGGTTTTAAGATGTTTGAACGAGTTTTTTTTAAAAATTTTTTTCCTTTACAGGAATAAAATTGTTTCGACAAAATGCACGACGACGATTTGACCAGGTTTCATTAGAAGATGTATTAACCTGTGAAAATAAAATAGTATTTTAAGTTCGAACTAACGAGATAAATTTGTAAACAAAATCATGGCATTTTTGTCTGTTAATATCGATATTTTAGTCGTTGTAGTTCTATGTAAAATATAATTGTAGTCGCTAAATTTGTACCGGACACTAACATTAGCACTTTCTTAGACTAGGTGCAATTTTACAAAATATTATGACGAGTTTTTCGAGTTATCAATCGAGCTTTATGTGAAATTTCGATAACAATTTTGTAATTTATTTATGTTATCGCCGTTTTAAGTTCAAATTTTTGATTAAATTCGTTAAGAATCATGTAAAAATGTAATTACGAAACACAATGTTCAACTTAAACCTATTACAAAATATGCGAATAACCGGACTTCGTTCAATGGTTCAGAATCGTTTTTTCGTTCGTGACGGTTAATTGTGGCATACAGTTGCGTATATAAACTCAATTCATCTATAATCCTACTTTCCCAACTTCCCATCACCTACAAAACAGTCTGCCCACGTTGCTAACAAAATTAAAATCCGAATTACCTGTTTTTTTTTTTTTTTTTTTTTCATATATAGTGAACACTTCAAAGGGTTTTATGCGTTTTAACATAATATAAAAGTATTGGGTACACAACCGTAACATGATTTTAATACGTGTTTTAAAAGTTTCAGATTAAAAATTATAATTAAAAGCAAAAACATGTTATGCTGAAACTCAAACATTACGTAAATACGAGTAAAAAACAGGGCTTGTTAAAAAAAAAATCCTCGGAGCAGGGACCGCAGGGATTTGCGTACACATTTGCAGTATACATACGGTTTGGACGAGGCATTGCCTGATTGCAAATATTCGAAATAACTCGATTTTCACGAGCAATGGTGAAGAAAATCTAATATTATAATATGCTAGCTGGACGATAAAAAAAAAAAATAAAATAAAAATATATAATGTAATCCGCGCGAACGTTAACTCCCGTGGGGCACTACAACCTTGCAAAGAGACGTACAGACATATAAAAAAATAATCTCCGTTTGAAAAAAAATACGGTCGACTGCAGACGTCGACTATTAATTGCGAATTTTTCTTGCAGAATAGTTAATTAAACAGTAACGCTACAGTGACGAATGTATTATAAATCTAGTTTGTGAAACAAGATTTTTTAATTCGAAATTGCGCCATTTCGAATTTATATATTTTTTTTTACTTATTATAATAAACGGGGTGTTTTTTTTCCACCACAGTCAATTTTCACTCGGAGGATTTTAATCGAATTTTATTACCGGGGTTTTTTTTTTTAATATTTCCAATTATTACGGAGTTGTTTGAGCTTTATTTTAACACTAATTACAAATAACGTTCCTTTTACTCCTAAAATTGAGTATGGATACAATTTTCCTCGCAAAATTTAAATACGAAATTTATTATTAAAATCGTTTGTGCGGCACGGACCCAGGGGCCCACACAACCCGCACATACTTATTTATCAACTATTATCTCGGTACGTAATACAGACTCGTAAAATAATTTTTATCGCGGATAGAGAATGTATGTTTCGGTTAATTTACAAAAAAAAAAAAACCCGACTACTTTTCCCGCGAGACCATATTTGAGGATATAAAAACGTGTATAATTATGATAAATTACAATAATTAACGGCACTGCAGTTTACGGTTTACGTTTAAATATAATGTACACGTAACTAGGGCCTTTTTTTTTTTAAGAGGGGTAATATGAATCGTGAAAATCGTAACTAAATCTCTGGCTATAGTCTACACGGTTTTATTAACGTTCAAATTATATTTGATTACGATCATCAGCAGACTCTGCCTTTTGATAGCATTTGATGGTTTCGCGCGTTTAACAGCGACATAACGTCGCACGATTCACATTTGATGTTTTGTATTTGTGTATTGCGCGTAACAAAAATCGTTGAAAAAAAAAAAATAATAATGTTCTCCTGAGTTCTGGAGGGGTGATACATTGTCATCCACGTCTCCTCCCTTGAGTACGCCACTGACTGGGTATGTCGGCGACTATGTGATACGCGGGTGTCACCGTGGCAATAACAAAACCATGGAATAAAAGAAAAGTAAAAAAAAAAAGACGAAAATCATCGACAGCTGAGTTTTCGTTTCGTGACATTTCAATATTTCCAACGATGTATACGGACATGGCGCAGGTGACGTCATTATAGTCTTTGGAAATTGGGATTGAATGAGAGAGACAGATGAGACTGTCGGGGAGGTCACGCAGTAAATTTACGATTTATATTTATTTATCCAAGAGTTTTGTCAATAATATTTATTATTAAGAAGTTACGTGATTTATTTTTCCATGGTATCCCCCATACATACCCGACTCTTTTACTCAACAACTAGTTTTTTTTTCTGAACGCGGCATTATATCTTTTGATATGGCGGTGCGTGTGTATTATGTAAAAATACTACGGTAGTATTTTATTTTTATTAATTTATTATTAATTACCGTATATAATACACGATCAACGCGGACGGGGTTCGATTCGCGTATGTAATAATGAACTTTGAAAAAGTCCTAAAAAAAAAAAAAGAAAAAAAACCACGAAACAAATATTAATTAATCAAATCTACCGGGGAGGGCTACACGGGTTGCGCTGTAATTGGGGACGATAACGGACGGCGACGTGATGTGCGGTCTCCCATATCGTTTGATGTGCGAGCGTACGCACTGCACGGGCGCGGTCGTAGCGTGGGCCGCATCGTATTCCTAGCTGCGGGAGATATGCAGCTTCCGGTTGGTCTCCATGTGCACCAGGCCCACTTCGGCGCCGGCCAACAGCCGGCGGATCACCTGCAACCGGCGGCCCGACCGGTTCAGCATCCGCGTGGTGCGGGCCATCTGCTGTTGGACGCGCCGTTCCCGGTACGTGCTGATCATCTGCTCGGCGTCCGCGTGCTGCATGTTGTCCACGAGCTTGAGCATCTTGTCCGCCGCCGCGTTCACGTAATCGCTGCGCACAACAGGAAAACGACACGTGTATTCATTATTAATAAAATCGTTTTTTTTATTTTTTTTTTATTTTTATAATTGATAAAATTGATAAAACCGTTTAACAACAGGGGCCGTCGTCTCGCGAGCGCGGTTACTCTATAATAATATTACTATTATCGTTAGGACGTCTCACCCGCAGTTTTCTCGCTCCAGCAGGGCCATCTTGTGTTCGCGATGCTGGGCGCTGATCAGCGCGGCGACCGCCTTGCTGAGATCGTTGGTCTGCCGGATAATCTGATCGTTGAGCGCCGTGCACGCGGTCTTGGTGTTTTCGTTAATATTATTATTATTATTATTATTGTTGTTATTGTTGTTATTGTTATTGTTGTTATTGTTATTGTTGTTGTTGTTGTTGTTGTTGTTGTTGTTGTTGTTATTGTTGTCGTTGTTGTTGTCGTTGTTGTCGTTGTTGTTACGGTTATCACGGGGTCTGTCGCACGACGTGGTGGCCGATCTGGGCGTCGCGTCCACCACGTTGTCGGTGTCGGTGTTGGCGACGCCGGCGGCGAACGTCGCGGCCATCATCTCGGCGGCGGCGCCGGCCATGTCGCCGGAATCGCGGGACGCTTGCCGCGGTACTATCTGGACGTCGTCCGCGACGGTCGTCCGGCCACACGCCGCGGCCGCGAACAACAGTAACGAATACGCGTACCCGCAACTGCGACACCTCATCGCAGCGTACGCGTATGTTCGCCGGCAATCTCGTCGTCTTGCGTTATTCTGCGTGATTCTGCGGACGACGTCGATCACAAATGGTTTTTTTTTTTTCCTATTTTTGGTCTCCAAATATATAAAATACGACAATTATAATTATTTATTACGTGACAGTAAATATATATATATATAAATATAAAATTATTTCTCGGACCGGGTTTATATTTTTACGACCCGGTTACCCGGGTAACGGTATATAATAACGAGGTTACCGGATTTTATAAAATATTTGTAAAAACGATTGATGTGATCAGGGACGCTCACATGTAGGCGTCGAGAGGGGGAGGAGCGGGTGAGCAGTAACTGAAAATCACTGATTCGCTGACTAAAAGCCAACGAATAAAATACGAATCGCCGGGGAATCGAAATTAACGAATCGTTTTAGTGAATCCGATTCAAACGATTCGTAACATCCGAACGAACGTCATTTTTCCCATGCGACCAAAACGAATAACGAATATTTCGGCATATAATAAATATGTTAGGTTAGGATAATTCAGACGTGATTTTTGTCGTCCAATTTTTTATCATTTTCGTTAAATGTTCATGCACACGTGCAATTTTTCAAACAGCTGTTTCAACTGAGACTAGATATCATTTATTTTATCCAGATAAATAATGCTATCGAGTTATCTAAATATGTATCCTAGATAAAAATTGCACCTGATGTAAATAGTAACTAGTATTAGGTACTTGTAAGTAATTTATTATAATATTAATAATCGTAAAAACAGAAAATGATAATAAGTGTTATTACTGAAAAAAAACAAAAATAAAAAAAAATATATATTTATATAAGTACATTATTCCATTTTAGTTAAACGATTAATGTAAAATTCTATAATGTTAATCTTTGTTTGCGAAAAATGTAAATCTATTTTTTTTTTTATTTTATCTAGATAAATTATGATTATCTTTTATGTTTTTCTGGATAGATTTTAATTATCTGCGACAGTATATTGTCGGGGGTCCGTACGTGGCCCCCGGCAGAACGGTTTTATCAGGGCGTTCCGATGCGGTATTATATAAATTCGCCAAAAATGGCGAGGAAAAAAAAAAAAAAGAAGCAAAAATGTCAACTTGTTTTATAAAGTTTTTCTCTCTTTAACCTAGTTTATAACTAATTTCAAAATTACTCGGTGAACGGTTTTTTTGTTTTAGTAGCTCGGCCCTGTTCGCGGGACGTATTCAAACGTGCAAAACCCCAAAATATCCGAATGACACAGACGGTTTATTAAAAAACGCAGTCACGGGATGAAAAATATTATTATATAATTTATGCCGGTGGATATACGTCGAATCGTATACGTTGTATAAAATATTTGTTTGAATAAATAAATAATAAAATGAAAAAAAAAAAGTTACTATTTAATTTTTGTTGTATAATTTATGTAGGTTTACGGTGTGCAACGATCAATTATTGCAAACGAAAAACGATTCTGAGCGGTATTAGTCGTGTTTTGTTGCCCAAGATAAACAAGAAATTTGTATTGTCATTGGTTTTAATTTTATAGAAAAGAGTCCCTGGCCATTTTTTTTTTTTTTTTTTTGCTATTAATGTACCGTCGATTAGAATTTCCACATCTTTCGTTATGTTGAGCGACGAAAAATCGGAGCGTTTGCTTCGCTAAACAAGTGTTAACAAAAGAAAAAAATACAAATCCTTAAAAGCAATTTTTTTGAATAAAACACTGAGAGCAATGCGGCAAAATGTTTCAAATAGAATACCATCGGGCGATAAATTCCCATATCTTTATGTATACGATCAACTAACTATAATAAGACACTGCCAATCATCTCGGAAAGTATTAACTATTTTCGGAGTATTTGTTTTGTTGAACATTTAAAAACCGAGCAGCTATAAAATGTTATTTCAATACAAATGTTTCTTGTTACAATTATTTTTTCAGCGTGAAACCACCGCCATACAAATGACAATCTGCCATGCTGCACATCCACACCCTATTCAGAAAACGACCTACTCAAAAATGGAATATCTCGTTAACGGATTGACGAAAATTAAAAATTTTAACACCAAAATTTACGTTAACCAATACTTTATCTAATTTTTGAGTTTTCAATATAGGTCGCCATCGGAAAATCAAAAGTTG
This sequence comes from Tuberolachnus salignus, assembly GCA_956483605.1. NCBI lineage: Eukaryota > Metazoa > Arthropoda > Insecta > Hemiptera > Aphididae > Tuberolachnus > Tuberolachnus salignus. The sequence continues at coordinate 19,604,588 of OY101431.1, read as the reverse complement.
ATGCTGGTTTCACATTTATAAATACGGATGACGAAAAATGTCGACGGTGTAACATATTACAGCTGCTCGTTTCGTAAATTGACAAAAAAAAAATCGTATAAAAGTTAATACTCTCCGAGATAATCGTATATTGTTAATTTAGCGGAACGAACAAATCGTTTTTATTAACGGAAAAAGTGTTTTTTTCTAAAAATAACAACAACAAAAAAAACCACACGAAATATATTATGACATACGCTGAAAAATATAAAAATCGTAATTCTATTTTCTACTAGCCGTTATTTTATATTATTACGTATGTTGAGAAAAAAAAAAAAAAATGAAAATAAAACGTTTCCGGGGTACGCGGATTTGGCACAGTTCCGTTCGTACAATACGTACGCACATTGTTATTTCCCTTTCAGACGCGATATGTATTTCATTTTTCTTTGTCACATCCGCTGTCGCCGACACAATAAACCGGGCACCGCTAGTAAATTATAAATGTTTTTTTTTTTTTTTTTTTACAATAATTTATTAAAGAGAGTATAGTATTTTCAATTTCGTGTCAGACGGCCGCAGAGTTGTTTTGCGGCGACAGTTGCCCGGGGGCACGCCGGAAACTATTATTATTCCGCCGGTTCTCGCGTATTTGATTTAAATAACGCAATCGCGGCGGAATAAAGCCGGACTGATTGCGCAATGCAAATATAAATCATACTTTGATATTTTACCCCGTCTGTATGTCGTACATTTGAATTTAAAAATGAGAGAGAGAGAGAGAGAGAGAAAAAGGAAAAAATTACTTATACATTTGAATATACACGTGAGACGCGGCACAACTCGTATATATTAGAATATAGTTTGATTTTAAATCGAATGCGCCAACACGAAAGCGCAATAATAATATCGAATAAAAAAAAAATGCGCGTGAACTCGAGGGCGGTGGTGCCCGTTCTTGTTTAGCCGGCGGCGGCGGCGGCGCCCTGTCTCTAACGTAATTCGGCCGCGGCGGCCATCCGGGGAAAACCGCGAGGAAATCCGTACTTTAAAAACGCTTCTAAGACAAAACAACGGTCAGTTTTCGTCTTTTCTTTTACCATTCGGTAAACAACCCGTTACGGATAAATCTCGGGTCGAATTACTCGAATTGTTGTGCGTTTTTACGGGGCTAAAAAAAAAAAAAAAAAACCTAAAAACATTCAGAACATTTTGAATATAGTCCACCACGTGTAGAAAAGTGCTGGATATCAATATTAGTATTCGGTGCAGGTTTCACGATTGTTTTGTGGCGAATTAAAACAGAAACACTGAATCGAAATTCGGCAACAGACGCCGTACTATTTTCTCGCTAGACACCAACTAGACAATAATGATCACCGGAAACACGATGATGTTTGGAGTGAGACTTTACTGGTCGAAAAGTTATTCGCAGACAGAAAACACCAGGCGCGCACACCACAGTAAAACGAAAATACATTTTGTATTTTGTACTATTGTAAATTATTAATTGTGTAACGGATTTTGTTTTTTTTTTTTCGCTACTGAAGGGTACTGCGCACAGTTTGTGGACCGCTGATTTAGAGCCGACGACGTCCAGATGAAAATTTAACTACATTTATAATATTGTTTTACCGTTGTCGTTGTCCGCAGGATTCAAATTGAAGTCGGTTTGTACAATTGTTAAAGATGTCGAGCGGATTATTGACCGATTGCCATCGGTTTTTTTTTTTTTGTTTGTTTTTTTAATAAATATTCAAACTATACAGTTTTTTCAGGGGGGGAGGGGGAGTTATTGAGACGACACAGAGACGTAGGCGGCCCCGCGCATCATTAGAAAACTGCAAAAAATATCGTATATTACCAGTCTTTACCATATGATAACGTTTTATCATTTTATTCTCTGTAGTTTGTTGACAATCGTAATTGATAAATGCATTTAAAATTGGTTTCGGACTACACACTTCGTGTCGGGGTTCACTAAAAAAAAAAAAAAAAAATAGCCCACTGCAATCCACAATTCTTCCTATATAACCGACGGTATAATAATAATAATAATACCATATACAGTAGCGTACCCATTGTGAAGGGGGGAGGGGGAATGATAGGGGACATATCCTCCTCGTGGATTTTTTTTTTTATATATATATATACATTACTTACATAAGACTTTAGACCTCCAGTCATCAACGTAATCAGTAATTTCTACGTGCCCGTTAACAACAAAATTCTGTTTATATGTTTTAACTGATTACGTGTCAGATTTAAATATAATGGAATTTCGTCGTTACGGTTTTTTACCACCGTCACCTCCACCCCTCCCCATCCCTACCACAAGGAATTCCTGCGCACGCCACCGACCACATATCATTATACCACTATTACCATTGTTATTGATTGTGTCTTATTTTTACGCGTTTTCTCATAAACCTCTATTCGCTGTATACGATCATAAAAGTTTTGGCGAAGTAAATCGTGAATTTTTTTGTACCAGAGCACTCCTGATTTTCCATACGTCCGAATAAGTAACTGCGCCTGGTCCTGTTTCTTGAGTTATTGTGGATCCAAATGGATCCGTTTATCCGGGGCGGAGATCAGAAAATCACGAGCGAAACGCTAAACTATGAAATTATCAAGCTCTTTAGAAAGACGTAATACAGTTGATACTGGGATGGTCTTGAAATTACATTTATGACGTAAAATCCATAACTGTAACCACTGTTCCCGCCACTGCTAAGGTCTTTGTCATTAGTTATGAAGTCTACGAGCTAAACAGATGATGTCTGGGGTTTTTCACCGTTTGAACATATTTCACAATTACACAATTACAAAACCACACAAATACTCGCGACACCGGGATACTGTTTTCAAATTAATTTTCAATATTGTGAATACTTTATAGGCAATTGCTGTACGAATCGATATCCGAAATTTAACGGATTTCACACGTTGTTTTCTGGTACCGCAGTGGTTCCTAATCATTTAGACACTATACGAACCGCTCGAGGACACCTGTTTAAAGGTCGCGGACCGCCAAGATTTGCTCCGATGGACTTTTTATTTTTTCTTTTACTTATTACTTATTAGTACTAATGATATTTTTTTTTTTTTTTTTTAGTGACCGACAAAACAGTTTGTCGGGCCGCCACCCGCAGTCGGTATTTATTAACAGTACAACGCACTTCAATGGTAACGAACCGCTTGGAATTATTTTCGAAAACAACAAACGCAAAACAAAGAGAGAAAAAAAAAACACCAGTTTAAAACATTGATTTTTATCGTTTAATTCGACTAACATCGTTATATTTTTCTATTCATTAATATAATATTTAAATAGTTATATGAAAATAACAACCAACAACGCTGGCGGATCTGGACGTTAATACAATATTAGTAATATATTAATAGATAGGTAACATTATAAATGATATTAAATATTATTATCATATAGTAAAGTTAATATCTTAGACAATAAACAATAATAATAATAATAATATATTCCCATTTTCATGTAAATACACAATTAAAACGTGACTAACGTGACGAGGAGATTGGGAATAGTGCGAATAGTAATTTTTTTTACGTTTTTTTTGTCGTTGTTGTAGTGTGGACTAAGGTGTAAAACGCGTGCGAACCTTCTGGACAGTATTCCACCGAAATCCAGTAGGTTTTTTGGTCGTACAATAACAATACGAGATAATATCGTTATTGAGCACATATTGTTTTAAAAACGTTTCACCGAAGTACTGCAAAACCGGCAGAGGAAAAAAAAAAATAAAAAATTGTGTTTTTTCCTACTTCTAACACACCTACCGATCATAATTTATTGATCAAACGAATAACGAGTTCTCGTCCGGGGTTAGGGTAATAAAAATGTCCGTCGCATTGTCTACCAAAATGTTTTAAAACGTTTACGCGATAAACTTACGAATATTTGCCATTTAAAGCTTAATAGACTAAAAAAGACAATATCGTGTACAATCTAAAGATTATGTTAGGTTATACGTATTCGATCCGCAGTTAAAATTTAGTCCGTGTAAAAGACACGCTGCGCTCGCATAAATACAATAAAAATAGTTTTTTTTTTTTTTTTTTTATGGAAAACACGTTGAAAAACTTACAATATCTTATAATAAACTATGTTATGTATTCGTATGATATACAATGGCGTTTATATATATATATTTTTTTTTTTTTGTCCTGGTCGGGTTTCGGAAATTATTTTCGTGTCCAAATATACGCGCGCGGGTCTCGCGGATTACAAAATCGAACAAGGCAAAAGTCGTACACCGTAATCGCCCGTAAAGAATATTGTGCCGGGAGAACAATTACGATTAAATGCCGTCTTTAAATGTGGTTTTTTTTTTTTTTTTTCTTTTAGCCGCGGAAAAATGAACACCTAGGAAACGTAATCGGTGTGTGGAAAAAAAAAAAACGGAAAATAATTTCCCTCGACCAATTTTTTCTCACGCCAGTCTCGCGAAGAAAACGACAACGATAAATCAAAAAAAAAAAAAATAAAAACGCCATTGTACGTGTACATAAAATATTATTATTATTAAAAAAAAAAAAAACAATAAAATATGTCTAAATATTATTAATCGGTACAAACCGAGTTTTAACAATAAAATAATTAAACGTAACTACAATTGTATCGCAGCATTTCGATCGGTGCAAATGTTAATTTATTCCATTCGGACCACGCGGAATCGCGTAACGAACCACGTAAATTACGTTCGAATAAAACGCATTTTTTATAGTAAAAAACAGTTTACGGTAAAATAATAATGTTTCGTTTAAATATATATATATATATATACGTGTAATAATATTAATTATCAATATTTAAAAATAGACCAGTATAATAATGATTGTATCAACAGTAGTAATAAAAAAAAAAATAAATAAAAGTTAAAAAATTACAACAAAAATAGCGATCCGTGTGATAATTATAGCGGACGAGCGTCGGCCGTCTGGTCCCAGGTTCCCGTAACGCTTTCCGTGAAAGTCTGTTCGCGGTCCCGACCGGCGTAATGTAATCCGGGCGCGCATAAAATACATTATAGAACCGGGGCGCCCCGGGAAAAAGAAATATGAACGGGGACGGTCGTTACCACAGTAACCGACGCCGCACTCGGTCCGGAACAAGAACAGACCCGGGCCGGCCGACGAATACACGCCGTCGTATGGCGCCGCTACGGTTGCCCCCGGAAATATTCGCCCGGCGAACCCGCCACCGGGCGGTCCGGCAGCGCCCGCAGCTCCCAGTGGCCGTCTGTTGTTCTTTACCGGGCACCCGGCGATGAGCTCGCCGCCGAATTATTACACGCTACGGACTCGGCGTGTTGCGTACGGACCTACGATCGCGACAAAGCAATAAAATACTACGGTGTAGATATCGCTTTTTTTTTTTTTTTTTTTAAATAAGAAAAATATTCTATAATAATATACGAGTGTACGGGGGGCGGGCGGTAGCGTCCAAGCCTTTGTCGCCGGGAGGCGCGACCGGAATATCGGTTGTACAGTACGGCGGACCTTCCGCACAACTAAAATTATCGTTTGAATGTTAAACCGGCAAAATCAACCGAATCATAAACCGACACGATATGCGTATGCCACTAGTACTGCAGACTTTATCGCCGAAACTCAATTATATAAGCCTATATCCACCTCTCATCTTCTCGAAAATCCCCGAAACCCAATTATACGAGGCATTGTATACGACTATCCACCTCTCATCCTCTCGAAAATCCCAAAAACTCAATTATACGAGGCATTGTATAAGCAATGTGGATACACATCTCATTCTCTCGGAAATCCCGTTTTCAGGGGCTTATCGTTAATACTGTTCCGTATCCGTCGATTGCGATTATGAAATTCTACAGGCGGCGCCATACAGTTGTGTAGTGAAATGACCACGAAGGAAACAAAGTTTAATTGTTCATACTGCCCAAACTGACAAAAACCGCGTGCTGTTTTTCGTATACCGGCATATTTCGAAGGGCGTATATATTGTTTCGAACCGCGCGCCGAATAATCCTATTCGAAAACAACCGAACTTATATATATATATATATATATTCTATTAATATTTCCCGTTAAAAATCATTTAACAAACGTCAAAACGGCACGCGCAGACGTCGTAAACCAAACTATATTCGGGCCAAAACTTATATGAAATCTACAAACGGCAGGACACCGTGGACACGAACACGCTTATGTTCTACAAAAAAAAGAAATTTAACGAGAAAACGACATAGCATAACAGTGCAAACCTAACATTTCTAAACCGTTTTGCGATACGCGCAATATTTGCCTGGTGTATACGACCCGGCGGTTTTCGAGAAGAAGAGGAAAAAAAATCAAATTTATATATATATATATTGGTTTTGAAAGTCGTGTTTTGTACGGGCTAGTAAAGCGACGATACAGCCAAAGGATAATGGCATTATACGATTCGTTGTTGTCGGATAAATCGGATAGGCATTGTCGTCTGGTCGGTTAATAGGAAAAATAATAAAACGAGTTTTCCTCTAAACGTAAAACGTATTAAAAAAAAAAAAAAACAAAAAAATATGTCCCGGCGTACTGCAAAAATACGATGTGTTTTCGTACGTCCGGCGACGTAAAAAAAAAAAAAAAAAAATTACTTCCCGTATCAACAAGCGGGCGTATAGTATTGTTAAACTCGTATAGCGAAACATTTCGGAGTTTTAAACATTTAAATCGAATCACACGGATCCAAATTTGGAAATTTTACAACCCCCCCCCATCCAAATACGGAGGCTCTCTATCACAACGGTCCAAATATAATCGAATAAAATCTGTTCGGTATTGAGACTCGCGCGTAGTAATAATATTTATTATTTCGTCGGTGTTTATTCAGGGGGGGTTTTTTTTTTTTTTATTCTCGACGGTTCTATACGAAATTGCAAATAAACCCATTTATAATAATCGGTCTATATTGTAACGCAAATTCAGTGACGTCGTATTTCGAAGGAGTGGTGGTCGGTCGGATTAGGGGTTGCCCCTGTTCGGCGATTTAAAAAGTGTGTAGTTTAAAGGGTCTATTTTTTATTTCCCCCCCACAACCTCATTCCCGCAGTTTGTTGGCCGGTTAAAATCCGAAACTGCGCAAAATATTAATAAAAATTACATAAATTAATATTGAATATTACAATGACGGTATTGTGTTGGCAAATGCCATTCGATCGGCGCGATTTCACATAATATAATTGTTATTATATTTTGGTTGGCCGGTTGTTATATATGTATATATGATAGTAAAAAATAATTAAAAAAAAAAAAAAAAAAAAACGAAAAAAAAAATAAACAATAATGAAAACGCCGAGATATATTTTTTGTTACGTGTATAGGGTGTTCGCAGGTGTCCGGTTCTCGCCGTTTTGCGTTGCATTTTTACGGCGGTCATCAATATTGTTGCTGCGATTTGCGTTAACACGGTAAAAACCGCCAGATCGTATAACACGAATACCATTTTTTTTTTATAGACGCACGTAAAGACTTATTATAACGTAAAGGACGGCCCCTTCTTCGTATACATATATATATATATACATATATATATAAAATTAATGTTAAAAAACAAAAAAAAAAATAACCAATAAAAAAACAAATACAATTATTATTGCCTCTAACGCGCAAAACGGTGCCGAATACACAAATACAATATTATGTCGTACCGATGGGCCGTTGCATAGAACAGGACAGTAATTACAATTATTATTATTGCGAAAAAATAAAATTCTAATAACCGCAATGCGATAATAACGACAAATAAAAAAAAAAAAAAAAAAAGAAAAAAAAAACAACGAATATAAAATTATTTAATTATTACACACACGTACGTTCGCTATATTTATATCGTAATAACGTGGCTAAAACAAAAAAAAAAATGTAACAAGTATAGTTAATAATAAAACACTAATAAAATACGAAATACTTAACGGACAAACGCCTATAATAATGTACTAATCGCATAAAAAAAAAAAATAATAAAATAATAATAACAAATGAATTACAGGGCGATTGTTTTTTTTTTTTTTTTTTTTTATGATCCGGCGATTGTGTCGGTCGATAAAGTCGAGTAAATTTGATTTTTTTTTTTTTGCTTTCTTTCAATCATTTTACTATACCATTTTTACGGGGGGGTTTTTTTATTTTTACCCCTACTAATCCCTTGGATTTAAAAATAAAACAAAGATAAATTTCATATCCGTTTTCGGGGCTACCTGTATTTTATTACGTCCATTATTTACGAATCTGCGGTAATGAAAAAGCCGACACGTGTTTACGGTATACGTCGTGAATAAGGGTAAAAATTCAAAATTATTTTCAATTTAAACTTTCGCCGAATCGAATCGCCAGATCACGGTAAAAAGAAGAAAAAAAAAAATCACCCCGTATAATATCATGCCGATTATTTAAATCTAGATAAAAAGTAAATAAATTAATAATAATTTTCACTATTGTTTAAGTATAATATTTCAAAAGCTTAAAAACTATTACGGTCGTATAGGATATATTTCCGTGGAAAGGTGGGGGGGGGGTTGTAACCCCTGCCGCCTCCCTCCTGTGAAGCTACTGGGAACGGTCTAAAAAAAAAAAAAAAAAAATTCTAAAGATTCTAAGTTAGGCGCAACAGCTATGGGTTTTTTTTTTCTAAATTAAAATTACAAAAAAAAAAAAAAAAAAACAAAACAAAAAATTACTTATATTTAATTATATTATTTAATACAGACCGCAATATGTATAGCCTATGCGTACAATAATATGGAAAATAATACGATTTTCAAAAAAAAAAAGAAGCACTTGTGTGCCGCAAAGCAAAGCAATTGTTTCGATAGCGCGAAAGTAAGCAATAATTTTTTTTTATGTGTTTTTTTTTTATACTTTTGTATTTTTTTTTTTTTTTTTTTGGTGGGAAGGGGGGATTTTTTTTATTTTTTTTTTTTTTTTTTTTTGTATCTTCCCCGAGAGCACGTACACACACGCGTCTGGTGCGTCGGGCATCGTCGGTCAAGTGTACGAGAGCATCTTATCTAAAAATGCATAAAATATACAGTGCCTTATTATAATAATATTACGTAATATCGAAAAAAAAAACATTACACCTAATTACTATACTCCTATAACACTCGGGGTGTGACGCGTTCGGTTATAAAATTTATCACGCACACTCGAAACGTAACGGACGGCGAAAACGATACAAATCGTACTGTTTAAAGCATATTTAGCGACGTTACGAACCGATTTCAGAGCGTTTTATCGATTGCCGACGGTTTCGTTTTCAAATGTACAAAACAATATAACGACTGCGTGTCGGGCCTATCGGGAATTTTCCCGACGGATCGGACCACGCGCGCGGGCGCTGCTCTAATATAATGCGATTAATAAAATTAAAATAATTAATCAAGTATTCTTTCGAATGGCGTAAATTGCGGGGGCTGGGGGGTTTAGCCTTCGTACCCAGTCGAAAAATAAAACGTAAATCGGTTTCGTATAAGAAAACCTATCGTGTGTTTTTTTTTTTGTGTTTGAAATAGACGGAATAGGAAACGAATAATAATAATAATAATAATAAAAATCTTATTAAACTAATTCCGGGCACGGTACACAAATAATAATTAACGATAATTAATAAACGTCGTCTATATGTTGAATAAAGAGGATTGTATTTTTTATTTTTTTTTGGTTTTATAGGTCAAATTTACTAGGACAGGAAAGCGAAAAATCTCAATAGGCATACGATATTATTATTATTTTTTTTTCTCGACCGGATGAGAGGAGCGCTTAAAACCTACCGGTATTAAAACGGACACTCCCGGAATGTTTGTAATTTTTTTTTATAACTATGCGAATTACTGAATTATAGGGGTGTTGTTTTTTTTTTGCATTTACTGTACCGCAACGTTGAAAAACATTTAGTTCGAAATCGGGGTTCGTAACATCACTCGCAAATCTAAACGCGAGACGATAATAATAAGAAATTTCTTAAAAAAAAAAAAAAAAAAACATGTAAGAAAAAGGAAAAAAAAAATAACTAATTTTTTTTGTACGCGTCTATAAGAAATGTCTACGAGTCGGAAAAGAAGACAGAGTGAGAGAGAAAAACATTAATATAAAATATTGCATAGTGCAGTGTTTTTTTTTTTTTTTTTTTTTTTTTTTTTTTGGGCGTTTTAAACGACGACGACGCGGTTACAAGTGTTGTATATTTTTTTTTATAATAATTGATTTTTATTATAAAAAAAAAAAAAAGATCTTTTTAATGGTATTCGGACGATCGTGCGTGGCTGCGGTTTACAACGTGCGCAACGCGGTAGTGGTTTTTTCGAACAATTTGATTAGGAAATACAGCGCCGAGAACCAAAACCGCCGGAACGACTTGTTGCTCAATATGTACCGGACGGTCAGCGCGACCATCATCAGTTGACTGGCCCGGTGCAAGTAGTACATTCTGAAAACGATACAAACGAAATCGTACAAAACAATTATTATACGTCAATGTTATGAATGGTAGTTAAATATGCGTAAATATGCGCGTCGAAATTTACACACGGATATACGAGGTGCGACAATAAAATAACGAGACTTTCTAAATATAACCTAAACTATTAACGTTATCTATAAAACGATTATTGAAATATGATTAGAAAACACTTATCTAAAAGTACTATGAACATCGATTCATTTTCTTATACGTTAGTAGCCTTGTTATTAGTGCGAGTTCGACTATACTGCCGAAAAATGTTAGATATAAAAATCGAACAACATGTGTTAACATTAAATTTCTTGTTAAATTAAAAAAAAACTGCCGCGGACTCGTTTCGTATGTTATGTGAAGTTTATGGTGAAGAATGTTTATCAAGAGCTCGTGTTTTTGAATGGCACAAACGGTTTTGTAGTGGAAGGGAGGACGTCGAAGACGATGATCGTTCTGGAAGTCCTACCACGTCTTCAACAAACGAAAACGTTGGAAAAATCGACAAAATTAATTAATCAATATTATTATAAAGAGGTATTAATTAAATTAAGAGAACGTATCAGAAAGAAGCGACCAGATCTATGGAAAAATAGCTGGGTTCTTCACCAAGACAATGCTCCAGCTCACAGTGCATTTTCAATTCAACGTTTTTTAACTGAAAAAAAAATGTCTGTACTTCAACATCCCCCGTACTCGCCAGACCTTGCTCCTTGTGACTTCTTCTTATTTCCTTCTTATTTCTTTTCCCATTTTCAAACAGTTGATGACGTAAAAATGAAAACGGCAGAACTTCTAAAAGGGCTGAACGAAAGCAATTGGCAACACTGTTTTCAAGAATGGCAGCGACGTATGCAACAGTATTTTGATGCTGAGGGAAGGTACTTTGAAGGTGATAATCATTAAATTATAACATTTTTAAAATAAACAACTTTTATTCAAAAAGTCTCGTTATTTTATTGTCGCACCTCGTAATGGTTTTTTTTTTTTTTTTGTTTCTCCTTTATTTGAATTTAAACAATCTATACAAATAATGTATAACGAGCTTAAGTGCTAACAATTTAGGTTGCTGTCAGATGACATGAAGGAGAAGCCGCCCACTGGTGACACTCCTGAGGATATAATGGTAAATTTTTTTTTTTTACTCACCGGACACTGTGCCGTATTAATGCACGACGCCCCGGATGTGTTTATTAAACGTTCACTGGCAGTCCGCGGTGGACGACGGAATTCGACGAGAATTATTTATTATCGGCCAATGGACATTCGTTGTGGGGCTGGTGGCAAGGGACTTTTCGTACTTTTCGCGGAGAGTTTACAACCGAACGACAACAGGGCAAATCCATTAAAAACAGCACATTTACCGCTGTCTTGTATAGCCCGCGTTCCTAACTATAACCACTCTACGACAATGGCGTACCCACCCGCGGACAGTAATCGTTCCGTTTACAACATTACGGTACCGGGAAAATCTATGAATATGTTCAAAATACAATAAACCGCCGGACGAAATAGTTTTTGAACAATTCATTTACAAACCGAAAAAAAAAAAAAAATAATAATAATAACACACGCAGAGTTTTGTAAAACCTTTTAATTGTTCGCTCCGCTCGGAATCTAAAAAAAAAAATAAATATCCGCAGTCTCAACGGAATTTGTATAGAAATTAAAAATATTACGAATGTGAAAAGTTGTCAACAAAGTACAAGTTTTCCAATAACGATTTTTTTCCGATACTCTCAAGCACGAATTGTGATAAGTATCCTCCTATACATAACTCTTTTAGATTCTAGACAGACCGCGTAAGGTATAAATTAAAAATGGTTTTTTTTTCAATTCAAATTACCCTATCGGTAAATGCCTTTATATAAGACTGTAAGTAATTAAACTCGAAAGTATATTTTTTCAAAGCGGAATAAAATTCTATTGCATATTACGTGAAATTAAAACAATTTATGAAAAAAATACGAGTAGAAATATAATATCATAATCAAAATATTCTGACCTATTTCACTTGATATATTTTATTCTTACACATATAAGTTTATTATTATTATTATTATTATTATTTTTTTTCTGCTAACGAGTTTAAAATATACCCAATAATAAAATACTGCATTCTGCATTTTTATGTAGAATTAAAAAAAAAAAAAAAAAAAAAAAAAATAAATAAAATAGTCGTGCGCCTTTTAATCCCTCTCGTGTATACCGCGGAGTCGACTTCACAGAGAGAGAGAGAGAGAGAGAGAGAGAGAAAAAACTTTTTATCCTACGGTTTTTCCTTCATAAATATACATACATATACGTACGTACTAACAAGTCTGGCCGGGGGTATAAGGGAAGGGTTGTTCAACTTTGCGAGTTTTAAAAGTGCTGCGTTCACACTTGAATAATTGGCACGTCTGATGGGCGTATATGGAAAATGTATTATTATTATTTCGAATTATATACGGAAATTTATTATTATCGTGTACGATGTAAAACTTTGTAAATGTTTGTACGGGCGTGTGTCAAATATAATAATACATCAAAGTTATAATAATATTATAATATATGCTCGTATATCACGTTATAATAATAACAACAGCAATAATAATAATAATAATAATAATAAACTTTTGGTGCCGGTGTCGTATTTCATAATAATAATGCGTTTAAAGTGATGGAAGAAGTCAAGAAGTGCGCGTAGTACGCCGAGTAGAAATTAATTTTAACGCCGTATGTCGGTGAACTTTTTGCCCCCGCGTCGGTATATATCAACGGCAGCGACCGAGTATATTCCGGGCGCCCGGGGTACGCGGCTAGGGGGACTCGCCCGCCCCGGGCAGCCGCTCGACAAGAGTCGTAGCCGACGTATTCTTCGGGGGGCGCGCCCGCATATCGCTCGATATCGGATCGATAATAATCGTTAGACATTTGTATTTGGACCGATGGCGGAGGCGAACAACGGCAACGCGTTCGACCCGAAAACGGCGGTGGAAACGGCGCTGGGGAGCCCGACGAACTGGGAAACGACGGTTCAGCTCATCGAGGGGTTTGCCGAAGACAATGGGCGAGGAAGAGGTGGCGCCAGCGCCGGAGAGCGGCAGTTAGGCTATAAAACTAAAACTGTGTTGTGAATCTCGCGTATTTACTATATTGTAAGCTGTGAATTGTAAATATAAACCGACGAATTAAGACCACTAGTTTGTAAGGTTTAGCAAGTAAGGACATAGAATGCGCAAAGAATTTGTTTCTCGATAAACGATGCGCCTACGGGCGAAGGATTGCCCTGTCGAGTAGAGTTCGCCCCCCCCCTACCCCGTAGGTTGCGATACCTCCAAAAAAGAAAAAAAAGAAGATATTTGCGTTTGATATCTAATCGATTTGGATTTTATCATCTGTCGTTTTATTATCGCTGATAAAAAAAAAAAAATAATAATAATAATAATTAATATTAACCGCGGCTTCAATTAGACAACATTTGTTGTTTTTCGGCGTGCATTTTACACGTTTCGTATATAAAAAAATGAAAAATTACTATTGCGTTGTTACTACGGTGCATAGGAAAACAAATTTTACGTTACTCCTATTTATGTTCAGAAGTTAAATCGGATACAAATCGGTGTTACAAAATGTTTGTGCGATCACGGAAATCTTTGGTTCAAAATCTTTCAGGGGGGGTGGTTTGGGGGTTCTGATGCCCCCCCGAAATGTTTTTTAAAATTAAAATATTTCGAGTGATGTATTGTATTGTACCACTGTACATTTTTAAATTCTTATAAGTGTATGTATGTATGTAAATATTATGTAAAATTATTAGATCCGCATTATTTACAGTTTTTATTTTTTTTCATATATACCTATAAAATACAGAAAATTCGCAAAAACTAAAAAGAAATTATTTTCATTAAATACGAACGTTGGTTTATTTTCCTTGGTTTCGCAAAAAGGGAAAGTTAAGTTTTTGGAAAAAATATCAAAATGTATTTTTTTTTTTTTCCCTAGGAAATATCTAGTGCAACAATAATGGTTCTGTAACATTTTTCGTAAAATAAACACTCGCCTTAATGTGCAAATTTTACGTTTTTTTTTTTTTTTTTTTTTTTTATGTATAACTTTTAGCTTATGTCGCCAAAGTGTTAATTATGTTCGATCGACCTCAGACACTATTTATAGATGTATTGGACCAGATTTTCGCACTGCATTTCGCCAAATTTGACAAAAAAAAAAAAAAACAACATATTTTTCTTATATAAATAAATGGCACTCAAAACAAATCCTAGTCGCGCCACTGGATAAACCCATGGGTATTCTATGGGAATCGTCGGGAAATCGCGGTATTCCGAAATCTGGAGGCGTTAATCGGTGTGATGTACCCTCTGAATATTTTATCGATATCGTTAAATATATCAAGGAGAAAAACGTTAGTTTTCGAGCGAAACGAAAAATAAAAAACATTTTTTTTTTTTTTTTTTTAGTTTTGGTCTGACAAATTAATGAATATTCCCATTCCTTAATGGTTTGTCGTTTGCCGTTTCGCGTCACTTATGGCACCGGGTATATTTTACTCAACTATTTTTTTCGACTGTAATAATTGCTCGAAAACGGGTATACACGAATTCGTTTGTCATAAAAATAAGAAGCGAAAAAACTAAACAATAAATATTAGTTTTTCACAAAATCATATTTGAATTACGTTAAAATTTTGATTTATTTTTCTATCAAAATGATTTAACTAACTGCCTGTTAAGCCGAGCAGATAAATATATATTTAATTTCCATATTTTCGGATAAAAACGTTATGAAAAAAAAAAAAAAAAAAACGAATTAAAACATAAATTCTTTATCCGTAATAACATATTATTATTATTATTTTTTTTTATTTTAATTATATATTTTATTGAGTATTTAATTTCTAAGACAATTTTTTGTCTTCGGTTTTAGATTAAAATTCATTTAATATCCGAATATTAGAAAAGATAAATTCGTTAGTTTATTATTATTATTATTTTTTATTTTTGTTGTCTTACTATTTTATTGTAAAGTGTGTCACGCGGTTATAATACAACATTTTACACACGACTGTACTTCAGGGAAATGAATAATTGAATCGGGCCACTGCGACAAATTGTCGTCTGTCTGTGCATAGTATCAAACACGGAACGGCGTGCATTGCAAATAAAAAAAAAAAAAAAAACAAAATTCGTTCGCCGGGAACATGAGATACACGGGTATATTATTTTTAGTTTTTTTTTATTATTATTTTTTTGTCAATAAAAAGCAACGATAAATCATTATTATATTCGCTGGCGAAACGATTTCACGAGTAAAGTTAATAATTAGAAAAAAAAAAAAAAAAAAAATGAAAAATGGTGACATTTTTTCGGGATTTCGTCTAACTTATACGTAACGCTCGCTATTATTTATTATTTGTTCCAGAGTTTTTGGCGATTTCGAGTGGGAAATATGAGAGTGGAACCAGTGGCGTGCCCAGGAATTTCCAACGGGAGGCGATCAAACGCCAGCTGACGTCACAACAATAATCGTGAACAAATCGCAGCATATTCTTTTATCCGAGAAATTGCGAATTATAAACTCGAGCACAAAAATTGCAAATTTTCATTGAACAAATCGACGTTTCCTTCCTCGTTTACTCGGCCGTCGAGATTAAATTACAAAACAAACACACGTGAATTGTTGTGTTTTCAAGCCAACAGAGAATGCGGTTTTTTAAAAAAAAACCCTTAATCTCCTCCCCTTCGGCGCACGCCACTGGGAGGAGCTATAGGAGGTGGGACCACCATCGATGTTACTTTTTTAACAGAACGCGTGCGCGGCGTCCGCTCGGAATCCAAAGAGTCGGTGCCGTAATTGCGAGGCGGCAAGGGGGAACACTTGCGCCCCCCCACCGCCCCTCATTCAAGTACAAATCTCCGAATCTTCTTAAATAAAGATAGAACCGCAATATGAACACTAATTGCTTTTTATTTTTATACGATAAAAATTTATTTTTGTACCGAATTTATTTCGTAAAAGTTTATATATATATATATATTTCACCGTTTTTTCCCGGTCTTATAATAATGTTAAACGCGTTGTCCACGTTATCGCATTATCTTGGGTTATAAAAGTCAGAAAAAACTAACGATATATTCTTTTTTATGGTTTTGTTTAATCGAGTTATTAAGTTTTAGGCGAATAAATTATTTTGGCCCTCTCCCCAGCGAACGATAGTTTTTTTATTCGGTACGACACTGCCAGAGAGCGTTACGCGTTCGGGCTATTTTTGATTTCCACGGTCGCGGCGTAGTATCGTACTCTAAAACCCCCGGAAAAATCGTTTCGGATATCGTTTTTATGCGTTTTTATGCATTTTTATGCGTTTTTATGCGTTCACGTGAGTAGTGTTAATAAATTGTATCGTTACCGTCTCAATTGTATCTTGGCGCTGGGCATCGTGCTCGGGTCGTCTTTGAGCACAAACCGCCTGGTGCCCGCGATGTACGATTGGATGTAACTCCGCCATTCCAGTTGCGACACGTCAAAGTAAAACGTCCGCCGGTCGTTCGGGTCGAGCAAGCTGAACAGTTCTTGGACGTTTTTGTTCTTGAAACTCCATTCGTGCGTGGTGAAAAACTCCAAACACGACACGGCCTTCTGCAGCCGCCTGTGAATCTTCACTAAACTGTTACGTACAAAAAAAAAAAAAAAAAAAAACAATCAAAAAACAATTGTTTAAACAACGAAATAATAATAATATTTGGACCGCGCGAATTTTTTTTCTCGGTTATATCGTTGTAGTTCAGAACCTTAAAAACTCATACTGTTCTAGAAAAAGCCGAAAATTCCTATACAATTTCCCGTGCCTGCCTTTACAATCCACTCCAATCCTCTAATCTTTGCTCTAGACTAGGATTCCATTCCTAGAAACCCACCTAGAAGATTGAAACGAAATTGGAACCGTGACTTGAAATAACATTAACTTTCTTTAGCCAGTAAGTGTTGCCGCTGGGTGATTACTTAATCACATGTAAAATTTATTTATAGATTGTATGTGTTAAAAATAAAAATTAAAAATATTATTGTAGTATATTAAAGAACCTGTTAACCAGCGCGATTTCGGAACAATTGGATTTGGAAAATCGAAATCGTTTTTTTTTTTTTTCTGACATTAGAAATCTTTTACCGTTATAAATCCTTTTTTCCTGCGGTCGATTCCGAAACATTTTTTTTTTGTACGAATTTCATTACAATTTGAACTTTGAAACGTTTAATAAGGAAAGTTATTGCGTTACGCTCAACTTTCGAAACGGTGAACATTGTGTAAAACTTCCAAGCATTTTTGCTCGGCGAAATAACTTTTATCCGCATAAAACCAAATAAAAAAAAAAAAAAAATCAACACTTTCAAATTTCAGGATTATTTTTTACCGAGTCGTAACAAAAATAAGAAATCGAAAATAACGGAACCGTACATTTTCCCGTTATTCTTACGTTTCTCATTAAGAAAATTACAACGGAAATCAATGAATTTCAATGCACCGACAAGTTTCAAAAATTATTTCAGAACATTGAAGTAAGATTTCTGGTAGAAAAGTTGTCCACAGGCGGAGTAAAACAAAAACCACACACATGATTGTAAAACGCACAGAATCTAAAATAGTTTTAATCGTATTTGCTAAAACTATGTGAGTGCTACCAAAGATAAGGTCCCCAATTGTTTTTATTTCCTACCTCCTCCCCCCCACCAACAAACAAAAAGAAATTTCGTAAAAATTAAATACTTTTCGTATTTCCGATGTAATTAGCGAAAACGATTTTCATAAAGCCCACCGTCCGACAAAAACAAATTTTCATCCCTTGGGAAAGGAAAGGCAGCACTTTTTCTCTCGATTTTTCTCGACTCCGCTCTTATATAATATCCAGTGGTAAAAATCTATCGTTAAAACATCCAAATCTAAGAAAAATCCGTGTTTTTCCCACCACGGACGCCAATAATTATTGATAAAATCAATTGTATAATATAATCAAACTACAGTGATATCAATAAAAAAAAAATAAAAAAAAAAACCTACAATGTTAGGAAAAAACGGGCCGTGTTGAATAATTTAAAAACCAAATGTTCGCCATAGAAATAAAAAAAAACACAGGAAAAACTTGCACCGGGCAACGTTGTTTTTATTTTGTTCGATACCACAAATACGAAAAAAAACCGAAATATTTTTTTTTGTTATTATTGTTATATAAAATATGATAGTTTTATGCTCGTCCACAGTCGAATGACTTATTTTTATTCCGTAGGTAAGACAGCGGTATACAAAAAAACAAAATCAATCTATTATTTTCAATTTGTGAGATGTCATTTTTTTTTTGATTCTGATCGGAGTGAATAATGTATTTGTTTTACTACGATGTGTATTTTTTCATTTTTTTTCTTTTCTGTCCGTAAACAACTTGCATTGAGAGAGACATTTTTCGATTTTCGTTGTAGTTTTCTTAATAATTGGACAAAACCGAAAAAAAAAAAAAAAAAAACCGGGGAAATTGACGGCATTTACGGTTTCGTTATTTTCGATTTTTATATTTTTGTCTTAACTGAATTTTCATAGAAAATTGATATTAGACCCGTCTAGACAAATGTTCGATATAATTCCGGTTATTTTTAAACTGTTTATTGGCATTTTAAATTATTTTCCGAATAATACGAGGTAATACTTTTTTTATAAGCGTTTAAAGTATACATTCTGATGAAAATCGTAAAAATTACGGCATTTTAAAACACGATTGATTGGGCTTAAACTTAGAATCGTTTTTCGTTATCTTCCCGTCTTAACTCTCCGCCTACGACAGTGGTCCATACACGGTGCAAAGTTTGTCCGTATATAAATTTTTTCTTTTTTTTTTTTGTAAATTAATAATCCGTGTATTTTTATTACAAGTAATGCTGACAGTGAGAACAAAACTGAGATAATTTTCGCCGATTTTACCTAACAAATCAACTTAATACTATATCGGTCGCCGTGGTGTGTAACACTTAAATATTATTATCAAATTAAAAACAAAAAAAAAAAAACAAAACGTTTACGTTGTTGTATCTGTTTGTTGCGTAGTACTTTTTTTGATTTTTCTGTTCTATATTATATAATACTAATAATACTTTCAGTATCTTTCTCGTAGACGAAACGACGATTTAAAAATTATAAAACTTTACGGACGCCTACGCGACAATCGCGAGTATTAAATTATTTAACAAGAGCGAATAAAACGTTAGTTATTTAAAAAAAAATACAACTTAAATATTGAAGGAAAAAAGCAACCGTTTTTTATATCCTTAATAAATTATATTGCACACACACACACACATCGTAGTCATCGAATATTAAATCTACGTATTATATACGCATTTTTTTTATCGTGTATACGACGTATAGGTACCACTAAAAAAATAATACGATCGTATGTATACGGAACGTTTTTTAAACCGCGAGGGGCTGAACAAATTAACGTTTTAAACGCTCGAGAAAACCGACGCAATTTAATTTCAGAAGTACTTTTTTTTTTTCTTCTTTTCTTTAGCGGACAACCGAAATGAATACCCACGCCAAACTAAATATATAAAAACGTCGCGGAGAAAATAATACAAATATTCTTTTTTTCTTATATTGTTCTCGGTGTATTTGTCAGTCTTTCGCAAAAAGTTTATTTTAATCATATTTTCGGCGCCCCTGCAAACTTCATGCAATTATCATCGAAAATACCTGCCGGCGCCTGACAAAAAAAATCTAAGTACTTACTGCGGTCCGATTTTGAAAATGTTAAGACGTACGCGTTTTGTAGACAAGTTTATTTTGCATCGGTCCAAGCATATATTCGATGTTAACATTTTTTTAAATTAAATTATTTACCGTTGGAAATGGCAAATCTATACAATTTAAAAAATTGAAAATGTGCCGATGAACTTGTTGTTTATGAATCCAAAAGTATTTTAATTTTTAAAATCGGACTACTGTAAGTCCCAACATTCCTGCCGGGCGTATAGCTACTTTACAGTTCACGAATTCCATTTATTCCTTCGCCTTAAACGGAAATCGGGCAGTGGATCGGTAGAAATTTCTTATCATTTAGACGATCGTCTCAAAAGGTAAAAAAGTGAAAATTTTGGAAAACGCATTCGACGAAAGATTTTCCACGTGAAATTTTATTATCACGATCGCTTAGTTGTCGTATAATCACGAACTTTATCGTGTGTGGAAATCTATGGTAGAAAGTAAACGATAAATTTTAAATTTCTCAACGAACAACGAACAATAATCTTATTAGTTATTTCACTTATTTAAGTTGTTTTTTTTTTTTTTTTTTTGTTTAAAGTTTATTACATTAAAATATACGTTGATAAAAACACTTTTCTAAATTGTAGAGGAATTCAACCCCTCACATTCCTGTTCATCAGTCATGACTCCTAAATGACTCAAACAAAAAATGATTTAGCCTTCCATCCCTGCCGAATTAAAAATTACTGGATACGCAACTCGCTTAATATACGTCTTTTAATTCACAACCGGTAACCAACATATTTATAAAAATCTCGACATTCGAAAAGAAAATGGTTTACGATAAAAAAAAAATAAAAATAAAAAAAAACCAACGTTTTGCGTGTAATGTACGAGTACGTATAGCGAATATTTAACGAAAAACGCGATAATGTATTTTATGACATTCTATACGGGAATGTTGTTTTCTCGATTATATACATTTTTTAAATAAAAATAATAGTATATATAGGACGTGATAAATTGTCAGATTAATCAATGAATATGTCCCGTAGCTATTTTAAATAGATAAAAAAAAAAAAAAAAAAAATCGGCGAATAAACGTTCGAAAAACCTAAGAATGTACGATTATACACTTATTATGTAAAACAATAATTATAGATAATCAATGATAAAAACTTCTCAGTGTCGAGGTTTTATTTCTTATATAAACCGAATTTCATGGTTTCTTACACCGTTCGGTATAACGATTTAAAGATACCGCAGCAGTTTACGTAACTACAGTACAATTTATACAAGACTTAATATTACTTTTAAATATTAAATTGAGCGAAAAGAAAAACCGTACGGCTTTATAAAGGCACGGCACATCAATAGGATTAAGTGTTAAGAATTCCTATGGGTTCACCGGCTAGAATGTAATTTTTAGATTCATAGCGAATTATTGGTTTTATTATATTGTGCGTTATTCCGCTGTCCGCGAACCACTTTTTTTGAATGAAAAACTTTATAGGAACTTTCTTGCAGAATTTCGGATTGTGGTAAATATTTTTTGATAAGATTCTTGAAATTTTCTAAACAATGGACGAAAACGGGAATATTTACACAATAACGGTTTCTGTTAGTTTCGGTTTTGTTAATTTTTTTTTTTTGTTGTTGTTGTTGTTATTGTAATTCAACGAAATATATTCGTATTCGTTAAACTCGCATACAAACGCTTATTCAAAGCATTTTCTAGAGGTTGTGCTATTTTCAAAAAATATTCTGGCGTTTTTTTCTTTTAGTTATTTTTTTGTAATATTGTAATTTATTTTTATCAGGGTTATAAGTTCGTATTTGTGTTAAAATTCAAAAAAATAATTTGTTTTGCAGTTACAAAATTAAATTCAAATACGTATAGTCGAACTGCGCCCACAATCGTGTTTTATCGTTGAATTAAATTGTTCTTTAATACATCCGATTTTCCCAACTTCCCACCAACAACAGTGGCCCGCCTACGGTGTGATGTTAGGTTAGCCTTATAATATATGTAAATACACCAGGGGCACCGGGACAATGGTGAAAATGGGGTCGACCGCACCCCCGGGAAAAGTTGTCTAGGGGCTATGCTCCCGATACTAAAATGTATAGGTTTCGGTAATCATCTATAATTTGCGTGTTGAATATATTGGGGCAAAACTTGAAACCGTCGAATAGAGGAGAATCGTTGACATCGTGAACAAAATGGTAAACGATTTGAACCACAATACACGGTTAAAACAAAGTTTTCGCGAAAGACTGACAAATAAAATCGAAACGATAACAAAAAAGTTATTTTATTAGAGCCGATTTAATATACTCACTTGAGATATCAAAAAAAAAAAAAAAAAAATTGTATTTTCGAAATAAATTTTTGGTTATCGAATTACGTCATATTCCTTAAGCATTCAGAAATATTTTAAGGTTATTATTGGAAAAACATCATGATATTGGTGTTTTTTTTCCTTTTTTATTCGGCCGATGTTAGGTATTTTAAACATGTCATTTTTTTTTGAAATCCTCGATAATTCCGGTTATTTATACATATACGTGGGTATAGAAAATATCGATAAGAAATTCGAGTAATGTATCAAAATGTTTGACGTTCTATAGAACCGAGAATCGTTTTTTTTTTTATTTTAGAATACGTATAGAATAAAAATAATAATAATAACAATGATGATTTATCGTGGTTTTCGATATTAAAAAAAAAAAAAATAAAATAAAATAATAATAACAATAAATACCTCCGTAACTCTGCGTACCTCGATTCGCCATATAATTATAAAATACCCACACAAATATATATTATTACGAACGAATTCAACGCGTTTTTATGTATTTATACGAAAATACATAATTTAATAAAATAAATTTAACGTCGTTTTTAATCGAAACCGCGATTACTAATAAATGAAAAAAAAAAAAAAAAAAATATTAATAGTTTAACCTGACACGTACCAACAATTATCGTTTTGTTTTCTATTGACGAGGTTATCGACATTGTATCAATTGGGTGCTGACGTCCGTCAATATCAACTGGGACCCGATACCGTTAATTTTTGCACGATTTTTCGATAGGATTTGTTATACCGCGGTCGCTATCAAACGCTGCATATTAACGTCTGATAAATAATAATAAAAAAAATTCCCCAATTTATTTACTGAATATTCCGTTAATCCCCTGCCCGCAAACCGTTTTTTGACCATAAATCTCGCTCAAATTAAAAACTTTATATGAACTTTCTTGGAGAATTTCGCATCTAGTCGGTGCATTGAGGTAATTATTTATTTATTTTTTTTTTTTTTTGATTTTCCTTGTAGTTTTCTAAACAACGGGCAAAAACGGGAATATTTACAATATAACGGTTTCTGTTAATTTCGATTTGGGTTTTTTTTTAAATTTTAATATTGTAATTTATTTTCATCAGCGTTTTAAGTTATTAATAATTAGTATTAAGTAAAATAATTACGCGGTCGTTATAAAACGCCGCATAACGACGTCTGGAAAAGAAAAAAAAAATACTCGATTTATTTACCGAATATTTCGTAAATTCCCGCAATACCTAATCTGTATTATAATACCGGGGCGTAACTACTGTCAGACTTTACGAAAAAAATATTTTTATTATTTTTTTTTCATTTTCCCCGTTGACAAATCAAAATAAATCAGTTCGTAGCCGAAATAATCCATTTATCTCTCTCTCTCGCTCTTTCGGTGTAATAATACTAAAAGGAAAAAAATAAGGGTGGGAGGGAATAAGTGAATAATTTTAATGTTGCTAAAACCGTCTTCATCCGGTATGACGAAACGAAACAAACGACGTGCGGGCTAACCCGACGCGAGGTCAAACCAGCCAAAAATAATCGCAGGTTCGGTATATATTTGCTGGAACATTTCATATGTACTTTCCGATAAACTACTAAGAACTGGTGCGTCGGAAATTTAGTGCGATGTGTTAGAATTTTGTTGAAAAACGTATTAGCGATGATCGCAAATAGGTTTCGGGCTCGCTGTCTTGTCATCAAGGCCACGACCCGAGGCGGCGGCGGCGGCGGCACTGGCACTGACGAGACCGAGTCCAAGATTCGGTCTGCCGGATCGAAACGAGACCAACAACGCAAAGATGCTTGGCGGTCTTGCGATTTTTTTTGTTTGACTCACCGGAAAACAACATTAAGTACGAATACACCCGATAGAATAAATTCAACGTCGTTCAGGGAAATTACAAATTATCGACAACAAGATAAGATAAGATTGTATAATTTGTTTAGTAAAGTAAACTACGAATAACCCGAATACACGTAGTCTGTGGTTCGCTTCACGCCATCCTGGCAAAGGATCGAGCGGATAAAAAAAAAGTTGATAAAACAATTCCATAAATATATATATATATATATATATATATATATATATATTTATATATCTTATTACTATCTTGAAGATCATAAATAAACCCCTATAATCTGCGTTAGGTGTTTAATATGCAAGAGTCTTGCAGCAAGGCCGAGACCCGGGGACTAAGTGTGTTTCGGTCTTGGTCTTGGTTCGATCATCAACTGCACCGCACGAGTGTTCGAAATACAATCGTATAATATGTAAATGTACAACAAGTAGCACTTATAATTGCATTTGCATATGATAATATTTGTTGTATCATATTGTACAATCGTGAAATAAATTATTAAAATATTTTACGCGATAATAAAATTTACGATTGTACCTTTGAAATATTCGGTTTCTTATGATGACGGTTACGTTGCACACTAGACGCTACCAGACATCTAATTTAAGAGCAGTTCGCGTACGGGCAATATTTTAACTTTTGTCGAAAATATGATTTATATAAATTTATCAACTCAGTAGTATTCAAATATATGTATAGTGAAAATCGATCGAAAACACGTCTACGTAAATCAGATAAAAGTAATTTTAGAATTCGCACTTGGAGTTAGAATTGTAAATTAAAGACAACGACGGCGGATATGCCGTTCCCTAGATAGCGTTGAGATATTTGATTTCGATCGTAGGCTGTTTTACGTTAAATCGCTATTTCGTTTCGAGAAAATGATTTTTTGACACAAGTTTTACACGGGGTTCGAAAACGCTCGCGTGGACATTGTTTTAATATTGAGATTAATTTTACTGGACGGGTGCAGGCTCATTTCTCGCCTCGATTTCCCTCGATATTACTCGGGTTTCTAAAAGCAAAACACGTCCAACAGTAAATTGTAAAAGATGTGTAAAAAACGAACGAGAACGGAAGATACACGCGTCCCCGGTCGTTTTCTAGACGAATTGAAATTTACGGAGTTTTTTTGCTTTTCTTTTCGGTAACACACGAGGATTTGCCGGGAAATCTAAAAACTAATAATTTCGGACAAGTGTTCGTCCGACCCGGTGTTAAAACCATAGATTTTAATTAAACGTTATCATATTGCATTTGATTAAATTCGTACCGGTGTCTAGATCTTCGGAGGAGATATTCTTTACGCCGCACACGTATACGCGGCCCAAACGACCGTACGCACGCAATTACGAGACCGGAAAGTTTCACATACGTGTTCGAAATTATAATATACGAGTAACTGCAGTGGTATACATGTTTTTTTGTTTCTTTTCTTTTCTTTTCTCTATTCTTTTCTTTTTTTTCCTATTAACGAGGGGTGAAAATAAGTTTTCGGTTATAAAGCCCGGCGTTCGGCCATAGAATATTTCACGCGCGTCGTCGGGCCAAATAAAACCGACGATTATTGAGATAATATCAGAAAAAAAAAATACGCTTTGAAACGAAGTTAATAATATTGCTAACTTTTAATTTAGTACGAACTTTCTGTATGGTATATCAGCAGTATAAACAATCGTATAAATTCGATTTTTACAAAAAGAATTAAAGTATTACAGACATCGGTGGGAATGTAACGGAATGTTAAATCTGTTTGCTGATATAGTATAAGTAAATAATTTAAAAGAAAAAAAAAAAAAGAATAAAAAAGATATCGTATTAAATAAAATGTTAAAATTAGATTTATTTTTTGTAGACGTTCAAATAAAAGTATTCATCTCAAGAGTCTTATTTCAGATTTGCATGTCGAAATTATTACGAATAATTATTATTTTGTAACAAAATAAAAATGCGTTTTTTTTTTTTTAGTAGTTACCCCCGAAGCTACTAACAGTTTTCAATGTTATGATACTTCCGGCAAATTAAGTTTGAAATGCTTTTTGAGTACTATAGGTATAAAAAGTTTTCTGTTCAATGATATACATATATATTTTTTACAAGAATAAATTAACATAAATAATTTATTTATAAAAAAAAATAAATAAAAACTGTGGGTTTCGTATAAACAATTAACCGAACATTTTTTTTTTTTTTTATACATCTAACAAACACATATTTCTACGGTTTTGCCCTGCTATATGATGGTGTGGGTAACCTAACCGTACCAAAATAATTTAAAAAAAAAATAATAATAATAAAAAATGAATATTATAGAAATTCCTTTAAAATAAAGTTATCGTTCGGAGCTAAAGTCGTAAACTTGTTCACAAACCGAACAATTATTTTTATAAAAAATCATAATATTGTAAACAGAACAAAAAAAAAAAAAAAAGGTTAATAGGTGGGCCACTACTGCAGGTGCAAAGTTGGGTGGATAGAAACGGTTTTCATTAAAATTTGAACTTTAAAAGTTTAAAAAAAAATCGGGTCTACCGATAAGCGATAATTTTATAGTGCCGTAATAACGTCTTGTGGGGGTAAATTAAATCTTATCAATTTTTCGAATATTTTTGAGGAGCCAAACAAATTTTATCGTCCGCATAAAACTAAAAAGAAACCGAAATATTAGCAATAAATAACTAAAAAAAAAAAAAAACCCCAGAATATTTAGGAAATCGTACCACGTCCAGAGAGTTCCAGCACGGATAATTTAAATATTCGGTAAATGTCCTCTACGATAATTTTAAACGGAATTACATCAAGAACAAAAAAGAAACACAATCGAAATGAACAGAAATCGATATTGCGTAAATATTCTCGGTTTTTTCCAACAATTATTAAGTGAATTGCTTTAAGGAAAATGGAAAAATGACCTCCCCGACGCGCCAACTAGACCAACAATTATAACAAAAGGCTCTAGAGGCCGGTTTTTTTTTTTTTTTTTTTTTTTTTTTAAGGATTGGCGCAAGGTTGTAATAAATACGCTACGCGCATTTCAATAAAACGTTTGGGATTTAATATCAGCCGGATAATCGAATTTTTGTTTTTGTTTTCATTAAACCGATTAATTGTGAATACGAACAGAGTCCACTACTATTCGACAACTACAGTATACGTGCGGGCGACGACAATCGGCGGATTTCGTTTATAATATTATTATAACAACGTGTGAGCACGCGATTCGGCAATAATTCTACGAGTAAATAAACCTATAATAATAATAATATTATCGGTACGAATGTACGATTCGATGGTACGGGTTTATAGGTGTGGTTCGTATCGCAGTGTCGGCATAATCCGTTTGCACTTTTGCCGCAGGACGCCGATGAATATTGTCGCGCACAAGCGGTCCGAACGCGTAGGAAATTATTGATTAAAACGATATTATCTAGCGGGTCCACGTCGTTGTGTTGATTTTATTTACATCGTTTAGATTCCGAATGTACCGAACGGTTACGGTTTTGCTATAGGACGCGTACACGTTTTATTAAAACAAAAAAACCGCCAGGCAGAGTCGTGATGCGGAAAACGGAGGTTTCCCATAGTAGGGCTGGTGTCTGCGAGAGAGGATTCGCGGCAGGCCCTGATTTAGGCGAGCACCTCGGTGACTCTTGATCGCCTGGTCGCCATTTTCGATAGGCTTCGTTTTGATTCATTGTGTTTTACGATATCTGCTTACGGAGGAACGTAGAAAAAACAAGGCACGTTCTTGTAAGTCACGATACGTAAAAAACGTTAAAAAAAAAAAATAAATACATACATAAACAAATTTTCGTCGTTTTACACCCTCGCAAAAACACAAACCGGGGAAAATTTTCTTAGGCTTTAACACGAAATACTCGGCGGTACAGTAGTGACGAGCGGTTTACGTAACGTTGTTAATGTCCCCCGAAACGTTGCAACCCTCTCCCAGCCGTCGTACGGCCGCGATGTGGACTTTTGACTATTTCCATAATTTGAAAGAACCAATAAATGGTAGGTTTTAATTTCACCATGAAGATTCGGAGACCGTCGTAGGCGTTGTAATGTCGGTTTTGAAGGTATTCGCGGCCGATACGTTCCGGGGGTGCTTCCAGATGTGGGAAGAACACCGGGAAAAAACCGAATCGCCAGACTGTCGGAGGAGAGTATTGTGAGGGAGTAGACGACGACGGGCGGGCACGATGAGTCGCGTTACGTAAAAAAAAATAGAAAAATGACGAATATAATGATAAATTCTCGTCGTTTTAGACCCTCGCGAAAACACGAACCGGGGAAAGTTTTCAATTGCGTTATCACGAAATACTCGGCGGTACAATAGCGACGAGAGTTTTCTCGTGGGCCACGTCGTTAACGTCCCCCGAAACGTTGCAACCCTCTCCCAGCCGCCGTACGGCCCCGATGTGGATTTTTAACTATTCCCAAAATTAAAAAAAAACCAATAATTTAAGCCTACGAAGAGTCGGAGGACATCCAAGACGTTGTGGTGTCGGTTTTGGAAGTCCTTGCGCTTGAAACGTCCCGGGGGTGGGAAGAACACCGGAAACAAATGAATCGTCAGACAATCGAAGGAGAGTATTGCGAGGGGGTACACGACGACGGGCGGGCACGATGAGTCGCGTTACGTAAAAAAAAATAGAAAAAAAAGACGAACATAATGACAAATTCTCGTCGTTTTACGCCGTCGCGAAAATACGACCCGGGGAAAGTTTTCAATTGCGTTATCACGAAATACTCGGCGGTACAGTGGCGGCGAGCGTTTTCGCGTGGGCCACGCCTTTAACTTAAAATATTATGTCTTACGTACGTATATAATATACACACGTGCGGCGTAAGCGGTGGCTCCGGCGTGCATAATATACGAGACAATTCTGACACCCCTAAGACCGTATGTACAGATGTTTATAATCTGAATAATATACACCACGCGTACGGTATCCGTATATTATTTTACCCGTTCTAGTCGAACCGACGAGGCGCGACGTGCACTCACGATTGTTTCGCCCGTACACCGCGAAACTCGCGACGAAACTTTTCCAAGACGTTGAAATGATATTATTTTACTCGGCGTAACACGATTTACGTTTACGGTAAATAAAAAAAAAAAAGTTATCGAGAGACGCACACGTTTCGATATCGCGCCTGGCACGCAATATCGACGAATTACGACGTACTGCGTAAGGGTGGAATTCCGCACGGTCGTATTTACGCGGGTGTCGGGAATGTTTAAAGAATTTCACGTAATTACACACCAGATGGTGATTAAATTTCGCGTGGATTCTAAAAGAAAAAAAAATACCCCTCGAAAATTCGATACACGGTTCGTTTTTGTACGTTTTTCTTACGGCAATATAAAAATATCGAATTTTTTTTTTTTGTAATTTCGTCTGTTGAATTGGATATTGGTTTTTTTTCTGTTCAATTCGGCGAAAAATATTCGCAGAGACTCGACATTTTCACCGGACACTATTGTTTTGAAGACACGCGGTAGAATTTCCAAAATACTCGTTGTTTATGCGTTACAAATGACTAATTGTAATTGTTTAGTTTTTTTTTTTTTTTTTATCAGCTTTTGAGTTTAAATCCGTGCGAAAACTCACGAAAATCACGAACAATTTGCAGTTTATTCAAAATGAATACGTAAAATGTACAATTTAAACCTATTGAAAAATTAATAACCACACTTTTGGCCCGGGGAATTACTATAAACGTAATTACCGTATATTATACGTTAATCCAATTTTTTTACTTTTTTTTTTTTTTTTTTTTCAACGGCATATTTTCGTAATGTTTTGGACGTGGAAAATACTTTATAGATTTTCGTATATCGTAAACTCTTGTGCTATAACGACGGCGGCTGTATGCGCTGTTGATTGCGATAATGATGGGATATAGTCACGATTTTTTTTGTAATTTTGTCTGTTGACTTGGATATTGGTTTTTTTATTGTTTAATTCAGCGAAAAATATTCGCCGAGACTCGACATTTACACCGGACACTATCGTTTTGAAGACACGCGGTAGAATTTTCAAAATACTCTATCGTTGTTTGTGCGTTATAAATGACTAATTGTAATTGTTTAGTTTTTTTTTTTGGTTTTATGCGGACAAACATTGTGCAATTTATTTTTATCGGCGTTTCGAGTTCAAATCCGTGTGAAAACTCTCGCAAATCACGAACAATTTGTAATTAATTCAAAATGAATACGTAAAATGTACAATTTAAACCTATCGAAAAATGAATAATCGCGCTTTTGGCCCGGGGAATCGTTTGTCGCAATGATGTATACGTTATATAAACGTAATTACCGTATATTATACGTTAACCAAATTTTTTTACTTTTTTTTTTTTTCCAACGGCATATTTTCGTAATGTTTTGGACGTGGAAAATACTTTATAGATTTTCGTATATCGTAATCTCTTGTGCTACAACGACGGCGGCTGTGTGCGCTGTTGATTGCGATAATGATGGGATATTTTTTTTTATTAACTTTATTTTAAAACATACAATCTGTAATTTAAATTTACAATAAGCATGTGTGCGGAAATACATTAGTTGGCATGCGACGCGCCAATAAAGAAGCCACCCAATAGCGACACTTTATAACAGTAGTTTGTTTAATTTACAGAGTTTTTTATATTTTTTTTTTTTCCTTTTTATTTCTAATTATGGTTTAGATCGCGACATTGTTTTAGATAGTCTTCTTTTTAACCTACGAGGAGGATTTCCAGGAATGGAGTCAGAATTTATATTGATATTAGGGGATTAGGGTGGTTGGTTAGCTGTGAACGAAATCGTTTATATAGTAAAGGTGATTTATATAGTAAATGATGGGATATAGACACGATATTATCCTACAGCTAGGAAAACACACGGCGCAATGTGACGGCAATTTAAATACACAGTATCGAAAGCAATTTCGGAATAACAAGCGAGAAAAAATAATATATACAGTAAAACTTCTATATAACGATCTTCAATTTAACGAAATTTTCTGTTTAACGGATTATTTTTGAGAACCACGGCCTTCGTTGTTAATCATGCGTAAATTTGTCTCTGTATAACGAATCTGATGTTTCTATATGACGAATAGACTATTCGATAACAAACCTTTTGTAAAATCTGTAACTATCGAATATTAAATATTGTTACCGGAATCGTATCCCGAACAAATTTATTTGAAATCTTGAACAGAAAACGTCAATTACTCTGCGGGATTGTATTTCTGAGGTATCGAAAGCTTGGAGCGATGACGTGACGTCCGAAACTATAGAAAAATGTTTCTCCAAAGCTGGACATAAAAAATGAAATTATTGCAACTGAGATCAAGGTTCCAGATTTACAACATGAATAGCAGTTAGTTGACTATGACCGCGTTATTTTACAAGATTGTTCGAATATCGATGAAGATATTGCTGTCGAAATCGAATTCGAAAGTGTTTTTTTTATATATTATTGTTTCGTCTCGTCTTGTACGAATTCTTCTTATAGCATAAGTGTGTTAAAAAAAAAAAAAAAAAAAAAAAGGGGGGCGTAAATATCTCGTTTCAATTTTAATTTGTATCTCTATGCAACGATAACTTGCAAACAAAAACCGATTCGGAGCGAAACAGTATTAGCCGTGTTTTTTACATTGTTGCCGTGGTCACCCAGAAATCAACATCAATAATAAAAGAAATAGTAAAACTCGAGTTTGGCGAAATGACGTGTTTGCCGGATTTCGCAATTTGTTGGTGGTTTTTCTGCCGCGTTAAAAAACTAATATGTATATCGAAAAATGGCCTCACTAAAGTACCGACTAGACCAAATTTGATACCGAAAACAGTTATAGGAGTTTAGGGATTTTATAATGTCGTCTAGTAGAAAAAAGCATTTACAGACAAAAAAAAAACACAATTATAAAACCACAATACCCCCCCCACCTTTTCCACTCAGAATTTAAAAAAAAGAAAATGGTTATTTTACATTTATTCGCTTTTGCTGTCTATTGCCCGACGATGATGTTTGTTTGATTGATTTTTTTTTTTTTTTTTCAAATCAAAACCGATCGTATTTACACACGACTGCGCCTTTGTTCTTTTTCGACATATTTTTTATAATTATTATTATTTTTTTTTTTAAATATTGAATAGCTTTTCGCGTAATTTGTAAAATTCGTACGAATAAAACTCGTAGGCATTTCATATTTATCGTGTATAGGAATTTTAAATAAATAAATCGTAATAAACGCGTATATAAAATATCGCGTAAAAACGTAAAAAAAAAAAAAAAAAATAATGTTTGCGTTGTAAGTTAAATAACGCGAGTCAACACGCTATAGGCATAAAGAAATATATAAATTGTATATTTATACATTAGTATTATATTAAATAAATAAAATGTAAATGTAAAATGTAAAGCCCTTTTGTATAATCTGTTTGTATTGCATTTATTTATTTTTTATATAGTACAATCTGTAAACGGTTTTATAAGCACAATTGAGGTAATAGAAGGACGTACATAAGTGGCAGCGGAAATGATTGGAGGGGCCACCCTCAAACTACACGGCCCGTTTCGTATTGTATTTTATATCTTTTATCATTTCCAAAACAAAAAAAAAAAACGAAAAATCAGCCATCCGAGATGAAATGATGAACAATTTCGTTTAGATAAATTGATTTTCAATTGTAATTTTTATTTGAAATAAAATAGGTGAAACGCAGAAGAATTAGTTTTAATTTAGTTTTACGGTCACTTATGGGTTCCGCGTAACTCAAGTGCTTTTTTTTTTTTTTTTTTACAAAATATTAAAATATCTACTAACACGTACGATTGGAGTTGAAATATTTTGTCTTCTAAATTCTTTTCTCGGACAGGATAAAATACCACGGGACAACTGCGTTGACATCTGTACCAATGGAGCTAAGGGCTATGCGTGGTGTAATTAATGGAGCTGTACAGCGCATTAAAAATATTGCCAAAAAAAGTTCTAGTAGCCACTGGTACATGATACACAGGCATGCGCTCTCGGTGCAGGAAATTTATCTATTAGTTGTAAGAATGCTCTTGGTGAGAACGTCAAAATCATAAACTTCATAAAATCCCTGCTTCTAAATAATCGTTTATAAAAAAATTCTATGTGATGACACGGAAAGTTTACATGCTGAGATCAGGTGGCGATCTCGAAAAAATGATACTAACTCGTATTTTTGAGATAAGGGACGAGGCGCGTGCCTGTGTTTTGGAAACAATTTTGTATTAAACGATTATTTAATTTCTTGATCAAATTCGGCTACTTAAAATGTCCCATTAAAGCGACATTTTTAAAAAGATCAATGCGCTTGATTTCGCATAATTTTTGTTGCAAATAGTCTTTGTATAAAATTTCGCATTAAAACTATTGAACAAAATGTCGGGGGTCCCATGATAAAAGCGTATATACAAAAAAATAATCCACGGATAAAAAAAAACCATTAAGAAACGTTGATTTATATAATAACGATAAGTCGCTTGTTTTTTTTTTTTCGTCTTTCTCTAGATAATTAAATTGTCGTGTTGTTTTTTTTTTTTTTTTTTTTTGTATCTTTATCCGGACAGTTACTCTATCTAATTGTATCTCTTATATTTTTTTTTTTTTAGACATATTTTAAAACGTATCTTTATACAACACTGTCCACGGCACGTGCGCCGCCGTAATCAATCAGTCACCGGGTCTCTGCGCCAGACGCCCGGCGGGGTCGCCCGGTATGGCGGGAGCGGATTTGAGGTCGAGTAGTAGACGGGAGTGGAGGCATTAAATAGAACGAAACGTTTTCAACTATAGGAATGGAAACGAAAAGAAATTTATACGGATAGGTAATCGTGGACAATATGCAAAACGGCGGCGCTTTGGCTACATTGAAACGCGGTCATTAAATATTTGAGATCTTAGCCTACCCCGTCGGGGCTGGTATTATTGCCGTATTGGTACAACGGTTTGGGTTTAGATTTATATGAAAAAAGATTTGAATATATTTTTCGAGTAAAAAAATCTCGTTAAGATTACTGATTATTAATTCGTACCGATCGGCGGTTCGGCACACATCCGAATTGGTTCCCATCGAATTTCAAAAGAAAGGTATTTTAATTGTGTTTATTACAATAAAAATAAAAGGCTGTAAACGATTTGTCGTTTAGATAAAACAAAAAAAACGTCCGCGTTGTGCCGAACGACATAATTCGATTGAAATTCATAACCGACATTTGTCGTTGGGTCCGGTGACAATTTTACCCGACAAACGCATAAAACAAATAAAAACGGATTTTATATATTATAATCGGACGTCATAGCTGTTAATATACATTATTAAAACATTACAATTGTATCGTTGTCGCGCAATGACCAATTACCGATACGAAAATCACAAGTTTTAGCCAATACCTGTGGCGGTACAGATACATTTTCAGACGTTTTTTTATATAATCGGAAAAAAAAAAAATAAAAAATTGAAATTGCTTTTAAAACAATTCGGGAACCAATCCGGACATACAACGTGAGACACTATACCTAGTTGTGTTATATTTACGGTCGCGGCAATAAAAAAAAATTAACAATATTTGTTTTCGCCAATAGCAGGGCCTATTTTTGTTGTTGTTGTTGTAATATTTCGCCAATTTCAAACTTTTCGGTTTAGATCATAAATTCATGGTCACAAAAAAAAAAAAAAACAAAAAAATTGCGACATAAACCCTTTTTTTTATCGATATACACAGGTATTTTTTGACGCTTGGAACAGGATAATCTAATGGCGGGGATTCAATTACACTGCGAGATTTGATTTTTGAAACTAGTCTCGACCGATCCGTTTAAACTCGCGGGGCAGTTAGTTTTAGTTCTAATGACTACTCAAAACCGATTTTGAGGTTTATTATGGAAACTCGATTTTACGAATTTCGAGTCGTAACTGTATTGTATACCAATTTATATGGTTTTTTTTTTACGATATCGCGGAAAATAACGATCGTCGTTCGTTAGTCGGTGACGGCAAACGCATTCAGGGTCAGTACAAGACATGTAACCGTATTGCAGAAATATGTGCATATGGAAAAAAAGAAATATCGGTGTGGAAGAATGACGGAAATCTACTGTTGTAGACAGTTTTCAAACATTAAAACAATAATAGTTGTTTTTTTTTTTTTTTTTTCCCAGACGCCATTATTGCTTTTCTTCGTGCTGCCGTAATGCAATCATTTTTTTTTTTCCTATCGTTCATAATTGATTACAATAATTTCAAAAACAAATATTACCGCGTTTGAACTTTGCCAAACGAGAAATGCGCGGGTAAAGTAAGAAGCAAACACGATCTCAGCCGTTAGTCACTGCACGTTTTATAATCCCGTGTCACACACAACTGATTTGGTATTGTAGACAAAAACGGGCGCCGGGGAATTGTTCGCGGCGATTGTTTATTCGACGGGCGAAACGACCAGCAATAAGAACGGTTTTACCAACACTCGTACCGGCGGTGTTAAAATTTAAGGCGGGCTGCACGCTGAAGAAACCGATTTCATGAAATGTGAAACTTTAGTTTCGTAAGACCGTTCAAATTGAAAATCAAATAGATACGCACACCGAGTTTCACGAAACGAAAATTTCTCATAGTTGCGCAACCACGGTTTCATGAAACTTTTAATTTTGGTTTCAACAAATAAAATTCCGTATAAATTACAAATATAATTTATATTATATTATTATAAATTATGCACGTTCGTGTTATTTATGTTATATTTTAGTATCATATTTTACCATAGTAACAATAGTGTAAATACTATCGTACTAATTCAACAGTGTTTATATACTAAATCAAATCCCACAAATGGAAACGTTATCGACGTTTTGACCAATATTATCAGTGTTTTTTTTTATTTTATACAAAATATCGTTTGTGACGATCTACCATATTACTATTTTAATAGCACAACACGTACGTCGTTCGGAGTAGTTGTTCTTGAGTCGTCTTCAGTGCTAGGAAAAATTACATTAATTATTAATACGATGTCGTTCGGAGTAGTTGTTTTTAATTCTAAATCAATAGAAGCAATCGAAGGATACGACTGTTAGGATACGATTACAGCGATGGAGATAAGGTCCAACTTGCCTGGGAAAATGTTTCTCGAAATCTTTCCTTAGCAACTACACAGCTACATATGCTGTTTATCTTTTAAAAGTGGATGCATCCAATACCTACGTTTCCTTTTTTTTTTTTTTTTGATACGAAGCCACCAATACAACTTCGAAACTATACATTTTTATGTTTCGCCAGTGTACGCAAATATGAAATTGGTTTCGTGAAAGTGCAGCCCGCCTAAAAGTACTGACAGACGAATGGACCGAAACGGGAAATAATTTTATTTGTCCGGATACCGGTGGACGGTGCGCGTGCGTACAGTATTTGTTCGGTGCCAAAACCGTGTTTGCGGGCAGAAGAGAATGATAAAAGAGAGAAAAAAAAAAAAAAAAAAAAAGGACATTTGGCCGTTCGGTACTGTAAACCAATATCCGGTAAAAGTACACATAATGCGGGGAACTATATTGTACAGTTGCTATTCAATAACATGTTATCAGCATCTCGTTGTCATTCCGGCGGTGTACAAAGCAAACAGCGCTCTCTGATAACACGGCCGCGACGAGTGACTGTATAAAATAAATAAATAACAGTCCGACGGCCCCCGGGGGTGAGGTTTCCGTCGCGAAAATCGGTCTTTGTTGCGGCGTATTTTGCCGCACCGTAAACACGTACGATGCATACAGGGCGATTTTTGATTACTTTTTTTTCTTTTTTCTTTTTCTTTTTGTACTATCACGGCCCGGCGGGGCAATCGATATTGAGCTTTGTGTCGTTTAGACTATTTTCGCGTTTTTATCGCATCGGATTTTCAAATAGCCCGTGGGCTCGAATCGTTTACCGAAAACCTTCGATAGGATGGGACTATTGTTTAAAACAAAATAATCGGAGGATTTGGGAAGGGTCAGTGGCCATGAGTAGTATTCGTTGAGTAGTTTAATGTCGAAACGTATTTATTTCGGCCGAAACACGCGGGAAACGTCGATTTTTTTTTTTTTTTTTTTTTTATTGAAAACAATTTAGCGTTTTTTTTGTTCTTCGGTATCCGGTTTTAAAATTTACAGTGTCGAGTTAAGACAAAAAAAAAAAAAAAAAAAAAAAAGATGATGTAGGCATACGATTTATTCGTTATAAATGTTGTTTGCGGCGGCGTAACTGGGTAAAAAACTAGCGGGGGGCGAAAGGCAAAATAATTTATACACCAAAATCAAAACCACGAGGGGCGGTGTAAATATATTTGTATTCAACGGATACAAAATAATCAAAGACTAATTTAACGATTTAATTACTTAAAAAAATAAACGAAAGAATAGGCCGTTGTTTCAATGTAAATTGTATTAGTTTTAAAATCCGTTTGTAATCCACATAATGCGATGAAAATACGTCAACGTATTCTAAAACGGGAGAAACGTGAAAAATATATAAACTTTTGAGGGAAAAATACTTTTATCTTATATGAAAGGTGATTCGTGTATTGGATTCTTTCTTTATTTCAGAAGGTTCGGAGATCTGTAATTCTATTAAACCTAGGGGGGAGGGAATCATATCTTTGCAATCCCCACAAAAATCTCGGAGGTGCCCCACTACCATAGCTATGCCACTGGCAGTTTGTAATGATTATCCTCCCATACACCGACTGTATATGAAAAAGATTCTCGATTCAAAGAGGGCAGATGGAGGTGGAGGTTGCTATTTTGAAATCCAAATTCATTACTCGTTTAAGGCAAAACGGGAGTAGTGGTAATACAATGTATTCGAAACAAAGCGTAAGTACATTACAATGATTGACAGAAAAAAAAAAAAAAAAAAAAAAAACCAGAAACTCAAGTTCAACACGCTAGTGAAATCTTTTGAAAAAAATCGTCGGTTCGCGATAACAAACGGCGATCGCCCTGTAGATATCGTATACCTATACACCGCGGTAATATCGATTACGGCCATCTAAAAAATGTATCCATGTACAGTATTTATATTTTTCTTATCTTTTTTGTTGCACGCGTATAAAAGAACGTCGTCTGCCTCCAAGAATGTGGTGGGGTGGGCGGCGAAAAAAAAGGGGAAAAAAGAAGAAAAGAAAATGTTTAAATCCGGTCCGATTTTTTTTTTTTTTTTCGCCTGTAAACCCTCGGCCACTTATACCACCAAGGCTGAAATACACTGACGCGGTAATGCCCTGTAGTGTATAATTTTGTATACCGCAGCCATCACTGTTTGGCGTCGATACGAACACAATATCGGCAATTCATTTCCCGTTTATCGAGCGGATATTATAAAATACGAGTACATTTTTTGTACGTTGAACGGAACGAGCGGTTTTTTTTTTCTCACGGACGACGGGGCTCCCGGAGGCGATTCCGAAATATTCGGTTAACGGGACGTTATATACCGCTCTAGACAAAATTTTGATGAAAAAAAAAAATAGATCAATTCACTATCGAATATAACACGAATACAATATAAGTTTGAAGACTATCGGACGGTTTTAGAGTTTTGATTTACTTTAATTTACTTTGTGTCGTAATGCACTCCTCTTTTTTTCTTTTTTCTTCGATAGATGATATTTTATTTTTATGAATTTTGTTAATTTACTTATACAAAAAAAAAAAAAAAAGGAGGGCACATTACGACATAAAGTTTGTTTTTAACGTGCTGTGCAATTTCGGTAACTCTACTGGAAATACGGAAAGTTGTCTCGGGCAAAACAGTTTTTACAATTGAATCACAAGGGGTAAAACGTCCCCTTAATCTCGTTTAAATATACGAATGTTTAAGTGGCCGGTCAGGGGCGTAAATGAGTGTTCGTCTCGTATATATTCTTAAAAGGTCATAACTAGAGATCAAAATTCCAGAACCCGGAGAAAAAAAATATGGACAAATTGGAGAATTATCTATAATAATCGTTCAATTTCTAAAAATTAGTTAAAAAAAAAAAAAAAAAAACAATTGACAAAGAAACTTAATATATGTTTAAAAAAAGTCCGAAAAGTCAGTCATATTATTATGAATCGGATTACGTCAGTGAACGATATGGATTTTTTTTTTTTTTAAATTCAAAATTCGAGTATATGGGTTGGAATCGGGTATTCAACTGGACTTAATTATTTTCATTAAACTTTGCTATACAAATATGTTTGGTTATAAACAATACACAAATCTGGTGCGGACGAACACCACAGCAAGTTCAGAAATGAGATTGATTTTTTTATTCTGACTTTTTAATCGTTGGCGTTTAAAACAAACAAAATAAAATCTATCGGTTTCTGGCTTAGCGGGTTACCACTGTGACCGTTAATCACAGCGATCACGGGTTATCACGGATAGATAACGTGATAAACACATGATAATATCAGTGTAATCACGCGGCGGTGTCCTTACCAGTAATGGTAACCTAGTGTTTGGTAAGACGCATTTGGACCGATATTTTTTTTTTTTTATAAATATTATGCGTTTCACGAAATTAGAGACTCATCAGTAGCCGAAAAATTTGAATTTCAGTGTCGTTCAAACTTGTTATCGTTAATCTGGGATCATTATTTTGTTAACAAAAAAGATCCATTGGTTTATAAAACGATACAGCGCGATATAACACTCGATACGCATATATTGGGTTGCTGTATGCAGCGGTTCAATTTACGCGCGATTTTGAGTGCGTTTGTTGAGTGGCCCAACTGATTTTATACCACTACAGTCCGGTCTCTAATTTCGCGAAACGCACTACGGGTAAAAATTATTTTTTTAAAAAGCGACAAAAAAAAAACCGTCGTTGTTGCTTTACGGTATTATTGTATCGTATCGGCGCTCACCTCGACTGTCTGCCGGTGATTTTGGCCAGCGTGTCCACCACGTACGCGGGCGTCGCTTGAAACGCGGCGACGCACAGGCTGTTGACCAGCCGGTTGCTCTTGAAACTGCCGCCCGGGTACCACAATATGTCGCTGAACGGATTTTCCAGTATAAACTCATGGCCCAACCGTTCGATGTCCTTCCAGTAAATCGGGTTCGTCGTGCCCGACGTGCAGTGATAGATCTTCACGCTTGGCGGCCTGTCGGAATCGAATACACAACGAAAAAACAAAAAAAATTATTATTATTATTTGAGTACACGCGCGGTTGGCGGGGCGAAATTCCAACGAATTCCATATGTCGATTTTTCATTATTTTTACAGTAGTTAAAATCGGCGAACAGGAAACGGTTTATTATTGCCGCCCGCCGATATAATATTTATTTATTTATTTATTTATTAGAAAACGAACGCGCGGAAATCTAGATGAAAAATTATACTATATTGTAATAGCACTGGCTAAACATACCGTCGTTACTTGTGAGTTAATAACGATAATAACCGCAATCGTAATCGGTAGAGCACATTTTCAAATTAATATTTTGTTTGTTATTCCTAATTATCAGCAAGGAACTAGAAGTGCTCTAGCATGTAAGTTTGGTGGATGAGAAAAATAATCAAAATGTTTAACAACGGACGTGCCCGTGTAAATTGGACAGGGTAGACGGCTGGACAGTTATTGTTTTCGAATCGAAGATAATCCCAATACCAAATGTGGACAAGTAGAAAAAAGCAGAAGACACGCTAAAAGAGCTAAAAGAAACAAGAAAATACGCGGGATGGTTTGGCGGATGCGGCGAAGGTGCTCCGAAATCGACCGCGGGAAATCATTAAAGAATTGTTAGACTGACGGTTTTATTATTGTTATTATTTTTTTTTTTTTTACGAGTGCGTGTTCAGCGGCATTTTACGATTTTAAAATAATTACTAAAATATTATTGTATTATATTGAAAACGTCAAGAAAATCAATTATAATAACATTTTTTTTGTTTTTATCGTGGAATTTCAAAAAGTAAGCAGAGATAAGCAGTTTATTTATTTTTATTGTTTTTTTTTTTTTTTTTTTTTTCGTAGAGTTACACGCATCGAGCCTCGATAATACAAACATTATTATGGTTATAATATACTAGCTGACCCGGCAATGCTTTGCTATTGCTAGATATTACTGTTGCTAGGTTATTATGTATTATTGTCCTGCCCGTGTGTCACTATTGAAAAAAAAAAAAAAAAATAGGTGGAAAGTGGGTTGTCCACCTTCGGCAGACTAAAAATGTTCTACTTTGTCATTTCGACCGCTAACCAACAAAAATAATTTCAGTCACAATTGAAATAAGTCAGGATTTCATGTCAAACAAATATTTATTATTTTTTTTTTTTCCTATGATATAATCATATCGTTCATTGCAATGTTTTATGATATACGACAAAGCTGATGGTTTTCACTTATTACCATGGATACCCCCGCACAGTGCAGGGATTGCACTACAAAAATTAATAGCGGTTTTTTTTCCCCCATCCGTGTTACCAAGGTAACCCATAAATCAACAAAAAATAATTAGATTTTTGTACTAAAAATACCTAAAAACCTAATTTTAGGGGATGGTATTCGATACGGGGTGGATTTCAATAGGTATAAACCTTCTCCGAGCAACACGGTACAAAAAACCACGTAAAAATTGCTCCTGTAGTTTCCGAGTCTATTAATCTTATACAGACAGACCATCAATTTTTATTTATATAGATTATTATAATAATAACCGGAGACGGAGCCGTATTATTTTACAAACTAGAACGTTGGGTAGCCGCAGCTGCGGTAGACGGACAATTTCCAGTAGGAAAAAATAAAAATAATTTTGCGGATACGATAAGAAAATGATTTGCAATGCGAGTATATAGGTTAAGAAAGTTTATGCGTGGTGTAGTGTAAAACGAGAGTGAACCCGTGCGGGGTTATCGTGTGGTTTTTGGCATCGCTGACGACGGCTGCGCAGCCAGTTAAAAATATTTCAGAGGGTGTTTTTAACTCTCTGCAATCCTCTTATTCGCCGATTGAAAAATTGTACGATGAGAAACGAGAGGAGAACC
The DNA here is from genome assembly GCA_956483605.1 of Tuberolachnus salignus. Taxonomy (NCBI): domain Eukaryota; kingdom Metazoa; phylum Arthropoda; class Insecta; order Hemiptera; family Aphididae; genus Tuberolachnus; species Tuberolachnus salignus. Next base: position 19,562,119 of record OY101431.1, on the reverse strand, counting down.
GTAAAACAAATACGTAAATATTTCTATTATTCGTAGAGGACGAAGAAATCGGACCGAGAGAGTGGTACAAGAACAATCTCGGTGTAATCGGTAGAAAAAAAAAAAACAAAAACCAATTAATCTGCTATTATTAATATCGCAATACAATATATTATATTTATTTATTTTTCCATGTCCCTCTGTTTAGAATTCGTGTCTCTGTTTCAACTGAATTGGGTATTTAGAACGGTTCTATGATCCAGACTGCAAACAGACGGAATATTGAGTATATGTAGTGAAAAGTTGCGGAGTTCTAAACTATTTCCAAACATATCACTTTACTTCACTATTATAATATTATGTCCGTAACAGGCCGCTCTTAAACGTTCGATAATACGATCAACCCTCGGTCGTCTGCATTTATAACTATTGCAGTAATCAGGTTAAACCATGGTCACTACTTTGTGCATAGTGTGTGTATAGTATATTGATCGAACTCTTTTTATGGTTACTCCGTGTTTAAATTGTTTATGATTAAGAATTACGATTATTCAGAGAGTAAGTTTTGAGTGCTTTAAGCCAGTGATTTCTACTATCGCTAACTTCTACTTTCCAGTTGGCTATACATACGGACATGGGTTTCCATAATTTTTTTAAACTTAGTTTAGACTTAGTGTCGACTCCATGCATGGCCAGACCGTCGGTATCCATTACCTTATGTTTGCGTGAACCACGGATTGCCCAGTCTCAGTCAATAAAGTAACTTTATTGTTTAGAAATGTATCTTTATTGTCTTCAAACCTTTTTTTTCGTTCAATATCCACTGAGAAGCCGTCATCAACGGTGACTTCGCCTATACAATGTGTTTACAAAAGGACGCTCTTTTTGAATTGTCTGTGATTTTTTTGTGGTTCAGTTGGTAACACTTTTTTTATGATATCTGTTATCTAGTATCGCTCCGGTTTATTCTTCCCTGCTTAGTTTTTTTTTGATCGATCACCATGGAACAGCTAACCGTGGAGATCCGTGTTTTAGTAGTGAAAACATTTTACGGAAGCGGCGAAAGTTATGCGGAGACAGCTCGTCGTCTCCGTACGCAACTCGGGCGGAATGCGGCTCCTTATTCATGTGGGGGTTTGTGAAGTCTCAAGTGTACGAGAGGAAACCTCACACGATCACGGATTTGAAGGAAGAAATTCAGAGAGTCATCCAGGGTCTCACCAAGGAGAACTGTAGGGCAGTAATCGCCAACTTCCTTAACCGTGTGACAGTGTGCCAACAGGCCAGGGGGGGGGGTCACATGAATAATATAATATTTCATACCTAAACCGGAGGTTCTCCTGATTCCAAAGATGTCATTTTTTTTTGTTTTTTCATTAAATTAAAGTGTTATTTTGGCATTTTTAAAAAGAGCGTCCTTTTGTAAACACCTTTTTTTATAGTTTTGAGTCGTACTACCCAGTCCAGCTCACTACACTATGCGTATAATTTTATGAAAATATTTTGTTGCGCAAAATTGATATTTAATAATTTACGTATCGAGATAAACGACGACGGATTATTTTCGTTACAACATATTTCAAGAGTAATTGCTATACAAAAAAAAAAAAATAAAAAAAATATTCAATACACAGAAACGTAACATTAGGTTATACGCGTGCGGTAGATAACGAAAATAACAAAAAAAAAAAAAAAATGTTAGCTTTATGCTTTGACCGTAAAAAAACCCGATAGAAAATAATAAGATGCTACGGTTATTTTTTTTTTTTTTTTTTTGTCTTCTATTAACTCGAAAAACAAGCTTATTAAGACTTTATAGAAATTCACCGTTTTGATTATGGTTTCATAAACGTATACGTCGTACAGATTGTTTGTAATAAGGGACGTAACAAAAAAATATCTCGAAGGTTCGCTTACAAAAACATAAAAAAATAATAATGGAAATCAGTTTTCGTTATCCATGTGACGGATGTGTCGCCTCCGTTTTGAAAAAAAAAAAAAAAACCTATTTAAAAATATTTCTCACGGAGTAATGAAAATGATCGATTTACGATGTTGTAAGTACAGACGTACTTACCCTTTTAAATATCTCTCGACGGTATTTTATTTTTTAACACAGTAACAACTGTTTTCCGTGTGAATAACGACAAAACTCGAAATGTCTTTATAAGAATTTATTAATATTATAACACACTACAAGCCAATATTATCACCCGCGTTGTCAAAATATTTTTTTTATTAACAATATTAAACGTAGGTATTAAAAAACACCCGAACGTAATTCGTACCCCACTGTAGTGGATGAGGAATTTGGAAGGTATCAAAAGACGATTCTGAGCGGAGTCGTGTTTTTTCCAGATATCAACAAAAATAAATCCTACGTATAGGCAGTTGTTGTTAGTTTTTTTAAAATTTATTTTTTTTAGAACATCTGTTAGGAATTGTAAGGATTTGTTTTCAAAATAATTTAGAAAAATCCGCAATAATTTGAATCATTTCACTAAAAATGCTTTCAACAAAACAATCTAAAGAGCAATTTTTCGGAAAAATAATTGGAAATTTCGAAAATATATTACAACCGGGCGAATAATCCGCAAGTTTTAAAGTACGCCGTAAAAAAAATCAGGACGTTTTTACTAGCCGACAAATTGTTTTTCCGAAAAAAAAGAATGAAGAAAAAACATATTCCACTAAGTCTTAGTGAAACTAATGGTTTTTTTTCGCTACACACAGAATCTAAAAGTAGGCTTATAATAACCAACTTTAAAATAATGTTTTGTCTTCGAACGACAATATTCTGAGAGGAAATCGGATTATATCATCTAACCTACGAGTGTTATTTTCTTTTTCTTATAGAAATACTTAAAAAAAAAAAAAAAAAAACCGTCTACTAAAATATAATAAATAATAAAGACGTGCCGACGGAGTTTATTATGATAATATAAGTATAAGTATATAATAAAAAAAAAAAAAAAAAAAAAAACCGACACAATAGATTTTTTTTTTTCATTATTATTTTATTATACACAGTAGAGCAGTTGAGTCCCGGACAAAGTAAAACAAACGAGCAATTTTATAATGTATAAAATAATACATTATGACGATGATTTTTTTAAATTTTTTTTTTATCAACACAATTCGAAGAGATAGAGAGAGAGAGAGAGAGAGAGAGAGAGAGGAAAAAAACCGTTTGCGTTCACGCAGAAACGAATTAATTACGAGTGGCGGCGGGCCCCCTGTGCTCCCCGCCCCACCATCCCGGGTCCGCACGGTAAATACGGTTGATAGATTTAATAGATTATTATAATGTATTATGTAGTATAGATATATATATATATAATCCCCAATCCCCCGGGTTAACGAGGTTGTTCGCTATAATAATGAATTATTGTTGCGTTTATTATTGCGATCGTAAAAATTATTTAATTCGGAACTTCGGGTTCGGGCCGACCCGTCGCGTATTATAATAATCGCGGTAAACGCGGTGCGCCCGAGGAACCGTTAACGATAACGATAATAATAATAATAATAATAACCACAACGACGATAACAATATTTATTTGTCGACCGTTACTCGTTACCGGAGATTTACGAAGATAGGTACCGCGCGACATCCGTTGTCTTTTGCCGGACCGGTAAGATGAGACGGGATTGTAACCGCCGGGGCGTTTATTCGTGCGGGAGACGCGGACGAACGCCACGCCGACGTCCGCGCGCGACCGGCGACTAACGCGGGGTAGGAGGACTTGGTCGACCGGGACAGGTTAAACGGACTGTGGCGCGACTTCGATGACCGCACGTTGACGCGCGGTTTCCGGGAAGAAACTCAACGGACTAGACGTGTGTCCCGGGTCCGATTCAAACGAAGAAATGGACGAACATTTGTATTCACTATCAATAGGAAACACTATCTATATGGAAAAGCGCGTACATGAAGTAGTCAAGAAATAGTCACGGTGAATTTTTTTTTACAAACGTCAGAATTTTCAGATAAACAGTTCACCAACTATTTCCGTTTAAATCAATTTATTCAGAAGGATGTAATGCTCAAAAACCGATTGACCCAGAGGAAAAAAAAAAATACTAAGAGTATCTACACTACATACAGATACATCGGTACATGTATATGTCTTGTTTCTACTGAATATAGTTGACATAAGAATGTCGATGTCAATTTGGTATTAGATACGAGGAGACGAGGATTAAACTGTAGGTAACTTTTTTAACACGTGTAAAAAATAAACAAGCTTCAAAGACAGGAATTATTTATTTATTTTTCAAAGACAGCAATTATTTTTATTGAGTATACATTTTTCTAAATTTTTAAATGGAAGACGCGGTGACACTAATCGTTCAGAGATAGGATCGAGAGGCGGCAAATCAGATGGAAATGGAGGATAACAAAAACCGTTAATCGTAGCAAAACGGGGAACTTTGTTACTAAGCAGAGTTTTATAACAAGTATTGCACACGCTCATATTATGAGAATCTAAGTCTGGGTATTTTTCGAGCAAAAAATCTACGGCTTTCTGGAGAACGTGCTCATATCTTTCTCGAACCAAAGGCGATCGCAAACAGCGCAGGGAACACCGAATTTGTTTTGGATAAAACGAAAATTGAATTCGTTATCAGCGACGGGAAATTCGCCAATACAGACATTTCGCGGCGGTTCGGTTATCGGAATGACGATTTTGAGCTTGTTCTTTAAACGAGCGTCGCGGTAACATTCTCGGTGTCGGACAAATTAACAGAATGACCCCCCAGCCATAAGACATATACAAGTCGAAATATGAAATATATTCAATTTTAACTAAAAACTACTTGACACACGCTCGCAGTAAACTGTGTCGCGGACACTGCGTGACGCAGGTCGACACGGGCAAAGTTCTGCTCTACCCTGCCCCGCCTACCGATATGCGTTAGTACAGAATGCACTATTAAGTATCCATTGGTATCTATTAGTTAGAATAACTAATGGATTACAGAAAACTACGCTGCGCTGCGTCCCTGCGTCCCACAATGCGCGCCCGGCCTAAGGCATCAAACACCGATCAAGCCCCCCCGTGTGTCCGGGCGTCGTCGTGACGGCACCGGCCAGACCGCAGTCTGCAACGATCGTAAAGACATTACCAAGTGGGCAACCCCGTGTTTCGTCAAAATCCTGTCTGAACGTTTACCCGATTAAGAGACGAATTTCGCGGTACGTCACGACACGAATCCGATAGTCCGTTTAAGAAATATAACGTATTCGGAGCTGTGCGGGTTTTTCAATTACCCCCCCCCCCTCCCTCCACCGGTCGATCGACACATTGAGCTTCATCACAATAATATATTTACATATGATCTATTCTTTATCGATAGATGAGCGATCAATATTATTTCCATTACAGAACCTTCGTGATAGTAGATAGGGTGCGGCAGAGCCGACCGACGAGTTTAATGTGGTCATTAGCCTGTGATAAGATAAGAGCGCAGGCCCCTTAATAAGTGGTATATTTTCAATTGTACGGTAATGCCGTTTTTATTCGTAATCATGGTCTGGACATGTGTACGTCGTGGTTTCGTCGTGCGTGCGTATTACGAAAATAATGTGATCGCCACACAGAGGGCTTTTCGTATACACGTCGGCATTCCACGTGCTGAATCTGTTCCTTCTGCTAACACTAACAAATTGTGGATACGGCATTTGGAAGAAACTGCAAGTACCCTAAGTAGACTTGGACACGGAGCACACAGAACGGTAAGAAAATGTGCAGTTGGTTAGAGAGTCAATTGAGCAGTCGCCAAGACGCTCAGCCCGGAAACACGTTGTAGTTTTGGGAAACTCAGACCGTTCTTTGACGAGAATTCGTCACGAAGATTTATCATTCCATCCCTATAAATTAATGCTTGTCCAAGAGTTAAATGCTACTGACAACGGCAACCGTAAAAGTCTCTGTCAACAAATTCCTCCGATATCAACTTTTTTCTGTAGCGACGAGGCCCATTTTCATCTTTCTGGAACTGTAAATAAACAAAATGTTCGATACTGGGCTACAAATAACCCACGGCAGCTCCATGAAAAACCACTCCACGTGGATGTCGAGGCCATACCAGTCGAAATGTGCCCAAAATCATATGAGAGCTTCAGAGATCGTCTACAACAGTGTATCAATGCTGACGGCCGCCATCTTGGAGATATAATTTTCAAAAAATAATTTTTAAAAATGGGATTGAAAAGTGATTTAAATAATAAAAAAAACCTTATCTCTAAGTTTTACTGTTCGTTATTTATAGCCCATCAAAACTCGTCAGTCGGCTCTGCCGCACCCTGTATTTACTATTAGTCACACGGCTTAATAGATATACTTAAACATTTACCGGTGGCGAATGCAGTAAAAAAAAAATTACAACAGAGCGCAGGGCGGGGAGTTTGAAAATTATGTAAAATGTAAAATATATTTACAAAAATGTCGTTACTGTTTAGGTACACGTATATACGTTATTAATCTGTTTTATTTGTAAATCTCGTGGGGAAATTATTGAAATAACTATAACATTCGTCGGGTCGGGTAATTTATTTTTAAAAAATTTGCCCGGCTATTTCGGTCAGGGATAACCAAGTGCACAATATATAATAATATAATAAAAAAACTATTCTGTGCGGAGCTCGGTAAACCGGCAAACACTCGTACGCAAGTCGGCACCAATCAGAAATCGAGAAAAATATTATCGACGTATCGCACCATTCGTTGACAGTTTTTTTTTTTTTCCATTTCAAACATTTTTTTTTTATTGAATAACTGTCGGGAACTTCGGTAAAAAAATCCGAATAAAGAAACATTCTAATCTTTTAACGTACCGTACGTGAACGATTCGGATCACATTTGCCAACGACAAAATAAATAGATTGTGTGTATGTACGACGGATAAAAAAAAAAAAAAAAAAACACTATCATCGACAAAAGTGATTGGAATATATAAAATCTAAACGAGAAAAATGCATAGAAAAAAATCGTCGTTTTTTGAACATGTGGAATATATTATTTATTATTGTTTATTAGGAGAGATTGATTGTAAATAGATAAACGAGATGGCGTTTTGTTTATTGTCTAAAAAATACCGGTATTGAATGTTGTTTCGCGAAATCTGTCCGTTGCACCCTCGCCCCATCCGGTTGAAATCCTAAAACCGAATATTTCGTTCGCGTCGTATGCATTTATACAATTCCCATTGACTGTACTCGTCCGTTTAAATCCTCCGCTCTCGTTGTTGTTGATAAATTCCGGCTACGCCACTGATTGGCACTCCCGCCGAGATGAATAAATGAAATTACGAACCACTACAGAACGGTCCCTCATCCGCATAATGCTACTACGCTGTTACCGCGTACGTTTGCCATTTCATATCGGAAACGCGACAGTCGGAAATATTCAAATATTTCCGTGGTCGACCCGCACGCGTACGTATCACCCACCAATAGCTGCTATTAGCTACCAACTCACGAGGCGGTGTCAGCTGAACGTGTAATTGATTTGGTTCATTCCGAAAACGGTCGTTGACGCCGTTTCCGGCGAAAATTAACAAATCGCGGATTATCAGTGTTCGGGGGTAGATTCGACGTTTTATGCACGAAAAAAAAAAAAAAAAAAAAACGGCTTGTCGATTTTACGATTTACGCGAAAAGGCGCCTCATTCCCGGAGTATATGGTCCGTTTTCACATTATCGCCAAGTCTAGTCTTTTATTCCGTCTGCCTCAACATCATGTAGTGTTATTCTACCGCCGATTGACAGTTTGCATCGTTATCAATTGGCATTTCATTATTTCACCTATAACAGCGTGTCTCGTCCGGGAGTGCTAAAGGCCTACCATTATATCGATGGGTCTATTTTTTCATATATCCAGTACGACGAAGAATACTGTGTTGGAATTTCCAATTCGAAAAGCCTATCGTCCCTCTAAAAAAAAACTAAGTATACGACGTTGTCAAGCTACAACCGTACATTACAAAAAAAAATCCACATATCTTTTACGTATTACTTTGTCGTATCATCGCTGACGGAGCAGATGGAAATTTAGAACAAATTTATTCGCTATAATTGTTATTTGCGTTTTTCGTGTAAATTACATTATTTCGACAAGAATTTGAATTTTTTTTTTTTTTTATCACACCATCTGTTTGTTTATGCAAAATGTGACCTTAGTCCGATGCATTTTTAAAAAAATTTTTTATCGTTTTATCTATAATGTCTTAAATCAAAAGCAATTTGCGTTATTGACACGCGCGTTGAACGCAAACGCTAAACAAAATGAACATTAACAAATTCACAAAGGACTAGAAAGTATTTAGTAATTTTATCAAAATTAAATTTAAGACTCTTTTTACACGAACAAGATCAATTCGATTGATTATTCGACACACTGATAATAACGGGAATGCTAGAAGAAGAACTCACTAGTCACAACCGTCACGACCTTAGCCGGTGGATAACTAGCTGGTAGTGCAAAGGTTTATGTGGATACTGCAGCCGACGTAAGAAGGCAACGAGAAATTATTTTGTAGAATAAATGAAACGTTTAACAATAATTTTTATTGTATTGAAATCAAATCAGTTTTCCGTGTTGCGGGGACACTACCCTTCGGGGTTTTATCTGAAATGTAATGAATTATACGCCATTCCCTGCCGACGGAAATTCCTGTCTACGCCACTGCGCACCGCAATAATAATTTGCGGTTAAACCGATTCGTCGATTATTCCGTTGTTTGTCGCTTTAGGCGTACGCGTGTACGAAGAAACGTATTGAATATAAAACGGCCTAAAAAAAAAAAAAAAAAAAAAAAAAAACCCAACGAGTTGATTCGGCGAATGTTTGCCGAACGAGAAACCGATAGACATCGACGAGATATGCCTATATTATAATCCATACGCGCACGCGGAACGCCCGCGGAGTTTACCGCGATTAATAGAAGCCGCGATCGAGAATTAGTGTAGTTTCGGCGGCGGGGTTGCGGCCGTTTAAAGTTCGCCGGTGTGCCAACACGCCTAACCGTTTGTTGCCCCGGGGCGAGGGACGCGGCGGATCGACCGACTCCGGCGCGGCACTTCTCCTGCGGCGCAGGGCGGTCCGCGTTCGCCAAACAATTTAGTTTTCGCCCGTACTCGTAAACGTGTCTTGTTTAAACGCTCTCGGCTCGGTCCGCAAACGTAATTCCCGGCAACGCCGCGCGGACCGATTGCACCGGAGCGAACAATTTTTGGTTACGGGCCCGCGTACCGTATGCGCTGCTATTTATTTCACACGCCGAGCATACCCCTCTTACGACCGCGCCGGTGCCCTAGACCTGGGGGATTCGGTGTAGAGGGTAGCCGCGAGAGGAGTGTTGGAAACAAAAAAAAAAAAACATATAACATTCGTATATATGCATTAGCAGTTTGTCGGAGAACTCACTAGTCACAATCGTAGACCTTAGCCGGTAGCACGAGGTTTATGTGGATACTACGGCCGGCCCGAGAAACACACTAGAAATCATTTTGTAGAATAAATGAAACAAATGTTTAACAATAATTCGTATTCTATTAAAACCAAATCAGTTTTCCGGGTTGTGGGGACACTAACTTATAGAGCATTTTTTTTTTTTTTTTGTTGCATATTTTGGAATTTGTCTGCGTATATTTTGCCTGTTTTTAGTGCATTAATCGATACTAACCCCGTTTAACGCTCTATTAGCGCGTTCAATTCACATCCCTGATTATTATTAATGAAATAAGACTATTTTTTTTTTGTCTGGCGGTAGATTAAGTATATAAATAAAGGATTTTTTTTTTTTCTTGTAAATCATTTTAAAATTATTAATTCCGTAGTTTTCGTAAAATAAATACATTTTTAATTGTATCAAAATTAAATTTAAACGATACGGACCCCCTTTTTATATAGGAGCGTTGTTTAATTATTCGACACACTGATAAGAACGTGAATGCCACGGTGCTACGTTGCCAACCGACAGGCTCACGTCCTTAGCAGTTTGTCGAACAACTCACTAGTGACAATCGTAGACCATAGCCGGTAGTACGAGGTTTATGTGGATACTACAGCCGGCCCGAGAAAGACACTAGAAATTATTTTGTAGATTAAATGAAACAAATGTTTAACAATAATTCGTATTCTATTAAAACCAAATCAGTTTTCCGGGTTGTGGGGACACTAACTTATAGAGCATTTTTTTTTTTTTTTTTTTGCATATTTTGGAATTTTTCTGCGTACATTTTGCCTGTTTTTAGTGCATAAATCGATAACTACCCCGTTTAACGCTCTATTAGCGCGTTCAATGCACAGCCCTGATTATTGTTAACGAATAAAGGAAAAAAAACCAAACAAAACTTTAAAATATATTAGTAGTTTTAAATGTTAGCGAATAGATTTGTATACATTCCTTGTTATAGGGGGGGGGGTATGAAAATATTGTTTTTCAATCTAATTCCATCAACATTGAATTAGCATACATAAAATGTTTGAAAATTAAAAACTTATTTATTGGATGAATCGATTACTGGTCAAAACGACACAGACCAGCACGTATATTACAATAAACGGCACAGAACAAGACGAATATATTTGAAATCTAGCGTATTTAATAGAAAAAATTACGAATCCAATCTGTTGTCGAGAAATACAAATCTGGAGTAATTACTCGCAATGCATTTTTTTTTTTTTTTAAATCAGTTTGTTATTATTATTCTAAAAAACTTGAGTAACAAAAATAATAATTTATTACATGTGAAAAAAAAAACTATTCATTTATATTATATGTATTTGTTTTCAATATTAGACATATTATTAAAAAAAAAGAATTAGACTTTTAAAAAGAATTATTTATTTAATTGTTTTTAGCGACATTGAATTGTGTTCGGATTTTTTTTTTTTACATTTTTTGCATTAATGCGCTAATAAGCGTTACGCGTTTATATTTGTGTAAAATTCAAATTTTTTAACTTTTTTTCTCGCCATTTGCGCAGCTAAACCTAGTAATTTTTTTCAAAAGCTTTCAAGTTTACTTGAAAACACCCCACCCCGATTTATGAAATTTTTATATATCGTATTATTTTTACATCTTTCTAGACGCGGTAGAATTTTTAGACTATTCATATCCATTTGAAATTATTTTGGCTTCTAAAAAACGCTCGTAAATCTCTAGGTGTTTAAAGTGTACATTTTAAAGGAAATCGTAAAAATCTCGGTCAATCGTTTTTCGTTATACCAACGATTTATCGTTGCGTTATGGGTATAAATAATATTCTTCTCTACATGCAACCTTGACAACTTTATTCATATCCCACCTACAACAGTGGCCCACCCGTGAGCAATATGTTGTTTTGTTATTATAATTGTTGAAACGGAGTTAGGTATTTTTTTTTTTTTTTTTTTTTTTTTTAATTTCAATAGTTTAATAAAACATATAACAACTTTCTTGAAACTTACTAGGTATTTTATATATATAATATTAAAGATCTATCGTCATTTGAAAAAGTTAAAAAGAGTCGGCAACTTTTTTATTTTCGTTTGTTTTATTTTTCAAATAATATAATTGAAATTGTTACGAAACATTATATGTATATAACGGTGTATACATTATTATTAGTAGTTACCTAACAAATAGTGTGTTTTAACATTGCAAACTCGTTCTGTTAAATATTATTCGTGCGCACGGCGGTGTGGCGTGGTATTTTTTTTTTTTTTTTTTCGAAGCGATTGTTCTTTCGAAATGTAGGGGATGGGCGGTATTAAGTTTATACGTAACGAAACAATTCGGTACAACTATACGAGCATTTTTTTTTTAATATTAAATTGAACGTTGCGGTGGTTTTCAATGTGGTAGATATACCCTTTCCATAGGAACACGATTGAAACGTTGCCAAATTTCTAATTGTACAATTATCAAAAGTACACGATAAGCTATGCGAATTCCTCCCCCCCCCCAAAAAAAAAAAAAAAATCCATTAAGGTTTTTTTATTTTTAAAGTCGATAAATGAATAAACTAAAAATCGCCGTGAAAATAATTTATAAATATTACTTGATAAATGTAATTTAATTAACGAATTGAAAATAAACTATTAAACTAATAAAAAAAAAAAAAAAACGTAGTGTATAATAGTAATATTATAGTCGGCTGAGGAAACTCGTGAAAAAAATATAAAAATATGTTAAAACGTTACGTTTACTTATAATAATAATGTTTTCTAAAAATAAAGAGCAAAATATCATTAACGCAGTTTTTTTATGCGAATTAGCAGATAGCCTAATATGATTTATCAGCAATAAGCAACGTATTCCACCAGATTATATAAAGCCTTGCCTTTTACCTAATGCAAATATTTGCTCCTTACAAAAAAAAAAAAAAAAAAAAAATAGTTCAACACGGCGTGTGTGTATAAATTAAATTATTAATAATAATTACAACAAATGTTTGTCTGGGCGTGATCCGCAGCCGAATCTATCGCACTCAGAAGTGTGAACGTTTTTATACAGAAACAGATAAACAGATTCCCGAAGTCAAAATTTGATACGATTTTCCGAAACGAAAACCGTATTAGTTTTGTTCGTTTACGAATTGGGTATCTTGGTGACACGGATGAAAATAAAAATAACAGTTATTATTAGGGTGACACGGAAAGACACGACAAATTTAATTTATTTTATCGATTTTTGTTTTTAAACGGTTAAAAAAAAATAAAGGGGGGTGAAGGAGGTGATGGAGGTGAATTGAATTTCCGGCGACGCCGGTCGGAAAAGAAGCATATAATAGTATTAGGGGGTGGCCGTAATAATTGAGCTTTTTAATTTTTGATTTCTCAACACAAATGTTGTCCATTATCATAAGAAAGCGATTATAGTGCATTTTTGTAATCCCTCGAGGTGCTCCCGACCATAAAAGTATTTTTTTTTTTTTTTTTAAATGATTACATTATATTTATTCGATGTATTCGACCGTGAAAACGTAAGTACTGGAAAAGTAAATGGAAAATTATTAATTTCGAAACTGTTGTAAAAATGTTTGTTTTACATACGCGCATATCGAATAGGAAATCATTGCTAAGCAAATGGACCGGGGAAACTGTTCTTGTTTTTTTTTTTTTTGTTTCTCTCTTCTAATTACACTTTTTACAAGGCAGGTGGCGAAAATCCGCCAAAAACCGTATCGTCCTATAAACGCCGTCGTATTTAGATTTTTCCTGAATATTGTAATATTTTCCTTAATCGCACGGAATAAAACAAAAAAAAAAAAATTCAAATTTACAAAGCACCGGATTCTATAACAAAATCGTTAAAATATAAATTATTTATTCGTCTATCTGTCCGACGCGGATCTCGGATTGTCCTTCTTAATCGTTTGCAACATAGACGGGTATTTGGTCATATTTGTGTGTGTGTGTGTGTGCCCCCCCCCCCGGCTCGACGTGATGAAAAAATTATTGAACAATTCGTTAAGAAGAGTTTTGATTTTTTTTTTTTTTTTTACAATTTTTGTGTATTATAAGTGTAGCGGAGAGATTAAAACTTGCCGGGAGTGTGGGAGCGGGGCTCTCGAAGACCCCCTCAAATATCCGCCAATGGTTTACAAATAAAATATATAAATCTAACACGTCGAGAATCGTTTGGACATTGTTTTTTTTTTTTTGTATTTTTTTTGCGGACGATCGATTTATCTATATGCATATAGGTGCGATATTATTTCGCAATACGAATCCGTTTCGTCTATCCGAATTACTGTAAACGACGGCCACGTCCCTAGGACTCCGGTATTATCGGTACTGTCGTTTTTCTTTGGCGGCTTAAGTAAACTTTCCCAAACTTACGACGGGAAATTGTGTATTTTTTTTTTTTTCTTCGGCGTTACACCAAGCGATTATTAGCGGGAGTCGCGTCGGACACGCCGTGCAATTAACGCCGCCTAGACATGATAAAAAAAAAAACAAAAAAAAACAAAACGACACGTTCGACTAATTGGACTGGGTGTTTTAGTGACAATCTCCGCGGCCGTGCGCGCACCGTAAACGCGTTTAATGGCACGGGCGATTTTTAACGACGCGAGACGACGGCTCGTTTACAGCGGAGCGTCCGCGAAATTATAATTCGAACTGCCCATTTCCTCGGTATTTTCTTTTTTTTTTTGTAAATCGTAAACCGATCGAGCCGAAAATCATCAAATCCACATGCGAATACATTTACGAGTGGTCCGGCGTGTTTATCCCGATCGTTTAACGCTATACAATCGTAACAATTATTCGAGCTTTTCGGGTTGAGAATAACTTCTTATTCGTCTCTGGCTAGAACGGTTAATTGCAAAATCATATTTCCAGCGGAACTTTACGGGCGGTGAGAGTAACGATCTGACCGGTATATATAAAACAGTGTTTCCCAACCGGTGGTCCGCGGTCCCATAGATTTTATTCTTCGATTTCTATTACAAATTAATTATTTTTTTTTTCGTTAAATAGCGAAAAAATTTACGGCGACTTATTGAGGAACCGTATAATATTATACGGTTATCTTATCGCTGTTGCTGCTGTAGACCGATAAGCATTTCCATCCACTTTTATAAGTTTCTAGGTATCAGAGTAATAAATTGAAGTGTAATAATATATTAATGAAGTATAGTAATAAAATGTAAACTAAAATAATAAAAGTTAACATTTTTCGATAAATTTCTTGTATTCTTGTTAATGAGCAAAAAAAAAAAAAAAAAAGGTATTCCTAGTTTTCGTAAAATTGAGGTGGTCCGCGACCTATAAAATATTATCAAAGTGGTCCGCGGTGGTTAAAAGGTTGGGAAACACCGATATAAAGGGACGATAAACAATGCCGCTTTACGCATAACTTCAAAACTAGTGAGCATTAATTAATGAAATAAAACCACACGTGTAGTACATTAAATTATCTTTATTTACGTGTTGATATATTTCCACATAACTTCCTACTAAGTCTAAATGAATTTCTGCCAAAGCTTAACGAGTTTTGTAATGCCGTCCAAATAAAATCGAGCAGCAAACCCGCGCAGTTATAATTTTCTCATCAGAATCGAACTTTGTGCCTTTAACATGTTCTCGGAGAAGTCTGGGAAATAAAAAAAGATCACACGGTACTAAATCGACGGAATGACTCGAAATGCCGGCGATTCAATTGTCGTGCAATGTCGGACACGTTTTATTCTATTATTAAGTTTGCCTAAGTTTGTCTTTATATAGCGTACAGTTTTAATCGCGGGTTACTTACTCGTGATATTCAGTATGAATCACACTTTTTGAATACCAGAAAACAATTAATATGACTGTTATTAAAAACGACATATGAATTAAATAAAAAACGTCACACCATCGGGACCTGCCGCATACTAAACTAATAATAACGTTAGCTATTGAACGCTCCACTAACGAAAATCTTAACGGAAATTCAAAAATAGTTATGAGATAAGAGGCATTACTTGTCAGCCCACCTTCGTATATATATATATATATTATATCGTTGTTACGGTCGTGAAACCGCTAAGGAGATAAAATAAAAAAAAAATGTGTAATTTATTTATTCCGTGCCTAGACGCGAAACGCGCATTAGCCGCCGAGTAAACGCAGAAGAAAAATAAAGAGAGAGAGAAGAAAAAAAAAAAAGGTATTACTTTTGATATACCTGTTTGAAAGTTATAATTAAAATAAAGTCATTTTGTACGAAACGTTCAAGAGCATATTACATAACATATACTACATAAATTATTTGATATCAAAAGAAATACAAATGAAAATTCGAGATTCCGAGCAACCTACTGTATTACTGTTTCACGATTGATGTTTGCTTTGTATTTTCTTTGAGAAGACTTTTTTTTTTTTCAACCGGTACATATATAAACGCTCGGAAAGTTTCTATCCGGTACCTGTTTGTATAGACGGGAAATTGCATACAGACGGGGTACCGTTAACAATAATACAGTCGCGTATGATTATTATTATTTTTTTTTTTTCTCGAAATTCTCGGCGTTCTCGGCGCAACCATCAAAGCAGCGACCAACCGGTGCGCACGGGTAGCGAGAGCCGGCAGTGGCGACGTGTTTGTTGTGTACGGGGCAATTAAAGAACGACAGCCCCCTCCCGCCGGGGTGTTTTTTGGATTTTAGTGGGCAAGGCCCTCCCCCTCACGCCCCGGTGGTGGTGAACACCAAATTTCATTACGAACAAAACGTTAACGTACTTGTTAGTGGTACGAGGTCTGTACAAAAAGTACCAGGACAAATGTTATTACGGTTAATCTGCACGCGAAAATATTTTAGCACAAAACCCGAAGTACCGGTACGATAGCTTAACAGTTTAATATTACACGTGGTCAAATCGAAGACGGTTCGTTTCGTTCGCCGTTTTCGACATGTCCGTTGTAAACCAACAACCGCGTGCGCGTCAAGTTTTTTTGCTCGTGACTTGATTAAAAATGGCTAAAAGCGCTTTTGGGGATGGTTTATTGAGTGGTTCCAGTGACTTTCGAGTGTTTTCGAACGTTTCAAGTGCAGTCGGCGGTCGACTGAAGACGATCCACGTTCCGGAAGACCGTCGATGACGGTGCGGCGACAATTTGCGAACAAAAAATGCGAAAAAATGCGAAATGGTCGCCGATTAACCAAGTTCGTGGGCTAACAAAGCGAATCTCAATGGCGAGTCTTGGCGTGCAATTTTACAGGAAAACGTACAGACCAGAAGGGTCGCGCCGCCAAATTCGTTCCGCGATTGTTCACCGCGACAACGCACCGGCACATTTACAGCTGTCGATTCGTGCATTTTTTGCTGATAAAAAAAATTCCCGCGGAATCTCCCTATTCTCCCGATCAGGCCCCATATGATTTTTTTTTTTTTTTCTATTCCCAAGACTAAAATCTGCGCTTAAGATGGACAACGATTTCAAGATGTAGAGACAATTTTAGCGAACGCGGCAACAGAACTCGGATCGCTGCACGCCCGCCCGGAGGAGACGAGTATTTCACGGGAGATATCTTTTTAAATATTATGTAACTATATTTTTGTAATTATTAAAAATAAAATCCTGGTACTTTTTGAAAATTCGTATATTAAACGAGTTACGTAACGTAACCCTCCTGCGGGAAAATAAACTCCCGTCGAAACAATTGAGCGGCCTTTATCCGCGTCGAAATCAATAAAGACGTAATATTTCGAAATCCGCAACCGTGCCAAACGTTGAAGCGGTTTATAACGTTGACTGTATGATTTCACTCAGCGGTTGTCGACCCGAAAAAACGCGAGAAAAAAAAAAAAAATGAATAATGCCGGAAAAATGTTCAATTTGTTTTATATAAAACGGTTCGTTGTGGAAATATGCGATATATGTTATTAAAGATGGAAAATGTCTGTCACAGAAAAAAAAAAAAAAAAAAAATAACTTCAGTATCGATTCTCCGACAAGGCAATTGCGTTCCTGTGGCCTTTTACCAGTACCGAGCTAGTCGAGAGTATTTTTTCTACGTACATCTTTGTCAAAAATAAATACAGAAATAAGATGAACGGCAGCTCCAGATTTAAGATTATACCTTGCGCCATTTGAACCGGATTTTTAAAAAAAAAAAAACCGTGTAGCTCAAAACATGGACAAGGATCTCACTAAATATGTAAAATAATTCATTATTACATTAGATTATTTTTTATTTTTTATCTATACTATTTAAGAACAATTGCGTGAAAAAGGAGAGGAGCGACGGTAAAATACGATTTGAGTAATAAATCTCAAGGCAATAATAAGGTTATAATAATAACAGTAAACGTATTAATATTAGGCGAATATCATTTTTCTCCTATACGGTGTTTGGTTTCGGCGCGTTTACCAAAAACTATTATATAATTATTATGAATTCCGTTGTCCGGACCGAACGAAATATGGAATTTCGAAAATGTTCAGAGTGTTTTTTTCTTTAGTTTTTTTTTTTACGAACGATTGTTTATCTTGAAATTTAACGTTAAAACAAATATTACGTGTGCGTGCAATTTTACGGGAACGCGCGTAAAAAACTATACGATTCCGCTATCGCGCGGTATAACTGTTTTGGCGCTTATCGAAAAAAAACAAAAAAAAAATAAAAAAATTATCGTAATAATTCTATCGTGTTATTTCGTTTTTTTTTTTTTTTTTTTTTTTCACGCAAACGCAGTGACGGTATCGAAACTTTACTCCGCGCACACGAGTCCGAAACAAAATACTACGTGCAATACTGTAGAGCAGAGGTTCCCAACCCGTGGTACGCGGAAGGCTCGTAGGTGGTACGCGAACAAATTGTTTTTATTACTATTTGCATTCAATATTATTTAGTCTAGTTTAGTTTATTTGATATTAGTTAATTTTAGAGAATTTGTTCAACAATGATGAATGATGGTTATCTAGATTAGCCTACTTGGCTGATGTTTTTGATAAGCTCAACACTTTAAATATGGGCTTACACGAGGCAAAAATATGACAATATTCACCGTTTATGATAAAATAAATTCTTTCAAAAGAAAATTGGATCTATATCAATCGCAATTAAAAAAAAAAAAAAAGACATTTCTGTATTTCCTAATCTTTCCTCATTTATTGATGAAAATGAACTCTCTCTGTAGGAAGATTTAAATGCTGACATCTTGGAACATTTGGAAGCACTGAAGATGAATTTTTCAAAATATTTCTCTGAAGACTATACAAAGAATAATTGGATTAGAAACCCATTTTCGTATGAATCTTCAGGCAAAGAAGTTCCGGAAGACGCGGAAGACAAAGAATCGTTCATTGATATGGTAAGTGACAGCTCAACGAAAGACGCATTTAAAGACAAAACATTGGTTTCATTTTGGATGTCGACAAAAATAGAATACCCATCTCTTTTCAAGAAAGCATTACAATGTTTAACTCGATTTGTCACTACTTATTTGTGTGGGAGTGGATTTTCTGAATTACTGTATTTGAAAAATAAGTACAAAAGTAGGCTCGATATTAAAAGTGACTTAGGAATGAAAATTAGTTTCATTCAGCCTGATATTGATGTGCTTGTACAAAATAAACAACAACAAATATCACATTAATTGTATTTATTTAATTTTATTATTATTTATATTAATTTTTTTTATTAATTTGAAAATTTAACTAATTAGATTTAACTAAAAATTAAGATTTTTTTTTTACTTTCATAATTATCAAATAATAAAAACGTAAAGAAACGAATGAATAATAAAAATATTATAGCTAAAAAAAAAAAAATTTGACTCATAATTTAGTTTTAGAATTGACGTGGTACGCGTATTGATAATAAAAGTGTCTCTGGTGGTACTCGATTATAAAAAAAGGTTGTGAACCCCTGCCGTAGAGTGAATACACGAGTAAATGTTCATTTTTTTTTTTATATAAAATGTTTAAAAAAAAAAAAAGCGACCGTAATACGATCGTCAGTCTCGTCTACCGCGTTCGTATACTCGTCTCGATTGCTATTGGATTTATATATATATATATAAATACGCATTACGGTATTATACTATTCCAGAGGATTTAGACGTCAGACGATTGTAAAAGACAATCGTTTATTTTGGAAAATCCGCCGTTAACCGAGAAGCGAGCATGCATCCTATACCTCACGACGTCGGTTTTTTTCGCATTCAAATAATAACAATACAATATAATAACGCGTATAGGCTATAATAAGTGTACAGCGATCTATACCGAACGATCATTGTCTGCCGTCGGCTGGTACAGGGCGATTTCTTCCGGCCTCGGCTTTTGGTGGAAATTCGATTTTTTTTTTTTTTTTCCGTATCGCCGGTGTCCGATAACAACACGTACGTGTTATAATAATAATAATAATAAAAAACTATTGTTTAGTAACGTCGGACCGCGACGGGGTTTGTCGGTTTTTCGGACCGCGGGGCCCTTCACTGTTTTATCCACGGGGTCTAAATTTCATAACCGGTAAAAAAAAAACCGTACGAATTATTATTATTATTTTTTTTTTCTTTTTTATAGTAATTATACGGGTGAAAACGCCGTCGCCGACGTTATTAACACCGTCCGCGGTAAACGTCAGAGAAACGGACGGGAGAAGAAAAACATTTATGAAAAAAAAAACACCTGTTTAAATCGCTGGAGAACGGCGGTGAATAAAATCGCCCTGTATATAATATTGTATATATACATATATAAATATATTTAAAAAAAAATAAAAAAAAACCCGTTATCGTTATTAAGTAATGTAAAAAATATGTTACCTATTGGTGGCCGTGTACCAGGCAGCCGATATTAATAGGTTGATACAAATATCTACCGGGACCAGGTCGGCGATCAAGTCCTTGTGACACAGCAGTGTCCTGAGAACCCCTTTGCCGGCTCCGGCCAACAGGCCCGTCGGCCCGTTTAAATTGTCTACCCAGCCTAATATCGGTTCTTTCCACGATGCCGTAACTGCGTTGTGTTGTTCGTATAGACAAATAGAAAAAGAAACAAAAAAAACCAAGAAAAAAAAGCGATAAATAAATAATAGTAGTAGTAGTAATAATAGATGGAAAATAAACAAGAAATTAAGTGTATATATTAATATAATAAAAAAAACACGTGATTTATATAAAGTATACAATATAAAGAGTGTTATAATTTTAAAAAAAAAAAAAATAATAATAATAGTAAATATATTTTACGGTATTTAGAGTCTACTGTATAAATCTAATTATTGTGATACGTATATATTGTTGTTATAATGATAACTCACCTATCGAAGGTCTGACGATTACTATGGGCAGACCGTCGCCTTGTTGTAGCAACATTTTTTCCGCGAGCGCTTTCGTAAACGTGTAAGTGTTTGGCCATCCTTTAATAATTCTGAAAAAAAAAATTAAAAAAAACCATTATATAATTAACACACCGGAAATCCGTATGAACCATTTTTAAACCAACGTCCGCATCCCTCCCTCCCCCACATCCACACGCGTTTCGTCAAAACTGTTTTCGATTAGTATAAAACTACCGGTGATGGAAAAAATACGGATTTGCCGAAGTTCGAGAATCCGGATTTTCGAATTAAGAAATTTGAAATCCGACATTTATTGTAAACACAAATTTTGGTTTTTTAAAAAAAAAAAAACAGAATAAAGAATTATATTCTTTAATTCATTTCTCATAAAACTATTATTAATAACATATTGTTAATTGCATTAAACGCGTTTTTATGATTAAAAACAATTTCACAAAGTTTTCTTTAAAAATGTATTTAAAATAAAACAAGTACAACAACAACAACAAAAAAAAAATCTCACCTATTACACTATAATTTTTATAATATACTACTCAGCTGACCCGGCAAACGTTGTTTTACTAGTAAAAATTCGCATTTATTTCAAATACAAATTACAAAAATGTTATATTATAATAAAACGCGATTATTATTATTATTCGTATTTTCTCTATGGTAACATTTTTAAAATTAATTTCGCTTAGATATTTTGCCACCCCCGTGTATGTGGACACCCGTGCTCTGGCCACGATAGTTTACCCTACCGGAAAAAAATAACAATGTCAAATTATCCTGTTCCAAACATTGATAAAGAAAAAAAATGCCTACGCTCAACAACAGACTTATGCTAATACTTAGTAATTTCACGGATTAAAACTTGTTTAAACAAACAATATCAGAATTACTTCTAGAAATTAATTTTCATATTGCATGTAATTGTTCTAGTTTTCGCACACAACTAGTACTAGCTAAAAAAAAAAAAAAAAAAAAAAAAATAATAAATGAAAACCAGTTACAAACGTAGAGGGTCGGTTATAGTTTTAACTAGTCAACACCCGTTTTTTTCTAACCCCCGCCCCCAAATCTGTGTGTATGCACACAAAAAATGAGCTACAACAAATTCTGGGTCAATATATCGTATTAATGGTTTACCCGTGCCGAATTTAGTTTTTTAGTTGCAGTACCCGCATTAAGTTACACGCGGTTTGTCGGGTACGTTCAACCGGGTTTAGAAATATTTCTTAAACGGACGGTAAAAATTGAAATTATATTTTCCCTTCAAGTTGATTCCGTGCGATTTGTTTCCGCGCACGCTCATTCGTATTACTAATTATTTACAAGACCTAACCTTTGACTTGTACGTGCGTTTACAACAAATTCGCATTTGCACTTGCCCGAGAAATAACGCAACATTACTCAATGGCGGGATGATATTTTGACTGTTTCGGGCACCGGGCCCGCGTGTTATTAATCGATTCCGGCCGCCGAGTGAATTTCCTTATAGGATTTTAGACCGTGCACTCGGGAAATTAATTTTGCTCGGTTTTACGTATCGACGGGCGACTAACGGATTGAACGGCGCGGTTTAAACGCGTGAATTCGGTCCGGCCCGGACGGTTCGGCGTTAACGTTTCGCGGCGCCCGGCGCGTCCCGTGTTTTCGCCAGCCGGTGTGCGCGACGGCGTCGCCAAGACCCGCGCAAAATCACTACGGAAATCGCAATAGAACTCGCGGAAAATCGGCCGAAAATCGGCCGTTTCGATTAATAATACGGCAATTAATAATCGAGAATAAACTGTTTTCAACGTGGCCCGTAATCACTACAAGGTTCCCGGCGTACGTTCTCATTAATAATATTATTAACAATATCCGTAACGTTTACGATAGTAAATCGCATTAATTCGATACGAAATTCATTACGGTTTACTTGCCACGTGACTTATAGTATAATAATAATCATCTCCTTGTACTTATTATTATAAAAAATTATCCGTACGCAATAATCGGACGAGAAATGATATTTTAAATACGTCCCGATGGCGACGCGGATAATTATAACAGAAACGGTTTAAATTTAAATTAAAACATAATTTACTACTAATGTTTTTTTTTACTTCCCTTTTTTAAATAGTATTTTACGCCGTTTGGTGGATATATCGCCCGACCCGATTGTTTTTTAACTACTTCTTAACCATTCATTGTGAAATAATAATTTTATAAATACATTTTAATATTTTAACTTTTTTTTTTTTTTGTTTTTTGCCGGCCGCTCATCGCGCAGGTGCGAGTTTCGTGAAAACGCAAATTTACGTTCACTGTATTGAACAATTGTAAAAAAAAAAAAAATGCTCTAAATACTGAGAAATTGCCATAAAACCATGCGGTTTACGTTAAATTTGTCGACAATTCGTTAATATGTAAAATAAAAAATTACATTAAAATAATCAGTATCGCCCAAAACGTATTTTCTATTTACGAAATTTATTTAATATATTAAAAAAGAAAAAATCCCAGCCCAAATTATTACTATACAGTCAGGGTTTATATGTTTTTACATATCGTTACTGAATATATGCAGTCTTATGTATGTAAAAAATGTGGACGATTCATTACACGCGGAGTTCGCGGAAAAAAATTATTGTTGTATATTTTTAGAATATTCCACGGGCTAGGTGAAATATTTAGCTTATTTAGCATATTTTGGAATATTTCGTAAATTGCCAGGAAAAAAAACAATAAAAAAAAAACAAACAATTTTGAATCATTTACCAACCGTCACTTTTTTTGTTTTTATTAACACTCAGTGATATAAATTCACCGCAGTCATACCTCGCTATAATTAAAATACCAAAGGAATAACGATGATTTGTATATTTTAATAAATATATATATAAACTCGTATATGTATTATTGTTTTAAATTCCTAGTGTTACTCATAGCGCAATTTCGTTATGCAAATGTTTACCTCGGTTAAATAATTGTTGAAGCGATGTTGCTGAAACGAAAATCGCATATTAAAACATCGACGATGGATCTTCGACCTACGGCCAGCCCGTATCTTTTCAGACCGTCCCGTCGAGTTAACCGATGTTTTGACAATTCGTTTTGGGCGCATTCGGATTTTCGAAAATCTTTTCACCGCAGAATTCGGAGCTATGCCCACCGCATGACTCGAAGTCATGACTTGAAGTAATCGCCAGCTCACACCGAACAACCAGCTCAAAAACTGTACAACTGAAACCGGACTGTGAAAACACTGTGCGCCATGTTGCCAGAGGGACAAATCTCGAAAAATGTGCACGTAAAACGATTTCAATATACCTGCCGGCGAGAGAGCAAACTCATTATAGAAAATATAGAACCGACTTATGTGACGGACGTTTACTAGAGCGATGCTGCTAGTTGGACCAACTAAGTTTGAACCAAACTATCACGAAACTGTCGAGGACAAGCAATCCCAAACTTCTCATCCGGTAACAGCAACTCAACACAATAAAACAATTTTTATTTATCTTCAGTTTCATCACATCGCTAACGCTCTCTAAAACAAAATTTGGCCCGCGATGCCGAAGCGTATTTCAGATATGCCCCGCTGTGAAAAATGGTCGGAGAACCCGTGATCTATATCGGTGTTGGTCGATTATTTTTACGCATAGTGTTGTTTGTGATTTTTAAGCGAATTGAAAACGATAATATTCGTAGGTGTTGGATTTTACAGAACAATAGCATCGTGTTTTTGGTGTTTTACGAGAATATAGACCCGGACTGTGGTCGCAGCGCATTGAAATTGCCATATTCGCCGATAATAGTTAAGTGCACCGGTAAGTATTCGACTATCGGGAATTATCTCGTTTTGTCCGGTCCACGGTTAACGAAACAAAAGGAAAAAAACAATCGATAATAATCGTCTTGTACGGCATATATGGCATTACGCGTACAAAACGATAATTTGCAGAAGCTGACGTTTTATCACAATATGTATTACGGCCGGAATAATTGGAAAGTTTTCGACAAACGCGAGTTCTGCGCGCGCAAACAGCGGCAGACCGGCCCCCGCCCCGAGTCAAAATTAATAACCTGACGGGGCGGCAGGCGCGCGACTGCCTGTGCCGCTAGACAGAAACGATCGAAACCGCCGGCCGGGGCCGTTTCAAATGTAATTTTAATAATACGCCGGCGTCCCGGGCAGTCTGAAAACTGCATTATAACACCGCTATACTCTCGACATTCATTTTTTTTCTTTTTAATTTATAATCGTTCCGCGTTGAAGGCATAGACGGAGAGAATTTCCATAGTTTTCGTTACGGATCTGGCCCGAGAGCGTCTACGACCGACCCGGAAATTGAGTTTTTATTTTTTTTTAATTTTACGTGGTATATAATACAATCTGCGCCCTAGGGCACAATAAGAATACGTGAAAAAAAAAATATATATATATACAATAAAAGCTTGAAGAAAGAAGCCAGAAACCCGGCGATGCTGGCCACTACCTGAACACTACCTGGCAAATGGTTTAATTAAAGATTAGGATAATATTTTTATTATTTATTTTTTATTAATTACTAAGGAGGTCCTCTACTTAGACCGTTTCCTGCTTAGCCGCCTCGGTGAGTTGCCCCGAATCGATAGCGTGCCTAGATTAGACATAAGAGGATTGGGATGATAAAGGAGTTCTGAATAGTATCTTTTATAGTAGGTGCTAGTTTCTCCGGAAACGGTCTTGATTTTTAAATCCGAACGGAATGAGCAGTTGAAGATTTTGCGTATACTAATATTTTGGAGAGTTTGGATTCTATTAAGGTTTGACTTGTTCGCATTACCCCAGAGTTTCGAGATTATTAACATATTTTTATTTTTTTAAATAAATTATGCGCGTGTGGGAATCGAGACAATAAATCGGAAACCAGTCGAAATTACAACACTCGTTGCAATAGCCACGGCGAGCGATTTCATTTTTAAAAGTCAAACAATTGCCGAAAAAATATAATTCATTGATTTTTTTTTCAACAAACACTTAACAAAAAAATCATTAAAAATCCAAATTATCACCATATTTGTCTATAAACGATCGTATTAGCTTTTCTTACGATTTGTAAAATTGAGTTTCAATTTTCAAATGTGTAAGATTATTCGAATATTCCATTTCACGAAGAACATTATTAAAAACGTGATGCACTACCTGACGAATGACTTAATTAAAGATTAGGATAATATTTTTATTATTTATTTTTTATTAATTACTAAGGAGGTCTCTCCTTACATCGCTTCCTGCTTAGCCGCCTCGGTGAGTTGCCCCGAATCGATAACGTGCCTAGATTAGATATAAGAGGATTAGGATGAAAAAGGAGTTTTTAATGGTATCTTTTATAGCAGGTGCTAGCCTCTTCGGAAACGGTCTTGATTTTTAAATCCGAATCGAGTGAGCAGTTGAAGAGTTTGCGTAGACTAATATTTTGGATTCTTTTAAGGTTTGACTTTTTTGCATTACCCCAGAGTTTCGAGATTATTAACATATTTTTTTTTTTTTTTTTTTCTATGAATGATGCGCGTTTGGGAATCAAGACAGTAAATCGGAACCCAGTCGAAATTACAACACTCGTTGCAATCGCCACGGCGAGCGATTTCATTTTTATAAGTCAAACAATTGCCGAAAAAATAAAATTCATTGTTTTTTTAACATAAAAACTTAACAAAAAAAAAAAAAAAATCCTAATTATCACCATATTTGTCTATATTATATACTCGTATTACCTTTTTTGACTGTATGTAAAATTGAGTTTTAATTTTCAAATATGTAAGATTATTCGAATTTCCATTTCACGAAGAACATTATTTAAAACGTTTTTTTTTTTAATTTTTCAAACTAGAATTTTTCGTCTGATTGTTTTTTCTGTTATTTCAATTCGGTTAATGCTCAATTTGAAGATTTATTTTTTTATATAAACTTAATTATGCGCGTTCTGGATTCGATAATAAATCGCAACCCAGACGAAATTACAACAATACACTCGTTAAAATCGTCACCGCGAGCGATTTCGTTTATTAAATCAAACGGTTGCCAAAAAAAAAAAATCGTAATTTTTTTTTCTACAGACACTTTACAAAAAAAAATATAAAACATATTGCCATACGTATATGTCTACAATCACTCGTATTACCTTTTTTGACGGCTGGTAAAATTCAATAATTAATAATCGAGTTTTGATTATCTCGTGTGTAATATTATTGAAATGTCCATTTTACGATGGCATTTTCAAAACGTTATTTCAATTTTATAAAATCAACATTTTGGACATATGGGATAGAACTCTGCGGATCGGCGAAAAAATCTAATTTAAATAAAATTCAAGTCTTTCAGAAGAATATTACTTTAAGGAAAATCACTAACGAAACCCTTCTTTGTTCCTAGTTTAACTCTCCACGAAGACCTAGGGTATCAAACCGATTATAGCGTAAACGGAATTATTTTACAATCGGTTTTTTGTCAAACTAGAAAATCACCCCAACCCGCTAATTAGGGAGTTACGTACCTCCACACACCCTGAAAATCCACAACGCAAACTCAATAGGAAATTGTTTGTCGTGACCATTTGGAATAAAAATATCTCAATAAATATTATTTTTGCCTAGCTAAGTGCCATTAATGGTCGGGTGGCTTCTTATTCCAACAAATTCATGTTATATAGTCTATTATCGTATACACTTATTGTGCATTTATTTGTATAGATTGCGTATTTAATTGTGAAAAAAAAAAAATATATATATTTATATAAATAAATTAACATTTAAACTACATTCGTTCCATCTGTCCGATTGTTTTTTCTAGGTTTTTTTAGTTTTTTTTTTTTTTTTTTTTTTTTTTTTCAATTCGGTTAATACTCGATTTGAAAACCGTTTTCGGTGACATTGTGGCGTACGGAAATTGTAATTATTATTATTATTATTATTATGATAACTTGGCGTCTGGAAATCAAACGTTTGTTATCAGTTTAGTGTGTACAAAAGGCGTTGTAACATTGAGAACTCCACGCGTTAAGTAACATTCCACAGTACCGAAGTATTCGTGTTTACGAAAAAAAAAATAATAGTCGTAATAATAAAACAGTCGTGTTGCTATTTATAACGAATCGCCCGCCCCCAATCTACTAAAATAAGTCTGTTGTAAAAAAACAAAAAAAAAAAATAAATAAATAATAATATATTGTTTAATGGTTCTGGTGTCTCTTAACCATATATTTTAATAAATAATTATATTAAGAAATTTAAATTGAATTATTCGTGGTGTACGTGAGGTACTTTCTAATGGATTCCGCGGCAAATAAAACGTTTCGTGTTTAAATTATTAATTCGAATTCGCGAAAACGGCGTGCGCTATAAAAAAAAAAAAAAAAAAAAAAAAAAAAAAAAAAAAAAAAAAAAAAAAAAAAAAAAAACGGAATAATTTCGACAACGGGCAATTGCTGTCTGCAACGAACCGCCCTAAAGTCGGTGTAGACGATGGCAAATCTCCATAATAATTTCCCAAACCGTGTAAATTATCGTATAAAAAATTACGTCTAAAACCAACGAACATAATGCTCGTACGTTAAAAAAAAACGATCAAAGTACTCCTGCAATGAGACCGCCACGGAAGTGCCGGCTTTTTTTTTTTTATGTAAATTCCGCGACCACCTGGGAATTTACCATATTATTGGTTTTTATGACGAGTTATAGTGGTTTTTTTTTTTTTTTTTTTAATCGGGAAACATATTTTTCAATGAACGTAAAAATAATATAATACCAAAGTACCGCGTATCGCTTTAATATTTTATATTACAAGTCTGTCGTTTGGAAATAATTTTAAAATTAAAAAAAACCGAACGGGGGAAAAAAAAAAAAAAAAAATACTTCAATGGTATTAAAGATAAAAGAAAATCAATCGAAAATCGGAAATTAATTGAGAAAACGGTTTACCGCGACGTTCAAACGCGGTCGTTAAAAATTAAAATATCTCATTAAAATTTTTTTTTATAATTATTATAATTCGCGTATCTAATTTTATTATTATTTTTTTTTTTTGTTATTTGCGGATTTCAAACTTATTAAAACCGGTACCGGAAATTCGAATATTTTAATCCTTTTATGCAAACTCTATAATATATTCGTAACGAAAATTAGATTTCTATTATTATTATTATTAATACATAGCAATGCACTTCCCGTGCATTAAACAAAGTTCTCCCCTACGGTTTGATACGCAATCGTATTGTGGTTTATAATTACTGTACTGGCTGCGTGTTCCGTTTGTGTTTAAATATAACTATTCGGAAGCTAAATTGAAATTATAGTTTGTGTTCATATTAAATCGAATATTAAATTGATACCGTTGTGGGCGAACGGACGAACGCCGCTCATTTCATAAACGCCGTTCTCCTGAAACCGAATGATAAAAAAAAAATAAAAAAAAAAAAAACCATACTCCTCACGGTGAGCCGCGTCGTTTGTAGGCGGACAGTTGGAAACGTACGAGGAGGATGCGTATGGGATTATTTAATTAAAATCCGTAATCCACCGGTAAACCGTTTGCAAACCGAAAACGATTCCGGACGTAGTTCGTTTAAATACGTTCCGATTTGAACACTCGATTGAAAATTCTATTCGTGCGCAACTGCCGATCGTGTTCATAGAGAATTTCCATTCAATAAATATCAATTCAATACGCCGATAAAAATAAATTACAAAATTTGAATTCGTATTAAACAACGAAAAACTCGAATGGCGACTGAAAAAAAACGCCGGGATATTACACTACGGTTATAAAGCGCGCTAATATTATTAAATATTCGATAATAGTTTCCGGTTCTTAGGATAATTTTTTACTGGATAACAGTAATAATAGAAAAAAATTACGAAATCGAAATCAACTGAAAACATACGCTATTGCATAAATATTCCCGTTTTTTTCAACATGTTCCCCTCGAAATCGATGAAAATCAAAAAACCACCACCCCCCCCCCCACGACTTTGATGATCGAAGTAAGATTTCTGGTCGACAATTCGTTTACAGACTCGAGCAACATAAAAAAAAAAAAAAAATAATAATAAAAGCCCGCTTCATAGTAAAACCGCGGAACAGATGAAATCAGAATAGACATTTTATTTTTGCCTCTATAACTAAAATAAATAAAATACAAATTTTACAAAATAAATTCTTAAGGATATGTCTCAAAGCACCGTGGTTCATGAGAAATCGCCAGATCCATAATGATACGAAAATACCCCTGATAAATACATGGATTAAAACCCAATTCAAAAATTTCCACGCCAAACTAAAAAACTTGGACAGTGCTCGTCACTACAATATAGGAAAAAAAAACACTCAATAGACGTCTGCGGCCTCGACTTCCCCAGGACATCCTTTTAACAGACACGGAAGACTCATCATCAGAAAACGAAGATCATTATTAGCATACTAGACCTCATCGTTATTATTATTATATTCATATATGTAACACATTATTATATCATTCTCACTATTAATAATTATGTCATTCATAGATTTATAATCATCTAAATTTGTAACAAATAAAATTGTAAAAATTAAAAAGTTGTAATAGCACTAGGTGTGCTGAAACATTTTATAATTATAATAAATAAAAAAAAAAAAAAAAAAGAATAGACGCTCCCGGGGTGTATGCAAATGTCGCGACGCCGTGTTTTCGGAGTACGCTTTTTTTTTTCTTTTTTTTCGATATCCTATGTTTTCCGTGTAATTTTTTTTTTATCAGTGTCCATTCCGTGTTATAACTGTAATGTATACATTCCTCGTTTCGCTCGGAATCTAAAACGACTTAGATAAAACACAAATTACTAGTGAAAACATAATACGTTAAACGTCCGTGTATTGTTTAGGCCGAACGACATTACAATCGTTCGTCCGAATACACCTATAGCGGTGTACGTTGAGTAGGAAAATAAAAAAAAAAAATAAATCGTCATTTTCGATTCGATTACATTTCACAATTGTATTGGATACGCTAAAACGCGCCGACGCAACCTTGCAAACCGTAGATGAAATATCTGAAACGCAATGCGGTCCGGCTTTCTGTAGAAATTAAGTTAAATAAATGAGTTAAACGTGCGCGATGCGATTGAACGTAAAAAAAAAGTTCCCCCGGACAAGGGTTCCCCCCGGACATGGGAGGGGAAAACAAAGGAGCCATTTCTCCCATTTTTTTTGGGGGGGAGGTTTTTTAAAAATCGCGTACGTTTATTAATGTCGATCGCGATCGCGGCATACCGATTTACCGTAGCTTTTTATATTATAAAACAGATTAACGATTATGTTAAACCATGCGCAGTATTGCGTGCATTTATCATGCGTTCGCCCCGGGCAGTGACGTTAAGTCACAGATTGTCTTTTTAATCTGGGTACGCTACACGCGAACAGAGACACTAGAGATTTATTGAAAAAAAATAATAAAAATAAATAAAAAATCAATCGAATATAGGTACACCGGCCTTTGAATTTCGATCTCGCCGCCCCTTCAGCGGGTGGAATTCCGTCCTGTGGGCGCGCTGGGCCCTAAACAGGTGTCCGGTACGAATAAAAAAAAAAAAAAAACCCGGCCGGACACGCAAAAACCATACCGTTATTTTGTTTACACGGTAGGTGTTTGTTGGTTTTTTTCATTTTTAATTTCACCGCGTACTTTATGTTTTACCTCCAATACCGCAATACCCTTTAATATATATATATATATATATATATATAGTATGTTGGGAGAAAAAAAAAAAAAAATAATAATGACCCGACGGAACCCGACATTATATTTATTATACACGAGCAGTAACGTATAACGTTCATTTTATTACACGAAAGTGTATTTTTATATTTTTTTGCAATTTGTTTCAAAGCACGTTTCTTCAATTTCGCCATAGTACCCACCCACCCCAGTAGTAGCTGACGGTGTTTGCCCGACACGAACTTCAATAACGTTTTTGAACGTCGCGTACCTTAAGAGTACTTAACATTACTCTTATTATCTTCCTTTATCATAATAATAATAATAATAATAATATCATTTAAGTCCGCGCGTCTTTTGACTATATAATATACTCGTCTTGTGTCAAAGCACTTATCTTATCAAACCATCTCTAGTACGTTCGTTTATTTTTATGTACGTTATTTTCGTATGGAGCGAGAAATGAAAACGATAGTTAAAAATAAATGAAAAAAAAAAAATACATCAACTCCGATTATCGTGTAAATGTTGTGTTTATTATAGAGCCCGGCGTATAAGCGATATTAACGACGTGTATTTGAAAAATGGAAATTTTATCCGGTGAATGTGAATTTAGTTTGAAAATATCACGTGTATTTATTGCGCGATCGTGAAATAAACTAAAATAGTCATAAAAAGTAATTCGAGTTTTTCGAGAGAAAAACAAAAGGATAAAAAAAAAAAAAAAAAAAAACGATCCAAATAATAACTTTATACCGTATATTTGGACGAGACAAACAGTAAGAAAACCAATCATTTTATTAAATATCGTCGACCTAGAGGGTTTTTTTTTTTTGGTTTTTTGCTTGTGTATCTAAAGTAAGCGTATTCAAACAGGAAACGCGTATCGATAAGGTAATGTGTACGACTTTTTATATGTCCGAGTATATCCGTTGTCGGCACACACCGAAATTGTAAAAAAAAAAAAAAAAATTTATCTTGATTCAGAGGATAAAAATAAAACGACGCTAAAATATTGTTTTAATAAAGATAAAAAAAAAATATAATAAAATAAATAATAGTTACATAACCCGTCTATGTAATAATATTACATTTTTTTTTTTTCGATTATATAGTTAACGCGCTTAATATAATATCATATTTAATAATATTTTATACATATAAGTCAGCATAATCGTACGGTAGATAAATAAATATGTTTATAACAACACTTTTTGAAAAAAAAAAAAACTACGATATATTTTATTTATCTGGACACCTTAACGTAACGTGTTGCGTTATGCCGGACGAAATTGAAATATGCAATATTTTTTTATTATTATTTTTTTTTTTTTTTTTTTTAATTTTACAATTTGGTATACACAATCTGTACAACGTAGCACAATATGTATATGTATGATATCATATGCAATATGCAATATGAAAATTAAAACTCTTACGAAACGAATAACGACTATCTTATCTATATATTAAGATAATATGTAAAACAATCGGAGCGATATGAGAATAATAATAAAAAAAAAAAAAAAATAAAAAAAAATATATTTAATTTAATTCGATATGTCTATTTTCTGTGTATATTATACGGGTACCCAGTGAAATAAATAATCATTTAATGATAAAAACAAAAAAAAAAAAAACGTAAAAACCACGTGAATTCCATAAATATTTACTCGCAGGACGTCATTAAATATTTCATTATTATTTGTCCGTATCAATAATATGGGCGTTTCCAAATGTGTACCCTGCCCGTTTACACCGAATGAGATATCGACTGTAAATAAGCTGTGTTACAGTAGATTTAACCTTAAAACATTAAAAAAAAAAAAAAATAAAAAAAAATCGATCAACGAGTATATTACGCATTTAAATACAATCGTTTGTGTACCGATAATAATCTCTAACGTATACGAGAGTCGTCCGCAAAGTAAGGTCGCAAAAGTTATGTAGGCCAGGACAAATATTTTGCCGAAATTGGCACAACTGCCGTGCAGAGGGAATCGCGGACGGTTCGATTGAAGTGTCACGCGTGTCTGTAGAACGTTTTATGTTCAGTCACGGCGAATGATTAAAATACGGCTATTCGGTTTTTTTTTTTTTTTTTTTTTACTTTTACTTTTCAGGACAATACTGCCACGAGTATCCGTCGAAAACGTACGGAAGCTTATGGTAACGACGTGACGAGTCGACAGCCACGTTACAAAGCGGGCCGGGCTGTACACCGGGTTAGGCCGCTACTACTGACACTCGCGATGAGGAAAGTAGCGGGAGACCAGGTCAGTCGTTCCGGATGAAGTTCTGGCAAAAAGCCGAAGAACAAGTGCGAAATGAGTGCGCCATATAAATTTGACGACCATTGTGGACATTTCCCACGCGTTTCTAGAACTCCTCGAACCGGATCTAACCTGACCTGACACTTTTTGGTGAAATCGTGTCGAAAAAACTCGGTTATAAAAAGATTGCGTGCGAACCCGACATCGTCAAAACCGCGTTCTTCCGGCACGAGAATTCTCGGATCTTTTTGAACGCGAGTGTAAAGGTTTTCTCGGCTCAATTGTGTGACTGGGGACGAAACCCGGATTTGTCACTATACCCCATAGTCCAAAAACCGGTCACTTCAGTGGCGACACACGAATTCGCCGTCCTGAAGGAGTTGGCGGGAGACATATACAAAAAATGGTCCCAGATATAAAAATGCACCGAACTTGTACGGCGATTATGTAGAAAAGTAGTTTATAATATTTGTGACATATCTTGTGAATTTCATTGTACATTTTTTTTTAGATTATGTTAACATTATAACCGTACTTTGTGGATGACCCTCGTACCGTTTCGTTTTTTGAAATAAAATTTCTCGTATAATTAAATAATTGTTGTATTTAGAAAAAGAAAAAAAAAATTATTAAAAAGTGCCTACCTATTTATTGTTTAACATAACCAACTCGCGGATTTATTATTGCTAAGTTATTCTTATGTAATATAATTGTACAAAAATTATTGTAATGAAATTTATAATACGCTTTTTTTACAGCTTTTTACAACATTTGGTGCAAACGGAAACGTACAGTTTTGGCGGATAAACGGATACCTAACAATAATATACCCTGTACAACAGAAGTCAAGTAAACGCAAGTCCGCGTTTTCAAATATCACGTTGGTGTTCCATAATGGGATTATCGTTTTCGCGATATTTTTAAAGGTATTTTAAGTCCAACACGCAGTAAATAAACACGTATATAATAGTAGCAAGAGGTATACCAACGCCAGTCCTGTTTTTTTGAGTACGGTCGTACTTGAAGTCGTATTTTAACGTTATTAGTCGCACTAAACAAAATCAACAGCGAAAACCCATTTGAAATAAATACAAAATCCAATATTGCTTGTAACGTTACGTTATTGGACGGTATTTTAGAAAGAAAAAAAACGGCAACGCGTCTTATACTGCCATCGAAAATAATCATCTGTTTAATAATTTTCGCTATTTGTGATGGATTCTGAAGGGTTCTGCCGTTGGTAATGAAATTTAAAATCGCACACCGGTCACAAAAATACGGTACGACGATACGATTGAAATTCGAAAGAAAGAAAGAAAGAAAGAAAAAAAAAACCCAATAAAATCGTTTCGGAGGTTATCGATCCGTGAAAAATCCAATAAAACGAGAACAAATATTGATATGTAAATCGCGTTTATATTCTATATTGTGTACAAAAGGTACTGCATAATGTTATTTACAAACGAACGGGCAAGGAACGGGAAGCGGGAGCCGGGGACCAAAGAGGTCGAACGACGGCGTGTAGACGACATGGGAAACCGCGTCAGGTGGCGATTTATAAGGACTTTGAGGGATGAGCTCAAAAATATCTACGGCCGTCCAGGAAAAGATCGGGCCCAATATAATATGCATTATTTATATTATAATCATTTTTTTTTTTTTTTTTAAAGAAGAAATATACAATCTATATCGTTTGACATAATAAGCATATAGGATAAAAGTAGTTATAACATGATAAACGTGAGAAAAGAAGCCACCCAATGATGACACTTTAATATTGATTGTTTGTTAGTTTACATCATTTTGTTTTTTTTTTGTTTTATTAATTATTGTAAGAGATCTCTGCACCATTTTCGTTTTAGTCGTCTAGGGGGACTGTTTGGAATCGATAAGGATGAAAGGTTTTTTATTAGAAGATTTGAATGAGAAGAAAGACGGGAGTGGAATATTTTATAGAAGCATCTTCGTGAATAGATTTAACTTTCAAATCTGTATGAAGTGTGTGGTTTGATATGCAAGGGGGGGGGCATTAATTAATTTCCTTGAGGCAAGATTTCGGAAGCATTGGATTTTACTTGAGTTGGTTTTTTTAGCGTTACCCCATAGCCGGAGTCCGTAAGTCCATATTGGCTTTAATAAAGTTTTGTACAAAAGGAGTTTGACATTAGTAGAGGTGTATTTGTTGTTGCATATTTAATCGTTCGGAAACGGTTGTTTAGAGTTTTCCTTTTATCTTTTATATGTCGCGCCCGGGTTAAACGTTTGTCAAGAGTTATACCAAGGTATATAACTGATGGGTAAGTTGGAATTGGCGACCCATTAAGAACAACACCCGGGCAAGGAGCTTGCCTAAGTGTGAAGAGTGGTGTGAGATTGATTTGTTATGGTTAACTTTGAACGTCCATTTTATGTACCAGTCAGCCACGAGGTCCAGGCGAGTTTGCAAATTTAATGATGACCCTGAGATAGGGTCAGCGTGAATGGAAATGATTATAATCATCATTATTATTATTATTATTATTATTATTATTATATCGAAGCGTACGTATACAATCGTCGAATCGCCGTGTAAAACGGTTAAGCGTGTGAAAAAAAAAAAAAATACACGGACGTGTAATGATTACTTACTTTGGAGTTATTGATTCCAGTAGATTTTCGTCCAGACAATCGACGCACTGAATGATTTTTTCCGGGTCCGCGGGTATGGGGTAAATGTGTTCCCCGACTTCCTGCCGGTTGCAATTGCAATACGCGGTGGACACGTGCACAAAAGCCTGAAATATGATTCGCAGTCATAACATTATTATATATGCAAATTGTTTTTTTTTTAATCGTTAAAACGATTACGGCGCGTACAAATCGTACGGCTTGGTCCGACGGAATATTCTACAGACGAGGAGGTCACACTCGACGCAGCGATAAACTCAAGGTGTTGTGTATAGGCATTTTTTAACGGCATTATCGCAGATAGATAGAAAAAAAAAAAAAAAAAAAATCATGTAAACGTATAGCACGCGAAACGATATTCGATATAGATTTAAAAACGGTCCCCGGGCGTCCTTACGGCCGGACGCGACGTGTAAAGTCGCGTACTGTAATTTTTATCGCCGGAGCTGTTTTACGCTAAAACAAAAGCGTTTTCGAGATAAAACTAATTTTTCGACACGAGATTTTCATATTAAAAAACGTTCACGCTAACGTCCCCTTTAACATAAAATCAACATAATATTACGTTTATAATGTCTCCCGGTCTCCGCGATGTCAGAGTCGTTTCGGTGTTTTTTTTTTTTTTTTTTTCAAAATACATATATTTCCTCGTACATTATTTATAAGGTACGTTTATGTTAATTTAGTGACAAAAATTTGAGATTTTCGTCAATATTATATTATGTATATATTATACAGCGGATTTTCTAGAGCATTATTTAAATGAATACAATGTAGAAAAAATATATATAATAAAACTGCTGTTGTTTTAATATTAAAAAAAAAAAAAAAAAAAAAAAAAAATGTTTATAAAACAGTTTTGTACTTTTGTTTCTATTTAGCAAAACCAAAGTAGGTTTAACTGCAGTCGAGTTTATCGGTATAGTCGTATAATTTTATATATTTATATATTGTCGGGGTTTTTTTTTTTTTTTTTTGTATTAAGAATGCGTATACCTATGTTTTATTTTATTAAATTTCAGTACACAAAAATTGTAATTTCCCAAATGGAAGTATACACGGAGAATAGTATCGATCCAGCTTTTAGCATTATTATTTTTCTATTATAATACAGTAATACAGTAATGTAAATCGATACATTTTTTTTTTTTTGGAAACGGAACAAAGGACACGCCATTACCGTGATGCAAATCGTAAAAAAAAAAAAAAAAATCTCTTCTTAAAATACCTTTACGTAAATTTATCGTTTAAATAAAGAATTTTTTTTTTTTTCAATTGCTCTGTCGTCTACTCGTGTGCTCGGTCGAAGCGGACGGCAGCCGTTTTTTTTATTTTTATTTCACATAAACAATCTATACAATTTAGCACAATAAGCTTATATGATGAGAGTAATTAAAAATAACATGAAAGGTGTGTTTAAGCAGCTACCCATTTGTGACTCTTGGCTATTGATTAGTTAGTTTTTTTTTTTATCTTTTACCACAATGAGACGTTAGATGTTGAAGTTTTGTAAATGGTCACGGCACCATTTCCTTTTTAATCTGCGGTTAGGGTTTCCTTGGAGAGTAAGGATGGAAAGATCTTTGATGAGGGGATTAGAATGGGTTTGGAGTCGTTTATGAAAACGTGTGTAGAAAATGCGTGCTTCCTCATCTATTGTTCTCATACGGAGATCGTTGTGAAGAGTTTAGTTAGAGATAAAGGGCGGAGCTAATCGTCGGAGTGATATATTTTGGAAAGGTTGGATTCTATTAGTGTTAGATTTTCTTGCCGCACCCCACAATTGGAGTCCATACGTCCAGATTGGTTTGAGTAGAGCTTTGTAGGTTAGTAGTTTAGTGTTTAGGGTGGAGCACTTATTTCTAGTTAGCAGAGGTCTGAGCATACGCATGCGATTGCTTAAGGTTAGTTGGC
This sequence comes from Tuberolachnus salignus, assembly GCA_956483605.1. NCBI lineage: Eukaryota > Metazoa > Arthropoda > Insecta > Hemiptera > Aphididae > Tuberolachnus > Tuberolachnus salignus. The sequence goes on along the minus strand of OY101431.1, from coordinate 19,523,792 downwards.
CGTTTGGTTTGAAGGAGTTTGTTCCGCGTTAGTCTTTTGTCAAGGAATAATCCTAAGTATTTAACTGCGTCGGATGTGGGAATTGGTACATTGTTGAGAGTAATGTTTGAACATATTCCTTGTTTTAGTGTGTATAGATTTGTTTGGATTAATTTTGACTCGCCGTTTTTCATACCACTCGGACAATTGGTTAAGATGTATTTGTACGTTTAATGAGGCAATTAACGGATCCTCATTGATGGATAAAATGACTTTGTCATCAGCATAATCCGCTACGATAGTTTGTTACACGGTGGGTTGGTCTGCTACGTAGATGTTGAAGAGAAAAGGGAAAAGTATACCACCTTGTGGAACACCCGCTTTAATTGGTGCGATTTCCGACGTCGACGAATTATATTGGACTTGGAAGTGTCTATCAGTTAAATAAAATTTAATTAATAGGTATAACGTGGAGGGGAGAAATTTTTTAAGTTTAAATTGTACGTCTTCATGCCATACCAGGTCGAAGGCTTGTGCAACGTCTAGAAAAACACAAGAACAATACAGCTTTTTTTCAAGGGATGTAGAATAACATCTACAACACGATTTAATTGATATATCGTGCTATGTGAGCTGCAAAACCCGAACTGGGTATTTGATAGAATGTTGTTTGTGATAATATGTGGTATTAAATAAAATAAGTCTTTCCAAAATTTTTGAAAAGACTGGCAAGAGACTTATTGGTCTGTATGAGGTTGGAGTATCGAGTGGTTTCTCAGGCTTAGAAAAAAAAACTATTTTAGAGAATTTCCATAAAATCGGGAAATATGACAGTCTGAGAATAGCGTTAAATATATATGTTATTAGTACTATGGCTTTTTTGGGAAGGCACCTACCTACTTCGGCCGTAATCAGTCAAAGCCGGGCGACTTTTTTAGTGAGTATTTCTGGATGGTCTGTTTCACTTCGTTTTGGGGTGAAATATTTTTCAGGCCGACTGATTGGAGATGGTAGGTTTAGATAGGTGTTTACCTCGTCTATGTGTTATTGGGAAATGTAAAATAGGGAAATGCGGTGAAAGTAAAATAAATACTATTTCACTCGCAGTCTACAGATGATAAAATAATATTAAAGGAAAAAACAAATTATAATCGTGATAAAAAAAAAAAAAAAATCTTAATTAATTTTCTGACTGGATTTTCACTAAACGAAAATCTCGGTCTATTTCGTAAATTAATCGATAAGAGAGAAATGTCCGACGATGTCGATTAAAACGGCATTAATATGACACAGTCATATTTTATCACCGGTTGTATAATAGAAACGCCAAAAGCAGTTAGGTTTGTATTATAATACGTAATCATTCCCCGTCCGTTTGGTCGACGACCGTACCAAAAGTAGAAAAACGACCAGTGTGAGACCAACCCCCCCGAAAAATCATAAAAAAAAAAAAATGTATTACTTTTCCAAAAACAAAAATAATTGAAATCTGGGACGTGTTCGCGACGCACTGTCTCGCCAGAGACAGTCGGAATTAAAACGCGCTAAAAAATATTATTATGTTTTGGATACGCAGCAAAAAAAAATAAAAAATGTGCGTGTTTTTTTTTATATATATTTTTTAATTTAATTTTTCGAAAACTCGCGTCAAACCTTCCGGTAAACGTAACAACAACACACGAGTCTAGTTTATTTATTTATTTCATTTGTATTATTTTTATTTATTTTTTTTTTTTTTTTTTTTTTAGTTTACATTTTAAACGTCTTCCAGCGGTCTATTTATAAAACACAATATTATTATGCGGAACCGTGTTGAAAATAATATTATAATAATAATAATAATAATAAAAAATAGCTCTGCTTACAACACGCGGCAGAAGGTATTTGTGTTTGATTTTTTTTTTTTTTTTTTTGTATTCGAATCATATTTTTATAAAACGTGTGTAATTTTGTAGTTTGCAGTTTATAAACATAATATTGTTGCGTAGTGATATTATGTAGTCACGTCTCGCAATATTCGGAAATTATATCACGCGTCAAAGTCTCGCGGATCGAAAAACGGTTTTGTTCAATAGAAACCGCGACGGTTGTCCGTACGATTGCGTCAAAAGTCTTGGGGAAGTGATAGACGGAAGATAACGGTGAATTTCCATAGTTTTCGTTACGGATCTGGTCCGAGAGCGTCTACGACCGACCCCGAACGACGGAAAATGCGGTTTTTTTTTTTATTATTTTTTTACGCGATATATTATACAACCTGCGCCCTAGAGCACAATAATTAATACGCGATAAAAGAATAAATGTAACACGATAATGCTTGAAGGCAGAAGCCGCCCACCGATCACACACTACCTGACGAATGATTTAATTAAACATTTGGATAATATTTATTTTTTTTTTTTATTAATTACTAAAGAGGTCTCTCCTTTTTAGCCGCCTCGGTGGGTTGCCCCGAATCGATAGCGCGCCTAGATTAGATACAAGAGGATTGGGACGATAAAGGAGTTTTGAATGGTATCTTTTACAGAAGGTGCTAGCCTCTTCGGAAACGGTCTTGATTTTTAAATCCGAATGGAGTGAGCAGTTGGACATTTTGCGTAGACTAATATTTTGGAGAGTTTGGTTTCTATTAAGGTTTGACTTTTTTGCATTATCCCAGAGTTTCGACATTATTAGCATATTTTTTTTAAATTTTGTTTTTATGAATTATGCGCGTTTGGGAATCGAGACAATAAATCGGAAACCAGTCGAAATTACAACACTCGTTGCAATAGCCACGGCGAGCGATTTCATTTTTAAAAGTCAAACAATTGCTGAAAAAATATAATTCATTGATTTTTTTTTTCAACAAACACTTAACAAAAAAACATTAAAAATCCAAATTATCACCATATTTGTCTATAAACGATCGTATTACCTTTTCTTACACGGTTTGTAAATTTGAGTTTCAATTTTAAAATGTGTAAGATTATTCGAATTTCCATTTCACGAAGAACATTATTTATAACGTGATGACACTACCTGACGAATGATTTAATTAAAGATTTGGATAATATTTTTTTTTTTTTTTTTTATAAATTACTAAGGATGTCTCTCCTTACACCAGTTCCTTTTTAGCCGCCTCTGTGGGTTGCCAGGAATCGATAGCGTGCCTAGATTAGATATAAGAGGATTGGGATGATAAAGGAGTTTCGAATGGTATCTTTTATAGTTGGTGCATCTTCAGCTTCTTCAGAAACGGTTTTGATTTTTAAATCCGAATATACTGAGTAGTTGAAGATTTTGCGTAGACTAATATTTTGGAGAGTTTGGATTCTTTTAAGGTTTGACTTTTTTGCATTACCCCAGTGTTGGGGGCCATAGGTGCACATTGGCTTGATCAAAGATTTGTAAACTTGAAGTTTCGTGTTTAGCGGGGTGTGTTTATTATTAGTTATTAATGTTTTCAGCACGCGGAGTCGCGCATTCAAGGCTCTTAGCTTTGATGTGGGGAGCCCAGGTAAGATGGCGATCAAGTGTTTGGCCAAGATATTTTACGGACTGGGATGAAGGTATTCGAGTAGTAAAATTTATTTATTTTAAAACTTTTTTTTTAAATTTTATTTGGTATATACAATCTGTTCCTTTAGGAACAATAATAATATTTGCTAATAGAATATAGGTATATGATTATTTGATGGTAGGTGCCACCCAGTGGGTAACACTACCCTTACTTGAGATTTTTTTTTTTGTATTCTAATACTTTAGATTAAATAGTGAGGAGGTCACGACACCATTTCGTTTTTAGCCTCCTGGGGTGTTCCCAGGAATTGTGAGAGTGGCAAGGTTTGAAATGAGGGTATGAGAAGGAAGTTTTGAATAGAATCGTTTGTAAAAATTAGCTGCTTATTTATGGACTGTTTTGATTTTTATATCGTTATGTAAAGTTTGGTTTGAGATGTACGGTGGAGAATTTGTGATTTTACGAAGGAAATTATTCTGGAATGATTGAATTGTATTCGTGTTGGATTTCTTGGCATTGCCCCAGAGCTGAAGACCATAGGTCCACATCGGCTTAAATAAGGATTTATAGATTAAGAGTTAAGTATTTAATGGAATGTGTTTGTTGTTGGAAACTAGAGTTTTAAGGATGCTCGACTTGGCATTTAAAGGCGTGTCTTTTTATTTTAACGTGGTGTGACCATGTGAGTCGACGGTCAATTGTTAGACATAAGTATTTGGCCGTTTGAGATGAGGGGATTTGAATATTGTCTAGCGACACCACCAACGACAAAGAGGAATTTTAAACCGTAAAAAAAAAAAAATTACGTGTTTCGTAGTTCTTAACGCAAATGCGGTATACGTACGTACGTATACAACGAATTACCGTACGTCATTCGGGTCGTAATCGATTTGCGTTTGTTTTCAACAGCGCCTAGACCTTTTAGACTATTATCGCGGTAGGTTTATCGACATCGTTGCGTTTAAATTATTCGTCATGAACCGACTTGGAGTAAATTCGGATTCGTACGGACGTAACACGCGTACAAACAAATATATCGCGCATACCGACAGGTTATTTTTTTTTCCCCTTCTTTTGACACGTATGTGTCTTATGGCCGGGGGTCATTCTGTTAATTTGTCCGACACCGAGAATGTTACCATGACGTCATTGGTGCAAAAAAAAAAAAAATAATAATAAATCAAATAATTCCTGTCTTTGAAACTTGTTTATTTTTTACACGTGTTAAAAATGTTACCTACAGTTTAATCCTCGTCTCCTCGTATCTAATACCGAATTGACATCGACATTCTTATGTCAACTATATTCAGTAGAAACAAGACATATACATGTACCGATGTATCTGTATGTAGTGTAGATACTCTTAGTTTTTTTTTTTTTTTTTATATATAACCGCAATTTAAAACGTTTTCTAATAACCGTACAAGAGGAATAGGATGAATAATAATAATAAAAAAAAATCAAAAACGTATCTCGTACGCGTCGATAATAATCGCAGCTCCCGGGTCCGTGATAGTAGAATCGCTTTATTTTCTATTTGCTTTTTTTTTTATTATTACAACTGTCGTGGTTTTTTTTGTTTGTTTGTTTTTATTTACGGTCGGCGGACGTTAATGGAATATAATATTATAGTTATTGCGGGGCCAGTCGTACAACAGCCGTGTAATAATATTATGCCGTTTTCGCACGTTTGCATATCTCGTTGGGTGTCGATTTACGAGTAAACGAAAAACAAAAAAAAACGAAACACGGTACGAGTGTAACGCAAGAGCGAGCGATATGTTGTGTTACACTTTATAGACTGATATCCGATACCTAATTCCTCCTGCGTTTTTCGCGTCCAACGAAATAATAATAAAACGTTTCCCGACCGCCGCCGCCGTCGAGACGAACGACGTACGACCGTGTTATGGCAGGGGTGACCAACCGGCGGACCGCCCGAACGCTATTTTCACGGATCCCTTTTCTGGAGTAGTTTTTTTTTTTTTCTCTTTTTTTTTTTTAATCTGCCCCGCAGATGGAAACCATCGAGTTCCGGGAAGATTTTGGTTTAAAGCCAGGAGGGGGGGGGAAACGTAGTCATGTACCCCGGACACTTTGCGGTGCGATCAAATTCTGGATGAAATACGTTTGTTGAAGTAAATATCCAGAACTAAAAAGCCCGGTTACAAAACTGTGTACGGTGTTTGGTTCCACATATGTTTGCGAAGCCGCTCTATCTAAGATGAACTTTATCAAAAACAATTTTAGATCTCGGTTGACAGACGATCATCAATAACGAATTAGTGAAAATCGATTGCAACAACTTTACACCGGACATTTGTCAGGGGGTTTGTAAGAACTAAAAAAAAAAAAATGTAATTTTTCACATTAAAAATAAAATGTTTTATTGTATTTAATCGCCTTTTTTTTTTTTTTTTTTTTACCAATTAACATTATAAACAAAAAAAATCAATTAATACAAATATAAATTTAAAAAAAAAAAAATGTATTTAACGTGTGTAAAAGTCATTAAACTGTTTGGGACCGCGAAAAGTTAAGTAAGTTTTAAAACGGACCTCCATAAATATCAGTTGGTGACCCCTGGTTTATAGTATAAATTATGTAAATGGCGAAAATCGTGTACGGATAATAATTCCGATAGTTTTTGTATCCCGTAGATAAATTTAAGGGTCGCGTGACCTTTTTACGATCCGTCAACGTTCACGGTATTAAAAAGTATATTAACGGTTATAATCTTTAATATTAAAATTACCTATTTTTTTTAAATTTTTTTTGTTCAATAAATACGTTTTACGTGGAAATCTTTTGCGCCAAGAGCGATAAATTAATTATTTTCTTCTTTTTTTTTTCTTTATGAAAGAGGAAAACTTTTCACCGGGCACGTTGGCCTTTGATTTTTGATTATCTGATCGGGGGGGTGAAAGTGAAACGAGAACGGTGAAAATCGGTCGAAATCGAACTCGTTACAGCATTTATTTATTTATTTATATTTATATTTATTTATATATACATTACAGGCCAGGGCGGGTGAAATTGCATTTAACTTATATTTACGGTTTATCTTAAGAATAATAAATAACTGAATAACCCGACTAACTATACCGATCCAAGGCGAAATGGACGTGACAGTAATTAAACATTGAACGGGGTGGTTAGGGGTTAGCTACGTTTGCCAAGTATTTGCGTGCTTCTGCTAAGTAATCGGTCGGTTGCCTACGTCCACATGTCTGGTGTAATGGAACGGGACACAAAAAGTCGAGCGGTTGGGCGGGAATTCTGAAATTTCCATCGGATAGTAAGTTTAGTTAATTAGTTTAGAAAGATAATTATCGAAATCCAAGAGCAACAGAGCGATGCGCTGGAAACATTGTTCCGCCTATAAACTCGTTGGAATTTCACCGTCCGGAACAACGGCCCGGTTTCGCCCGTTTAAACGCGCCACCGCCCCGTGATCGCAGGCGCGTATTAAAAGAATTATTTTTTTTTTTTTTTTTTAAATGCATTTTTACAAACACCGTAGCAGACGTAGAAGTAGTAATAGTAGTAATAGCGGTGGTGGTAGTAGTAGTAGTAGTAGTAGTAGTAGTAGTAGTAAATAGTAATATAGTTTATTAAAGAAATGTCGATTCAAACGTTTCCGACGACGTCGTCGGGTGTCGTAAATAATATATATTATACATCAAACTGCCACGACCGTTTAAACGCACCACGTTTATGCGTCGTCCATTAACTAAACACCTTATAATATATTATAATCGTGTGGTATATTATAATAAACTAAACGCAATAACTGTCTCCCAATAGCGTTTACATATTCGCATTAAAACCTAAAGACGGATTTGTATTCAAATAAAATTTCATCGTGATTTTTTGCGATTTTTTTTTTTTTTTTGTATCGCCATATAAATATATATTACGAATACGGTTTTGAGTTAAAAATATATACGAAAAGCTGGACGTACTACGGTCAACACCACCGGCCACCGGATTTTATAACGCTGAAAATAACTGCAATGTGCACACATAATATGCCGTAAAAAACTTATAATTAAATAATTATTAAAATATGAAACGAAACCGCCGGGTGTTTTCCTACTATTTTCCATTTAATACAAATGAAATATAAAAAAACCAAATCGTTATACTATGCGCACTATAAAAAATCTAAAATACGAAGAAGAAAAAAAAATAGCAATATAAATTTCATATTTGGAAACAAATTTTTAGCCCACTCTCTGCTATCATGTAATGACAATTAGCAAATGCTATAATATCCGAGACTTGGTTAACACCGTAAACGCGCCGTGGGTATATCGACTTTTGATTTTCGAATAGAAACAATCTAAAAAATAAATAATCCGGTAGTTTTCGAAGACCGGACTCGAAAAGAGAATATTTTTCTAGGAAAAAAAAAAAAAAAAAAAAAAAAATGTTAATTCGCGTAACACTGTAATATTGCATTTGCATTAACGGATTTTTTTTTTTATCCCCTCGCCTACTCCTCCGGTCAACATTTTAAACTGTTACTGGTACGTCAGATGTACTCATTCATTGGAAAAATATTCGTATTTTCGATCCGGGTTGCCGTATGAAAATCAAAAGTATAAATATTCATTTACGGCGTACGGCGACTATAATGGTTAAAACGTGAAAAATAGAAATCAAATCGTCTAAAAAAAACACCGCGATAAAAAACCGAAAAAACCACACAACAACTCACCCTGTATACTTGTCCCCGAACAGTACTGAAGACGTTATAATATAAATAGAGACTTTTGATCAATTTGAATTTCCTCCTCGAGAACTTGCACATTGAGATTCAAACGAAATAACGTTTTTGGACAATGTGTTCGGTGGAAATGGAAATTTTTTACAACGTCATAAAAACATAGAAAAACTGTCGGAGAGCGTACTAAAATACTATTGATTTTGTTTTTCACACTATCGTTTCTTATAAACTTAAAATCGAGAAAACCGAAAACAATCAAAATCGACATATCGCGTATCGAACATACGATTATTTTGGTAAATAAATCGAATATACGGACCAGACAGATGTTTTTTTTTAACGCTATTCCGAATATTTACGAAAATATTCATTACGGAAATGTAACGTTTAAATCAAATAACCGGTAAATAATTATTACGACACGATACAGCGGTAATCTCACAGTGTTAAAATGGTTTTTTTTATAAGTAATTTTGAAATTAAATGATAACGCATTTATAAATACCTACGCGTGTGCCGTAATTATGACACGTTCTATCTATATAAAAAAAAAAAAAAAAAAAAAACAAAAAAATTATAACTCTAGAATTTCGTGAAATTGCAATTAAACATTATCGTTTACACTTAAAATATTATAAACTAAATGATTTTTATAATTTTTTTATTCTGAGTGTATTGCGGAGGCAACAAGCGAAGCTATTAGAGTTTTACCAGGATGTGTCGTTTCGTTTTTTCCCGGTTAGTAGAAATACTCCGATTGTACCTTAAAAAATTCGGAATTCCTGTTACACGGTAATTTATTCGAATGTTATTTTCTATAATATATTTTTTACGGTTAGTAAAAATGCTTCGAGCTACTCACATATCGTACATTTAAAGGATGCGGATTTTTCACCCGGCGATACTTTATTCGAAATTATTTGTCTAGATTCCCAACGGTTTTTCTAAAAAAAAAATGTAAAAAAAAAACAACTAACATCGAATAATGGTTGTACATTGGTTTCGGTTTCGAATGATTTCCGGTGGTCACTTTGAGTGAAAAAACCTTCTAAACTAAAGCATTGTTTTCGAATTCGACACGATTTCTGTACTGAAATCGCCCGACCCGGAATATCTGAGTTAAAATTCAACGTTTTATGCCTGATAAATAATATAATCAACGGTATTTCAGATATGGCGTTGTGTTAATGAAATATATTTTAGCGAAGGAAAAAAAAAACCATATCTACCGATTCGGATGTGATACATTTATAGTAATATAATATAAATATCGGTGGTATGGTAATAATTTTATATATTTTTCGCGGTTGTTTCGAAATCGCGCGAGGGCATTACTATATACATATATATAAAAATATATTATAATATTATTATTATTATTATTCGTATGTGGAGCACCGTATAAGGTCGACTGATAAAATAATATCGTGTTCGAAAAAAAAAAAAAAAAAAAATAGTTGGAAATCGTGATCGTTTACGTCAGTTTTGTTTTTCATCGTCGACCCGATACACCCTTGAATATAAACAGTTTATGCATATATGTCGTCGCCACTTGGTGGCGAATCGATCTTTTCGTAAAAAAAGAAACGTCTCTTTCCACACAAGTACAAAAATGTGTCACGGTGCGTGGTCTTAGTGTTGCCGTGTATTCGAATTTGTATTTTTCTATCCGATTTTCAAAAAAAAAAAAAAAAACCGACGGCCATAAAAATTCCGTTCGGAAATCACCGTTCGCGTCGTCGACCAGAACTCGTATTAATATAGTTGAAACGATATTACTGTACAGAAACGTAGAGCGACGTTTCTTTTTCTTTTTTTTTTATCGGAAAACAACGTGATTGAACAATTGTATTTTAAGGGACCCGGTTTCGGACCGACTACGTTTTATTCGATTGCGACCCGTGTTCGTTCGCGCATTGCCGCGGCGATATAAACGATACGAAAACCAATTTAAGAATAGAAATCTACCACGAGTGAAAAATACCATCGCCCTACCATCGTTATTTTCCGATGTTAAAATTACGTAAATTTTTAAGTACGCACGTTGCACAATACTTGAAATTTATTATTTGGTCTTATATGCAATTGATAAATTCGAATTATAGAGGTTCAGAGGGCAAAAATATTCGTCGCACAACCGTTAATTATTTTCGATTTATCGAGGGCGACCGGAATACACGTGATTTTTTTTTTAATTATCGAGGTTTTCTCAGGGGACCAGGCGTTTAGTTGGATTTATAGACGTTTTCGAATTATCGAGTCCGCTGTATTATTTGCATTGGACGCGCGCCGTGGTAAATTTACAACGAGTTCGAAACCGTAGGGATTTCAACCGGCACCGTCGACGGTTAATTTCAATATCCGCTCGCGGTATTCTGTTTCCGATTATCGGTGGGGGGGGGGGGGAAACAGTCATTGTAATATTTTAATCGTTTTTCCAAGTTGAACCGTTTAAATCGTTTAAAGTCGCCATATGTTACGAAATAAATAATCGAATTCGAACAGTTGTTACGAGTTTGTTACGATTACATTATAATATTACAGTAATTCGTTTTCGTTTTACATTTTTTTTTTTTTTCTTTATTTTTTTTGCGAGCGAGACAATGAGAAACGGGTGAGTTTACGTCCCGTGCTAACGTCGTAACAAGACTGTCGTATGATTTTAGTTTGACGAGCATTTTTACGCACGAGAACGAACCCTAAACCCCTAGCCGATACGACTTTGACAGTTTCGCGCAAAGTTAATTATACTCTCGTTCGTCAACTTGTGTAGAAACCAATAAAATCTATACATTTCAAACAGTCCATTAGTTTTATTATTCAATAATCTCCGGGGATACGCCGATTTTCAGAATGAAATATCTGACGTTTTCCGATTTCGCGCACGGTTTGGGACTATCGAATACACAAAACGAGCGACGATAAAAACGGATTGCTCGCTATAATATAATTTATGAAATTACATTTCTATTGCATTTATTACTGGTTTATTTTTATTATTCCGTGCGGTAAACGTTTTAATTCGGTACAAAAAAATTGCACGATTTCAACAGGTTCGAGCGACGAAATCCCGTGATAATATCATATCGCCAAATACAAAATTATACATTCGCAAAATATAACGAAAAAACCGTTTCCTTTTCTTGACATTAACGGGTTTTCGTGAAAATTTAGATGGATTTCGCAAAGTACCCGTGAAAGAATAGTGACACGACTGAAAACATTTTCTAGTTATTACTATCGAAATATGCAGAATTCCGTTCTCTGTAATTTACCGTATATTAGTATTATATAATCTATTCTTTATCGATCAATATTATTTCCATTGCAGAACCCTCGTGATAGTACAGGGTGCGGCAGAGCCGACCGACGGGTTTAATGAGGTGCCATTAGCTTGTGATAAGATAAGAGCAGGCCCCTTAATAAGTGGTATATTTTGAATTGTACGGTAATTCCGTTTTTATTCGTAATCATGATCTGGACGGGTATACGTCGTGGGGTTTCGTCGTGCGTGCGTATTACGAAAATAATGAGTTCGCTACACAAAGGGCTTTTCGTATACGCTTCGGCGTTCCACGTGCTCAATCTGCTCCTTCTGCTAACACTGTCCGACTTGTGGATACGGCGTTTGGAAGAAACTGAAAGTACCCTGAGTAGACGTGGACGCGGAGCACCCAGAACGGTAAGAACCCCCGAAAATGTGCAGTTGGCAGACAAGACCGGTCACTGTCACGTCCGCTCGTTATGTTGTGATGTCGGAAACTTATCTGCAGCATAGTTTGAAGGAAATGGCTGAAGAACGCGATTTGGGAGATGTATGGTTTCGGCAAGACGGAGCTACAGCGCACACAGCTAGAATTTCACTTTCTGTCTTGCGACAAGTGTTCCCTGGGCGGTTAGTCTCTCTGAGAGCAGACATAGGCTGGCCAGCACGGTCCCCAGATTTGAGAAGGTGTGAGTTTTTACTCTGGGGCTACGTTAAGGATAAGGTTTTCAGACATCGCCCACATGCCATAGAAGAAATTAAACAGAAAATCACCGTGGAAGTCGAGGCCAGTCGAAATGTGCCGAAAATCATATGAGAGCTTCAGAGACCGTCTACACAACAGTGTATCAATGCTGGCGGCCGCCATCTAGGAGATATAATTTTCAAAAAATAATTTTTAAAAATGTGATTGATTACTGATTTAAATAAAAAAAAAAACCTTTTCTCTAAGTTTTACTATTCGTTATTTATAGCCCATCAAAACTCGTCAGTCGGCTCTGCCGCACCCTGTATATATTTATTTTATTTATTTTCATTTATTTAATATTAAAGACCGTACGAGTTAAAATATATTTTTTTTTTTCTAATTTCAATAAAATATAGTTTCCATCGTAGACGTAGATCACGACGAGATCACCTCACTTCTAAGATGTGATTTTATTCTGACCCGTCTGATTGTTATTCAAGCCCGAATAAAATCATATTTCGATTCGTGTCATTATTCTTTTTGCCGGGGTGCGATGTGATTTTCGTGAATTTTAGCAATTGTATCTCGTACAGTATCTTAATAGGTATAGTTAATAAAGAGAAATATAGAAGACTTTTCTACATGATGATATCGCGTAACTATTACGAGAATGTCACAGTAACATTATACGTCGTCTCTGTCCGATGGCGGTGGTGATGGTTGGGGGTACTCTGGTTTTCTAATCGACTTAAAACGAAAATTATTTTTTACCAAATTAAAGACCACAAGATTTACTATGATTTAAAAAAGGGATTGTTTTTTTTTTTTTTTGTTTATTATAAAAGTTAATAATGAAAATATAAAAAAAAACGAAAACGAAAAAAATAATAAAAATGCTTCTTTGAAAACGTTTCAAAAACAAAATCCTTAATAATTGCCGTTGTCTTTAATCTGGCCATCGCAATTTCGTTACAAAGTCTACCGAAGGTATTACCGGAGTATCATCGGAACACATTTTTACTATAACGCCCGGTAAAAAGACAGAGACGGCGACTGCGAACGCCCGTCACTGTAAAAACGGTTTAACGCAGGCAAAAACTACTCGAGCTAATTAAAAAATCTCAATTTTTTTACCGTAAAAAAAAAAAAAAAAAAAGAGAGAAAAAGAGGAACGTTGGTATCCATTTTTTTTTTCGATTCCGTTACAAATACAAAAAAATTAATTGGGTCAATTATTATGTTCTATAATCGAATAATATTGAACGTTTCAAATAACTACCGTTTCGCAGTTACAATATCGAAAGAAAAAAAAAAAAAAACTATAACTGACGTTGCGCGCGGCGCAAGTTCTCAAAAAGTCAACTATTTCCGAGTCGATCGGTATTGGTTTTTTTTTTTTCATTAAAAAAATAATTGCCTATAAGCGGGGACACGTTAAATAACGGGCGGTGTTGACCTCCTCTGGAAAAACGTTTATGGGTGGGCGTTCGCCCAATAACTTGGCCGACAATAAAACGGACGTACCGAAAAGTATAGGAACTATAGGAATTCCATTGCAATATATGAAATCGCATTATTTTTTTTTTTTTTTTTTTTTTTTTTTTTTGTCCGTCCTAAACGTGTAATCGATAGCAATCAAAGAATTCCTATAACAGTGTCGCCGTCATAAAATTGATAAAATATACCCCGATAGTACTATCTCGGGGTGACAGGTCCGTAAACGTGACGTGCCCCGAAAGGCGCGCGACGCCGAGTGAATAAAGAATACCACCGGCGCTCTTGTTTCCGCGCTATACGAAATATTTTTTGAAATATTTTTCCGACCGCGTTTCGGACTTTTGCACGGTATAAAAAAAAAAAAAAAAAAAATTGAAATACTACGGCCAGACTACTCACCTCCAGTTTCGTCATCTTGTAGCACAGATGCACCAACCGTTTGGTGCCCAGCAAGTTCATGGCCACCGACAGTTTAAGCGCCTCGTCGAACTTCACAGTGGCCGCCGAATGAAACACAATCGACACGTTTTCGGCCAACGTTTTTTGATCGGATGGACTGATGCCCAGTTCGCTTTGTGTAACGTCCCCCTGAATGGGCACCAATTTTTTTAGCGATTCCGGTTGATATTTCTTGACTCTGTCGAAGATCTAAACAGCAGAACAAAAAAAAAAAAAAAAAAATACAAAATAAATACAATTACCGCCAGCTATATGTAATACTATATTATAATTTTATCAGTGCTGTTTATAGAATACTGTATAAAGCAGTGCTACGTAATTTGTGTGTACGTAATGCGGCAAACGATATAGTATTTTTTTTTTTTTTTTTAAGTGCGCTCAAAATACGTAAATGTATTGTAATAGATTCGTTGATTTCTACAAAACGCGTAGAATGTGAGGGGATTTTCAAAAATTCCCGTAAACCGCCGCCGTTGGGATTCGAACTTGCGTAATATTTTTTTTTTATCTATCGCGGCGTAACTGCAGCAGTGGGCAACGAAATCGCAAATAATTATTAAACGTTTGTTGTGAAAACTAAAAACTAAACTGACCTTTTAGGCAAGTCAGTGGCGCAATTTGGATTTTGACGCCCCGAATAAAAACAAAAAAAAATAAAATAAAAATGTTCTGGCGCTATATTATTCGAAATCATTTGTGCCGCGGCAGTAATTTCGACAAATTTAGGAGCCGGCAGATCAACGTTATTTCCAATCGATTTAATTTAATTCTATCGCTCATACGAAATAATTTCCTATCGTTGTTGTAATATTCACGTTTTATCACACGTATTTTCAACCTTCCGGCTGAATTGTACGATATAAAACGAATATTTTTACCGAAAGGGTCCCCCCCAGGGGACGGTCAGGTTCAGTATAGATCGACACACGACCATGATCGACGGTAAATGATTTAATTTTGATTTTATCGCGTTATTTATACGGCGCGCCGTTTGTAAAGGAAATTCGCCGGCGACACATCCGCGGCGTGTTCGAAGAGACCCGGCGGTTTCCGGGTCGAACGTTCAACAGTATTGCCCTTATAGGTGAGGTTTTGGATTTCGTTTCGACGTATACTGTGAAATGAACATCATAAACGGCGTACAAATTACCAACGGCCCGCGGTTTTTACCGGCGGTACGCTTACTCCGGCCACGGCGGTAAAATACGAGGCGTGACAATAAAATAACGAGACTTTCTAAATATAACCAAAACTATTAACGTTATCTATAAAACGATTATTGAAATACGATTAGAAAACACTTATCTAAAAGTACTATGAACACTGATGGCATCGATTCAGATGTCAAGTCTCTACGATTATTTTCACGTGAATTACAACGACAAAAAAAAAAAAAACCAAATCTAAAGAGTAACGAAAAACGGTTATTGCGTGAGCTTTCCCGGTTTTTCATCAAAAAAAAATAAAAAAAATCGAAACCCAACTCAACCAGATTCGAAATGCTTTGAAAAAGCTCTCTTGTTGTTTGTCGACTGGAACAAGATTTCTGGTAGAGAAGTTATTAACAGATATGAAAAATAATTTAAAAAATAACACGCTCGCGTCATATATTAAAACCAATCTACTACTTGTGCTAACTCGCACAATCTAAAACCATTAATTTTCACACAATATTCTATGGCGGGTTTCGTTTGAAAACTAATTTAATTTCTCGGGTATTATTACAATTATAATTATCGATATAATTACCGAAAGTATAATCAAACAAATTGAATTGACTAAACAATATATTTATTTATTTTATGTTTTTTTTTTTTTTTTTTTTTTTTTTTTTTCTGTACAATATACGACGGAATAAATTACAATTGAAAATATTTTGTAATATATAGTAGACTCTGTAAAAAAAAAAAAAAAAAATATATATGTATAAACGTTGGAACCGATGGCTATGGGAATAATTCGTTTGATATTTTATTTGGGAGGAGGGGAAAAAAGTAAATAAAAAAAAAATAAAAAAATGCTGCGTTGCCCGGGATAAATTCCAATCTCCCGGTATGAATTTGGTATCCGCCGCAACCTCTGGAAACATTTTATAAAAATAATATATATATATATATATTGTTATAACTTTTGTATCAATCGGTACACTATTGGAAAAATGAGAAAATAAATGAGAAACTAAAATGTATGTTATACTACTTGTTTTTCGCATTCGATATTGTATTGACAGAGGATCTGCGCATACGGTTAGAATTGAATGCAAATTCTGTACGATTTGTGCGGTTCTTTTTTCTAAAAACCGATAGACGTCTATATAGAATTTAAATGCAATCTAGATAATCGAAAATACACCTAAAACCGTACGCCGCTATACGCATGATAGCAATATAGATCTATACGCGTTGTATTGCAATAATAAATAGATCGTCAACGTTAATCTTAAAAGTAAAAAAAAAAAAAAAAAACACCAAAATTCTATACATTGCCGAACGGTGACGGTATTATAATTTTCTAACTATGCTGTCGCCGAATAAAAAATTTCACCGCATTCGTATATTTGTACGTTGTGTTTCATAAACTAATTGAAATCGTAATTTAATATTACGTTTCGATATTGATTTTTACGTCAAATCGTATTAACCGTTTGCGATTCTTGGCGATTTTACTATTTTACATTTTTCCCCCGTCTGTGAACCTTTTTTTCTATCTACCGGACAGCAGACGAGCGACAAGCGCACATTTTCTGAAAGCATTTTGCATTTAGTTGACGTGTTCGGGTAACGGTTAGGTTAGGGGGGAGGGGAAAAAATGAGAAAACCATTGCGGAGCTTGAAAAATAAAATCAACTTTTTTACTTCCTGCCTAGTTAATGTCCGTGGTGACTGCCGGTTTCTTACCGCTATATTATTTTTTTTTTTTAAAAAAACGCACCTAACCCGACTCGGAATTCGACGGCGTAATAGTAAAGGAGAGTTTTTTTTATTCTTAAACTTCTGTAGCTCAACACCTCCGGTTTTTTTTTTTTTTTTGTTTAAATTTAAATTTTGTATATCGAACGATTTGACCGCTATACGGTATACGAGGTGTGACAATAAAATAACGAGACTTTTTGAATATAACCTAAACTATTAACGTTATCTATAAAACGATTATTGAAATATGATTAGAAAACACTTATCTAAAAGTACTATGAACACTGATGGCATCGATTCATTTTCTTATACGTTAGTAGCCTTGTTATTAGTGCGAGTTCGACTATACTGCCGAAAAATGTTAGATATAAAAATCGAACAACATGTGTTAACATTAAATTTCTTGTTAAATTAAAAAAAAACTGCCGCGGAATCGTTTCGTATGTTATGTGAAGTTTATGGTGAAGAATGTTTATCAAGAGCTCGTGTTTTTGAATGGCACAAACGGTTTTGTAGTGGAAGGGAGGACGTCGAAGACGATGATCGTTCTGGACGTCCTACCACGTCTTCAACAAACGAAAACGTTGAAAAAATCGACAAAATCAATTAATCAATATTATTATAAAGAGGTATTAATTAAATTAAGAGAACGTGTCAGAAAGAAGCGACCAGATCTATGGAAAAATGGCTGGGTTCTTCACCAAGACAACGCTCCAGCTCACAGTGCATTTTCAATTCAACGTTTTTAAACTGAAAAAAAAATTTCTGTACTTCAACATCCCCCGTACTCGCCAGACATTGCTCCTTGTGACTTCTTCTTATTTTCTTCTTATTTCTTTTCCCATGTTCAAACAGTTGATGACGTAAAAATGAAAACGGCAGAACTTCTAAAAGGGCTGAATGAAAGCAATCGGCAACACTGTTTTCAAGAATGGCAGCGACGTGTGCAACAGTGTATTGATGCTGAGGGAAGGTACTTTGAAGGTGATAATCATTAAATTATAACATTATTTTAAAATAAACAACTTTTATTCAAAAAGTCTCGTTATTTTATTGTCACGCCTCGTAAATACGCGACGCGACATTTTAATTCCGGCGTTCGGCCGAAGTTTGATTCGGCGGGAGTTGTCCAAACGAAACGTAAAGGCGAAAATGTGTTTTCCTGCGCCTCTTCATACCTAACGCATATTATTACACCGGCCCCGGCTCGTCGTTTTAATCGTCGGTTTAATCGTTCGGCCTGGGCCGCGGGCGTCCGCCGAAATTCCGCGACAATCACAACCGAAACAATACAAATACACGCATCCCGACTGTTAACGATTTCGAAAATGATTCATTGTTCGTCCCGGAATACACCGCTGCGGTATCCACTGGATTCCCGGTGTGTTTTACCGATATTTCCCCCGTATTCCGCGCGGAATCGCACATCCGCGAAGACTAAACGAGAAATAAACGAAAATCGATTTGGAACACGATCTGTGACGTGTTCCACCGGTGTTAAACGATGCCCCGCGATTTGGCAATAAAGTCACCTGGCACTTTTTTTTTTTTTTTTTTTTTTTTTAATCACTGTTTAATATATTCTTGTTCGTTTAATGCACTTGTGAAATGTGCGGGTCGACGGCGGTCGGGAGTGTTGTGAACCTAACCTATCTATGCGGGTATCGGGCGACAACACCGTCGGGTTTATTCAACGATTATTATAAAATACGATTTTAAAGTGTTAAACGTTAAAATAATGTCGACTGTGCGATACGCCTGTAGGTAGGTGTTAGTTTCGATTTTCACGATTCGTATCGGCCCCTTAAAGTTGCGACGATATTGTTAACGTTATGGTTAAACTTCGAACCGTCGTAGCGTGGTAATCATAAAAAAAAAATAAAAATACCTCGACGGCAAAACGAAAACGGTCCGGTTCGGTTTTTCGTCTCCCGAACACGTGTAAAATTCGGGACACTCGTACTAGACACTAACACCGATCTTTCATCAAACATTAGTCGCGCCCGTCGGTAGCGATGTTTATATCGCGGGAAATTATTATTTCCTTTATGCGCGGACGAAATCCGATTAAAATTATTTATTGTCTACCGGAGCACCTCGCCGTCTGGTTATCGACGAATTATCCAGAGTTTGACGCTGGGGACGCCGCGAAATTACGGCCGTGTGGGGCGGCCTGGCCCTCCCTGTTGAAAAAAAATAATTCGAAATTGTATTGAACATTTGTTTTTTTTTTTTTTTTATTTGCCCACCGAAATTTCGCTCACGGTGCGCCGCCCCGCCGGTATTATATACCGTTATTAAACGTACGAGTAAGTGCAACTTGGTTGGTGTCAATATTCGCTATTATAATGTCATACACTCTCGGTATAGTACAACGCGGTATCTACATAATAGCTGGTAAAAAAAAATACGATTATTTTGGCGACAAAAACTGTACACGGGGCCCCGGTTTTCGATTAATACGAGGAAAATTAAATTATCTCCACCCCACCCGCCGGGCGATGCTGCGGCGCTCGGGTTTTCGAACACGAAAACGGCGTACCCCTGAAAAATCGATTTCATCTCGAACGCTGTATACGGAGGCTTAGCGTGGCACCAGTGGCGTGACAACAGCGTGGCACCAGTGGCGTGACAAGGGAAGGGGGAGGAGATTTGCCGTGTTTATGTAAAGAAAAAAAAAGAAAAAAAAAATTGTTTTAATTTTTCGTCACCATATCTATGATGCAATATTTTTGTATATCTATTGGATATTGATAAATTCGATCGATAATTACGTTTTTTTTTTAAATTCGGTTCTCTAAATATTTTCCAATTGCCTAATAATTAAAATACAAAGTATGCGTACAATGTTCATATTATTTTACTGGATTTTTTTTATTATTATTATTATTATTAAATACCAAACATTAAAAATGTATCCACATTTTCTAGGGTAGTATAAATACCCTCCTAGTACCTACAGTACATTATTTTCATGTTTCGTTGATAATGAAACGTAAATAGTGTATTTTTTTTTTTTTTTTTAATGTAATAAAAATTATAAACGCTAATGGACAAATATTTGTTTTTTTTTTTTTGCCTCCCCATTCCCACCCACATTAAGAAATCCAGGGTGGCGCGACGGTCAAAAGGCCGCGCGCCCACGAGTACAACACGTTCCGTCATATTAAAAATGCAATAAAAATATAAAAAAAAAAAAAAAAAATAATAATGTTTTAACAACACTATTGAAAAATAACCGATTTAATTTTAACACGGTTATACATTAGTTGAAACTCAACCCGGCCATAATAATCAAAATTTACGGTTTTCCATTTTCTATGCGCTCTGTGTAACAGTATAGATAAAACCTCGAGAACAAGAACACACTAAGGAATCGAGCGCAACGCAAAATCGTATTAAAATTTTTAAAAACCCGAGCATAGTTACCGTGCGTTAAAAAACGAATAATTCAATTAATACAACGTTCCGAGCGGACGGGATATTCGTAAAAATTAAGCTCTTTATGGTTGTTTTTTTTTTTTTTTTTTTTTTTTTTTTTTTGTGCTGTGTTAGTAGTTGGTCACGCCACTGCGTGAAACGGCCGCGGATGGAAATTAAAGAACGCGACTTATACGCCAGGAGAACGACCGTTCATAATATCGATTTATAAAAAAAAAAAAAAAAATTACGGTTGTTTTTTTAATTGTAAAAATACAACATTTTTTTTTTTTTAATGTTTTGAATATCTAACGTCTCGTTCGGGTAAATTGAAAATGAAAATATCATACCTACCCGGTGATCGTGTCGTCGTCTTGTACTATCATGACGAGTAAAAATCACTTTTTCCTTTTGTTTTACGTGAACGTGTTTTTGAACAAATGTCACGGTTACACAATACGAATACGTGCATGTGCTAACAAGACCCGGTACTTTTTTTTTTTTTTTTTAATGTAAATTTGAACATACTTAAAACGATAAATTTTCATAATTTTTTTTCTCAAACATTTCGTTAAAATTGTCTCTACTCCTTAAATAATGTCATCTCTCCAGGACGCCACTCCAGCGTTCGCCGTTCCTGACTAACAAACGGGCAATAAAGCAAACACGTAGGGTTTTCGTACTCTTGCAATAGTATATGTCCTCGGGATCCATTACATCTTAAAACAAAAATTATTTCACCAAACTAAAGACAACAACCGTGTTTTCGAAGAAAGATATTTCGATATTTCTCCATCAAAAATTGTTTAAATTTGAAATACATTATTTTTTTTTTCAAGTTCAACGTACGACTGTCCGGGAAATTGATACAAAATAAAAAATCCCTCTTTGAAATCATATAGTGATCATGTTGATTTGGTGAAATAATTTTTGTTTATGAGTCTATTAGAGTTCAGAATGTTACATTTTTCCTATATCGCCCATTATACAAATAGAAACGACAAATGTGTAGAAAAATATTTAATTTCCTATACCTCGCCGGACATATTTACGCGTATATCTCCATCCCGTCAAAAACATAAACGCTAAAAAAAAAAAAAAGAACCAAATCCGGTAAGACGAAGAAGAATAAGAAGAAGAAGTTTTCCAACTTTGCCGAAAAAAGAACCGATATCCTATTAGTGGGTGCCAAGTTTAAAAAAACTGCTTGTCTATACTACTAAATTTTTCAAATTTGCAAGTTTTATTTGTAATGTTGTTTTTATAAATGAATCGTATGTGCAAACATATTTGTTATATATAAAAAAAAAAAACTTGTAAAGTCGAAAATGTAGTAAGTAGTGAACAAGCACTTTTTTTTTTAACAGTTTAAATTTGGCACCCACTAAGATACCTATCGATTCTTTTTGCGGCAAAGCTGACGAACTTCTTCTTGCCGGACTTCTTTGCCGCATTTGTGTTTTTGGCGAGAAACGGCCAGTGTTTTTTTGCAGATAGACTTTGATTTCCCCTGTCCCCCCTACTCAGTTGGATATTTATTTATTTTTAAAACCCGTTCTTGATTTTTTTTTTTTTTTTTTTTGTTGTCTAGAATCCAAAACAATTTTTATTTTCTACCGATTTCGATTTGTCTAATATTAATAACAATAACGGTTCCTCGGAAATGATTTACCGCGGCCTACCCGAGTCGTCAAGTTTGCCGTGTCGACAAAATCTAAGCCTATATAATTTATAAATAATTACTCAAGTATAAATTGCACCTAATTGAGTATGAACTTATACGTATGTAAATTTAAAATTTCCGAGTTAAAATTGAATTTACCGGTATCCCGGCACAATGACGAGATAAAAAAAATGTCACCGAATAAAATTGTTTTATGAAGAATTCAACGATTGACGTTGTCGATTTTTATTTTATTTTTTTTTTTTTTTTACATTTATTTAGCGTCATTCGTTCATAGTTTTATTGTACAGCGGACAAAAAATATTATATTACTTCAAATCAATATGTCTCTGGTTGGAAATTCGTTGGCATATTTGTTTCGGTTTGGTTCAATTCAATTCGGACCTAGCAAAACACCTAGCGAACCAGCAAAACAAACGAAACGTTGTCAACGAGTACGTAAAAAAAGATCTATAATATATGACTACGTACGTGGTATAATCCATACAATTTCCAAAACAAAAATTATAATAAAATTGGGGGGATTTTTCTTATATAGTTTATCTATATATAAACTGTATAAACGACGACTGCAAAATGTACGAAATTAAAGGTATTTTTTTTTTTATTTTTTTTTTTGCAAAGAAACAACTCTAAATGGACGAACGATAAAATTACAAAAGTTGTTTTCTGTATAAAATTGTTTGTACGGCAACGTTTTGACGTGGGATATTGGATGGGGGGTGGGGGTGGGGTGGAAGGTGGATGGAAAAAAAAAAAAACTGACCGACGAGTGGTGCCAAACACCGAATTCGAATTTAGCGCGGGTTTTGTGTAAAAAAATTATGTAAACTATATAAATGTAATTGTTTATACTGATATCGGTAAATTCAGACGGTGGAATTCGGTGTACGAACGGCGGGCAATCGCGGAAAGCCTCTTGGCAAGCCTTACGGGAAATCGTTGGCAATCTAACGGTAAACCGTCGTCAGACTCTTATGGAAATCTCGGCAATCGTCGGGAAAATCGCTACGGTGTTATCCGGAATTTGGTGCGCGCAATATTCATCGGCGAGATGAGTTCGTGTAAATGCCTAGGCATTATACGGATATATAAGTCAAAAAATACATAACCGTCCGTAGGCATAGGCTTACGTTCCACCGTGTTATTTATCGAATATATAATTACAACAATTACAATAAAAAAATATTGTAAACGCGTTTCCGGCAAACGCTGTAATAACGAGTCGGGTGATATACAACGGATAATAACACTATTATTACTATTATTATCGTTATATCCGATGGCGTCGCGAACGCGGAATTTATAAAAACCCCTTAGCAATGTGTTGAGAAAGTAAGAAAAAAAAAAAACGACCTCCTGATGTGATTTTACGTCCGTCCGCCGCGCCGCCGATATCGTTATCCGCAAAGCTGGGCAGTAACTGCTGTTTGAAAAGTTACGTTTTTGATAACTTTTAACGCGCAAATAAAATGTTAGAAATCAACTGGGTTATTGGCGAACAACAATTGTTTTTTGTTTTTTTTTTAATAGATAACGCACGGGGTCTTGTTTTTAATTCAAGCCTATAAAATGTGTACGAAATAAATGAATAAATAAATCGGAGGGCAAATTTTCACTTGAGTTGTTTCCCTGAAAACGTTTAAAACGTGAAATAAACTTTTTAAACGAATTTGACTCGTAGTTACTATTTTTTTTTTTTTTTTTTTTTTTTTTTTAAGGATAACTTTAACAACTTATATATTAGTATTTTATGTATTATTTATTATATATTACCGCGGCGTTGAGTAGCTGTTCGAGTCTGGACTTGACGTGGTGGCCTTGTTTGGGCCTGATTAATAGATATATGCACGCCACGTTCGGGCACGAGTGCAGGAGTTTCTCCACCAACACTTTGCCCATGAATCCAGTGGCGCCGGTAATGAGTATATGACGGCCGCGGAAGAAGTCCGATATGGCGCCGGAAGTGCTGGCCATTTTTTCGGTGTCGTCGGCACTGTCGCTGTAGAAAACAAAACAAAACCAAAAAAAAATATCAGAATCAATTTATTTTTTTTTTACACGCGTTTACCCGGTACGGGGAGACACATTTGAAATGGGTAAAAACAAAAAAAAAAAAAAAAAAAATTGTTTCAATAACCGGTATACCTACTAGGTGTAATGGAATGGTTTTTGATTTTTTTTCAATTTTTTTTATTTACGAATCCGTAGACCGGAAATAACGACGACGAAAACGATAATAAACAACGTAACGGTGAACGTGACGGGCACGTGGCGCGCGCGGTATTATTGTACTGAACGGTAACTTACGACGCCCTCCGGTGACTCTGCTGCGGGCTACACGGCGTCGACGTCGAAGGCGACGGCGGCGGCGGCGGCGGCGGCGGCGGTGACGGCGGCGGCGGCGGCGGCGACGACGACGCTGCGATTGCGGCGGCGATGGCGGCGGCGACGACGGCGGTGTTTGAATCCTGATGGTGATCCGTTTTAGCGGCGTCCGCGGAACGTATTGCGGCCGTCGGCGGTCGGCGACTAGAGGGTGCTCGGTATCGGTTCCCGGAGTGGGAAATACCGACGGCGTGCGTTTAAAGACCGCGGCGCGACCGACCGGGAGCGCTACGGCGTAAGTATTATAACCGCTTGCGAGAGCGGTTTTTTTTAAAAAAAAAAACAATTTTTTTTTTTATTTGAGAGGGAAAAAAATAAAATTAAAAAAAATAATAATAATAATAATAATAAACCAAACTGGCAAACTGGCAAAAATCAAAAAAAAAAAAAAAAATACGAGTTGAATTATACGTGTTGTGTTACGGACGCGTGACGAGACGGAACGGGCGCGCGGTTCGTAAAACACGATCGGAGGTACTGCGAGCCGGCAGAGACTACCGCAACGACGGACGCCGGTAACATCGGCAGCGCGACGCCGGCGGCGGCGGGACACGCGGGCGCGTTACGACGACACTCGACGGCCGGCGATAATACGCGCGCTGTTCGCCACCGTACGCCGGCCGTGTGGCGGTGGCGGTGGCGGTGGCCGTGGCGGCCAGTAGCCGTCGCCACAGCCGCGCGTTTCCGAACCCTAACCGAACGGTAGTCGCGACAGTACAATCATTCCGATACAAGAATAAAAAACCCTCGGGATATTAATATTTTTTTGGACGTCCAACAGAAAAAAAAAAAAAAATCCGCACAATGTAACCGCCGCCGGTATTGTTAACCGAAGTCTAAAAGTGTTGGGCGACGAAACGGGGTGCACTCGTGCGGCTCGAAACCGGGGTTAGTGTAAGGAAATTCGCGCCGCCGCCACCGCCACCGCGGATGACCACGCTGTGGGTGCGTAGTGCGTACGTGTGCGCGCGTTTGTCCCCGTCCGTGTGCGTGTGTTAAACGTACACGGATGGGTGTGCGTATCCATGTACGGGTGTCCGTGTGTGCGTGCGCGCGCGTTCGCGACCCCATCCCGGCGGCTCGGCGACGGCGGTGGCGGCAATGGTAATTCGATAAAGGGGCGGGCGCGCACACGGCGGCGTGGCAGTGGTATTTCGCCGCATACCGTCGCGAATATTGGAGAAAAAGTGGGGAATACCTTCCCCTCGATGCGCCGTGCATCCTCCCCCCCCCCCAGGCCCACGGTCAAGGTGTTTCGGCGTGCATACCCGGCCGGCCGGGCGGCGTGCGGACGGGGACGCGTAAAACAGCGGAAGATAGAGGGAAACGACAGGACGACGAGCGAGTGACCGTCGACGGGGAACGGCCGCGGGTGCGTGGCGGCCGCCGGGCTGGTGTGAAGGGAAAAGCGTTTTGGGCGGGTAACCGCTCGGAGAGAGGCGCAGAGGTGGCGGCGTGTCGATAAATCTGTGGGCGGCCGGATAAAAATTGTACGTGTTTTGGGCGCGCGGGGTCTGTGCGTACGGTGGCGCGGCGAATAAACATCCGGCGGCGGTGTTTCGGTAATACATATAAATGTCCGTGGGGCCCATCAATGGGGATCGCGTACACAGCACCGCCGCGGGAGGACACGGCGCGAAAAACGCGCGATTTTTGAATTCGGGCCCCAGGCCAAACGTATTTTTTCCGGCCTACGGGTAGCAAACGCTTACCGTGCACCTTGTTTTCACGATCCGAAAAAAAAAAATAAATAAAAAACCACCTCCCTCCCCCCCCCCAAATAACCGCAGTAATACATGCCACGACGGGCATTTAAAATATTCCGACAAGACCGTTGAAATGCGGTAGATTGCAATATATTGGAAACTACAAAACAATATACTTATTGAAATATTCCAATCAATTGTACAAATCCGAGTCGCACGTTTCGTACTTTGTTACGAAAGAAATCTATATCTAAAAGTAAACCGGAAAAACGAAAAATTTAACATACGAGGTCTAATCAAAAAGTATCGAGACTGATCAGATAAATCGTAAACCGGTATGAGTATGAACACTTGCAAGTGCTATATTAATCAAACTTTGTACGTTGGGAAAATATATTAGGCATAGATAAGATTAAAATTGTCTCAGTCGACTTCTAGGTGCGATTAAGTTAAGTGTGTTTTTACGTCCTGTCGGATTTCATTATGAGCGAAAATATGGAACAACGAGTGTGCATTAAATTTTGCCATAAACTGGGAAAAACGGCTACGGAAACCTACCAAATGTTATTGTTAGCTTATGGAGATGAAACCATGTCCCGTGCTCGCGTTTTTGAATGGTTCAAACGATTTAAAGAGGGTAGAACAATTGTTGAAAGTGATGAACGTGAAGGACGTCCGCAAACAAGCCGCAATGAGTTTTTTTCGACTGTCAAGGTATTGTCCATCGTGAGTATGCTCCAAAAGGACAAACCAGAACAAAGAAGTACTACATTGATATTCTTCGCCGTTTACGAGACGCTGTACGAAGAAAAATACCCGAGTTTAAAGAGTCAGGCGGTTGGAAATTGCATCACGACAATGGTCCAGCCCATTCGGCTATCATGTTGTGCAGCAGTTTTTGGCCAAACATGATATCCCAGTTGTTTCTCAACCCCCCTATTCACCAGAATTAGCTCCATGTGATTTTTTTTTATTTCCAAAGATAAAAATAGCGCTTAAGGGTAAACGTTTTCAAGATGTAGATGAAATAAAACAAAATGCGACGGAGCAGCTGCGAGGAGTTTCTAAAAATGACTTCCAGAGGTGTTTTCAAAAATGGCAGGAACGTTGGAGAACATTTATAGACTCAGAAGGAGCATATTTTGAAGAAGATTGAATGTAAATATCTTTATCTAATAAATATGTATATTTTTTATTAACAGTCTCGATACTTTTTGATTAGACCTCGTACTATAGTTCTTGTGCAATTTAATTTATATATCTGTACACAACGATAACACGGTTCGGACAGGAGTTTGGTCAGGAATGTCTCGATAAATTAAAATTGCAAATGATATTGATATTTCGTAACTGTATACGAAGTAAATTACGACTGTCCCCTTGGTTGATCGTCTCAAAAATTGTTGAGCGTTTTTTGCCGAACCGACAAGATTCGTACGCGATTTGTGCCCGTCATTGAGGAATATCGCAAAACGACCATCGCAATTCATTAACCGGACAATACAATACGCTGCCGCAGTCGCACCGCCCCACACTTGGAGTTGGTGGTCGAGCGATATTTCGCTGGTAGTAAAGTTGTTCGCAAAATCAACCTCCGATTCACAAATGCATTCATATAGTATGTATATATTTTTTAATATAATGCTCTATATTACATTTGTCGAACGGAATTTTAATCAATCCGGACGGAAAATATATAACGAACGGATTAGGTATAATCCGTTTAATCCAGATTGACGAATTCGATCCGTGATTCGGATAGACGGATTTCTGCCAATCCGATTATTAAACACGGACGGAAATCCGAGGGGAGTTTGAGGGGGCTAAGAGTACTGCTCGAAATGTACAAACAGGGAAATTAGCCTCTCCCCCTACCCATTCCATCCCTTTAAATATACTCGAATTATTACGTTACATGGTTTTGCGTGGTATAAGATGATTATTTGCAAGTATGGCGTCCGAGGTTGGAACGTGTTGACTTTGGTATACAGTAAAAATATTTTAAAATTTCAGCATTCCCCTCTAAAATGATGGCAATGAACACGGACGACTGTGAACAGAATTGTTGTAGACGGCATTATAAAAAGATTAACAAAAAAGTATCTAATTGTTATTTAATATCTACGTATATATAAATGTTTAATGTCCACTACAGTAAAAAAAAAAAAAAAAAAACACTCATCGACCGCACCGCAAGACTTTTGCCGGTTTACACGACGATGTTCGATGTCTATTTTGTCCGCTAATTAAGTTTTTAATTTTTATGTTTTCTTCTTTTTTTATTTTTTTTTTTAACAATATATGCCGTCTCGTCCCGTACGATTGCGCAGGGTTTGGAGTCAGGAGTAATCGGGGGCCGAGGGCGTTGGATCACCCCCCCCCCACCCACGATCTTGTTTCCCACCAATATTTGTAACAATGTTTTTGTCCGTTGAATTTATATATGAAAAAAAAAAAAAATAAAAAATAATTTAAATAATAATAATAATAATAATAATAGTCGTACAATAAAAATCGGTCTTATATCACCCCACTGCCTTCCCACCACGGTATCGAATCATTTGACCGCCTCTGTCCCCCACCCATCCCACCCATAACCACTCCTCCCCGTACAGGTGATAAACACGCGATGTCTCGAGGGGCTCGGTCGGTTGTCTGAAACTTAACGGCATACGACTTTGTACAGGGGTTCCCAAACTCGAACATTCCTATGCCAGACACGTGAAGGGCTCGACCCTCGTGGCGCGCGGTCCGCCGACGCCGCCGCCGCCGCTACCATACCGGCGCCCGTAATAAGGACGAGTATCGAATAAAATATTTCCGTGTAAAAAAAAAAAAAAAAACAAAAAAAAAAAATAATAAATAAATAAAAAATTACGTTTATTCGATTTTTTACGCCGCCCTCCCGCCCCACCTCTACGCCGTACCGGAACAATTACATTTATGAATACGTTTTTACCCACAAAAAAAAAAAAATAAATAAATAAATAAATAAAACAACAAATTGTTTACTGAAAATATAATTCGCGTCCAGATGTCAAGTCTCTACGATTATTTTCACGTGAATTACAACGACAAAAAAAAAAAAAAACCAAATCTAAAGAGTAACGAAAAACGGTTATTGCGTGAGCTTTCCCGGTTTTTCATCAAAAAAAAATAAAAAAAATCGAAACCCAACTCAACCAGATTCGAAATGCTTTGAAAAAGCTCTCTTGTTGTTTGTCGACTGGAACAAGATTTCTGGTAGAGAAGTTATTAACAGATATGAAAAATAATTCAAAAAATAACACGCTCGCGTCATATATTAAAACCAATCTACTACTTGTGCTAACTCGCACAATCTAAAACCATTAATTTTCACACAATATTCTATGGCGGGTTTCGTTTGAAAACTAATTTAATTTCTCGGGTATTATTACAATTATAATTATCGATATAATTACCGAAAGTATAATCAAACAAATTGAATTGACTAAACAATATATTTATTTATTTTATGTTTTTTTTTTTTTTTTTTTTTTTTTTTTTTTCTGTACAATATACGACGGAATAAATTACAATTGAAAATATTTTGTAATATATAGTAGACTCTGTAAAAAAAAAAAAAAAAATATATATGTATAAACGTTGGAACCGATGGCTATGGGAATAATTCGTTTGATATTTTATTTGGGAGGAGGGGAAAAAAGTAAATAAAAAAAAAATAAAAAAATGCTGCGTTGCCCGGGATAAATTCCAATCTCCCGGTATGAATTTGGTATCCGCCGCAACCTCTGGAAACATTTTATAAAAATAATATATATATATATATATTGTTATAACTTTTGTATCAATCGGTACACTATTGGAAAAATGAGAAAATAAATGAGAAACTAAAATGTATGTTATACTACTTGTTTTTCGCATTCGATATTGTATTGACAGAGGATCTGCGCATACGGTTAGAATTGAATGCAAATTCTGTACGATTTGTGCGGTTCTTTTTTCTAAAAACCGATAGACGTCTATATAGAATTTAAATGCAATCTAGATAATCGAAAATACACCTAAAACCGTACGCCGCTATACGCATGATAGCAATATAGATCTATACGCGTTGTATTGCAATAATAAATAGATCGTCAACGTTAATCTTAAAAGTAAAAAAAAAAAAAAAAAACACCAAAATTCTATACATTGCCGAACGGTGACGGTATTATAATTTTCTAACTATGCTGTCGCCGAATAAAAAATTTCACCGCATTCGTATATTTGTACGTTGTGTTTCATAAACTAATTGAAATCGTAATTTAATATTACGTTTCGATATTGATTTTTACGTCAAATCGTATTAACCGTTTGCGATTCTTGGCGATTTTACTATTTTACATTTTTCCCCCGTCTGTGAACCTTTTTTTCTATCTACCGGACAGCAGACGAGCGACAAGCGCACATTTTCTGAAAGCATTTTGCATTTAGTTGACGTGTTCGGGTAACGGTTAGGTTAGGGGGGAGGGGAAAAAATGAGAAAACCATTGCGGAGCTTGAAAAATAAAATCAACTTTTTTACTTCCTGCCTAGTTAATGTCCGTGGTGACTGCCGGTTTCTTACCGCTATATTATTTTTTTTTTTAAAAAAAACGCACCTAACCCGACTCGGAATTCGACGGCGTAATAGTAAAGGAGAGTTTTTTTTATTCTTAAACTTCTGTAGCTCAACACCTCACGGTTTTTTTTTTTATTTTGTTTAAATTTAAATTTTGTATATCGAACGATTTGACCGCTGTACGGTATACGAGGTGTGACAATAAAATAACGAGACTTTTTGAATATAACCTAAACTATTAACGTTATCTATAAAACGATTATTGAAATATGATTAGAAAACACTTATCTAAAAGTACTATGAACACTGATGGCATCGATTCATTTTCTTATACGTTAGTAGCCTTGTTATTAGTGCGAGTTCGACTATACTGCCGAAAAATGTTAGATATAAAAATCGAACAACATGTGTTAACATTAAATTTCTTGTTAAATTAAAAAAAAACTGCCGCGGAATCGTTTCGTATGTTATGTGAAGTTTATGGTGAAGAATGTTTATCAAGAGCTCGTGTTTTTGAATGGCACAAACGGTTTTGTAGTGGAAGGGAGGACGTCGAAGACGATGATCGTTCTGGACGTCCTACCACGTCTTCAACAAACGAAAACGTTGAAAAAATCGACAAAATCAATTAATCAATATTATTATAAAGAGGTATTAATTAAATTAAGAGAACGTGTCAGAAAGAAGCGACCAGATCTATGGAAAAATGGCTGGGTTCTTCACCAAGACAACGCTCCAGCTCACAGTGCATTTTCAATTCAACGTTTTTTAACTGAAAAAAAAATTTCTGTACTTCAACATCCCCCGTACTCGCCAGACCTTGCTCCTTGTGACTTCTTCTTATTCCCAAAAATTAAAAGTTTATTAAAAGGAACCCATTTTCAAACAGTTGATGACGTAAAAATGAAAACGGCAGAACTTCTAAAAGGGCTGAATGAAAGCAATTGGCAACACTGTTTTCAAGAATGGCAGGGACGTGTGCAACAGTGTATTGATGCTGAGGGAAGGTACTTTGAAGGTGATAATCATTAAATTATAACATTTTTAAAATAAACAACTTTTATTCAAAAAGTCTCGTTATTTTATTGTCACACCTCGTACACGAAAGCTCTATACGTGTGGTATTTAAATTATTTTTAAACTAATGTTACCGTTTTAAATGATTTCAAGTGTACACAGCGCGTATTATAAACGCTGGTTAGACGGCTGGACGACGGTCTCTATTGGCGTCGCGGAAATGACTAAAAAAAAAAAAATACATATTCTAAAGGTCAACTATTCGACGGGAATATTAGAAATAGAACTGTGGCACTAAAACGAAATGGTCTTTTCAAACGTATGTGTTTAATTGTGTTTAAAATATGTTTTACAGTTTTAGATTCTAAGCGAAGCGTTCAACTATGGTTTGTTGTTTTTTCTTGTTCCGAGTGTATCTGCAGAAAGCGTTTCACGGTCCAACTGATAACCACAAACTCAATAGAGAGGTTGTTTTTTCTTTGGTTTTCGTTGTGATTTACTTAACGACCGGGAAGAACCGGGAATATTTACATAACAGTTTTCGTTATTTCCGATTTTTTTTTTTTTTTCTGTTGTAAATCGGTTAAAAATATTCACAGGGACCTGGTATTTGCACAGAATGTTAATGTTCGGTCATTGTAGACGTGGTAGATTTTTTTTTTTTATTAGCGTTAAGTGCAAATTTTGATGAGAACTTCGCTCAGAATCGTTTTTCGTTGCGTACAGATATCGATTAAATTCCCCTCTATATCCTAACCTTCGCAATACAAGTTCCCGCCTACAACAGTTTTATGCGAATTTGATTTCTTTTTGTGATTTCAATCATTATATACGGAGCCGTTCGGAAGTTTGATTTTAACATTATTTTCAAGTGTTCACTCTTTACACCCGGAATACACTTTGGCTTTTACTTTAGTGTTTATACAATTCGAAATGTTTAGAAAATTATCCCCAGTTCGAATCTGTATTGTGTTTAAAGGAGGTGGTGGCTAATTTAAAATCCAAAGCTTATACACATTAGTTTAAGGCAGCGGTTCTTAACCGGTGTTCCGTGGACTTGGTATAAGTGTACCGCCGAAATTTTAAAATCAGTGAAAAAAAATTCTTGTATTTTACACCGAGAATCACTTATTTCGAAAACATTACCTATTACATTAAAGTCCGTATTGGATCAAATTGTAAGCATCGTTAACTACATAAAATCGCGTCCATTACAATTACGCCTATTTAAAAAACTGTGTGAATCAATGGAAGCTCAGCACGTATGTTTACTTTTACATTGTAAAGTAAGATGGTTATCGCGAGGTAAAGTTCTAAATCGAATTCTGGAACTTAAGAATGAATTGTTAATGTTTTTTTCAAAACGAAGGTAACATTGTTTTTATATCTTTTCTTACAGACGATATTTGGTGTGTTAAAATTGCATATTTAGCTGATATTTTTGGTTATTTAAATAGCGTAAATGCTGGTATGCAAGGTAAAAACGAAAATATTCTTACATCAACGGATAAACTATTAACATTTAAAAAAAATATATCTTTTTGGAGAACACATATAATTAAAAAAAATACGGTAGACATGTTTCCTTCAATTAAAAATAATAATGAAATAATTCCTATTATAACAGAACATTTAGCATTATTAGAAGAAAAAATCACAAAATACTTTCATGAATTGAATATTGAAAAGTATGATTGGATACGAAATCCATTTTCTACCATCAACACGTCAAGTTATGAATTTACGTTAGAAGAAAAGGAAGAATTCATAACGCTAACAACAGATCGAACTCTAAAAATAAAATTTTCCGAAATAACAGTAGAAGAATTTTGGATTTCAGCTCAAACCGAATTTAAAAAAATTTCTGAAAAAGCAATTTCAATTTTATTAAAATTTTCAACCTCATATTTGTGTGAGCTTGGATTTTCAACATTGACGAATATCAAAACAAAGAAACGAGAAAGGCTGGAAATGAGAGTAGCAATATCGTATATACGGCCAGATATTGAAAATATCTGTAAAAATCATCAGGCACAAATATCTCATACAAAGTATTCAATTTCAAATTTTTAAATTTTTTTTTAACTCTTTTTATTATTTTATTATTTTTTAGTGACTAACACTAACATGTATAGCATGCAAACAATTTTATGCTATACATTCATTTTTTAATATATTAACAAATTAAAAATGTATGTACTACTATTTTATTTTACGGTTGTATCCGCGAAAATCGTATAAAATGTTAAGTGTTCCGTCATTCGAAAAAGGTTAAGAACCACTGGTTTAAGGCATAACGAGCAGGGGTATAAAATCGAAAATAAATTCGATCATCGTCGATTCCGCGATGACTGGAATGAAAGAAACCAAAAAACGAATTTCACTAAAAGTCATCCGATACAATCGCCGGATCTTGATAATAGAATGGCTCCGCGATGTGCACTGTACGAGGCCTGTTCAAAAAGTTCCCGAATTTTTAAATTTTTTATTTATACTGTTTACCTACAAGTTATTGAGACTTATCACCCTCGAAGTATTCTCCCTCTTGGCTTATACACTTTTTCCAACGACGTTTCCATTGTTGAAAGCAATCCTGAAAAGCAATTTCTGGAATTGCTCGTAGGTCCGTTACCGAATTTTCTTTTATTTCGTCTATCGTAGAAAATCTTTGTCCTTTTAACGGAGATTTTAGTTTTGGAAATAAAAAAAAGTCTGCTGGTGCCAAGTCGGGAGAATATGGTGGATGAGGAAGCACGGTCATGTGATTTTTCACGCAAAAATCTCGAATTGACAGGGAAGTGATGGAGAAACCATGAGTTTTTCTTCCGCACTCAGGCCTTTTCCTCCGCACTTTTTCTCGAAGACGTTTTAATACTTCTAGATAGTACCATCGGTTAACAGTTTGTCCTGCAGGTAAAAATTCGTGATGAATAACTCCCAGGTTGTCAGAAAACCGTTAGCAGGACTTTGACGTTTGATCTGACCTGACGAGCTTTTTTTGGTCTTGGAGAAAATTTACCAACCCCACTGTGATGATTGGATTTTTGTCTCAATATCATAGCCATAGACCCACGTCTCATCATCCGTTATAATTTGCTCCATGAACATACTCGTATCATCATTTGCGCGATCTAACAGTTCTTGACAGATGGTCACGCGGTTGTCATTCTGATCTTGCGACATCAACCGAGGGACAAATTTTGCTGCAACGCGGTGCATTCCGAGTTTTTCTAACAGGATTTCATGACACGAACCAACCGATATGTTACAATCTTCCGCAATTTCTCGAACAGTTAAACGTCTATTAGACCGCACAATTTCATTGACTCTTGTCACACGAACATC
Source organism: Tuberolachnus salignus (assembly GCA_956483605.1). Lineage (NCBI taxonomy): Eukaryota > Metazoa > Arthropoda > Insecta > Hemiptera > Aphididae > Tuberolachnus > Tuberolachnus salignus. The sequence goes on along the minus strand of OY101431.1, from coordinate 19,488,613 downwards.
GTCAGTCGATGTCGACGGACGTCCTGAACGTGGGTCATCATCAACTGATTCCCGACCGTCTTTAAAACGTTTAAACCAGTTGCAACACTGACTACGTCCTAAACACTGATCACCATAAGCATTTCGCAACGTTTTATGAGTCACGGTAAAAGATTTACAAAGTTTAACACAAAATTTAATACTAATACGTTGTTGGTGAATGTTATTCATCTTAAAAATCGCACAATAACACACGACTCGTCTACTTTGAACGCGCACAGTTAATGGTTAGACAGCGATAAACATTTGAGATTTAATTGAAAAGATAGTTGCTTATCTCTTTTTTTTTTATTCTAATCTAATAACATTTACGATACTATAAATTCTCTATTTGTAGGAATTATAGTTCGGGAACTTTTTGAACAGACCTCGTATTGTGCAAACATCATAATAAATATGTTATGAACTGATTATATTACCAGGACCGGTACTCGCAGCAGCCCGGTACACCGAATATAAGTCTAGTTTAATATGTTACCTACGCCGTAGTATTTTCGAGACAATAAAACGGAATCGTTTATTAAATTGTAGACAAACAAACGGTTTCCTTACACTCGAAACGCATTTTAATATGCATTATGCGCGGTGTTCGAAATTGTGCACGTACGTTTCGAGATGTACCCTCTGGCCACGTCGATTGTTATTATTGTTATTGGACGAAATTCGACGTTTATTGATTGTATTGTGCGCAATATGAGCGGTATAAATAGTATTTTTTCATTTTTTTTTTTTTTTTTTTACGAAAAAATATTGTACGGTATCTTTGAGATAAAAAAAAAAAAAACGGTTTTTCGACACGCGCACGATGAACAAAATCAAAAATAAATAAATAATCCAATATACGCCGGTCGTGCAACTGTTTGTAAAACTAATATACATAATATTACGATCGGCGAGTATAGAACTCGGAATTAAAACGTCGACGATTATAAAAATTCGTTGGCTTTTAAATCGTTTTCAGTCGTCCGCGATTTTATGAATGCGTTAAACATTAACCAAACCCATTTGCCGTTTTCCAATAACTGTCCATTGCAACGAAATTCCACAACAATTAATAATATTAATAATAATAATAATAGAAAAACCGTATTGTCTATAAAACTATATTACCCAATGCAATCACACAACCGTAGCTATTTACTCGGTCTGGTTAAAATTCTCGAATACGACTATTGGTTGTCGACAGAGTACAGTGGTATTGTATGGGTGTGGTACCTAAATTATATCTATTGGTGATAGGCCGATGGGGGGGGGGGGTGTTCAACAACGATAGTCACGATAAATCGCGAACCTCGTAGACAAAAAAAAAAAAAAAAAAAAAAAAAAAAAAAAAAAAAAAAAAAAAAAAAAAAAAAAAAAAATACTAAAAAAAATATCCAACCGGACGGGGATATTAAAACACCGTACTCGAGTATCGAAAATCATATTTAAGTAGATTATCGGAATGACAATAGCCTTTACGAGGACGTGGTATCGTCTGAAAAATGAGAACTCTCGCTGCAAAGCATTTTTTTTTTTTTTTTTTTTTCATTATTTCCACATCACTGCATCGTACCTATAATAAATGTATACGTAAAAAGTCGTTCGAGTGACACCAAATTTTTCGGTTGAGGAGGAGACGGGAGAGTGGCACTGGGACAAGATTTTTTTTTTTTCGTGTATTTTTATCATTGTAAAAAAAAAAAAAAAAAAAAAAAATAGTAGGTAATATTAAAAATTATTAATGCTCTCACACGCCGCACAGAAATGTTGTCCGGCTACGGTGCTGATACGAGCACTGTTGCGAACCATTACACCCGGTCGCCGTCACGTAGGTACGTCGGAAATTAATGAACTGTGTCCTTATATCCTACACTCGCGTAGTCTTCGTAGATATTGATTTATATAAACGACGAGTGTGGCCTGATTGTTAATAAATCGGTAAGTTATCCGCTCCATCGCAAGCCAAAACGATTATTATTATTATTATTGATATACTCGCAAAAAAAATCATCAATTATAACACGGACTTCCTGTGTATACGATCGAGATCGACAATACAATCAGAGGCTAAAATATACATTTTTTTTTTTTATTCGTATTATGCACATTATCCGTGGCGGTTTTTATAGGAGGGCGATAATTTTTTTTTACTTTTTTTTTTCTTCACACAATACTTTACGCACTTTTACAGGCCGGTACACGCTATTTAATTTCGTACTACGCGCAATTTTTAGCGCCTGCAATATTATTGCAATCGTTCGCAATATTCTATTACGCATTTCAAATTGTACGTCGTCCAGATAAGTTATCTCGATAAAAATCTATAGCATCTCTTTATCTCATACAGATAAACACAATTGTTATCAGATTATCAGCAGATAATTAAATATAATTGATTTCACTTGATTTTTCTCGTTTTTCAAATTGCGTATTGTGTTTGATTTAATTTTTTTGTTTTTTAATTCAATTGTATTGATTATTAAACATATACCGTGTCGTCGACCCGCTAAACAAAAAAACACTCGTCGCCACCTATCGTTTTCCGACGTATATTTCTAAAGTGTCCGAGATTCGATATTTATATAGCAATAGTGTAATATTATATGTTAATGCATTATGTATTAAACGTTCTTATTTTTTTTTTTTTTTTATTCGAATTTATGATGTACGGTGTAACGTTGTGTACTGTTAACAATATTAATTTTCAACTATTACGCTGGTTTTATACATTTTGGGAAATTCATTAAAAACCTAAAAAAAAATTGTTTTCTATCTAGACAAACGCGTGGTTATCGTATCTTTTGTCTAGATACATTTTTTTTTTTTTTCAGTGTTATCTGTTGTCTTTTCTAGATAATTAATTTTACAGTTATCTGTACACAAAACACCGGTTACGCATTGTTATAATTATTTACGAATTGTAATAATAATATTACTAGTGATTTATTAAAAACTAGAGAAACACAATCATGTACACGTATATACGCCCATTGTCACAAGTAAACGCAACGACACATTATTGAACGACATAAATCATTAGGTATAATCCTAGTTATATAATTTTGTTTAGGTTTTACAACAGAACAAAAAAGTATCCATAGTTTTACAGTTATTACGATCGATTATAAAACGTACATCGATGAAACGACGCGGTTTTTGTTCAGCATACACTTTTCGACTGAATACAAATGCTAAATAAATATGTGTCATAAATATATTGTAAAACATATAGAGGACTGGCCCTTGATTTGTTTCCGGACCAACAGTTTGGCAATTTTTTTAATTGTTTCTATCCGGCGACCGTGCCATTATCACTCGGGCTTCAATGGAAATCATATCTGGCTTTGAACGCAGTTCAATTACCGAATTATAAATATTTTATGTACTTATAACCATAATATTTTATGCACTTTGATCTAACCTATTTAAACCCCATAGCCTCGTCCACGGAGTTGATTTGTATTTGTACAGTACTCATATTGCAAAAGGACAGAGCCGATCGAATACCATCACCGGGAATATATAAAGTGACGAGGGACACACTTTAACGTGTAGTATGCAGATTGCGTTTGAAAATGTTGCAATTTATTATTAGGATTTTTTTTAGTTTGTTTTTTAATAATACTTGTTTAATAAATTACAGGAGAAATAATACCTAAATAATATATTGTATAATATGCAAATAAAATGTTTCGTTAATTTCAACAACTCTACGTGTAGCACACAATGAAATTATCCTGTGGGCAGTACCGTAGGGGCCCCGGAATTTTAAGAGCCCCAAATGTACGAAAATTATATTATTTACAAAACACCTAACATGATTTTACATTTTTCTTTTCTTGACATTTTTAACTGCCTTACTTGTAATGATTACAAGGCAATTTCAGATGCTCTAAAAACAATTAAAACAGACAATACGACCTCGCCAAATGATACAAATTGAACCCATGGATTTAATATGAAAATGTCGCCCTTACTGGAGTGTGGATTAAAACTCGATCGATAATTAACGAAATAAACAACAATTTACAAAAATAAAACCTCACTTACGGTGACGTCGGTTTAAAATTAATTGATTCTTTTGTCGGTTTTCTAAGCGAGATTAAGCGAGATAATTTTAATGAAACTATCGCTAGTGGTTCTGGTTTCTAGATTCTGGCTATAGAGATTTACACCAAAGAAATAAAAAGAGGAGTTAAACATGAACGAACTAATGGAAGTATATCGTTTTATGGTAAAGAAAAATTCAAAATAGAAACTTACTTCCCAATTATACAATTATTACATTGCTGTTTGGATTTGTCTTCGATTTGTGTTCAATATAAAAATGTTTGGCCGAATAAATTTTGAAATTATAATAGACATTATTAAAGTAACAAAGATTCAATAATTTATGATAATATCAAAGAATCATAATTTAGTAGGACAAAAATTTAGTTACTCCGGAACAACGATAAATAAAGATTGGGATCGCTCATTAGAAATAAAATGTAGAATCAAAAGAGTTGGAGAGTAGCATTTCAAAAGTGTCGAATCTATTCAAGTGCCTTTTGGTACAAAAAATCTGATTGTGTTAAGGTGTTATGTTTTCTCTGTATTACTATATGGAATCGCGACTTGGACACAAACAGAGTTAACATGTTAGAAAATTGAAGTGAAATTGAAATGTGACTATATAGAGGCGTATGCTGAACATTTCATGTACATATTGTATTGCTAACCAAAGTGTACCGGAATGGTTGTCGGGGAAAGAGAAGGAACTTTTAACAACAATGAAAGTTCGGAAACTTAGAATACATGGGACATATCACGAGGAATAGCCAACGATACAAAATATTCCAGCTTACATTACAAGGAAAAATCGAGAGAAAAAGAAGTGTATTTTGGTAGAATAATCTCCGCGATATCTCCTACAATAAAACATTAAACGATTTATTTCGGGTATCACTTGTCACAGGGACAACATTGGTAATGTGATATCCAACATCCGAAACGGATAGGAACTCATAGAAGGAGAAAAATAGAGATTCAAACAAAAATTGACTTTTCACTGACGATAACGTATAATATTTAATAGCTAATATTTGTTGAAAAAAAAAAAAATGTTTACATCATAGTTTAAATATTTAAACAGTTAAAGGCTCCCCCCATCAAAAAAAAAAAAAGACCCGTTTAATACTCGCTTTTCAACGTGATTGTTCTGCCTGAAAATGAAACACACGGATTTATTCGTTAAACCGTCGGTGATCTTATAGGAAATCTCGGTAACGGTTTGGGAAATTTATGGTATTCTCGAAACGGGCGTATCAGTATCGACATTTTATTATTAATAATATTCGATTTCCACATGAAAACCATCATTGAAAAAGCACAATTCTTTTATGTGCGTTTCCTTGTGCGACTTTTATCCCACCAAAATCCACTTATTAAAAACCTCTCCTCTCTAACTCTCCCGGGAAATCCTAGGCGCAGGCTAAAAAGGAAATGGTGTCGTGACCTCATACAAGTTCCAATTTAAAATATACATCTATATATATATAGAATTTCAATCAGTAGCAATCAAAAAAATATATATAACTAATAAAAATAATTCATGTTAAGCGTTGCCGGTGGGCGGCTTCTTATTCAATTTTTCACGTTCTGTCTTCTCTTAGCACATAAGCTTATTGCGCATTATTTGTATAGATTGTTTATTTCTAATTAATAATAATAATATTCGATAATCATATTAAGGTCGAGTAAAATACGGTTGTTGTTTTTTTTTTCTTCTTCTTCTTTCAAACCCCCCCCCCCCCCCCGTTTACTTTTTTTTTTTAATACGGTTTTAAGCAAAATCGCAATTCGTAGCACGCGTCATTGGTGTTCAATTCGAATGCATAACAACTGCCGACCACTGACCAAAGCTATAGTAATATATAAAACACTGGCAAACGGTTATCCATACCTGTTTGTACGGCTTCGTCGTGAGCTTAGCCCGAACGTGATAAATAAATAATTACAACAAAATTGACCCATTTGACGATACGCGACAGTACGACCCGAAACAATTGGAAAACCCTCATATTATTGTGGTCGAATAAATACGCCAATAATAAAAATTTGTTCGCTCGAGTTACTTTTTCGCAATACAGGAAACAATCGATTTTAACGGCACGCCGTCCAATATTGTTCCGTCATTGTTCAGGACCATAATCGTCAGCAAATTATCAAGTTCCGTCGTTATCTGTCCGCAAACAACTTTTCCACTTGAGAATCCGATTTGTAAGTGTAGCACATTTTCCGAAACCGTCAAATCGAGAGTGCATTGCGCTGGTGGTTTTATTAATTTTCGTTGAAGTTTGCTTTTAATAAATAGGAAAACACATGGGGAAATTTACAACAATAACGGTTTATTTATTTTCGATTTTTTTTTTTTTTTTTTGTAATCCGATTACGATATTACGAATATTTTTAGTATTTATTTCGCTTTATGTCGGCGGACGTGTTTTGGCCGAACAGAAATGTTCGAAATGGTCAACAAAAAATGTCGAGCGTAATATAGTAAATTTTTTTTTTTTTTTGATTTTCAAAAATCACGGCAATTCAAAACACGTTTAACCGAACTTTGCTGAGAATCGTATACCATTAGCAACGATTTGTCGCAGAGTACAAATTTAAATTAAATCCATCTATGTATCCTACCTTCCGAATTTCCCACCTATAACAATGGCACACCCTATGAGCAGCATTTCCCGCCTGGGTTTAATTTATACATCTAAGAAAGAAATACTTATCGGCGTAATACAATTATTGTTGCTCGAACATTTCCGTCGTAGATGAAAACTAAAAATACAAATCCCACGCAATGAAGACGGTATTTCTACTCAATTTAAACGCTTGTCACGTTGTATTTAGTTATTTTTTTTACAACATAATATTCGCTATTCGCGTTTTAAATGTAACACTTAAGTGCACGAAGTATCCTATATAAAACAAATATCGCGTTTTCAACCAATCGATGTAAAATTAATTAAATGGGTCGAACGAAAACACGGGTAGCAGCCTCTCGTGTGCACGTAGAAATTTAAATTAAATCCATCTATGTATCCTACCTTCTAAATTTTCCTCCTATAACAATGGCATTTATACATCTAAGAAAGAAATACTTCTCGGCGTAATACAATTATTGTTGCTCGAACATTTCCGTCGTAGATGAAAACTAAAAATACAAATCCCACGCAATGAAGACGGTATTTCTACCCAATTTAAACGCTCGACAAATGTTATGTTTAGTTATTTTTTTTACAACATAATATTCGCTATTCGCGTTTTAAATGTAACACTTAAGTGCACGAAGTATCCTATATAAAACAAATATCGCATTTTCAACCAATCGATGTAAAATTAATTAAAATGTGTCGAACGAAAACACGGGTAGGAGCCCTCCCGCGTGCACGTAGAAATGTAACTCGATTCCGTTTGTTTCAATTGTTGACTCGACGGTCCCATTTATATAATAGGCAAATACATGAATATGCTGAAGTTTCTGGAGTTTCGACGGGAAAACTTTTTGTTGTCCTATTCATTTGACTGTGTAGTTTGCATTGCTGCGGACGGCGCGTTTGTCGAACTATAAACGCAATTATCACCGTGCCGTCTAAACTTAAACACGATTTATTCGTCTAATTGTATTCCAGTTATTTCAGTAACAACTCCTACGTACGTACGTACGTACGTAGTGCCGGTTAATATTGTAATTAACCGACTTGCGAAAACTGTGACTTTTATCGTCGTCGGTTCTACGGCGCGCCGCGCGTTTACTACAATAACAAAGAAGTCCCGGGCCAAACACATGGATGGGGATGGCCTTAGTGTTTTGGAAATCACCTCGTTTTCGGTTGGTACTGACGTGCAAAACACCGCTGTTAACATTACACGACAATCTGTTCATTAGTAGCGTGTGAGTTATCGTGCTAAGGAGTGACGCTACTTTTGTTATTTTCAAAATAACGGATCAAAAACAATTTCGTGTTTTACGGATTTTACATTGCTTCTTGATGGGACGAAATACCGTTCGGGCGAAGAAATGGCTTGATTAGTGTTATTGGGACTCCGCTCCATCAGAAACGAAAATAAAACGTTGGTATGCTGACATCAAACGTGGTCGGTAGAGACGGTGATGATGCAGCACGCAGTGGACGTCCAAATGAGGCGGTAACACCAGAAAACATTGAAAAAATCCGCAAAATCGTTTTGGACGATCGCAATGCGCAGTTGCATGAGTTAGCTGACATCGTAAAGATATCAAAAGAACGCGGTGTTGGCTTTATATTGCATGATCGTTTGTCCGTGAGAAAGCTCTGTTCAAAGTGTTTGCTCACTGTTGAGCAAAAACAATAACGTGTTGGTGATTCTAAGCAGTTTTTGTTTGGCCATGTTCAAACGTATTAAACCGGAATTTTCGCGTCGATATGCGACAATGGATGGAACACGGATCCATCACTTCACTCCGGAATCAAAACGACCGTCGTCCGAGTGGACAGCAACCGGTGAACCCCGTCCAAAGCGCCCGAAAGCACAACGATCAGCCGGTAAGGTTATGGCCACAGTATTTCGGTATAAGCCAGGTATAATATTCACCGAGTACCTCGAGAAGGGAAATACCATCAACAGTGAATACAACATTCTACAAGAATGGTATTGAAATGTTAGAGCGGCCTCGGAATGATTGTGTTGCTCTCGATGGAGAGTTATTATGTTGATGGACAAAGTCAATTTTTAACGAAAGGACCGTGGTTTCTTTGTTGGGCCCGGGACTTTTCAGCCCATTCGTTACAATATAACCCGGGCGTATATTATTTTGGATATTAAATAGGTACCGCCCGAATGCGTTATTTTTCACGGTGAATTCAACTGAGGAATTAACAGGAAAACAAAAAAAAAAAAATCGTATAAACACAACCCGGCTTGAAACAATAATTGTCGATTTTGTCGAAAATGCACTCCCGGTACGTATATGTACAATTAAAGTAAACAGTATTATTATTATTATAGTGTAGTTATGCGTCCGCTTGCATTTGGCACTCGGGGAAAACGTTCGAAACTCTTATTGATTTTCGCGAAAAAAAAAATAATAATTATGACAATATAACATTCGGTTGTAATTTAGAAAAATATTATCGACACATTAAAACCTCTGTATGCTATTTAAGACTCACTGTAGATTTGCAATATTATGTTCAAAAATGCTCGATTACTCGCATTATTAAATCGATATTGTGACTGAGAAAACGGTTTGGATTTACGAGGTACCAGTCGTTAGTAAATATTATATTGTGATAATTTATAGTACCCTCCTTGCCAATACAATAATATAATACGAGAACCGTAAGACGTACGAATTTCAAGCTATATCCGGGATCCCCTGTACCTATGGTGACCAGATATAAAAATCCAAAAGAAGTGCATTTTAAAACTTAACTCCTCTAACATAACAAAAAAAAAAAACACCCCTCCCTTAAGAGAATTGGCCGATGCCCATTTAGCTCATAGGTGATTTCCATCTATATAAATTGTTCCCCTTTTTTTTTTTTTTTCTATTTCTATCAGAGAAGTGCTATGGAATGCACTCATAACCTTCGGAATACCGTCCAAAACGGTGAAAATAATCAAACTATGCATGGATAAAACGAGGTGTAAAATTAAATTCAACCAATATATGTCGAAATGAATTGGGAGAATTTGGAATACAAGATATGGAAGTTGTAGCTCAGGATAGAGATGGGTGGAAGCAAATTTGTGTTGCGGTTATGGGCCTCAAATGGCCTTTAAAAACCGGATAAGAAGAGATTTCTATCATTAACTATAGCAACTAATTATTTGAAATTATTATTTCATTGCAATGTCAATTTACTAGTAGGCGTGGGTCTTTATGATGAAAATACTTTGAAACTTATTACGTTGAAAATATCAGAAATATTTTAATGTGCGATTATTGAAAAATAAAACTCTAAATACAAAATTCCCTCTTTAATTTATTGTAATTAATCAAATTCTTTATCATCACATTTGTCTATTATGCCGGTAATATAGATTGTACGTTTTTTCTTAAAAAAAAAAAAAAATATATATATATATACACACAACATTTTTATATTCAGTAATGTCACTTATCACTGTTAAAACACAACGCTGCACAACTCCGATAACAAATTAAATCAACCTCGTAATATTCTATTACTATCTGCTATTAGCAATATTCTCGGCGATTACCTAATTATAATGTCGGTTGATCTAACATTACATTTAATCGCGGTTCATACTAAAGTGACAAAATATTATCCTGCATTAGGTCGGACTATAAAATATAAATGAATAATCAAATTATAAAAAAACCGTACAAATTCATGTAGTGAACATTAATTATTGTTAAGGACACCGAAGAAGAAAAAAAAAGAGTAAATATTTTTGTCTATATTGTAATAATCAAAAATATTACGTAATATATTAGTTTCCGAACGGTAGGCGGAGGGAGAATTTACAATGACGTATAGTTTGGTTTTATTCTGGTACACAATTTTTGTGACGGTAGAAATACTCGATAAGTATCGTCTAGAGACTATTGAAGGGTTCAACTTTATAGCGTGCTGAAGAACGCGGACGACAATTCGGATAGGTCATATTTCGATTTTCTCAATAGATTTCGAAATGTCTGGAGAAAAAAAATCTAACGGGAAATATGCCTTACAATTAAGGCACGCGCGTTTTGTACAAAAAAAAAAAAAAAAAAAAAAAGAAAAAAAACACACACACACACACACACATTCGGTATGTTTTTTACCGTGCGACGCGGAAATAATCGTTATAAAAAGCCAATAAATAAATGTATTTGTTTCATGTCTCGTATAGGCAACGGTATAATTTCAGACCGCGTGCAGACTACTAGACTCTAGTAACTAGAGTACTGACTTGTACGGTCACAAACGGTATTAGACTTTTTACCAAAACATTAGCGAAACGGTAACGTATATACGAGTAACATTTTTTTTACAAATAAATAAAATCAAAAGCCCACGACTAGACTAACTAGAACTACAGCCAACTACTGGCCGACCGTGACAGAATGACCCCGGGGCGCGGACAATTTCAAATATTTATAATAATATTACATAGTTTAATATTCAAACATATGATTTATCTACATAATTCATTGTCATACATTCAATTGTTCTCTATTATAACTCGATTAACTTTGTATGCGATTGCATTTCAGCACCCCCGGGGCCAATCCGCCGCCACTGCCTAAAAGCAGTGTTTCCCAACCGGTGGTCAGCGGTCCCATAGATTTTTTTCTTCGATTTCTATTACAAATTAATTATTATTTTTTTTTTTTTTAAATAGCGAAAAAAATTACGACTTATTGAGGAACCGCATAATATTGTACGGTTATCTTATCGTTGTTGCTGCTGTAGACAGATAAGTATTTTCCACTTTTATAAGTGTATAGGTCTCAGAGTAATAAATTGAAGTATAATTATATATTAGTGAAGTATAGTAATAAAATGTATAGTAAAATAATAAAAATTAACATTTTGTGTATTCTTGTTAATGAGCGAACAAAAGGTATTCCTAGTTTTCGTAAAATCGAGGTGGTCCGCGACCTATAAAATATTGTCGAAGTGGTCCGTGGTGGTAAAAAGGTTGGGAAACATTGGCCTATAGCTAAAACAACCGGAGATACGGTTCAAAAACATCAATGGACTATTATTATAAGTCGAAAATTTAAAATTATTTTTGGTTACTCGTTCTAAAATCTTCATGCCGTATCAGAACTAGTGATGGGGAAAAATCTGGATTTGTATCTGCATCCAAATTTCGATATTTAAAATTGTGATTTTATATTCACAATTCATTTGGCGTAAAACGATTATTATGATCGTACTGTTAATATCATTAAATGAATAAAACATTAATCACGTTTTTACAATTTAAAACATATCACAAATAGAAATTTATTTATTTTTTTTTTTTTTTTTTAAAGTAAGGACAACAATAAAAAAAAAAAAATCATACATATTAATATTACTAGCCAAACATCCTAAATCCGAAAATCCGGATTTATTTTCGGGTAATTCAGATTTATGATGCATCACTAATTATAGCACGGCGATATCATTAAAATTACTCCTCGTATAGCAGACAAGGTTTTGTTGTTGTTGTTGTTGTTGTTTTTTGTTTATGGGGAACGAGTAATTTTTAAAAATGTTAACAAAAAAAAAAAAAAATAACCCACAATAGACTGGCGTTGAAAAGTTGTTTTTCGAAACGAATGATATTAAAAAGAAAAAAAATAATAATGATAATATTAATAACGTAAAATAAAACCCCACTATCTGACGCCCATAAATTGTATTTCGCCCCCGGCAAAGACGCGAAATTAAAAATATAATAATGGATACAATAAAATGCAGGCGTTCTCGACGCGTACCTATTTAAACACTTTAGATGATTGCAACCGCAGTGGTGATTAAGGGCTTTGTATTTTTTCAGGGCTCTCCTCAATTACCCCAATACTGACGATAACCTAACCAATAACCTTGGGCGAATTTTAAGAGTTCGATGATACAAAATTGCAGTTGCGTTGGTTTTAATACGTTTGAATGCAAATCGCCTCGAATACCAAGGGGCACTCTGCAAACGCAATTCGCAAAATATATTAACGGGAAAATGATCTGGTGTACTAGGGAGCTGATTAGAAAAAAAAAAAAAAAAAAAAAATTATAATAATTGAGTTTATCGTAAGCAATACTCGCATAATAAATATCGGAACTGAGACTCTACTGGCCCACACCATCCCGTCGCCTCCGCAAATAATTACGGTACAAGAAATTCAAATGTAAATAATTTAAATAATATATTACACGGCGTCGAGAGTCCGGGACGTAATATTACAAATACACAAATAATTGTGAAATATTATTAAAAAAAAAAAAAAAAAAAAATACTTTATGTACATAGATTTAATGTTCAAAATGATAATAACGAATTTGCGAAATAAATTCGAATTGAATACGTTTTCGAACGTTAATTGAGGGCAAGCGAATACGATCGGAAGAACAACGGGAATAAATATGGCGAACGCGAAGAGAAGTGAGAAACGTGTCGGTTGCGTAAGTCAAACATTTTGGATACAAATTAATTGTTTAAATGCGTTCAAATGCATTGTCCCGTTGACTTCGTGAAATTCGTTTTCGACGAAAAGCACTGGGATTTACTACTTGGGATTCGTTTCAATTACCCATTTACAAATTGTTTGAAAGTGCCGATTTCAACGGGCAGCCAAAATAAACAGCCAGTGGCGTAACACAACTTCTTTTCGACGGCGGCGGCGTGAGGGGGTGAAAAGTGTATAACAATTGAAATAAATTGATATCGTTTTACGATATTTTTTTTTTTTTTTTTTTCTCGCTACCGCTATTTGAAAAATAAGTACAAATTATGTAACCAGGCGTGTAAAAAGCGAATAGATACAAGTAAATAACAATTTGCTGTGGACACTGATAATATTACGAGAATTCGTTGGCGCTTAAAATATATTAGTTCATTACGGTTGATTACATAATATATCATAAGGGGGCTTCTGCGGCATTTTTAGATTTTACGGGAAATGGGTTTAGTTTTCGGATCTATCGAAATTCATACGTTTTTACTACGGCCCCCGATAAATCTATTCCATAACGTTTGACTTTAATTTCATACAAAAAAATCTTCGGCGTTCGAAGTAGTTATTTCGTACGAGAACAATACGTTTGGAATCCACAGAGTGTTGTATCGTGGTTAACAAATCGATAGTTTATTTCAGATATCAATGAATCCCGTAACAAAAAGTACAAACATTGCAATTCCGAAATAATATTCTTCTGGTGAGCTTGCTCGGCAATCCATTGCCAATTCTTTTGACGTTTTGTAATTCATGGTAGACCAATTGGAACGTCTAACTGCTCTGCTGATCTAGACGTGTCTTGGAAAATCGTAATAAAAATACCTTTAGCCACGTATTTCGAAGATTTTTCTATTATTTTATAACGATTTAAACAAAAATAAAATGGACTAGTCCTGTCTATAAATATTTGTGCACAGTGACACGATAACGGACAACAGCGAAATCCATCGGAAAAACCCTATTCAAGGATATATTTTTTTAAGGGACCCCGAAAACCCTAATACCTAACCTAAACATTGTACGACCGATTGTTTTTTAGAAAAAATAATTATATATTATAAATTCAAATAAATTTAAATACAATAACATAACTGCATATGTACGACGGTAGACGCGTAAAATTGGGTTTCTGGCCGAAAACGTCCCGATAGAAAGATACTTGATCTGCACAAGGGAGAGCCTTGCAAATAATTTATACGATATTCTGTTAAAAAAAAAAACGTGAACGTCAGCAGACCGGATAAGACAACACTCGTGAAAATCACTGTGCCAAGGATTCGTACATATATACAAGAGATACAAGTAGCTTTTATACAACACAGGTATGAACAAAGCAAATAGCCAAAGAAAATATTGTCTTCGTATAGTAAAAATACTCTCTAACGTCGTAAAACAATAATAATAAGGACTGAGGAAATAATTTTCTACGGGAAATAGCCCCGGGAATACACGAGTGCAAAACGAAAACTAATAAATACGAGTATATATATAAATTTTTTTTTTTTTTTTTGTTTCTACAAATGTTTTTAATAGTACATTTTTGAGTTTTCCGATAGGTATATATAGACAATAAAAACAGCGAAAACAAATTTGTTCGTCCGTGTTATTTATTATTTACACGCGCGTAAACTCTGGTAAAAACAGATCATTTCCATTATATATTTATTAATAAAATTCTACGATTGAAATACGCGATTCCGCAGAGGTGAACGGGGGAAAAAAAAAAATGTCGCGCACTGCCCGTTGCTGGGCCGAAAAAATAAAAACCCTGACAATTTCAAATGGCTATAAACAGCTCGGTAATCTTCAGAATTTCGTGATAGACCGCCGTCTAGAAAACGCAAGTAAGTATAATCGGTAGTTGTTTCAAATGTCTTTACGATTACTCCGTACGTATATTCCGGCCAGGTATGGAGTTCAACAGCATAAAAATCGCCGATTAAGAACAAATTGAATTTAACGACTCGGAAGAGTCAATAATAATCGGTTATAAAACAAGTTAGTAGTATCGCAACGGGAAACGGGCAGGAAAATAATAACGAAATCACAAATGCGATCCGCGAGGATTTATCGTCGCGGGGATGTGTTGAACGACAACTACTCGTATTTAAACACTATTTTTTTTTTAATGATAATAAAACCAGAGTATAAAATTCATAACTAATAATAAAACACCGGCAACCGTCTACGGACGAGTGCGCGAACGATGGATAGATATGTGAGGGGAGGGTGTTTTGGGTGTTAAAACGTATTCAAGCGGGAAATATAAAAAAAAATATAAGACTAAATAATGTCTTTAAGTGTATCCGGGAGATGTGTAGTTTGATGATTCTTGTTCGTATTTGATATTGTTGTTATTTATCATGCAAATTAAAAATATAAAAATTAACCGTATATTTGCTATATCGAATACTTGATAGTAATTAAGGCCCGGTTTTTTATTGTAAAACTATTTTAGTATATGCACATATTTTAAAAATTAAATTCTTTATTCCGGGAGAAAAAGCATAAAAATAAATAAATACAACGAAAACATCAAATAATAATTAAACATTGACTATATACACGTAAATGCAAAATTAATTTTAATTTCGTAATTGCAAACTAACACGAAGGTACAAAAAATGTGTTTTTAGATTTTCAAATTGGAAACTTCGACGATTGTCCCGTAGCCATAGACTTTTGCCAGGGCAAGTAATTCTCAAAATAACAAGGCACTCCGTATATTTGTGTGTGAATTGAAATGTTGATCTCGAGTCACCGAAACCATTGTCTGCATTAATGGCCTCGCATAAAATCAATTTTACACTCAAACTGTACGTATACATTGGAAGTATTGGGTTTTAAATACCCAATTTTAATGAATATTGTAAAATACGCAACGTTCGTGTACAACTATCTAGAAATATGCAATTTATGCGTATTTCCATTCGGATGTGCACAAAAAACCTAACACACTACGAAACGCCGAGATTCTTAATCAAAATTGTTCTAGGTGAATTGCAATGTAGAATAGGCGTTTGGATAAAAATTCGGGTACCCTATGGAAGCAGTCGTTGGACATTGTTACCGGTAAACGCCGTTGCCGGACTGCCTGGAAAATTCTAAAATTTGTCAACTGATTGGGTTTCTTGATTAGGATTTTTTAACTGAATTCGCGAATCCCTCTGCCCCTCAACACAGGTGGGTGGGGTTGTATTGAAATATGAAATTAAAACTCCACATCCCCGGGGAGCCGGCGTTATGAATTTTTCTGGCGGGAGGGTGTATTACAAACAATTTTCCGACCGATTATTAAGGAAATGCCGATTACATTTTCTTACGATTTGTTTCCGAGGAATTTAGTACTGTTAAAATAGATTTGTGTGTTTGGTTCTTGTTCAACTGCGCGAATAAATTGTTTATCTGATAAATTAAGTTCAACGAGTATAATAAACATTTTTTATTTTTCTTTTATTAGAAAAATGACAACGGAGATAAGGGAGGCCATCCAGTGATATTAAGCCCTTTATTAAGTACAATTTTTTTTTAACTGCTTTTAGCATTAAGTGCCTAGATCACAAGAGATGGTCTTTCGAGACGACGTGGAGTGTCGTTCGGAAGCGTAAGAAGAGTATTGATTTGAAACGAGTGGGTTGGAATGTAGAAATAATCTGTAGTGGAATTTTTTGTAGTTTGCTTTGGTAATGTTATCGGCTGTCTCAATATTAAGGTCTTTATGAAGAAAGTGGTTGCTGACGAACCAAGGAGCAGAAGTTATTTGGCATAGGCAAATTGATTGGAAAGATTGGATATGTTTTATTTGGGTTGGCTTGGCGCAACCCCAGATTTGGGTACCATAAGCCCAACCGGGCCTTATCATAGATTTATATATTAATAATTTATTTTTTACAGGAAGATTGGATTTGAGTATTGTACGCAATAGGTGTAGTCTGGAATTTAATAATTTTCTTTTTACTTTGAGATGGGGACCCCAGGTAATTCTTTCGTCTAAAACTATACCGAAATATTTGCCATGTGACTGTGAGGGAATAATAGCCTCCTTGAAATGTTAGAGTTGGTGAGTTTTTTTTTGTTGAGGGTGAAAGGAACATGTATGGACTTATCGGCGTTTATTTTTATATTCCATTTTAGTGACCAGTTGTCGATTAGGTTTAAGTAGTCTTGTAGAGCGACAGAAGCTTTAAGGGGATCAGATTTGGTTGATAGTATTGCCATATCGTCAACATAGATAACTAAAATATTGTTACCGGTTTGGGGAATATCTGACGTGAAGATATTAAAGAGATCTGGAGATAAATCACTCCCTTGGGGTACCCCTGCTTGGATATTAAAAAGGGAAGGTTAAACATTTAAAAAATAAATATGTACACACTTGAGTATGATTTTAATTTTAATTTTGTTGGTTTTGTTATGACAATGGCAAAAGCAGTCAAAAATGTTTTACCGAAATGCTTGACCGGTGCCTATTTTACCGGCACGTTGATTTATCTCGGGTTTTCTATTATTATCGTTGTCAAAAAACCTTACTATTTTTCTCTTTCTATTGGTAAATTATTAAATTTATTCGATTATTATTCAACTAACCGGACGATTTGTTGAAAATTACATAATTGACACACGAATAAACATCACGCCAGCATAACTGGCGAGTGATTGGCAATTTGGCACGTAGAAGTTTATCACTTTGCTATGGATGTGTTGAACGGAGTACTCACTCAATGCCGTGTTGTTCCGTTCTTATCACAAATCGAAATTACTTTGGTCAATCGTTCTTGTCGGTATTCAATTTGTTCTTTGAAAGGAATCGTGACGTATAAAATATTAAACAATATTATTTTGAGTGTCACTAATCGGCTGGCACATGATAAATACTTATGGTTTATGAACTTTGCCGAATTATTATTACTTGAATTGCCCAACCAGTCGAAACAATAACCGGCAATTTGCAAAATGCCGACCCGGGACGATTTCCGTGTGAAAATTTCAGATTTGCCGGCCGACGTTGGACACAGTTCACACCCGTAAATCCACGTCCGTCCGTCCACTCATATTTAAAAAAAAAAAAAAAAAATCCTCGGGCTCCACTAGAGCATAACACATAAACGGACTGCGTTTTTCAGTGGCGTTATCCGCGGGGTCATCGTAACGTACCTAAAAGCCGTATTTTAGTGGTGTGCGGGTCAAATGCCCCACTCATTTCCCACCCGCCGCCGGACGACCGCGCGGTGCCGGACGGGCGGGAGCCGCCGCCGACGTCGCGTGTTTTCGCGCGTCTATATTGCGACCGCCGGTTATTCGCCGACTTATCGTTATTGTTATTATTTGTTGTTATTATTGTTATTATTATTATTATTATTATTATTATTACTACTACCGTCGCGTACAGGAATGCGCGTTCCGGTGTTTGTGTTGTTGTTGTTGTTATTATAATACTCTACCGTACGCCGCCGTTTGCGTAAACATTTATTCGGACCGGCTAACAAAATAACAACGTATGGTGGTCGTGCGTAGCGGGCGCTCCGGATTACCGGTGAAAAAATATACAAACGTAACTCTCTCCGAGCGAGAGTTATCACTTATCTCCGAGTTATCACTTACCTCGCGTTCAGACCGACAGTGTGGAGGGGGGGGGGTGTTTAGTATAAGTATTCGTTGAAAATATGAAGTTTCCGCGATTATTTGTTACAGAGTTACAACAATAGAACAAAATCGATAATAACAAACACTGTTATTGCGCGAAATTTGTTCGTTTTTTTTTTTTCTCGGCGTTTCCCCGTTATTTAGAAAACTACAAGGACAACCCTAAACGGAACTCCCCATTTCAGAAACTAGACGAAATTTACTACAAAAATGTATCCGTAAAGTTTTTGATCGGAGTATGATTTCTGGTCGAAAATAATATTTGCCAACTATTGATGTCATCGGTCCCACTGTGCACGTATTTACACTGAAATTCGGTGCCGTAACCTGGTAAAAAAAAAAAAATATATGGTGGGGTGAGGCGAAATAATTAATTTACCGAAATCAATACCGCGAGGGGAGAATATATTTTTATTCCGTGTATACAAAATAATCAAAGACTAATTTAATCAATTTGATCAGTCAATTAAACAAAACTTAAAAAAATAAACGAAAGATTACGTCGTTATTTAATATTTTAAGTTGACTATTTTTATCTTATGAATATAAAAAAGCAATGTATTACGAAAAGAACGCATTCTTTTTTTTTTTTTCAGAAAATTCAGAGATTTGTACTGTTGCCATACCCGGAAGCGATGGTGCGGAATTGATACCTTTGACTCCCCACTCTCTCCTAAAAAAAAAAAAAAACCATACTAAAAATGGATTAAGTAAACGAAAAAAATAGAATTAAAATCAAAAATAGGCGTATATACTTCGCACCGTAAGTGGGGTCACTGTTGTAGGTGGGAAATTGGGAAGGTAGTATATCGATAGTAATTTAATTTATGTCTGTACGCAACGATTAATTGCAAATAAAAAAAGATTCTGAGCAAAGTAGTATTAGTCGTGTATTTTCATTGTTGCCATGGTAACCTAGAAATCAACATCAATAAAAACGAAATAATAAAATTCGAGTTTGACGAAATCGTGTTTTTACCGTTTTTTCTTCATTTCTCGGTTGTTTTTACAGCCACGTTAAAAAAACTAATAGGTATATCGAAAAATGACCTCTTTGAAGTACTAACTAGACAAAATCTTATACATATCGGAATGTATAAATCGGCTGAAGTCTTCTGGTAGTAAAAGTGTTTACAGAAAAATAAAAGAATAAAAACATCGTAATTGTAAAACCACAAGACCCATTGCTCCGCTCAGAATCTAAAATCGTGGGTTTTCCACGACGAGATGATTTTTACAATCGTGAAGAGTGGCTTTTTATGTACGACAAAACGCTTTAAAATATCAGCCCTCCCTCCCCTCTAAAATAAAGGCAAATATGTCCGCCATATGTGGGCAGATTTACTTTATCGTTATTCGTTATTGTACCAAAATTATAATAATAATGGATTCTGAGTGCACATAAGGTATACGACGTCTGTACTGTATATTATTACCAGGGCTCGTAAGTTCATGCATTTAAAAACACACAAATAAGCATGCAATTACGCACTAAAATCATGCAAAATATGCACATAAAAGTTCGGAAATACGCATTTATATGCACTTGTAAATTGCGCAAATAATAAATATATTCAGCCTATTGAAAAATTTGTTATTTAATATGTTAGATTTGATTTGATTTGATTTCGATTTTAATTGTATTTATTTTGCTTGTCGTTAAAGCTTTCTCATCTTTATCAATCTTGATTTTTTTTTTTTTTTTTTTTTACAACCATAAAACTCATAAAAACCTGCAATATTTTCATTTTGTATTTTTACTACTATTGTTATGGAACGGATTTTTATTTCACTTAGTATGTTATCCTATGTGGCCAAAAAAAAGTATGAACTAGCGAGCCCCGATTATTATTATGTAGCTGACGAGATGGTAAAACAGTTTACAGTGGCGTACCAACAGGGAGAGGGGCAAGATAGGCAAAAAGTCATGGGCCCACGAGTACAATGGGCCCCGTGAAAAACTTATAAAATGCAATTTTAATATTTCCAAACGTGACTGCTACACTGACGCTATAAAATCGTGTATTATACCATAACTATTTATAATTAATGTATTTATTTTGGATGTTTTTTTTTGTTTTTTTTTTATAATTTTAAATTACACTATAATCGATACAATGTAATACGAGCTGACCCGGCTAACGTTTTAGTCATAAAAGTAAAAAAAATTCCGATTTTAAAATCGTAAATCCCGATATTTTAGGTTTTCGGATTATCCAGATTTATGTCAAGGCTGGGTTAGCCCGGCAGGACACCGGGACACTTCTCGGCGGGCCGGTGTTCGTATGGGACGCTTGTAGGCGTTTTAGATTCTGGCCGAAGGAACGAATGCTGCATTTATGGTTTTATTATACGATGTGTAAATTTTTTTCTTTTTTTTACCCACCTGTACAATTTTTCTACCAATAATCTTGCTTCAATATTCAAGTGTAGCGTTTTTTTTTTTTTAATTTTGTGTTATAGTTTTCTTAGTAATCGGAGAACAAAAAACGTAGGAAACGAGTCCTTTATTTTCTTCGATCCGCTTAAATATTATAGGCAATCATTACAAAAAATTAACCGGGTCTTTTTTATCCGGCCCCCGTCATAAGAGCACTGCGAACGATACATATTATATAGATAATAATAATGTAATAATACATTTTTTAGACATTATTAAAGAATGCTACCAAAAAGTCGTTCAAAAGTAAGTACGAAAAACAATAATACTAATCTCTTTTTATCGTTTTTTCTACCCTCTCGAGGCGCGGGAAAGGGGGTGAGTTATCAGTATGAAATACTACAAAAATTACTTTAACGTGATAATGAAAAAATAGGGTGTTTCTGCATTAAATATATTTATGTTCAAAAATAAAGATCGGTCACGTATACAAGTAATGTGACATAAATCCGAATTATCCGTAATTTATGTTTCGGTTTCCGAAATCCGAAATTTTGTATTTTTATGAGCAAAAACCACGTTAAAACCACGGCTAATAAAATATTATATCGATTCGAGTGTTATACGTATTTTATACATTTCTGTTTATGATATTTTTTGAATTGTAAAAACGTATTTACGATGTTTGACGGGTTTAATGTTATTTACAATAATATATTAATACTAGTTTTATGAAAAACGGATTAAAGAATATAAAATCGCGATTTTAAAAATCGAAATTTGCTTCAGATAAATATCCGAAATCCGGATTTACAATAAACGTCGAATTTCAAATTCCGGTATCCAAGAATCCGGATTCTCGAACTTCGGCAAATCCGAATTTTTCCCATCGCTAGTATTTGCATACATCTATATAGGGTCGGTCTTGTTGAATTTCC
The DNA here is from genome assembly GCA_956483605.1 of Tuberolachnus salignus. Taxonomy (NCBI): domain Eukaryota; kingdom Metazoa; phylum Arthropoda; class Insecta; order Hemiptera; family Aphididae; genus Tuberolachnus; species Tuberolachnus salignus. The sequence continues at coordinate 19,466,430 of OY101431.1, read as the reverse complement.
CGGACCGTTTTTCTACCCTCTAATGTTAAATGTATTAATTATCTATTAATTTTTTTTATTTTTTTGGTTTTTTAATAGAGAATATACAATCTGTAAATTATTTTTACAATAAGAATATGGGCTGTAATAAACTGACATGACTTTCTTGATAAAATAAGTAACCCAGCGACTACACTTTATTGGTTTAATGTTTTAATGTTATGTTAAATATATTATTATTTTTTTTTTTTTTTTGAGATCAAGAATTTAGGTCACGGCACCATCTTCTCTTAAGTCGTCTTTGGAGATTCCCAGGGATTGTTTGTGCGTTAAGTGCTGCGATTAGCGGATTGTGGTGGTTCTCTAGTCGTAACCGATAACGTTTTTGTATAATTGACGACATTTCTGAGATAGTTTTAATATTTAGGTCAGTGTGGAGTGTGTGATTGGATACATAAAAGGGAGCCTTGGTTATCATGCGTAAGGTAATCGATTGAAATCTTTGTATTATGTTTAAATTTGATGGTTTAGCCGCACCCCATAGCTGGATGCCATAAGTCCATATAGGCATGAGAAGTTGTTTATAAATTAGTAGTTTGGAATTGAGGTTAAGTTTAGAGTGATGATTACCTATCAGATAGTGTAGTGATTTCCTTAATAATCTATTAATAATAGAAAAATCATGCATGGCAGCCAGTTGTCGGCGTTGATAAAAAAAAAATAAAAAAATAATAATAATAATAATAATAATACTATTTGTTAAAGGATACGCGATATCGTTAAAAATTATAGCCAGCCACGGGCCTTTTAAATCCGTGGTTACGCCACTGTCGGTAAATATCTGTACGCGTCGTCTGTCAGCAATAATTAATAATTGAATTATAATATCTCGTTACTGACCTACATAGACATAATATAATATACACGTGTATAATATTACGGTGTATCGAAGTGATGACGTACGAGTATTTTAGTACCCGTACAATAATTCAAGAGGACGTAATACCGCGCGTATTCAAGGGGCCGCGTTACAGGTCGTGATGACGTTATTTCGGAATAAACGGCAATTTATCAAGTCGTAAACATTCGAATTCACCGTACGAGTAAGTCCCGCGTGTACATTCTTGCAAGTATTTCATGTGTTCACCGCGATAAAAAATAAAATGTATACGAACAACCGTCGACAACCATACACGTTCCGTATTCGTAGTGGGTAGGGAACCGCCGGAATTCCGTAACGCATTCAGACGAATTTTATCTGTGCGTATCGCGGCGTACCTCATTTGTTTCCCATGACGTACAATACAATACAATCCGATCAGTTTGAAAATTTTCGGTGCTTTAATTTACTTTTTTCGCAAATTGTCGCCAACCATCGTCGCGGGATTACATCGGCGGTCTTTTAGAACGTGGATCGTCTTCAGTTGACCGCCGACTGTACATTTAAAACACTCGAAAGTCACGGAACCACTTAATGAATCATCCCCTAAAGTGATTTTAGACATTTCCGTACGTTTCCGTCGCATCATTTTTACCAAGTTTCAAGCAAAAACTTGATGCACCACACGCGTTGTTCGTTAATAACGGACGTGTCGAAAACGGCGAACGACAAAAAACTGACTGGACGTAACGACGTGTAATATTAAACTGAGATGAGATAGTGACATCAAGTTTTATTTAAAATATCCACTTATTCCCGGGGAATACATCTATTGACAATTTCAAACGATATCGTGTGTAGATTAGCCGTAATAACATTTGTCCTGGTACTTTTTTAACAGACCTCGTATATAAAAATATTATGAGCAGGTGTCGTAAGTTCATGTATTTGCATGTTTTTTTTTTTGCTAAACAGGAAAACATGCTTAGTGAGGTACAAATCGGTTTCACAGCAATAGTTATAAAAATTAAAATTTCATTAGTGCATGTTTTTTGCATATTTTAGGTATTACGGCATATTTGGCACATGATCGAATATTTGGAGTTATAATCACACATTTCGTATAAATTGAGAAAATTATTATTAATTCTTATTTATTTTCCCGAACATGTTTACAAAATCTTAGTATTTGTTTGGGCATTATTTTTTATTTTTATTTGTTACGTTTAAATATTAATTTTTAAAACTGTTACATTAAGAAATAAAGTATAACGTTTAAAAATATGTTAGGATATATCTTGTTATTTCAAAATTTACTTATTAATTTGTTGGTTTTTTTTGCTGTGCATATTTTAAGTGCACAGTACCAAATTTTAAGTGCATATCAATGCATTTATTCTGGACTTTTTAGAGCATATTTTAATGCTAATTTTTTTCAGATATTAGTGCATTACCGCATGTTTATTTATTCGTTTTTTTAGTGCGTGAACTACCGATCGCCGTGTATGGGATGTATTAAATACAGCATTATATTATTATTGTAATTGAAACAAATAAGTGTATTTTAATTTTGTTCAGCGATAATGATTATGCGCTGTTACTTTCCCGATTGGAGACTTTTCTCTCGACATTCTCAAATGATCTACTATACAGAGAATAAAAATATTGTGCGCATCGGCGTGCAAAAATACTATAACGGTTGACCAGTAAAACGATAACTACGCCGACTTAACCGGCAATCAGTTTAGGTTTTTTTTCCCATAGAAAGTTTGGGTTTTTGAACAAGAATTTATTCGCTCGCGTCGAGAACACTCGGGTCCCGAAAATATTTACAATTTGAAACGTTATCGCGTGTAGATTATCCGTAATTACATTTGTCCTGGTACTTTTTTAATAGATCTTGTATATATATAGATTTATATTTAAAAATGTTTTGCGTACTAATTATTTTAACTATCGATAACGTCGATAAATTCGCAACATATTCGGGCTAACGATTCGCTTAGCACTGAAAAACGAGAAATTATTTCTATATAAAGTAGTCGACGACAAGTAGGTATATTATTCTATTTATTTTTTTTTGTTCTTTACCTTCTCGATATTATTATCATGTCACCTTAATCTTGGATAGTTCAAAACGATAAATCGATAATAAATAATTAAATACCTGGGCATATGAAAAATTGATAAATTTTCGATTTTTTTCTACCGCCCTAAGTATCTTAATCGTCATCGGCTCGGCTCACCCTGCCGTACGTGTCCGCTTATAAACGATCCCGCGCTGTCTTAACCGGCAATCAGTTTCGGTTTTTTTTTCCATAGAAAGTTTGGGTTTACGAACACGATTTTATTCGGTCGCGTCGTAAACACCCGGGTGTCCCGAAAATATGGCAAAATTGTAAAACGATGGAATAACGAAAAAAAAAAACCCGTTAATTTTGTTCGGGACGCAAAACAGAAAGAAAGAAAAAAAAAAATCAAAAACATAAACGTGCATTTGCGATAGTAAAAAATAGTGAAAATTATACGATTCAGTAACGGTCGTCGCTATCAGACTATTTTACCTATATTTAATTGAAATTTTTTTTTATATATATATATTAGCGTAGACAATATATATATATATTGCTTATTGCAATATCGGAAAATAATATATGTATATATTAAATAGTAGGAAAGGGGCTTGATAATGTCGACAATCGAATCCGACGATTATTATTATTTATTTGGTAATTATTCAAAGTATTAATCGCCGCCGGTATTATTTGAAAATTATTCAAACTCGATTTATTATAACTACTCGACAATCTCTGTGAATAATAATTACACCGAGGGACGGAATAATATTGGTATAATACTTTCTTTTATTTCTTTTTTTTTTGTTTTTTTCGGACTTAATTGAAATTGAGCAAGAAAAAAAAAAAAATGTCGTCGGGGCATTACTATATAGTGAATGCGACTACCACCTATCGTACCTCGAACCGTTTTGATTCGGTATTATTACGTTAAAAGTTATTAAAAGTCAAATCGTTTGTCGGTTAACTGGTAACTGTTAGTGATAGGAAAAATCCGGTTTGCCGAAATTCGAGAATCCGGATTTTCGGATTCCGAAATTTCAAAACCGACATTCATTGTAAAGGTCCGGGTTTTTATCCGAGTCCAAATTTCGGTATATAATATTGCGATTTTATATTCTTTAGTTCATTTCTTATAACACTAATATTAATGTCTATTACAAATGCGTTTTTACAATTCAAAAAATATCACAAGTTGAAATTTATTTAAAAAAAAAAAACAAATACGACGCAAACAAATCATACATATTACACTCTAAACGATACAATGTACTTCGAGCTGACCGAGGCTAACGTTTTTGTCATATAAATAAAAAAAAATGTCTGATTTTAAAATCGTAAATCCCGATTTATTAGGTTTTCGGATTATCCAGATTTATGTCAAGGCTCGGTTAGCCCGGCGGGACACCGGGACACTTCTCGGCGGGCCGGTGTTCGGTATGGGACGCTTGTAGGCGTTTTAGATTCTGGCCGAAGGAACGAATTTATGGTTTTATTATACGATGTGTGAATTTTTTTCTTTTTTTTTTTTTTTACCCACCTGTACAATTTTTCTACCAATAATATTGCTTCAATATTCAAGTGTAGAGTTATATTTTTTTTAATTTTGTGTTATAGTTTTTTTAGTAATCAGCGAACAAAAAACATAAGAAACGATTCCTTTATTTTCGATTCGCTTAAATATTATAGGCAATCATCACAAAAAATTAACCGGGTCTTTTTTATCCGGCCCCCGTCATAAGAGTACTGCGAATGATACATATTGTATAGTTAATAATAATGTAATAATACATTTTTTAGACATTATTAAAGAATGCTACCAAAAAGTCGTTCAAAAGTGAGTACGAAAAATAATAATACTAATCTCTTTTTATCGTTTTTTTTTTACCCTCTCATGGCACGGGAACGGTGGCGAGTTATCATTATGAATTATTACAAAAATTACATTAACGTGATAATGAAAAAATAGGGTGTTTCTGCATCAATTATATTTATGTTCAAAAATATGGATCGGTCACGTATATATATACAAGTAATGTGACATAAATCCGAATTATCCGTAATGTATGTTTCGTTTTCCGAAATCCGACATATTGTATTTTTATGAGCAAAAACCACGTCGACTAGTAAAATATTTTATCGATTCGAGTGTAATACGTATTTTATAAATTTCTGTTTATGATATTTTTTGAATTGTAAAAACGTATTTACGATGTTTTATACGTTTAATGTTATTTACAATAATATATTAATACTAGTTTTATGAGAAACGGATTAATGAATATGAAATCACAAATTTAAAAACCGAAATTTGCTTCAAATAAATATCCGAAATCCGGATTTACAATAAACGTTGAATTTCAAATTCCGGTATCCAAGAATCCGGTTTCTCGAACATCGGCAATACCGAATGTTTCCCATCGCTAGTATTTGCAATTTCAAATATTTATCAAATTCCGGTATCCAATAATCCGGATTCTCGAACTTCGGTAAACCCGAATATTTCCCATCGCTAGTATTTACAATTTCGAATATTTATCAAATTCCGGTATCCAATAATCCGGATTCTCGAACTTCGGTAAACCCGAATATTTCCCATCGCTAGTATTTGCATACATATAAGGTCGGTCTTGTTGATTTTCCCGGACCGAAAACGTACGGCAGTCCGTCCCGGTCACGGTCTTCGCGATCGTTTAGTTATCGCAGTGGTTCCCAACCTATGGTCCGAGGGGGGACATTAGTGTAGTGGTCCGCGAGCCACACCCACAAAATTTAAAAATATTTCATTTTTCCTACGCCGTTTGTTTATAAATTGATATTACGTAACGTCACTTGTGTGAATATTTATTATCGATAATCTAATCTTGTTTGTACAGCAAGATTAGATTATCGGGAAAACACAACAGACTATGTGTCGTGTTTGCGAACGAGGATTTTCGGGGACTGCTCTACATTAAAAAGAAATAAATCGATTGGACGCCACTAATGACACGCATGTAGCTTCGAGCAGTATTCCTCCCCCCCCCAACAAAGAATATCTTATTATGTAAAGAAAACGTAAGCTCAAAAATCACATTAATTTTTTTTTTTTTTATAATTATAATTTACCTTCGACAAATATATTAATATGATGTACGTATATATATATATTTTTTTTTTTTATAATAAATTTGTGTTAAAGTGTTAATAAATATAAAACTTTTACTGAAAATTGATCAAATATATGCATTACTATAAGAGGAATTTCATTGTTTTTTTTTTTTGTTTTATTTATTCATAATCTAAATTCTAAAATGTGTGAAAATAAATTGATTCTTGTTTATAAGAAAAATAAGGTCTAAAATTGAGGCGATCCGTGACGTATCTCTATGTGGTCCGTACAGTCAAGGACCCAAAGCGCCCGCCCATAACACCAGTGTACACTTTTCGGATTTTTTATACGGTATTTATGAGATCCACGCGAGTTTTTTTTAACAAATATTTTATAAGAAAAAAAAAAAAAAAAATGTAATTTACAGTTTCATCCGGCCCACAGATAGATAAGCGCACAGCGACGCGGCGCGGTACTTGAACAATTTCAAACGGTCAAAAGGTCGGGAACCGCTGAGCTATCGGAAACGCGAAACGCCGCCGAACGTGTACTCGGCAAACGGTATTGTAATTCGCCGTATACGATAAAAAACGTCAAAAAAAAATAAATATAAAAAAAAAAAAAAAACCCGCAATACGTAATAAATATTATTATAGGTACGAGGCGGACGCGCAGAAACTGTGGAAGCGCGTTACGGCCTGTAGGTGCGTATTTCACGCGCGACCCGAATGTCGGATTTCCGTCACGTCGTCGTCGCCGTTTAATAATAATTCGTTTTCGTGCGATCCGAATCGTGTCGTGTCGGGTAGTACGCGGCAAAAGTTTATAAACGAAAAGTAAAATACCGAACGCGAAACGGGAAGAAAAAAAAAAAAATAAGAAAACAAAAAAGCACTACGATAAATACGAGTGAATCTAAGTGATCCGTTAGCCCGAATATGTTGCGAATTTGTCGACGTTTTCGATAATTGAAATAATTAGTACGTAATACATTTTTAAATATATCCATACAAGGTCTGTTAAAAAAGTACCACGACAAATGTTATTACGGATAATCTACACGCGATAACGTTTCAAATTGTAAATATTTTCGGGACCCGGGTGTTCTCGACGCGAGCGAAAAAATTCTTGTTCAACAAACCGAACTTTCTAAGGGAAAAAAAACCTAAACTGATTGCCGGATAAGACGGCGTGGTTATCGTTTTACTGGTAAACCGTTATCGCATTTATGCACGCCGATGCGCACAATATTTGTATTCACTGTTTAGTAGATCATTTGAGAATGTCGGGAGAAAAGTCTCCAATCGGGAATGTAACAGTGCATTATCGTTGAACAAAATTGAAATACACCTATTTGTTTCAATTGCAATAATAGTATAATGTTGTATTTAATACACCCCATACACGGCGATCGGTAGTTCACGCACTAAAAAAACGAATAAACATGCGGTAATGCACTAATATCTGGACAAAATTAGCATTAAAATATGCTCTAAAAAGTCCAGAATAAATGCATTGATATGCACTAAAAATTTGGTACTGTGCACTTAAAATATGCACAGCAAAAAAAACCAACAAATTAATAAGTAAATTTTGAAATAACAAGATATATCCTAACATATTTTTAAACGTTATACTTTATTTCTTAATGTAACAGTTTTAACAATTAATATTTAAACGTAACAAATAAAAATAAAAAATAAAGCCCAAATAAATACTAAGATTTTGTAAACATATTCGGGAAAGTATATAAGAATTAATAATAATTTCTTCAATTTATACGAAATGTGTGATTATAACGCCAAATATTCGATCATGTGCCAAATATGCAGTAATACCTAAAATATGCAAAAAACATGCACTAATGAAATTTTAATTTTTATAACTATTGCTGTGAAACGGATTTGTACCTCACTAAGCATGTTTTCCTGTTTAGCAAAAAAAAAAAAACATGCAAATACATGAACTTACGACACCTGCTCATAATATTTTTATATACGAGGTCTGTTCAAAAATTACCAGGACAAATGTTATAACGGCTAATCTACGCACAATTACGTTTCAAATTGTCAATAGATGTATTCCCCCCGAATAAGTGGATATTTTAATCAAAACCCGAAGTCACTATCGTATCTCAGTTTAATACTACACGCGGTTAAATCCAGTCAGTTTTTTGTCGTTCGCCGTTTTCGACATGTCCGTTATTAACGAACGACGCGTGTGCATCAAGTTTTTGCTTGAAACTTGGTGAAAATGATGCGACGGAAACGTACGGAAATGAATAAAACAGCTTTTGGGGATGATTCATTAAGTGGTTCCGTGACTTTCGAGTGTTTTAAATGTTTCCAGGACAGTCGGCGGTCAACTGAAGACGATCCACGTTCTGGAAGACCGTCGACGTCATCCGGAAACGATGGTGTGTCGACAATTTGCGAAAAAATGCGAAAAAAAGGCGAAATAGCCGCCGATTAACCGTCCGTGAGTTAACAAAGCGAATCTCAATTGAGTCTTGACGTGCAATTTTACAGGAAAATGTACAATTGAGAATTATCGGGCTGCCAAATTTGTTTCGCGATTGTTCACCGCGATAATGCACCGGCACTTTTAGCGCTGTCGATTCGTGAATTTTTGGCTGATATAAAAATTCCCGCGGACTCTCCCTAACCTCCAGATCAGGCTACATATGAGTTTTTTTCCAATCCCTAGACTAAAATCTGCGTTTAAAAAGGACACCGATTTCAAGATGTAGAGGAAATTAAAGCGAACGCGGCAACATAACTCTTAGCTTTGACTTTGGACCAGTTCCAAAGGACTTTTGAAAAACGGCTAGATCGCCGGGATCACTGCATACCGTCCGGAGGAGAGTATTTCGAAGGTGATATCATTAAATAATATGTAGCTTCGTTTTTGTAATTATTTAATATAAAATCCTGGTACGCATTTATTATTATTGAGGCGTACGCGCGAGACTTGGACCGGTTGCCGGCGAAAACCGCCGAGTAGCGCTGGTGCGCACAGTGTTTCGATGGCAAAATTAAAATTAAGTCTACGAAATTAATAGTAAAGTCAGATTGTACGTTTTTGAGATCGTTAAATTCAAATTTGATATTATTTTTTTTTGATTTGCCTCCCCCCCCCGGGGAAAGGTGTATTAGGAGGTGTTTAAGGAGGTATTAGAAATAATAATATTATAATTGAAATAATCGTTTAATTCACGAGTGCTGTGCAGGTAGGATGATAAAATTCACTGTCTAGAAAATAAATTCTTATGTTAACCTTTAGCTAGTGTGTACCTATTGTAATTTTATCTTTATTTAGTATTTTTTACACGTTATCGTACATATATGTATGTATACGCGGTGGACAACAGGAAGCACAAACTTTTTTTTCATCAAGCCGCAATAATAATATACTGATTACTACCCGAGTTACCTAATATTTTTTTTTTTTTTTTTAAGCCACAAATGAATTATATAGATCACATTTGAAAATTCGAATTCATAAAAAGATTTTATTGAACATTTTTGAGAATCTTGAGTTGAGGTAGAAAAAAAAAAATTCAACGCAGGTACCGACAGTAATATTAAATACGAAATTCGTGTTTATAAGGGAGATTTTATTGAAAAATTCACGAGTTTTCAGACGAATGTATACACACAATGAACTCAAATACATTTTTGTACATATAATACAAATCTATAATATTTTTACATCAGACGCGTATAAATTTAGAAATCATTTTCCGAGCTAACTCGTGAACGTGCGACAGAAATTTTATTTAGAGATCTGAACTGTCTTGGTAGAGTTTTTTTTATGTATGACCTGGTGCGCATTATTTGGTACGTATTATGGGAAATTTAAGACGTCCGAATGAGAAATTCGTTTTGTTATCACATAAATCCCCGGAATGCAGTGGGCGCCGCTAAAAAGACTCACAATTTGGTATGGTGATGGTGGGGTGGGGGGTGTGTATATAATAAACCGAACAAAACAAAAATCTATTGTATTTTAATCGGACACTTGGTAATTTATCGGTTATCAGTTGTCACCACAGCACGTATATTTGATAAGACATTTTGTTGTCAACCGTACAAACTATTAAATTACGTTGATGACTGCCGGTGTAAAGTCACGATTAAGTATATATATATATATAAAAAAAAAAAAAAAAATTATAAAAACAGCACACGGACAGGACAGCGTACGCCACTGCTCACGGAATTAAAGAACAATCGCTTATAATAATCATAACCGCCCGGTCGTGTCCAAGTACCGACCACTTCGATAATAAGACTGGAATTTTGCCCAAGAACTATTCCGATTTCGCAAAAAAAAAAAAAAATCCGTTAGAAAACGTAGATATTTTATTTGGTAAAAAGACCGAAAAAAATAAATCCGTTTTAAGAAAACTATTTTGTATTGTAATGGTTTCAATTCGTCACGCTATCGGCTATTTTAACCGCTCGTCCGATCGCAAATTATTCAAACGAGTCATCGTCGTCGAATTTTAAAAATAATATTTTTCTTTTCGTTCGTGAATCCAAATACCCCAAAAATTATATGCGTGGTTTTTTATTATTATTATTTTTTTGTATTTTTTTTTTCTACGGCCCGATCGAATCGGGTAGGTATTACGTAAACAATTTGAAAACGTTGAAAATGACCGGTCATTTTGTTTTTTTTCTTTTTTTTTTTCTGTACCTTTCTCTAATAGATTTGTTTCTCCCCGTCAAAACGACATACACGGTCGGCGTTTGCTTTGATCGATTTGTGTCTGCCGTCTGTTCGCTTTTTTGCTGGTTTTTTTTTTTTTTTTTTTTTGGGCGGGTGTGTCGACTCGTCCGGCCTTTAAACGTTTCAAAACCGTTTGCCGTCGATAGCAGTGCCGATTCCGACGAACATAATAATATTTCGAAAATTCGCTTTTTCAAACATAATCGATCAAATAATAAAACGCTTTACGTCGTCTAATCCCCGGCCGCAATACTGATTCGACCGTGAGAAAACCGCACGCGCCTTTATTACGTCGAATGTCACGAATATTATTATTATTTTTTTTTTTTCATAAATATTTCTCGCTTTCTTAATGTCGTACGATAAAACGTTTCGTACGAAAATTACAGCCGATTGTACCGTATAAGTATCTGGAACGTGTTCGACAAAAAAAAAATAATGGTTTTGCTGCGCCGCCTATTTGAAGTTTACCTTACGCCGGGTGAGGTTTTATAATAATTTTTTATTTTTTTAAATTGGACGGAACGCCAACAAATATGGACACAAACGAGATAATATTTTTTTTTATTTTTTCCCCGATAAATATTTTTAATATTATTGTAATATTAACATGAACGGCTGCGGGCCAAACTCAGCTATTGTAGGCACCACCGCTCCGATTGTGAAATGTCGAGATTGAAATTCAACGGGATTTAACGGCGATGATAGCAAAATGATCTCACGGCAGTAATTATTATTATTATTTATTCATTATATTCGAAATATTATCTATTATCATACACTGAGAGCGACGTCGGGCGCTCGCGATTTTGGACACGAAAAATCGTTTTGTCTCGATACAACGATTTAGCGTAATGTTTAACCTACGGTGGAAATTAAAAAAAAAAAAAAAAAAAAAAAACACGACATTATCTAAAGAACGGCATATCAATTTTTAGTTAAACATTAATTCATTCACAAACATACAACTACTGTTTTTCTTGTTAATTGTAAACAAATATCACTTTTTAAACATTAAATAGATAGAAACGGTAGAAACCGTCTCATTCAAGTTAATCGAAAATCAATAATGTGTCCCTATAGATCTGTTGACATTGACTATCATAAAACGTAAATATTCTAAATCATTTTGAATATTACAATTCAATTGAATTTTTTTTTTTTTTCAGTTTTACGCGAACGTGTTTCTGAACAAATTACACGATTACAGAATAAATACTTGCGATAAGGACCCGGGGTCAATTTTTAAGTTTACAATGAGAGTAACGTTTTAAACGTTATTAAATTGATAAATAGTCGGTTTTTTCAAAGCTTTCGTTCTAAAATTGCCTATAGAAACATATTACGCAAAATCGTAAAAATCCTATAAAAACCTCTCCTACATCACATATTATTATAATGTTTTAATTATATCCTACGAGTTTTCGAACAACACCGGATTAATACCACCCCCCTCCCACCGGACCGTTAACTTTATAAATGGGGAATTGTATAATTTTTTATTAGTTAAACCGCAGATTATAAAACATAATCATCTTGATTAATTTTAATACGAGTACAGTTTTTTTTTTTTTTTTTTTTTTTATATTATTTCAACCGTTTATAACATGTTTTTAGCGTAAAATCCGCTTATACCCGCACTTTCAATCTGTGTGGCCGTTAATCGCGTCTTTTTCCGGGTCAATGAGCGACGTTGAAACTTGCAGTTATCCGCAATCCGTTCTTTATTAAATACCCGAAAAAGCTGACCGAGCTTGATTTTTTTTTGTTTGCACACATTTTTAAACAAATTTTCTAGAGACGTCTTTTTACTAATTAACTTAGTTCGTTTCCACGGGGAGGGGGGTGCGGGTATTTCGGTCCGAAAATTATTTTTAAATTGAGCGTTTTCTTAGTTTAGTAAAATAGCATACGCCTATCGAAAACATTTTTACCGATACTTTCCTGAAAATATGTTACGAAAAAGCGAGTAGCCGAACATGAATGACCGGCCAGAAGACGAAAAAAAAAACGTTTCCCGTCTAATGAAAAACGTCTGGCGCCGCCACTGACCATACGCTTTGGTCGTATGCCGAATGAAAAACAAAACGAAAAAGAATCTATGATTTTTTTTACAAATATATGGGGTTAAGGGGGCATACGGAATACGACCACGGCACTTTTGGCGTACTGCGGCGTTGAAAATTGCAGTTTTTCGCAATCCGTTCTTTATTAAATACCCGAAAAAGCTGACGGAGCCCGATTTTTTTTGTTTGCACACATTTTTAAATAAAATTTCTACAGACGTCTTTTTACTAATTAACATAAAACGTCTGGCGCCGCCACTGACCATACACGTCGGTCGTATGCCGAATGAAAAACAAAACGGAAAAGAATCTATGATTTTTATTACAAACATATGGGGTTAAGGGGGCATACGGAATACGACCACGGCACTTTTGGCGTACTGCGGCCCGCCGAAACTTTTCCACTTTCCCGCGCGCACGTACACTTTTTATAGTACGGTATCGATCGACCGTGTGTCTAGGCGGGATGGCAGGATTTTACGTGTTTTTTTTTTCTTCTTCTTCTTCTTCTTCTTCTTCTTCATCTTCTTCTTCTTCTTTTATTTTTCTACTCTTTTTTTTTCCCCTTCCCCGTGCTCCGCCCCACCGGGTCAACCGAACCGACAATCGAAACGGCGGCGTACGCGTACACAATCGCACATATTATTACCTATACACACATATAGGACTTAGTTATGTGAAAATAAATATATATTTTTTATGTTTTTTTTTTTTTTTTTTTTTTTTTTTTACCGCCGCCGTGTTCTTGTTCGCGTAGACGTGCGGAAATATTGCAATTACAGTATTGTGTACATATACAGTCGCGTACACCCGTACGGAATAATATCACCGGTTAAACTTTTAACCTTTGTAAAACTGCGCATAAAAAAAAAAAAAAAAAAAAATAATAATGTATTTGCCCCTTCTTTGGCCAACATAATAACGAATTATCGTTATTGAATAATACTCGCCCGGCGGGGAAAGGATTTCCCGCAAAATCTCACGCTTCGCGGGTTTTTTTTTTTTTTTTTTTTTTTTTTATTTGCTTTTCTCTCATTATTCATTTTAACGCCGACACGTTGACAATTAAATGGGTTTTCTTTGGGAAATTATTATTTTTATAATAATAAAAACCGTAACGGGCGAATGTCATAATGCCAACAATAATTTCCGTTAGCTCCGTGAAAATACACTGCAGCGATACGGGACGAAAAGCCACGGACAATATTGTAATTTGTCTCGCGGTTAGGCGAACCGATAACAATTTTTCAATTTTAATATAACGTGACATTTTTTTTTTTTTTTTTATTTTTTTTTTTTTGCTCGTCGCGTACGGATATAAATTAAATTCCCCGCCTATACACACGTGCCACCCACTCTCTCGACTTGCCGACCACAACGGTGACCCACCCGTGGTGCCAGGTACGTTTTTACGGGTAAACCGTAAAAGTTTGAACGTTAGTCCGTCTTTGTTAACAAAACAACAAAAAAACAACAACCGTTAATTAACTTTTTAACCGGAGACATTTATTATTATTTATTTAACTTAACTCGGGTTGCCTTCCGACATAAATTTACGCGTGCGCTCGTCAGATTTGGCCCGGGCCACCCGGGAAATCTCCCGGTAGGCCGCGATAAAAATGACTTAAGCAAATCCGATACGGTCTGGTGACTGGGGTAGGTGAACAACCGAGTAACGGAGTATTAAGTGGCTAAGATATGATTTAGTTGTTCTGTTGAGCTGTAAAATAGCACTCCGGGGGGCCTTTAAATGGGTTGAATAATTTGCCGGGCGGGGTTTTTTTTCTTTCTTTTTCATATATAAAGCAGGCAGTTTAAACGCCGGTGGCCGTGATGAAAGGAATATAATAGCCAGCAGTTTTCATACTCTACCGATTTCCTCATCGATTACTCGACTATCCCAAAGGTCTACCCGAGGGGATAATATGAATTATATACACGACGTATGGAAAATCCCTTTTTTTTTTTTCCTGATAAAAGACATGAGAAGCAACAAAAAATGCATAACCATGTCCCTACACTCGTATAGCCTGATGTTTGGCCTATACCCTTTTTAATGGGAGGCATTTTATTATAATAATACACTGTTAAGTACAATATGCTTCATATCTGCATAGGGGACCTACGTACGGTTATATTATATTATTATGTAATATGCATGCGTATAATGTGGCGTAGTATATTAACAAAAGAAGATCACGTTCGTAAATCCCTGATCACACTGAGTAGTTCTTTTTTAATTTTTTTTTTTTACATTTTTTTTTTTTTTTGTCATTTATATATTATACACAAAGTATATTGGCGAATTATCTTGTGCTCATGGCGGGACAGTCTATAAGCGGACTGCCGTACTGCAGGGTGAGCCGAGCCGATGACGATTAAAATATTAAAGGAAAAAAAAAATCGATAATTTATCATTTTTCCATATGCCCAAGTAATTAATTATTTATTATCGATATAGCGTTTTGAACTATCAAAGATTAAGGTGACATGATAATAGTATCGAAAATGTAAAGAACAAAAAAAAAAAAAAGAAGATAAATATACCTATTTGACGCAGACTACTTTATATAGAAATAATTTCTCGTTTTTCAGTGCTAAGTGAATTGTTAGCCCGAATATGTTGCGAATTTATCGACGTTATCGATAGTTAAGATAATTAGTACGCAAAACATTTTTAAATATAAATATATATATACAAGGTCTGTTAAAAAAGTACCAGGACAAATGTTATTACGGATAATCTACACGCGATAACGTTTCAAATTGTAAATATTTTCGGGACCCGAGTGTTCTCGACGCGAGCGAATAAATTCTTGTACAACAAACCGAACTTTCTTTGGAAATAAAAACCTAAACTGATTGCCGGTTAAGTCGGCGTGGTTATCGTTTTACTGGTCAACCGTTACCGCATTTATGCACGCCGATGCGCACTATATTTGTATTTACTGTTTAGTAGATCATTTGAGAATGCCGGGAGAAAAGTCTCCAATCGGGAAAGTAACAGCGCATAATAATTATCGCTGAACAAAATTAAAATACACTTATTTGTTTCAATTACAATAATAATATAATGCTGTATTTAATACATCCCATACACGGCGATCGGTAGTTCACGCACTAAAAAAACGAATAAATAAACATGCGGTAATGCACTAATATCTGAAAAAAATTAGCATTAAAATATGCTCTAAAAAGTCCAGAATAAATGCATTGATATGCACTTAAAATTTGGTACTGTGCACTTAAAATATGCACAGCAAAAAAAACCAACAAATTAATAAGTAAATTTTGAAATAACAAGATATATCCTAACATATTTTTAAACGTTATACTTTATTTCTTAATGTAACAGTTTTAAAAATTAATATTTAAACGTAACAAATAAAAATAAAATACAAAGCCCAAACAAATACTAAGATTTTATACACTTGTTCGGGAAAGTAAATAAGAATTAATAATAATTTCCTCAATTTATACGAAATGTGTGATTATAATTCCAAAAAGTCAAATATACCGTAATACCTAAAATATGCAAAAAACACGCAATAATGAAATTTTAATTTTTATAACTGTTGCTGTGAAACGGATTTGTACCTCACTAAGCACGTTTTCCTGTTTAGCAAAAAAAACATGCAAATGTATGAACTTACGACACCTGCTCATAATATTTTTATATACGAGGTCTGTTAAAAAAGTACCAGGACAAATGTTATTACGGCTAATCTACACACGATATCGTTTGAAATTGTCAATAGATGTATTCCCCGAGAATAAGTGGATATTTTAAATAAAACCCGAAGTCATTATATCATCTCAGTTTAATACTACACGCGGTTAAATCCAGTCAGTTTTTTGTCGTTCGCCGTTTTCGACATGTCCGTTATTAACGAACGACGCGTGTGCATCAAGTTTTTGCTTGAAACTTGGTGAAAATGATGCGACGGAAACTTATGGAAATGACTAAAACTGCTTTTGGGGATGATTCATTAAGTGGTTTCGTGACTTTCGAGTGTTTTAAACGTTTCCAGGACTGTTGGCGGTCAACTTAAGACGATTCACGTTCTGGATGACCGTCGACGTCATCCGGAAACGATGGTGTGCCGACAATTTGCTAAAAAATGCGAAAAAACGCGAAATGGCCGCCGATTAACCATCCGTGTTTTAACAAAGCGAATCTTAATTGAGTCTTGACGTGTAATTTTACAGGAAAATGTACAAATGAGAATTATCGGGCTGCCAAATTCGTTCCGCGATTGTTCACCGCGACAACGCACCGGCACATTTAGCGCTGTCGATTCGTGAATTTTTGGCCGATAAAAAATTCCTGTGGTCCTGCGGACTCTTCCTATTCTCCAGATCATGCTCCATGCGATTTTTTCTTTTCCCGTGACTAATATCTGCGATTAGTGGACAACGATTTCAAGATGTAGAGGAAATTAAAGCGAACGCGGCACCATAACTCTTAGCTTTGACTTTGGACCAGTTCCAAAGGAGTTTTGAAAAATGACAAGGTCGCCGGGATCACTGGATATCGTCCGGAGAAGATTATTCTGAAGATGATATCTTTAAATAATATGTAACTTCGTTTTTGTAATTATTAAATGTAAAATCCTGGTACTTGATTAACAGACCTCGTATATTTACGGAAAATAACGTACAATACTAATTATTTTAAATTTAACTAAAAATTGTTTTTTTTTCTTTTAATGTACCGTTTATTTTTTTTTTTTTTTTTTAGGTACTTAACTATTTTAAATATTAAAATCTAAAAGAGTATAGGTAGTTGGTAATTATTATATATAATTACGTACCTATAAACGTACTCGTTTTTAAGCCGATTTTACGAGATTATAGTACTATTATTATTATTTCGAATTATAATTATTCTTTGTTATGCTAACTGAGCTCGTGGGGAACAATAGTGGCCCTCGAAAAGGAAAGAGAGGGAGATTTTGTGTTTTCGTTTAGATTTATTAAACGTTTCCCATTGAATAATAATAATTATAATAAAAAAATTAAAAAAAAAAATTACGCCGTGTATTACATCGTATTATATTATGCTTTATTACGTACGATGGTTGTAGGGTTTTTACCTTTAAAAATATTTAAAGTAAAAGCTAACGGAGGCAGTTTAACGCGCATTATGATAAACGATTATTTTATGTATTTATAATATTTATATATATATATATATATATATATATATACAAGTTCCTATAGTAATATAGGGTCGTATTAATATTTATTCGGTATTATAAATACGAAATATTATATTATAAATTGATTTATATTATAAAGCAGGGGATCTTTTGTTTTTTTTTTTTACGGCGCGCCATATCTGAGATAAGCTTCGGCATTGCGGGCCAAATATTTTTAAAGAGTAACAGAGACTGACTTGAATGGCAAGGAAACCGAAGATAAATACGAATTATTTTATTGAACTATAATTTTACAAAGGAAACAAATCGTTTTATTGTGTCAAGTTACTGTTATCTGGAATCCAAAAGCCGACAAATAGCCCGGAATTTTCGAATTTCAAATGTAAAAATACGTAAAAAAAAAAAAAAAGAAACCCTCCCCCCAAAAAAACGTACAAATCCAAAACGAAATCCTGCAGGTTTTTAACGGATATCGAAAAATCTGAACCCTACCACCGAAACCAAACTACCGCGGAGTGTAATTGTTTGTTGAAATTTGAAACATTTATTTCGTATTTCGATATCCGCGAACGTCTGGAATGTGTTGGTAAACCAGATTTGCACGTTCCGTGTTTTTACAGGTGCCCGGAGCATAAAGTGATAAAAAAAAAAAAATAATAATAATCTATAATGTAGGATAGCGTAGTAGAATAATAGAAGAATAATATTATATAATCACATTGGATCCATTTTCGAAAAGCTCGAAATTCCCATTGTAATACGTATTATACGGGCACTACATACAACGCTGATGTAATATTTTCGGTTTTTATCGAATCGAATTGTACAATTAATATTAAAAATTATATCGCGGTAATATTTTACGTATTTAAAATTAAAACAATCGCACGTGTGTTGCGTATATAAAAATCGTATTAGTGTTGGTCAATGGCGCCGGAACGATTATCGATCCGCAGAGTCTGAACAAAACAATTTTTAAAAGTTCGAGAAAAATTACGTAATTTAATAATTAATACATTATTTCGGAAATACTTTATTGTTTTTTTTTTTTGTTTGTTTGTTTGGCGGATAACTGAAGTAAATAATTGTATTACAAAAAAAAAAAATATTTATAAAAACAGCTGAAATAAAATAATACAACGCCTGACAGTTTTTCACGAAAAGTTTATTTTAATCATATTTTTGATTTAAGACCGACCCCCCTACCCTCTATCTTGCAAACTCGGTGGAATTTCGACGCCTGGCAAAAACTTAGTTATTTACTGGTGGTTCGGTTTTAATAAAGTAAAGACGTAAACAAGTTTTTTTTATAGCTTGCATCGGCCGGAGCATATTTACGTTAATAAAATTGTTTTATTTAATTATATACCGATTGACCGACCAATAGAAAAATGCAAAGTTTTATTCTCGTAAATAATAATTTGATGAAATTGAAGGGAAAAAAAAAAACAACAATGATCCGACCGACGAAAAGTAAACTTTTGGCTGAGCTTACCAAAACCTACCTCAGTAATATCCAAACAACCACTGTTCCAGTCCTGTTACCATGGGCGCCCTTGTAGGGACACTTGCATCCCCCTCAACCTGAAAAGTTGTATGAACTTATATTTTTTTAAAAATATATCGAATGACCATTTTTTTTTTTTTTTTTTAATCGTATGTATTGCCGCTTGAAATTTCACCTAGACTGCCCATACCTGTTATCTCTATAGTAACAATTGAAGCCAACAAACTAACATTTTTTTTTCCTGTATCATTTTAACAGATATACCTCATATTATTGGTGGGAGGGGGGGGGGGGTCAGCCGACCCACGGGTTTTTTTTTTTTTTTTAAATAAAATTATTTTATTTGAACAATTACGTACAATAATATAATCATTTAAAAATATTGTACGCGGGTACTTCAATTCGGCTTCTCTCGAACCATTATGACGTTTCGCATACCGGCGTAATTGTGGTTTCGTTTTCATTAAAATAAATTATAATTATAATGTTTGAAATATGAAATAAAACAATCCCTGGACGCCCGCTACGCGTTTGTTTCGACCATTATGGACGGGTAATACATTTTCGTTCTGGCCGGACAGTCTATTTTCATACGCCGCCGTGCCGATCGTTATCTTTTAATATTTCTATTATTATCATATTATATCGATGCATCATGTCATATACGTAATTCATTAGTACTCGGGTAGAACAAATATAGCTATATCGGCGCGCTAATATTACTGCTGTGCGTTATGTTTAATATATTCGGTTGGCCGGTTATGCAAAATATTATGTTCGTTACGATACTCTTGTGGTCAGCGGCGTAATTGCGGTTGGTGGCCCCTCCGCGGTGAGGGGATCGCACGCAGGCCCCGCTGAAATATTTTCCGGCGGCAGGGCGGCAAATGTGTCACGTTTTGCTTCCCCCCGAGTATATGACAACCCGGGTACAAATCACTAAATTTTCGAACGCAAAACAATTAATATAAAACAGATTCGTTACTTTTTGTATCCGTAAGAAAAAAACTATGTTTTTCATCGAATTATTTCACGTTTCTCCGGGTTGACATATTGTCAACGTTGTCGCGTTGTCTGGGTCACAAAAATAAAAAAAACTAGCGTTGAAATAATATAACGGTGTATTCTCTCGTTTATTATTTTTTTTTAAGTTTTATTTAATTAAATTAATCTTGAATTTATTATTTTATATATATACAAATAGAGAGAGAGAGAGAGAGAGAGAGAAAGAGAATAAAAATATATTTACATCGTCCCTCATTGTTTTTGATTTTGGTAAATAAATTGTTTTACACCCTTTATTAAGAATAGTCTCTTTACCCTGTTACGTCGCTAATTATGATTAAATAAATAATTTATTAGGTTAATATTAGGTGTTTGAAAACACAGTCTCGAATGGTTTTTGTTAAAATTATATTGATAGAAATTAAGTTTGCGATCTTCGTGGTCTTCCCCACTCGGTGGAACACACATTTTACGGCAACTTCAGTAATTCAAATGCATTTCCGTTAGTGATAACCAGCGTTCGGGACTTAAAACTCTTAAAAACGTGATAAATATGCACTAAAAATCCGTAAAATAAACGTACAATTCTGAAAAAAAAAAAAAAAAATATGCATTTAAAATATTTATTAGTTAATAATTATTATACAAGTAGGCGGTATAAGTATTACATTAAAAATTTATAAAAAAAAAAAAAAAAAAAATAGCGACGAATTAAAGGGACTGAACGGAGCAGCGATCGGCCTTAAAATTGTTTTTTTTTTTTTAGCTGAAGATACAGACGTAGATAAATCGAAGGTAGGTGGTTTTTACATGATTTCGTCAGCGATTTTGTAATTTAGCCTTTTAACTTATACATTTCTATATATATATATATACATATATATATATAGATATATATATATACACCTAATTTTCAGTGGCGTGCAGTAGTATTTGAAACTTGATTATCGTGAACACCCCCCCCCCTTACAAAGGTAAATAAATCATTTAAAAAGAAAACTTACAATACTTTAACAATATTTATTTATAGATCTAATACTATATTTTTTTTTTTTTTTTTTTAACTCATTTGTAACTTTGTCATTTAAATCCAAATCGTTATTAGTATTGATTAACAATTATTTTTCTAATGATATTGTCGACAGAGAACTTAGTCTATTTCGATGTTGAGTTGATCATTGATAAGATTTAATTCGTATGATCATTCAACTGAAACAGTCGCACTGGGAATACTTATTACGAGTTGCCCAAAATTGAATAACTTTACGAAAAGCCGATACTAAATCGTTTAATCAAATCATATGGATCGTATGCTATTCGAAAACTCGTCAAATGTATACAACGCGGTCAATTCATTTTTTTTTTTTATTTTTTTTTAATCTAACAAAATCAAATTCATCTCCAAAATTTTACTCGGATCGATTAACGATATAAATTCAAAACCAATGAGCCGAACCGTGTAACTCAAATCTGTTATAATATTAGCAAATAAATCTTATAAAATGTTTCCGGTTTCGTTGATCCAATTGGTTTTCGTCTACTCGGTGGATCGAAAAGTACGTCGATATGTTAAAATGATTTCACACAAAGTCTCAAAGAACTTTAACCAGTAACTTGTAATAAGTATTTATTAATAAAAAATCGTTTCGGTATGTTATAATATTTACTGATTTTTTTTTCTTTGTCGGGATATTGAATGAAAAAAAAAAAAGTGTATTATATACGTCTTATATATAATTGAATAATTGTAAAAACTTAAGAGTTAGCGTATATTTCGCCCTCGTGCACACAGATCGACAAAACCGCCCGGGGAGATCCTAAATAAAAACGCGCCGATACTCGATCTTTTGTTTCTTATTTTTTTTTTATTCTCTTGTAAAGTGAATATCTCAAATTTGTTATAATATTATCATTAATATATCTTTATGCAACATCTTATAAAATGTTTTTGGTTCCTTTGATCCAATTGGTTTTCGTCTACTCGGTGGATCGAAAAGTACGTCGATATGTTAAAATGATTTCACACAAAGTCTCAAAGAACTTTAACCAGTAACTTGTAATAAGTATTTATTAATAAAAAATCGTTTCGGCATGTTATAATATTTACTGATTTTTTTTCTTTGTCGGGATATTGAATGAAAAAAAAAAAAGTGTATTATATACGTCTTATATATAATT
Organism: Tuberolachnus salignus; assembly: GCA_956483605.1. Taxonomy (NCBI): domain Eukaryota; kingdom Metazoa; phylum Arthropoda; class Insecta; order Hemiptera; family Aphididae; genus Tuberolachnus; species Tuberolachnus salignus. Next base: position 19,443,753 of record OY101431.1, on the reverse strand, counting down.
GAATAACTGTAAAAACTTAAGAGTTAGCGTGTATTTCGCCCCCGTGCACACGGACCGACAAAACCGCCCGGGGAGATCCCAAATAAAAACGCGCTGACACTCGATCTTTTGTTTCTTATTTTTTTTTTTTTTTTTTTTTATTATTCTCTTGTAAAGTGAATATTCGCTAAAATGAACGTTAATTATACCGTCTCCGGGGGTTATACCGGTATATATATATATACATATTATTATGGCTGCCGCCGTAACATTATACCGCAGTTAATTATTTTTTATACGACTCCGTCGTCGTCTAGTTGGAATAATATATACTTACTATAAAATAACAATACTGATATAATAACGGTAGGTATTAAAACAAAAGAACGCGGGACGAAATTAATTTCCTGCGCGAAATCAGTTGCTAAAGTAAAGTGGGTATTCGTTCGGCCCCCGGGCGTTTTTTTTTTTATTCTCCGACGTTAAATTAACATTTTATCGAAATAATACTTTCGACAAACAAACTCAACCCGGCGGTATGGGGGGTAACGGGAAAATGAGAAAATGACAAGATGTCATTTTTATTACGGATCATTTTGCGGTACCGTACAAACCTACGTTTTGTGCTATTTTAAAAAAAAAAATTAAAAGGTCAACAAAGCCAGCCACTTGCCAAACGAAATATTGTCACAACGCAGTGGCGGGGGTGGTGGGGGGTGTCGTAATAATGAAATATTTTTTTAAATCGGTTTAAAATGTTTAAACTCTATTTTTAATCTGTTTTTACATTAACTGATTATTTAAAGAATTCAAATTGATGAATCACAAATTAGATTATAATCACTAGTTTTTATTTGCCAATTTATCAATAGCTTCATCGGTCTGAATAACTAAATCTCCATGAATGGATAACAGGACAAGGCCATTAAAGGATTTTCTAAAACAAAACGCACTTACAAATTTAGAACGTTTAATTAAGAATTATATTTTTTTTGGATGATTGACAAATAATTTACCTCAGATATTGCGTTCCTTGGTTATGTTTTTTATACGGTTTAATGTCGAGAAAGATATTTCGGCTGTTGCAGTCGATAGTTTCGGTGGACAAAATTTGTAAAACCATGAAACTATTTGAGCACATATCATTACATATTGAATGAGCTTCCATTGCGTTTTTAGGTTTTTGTAAGCAATGAATTAATTTTTCGTGTCCAAAGTTTTAACTCCGACATTAGAACGCCATTAAAAACACCAATATGATCGTACACTGGTTTTATTTAAAGTTTATAAATAGATTTATATAAAAAAAATAAATTAACGAAATCTAATAAAATATTTCAATTAAATGTTTACATTTTTTTTTTTTTTTTTTTGTTCATTGTAATTAACAAAATAAACCAACTACAGTTAAATTATTGACATGTCTTCAAGGTCTTTAAACATTCTTTGAGGAGGGAACCCTCAAACACCCCCCATAAATGCGCCACTGTCACAACATCCCTAATTCCTGCTCTTGAATAATATAAAAAGAAGCTATCGAGGACGTCGACGTTACGGCGTATACAATAGGTACGAAAAAAGAAATAATAATTTGATGAATTTTCAAATGGAGAAATATTATACACTAAATCGGGGGACGGGAATTTTTTTTTCCTTCGTGGCCCATATTTTTTTATCAGCTATTCATCGAGGGCCGCGGGAGCGAACTCAGGGGAGGTTACAGGGGGTTCAACCCCCCCCCCCCCGTAATATCATGAAAATTTAAAAGGATAAATTACCCAAACTACAAATTGAATAGTTATTTCTAAGTCTCCCATGAGATTTACAAATAAAATCGTTCAGTATATATATATATACGAGGATCTAAAGAGTAATAAAAAATGATATTTACGAACATTTTACATTTGCTCACCATTTCCCTGTCCACCGAATTTTTTTCCTGCGTTCGCCCCTGGATGGCCGCATTAAATATTTAAATAAACGTTAATAAAAATACAATTTTAACATCTAAATCATAAATACATTTATTTATATTAAAAATCGTGATTACGAGTACGAGTTCCGTTGGTCGGTTACACTAATTACGTCAAAAGAAATATTTTTGTAGACAAAAATGTATTGTATTATAATTGCTTTGAATAAAAAAAAAAAAAAAAATATGAATTCTTGAGTGTGAAAAAGTGTACAAATATATAATATTCCAGTGTGATTCTTGAGTTTGAATATTTTCCGTCAATTTGTTTAAATCCGCTTTCGTATTGGTTGTTAATGTTCGTAAAACAGTCGAGAACAATATTTGTTTTTTTCGACATTTAACATGTGAAAATATCTGCTCACAAGCGCTACCGGAGTAATATAAGTAGTAGTAATAATAATTTTTTTTTTTTTTTAACAAAACTTTCAATACCATTAAAATCTATTTCGGGAAGACACGAATAAAATAAATAAAAATATTTGTATGTTATTACTTATTTTAAAATCAGCTTTAAGAACATTGTTGTTATGCAGTTCTACGATTTCGTCTGTTTAAATTTATATTATTGAGATAAGCTCGTAGCTTAAACTGTAAAAATATAAAAGTCACGAATCGTAAAATGAATACTTTGTATTTACACTTTGGGATATAAAATTAAAATGTTGAAAACCAACCACGAGAGCCGCGAAAATCATATCACGCGGGTTGCCGGTTCGAAATCTTTAGGGTGTGATTTATTTTATCATAAACCGGCGTCGATTATCTTACCGAAATTTCGAGTGAGTTCGCTTTTGGTTTTGTTTAATATCGTTACACAAATAAATAATATAAAAATACGTAGAAAAAAAAAAAAATAAGCGACGCCTGAATAAATATGTTTTTTTTTTTGTGTGTGAATACGACCGGTTTCGATTTGACAAAAAAATCACCGTCGGGTGACTGAAGAACAGCAAAGGCGAACAAATAAAACTCGACCGAATATACAAAATCGAAATGAAGAATATTGAGAAATATATAGAAAAAATTACCATTTTTTCTTTTTTTTTTTTTTTTCTTTCTTGCACGGGTCGTTAATTCGTTTTATGAGAATGGATTGTAAAACAAAATGAGACATGGACATAGATTTAAGAAATTGCATTTATTATCCAAAAAAAATTATCGGTATAGAATTATTAAGGCGCCTTCGCGTCGTTCAAAACGCATTCAAATTGGACGTTGGGTGTCGTTTGGTGGTATCGTCCAATAACCGATTTGTAACCGAGTACACCGAATTGTAGCTCGAATTTGATCGTTTGTGGTAAATACGGTTAAGAAGAGCGGTGTAAAAAACTATCGCTGTTTATTATTAATTTACTAACAGCCAGTGGTCGGACCGGCTCTTTTTAGGCCCAGTCAGCCCAGTCGAAAACCGTTATAAGCAATACATGGCCAAAAGCGTAGGGAAAAGCTTACCGAACCCCGTAATTTCTTTTTACGTTTTTTTTACGTACAAGAAATATACAATTTGTGAAAACATACTCGGCTCGTGAAACTATGGCACCTGTAATAAACGTGATATATTTTGTATTTATTTATAAGGTTCCGAGTCTTTTATTGATATTTTAACTTTCGCATCAAACATTGTAAAGGACAACTACCGACTAAAACCGTATCACATAAATTCATTATAGGTACGATCGCGCCTTAAAATATATACTAATTTTTTTTAATTGCATTATCATTTATACCGGCTCAAAAAGGCCAAGTCGGCCCAGTTATAAGCAATGCATGCGAAAAGCTTCCCGAAGCCCCTAAATTTGTTAACATTTTTTTACATACAATAAATACACAATTTGTGAAAACATACTTGGCTCGTGAAACTATGGCACCTGTGATATATTTTTTATTTATAAGGTTCCGAGACTTTTATTGATATTTTAACTTTCGCGTCAAACATTGTAAAGGACAACTACCGACTAAAACCGTATCACATAAATTCATTGTAGGTACGATTGGGGCTTAAAATATTACTAATTTTTTTTTAATTATATTATCATTTATAATACATCAATACGTTATTTTTATTACGAGAAGCTTTCTTTAAATCTTATTTCAGAGATACGGGTGTTTATTTATTTTTTTTTTTTTTAGTGAAAAAGAAAACTGGAATTTATACAATAAATACGAAAACACTTTGACCTAAAAACGAACTCGTCGAGCGTTATGCAATAACTTTTATTCGATAATCATATATCAAAACAGTTTTACCGAACTTCGTTCAGAATCGTGTTTCGTTAGCAATGATTCATCCGTACAGATAATATAAAATAAACTGCCTTTCCCGACTTGCCAACTTTCCACTCGTTACGGTTTTTATCAGAGCCCGTAAGTTCATGCGCTAAAAAACGCACAACTCATTCGCTAAAAACATGCGAAATACGCATACGTGCGCACTAAAGTTAAAAAATAACGCACTTTACAAATGCGCAAAACAAACAAATTTAGTTTGTTGAAAAATTAGTTTTTATAAGTTAAATATTATTTCATTTGATTTCTATTTTAATTATATAAATTTTACTCGTGGCCAACGCACCCTCATCGGTACCAATCTTGATTATTATTTTTTTGTTTTTTTTTTAACAAACCCATAGTCTTACAAGAATAAAAAATAAACCGAAAAAAATACTAAGATTATGGAAACATTTTCGGGAAAGTAAATAAGAAATAATAATTTCCTCAATGTATACGAAATATGCGCTAATAACTCTGAAAAGTCTACCTGCACAATTAAAACATGTATTTTTATGAAACGGATTTTTACTTTATTTAGTGTGATTATACAATATAGTTGTGCACTCTTACAATTACATAATCATATATCATGGGTACATAAAAAGTATTGTAATATATTTAACTTAAAACTAATGACAGAAATATAATCAAAATATCTTCGTTTAATAACTTGAACCTATTTTATCAATACTAATAATATGAAAAAACTAATACTAATACAAGTATAGAAAGAAAATCTTTTATTAATCACATTTTTATTATCGATGAGACATTAAGCACATATACTTGAACATTTTTCTATGGCTGTAGTTACCTATAACCAATAATGCACAAGGAAATATGTGAATTTTAAATTAAGTATTATATATAATGTATATATTTTGTAGTGGAATATATTGGTTTCAATACTTTGCACATTTTTTTGTAATTGTATATTTGATATTACTGTTGCTCAGCATCACTAGTTTCTGAAATGCCAAACGTAATAATTAGCGAAATCTTGTGATTATACCTATACACACGCATACATTACAGTCCGGACTTATATTCTGTTAAAACCTCCTAAAATACAATGTTAGTATTCTCTAAAAAAAACCTACCAATAATAAGTTTTTTTTTTTTTTAATAAATGATTTCAAAATTAAAAGAAATAGATAAATTGTCTTCACAGTTTAGAAAATATGCTAAATATTCTCTAACCCATGAAATATTCTTAAATATGGAAAAAAAAAACACTTGTTCCTATGAACATTGTTTTAAATAATCCCTTTACTAAGAGAGTATACTCTCTTGAGACTACATATACTCAATAAAGATAAACAAAGACATATGAATTACACAAATTATTAGATCGGAAAAAAACTACATTTATTCATGAAACATGTTACTTTACATTAAATTTGTGTTTGTGCGTGTGTGTATTAAAATTAATATCATATGACTAATTGTTCATACAATATAGCTGTGCACTCTTAAACCTAAATATTATCATATCATAGATGAATAAAAAAAATTACAATATCACTACTTATTATTATTATAATTACAGATTATTATCCGAACTTATTTTAATTTTAATTAAGGTGTACCCAATAAGAGTATTGAAATCAAAAATTCTTATCAATCTTGTAATATATACTTAACATCCTTTAGATAAGATTAAATTAAAAAAAAAAAACATGCCTAGATTAATAATAAACTAATAGTGTTCTAACCTTTATTTAAAATTAGGAAAAACTATATTACTTTCATTTATATATATATATATGTTTTAAATTTTATAGCAGCATATATTGTTTACGATGGGAATTGTTCTTTAAATTAAACACAATTAATAAATAAATAGAAAAAAAAAAAAGTAAAAATACATTTATGATTAATATAGCTTGGTAAATACTGTTAAAAATTTAGAAATGAATTAAGTAATCAAAGTAAAACAGTATTTGCAAAGTGTGCAATGTTTAATAACAAAAATGGGATTGTAGAGAAGCAAAGTGTTTCGTATAGAATCATTATTGTTTATAGTGAAATTGTGTGATTATACAATATAGTTGTGCACTCTTACAATTAAATAATCATATCGTAGGTATATTAAAAGTATTATAATATATATATCTTAAAACTAATGACTGAAATATAGTCAAAACATCTTCGTTTAATAACCTGATCCTACTTTATCAATACATAAAATGTGAAAAAAGTAGTACTAATGCAAGTATAGAAAGAAACATATTATTAATAAATGATTAATAAATCACCTAGTTGATACAATTTAATTAAGTAAGTCTTATTTTCCAAAAAAATAAATGCAAAAAAAAAGTATATATTGATAAAATAATATACTACTTGTCTTAATCATTAAGTTTTGCTACTCAATCTATATATATATATTTATTTTTTTTTTTTTTTTAATTTTTAATTTTTTATTATTTTTTTTTTTCAACAAAACCTCTTGTTTATGTCGAACATAAACTAGAAAACTACAAAAAAAAATAAAAAAAAAAATATGATTAATATCGCTTTGTAAAAACTATTGATAATTTCCAAAAAAAAAATTAAGTTTCAAATAAAAAATAATAATAATATTCAAAAGGTTTATTAGGTGCAATGAGAAAAATGGGATTACAGTGAAGCAAAGTTGTATATGAAATAAAATTGAATTACTATAAACGAAGTCTAAAGTATAGTTTTTACAATATTGGAGATTTTAATTTAACTTGAGGAGAATCTTACGTCTATATTTAAGGACTTTTTGCCAGTGATAGCGCGATCTCTTTCCAACTGTCTCGCCATGTTCTGGTGTTTGATCAGTAAGGTTAGTTTAGGTAAGGTTAGGTTGCCGGAAGTAATGCCGCAAGGCGAGTTCTCGGCCCGTCAACGATGCCAAATAAAAAAAAAAGGTTAGGTTAGGTTAGGTTAGCAAAGTGTTTCGTATAGAATCATTAATGTTTATAGTGAAACTGTGTAATTATACAATATAGTTGTGCATTCTTACAATTACATAATCATATCGTAGGTATATTAAAAGTATTATAATATATATATCTTAAAACTAATGACTGAAATATAGTCAAAACATCTTCGTTTAATAACCTGATCCTACTTTATCAATACATAAAATGTGAAAAAAGTAGTACTAATGCAAGTATAGAAAGAAACCTATTATTAATAAATGATTAATAAATCACCTAGTTGATACAATTTAATTAAGTAAGTCTTATTTTCCAAAAAAATAAATGCAAAAAAAAAGTATATATTGATAAAATAATATACTACTTGTCTTAATCATTAAGTTTTGCTACTCAATCTATATATATATATATATATATATTTATTTTTTTTTTTTAATTTTTTATTTTTTATTATTTTTTTTTTCAACAAAACCTCTTGTTTATGTCGATCATAAACTAGAAAACTACAAAAAAATTTTTTAAAAAAATATGATTAATATCGCTTTGTAAAAACTATTGATAATTTCCAAAAAAAAATTAAGTTTCAAATAAAAAATAATAATAATATTCAAAAGGTTCATTAGGTGCAATGAGAAAAATGGGATTATTGTGAAGCAAAGTAGTATATGAAATAAAATTGAATTATTATAAAGGAAGTCTAAAGTATAGTTTTTACAATATTGGCGATATTAATTTAACTTGAGTTGAGTCTTACAAAGTCTATATTTAAAGACTTTTTGCCGGTGGTAGCGCGATCTCTTTCCAACTGTCTTGCCAAGTTCTGGTGTTTGATCAGTTGACTCTTCAGAATCATAATGTGCATTTGCTTGCTGTATTGTTCAGCCATGGCCATAGCTTTCTCAAATGTTTCAACGCGCTGGTCTGGATGCCTAGCATAAAGGATCTAAAAAACAAAATATCAAATTGTTAAATGCCATATGGACTTTATTACTTAAATAAACCGAAACATGTAGGCAATAAACACATCAATAGTGTTGTTACAACATTGATAAAAATTGTCAAAAGGTACTGGATGGATGTTTGGAAATATCCCTAAGCTCCAACCATAAAATACATGAAGAATTAAAAAAAATGTATAGTAATAATTTCTGTGTAAAATGTGTATATGTATTAGTTTTACCATAGATTATCTAATAATTAATGGTTTTACTAATAAATAAGGATAGACGAAATATTAGTACAGCAAATAATAATAATTATAATCATTAACGAATAAATAAAAAAAGTTGTATACAAAAATTGTTTTCAAAATATATATACTTGTATATTATAACTAATTATTATTATTATTATTATTATTAACACCGATATATATATTATATTTGTCGATATTTTCTACTTGAATTAGGTGAACCTATAGGAGTAAATCGACCCCCGACTTCGACTAAAACAAGCTGCACTTGAAAATCAAGTGGATTCAAATAAAAATCATGATATTTACTTTGTTAATTGAATCAATACGAGCTTTGATGTGTCCTTCCGAAATAAGTGTCACGAGCTCGTCCTCCAATTCCGGCAATGTAGTATTGAAGCACGCCGCCATCTTTGTCAAATCAGCATTATCATATGGACTATATTATATTGTAAACATAATTTATAAAGTGTAAAAAAAAAAACCACATAACTAAGTTTAAATTTAATAAAATATTTGTGTTTACGTGAAATATTGAATCATAGCTCGACTTCTGATATTGGCGTAGAGCTGTTTAACGTGCGATCCGATGTACATATCCAAAAGCAACGATGGCTAAAATTAAATATATTTTGTCCGTCAAATTGTTAAATCGATAAACAGTTTATAATAGAATTAAAAATATCCAAATAAATCTAGATGTAGTACCTTCTTTTTGGCCAAAATCTTTAAGCAGACTTCATATTTGGACTCGTAGAACTTAAATATTGCATCACGTATTTCGGGTTCGAGTTCAAGGAACAATTTGAACGAACTAAAAATAATAATAAAAAAAAAAAATTTAATATTTTTTATGTCTAGAAAATAAATTACGATCATTGAAATAGAGGAAAAGTGTGGAATCACGCTAATGTGAACATTATTGTGATGGACATTTAAAAAAAATGATTATGGATAATAATATAGTCCAAAGAATAATATTATATGACCGGTAATCATTCGGTAATATTTATAGAAAACAAATTTTTGCAATTTAATATACTGTTTAATTTCTCCTGTCATGGTGGTGATAATAATAGTATTAAACAATTGGTAGATAATACCTTGCTTACTGAAAAAAAATAAATAAATAGATAAGTAATTTACTTACTTATTAGTAATTATATTGGTTTGAAGTTCTGAGCGATTAAAAGTAGCTAAAGCACATAGTCCTCCATAAACAGCAACATTATTAGGTGTCATTATATCATTAGTTTCCCAACGGTCCAGATTTGCATGCAAAAAGTTTTCGGCAGCTGATTTATATTTACGGCCAGCTAGGTCAGCTAAACCCGACATGCATTTAAGTGTAGAATTAAATGTTATTTGCAAATCATTGTTCTAAACATATCACAAAACGTTAATTATTAATATGAGTAAAAATGCACAGAGTTTAATACTTGTTAAAAAATGATTAACAACATATTATTTAACCGATAATGCAAAACATGAACAGAATAGATTTTCATCATGACCGGTTTTGGGGCCGAAAACGATATTCAAAAAACAATAAAAAAAAATTGTATTATCTTTGCAAACTATTTCCTAAAGATGGCTTAATACTGAACCGGTCATGATAAATCTTGAATCTTATAACACTAACAGTTTTGCATTATTATTTTAATTTATACGGTTTGTATTTATTTATTATTCATACATGATTATATACATTTTGAATTCAAAAATAAAATATATTAATTACTTCGGAATAATCTGGAGTGGATTCAGCTTTCAGTATGTAGTTTACAACGTGGGACCAATTTTTAAGATACACTCCAACCTGTTAAAGAACAAAAAAAAAATTAAAATAATAATAATAAAAAAAAAAAAAACCTAATAAAACGTGTAAAATATTGTACACGTAAGTATTATTGAAAATAATCGATAATATAAAATTGGAAAAATATATATTTAAAATATTAACGTGCATACAATAAATACGTAAGAAAAAAGAAATATCATGGACACTATCTCAGTTTCTGATATTATCGATTTTAATTGTATTGTTGTAGTTCAGTGGAAAATAATTGCCGAGACCAGAAACGTTCGTCTAACATTTTTATCAGCACTTTATAGACGCGGTATATTTTTCACAATATTTTTAGAGTTAAAACTGAATATACACGTTTGGGGAATGTTTTGTAGAATAACGTAATAGTGTATGCTCTATACATACCTTTACGATATTGAGACACATTGATATGACATGGGACGAACTAGTGCAGTAGTCTCGAGCTTTAGAATAACTCTTTGTTGCTTCAATGAGATCGCCGCAGAGGATGTAATAGTCGCCGATTTCATTATGGCCGCGACGAATGCTTTCCTTAATCGAGTTACTCTTATAGTTCTTGAGTTCCGCTTCCAACTTTTCGAGTTTCATCACAGCCGTTTGGTTCGCAATGTCAACCCAACTAGGACTGTACGTAGCGACCTTGTCCACATTAGTGGCGACAGTTATGTCCGGTGGCAATGTAATTCTAATTTAAAAAATACAAATTACAAATTAGTAAAAATATCTGTACACTACGATTTTCTACTGGAATTAAGTGCTGTACTCTTGTTATGCCCCCCTCCCTCCCCTAAATTGTAGAGATTTTCTTGCTGTTTCCAATCCTATCGGTAACTATTAATAGTAGGTTTCTGGAATATTTTTGATTTTACAAGATCGTAGAATTTTTATTAATGGCTTTCGAAATCAAAATTAATATTACGAGTGCAATATCCATCATAGAAAATGTTCATGCTGATCATTTTGTTTAATAAGGAAAATATGCTCGAGTCAATAAAATATAGAAATAAAAGATGAAATTATTTTAGATTCTGGGCGAAGCAAGGAATGTATTGGATTTGTTTTATGATGTGTCCTTTTTTATTTTTCTCACTGTAAGCAGTTTTTTGATATAATTAGTGCATTTATTAATTTTCGTTGTAGTTTTATAATTGGAAACAAAACATAGGAAACCGGGAAATGTACGACAATAATGGATTCTTTATTTTCGATTTTGTTAAGTTTATAAATAATCATAGACCGGAAATTTGACAGCAATGAATATTATACAGATGTAAACTAAATTGCCCTCTATAATATCCTACCTACAACAGTCAAGGTCTGATAATTGTAATTTAATTGACAAAAATGATTTTATTGATATTTTACATCAATCTATAATCTATCGATAGCAATAATATTTGATGTTTAGTACTTAAACTGATAAACCCCTGACCAGATAGCTGAATAGATGAACAAATAGAAAATCAAGTAATGAATTTATTAGTTAAAGCTTGTCGAAATGACTTGGAAGACACATTTGTAAACAAATGTATTATTTTTAAAAACTTTTGTGAACTCGGAATGTCTGTGAGTGAAATGTTATTAAAACAAATACATATAATAAAAATGGTATCAAGTTTTCCAAATTTAAATATTTCTTTTAGAATTTACTTGTCAATTTTTGGAACATCATGCGAAGGTAAAAGTACGTTTTCAGTATTAAGAAATTATTGTTCTTATCGGTGCTGTTCAATGGAGGATTGAAAGGATCAAATAAAGTTAGCAAATCCATAGAAAATGTATCATATACTGCAGTAAATGATATTGCGGTTTGCAATATAAAATGTATTTAATTTTTTTTTTTGATGATAAAAATTAATAAAAATTAACCATATAATTCAGATGGAACCCCAGTACACAATTTAGGAGAGGGGACATGAATTATTATAAGAAATAAATACCGTTGAAATAATTAACATACTCGCTGAGAAAAAATGTAGAAAAATAATTATTAATAATATATCTCATATAATGCAATTCAAATTTAAATTTTTTTTTTTCTTCCACATATTTTATAACGTTTTTTATTAATGCAGCAGGAATAAAAAAAATAATTGAATTAACTGATTGTAAATGTAATATTTATTTATTAAGCGTGTAGATAGATAAATAATTTATCGATAATGCTAAGGGCCCCCCCCCCCGACCAAATGACTTGACAACAACGGCAACACAACCGCGTAACATTGTATAAATAGCATAATAAAACGTAAAATAGTATTATTGTAGAATACATACCCTTGGCACTGTTGCAGTTTGTGGTGTAGCAATTGATATAAATTCGTGTTCAACGATTCGGAGACCTGCGTGATGGCCAACTTCAACGCGTCCATCCGCAAACTCGGACAATGATCGGCCACATAAACCAATCTATAGATGCAACCCAAGCCTTTGTAGCTGTTGGCGTACGACTCGAGATCCTACATCGTAAAATAAATTATCAGTGGCGTATAATCGAGTGGGAGGAGGGCGGCGGGGTTTTCTATTAACGATTTTTATTCGGTTTGACCGGCGGGGTGGAAAAATAATATCCTATTAAAAAAAAGTAACGAGAACGCCACAAATGCGTCCCCCGGAAATAATTCGCCGGCTGCGCCGCCGCCGGTAATCGCGAACGGCGCGATGGCAGGGCCGGCGGGCGTGCGGCCGCGGCGGCTATCGTCGCCGCCGCTTCCGCCGCCGCCACCCCACCGCCGCCGCTACAACCGCCGCCATTGAATACGAGACAAAAGCATGCGAACTTGGCGACGGCCGCGTGATTATCGGTTTTCTACGTTTATCGTTTAAAAATATTTACGAATGAGTCGTCGGCTTCGACTTCGTACAGTTCCTCCTCGTTGTTGTCATTCTCTTCGGCTTGCGCGTCCAATTGCATCGGGTCTACGGTGGCCTGGCCCCGCATAAAACGCTGAAACATTACGGGAAATCGAATATGAATATGAATCACCACGGGCGTTGCTGCGTGTGCGGGCGCGTTTTAAACGCATACTTACAAATCCGGCAGATCTCAATGACGACGACGACATAGACATTTCTGTACGTTTTTGTGTACGGTTATAAAATCGTACAAGGAAATAGAAAAGAGTAAAAAATATAGACGTCGTGAGCGTGCGTTGAAAACGATGTAAAATGAAGAAGAGTCGGACCGACGAGAGTGCTCGGAGAAAACGGGCTACAAAGCACAACGCGTGTAACGAAACAAACAACCCTCACCACCCCCACTAGCCGGTCCCCCTTCTCGGCCGGCGATCGTCACGCATCTACCGGCCGTTTTTATTATATTCGACGGGATTGGAACACTTGTACCGAAGTCGACTACGCCCACTGGCACTTCCCGCCGAGTGATAAGCTATCACCCGCGGTACGACGACGAACGAGATAGGCAATTATATTTGATACTATAGTAAAACATTACGGATTTCTCGCCCGTTTTAATACTTGCATATAGTAAAATACAAATATTTACGTATATATTTATTATAGTAATTGCGTACATATATAATTTTCTACTCTTTTAACAATAATTCATCCAATATTTTTGATTATATTGTGTTGTTTACTATTTTGTTTTCTATTCAATTTTTTTACATTGATAATCGTTCCAACGAGTTCATTTACGTAATTTCCATTCAAATTTGCCACGATATACAGACGGAACATAATGTACGAATTACAAAATATCGTTACCATTTACGCAGGTTAACATTTTATTATTCGGGGTACAATGTATTTAAATATATATTATTCCATGTAACACAGGTTAACTGTATAAACGAAGAAACCTAGTGGAAATAATTCATTAAGTTAGAAATGATAACCCCGGGGCATGTACTAGTGAATGACTGATGGAGACCTAATAAATTTAATTTGATGGATTTAATATGATGGGCCTAACTTAAACAGACTCAATCTCATTCAGGATTTCATAAAATAATTGATATTTCAAATATAAAATCCGGTGTATGGCTGATTATTATTGACAGTCACCGCAATGAAATTCGCAAGTAAAGTACGTTCAATAATAATTTATTTCATACAAAATATATTGTTTAGTTATAATTTGTTATAAGTTATAAAATATATAATAATAAAATAATTATTATTTTTAGTTATAATTTGTAACTTTTAATAGGTACCAATAAATTATATCAAGCGCCATTTTTTTCAATTTAAAATAATACATCTAAGAAATGAAATTAGTATAGTTTTAATAGTTAAAACCAATGCAATATTCAAAATATTATCGGTTTAATTTTTTGTTAATCATATTTTAAACAAATTAAAATCAGATGAAGATATTAGATATTTATTTTATTAGTTAGTGTATTTAAACAGCTAATACAACACTTTATAAGTAGGTACTAAAAATAATTTTGAAATGTTGAAATTAGGGACACTTGTTTTACAATATGTATTACAAATACATAACCAAGACAAATTGTAATATTTTTTTTCTAAATCTTTGTTGATGGCCCATCTACTGAAAATAAAAGCAAATTGAATATACTTAATTATTTGTTTTTTATTAATAAATCTTATTTGTCTTGATTATTGTATTAAAGTACAAGTGAGGCAGACACTCAGAAATCCAATAGTTTAAAATGAAGTATATTGCTTAGTGAACTACATTTAATAGTATATTCAGTATTTGTACAAAAAACCAGTAATTGTTTTTTTTTTTTTAATAAGTTAAATTAATTTCAACTTATTTATTTAACTTACTAGTTTGCTGTTTTGACTAATTTAACTCACAAATGTCACCTATAGGTGCTCATGGTCACAATAATACCTACATATTAGGTATCGATATGATTATTATGAATTGTGACAATTTATTATATTCACCGCTTAGAAGTCCAAGTACAGTAGTTACTTCTTATTAATGTTTGAATTGTCCATTTTGAAATGTATTAATGTTAATAATACACAAAAACACTTTTACACTACAAAGGCTACAGTCCAACAGATTTTAAAATACATACATACTACATAAGTAGTATATGCATGCACGTTCGTTAGGTGTTTGAATACGTACTCAAAGAATTTTTTTTTAATTAATTAACTTTACTACTAGTTGAAGTTAAATGAATTAGTATTTGTTAACTAATTTTTAAACTTAACTGATGTATTCGACGTGTCTGTAAAGTAGTTAATTAATTTTTTTATTCAATTGGAAAAAAAAAACGTACTTGACTTAACAGTTGCCCAGCCTTGGCATATTTGGTCAGCGTCTACAGCGTAAATAAGTATCTATAATTTAAATAAAACAGTGCAGCATATACTTTTTGTTATAGATACTGGCAAAATCTATTTAAAATACTTACAACATTATACAACTACTATGGGTTGATTTTGGATCAAAATTGTGTTAATGGAAAAACGCATCAGTGGTATTTATTTAAATTTTAAATGCGATATGAATGTGCCTGGTATTTATTTCATATCGGTTGTTACATGAAAGCAATCTGGAAAATCAAAAACTAAACCATACAAGTGACATGCATCAATAATAAAGGGAAAATAATTGTTTTAAATTCTTATAGTCTCATAATATTGCTTACTATATTCCTATCAGGGGGGGGGGTAAACTTTGAGACGCGGCGTCTGTCCAATAATTTGAACACGGCAAACTAAAAGTTTAAGATGTTAAATTTTCGATAAAAAAAATATTTTCAATTATTTGTTTAATCGACGCGTGTACGCCTCCTATTGCGATTTAAATGTCGTCTAATCTAAACTCTAGATCGTATCTATAGACTAATCAATTTGTAAAGTGTCGTCATTGGGGGGTAGTGGCTGTGTTTTTTTCCATGTATATGCGTCCAAGTCGCTAAACCGCGTCGGCATGCACAGACTTATTGTAATAAATAATTTGCAGCCCGTTTGCTTTATAAATAAAAGTTGAGCTATTTAACGTTTGTAATTGGCGATAACGACGGCCGAACGACAAACACAATTTGATTAGTTATGATGTAAGAACAAAATTTCGGTGGAATCGCAGCGATAATGGTTTTTGTACGGACGCAGAGTGTCTCAGACAGACGTCCGCCGGTACGTTTTCCGTTTCGTAAATTTTGCAGAATCCGTCGTACATTTCCCGCGTTTACGAGAATGTATTGAAATTAATAATTGTGGAATCGAATCATTAAGGCCCCCTGCCCCGGCCCATATACGGTCAATCAAGACTGACAATCTTCAGCCGTTCGATTATTTTATTTTTATAGTCAACACAATTGTTACTATTGAAAGTGCGGCGTTACGTGTTGTTGTCATTCAATATTTATTGAAAAAAAAAAATGATATATATTTTTATATATGTTAAATTTAACATTAAACTTTGCATTAAAATGAATGAAGAAGGTATTATTGGTATTGCTATTTACCTTGTGTGTGATAAAACACAAAAAAAAAAATTTTGGATGAAAGAATGGTTCAAAAAAAGAATCTCAATCATAATCTTCTAGATCAGTGTTTCCCAACTTTTTTACCACCACGGACACTTCGACAATATTTTATAGGTCGCGGACCACCTCAATTTTACGAAAAATAGGAATACATTTTTTTTTGCTCATTAACAAGAATACACAAAATTTATCGAAAAATGTTAACTTTTATTATGTTACTTTACATTTTATTACTATACTTCACTAATATATAATTATACTAAAATTTATTACTCTGATACCTAGACACTTATAAAAGTAGAAAATGCTTATCGGTCTACAGCAGCAACAACGATAAGATAACCGTATAATATTATACGGTTCCTCAATAAGTCGTAATTTTTTTCGCTATTTAAAAAAAAAATAATGAATAAGTGAAACAGGATACGGTATAGACGTATACATTCGCGCCAACATTCTTCATTATTTAATTTATTTGCCATTTTTTGACGAAGATATAAACTTTACAAAAGACAAAAAGACACGACTGTTTCACACAATTCGTCTTGATTGACTGATAAATTGTACATTCATAGACATACATGCTCAGTCATGAATGTCAATCATCTTGATTTATAATACAAATTCAAACATGTTTGAATTCCATCAGTCATGAAATTTAATTATCAGTCATTATCATTCACATACATACACCATCAGTCTTGATTGTCAATCGCGTTGATTGTCATTCATGACTGACCGTGTATGGGGGGGCCTTTAAACGAATTTATTAGACAACGGTTTTCATTAATTTACATACGATGAAAAATGTTAAAAACAAAAAGTCCACTGCACGTTTGAACACGCAATATAAAGACGGACATTTCAGAGTAGTTGGTATAATAAATTTACATGACTTAGTGGTTGTGATAAACGCAACAAATATTTTGTTTCGTTTGTGTATTATTTCGAGGCGAAAAATAATGGGGTTTTGATAGATTATCTACTACAAAAAAATATTATAAGAAAAACAGAAAAACATGCCATTTCGAAAGCACATTTAAAAAATCGAGAACAATTTGATCTATTTGGGAAAATTCGTATTGAACATGCCATTTCAGAAGGTCGTGACTAGCAGCACAAAAACATAATAAAAAAAGTTGGTGTTAACAGACAAATATTGACCCGAATGGTTAATGTAGTTTGTTATTTGGGAAAACAAAACCTCGCTTTCCGTGGTCATCGAGAGAATAAAACCGAGTCATTAAATAAATATAATTATTTCGAATTAATTGATTTATACAAGCCCAAGAAGAACAATTTCTTTTAGAGCATTTTATATCCTCGCCCATTACTATAGGTACATCGAATACAATTCAAAATGATTTAATACAATGTCTAACAAAAGTTTTGAATTCTAAAATTAATTTAAATATTTTTATTATTTATAATTTTTTATTTTTTAATTTATCATTTTATTTTTGTTACTATTAATAATTAAATTGATTGAAATTCGATATTTATTTCTACATACTACTAAATCTAACGTAATATTATATAATAAACTATAAAATATATATACATTTTCTCAGTAATTTAGAACAATTACTTATGAAGTTGAATTCAGAAATGATATAATTAAGGGTAGTACGTATTAGTAAATATATGTATATGGTATATATCATTGATTAAATAAGTACCAATACATCAAAAAAAAAAAAAAAAATGTATATATTAATAGTACTCAATAGTTAATAGTTACACACAAGTTGAGCAAATTTTATTCACTCACTGCTACTACTATTTATAAGTAATAACATATAAATTAACAAAATATTATAAAACATAAAAAAGGTCAATTTTCTTGTTTTAATTAGCTTATAGTAGGAAAAGAAAAAAGTGGATAAATTAGGCATAATTTATAACTAACATTTTCGGAAGCACACTCAGTCAGACATATTGTTTTCACACTGACAATGGTATGCAGAGAATTTATTTATTTAAATTTATTATATATATTATAAAACTTGCTTGTGCCAGAAGAAAAAAAATGGTACATAATATTGATCAGAATATACAATAAAAAACTTGCGACTTCTTTAAACATTGAGGAAAAAGTAGTTGTCATTTGCTAATTTCATAATTCGTTTTATGAGTTCATAAAATTGGGCATGTAATTGGTTAAGCCGAAGGGAATGTGAAAAGGAGTTTTATGACGAGAAAACGTGAAGGCACTTAAAAATTAACAAGTGAGAGAATTAATGTGCGAGGAAGGAAATTTAATGAGAGTAACTATGTTCAGCTAAAGAAAATAATTTGATTTGAGTTAGGACAGCAGAGGAATAGTCACGAGGACAGGGAATTTTTGAAGAGTAAAACAAAATAATCAAAAATTATAAAATTGTAGATGAATAATACATTTATTTTCAGTTCTACATGACAAGTAGCATATCCATCTATAAATAGTAAATATAACTTAAAATTTAACAGTATTCAATGCAAAACCGTTTTGAAAACTATTCTAAAACTAAAATTTGTTCTAAATTCTATTGTTAAAACTTTAAAATTTTATAAATAGTTGTGATTAAACCAATTTAATTAAGGATTCAGGAAGGTTAGGTTAGGTTAGGCAAGATCCCCCATTAATCTGTTCAAAATACATGTTTTAAGTGAAAGTTTGCACATTTCTAAATTACTAAAAACCAAAATACACATTATAATAAATACAATAAAACATGTCATGTTATTCAATAAAAATAATATATCAACAGGACCACTCAGGATGTTTTTCATTGATTCACTGAAAGATTATTCATTAGATTAGTCAGGATTTCATATTTTAAAAAAACTATTACTAAAATTATGGTAACATTACAATATTGTAAATTAACACCAGTGTAAATATTAATTTTTCTGTAGCAATGTATTTTTTTAGAGCTGTATGCTAGCTACTGATATAATTATTTATTGTGAAGATTGTGATATATTACACATACTGAGAATAATTCCAAAAATAAAAACAAGAGAACATAACTTAATTTCACAGATAATATATTAAACTATATTGGATTTTGTCAAACATAAAAAATGAAATATTTGTATAATGAAATTGAAAATTTAAATATTACATCTTATTTCTCTCTGATCTTCAAATACAAAATATAGGTAAAAATAATATTACAAATCAGGCTTAATCTTTTTAACGGTTTCAGTGGCTGTAAAAATGGTAAAATTAACTGATTTATAATTATTAGGCAAACTGTAAATAGATGTATTTGGATTAATTAAAAATAATAATAATAATAATTACATTTATAGATACTATTAGAGAGCATAAGACATCAACATTTTTATATATCAGTAGAAAGCATATTATGGGTAAATAGCTTGTAGCATCGCTACTCAGTCCGTGATGCAACACCACAAGTTTTGTCAATCTTAAGTACCTATCTAGATTTTTTTTTGTTTGCAAGTTATATCCCAGTTTGTTATTCCGGGTTAAATATATTCTAATTAATAGTTATACAATATAATTATTATATAAATATAAAATTATTATTTATAATTAATTGTAAACAAAAATACAAAATAATACTGTTATAAGTCTTAAAAGTAATATATGAATACATTATAGTAGCAGTGTTAGGGGTCTAAACCGATTATTAACAAATATTGATATCGAAGTGTTTTGTTTGTCACAATATACCAGTGAATACTTAATATGTAATGAATAGAAATAGGATGATCATTAAGTCATAACATACAAAAGCTCAATAATATCAAAAAAATAATAACTATAAAATGGATTCAAAACTATAAATAATGATGATAAAAATTACTAAAATTTTAAAAATATATGAATTTATTTAGATACTAGAGTTATTAATATGTAATGAAGAATAAATTGTACATTCACATTAAAATGAAATTAATCACAACAAAAAACCTACAATACCAATAGTATTTTTTTTTTAAATATAGAAAAATGACCTACAATGTATAAAAAAGTAAAAAAAAACTATCGTATAATATAAAAAAATTACATTAAAAACAAGAGAAATGCATAATTAAACATTACCAGAATGGGACAACCAAGCTTATGGCTAAGATAGCATTGTACAATTGTTCAATTAGAATAATAAAAAATAGTAAAGTCTGGATATCCTATTTCTAGTAATGAATAATAATAATAAAAAAAATGGTTAGATATTTAAAAATATAATACTGCATACTGCTGGTGCGTAGCAAAATTATTTTTGTTCTGACGTTAAAAATAGTCAGAAAATCATTGGCGATATCAATTATTGTTTATATAAAAATAATGTTTTCACATCACACGCATATAAATTAGTGTTAGGAATTATTTAAAAAAAATATATATAAAATGTCATGATAAACTTAAAATTAGGTTTTAGGAAAGTGTCATGGCATTTGGCTTGTTTAGTCAAAAGCAGATTTCTGAGAGAATGCAGCAAGTGATGACATTTCTGTAGGTTCTGTAGGAAGACGGCTAAATTCGATTGTATCACTCAAACCACTGTTCACATCTAAAAGACATACAAATAATAACAATAAATACAAATTGTGTACAATAATAAAAAATGTTGAATATTAAATTAAAACTCTCTTTATTCCAATTTTCTTTCTAATATATTCTTAAAATATAAAATATCATAAACTATGTGAATATATATTCACAAGTTCAATAAATTTAATGATAAACAAATTGTAAAGAAGCTTGTATGTTAATAACTAATTTAGTCATTAAAAAAAAAAAAATCAGCATATTATTAACTATAATTTTGTACAATGATTATAGTTAATTTAAATAATATTATTATTTGATAAATTATATTTTATTTACAAGCAATTATACAATTTCAGTAATAGGAACTAATTGAACAGTACAGGTTTATGGTTTAAAGGTCTTTACGAACGTAAAGATTAAACTTAGTTTAAACTGTATTTATTAAAATTTTATTATACCCATTTCCGAAGGCCAGTGTTTGTGAGATGGCGAGTAAAGAATAATAAGCGCAAAAATGTATATATTCCACATCCCGTACACGCCAATCAAAAATGCAGATCCGTAGTCGATTCTGCTGTTGTCATTCCACCGCCAATGTCCTTCCGAAACCTTAATACATACAAATATATACATAGAATATAAATTAATTTAAAACTATATACAATTTTGAATTAATCGACAAAAATTTATTTACCTGGCCCAATACAAATTCGACGATAGTCACAAAAGCACACAGTACGGTGGCTAACATCAAGAATTTAAATCTGTAAATGATTCCTTCGTAATGCAATCGTCGGGCGTTTGACATGGATGGCAGGGCTGATCTTCGAATACTAATATTGCAAAATACTCTCCATATCATAAACATTAAAAAGACAAAGTAACATATTCCACTGAGCAACGCCAATATTATAAATGCCATCTAAATTGAATTTGGGCGAAAGAAATGATTACAAATTATGTAGAAATTGTATTCATTATACAATAACGAAAAGAAATTTACAGCAAAATTTGTTCCCGTGTTGGTTGCCCAAATAGTGTAAAATGGATTTTTCAATTGTGCTCCTCGTTCGCTCATCTCAAAAGCAAATAGAGCAATACAGCCGATAAAAACTGCACTCAAATGTTTCCAATATGTGAGTATACTGGATTGTGGAGTATCCTATAAATGTCGATAATACTATTTACTCAAAACGCACAAAAAACAATTTATATTATAATATTTTGTAAATAATAATTGTACCTGAATCTATAAATGAACAGCGATTTGAATAGAAACCATAAAATAAATTAAATAAATATTAATACAGTACAAAGTCAACAGTATTATGGCTTTTGTTAAGGATACTCACCATAAGATGTTCACCGGCAAAAATCAACCAAAATGAAAGTAACCCGGCATAAAATATACCCTGTCTTAGGTCTTGCAATATTAACATGTACGGCATATCGTAATATAATGTCAGCGCTTCAATAGGAACTAACAATAAACAATTTAAATTAATTTAATACATAATAAGACAAAATGTAGCTTCTCAATAAATAATAACTCTAAATGGATCGTTTCAGTATAATACAGACAAATATGATTTATAATAATAATCCATCCATATATATTCATCTTAAAAACTAAAAATATCAAGATGAATCTAATGAACAAAATATCTATTTATTAGATGTTGGTTTAAATTAAATGAGAATATGCGCGTTGCAATAATTTTTTTTTTTTTTTTTTTTAAAAATTTGATATTAAAGTTGTTAATATCACTTAACATTTAATAATTCAATTAAAAAAATATAGGTAAAATGTATTTCTCTTACAGTTCAAAATACTCAGTATAATTCCAAGGGCTGACAACATTTCTTCAAGTAAAACTGGTTTCCTCGACAACAAATTAATTCTGTACCAAAACCATAATAATACCCCAAAGACAATTGGAAACATGATCGCTTTCATATGAATCCATATATAAGTGAAACCTCCATTTTGATTGATAGCCTTAAATCAGTACAAATAATAAATTTAACAATATCATGGAATTGATAAAAGATTAAATTGTATATTTTATTACGGCGGGTTTCGACAAAAGCCTAACCAAGTAAAGTCTGTCTATAAGAAAATAATATAAAAAAATAAGGAAACAAAATTCTGCAATATAACTTAAATTAATTTGTATAAATTAATGTTAATACTATTGCATTTATAATTGTCAATTAAGTGAGTGTTTTTCGCTCTATAATTTTTTTCGTGTTATTTCCGCTTAATTTAGTCATTTTTACCCGCTGATATTATATAAGGCGGACTATGTGCTTAAAATCTAAAACTCTCTATTTTATATTGTTGAAATGTTTATAGATTAGACCATAAAGTATATATATAGGCGCCTAAATGCTCGTAATTATAAGCAAAAATTCTTGCTTTGAATATATATAATTGTATTTAAAATTAATATTCTAATAATACATTTTACACATGTAAAATAATCTTAATACTTATAATAAAGCTAGTATAATTATTATTATAGACAGTGAGAAAAATGAAAAATTGTTTCTTTTTTTTTTTAATTCTTGAGAACTGGGACAATATTTTCGGGCTCAATGATGTCTTGTATATTTTATATGCATTCGATTTATGATAATTCATCCACTGTATTGAATACACAATAGCTTGTTATTTTTTTTGGTATAGACATATGACCTAATGTTTAAGCGAATGATTTCGTTGGGTTTGTTGTATTTGCAATTTTTGAAAAGTTAATGGATTGTCTATTAATAATTGTACTTTTAGATGTGATGGTCAAGTTCGAGGGACTGTGGATCTTCGATTTGGAGGTGTTATAATGATGTTTTATGGTGAAATATGTTCGGTTACTATATGAATATTAATTTATAAATTGCAAAATATTATTTTTTTTTACACAATTCACAACAAACATATATATATAAACCAAATTTTAGATATCATTTGTAAATAATATTTTTAGAGGTAAATCGATATTAGATCAGGTTAGGTTGAAATATTTAATTAATTAATTTTCTTTAATATAAGTTTTTCTCTACTTACCACAAGCCAAACATCTTTTAAATGACCTAAACCAATGTTTACACCCATTTTTTCATCAACTGGTATTTTTATATTGATTAAATAATAGTCATGAAACAATGAACCCAGCTCAAAAAGTGGTACTAAGGAACATTGATAGTTATGACCATCTATATTCTAAAATAAAAATAATTAATCGATTATAATAATTAATTTAATAGAAAAATAGAATATTATTAATTATTTACTTCTTTTGCAACACAATCAAGGTTTCGTTTTTCAACAGAAGCTGCATACAAATGCCAGTCATCATCTTTATCACCTACATTACGGTAACCAAGTTTTGTATCCAGTGTTAGTACAAAATTTCGATCTAAAAATACAAAAGGTAGAATAGTTATCTTATACCTACAGAAATAAATCTCTCATGAAAATCTATTAAAAAAAAAAAAAAAAAAGTTTTGTTTGATTACAGTAAATTGCAGTACTATGACTACTAGTCTTCCTCGAGGACAATCCATATAATGAATACTTAAATTTCGTACGTCTAAATTTCAGTACCATTCTAGTACTCAGCCCCAATCGTAAACGACAGCAGTAGAAAAATATGTTAGTTTTCGACTATCTAATATTTAAAAATTCATACAAAATTAAATACCCAACAACAAAACCAGAACCAAAAGTTTTGAATGATCTTGGATATTTCTGTGCGAAATTTGAAGAAACATAATTAAAAATCAATTAGAATAATTAGACTTTGAATCTGAACCGAACTTAAGATATTAGTATTAGTTTTGGTTTTATAAACTTTAATTTTCAAATAATAACTATTTTTTTTTTTTTTTTTTTTATAACAAATATTAGATATAAAATAGAATTATAATGTCTTTATAGACTATGCATTGGAGATTTATGTAAGTCACCAATTTATTGTTATATCAATTATTCAAATATTACATCATTTAATTTACTTTTTGCAGACATATTTTAAATATAACTGGCATTAATAGTAAAATAAATAGTCTAATGTAGCATAATAAAAACATTTTTTTTTAATTTTGTTTATTAATAATAAAACCATTGATTAATTATTAACTAATAATTATAGAACTGTTTGAAGAACAAAAGACAATATAATTTATTATTTTGTTTTTTTGTTTTTTTGTATATTGACACAATGTGATATAATAATAACCATCCAATGTTAGTAAAGTAAAAAATCTCAAAAAAAAACTGTTAAAAAAATGTTATTTAATAAAACCTTGAGGAACAATTTAAATAAAACATGCAAAAATATTTTAAATTTAGAAAAATTCAAGTATCTACCTGAACTAATTCATTAAAAGTTAATTGTAATATATTTATACCAATAACTATGAAAAAAAATAATTAATATGTATTTTGTATGGCACAGAAACTCCACGGACAATGGATATTTAATGTAAAATAAAATGTTCTTCCTCAAAAAGGTATTAAATAATTGGATTAGACAATGTGATTGCTGTTCATAAAGTCTATAAAATTATTTTGTTCCCAACTCAAAATTTAAGTTGCCTATAAAACATTTGCAAGTCAACAGTTTTACTAGATAAATAAATAATTTTAAAAACTATTAAGTATTATGGAATGCGGCTAATTTTTGTTATAAATATATAATACTTGCCTAATACTATAATGCTATCTTATCTTATAAATATAAATATTAAGCGTACAAAGGGTTTGCATGCAATGCGCTCTAAATACACAAGTGATTTTGATAAGATTATGCTCATGTGTGTGATTTGGTCCAACTTAAAATATAAGATAGTTTTTATCTCAATAAGTGACCATCAATTTATTTTATTGCAAATTTAAAGATTTTTTATAGGAAAAAGGTTGTATATATACACAAATCAATAATTAATACATTACTAGAAGAATTATCGTTGATTAGTTACCAAAAAATATATATTTTTTTTCTCGTTATTCTATAGATATAAAAGCCAAATACCACTCACTCGCTCACTGATCAACGCCCAGATCAATCCGCTGGACCTAGAGACTTGAAATTTTGGTGGTGTAGGTGCCTAACAGCCTAAGAGTGACAAACGATAAACAATCGTTTTGCGTATTAATTTTCATTTTTAGTAAAATGCCGCGAAGAAAATCTAACAGCGATAGGACCAATAAAGTTGGGCGAGGGGTGAGGGTTTAATCCACGGGTAATTCAAATTTTTTACGGGCAACGCCATATGGGACAGCTAGTAATAAATATATTAAAAAAACAATGTTTCATATTTACCCATTGTAGTTCCGCTATGGTACTCAATGTCGAAGTTTAAAACACCGATCAAATTCTGTTGCCATCTAGAATAGTCTAATGTCGTGCCGTCCCGTGGGGTGGGTATCTATATGGACAATAAGTATAATAACGAAAATTATTATCAATACAATAACTGATTTCAACATATCAAGGTAGACAATGGCATTAATCGTCTTGGCTTATTGTTGGCTTTTGATGCACAAACGTTTAAAATGTATAGGATATTTTTATCGAGTAAGTACGTACCTGGAATGTAAAAACTATGTCGTTGGCGACCAAATTGTATTCGGAATTGTAAGTGCCCAAATCATGGGTAAAACACCGACCGGCTCCTCTAATGTACGACCACGGATTGCTTTGGTTGTAAATGCACTTGGACGCCAATACCATATCGGTGGAGGACGGTGTCGGAGCTGCGAACAAGAGGAAACGAGATGATAACGGGTGTAAAAAATAAAAAAAAACGACGTCGCCTGTGCACGAGAGGCCGGAACACACCTAAGAACCCGCCGAGCAGGAAACATGCGATCTGGCAAACGAACAAGACCAGCACGAGGACTAAGAGTTTTCTGCCGCTCAGGTTCTCCAATATGACGCCACCGTCGGACATTTTTGACGAAGGTTCGCGATTTACGGTATGCCAATTATAAAAAAATCGCGATTCAGCTCGTCCACGTTCGCGTTCACTGAGGTGAAGTCCCGACAGTATTCGACGCGGTTGCGAAGAAATATTTCAGGCGCCGGGTATCCTTTGTGTACGACGCTCCGATTGTTTGCCAATTGACGCGGCGCCGGTGGTGGGTGATAACGACCGATACATTTTGTATACCAAACAAAAAACCGACACGGTGATTGGTGGCTGATAAGACGGCGACGCGGTTCGTCTCGGCGGAACAATTTTCGAAAATATTGATAACGGCGGTTGTCCGTCTTTGTCTAACGCACAGCACCGGTTTTATACGGGCGTTTCATTATGTCCAACAGCGGGTACGACCGATTAGCGTACTGAAAATGCGATTTTACGCGTTAAATATTTGATATGCGCGTTCTAGCACGGATATTCGTCGGAACCGATATGCGCATACGTATTTTCTACATATTCACGATTTTCAATCGGCCGTCTGCGTTTTTATGACGACCGCCCCTCCCTCCCACCCGTATTTAAAATAAAAGTTCGTCTGTCTTATTCGTTCGAATCTTGTCGTTTACGAAATACGACTAAACGAAGTACGTTTACAATAAGTCCATAAGAAAATCTATAGTGTCGTATTTTTGATGATTTTCCGTAAGAGAGGGATGGGGAGTGTCCGCAATTTTCAGCGACCTTACGTTCCCGGTTTCAGAATTATTTACTGATATATATATATATATAAAAAAAAAAAAACATTAAACTTACTTTTTCTCAAATCACTATTTTGTAACGCTGGTATACGGTACAATAGATAAGTTGGATTTTATTACCACGTTATAACATTTATATTGTAAATTACCTTCTTAGAGTTATTGACGTTAGCGGTTTTATTAATTATTAGTCAATAAAATGCAGCCATCTCCGTCCCGAGAAAATAATACAAAAACCACTGAGAAACTCGTAAAACGCAAATGATAGGGTATAAATAAATGAATAACGCGGGTTTTACCGTAACGGGAAATATAAAATGCGAGCGGTCCACTGGCGGCGGATACGCGGGCACAAGACAAAAATATAACGTAATTTACTCTTGGCCACCCCACATAGGTATTTGCAATGGATACGTGCATTATTGCTATCGGTGATAATATTAATTGTATATTTATAAATACGGTAATACCGCCATCGGCCGTTGTCGATTATCTCGGATTCGGAAATTTTATTCCGCAAAACTAGAGGTGGCGTACGGTGATTTTTACTTTCCCGTCTATTTTGCGATAACGCGACGGCCGACCGACTGATTATTAATCGGACGTCGGTTTTTCTAGTCATTCGTCGTATTGTAACTCAGCGGTATTGTTCGTCGTCGTCCAGGTAAAATCATTTATTTATTACTATTATATTATGTTTTAATATTATAATTTGTTTTTTTTTTTTACTCGGTGTGTCGGTTCGCTTGTACAAGCGTACGCGGACGGGGTGGCATTAGCGAAACATTATTACCGTCTATTATTAAACATTGATTAATTATTTTAATAATTACGCGTATATTTAATAAAAAAAAAAACTGTTGGTTTTTCGATTGAGAGATTGACTTGTCCTTTACTCGTGTCGCGTTTATTATTTACGTCAATACACGGCGAAATAGATTTCGATAGATGCGTCAATAATAATGCTGCTGTATACATTTTTGTTTTTTTTGTTTGTTTGTCGAAAACTTTTAAATAATCCGACTGTTGCGTTTAAACTGATACGCGCGCACTACTCCTTAAACGACTTTCAAACATAATGCCAAATAAAATATACACGTTTTTTTTCTATCGATTTCCAATAATATTTGCACTAGAATCGAAATTAATTTTTCCCTCCCTCACTGTATATTATTATTATTATTTATTGTGTTTATTACGTTTTTAATTATAGACTAGGTATAGACGTGAATTCTCGTATTCGAAATCCCCCGACCCGACTATAAATTTCATTTTTTTTTTTTTTTCCATTACATTTTACGTTGTGTATAATACTACACGTGGTATGAAATTATTTAAAAAAAAAAACAATTTGTTGTAATTCCGATTATTATTAAATGATAAATGAAAATTAATAATACAAATTAAATGTTAATTAATTAATTTGTAATTATATCCAATAGTTTATTAATTATTTTTTAATTTATAACCAATGGTGTCTTAGAGAGTCGACTAATTATCATGCAAATAACTAAACATACGAATTTAATTTGTATGTTTAGTGATTTCATCGAATTATAATGCGCGTATATTTATAATAATGTTATTATCGGACTAATTTCTAACATATCAGGTACGTTTGTTTAAAAACGTTTTAATGGTTTAATTTAGATAATATTACGTTATTTTTGCTATTAAATATTAGTGAGTACATACAAGAAATTAAAAAAGTGGGACCAAAATCTTAATAGACGTGTATATTTATATGCCAGTTCGCAGTTACTAAGCTTGTTCAAATTCGAATTTATATCAAAATGGAAAACAACACGCAAGATAATTAAATTACTGTGAATTGTAACTGCATTATTTTAAATTAAAACTATTGTTAGGTCACTAGGTCCATTGGTCCATGACTTTAAATATTAATTTACTTTAAAATAATTCATGTATTATTGATGTTTTAAATTTTTTTTTTTACGAAATTATTATAAAGGCATTTCAAAATTGGTCATTCGTTTTATAACCTGTATTCGATTATTGATATGTTTAGATACTTGCATTTTATTATACCGTATACTAGGTATAATATAATAACCTAAGTCTATAAATAATAAATATGACGTCAAATCTTTTGAATAATCGTTTGGTGGAAACCCAATGTCCACCGCTTTCGATTCTTCCATCTGCTTTATCAGAATCATGAAACTCTCTTAATATAAACATAGTTACTTCTGTGCGAGAAGTTTTACAATAAAAATTAAAAACGTTTTTATTTTTCGTATAAAGTTTTTGTTTTTAGTTTAAAAAGAGTGTTCGGTTTGGTGTGAGTGTGGATCGAAGCCACTGTAATATATATTTTATATTTATTTTTATTTTTTTTTCGACAAGTGGTCTCTGAAGTAACTGTTTCACATTTTATTCGTTTCTTTCGTTTCTATATTTAAAAGCGTACAGATAATAATTATCAAGATTCAAACGTAGTATTATCAGAAAAAAAATAATAATAAGTCTACAAAAAATATTTCATATATACCAAGTGTTCACGATATGAATATTAATATTTTAATGAGCTTAAATTAAATTGACCTTTAACTCTAACGGAATTTTCGGAAGCTGGTAGAGTGACTGTACCTAATCGCACATTTTTAGATAGATTTAAATTGTTTAACACTTTCGGGAAGCACACGCGCAGTGCAACTTACTTTTTATCTTTTTTTTTTTACAGATTCGGGTAGAGTAATTTTTCTTGACGATATCCGTATAAAAAGTTTTTTTCTAATTGCAAAATTGACAAAGTTACGGGATGAAATTATTTTTTATTATTGCTATTAATTTTTAATATTTACGATTAATCTGTTGTTTTGTTTTGTTTTTTTTTACAATATTTTATTTGTACCCAGAGAAAACTAATTATTCTAGTCATTTTCTATCGTAATTTACCCTAATTTTACTAATTTATACTAGTAAGATAAAATAAAACATAATTGAAGGTATGAAAATTATAAAAATTAACGCATTACGAATTTGTTTGTTTAGGTTTTATTTAATAAACACATCTAACAATTTAAATCTTATTCAATTAATTGCTCAAACAGTTTTACCTTGATTTTCCAAACGTATTTTATTATTGCTCTTTACTCGAATTATTACATTGGTTTTTTTTTCGTCTCAAACAACCATACATAACTAAGATAAATAAAATAAAATAATTGTATTGCATTCGTTAAAAACTGATTATTCGTAAATATCAAATTCCAACATCCGTTTATTAATATTTATATTTTGGATTAGATGAATTAAACGAATATAAAATGATAATTAACGATTTTTCATTTATACGAATAAAAATATTGTGTACAAACTTATGTAATGTTGGTAGGGGGTCTTATTGAAATAAATAAATTTGGTGGTCGTAGATAAAAAATTAAAATGATTAAAAAAAAAAAAAATTATTTTTAATTTTTTTTGGTAAATTAATAATAATATTAAAATAAAAATAAAATAATATTTTTTTTATAGCAATTTACAAATTATTTCCTAACCCATGAAATACTCTCAAATATGAAAAAAAAAAAAAAACATTTTCCCGTGAACTCGGTGTTTATAATCCGTCCACATATTTTACTCTCGTACGACTGCATATACTCAGTAACATTATGTTAAATCATAAAACCGTAATTATAGCTACAAGACATGTTAATTGTAAACGTTTTCAATGATTTACGTTTGTAAATGATTTTTAAATAGAATCTACGTGCAGGACCCTTAAATGAATCTATTACGTTAGTTACTGTTATAGTTATATATGTTAGAAGCGTAGGTATATTATCAAGTTTTGATTAAAGTTCTGACAAGTTTCTTGTACAATATTTTTTACGTACCTAATCAGAGAATATTGTATTGGAACCGGGAATCTGATTGTTTAACTAAATATATCTATATATATAAATGTGTCATATAGAGGCAATGTGTACACCCGAGACCTTCCCATTTGGAGAGGTTCGGGGTGTGCGGTTGTGTCGTTTACTTTTATAATAACACCAAAATAACGTAGATACAATTACTTATTTCACTACATTTAAATTGTATTTTTATATAAAAAATAATATATGATATTGATTTAGTCAATTATAAATGTAGAAGCTTTTAACTCGTTCAATCTGTAGGAATTTGAAAAGTTACATTATAGTTGATATGAATAATAATTGCAATTATGATTAAAATAAAAGAAAGGAAAGAATACACTTATATAATTAATTATTATTAACAATGTATATTTATTATGGTGATATATTAAAAAATTGGCCTCTCTAAAAGTTCGCACATAAGGCGAAAAAAAAACTGAAATGACCTAACCTTACTCATGTACATAAGAGCTTGGAGCTTAGATTATTTTTTAGGAGGAAAAACGCCCGTTATCGATATTAAACCAAATAATTTGGAATATAATTTCTACTTATTTACGGTCTGTCGAATTTAAATTTGTTAGATCGCACTCCTGTAAGTTTTGATAAATAAACTGGCGTTCATGTTTAGAAATTAACTTTCAAATTAAAGTTCAACAAACACAGTTTAAAATAAAAATGCATGCTGTTAATGAATGTATGTTTTGAAATTATATACTATACAATTTACGATATTAATTACAATTTTATACAATAAACTATATTTTATAAAATGTATTATAATATAGAATATTTTATTCAATTACAATTACATAATTGGTATTTTATTATGGAGTTATCTTATTATTTTTTAGGTTAAACTATGAATTAAACTCGAAGAAAAAAAAATAAATAATAAACGTGTTCCCTTTAAATAGTATATTTATTTAGTTATTGGTAGGTAGTTAAGTATTAAGTGTTTAGTACCGATTTCAAACTATTTTAAACGACGAGTAGCTTTATTAAAAAGCCCCCCCTTCATTTCATATTTGGACCTATGCTTAGGTTACCCGTGGGATTTTTCAAAACTTTCACCACCTATGCGCATATACGTGTATATATATATATATATTTATATATTAATTGTCTACATGATTACATCTTATTAGTTATTTCATTAAATGTATCACATTACGATTATTTTAAACCATCGCCGGTGAGGAGGGGATTCACCCCATATGTAATAAACGCACCACTCGCATAATTGTATATCACTTCCTAAACTCGAGGTTCGACGTCCTGTAATCACTGGCGTATTCACAACTATATTAGGGGGGCGGTGTAAAGTGTATAGTAATTGATATAAATTGATATTATCATATTATTATTATTATTATTATGTTTCTTGCTACCGATGGCACATTATTCAAAAATAGGTAACAAATTATAAATTTATAACTGTAAAATCGTAAAATAAAATCGAGTTTTATATTTCCAGTTGCTAATTCATTAAACATTTTCGTCAAATTCAAACGCAATAACGCGGCGAATGGATAAAAATGCAAAAATAAATTTTATTACTATTTATTACCGTTTATACTTAATAATAATTATATATTTATCTGTACAATTTACATAATACGCGAGGTTGATGAACACACCTCAGACAGACATTGTGTTTCTTAAGTACGTTTTAATTATTTTTATTAAGGATAAAGACCAGTCAACTGTTGAAACTAGTTTTGTTGTGAGAATTTGTAGTAGCTTTAATATATTCAAAAAGTCTTCCTTACATAACATAAGGGCATCAATGTAATTTTTAGGTTTTTCGGATTCAAAGTTTTAACTCCGAAACGAATACGTTTTTATTATGATCCGTTAAATCTATTTCATAACGTGCGACTAATTCATAAAAATCTTCAGTATTCGAAGTAGTTATTTTATCTGAGAATAATACGTTTGAAATCCATAGAGTGTTGTTTTGTTCTTGTCAAATCGGTAGTTTATTTTAGATTTATAAACGAAACCAAAAATTGTTAAATTCTGCAATATTCTTGCTGGGCAATTCATTCTGTTCTTTTGACGGCGTTTTGTAATTCTTGCTATGGAACCAATCAAAACTGTGTTTTGATAATCTTGGAAAATTGTATTAAAACTAATTTCAGCCATGTTTCGAAGGTTTTATATATTTTTTTTTTATAACGATTATATATATAAAATGGCTTTTATAATATATGTCGAGAAGTTCAAAAATCGCCTTGGTATCCCGCCGGAAATTTTAATCTTTTGTGAAATATTAATCTTTCGACATTTCCATCTTCCGTCTCGCCCGGCAAAAATGTAAATTGTATCTTCTATGGGGATTACTCGCACATTATCAACACACATTGTGTAATACAATAAACACGTATAATAGTAATTACATAATAGTCTTGATAACCTTTTGTACTATTTCTTTCTTCCTCTCATTAATCCGTGAATCTACGAATAAAATAACTATTCAACTCGTATTCGTACAAGTTGTAATTACGAGTTTGTAGAATTCTGAAAAATTATACCTAGGCACTATTATAGGTAGGTAAAAATCGGTAACAGTAGGCAATTTGTTCCTAGCAAGTGTTGAAATTTTATTTATTGGGTTTATCGTCCGTCTTTTGTGTGCAATTGTTGATCGTTTGAAAAAAAAACCGTTCCAGTAGGTAAGTCATCAATATATGTTATCGATAATATCGTTATTATATCGTTTGGTAATTTTTTTTTTTTTTTTAATTTTAATCGGGTAATAAACAATATATCGTGGATATTTTTACCTGAACGGTAATGGACAGATACTGATAATCTGGTATCGTAGGTCGTAATAATATAACGAAAACTATTGTGTTCTACTGTAATCGAAAATATAACAATATATAATAAATAAAAACAAATAAATACGGATAGAAAAAAAATGGCCCCCCGGGAGTGTTGTGTGCGGTGGCACGACTCTCGAATCGTATTTGTGGAAATTACATTTTATTTTTAAGGCAACCCGTTCGAAAATAATTATGCCTCGACAATCGCGTAAATTGCTATTTGTATGAGATTTCTGAAACCATACGTAATGCGCTTTTCAGTCTGCCGGACACCAATGACGTATTCACAAATAATTAACCGCGGAGTGGTTGGTGATTGGAGGGCAGGCATCCCACTCGAAAAAATCCTAGTTGTCTGTAATTACGAACGGTTTCGATTTATTATAAAATCAGCGGCTGGAAGTAATAATGGTGTATACAATAATAATTACAACAGAAAGGCGAACAATTTAAACACGGACCGATTAATTACACAAACCACGTTTATAGATTTAACTTTATATCTACAGCCGTGTTACAGCAAACAACGGAGAATAGAAAATTGTATTATTTTTTTTACATAAAGAGATTGATGATTGAACAAAGCGTTTTAATTTAAGATTGCGTTATCTTTTCTAAGTATTATCTAACGTGTATTTATATAGAATATTATTTTGTTAATTCTGTACATTTAAATTTATTTCAAAACCCCGGGCCGAGTTTATACCTCCATACCTATTCATTTTTATATGTATTTTATGTATAATCATACAATTAATGTTTATTTTATTGTTGCATAATATGTTATCATCTTTATCAATGCGCACAACAAACTTGTAGTTGCACCGAGGCCAGGATTTCTCAATGGGGGGGACCAAATAAAAACCAAATTCAATGTTAATTTGCTTACTCGTACCTAGTCAATTAAATATTAATAAAAATATATCATGAAATGTATATGATAAAAATATTTTTAAAACAAATTTCCTCCTTGGCTATGCTACTGACTTGAGTTTTTTAATTAATGATACATAATTTTAATTTTAACATTAAAATAAAATAAAATTTTATTTAATTTTATTGTTTTACTATTTACTAATTTATAATATATATAATTAAACAATTTGTGAATATACTATAAATGGACATTACAGAAGCTTAAAAAAATAACATTCTTTTGGACTACAAAACATTGGCATATATGTAGGCAGTTGATAAAATAATTTAAGCAATAAATACACTTATAATAAAAATAAAAATATAGATGCATAGCACATTTAGCTAGGGTAATGAAAATATTTATTTTGTTATTTTGATAATATATTAAATAAAATATTAATGTTTATTTTCTTGAAACTTGAAACTATATATGAATGTATACATAATGTATTGATAAGTTAGGTTATTTATAATTGTGATCCAATCTATCTAATATATTTGATGTTTTTTCTTTCCTTAAAAATTGTTCAGTATTTAATTAATAATTTATACAAAAAATTACAACAAAAAAAGTTTTAGTGGTTTATTAGTTAGTTAATTCAGTTTTTGAAATATACCTATTTATATATTTATATTCTAATTTATTATTAGTTTCCCTGTATGATCAATCAGGTATATATACTTATTTTATGTAATACCAATTTTAAAGAAGTGAACAACTGTTTTAATGTTTATTAGTTAACTTTGAATAGGTACCTATTTAATTCGATATCTATTCAACATTTCAAATTTTTATTTTTGAGCACCTGTAATTAAACTTTTTAGCAGGGATGGTACATCAAAATGGACATGATACTTCAAAATGAGTATCTATTCAGATTCATTGATATTCAGTAATTTAATACAAGATACTTAATACTTGTGTTGTATGTATTAAAATACTTAAGATACATATCTCGAGACATTAAAATAGTATAGATACCTGTATTATACAAATAAATTAATATTTTAATACATATATATATAATATAATATTTTAATAATTCACCTGGCTTTTTAATTTTCCTTTATTTACATAATAAGTATTAACCTGTTTTTTTCTATTTTGATTATAAATAATACACTATTGCTAATTCCATTTAATTATATTACATTATTACATTGGAGTGAGTAATTATCAAGCATATTTAAACTTTTATATTGATGGTGTTATCATATTACCTAAAACAATGAAAGTTTTTCACTTAAAATGTCTAGTATAGTTTTAAGTGAATATAATGTGAGTAAAGGCTGCCTGTAGAGTAACATTTATTTTTACTCTGTAAAAAGTCTATGTCCCAGCAATGAGTTTTAATAAAACAGTTAATTCATATAAGTATACAAAATCTATATCTTTAAAGCTTTAATGTATTTGATGATATCATCAAATACATTAATTACATGCAGTTTTTCCATAACTATATTTAATTTATTTTTGTGTTTTAAAAGTTGTGTTAAACTATCAAATAAGTGAGTTCTCATGACATGAGTTTTTATGTAATGAATGTAATATATTATTTATAGTTTCTGAAGATTTTGGTCTTCTTGAAAAATTCCAGAGTGCCATCAATTTACCAGTTATGCTGGAGTTCCTTTTAGAATTTGTTAAAATCTGAAATAACAATATGGTTTGACATATATGACTTACACAGGGTTAACCAATTTACCAGGGATATGCTGGTAAACCAATTGCAGTTTCTTGTCTTGTATGTTATTGTCTATTTCCATTGGTTCAAATATAACTTAACAAAATTAATTAATTAAGTTTTTTTTTTAATATATCGAGTATCTTTCGTTGACATTGTAGAAATCGTAGAAATTGTCACACTTGGGCCCGGGCATATATTATACAATGATCTAATTTTAGCAGAGAATATGAAACATGCAATATGTTGAGTTTTATTTAAGATATCTATAAACTAAAGAGAAACAAATGATTATATAAACGTCAAATATTAATAGTAATTAAACATTTTAAACATTATTAGAACATAATTTACATAGGTTTACTGTCATGGCATTTTAATGTACAAAGTCGAAAGCTTTGCATTCGTATTTTTTTTGATTTTCATTTTTGTAAACATGAGTTCTGTTACGACTTTATTCGAAAATTCTCGACGATTATCACTTTGTAAAATTGAAGGTGCACAAAATGTTGTAAAAATATTTAATAATTCATAAGCCACGTATCTGTGTATACTAATGGTATGAGTAAAACGTTTTGTTAAATGATCTTGTTATACTAAAGTGAACTAAAATTCGCCGTTTGGATGAGCCTGCATATCATTTTAATCAATCTGGCAACAAGAATCCATTTCGGGTGGATTAATTAACCATTAATTGTTTCATATGAACAACTAAATCGTCATATTTTGATTTACTTTAATACGTATTATTTAAACCTTTTTTTTATTATTAACAATTCATTAAATTTCAAATTAAAATTGTCCATATATGATGATGTTAAAAAAACAAACTAAACTAAAACACCGAATGTATTAATAAACGCACTGACGTAACTTAGCCTCGATTACATTGAGCGAGTTTACAAGCTGCTAGTTGGCGAGTGATAATCACACTTGACTATCTATATGATAAACTTGATTTCAAATTACGAATTTAAAACCCTAAACTATGATTAACATTCATTTTTAAACAGTTATTTTTAAAATTTACATTTTAAATCATTTTAAATAAATTAATGTTTATATTATATAATATAATAATATTATATTATAGTTTTTATATATTTATACTCGTAATCAAATTTATTGTAGATCAATGGGCACGAATTGTGAAATTTGAATAGTATTTCGTTGAAAAATATTTCTGGGATAATGCAAATTATAGAAAATACTAAACACAAGAAAGTAATATACCTTTTCAGGGACTATAGATTATCATTATTACGATGGTTTTCATAAACGGTCTTAAAACTGCTTTAGGGGCACTATAGCAATCCTCTGATAACAAAATTATAACACCTCAAAGTAAGGTGACTCAACACCTTGTTTCTCTTTATATTGTTCATCGACTTTTAGTTCAGGTAACGCTTATGCGTACACATTCTTAAATTTGGAGATTTTGTTTTTAATTGAAATTTAATTTGCTTTATATATTATAAAATGTTTATAGAAATTTCCTTCAGGATAGGCAGGGTTTTAATACTACAATTAACTAAATCTATATTGAATTATTAATTATAACTATTAATTATTATTATTTTAATGAATTTAGTTTGAAACTTCTGGTATAGATTTGAATTACCTAATTATTAATTAAGTTACAATACTCGGGTTAAGTTATTTCTTTGTATTTATATTAATTTTTTATTCAAAAGGTCAATCAATAATTGCTGTACAAAATGTCGAAAAAAACTTTATCAATTAATCAAAGTCCAAGTTATGGAGCGGAAAGTCTGGGTGAAGGGCCTTCAAGGAATAGTAAAACAAAGTACCGTCAATCTACTTCTCCTGATTCAGGGAATAGTAAATCTAAGTACCATCAATCAACTTCTGCTGATTCAGGGCCTTCAGGGAATAGCAAATCAGAGTTCTGTCAATCAATTTTTCCTGTTCCAGGACCTTCAGGGAATAGCAAACCAAAGTACCGTCAATCAACATCTCCTGATTCAGGGTCTTCAGGGAATTACAAACCAAATTACCGCCAATCAATTTCTCCTGTTCCAGGACCTTCAGGGAATTATAAACCAAATTACCGCCAGTCAACTTCTCCTGATTCAGGGCCTTCAGGGAATTATAAACCAAAGTACCGTCAATCAACTTCTCCTGTTCCGGGACCTTCAGGGAATTACAAACCAGAATACCGTCAATCAACTTCTCCTGTTCCGGGACCTTCAGGGAATTACAAACCAGAATACCGTCAATCAACTTCTCCTGATTCAGGGCCTTCAGGGAATTATAAACCAAAGTACCGTCAATCAACTTCTCCTGTTCCGGGACCTTCAGGGAATTACAAACCAGAATACCGTCAATCAACTTCTCCTGTTCCGGGACCTTCAGGGAATTACAAACCAGAATACCGTCAATCAACTTCTCCCGATTCAGGGCCTTCTGGGAATTACAAATCAAAGCACCGCCAATCATCATCTCCTGATTCAACAACTTCAAGGGATATTGATGCAGATATAGTATCCACCAATGAAGCTTTAAAACAGACATTACCATCAGAATTAAATACTGAGGAAAAACATGTAGAAAGAGTGATAGAATTACCTAATTTAGTGGTGCCTAGTATTAAACCGGATGATATATTGTTTACATTATTGAATCGTTATAAAGCTACTGGAAATAATGCAATGGCGTCTAGCGAATTGGACATAGTTCAATGGAATTTTGAGGAAATGTTAACCTCCGTAATTGTACACAAACGTACAATTAAAGGTACGCTCAATCAATTTTCTTCGTGTGAAAATGCAGAAGTTGAAGTTACCAAACGGCCATGTAAAATAAAAACAGCTGAGAAAACTCCATCCATAAATAAATGTTATAAAACATTAGTCGTGCCAGATTATACCGGTAATGAAAAACAATCAGATATAGAAGATAACTCAGAAAGTGAATTCTGGTCCTTTGTAAACACCTATATAGGTCGTATTACTAAAACAGACATTGACTGGTTAAAGAATAGAATAAAGTCTTATGACAACATTGATTATTTAACTGAAATACCGCCATTGGGTGAACATTACTCGAATACTCGGACCGAACAAGAAGACCAACCATCTTGTTCAACATCACAGGCATCTGAGGAACATCAACTATCCGAGCGAATTATGCCTGATGTGGTAGAATTATTACAGAACATTGACCGCACTGTACAAAAAGGTAGTGTATATACACCAGTTTACCAAAGAGTTAGCGCGGCCCTTTTAAAACATTTACAAATGTCTACTAATGATTCTGAAAGCTCGGAAGATTCGGAAGATTCAGAAGGTTCGGAAGCTAGTGATGAAACCGTTCCACAAGAAATGGATTATGCTGGCAAACAATTTCACGCAGAACAGAATATCAAGAAGCAATTGGATAATTTGGGTCTGTTGAATCGCAATGACAGTAATGAAAAGTTACCTCCTACACTTGACGAATCTGATGAAATTTTAAAAGAAATAGAACATTGTGATTTTGTTTTAGCTAAATTAAGAAATCAAAACAAAAAAGACTTGACTACTATATTAGAAAAATGTCTCCTTGATTACGATCAACAAAACTTAAGTGACCAACTCAAAGAATTGGATGCAAATATTTTGAATTACAAAAGAGAGCCAAATTATCATTTAACAAATGATGAGAGACATGCTCAAATTGATGAAGAAAATTGTAACATGCAATTATTATTAAATCAACGCAGCAATTATCTCATGAAATTGAAATCGGGTAAGTCTGTTTCAAATGAATCAGAACCTAAAGATTGATAACCAAACAATTTGCATAGCATATTTTGTGAATACCACACCAATATAAAAAAATTATTTTTATACTTAATATAAAGAGTAGAATCAACAAGCATTCTGAATAATATATCTTAATTAAAACTCTATTTTTAAACTACAAAGTTATTATATATTAAGTTATATTTTATAAATAAAAAAAATTATTATTGATAGTTTGAACTGTAGTTTTTTATTTACAGTATATAAAACAAATTGGATAGTGGATAGAAAAAAAAAATTGTATAAATTCACATTAGTTTTTCATTAACATTGATCTATAAACTCATATCTTTATAGGGCTGATTAATTATGATTTTAACAATTAATAATTTTATTTTTAGTAACTATATTTGTATTTTATTAAGTAGTTAAAACTTAATTTATAATTAGAACTCTGATTTATATAAAATAAAAATTATTACAATATGCCATATAAAAAAAAAAAAATTTTAAAATCTTGAGTAACTATTATCTTACTTTGGTGAAATTTGGACATCTACTTATCAATAAATGTATATAAATTGAAATGTTCAACATCACCTGAAGTAATTGTAAGATTACAAGTAAGATTCTCAAAGAACTTAATATTATTGGCTCTTGATAAATTTCATCATATTGAGTCTCTTCAACTAATACTTTATTAATTTTTTGTAATACACTTAGGCCTTCGATTTTAGATAAAATACTATTCATTTTTGTTACTGATGTTGCCTCTTTAGGTCCAGTGATAACGTTAATTTTTTTTTCTTCTAAATCAATAATTTAAGTTAAATTGTCATAAGGCATATTCCGAGTTTATAATATTAATCAATAAATTATAAATTCTAGCCAGTGTTTTATTAGGTACCTACAGCCGGGCTATAACTATTTCTTGGGAAATCCTGGAATTAAATTGGCTTTCTAGCAACCACAGACTTTTTTTTTTCTTTGTTGGCACGTCATTTTTATTAAAATGTATAATAAATATTTATTTATGACCAAATATGCAAATGACTTTTTAATATTAGTATGATTTGTATAGATTATTACCAACAATTTAAAAATATTTAATAACACACAAAGCCATAATGAATATCTCTATTCATGGTATTTGTATACTAACTTTTCTATGTTTTTACCTGTATAACTTATATCTGGTTATGTCTTGATGTCTGGTTAAACTTCTAACACTTGCTAAAATTTTAATTCATGTTCATATATATAATATATTTAGATTTGATTTAAAACATAATTAAGAACAACAAACATTTGTGTATGCTTTATATTCATAACTGAATATAATTATTATATTTCATTTATTATTGTAGGTATAATATAGTGATTTAGTTAAATACTGAATGCAATATTATGAATATAATGTAAGTGCAACTAAAGACATTCTTAGTGTTATAACACAATTATGTAATCAATTATTATGTGTATTTTTTTAACAATTTCAATTAAATATTAAAACAAAAATTGCAATATTATTAATATTATATGTGTATAATTAAGGGAATCCCAAGTTATATTACCAGAATATATATAGATAGGTATAAAAAAAAAAAAAAAAAAAAAAAAAAAAAAAAAAAAAAAGTACAAAATGACTACTTTCACCCAGTGTAAAAGATTATTTAGTAAGCGGCTTTTGATGTACTGGGAACACAAGGATCAAAGTCTATTATTGATTTGGTTGGCGGAATCAAAAAATCATCATCTACGACACTGGCCTTCTTTCTTCCTCTTTTTGATTTGATTTTTTTCACAACAATTGATTCACTATCCGAGTCATCGATTATCTCACAGTCGCTCGATTGTTTTTGGTGTACTTCCATATGTTTTTTTAATGCCACTTGCCGTGAAAAACTACGCTTACAAACACGACAATTGTATTTCAAAGTTGGTTCTTCCCTAGTACAAATAAAATTAAATATAATATTAACAACAAATAGAAAAATTAAAATCCACAAGTATTATTACATCTTTTTTGTTTTCTTTTTTCGATTCTCCCTAGTCTTTTTCCTGCAATCCAAAGAGTGTTGAGCTGCTGCAATGTCGCTTAAACAACAGGTCATGCACATTTTACACGCCCATAAAGTTGGATATCCTCTTTTACCACCATCATACCGCACCATGGCTGAAGGACAATACGGTTTATCTTCATCTTTGGTAAAAGCTCTCCTTTTTCTCTTCTTTCGAGATTTGCACGTTATAAACGGATTTTTATCAGCCATTATTTGTCTGTGGATATTGAACATATTATAGACCGAATGCGTAAATAAAAATTTAAATTTAAAAATATAACAATTGTAAACATAGTAATGTCAATTTTTTTTATTTTAATCTATAATCTTATAAATTTACTATAGCATATTTATATTAATAATAATATATTACTAAGTCCATTATCAACAAATTAATTAGCCACGTGTATGCTGTGATGTTGGCGGGAGGGGTGGCGGGCGGGCGGGGCATGACTATTTTTTACATCTTTTGTTCATTGACCAAAAGATATATATCGTATATATATAAATGTAATTAAGAAAATAAACCTTAAAATGCAATTTTGGAGAAATCCTGGCTGTGCCATAGTATATAAGTACATAAAAACTTAGGCATGTAGTATAATTTCGCGCCATAAAATTATTAATAAATAGGTTCATTGTTTCTTTAAGCAAAAAATTCTCCATATTGTATTATAATTAGATTGCAAATATAAGTATTTATATTAATAAAATATTAATTGTGGGCATGGGGTGTGCAGTTGCACTGAAAAAATTGTGCCTATATATTTATATTAAGTGATTTTAATAGGTAATGCATGGCATTCGTTAAATTAAATTTAAAGGTTAATTAAAACTTCTAGGAGACAATAAAAAAATTAATCTGCCCCGCCCAGAATACAGTCAATATTTTATATCTACCTACTGTTGTTATTGTCAAAAAACAATAATTTATTCTGGTTTGGTTGAAAATATAATTTACACTGTACAAACATATTACTATAAAAGCGTGAAATTAACTTTAAAAAAAAAAAAAAAAAAAAAAAAAAAAAAAAAATTAAATAATTATGTTTTATTTGTAAAATATAAAAAATATTAGTCTGGAATTTCAAAATTATTTCTAATAATACATTTACATAATTTAAACATTCATAAAATACGCAAATACAATGAAAAATATAATAACACGTTTAATAAATCAACAATGATGGCCGCCATTTAAATCTGGTAGGTCACGGAAAATCAATAAAAAAAAAAAACGCATTTTAACTACTTAAGTACGCGCGTGCGATGGTTTTAATTGGTTTTCGATAAAAAAAATTAACCCCCCCTCCCCACTGGTCGAAACGACCAAGTTAATACTTACTTCAGTGATGATGATATCGTAGAGACAGAAAATAATCGGTACAACAGACAATTTGATACCGTTACACCAAGGGCCAAACTTCGTCCGCAAGCCGTGTGAAACAAATGGATGCGATGAGGGGCCACAAGGGTCGCAGTTTTAAGATGCAATCGACGCGGTGACGCTTTGTGCTACTAGCCAGTGGAACCAATCCAACACGATATTCTCCACGAACAAAGCCTAATTGACGGTTC
Source organism: Tuberolachnus salignus (assembly GCA_956483605.1). Lineage (NCBI taxonomy): Eukaryota > Metazoa > Arthropoda > Insecta > Hemiptera > Aphididae > Tuberolachnus > Tuberolachnus salignus. The sequence goes on along the minus strand of OY101431.1, from coordinate 19,399,252 downwards.
CTAAACAGTGTAAACTCTGGAGGGATATTTGTACCCGAAACGTTGCATTCCCACTGTAAGAGTATCCACCATACGCACTGCCAACGCATACAATGTGTTATCTTTTAATCAATTCTGGTAAAGAGCTGGTTGTCTGATTACCAACGCAGACATTTTCCATTGACCGCGTGCAATAGTATTAAATATTGCCATCGTCGAAACGAATAAAACGTTATTTTAAAACGCACTGTATACTTATGAAGCGATTTGTTCGGTAACGAGTCCTCCGGAGTGCCGTAAATTCGATCGGAATACGAAAAACAACCCCGTATCCTAGTAATGTCATGTGTTCTTGTAGCTGATAACCAATAATCGAAGTGGGAAACGGCAACCCTTATCATATATACTGATAACAACCCCCACAGAATATGTCTATTGTACATAATAGTACATTATAGTTTTACTCCTAGTTTTCTAGCCGGTATGTTTTTGTTTTTGTTTTTTTTTCTACTATTCTATAGTTATTATAGTTATTAGTTATTATTTATTTGTAATTTTGAATTTCAGTCCGAGTTCAATGAAAATCCTACTCCGCCCGCTATCAACGTTAACGTGTTATCAAGACGGACTGTTAACAACAATAGTTAATATTTTCATAATAGTTATGTGACATTTTCATTTCATTACATATCAATTCATACAGTTGGAATATAAAGTTAATGACGATTAATCGGCCGTAGTGTCTCGACCATAAGATCAGGTTAGTAATGCACTATTTGTACATATATTTGTTTTGTGTATTGATAAATGTTAAATATCAAATTACTTTTATAAATTTCTAGGTTGGCCAAATAAAATGTCATAATACTATTTGTTTCAAACGTTTCAATTCAACAACAACAACAAGAATACTAATGTATAACTTATTTTATTGTTAACAATTCCATTTACATTTATAATAAAATAATTTGTCTTGAGTTAATATAATTACAGTAAAGTACTCAAAGATTATGTTGCATACAAGGCAATTTATCAGCAGTAAAACAAACATCCTACTAAGGAAACATGTTAGCCATGTAAGTTATTAAAATTTGTATATCATAAAGATATTTAATTAATTTATGTTTATTCATATTTCAGTATTCCATGACAAATTTCTCAAAGATATTGTCCACGAATCGTACAAAAACTGTATTTGTAAAGCGTTATAAATCTACAACAGAAAAATCTTTTATTGATAATCAACAAATTGTAAACGAACATAGAATATATTCATCGGAATTACATGGTAAGAAATATATAATTAATTATTTGTAGAGAGTGAAAATTTGTAATATTTAAAAAAAAATTGTATTATTTTTTTTATTGAATGTATGCATTCATTTAATCATAAAGCAATACAATTATCTTAATCTAATAAATCCTTATTTTAATTTTATTGATAAAAGAATGTAGCTTCACAAAAGCATAATTTATATGAATATTTTATAATATTTTGTTATAAAAAATATTATTGTATTAATTTTATTGATGTGTTTCAAGATTAGAATTTGATAAAATTGAACTTACTACTATAATGTGTTATAACTTGAAACACAACATTATTAATCATCTAATTATTTACACTTTCTCAGTATATAATTTTTGTTTTTTATAATTACCTATTGGCAATGTCAATAATCGATAATATTCACAACTGAAATTCTGATCGAAGTATCCTAAATCATGTTTTGAAATTCCAGTGGTTATTAAGATTTCTATCAAAATTTACACTTAATGCTTATAAAACATAAATTATTACCAGGGTAGGTTAAGTTAGGTATTACAGTAATATTACAGTATACTATAAAACATAAATTGTATGGTAAAAAACACTGTGATAATTATAAAGAATAAAATAATATTATAGGAATAAAATTCCTAATAAAAAAAAATGAATTTAAAATTAAAACTAACAATAAAATAAGGTAATATAAATTTTAAATAGACAATTATGGTGCTATGATTTTCTTTATTTATCTCTATGACATATTATTTTCAAGTCATTGTACAAGTGATATTTATAATAGCACTTTTATATTATTATATTATACATGAAAAATAAGAGTATATTATACTATTTAATATTATAGTGTATTCATTTGTGTCTAAGTACACAAACACATATAAATATATTATCAACACAATTTCAAAATATAATTGATTTGCAATTTTAATTATAAAAATTATTTTATTGTTTTCTATTTGGATACATATTCAAAGAATGTGAATGAAAATTGGTTGGAAACAAATAGATTTTTTTATAATTAATAACTAATATATTTCTACTAAATATAAAAATTAAATATCTAATTTCAAAAACAAAAACATTATATTACATTTAATATGCGTAACATATAAAACATTTTATATGTGTATATTGTCTACCCTGAATACATTGTACTCAATTTTTTTATTTTTCACCATTAAATGAACACACAAAAATGTTCATCATAAATTTATGATGAACCTTGTGTTAAATTTGCTTGCATTACTTTTCAGACAAAACAGTTTAATTAAATTAATCCAAACAAAATAATTAAATGCCTCTAACAGTCATTAATTAACTAATTAGTTGAAAATTGCCAGGTTGGTTTGAAAATTTGTCCATACCTAGAAAGGTTTAATATTCTACAAAAATTGTCTGGTCCTTATGGTAATTATTTTTAATCGAATTACAATAAAAAATATTAATTGAAAACAATGATTGAACAACCATAGATTTCCCAATTATGAAAAAAAAAAAAATGACTTTATCATGAAATCACCAACTAGATCCAATATGCTTTCAGAAAATATGCTACACTTGAAAATCAGAAAATTGTTTGGTAGAAAAGTTGTTTACATACAGGAAAAAAAACCACATATAGTAAAACTAATACATTCTTTCTTTTGCTCAGAATCTAAAATGAATATTTGCCTTTGCCCAAAATTTAACTTAGACAAAATTAACTAAAAATCCAAGAGTAATCTATCTATATTATTAATCAATACCTACTATAATATTACAATTTCTACTATATATTTGTACCAAATAGGATGATTTAAATTTTATAGAATTTTCAAACACTAATCTATATACCTCTCGAACTCATACGTGTGGTCAACTTAGAGCTGAACACTCCGAGAAATCCGTTATTCTCTGTGGTTGGTTAGAGTATAAAAGATTGAATCGATTTATTATTCTAAGGGACGGTTATGGATCAACACAACTTATCATTCCTGAAAACGTGAGTTTTATTACTGTTGTGTTTACACAATTTACTTATAAATATATAAATATAAATTATCTGGGGTTTTTTTTTTTTTTTTTTTATGATTTAGGCAATTGAATTGTTTGATTTTGTCAAGGAAATACCTTTGGAGTCTGTGATAATGTGTTATGGTACAGTCAAATTAAGGCCCGCCATCGAAATAAATAATGTAAGGTAATTTTTACAATTTAACAATTATAATTAAAGCATAAGATTATTAATATAATTAAAAATAATTAGTAGATATTATGTTTCAGAAACAAGCGACTGGGATGATCGAAGTTATTGTTGATAAATTACATTTACTCAACTCTGTAGACACCAAAATACCGTTTCAAATACGAAAATTTAGTAAAGTACATTTTACTGAAACTTAATAAAAATTCGATTAAAACTAAAATGTTCATTTCAGGCAAATGAATCGATGAGATTAAAATATCGTTATGTTGATTTGAGATATCCTGAGATGCAATACAATCTACGTTTGAGATCAAAGTTATTGATGAAAATGCGAGAATTTTTAATTAACAATCGTGATTTCGTGGAAGTAGAAACTCCTACATTATTCAAAAAGACTCCTGGTGTAATTATTGTTCAATTAATGACTTCTGTTAAGCGCATTTATTAACTGTTTTATTATTATAGGGTGCACAAGAATTTATTGTACCAACGCATGAAATAGGGAAATGCTATTCATTGGTCCAAAGTCCTCAACAGTTAAAGCAAATGTTAATGGTTGGTTCTATAGACAGATATTTTCAAGTAGCAAAGTGTTACAGAGATGAAGGTTCTAGACCAGATCGACAACCAGAATTCACTCAAGTAATAATAGCAACTGTTAATTAAACTAATAAATATATTTTTGGGTACAATACAAATTATTTATTTTCAAGCTCGACATTGAAATGTCATTTACCGATCAAAATGGTGTTATGTTACTCATTGAGGAATTGTTATCATTTATATGGCCACAGGAGTTAGGCAAAATTAAAACACCATTTCCTCGTTTATCGTATGATGAAGCTATGCTAACTTATGGCAGTGACAAACCAGACATTGGATGCAGTACAAAAGTAATGATTTATTAAAATTAAGATTTTTTTCTATTATTTCATTCTTATATAAAATTTAAACATTTACAATATATATATAATACAAAAAACTAATAATAAATTATTCATAATCATACATAGAATCAATAAATTGACATGAATCCATATATTTATATTAGCAGTTTTATTAAACACATCTAAACCAATATATAAATACAAATTAATACTTATTTTTGTATTATTTTATATTAATTATAGAATACAGACAGAATAATAAGTATAATACTTATAACACTCTAGAATATAGTTTAATTTATATACTAATTTTTATTATGCATTATATATGTTAATTTAGAATAATATATTATTGTGTTTGTATTTACTACCACTTATGATCAGATATTATCTGGTCATGATTTATAAAAGCAAATTCTATTGTAAATACAGACAAAATAATAAGAATAATACTAATAATCCCCTAGGATATAGTTTATTTTATATACTTATTTTTATTATGCATTATTATATATTAATTTTGAATAATATATTATTGTGTTTGTATTTACTATCACTTAAGACCTGATTATAACTGGGTTTGATTTTTAAAATCAAATTCTATTGCAAATACAGACAAAATAATAATAATAATACTAATTTTCCCCCAGAATATAGTTCATTTTAAATATTTAATTTTGTTATGCATTATTTTATATTAATTTAGAATAATATATTATTGTGTTTGTATTTACTACCACTTATGATCAAATATTATCTGGTCATGATTTATAAAATCAAATTCTATTGCAAATACAGACAGAATAATAAGTAAAATACTAATAATCCCCTAGAATATAGTTTATTTTATATACTTATTTTTATTATGCATTATTATATATTAATTTGAATATTATATTATTGTTTTTGTGTTTACTATCACTTAAGACCTGATAATAACTGGGTTTGATTTTTAAAATCAAATTCTATTGTAAATACAGACAGAATAATAAGTAAAATACTAATAATCCCCTAGAATATAGTTTATTTTATATACTTATTTTTATTATGCATTATTATATATTAATATTGAATAATATATTATTGTGTTTGTATTTACTATCACTTAAGACCTGATAATAACTGGGTTTGATTTTTAAAATCAAATTCTATTGCAAATACAGACAGAATAATAAGTAAAATACTAATTTTCCCCCAGAATATAGTTTATTTTATATATTTAATTTTGTTATGCATTATTATATATTAATTTTGAATAATATATTATTGTGTTTGTATTTACTACCACTTATGATCAGATATTATCTGGTCATGATTTATAAAATCAAATTCTATTGTAAATACAGACAAAATAATAAGAATAATTCTAATAATCCCCTAGAATATAGTTTATTTTATATGCTTATTTTTATTATGCATTATTATATATTAATTTTGAATAATATATTATTGTGTTTGTATTTACTACCACTTATGATCAGATATTATCTGGGTTTGATTTTTAAAATCAAATTCTATTGCAAATAAAGACAGAATCATAAGTAAAATACTAATTATCCCCCAGAATATAGTTCATTTTATATATTTAATTTTGTTATGCAATATTTTATATTAATTTAGAATAATATATTATTGTGTTTGTATTAACTACCACTTATGATCAGATATTATCTGGTCATGATTTATAAAATCAAATTCTATTGTAAATACAGACAAAATAATAAGAATAATACTAATAATCCCCTAGGATATAGTTTATTTTATATACTTATTTTTATTATGCATTATTATATATTAATTTTGAATAATATATTATTGTGTTTGTATTTACTATCACTTAAGACCTGATTATAACTGGGTTTGATTTTTAAAATCAAATTCTATTGCAAATACAGACAAAATAATAATAATAATACTAATTATCCCCCAGAATATAGTTCATTTTAAATATTTAATTTTGTTATGCATTATTTTATATTAATTTAGAATAATATATTATTGTGTTTGTATTTACTACCACTTATGATCAAATATTATCTGGTCATGATTTATAAAATCAAATTCTATTGCAAATACAGACAGAATAATAAGTAAAATACTAATAATCCCCTAGAATATAGTTTATTTTATATACTTATTTTTATTATGCATTATTATATATTAATTTAAATATTATATTATTGTTTTTGTGTTTACTATCACTTAAGACCTGATAATAACTGGGTTTGATTTTTAAAATCAAATTCTATTGTAAATACAGACAGAATAATAAGTAAAATACTAATAATCCCCTAGAATATAGTTTATTTTATATACTTATTTTTATTATGCATTATTATATATTAATATTGAATAATATATTATTGTGTTTGTATTTACTATCACTTAAGACCTGATTATAACTGGGTTTGATTTTTAAAATCAAATTCTATTGCAAATACAGACAGAATAATAAATAAAATACTAATTATCCCCCAGAATATAGTTTATTTTATATATTTAATTTTGTTATGCATTATTATATATTAATTTTGAATAATATATTATGGTGTTTGTATTTACTACCACTTATGATCAGATATTATCTGGTCATGATTTTTAAAATCAAATTCTATTGCAAATACAGACAGAATAATAAGTAAAATACTAATAATCCCCTAGAATATAGTTTATTTTATATGCTTATTTTTATTATGCATTATTATATATTAATTTAGAATAATATATTATTGTGTTTGTATTTACTACCACTTATGATCAAATATTATCTGGTCATGATTTATAAAATCAAATTCTATTGCAAATACAGACAGAATAATAAGTAAAATACTAATAATCCCCTAGAATATAGTTTATTTTATATACTTATTTTTATTATGCATTATTATATATTAATTTAAATATTATATTATTGTTTTTGTGTTTACTATCACTTAAGACCTGATAATAACTGGGTTTGATTTTTAAAATCAAATTCTATTGCAAATACAGACAGAATAATAAATAAAATACTAATTATCCCCCAGAATATAGTTTATTTTATATATTTAATTTTGTTATGCATTATTATATATTAATTTTGAATAATATATTATGGTGTTTGTATTTACTACCACTTATGATCAGATATTATCTGGTCATGATTTTTAAAATCAAATTCTATTGCAAATACAGACAGAATAATAAGTAAAATACTAATAATCCCCTAGAATATAGTTTATTTTATATGCTTATTTTTATTATGCATTATTATATATTAATTTTGAATAATATATTATTGTTTTTGTATTTACTACCACTTATAATCAGATATTATCTGGGTTTGATTTTTAAAATCAAATTCTATTGCAAATAAAGACAGAATCATAAGTAAAATAATAATAATCCCCCAGAATATAGTTTATTTTATATACTTATTTTTATTATGCATTTTTATATATTAATTTGAATATTATATTATTGTGTTTGTATTTTCTATCATTTAAGACCTGATAATAACTGGGTTTGATTTTTAAAATCAAATTCTATTGTAAATACAGACAAAATAATAATAATAATAATACTAATAATCCCCTAGAATATAGTTTATTTTATATACTTATTTTATTATGTATTATTATATATTAATTTTGAATAATATATTATTGTGTTTGTATTTACTATCACTTATGACCTGATTATAACTGGGTTTGATTTTTAAAATCAAATTCTATTGCAAATACAGACAGAATAATAAGTAAAATACTAATTTTCCCCCAGAATATAGTTCATTTTAAATATTTAATTTTGTTATGCATTATTTTATATTAATTTAGAATAATATATTATTGTGTTTGTATTTACTACCACTTATGATCAAATATTATCTGGTCATGATTTATAAAATCAAATTCTATTGCAAATACAGACAGAATAATAAGTAAAATACTAATAATCCCCTAGAATATAGTTTATTTTATATACTTATTTTTATTATGCATTATTATATATTAATTTGAATATTATATTATTGTGTTTGTGTTTACTATCACTTAAGACCTGATAATAAATGGGTTTGATTTTTAAAATCAAATTCTATTGTAAATACAGACAAAATAATAATAATAATACTAATAATCCTCCAGAATATAGTTTATTTTATATATTTAATTTTGTTATGCATTATTATATATTAATTTTGAATAATATATTATTGTGTTTGTATTTACTACCACTTATGATCAGATATTATCTGGTCATGATTTATAAAATCAAATTCTATTGTAAATACAGACAAAATAATAAGAATAATTCTAATAATCCCCTAGAATATAGTTTATTTTATATACTTATTTTTATTATGCATTATTATATATTAATTTTGAATAATATTTTATTGTGTTTGTATTTACTATCACTTAAGACTTGATTATAACTGGGTTTGATTTTTAAAATCAAATTCTATTGCAAATACAGACAAAATAATAATAATAATACTAATTTTCCCCCAGAATATAGTTCATTTTAAATATTTAATTTTGTTATGCATTATTTTATATTAATTTAGAATAATATATTATTGTGTTTGTATTTACTACCACTTATGATCAAATATTATCTGGTCATGATTTATAAAATCAAATTCTATTGCAAATATGGACAGAATAATAAGTAAAATACTAATAATCCCCTAGAATATAGTTTATTTTATATACTTATTTTTATTATGCATTATTTTATATTAATTTAGAATAATATATTATTGTGTTTGTATTTACTACCACTTATGATCAAATATTATCTGGTCATGATTTATAAAATCAAATTCTATTGCAAATACAGACAGAATAATAAGTAAAATACTAATAATCCCCTAGAATATAGTTTATTTTATATACTTATTTTTATTATGCATTATTATATATTAATTTTGAATAGTATATTATTGTGTTTGTATTTACTATCACTTAAGACCTGATTATAACTGGGTTTGCTTTTTAAAATCAAATTCTATTGCAAATACAGACAGAATAATAAGTAAAATACTAATTATCCCCCAGAATATAGTTCATTTTATATATTTAATTTTGTTATGCAATATTTTATATTAATTTAGAATAATATATTATTGTGTTTGTATTAACTACCACTTATGATCAGATATTATCTGGTCATGATTTATAAAATCAAATTCTATTGTAAATACAGACAAAATAATAAGAATAATACTAATAATCCCCTAGGATATAGTTTATTTTATATACTTATTTTTATTATGCATTATTATATATTAATTTTGAATAATATATTATTCTGTTTGTATTTACTATTACTTAAGACCTGATTATAACTGGGTTTGATTTTTAAAATCAAATTCTATTGCAAATACAGACAGAATAATAAGTAAAATACTAATTTTCCCCCAGAATATAGTTCATTTTAAATATTTAATTTTGTTATGCATTATTTTATATTAATTTAGAATAATATATTATTGTGTTTGTATTTACTACCACTTATGATCAAATATTATCTGGTCATGATTTATAAAATCAAATTCTATTGCAAATACAGACAGAATAATAAGTAAAATACTAATAATCCCCTAGAATATAGTTTATTTTATATACTTATTTTTATTATGCATTATTATATATTAATTTGAATATTATATTATTGTGTTTGTGTTTACTATCACTTAAGACTTGATAATAAATGGGTTTGATTTTTAAAATCAAATTCTATTGTAAATACAGACAAAATAATAATAATAATACTAATAATCCTCCAGAATATAGTTTATTTTATATATTTAATTTTGTTATGCATTATTATATATTAATTTTGAATAATATATTATTGTGTTTGTATTTACTACCACTTATGATCAGATATTATCTGGTCATGATTTATAAAATCAAATTCTATTGTAAATACAGACAAAATAATAATAATAATACTAATAATCCTCCAGAATATAGTTTATTTTATATATTTAATTTTGTTATGCATTATTATATATTAATTTGAATATTATATTATTGTGTTTGTGTTTACTATCACTTAAGACCTGATTATAACTGGGTTTGATTTTTAAAATCAAATTCTATTGCAAATACAGACAAAATAATAATAATAATACTAATTTTCACCCAGAATATAGTTCATTTTAAATATTTAATTTTGTTATGCATTATTTTATATTAATTTAGAATAATATATTATTGTGTTTGTATTTACTACCACTTATGATCAAATATTATCTGGTCATGATTTATAAAATCAAATTCTATTGCAAATATGGACAGAATAATAAGTAAAATACTAATAATCCCCTAGAATATAGTTTATTTTATATACTTATTTTTATTATGCATTATTATATATTAATTTGAATATTATATTATTGTGTTTGTGTTTACTATCACTTAAGACCTGATAATAAATGGGTTGATTTTTAAAATCAAATTCTATTGTAAATACAGACAAAATAATAAGAATAATACTAATAATCCCCTAGAATATAGTTTATTTTATATACTTATTTTTATTATGCATTATTATATATTAATTTTGAATAGTATATTATTGTGTTTGTATTTACTATCACTTAAGACCTGATTATAACTGGGTTTGCTTTTTAAAATCAAATTCTATTGCAAATACAGACAGAATAATAAGTAAAATACTAATTATCCCCCAGAATATAGTTCATTTTATATATTTAATTTTGTTATGCAATATTTTATATTAATTTAGAATAATATATTATTGTGTTTGTATTAACTACCACTTATGATCAGATATTATCTGGTCATGATTTATAAAATCAAGTTCTATTGTAAATACAGACAAAATAATAAGAATAATACTAATAATCCCCTAGGATATAGTTTATTTTATATACTTATTTTTATTATGCATTATTATATATTAATTTTGAATAATATATTATTCTGTTTGTATTTACTATTACTTAAGACCTGATTATAACTGGGTTTGATTTTTAAAATCAAATTCTATTGCAAATACAGACAGAATAATAAGTAAAATACTAATTTTCCCCCAGAATATAGTTCATTTTAAATATTTAATTTTGTTATGCATTATTTTATATTAATTTAGAATAATATATTATTGTGTTTGTATTTACTACCACTTATGATCAAATATTATCTGGTCATGATTTATAAAATCAAATTCTATTGCAAATACAGACAGAATAATAAGTAAAATACTAATAATCCCCTAGAATATAGTTTATTTTATATACTTATTTTTATTATGCATTATTATATATTAATTTGAATATTATATTATTGTGTTTGTGTTTACTATCACTTAAGACCTGATAATAAATGGGTTTGATTTTTAAAATCAAATTCTATTGTAAATACAGACAAAATAATAATAATAATACTAATAATCCTCCAGAATATAGTTTATTTTATATATTTAATTTTGTTATGCATTATTATATATTAATTTTGAATAATATATTATTGTGTTTGTATTTACTACCACTTATGATCAGATATTATCTGGTCATGATTTATAAAATTAAATTCTATTGTAAATACAGACAAAATAATAAGAATAATTCTAATAATCCCCTAGAATATAGTTTATTTTATATACTTATTTTTATTATGCATTATTATATATTAATTTTGAATAATATTTTATTGTGTTTGTATTTACTATCACTTAAGACCTGATTATAACTGGGTTTGATTTTTAAAATCAAATTCTATTGCAAATACAGACAGAATAATAAGTAAAATACTAATTATCCCCCAGAATATAGTTCATTTTAAATATTTAATTTTGTTATGCATTATTTTATATTAATTTAGAATAATATATTATTGTGTTTGTATTTACTACCACTTATGATCAGATATTATCTGGTCATGATTTATAAAATCAAATTCTATTGTAAATACAGACAAAATAATAAGAATAATACTAATAATCCCCTAGAATATAGTTTATTTTATATACTTGTTTTTATTATGCACTATTATATATTAATTTTGAATAATATATTATTGTGTTTGTATTTACTATCACTTAAGACCTGATTATAACTGGGTTTATTTTTAAAATCAAATTCTATTGCAAATACAGACAGAATAATAAGTAAAATACTAATTATCCCCCAGAATATAGTTCATTTTATATATTTAATTTTGTTATGCAATATTTTATATTAATTTAGAATAATATATTATTGTGTTTGTATTTACTACCACTTATGATCTGATAACTGGTCATGATTTATAAAATCAAATTCTGTTGTAAATACAGACAGAATAATAAGTATAATACTAATAATCCCGTAGAATATAGTTTATTTTATATACTTATTTTTATTATGCATTTTTATATAATAATTTGAATATTATATTATTGTGTTTGTATTTTCTATCATTTAAGACCTGATTATAACTGGGTTTGATTTTTAAAATAAAATTCTATTGTAAATACAGACAAAATAATAAGAATAATACTAATAATCCCCCAGAATATAGTTTATTTTATATATCTAATTTTGTTATGCATTATTTTATATTAATTTAGAATAATATATTATTGTGTTTGTATTTACTACCACTTAAGACCTGATTATAACTGGGTTTGATTTTTAAAATCAAATTCTATTGCAAATACAGACAGAATAATAAGTAAAATACTAATTATCCCCCAGAATATAGTTCATTTTAAATATTTAATTTTGTTATGCATTATTATATATTAATTTTGAATAATATATTATTGTGTTTGTATTTACTACCACTTATGATCAGATATTATCTGGTCATGATTTATAAAATCAAATTCTATTGCAAATACAGACAGAATAATAAGTAAAATACTAATAATCCCCTAGAATATAGTTTATTTTATATACTTATTTTTATTATGCATTATTATATATTAATTTTGAATAATATATTATTGTGTTTGTATTTACTATCACTTAAGACCTGATTATAACTGGGTTTGATTTTTAAAATCAAATTCTATTGCAAATACAGACAAAATAATAATAATAATACTAATTTTCCCCCAGAATATAGTTTATTTTAAATATTTAATTTTGTTATGCATTATTTTATATTAATTTAGAATAATATATTATTGTGTTTGTATTTACTACCACTTATGATCAAATATTATCTGGTCATGATTTATAAAATCAAATTCTATTGCAAATATGGACAGAATAATAAGTAAAATACTAATAATCCCCTAGAATATAGTTTATTTTATATACTTATTTTTATTATGCATTATTATATATTAATTTGAATATTATATTATTGTGTTTGTGTTTACTATCACTTAAGACCTGATAATAAATGGGTTGATTTTTAAAATCAAATTCTATTGTAAATACAGACAAAATAATAAGAATAATACTAATAATCCCCTAGAATATAGTTTATTTTATATACTTATTTTTATTATGCATTATTATATATTAATTTTGAATAGTATATTATTGTGTTTGTATTTACTATCACTTAAGACCTGATTATAACTGGGTTTGCTTTTTAAAATCAAATTCTATTGCAAATACAGACAGAATAATAAGTAAAATACTAATTATCCCCCAGAATATAGTTCATTTTATATATTTAATTTTGTTATGCAATATTTTATATTAATTTAGAATAATATATTATTGTGTTTGTATTAACTACCACTTATGATCAGATATTATCTGGTCATGATTTATAAAATCAAGTTCTATTGTAAATACAGACAAAATAATAAGAATAATACTAATAATCCCCTAGGATATAGTTTATTTTATATACTTATTTTTATTATGCATTATTATATATTAATTTTGAATAATATATTATTCTGTTTGTATTTACTATTACTTAAGACCTGATTATAACTGGGTTTGATTTTTAAAATCAAATTCTATTGCAAATACAGACAGAATAATAAGTAAAATACTAATTTTCCCCCAGAATATAGTTCATTTTATATACTTATTTTTATTATGCATTTTTATATAATAATTTGAATATTATATTATTGTGTTTGTATTTTCTATCATTTAAGACCTGATTATAACTGGGTTTGATTTTTAAAATAAAATTCTATTGTAAACAGACAAAATAATAATAATAATACTAATAATCCTCCAGAATATAGTTTATTTTATATATTTAATTTTGTTATGCATTATTATATATTAATTTGAATATTATATTATTGTGTTTGTGTTTACTATCACTTAAGACCTGATTATAACTGGGTTTGATTTTTAAAATCAAATTCTATTGCAAATACAGACAAAATAATAATAATAATACTAATTTTCCCCCAGAATATAGTTCATTTTAAATATTTAATTTTGTTATGCATTATTTTATATTAATTTAGAATAATATATTATTGTGTTTGTATTTACTACCACTTATGATCAAATATTATCTGGTCATGATTTATAAAATCAAATTCTATTGCAAATACAGACAGAATAATAAGTAAAATACTAATAATCCCCTAGAATATAGTTTATTTTATATACTTATTTTTATTATGCATTATTATATATTAATTTTGAATAATATATTATTGTGTTTGTATTTACTATCACTTAAGACCTGATTATAACTGGGTTTGATTTTTAAAATCAAATTCTATTGCAAATACAGACAAAATAATAATAATAATACTAATTTTCCCCCAGAATATAGTTTATTTTAAATATTTAATTTTGTTATGCATTATTTTATATTAATTTAGAATAATATATTATTGTGTTTGTATTTACTACCACTTATGATCAAATATTATCTGGTCATGATTTATAAAATCAAATTCTATTGCAAATATGGACAGAATAATAAGTAAAATACTAATAATCCCCTAGAATATAGTTTATTTTATATACTTATTTTTATTATGCATTATTATATATTAATTTGAATATTATATTATTGTGTTTGTGTTTACTATCACTTAAGACCTGATAATAAATGGGTTGATTTTTAAAATCAAATTCTATTGTAAATACAGACAAAATAATAAGAATAATACTAATAATCCCCTAGAATATAGTTTATTTTATATACTTATTTTTATTATGCATTATTATATATTAATTTTGAATAGTATATTATTGTGTTTGTATTTACTATCACTTAAGACCTGATTATAACTGGGTTTGCTTTTTAAAATCAAATTCTATTGCAAATACAGACAGAATAATAAGTAAAATACTAATTATCCCCCAGAATATAGTTCATTTTATATATTTAATTTTGTTATGCAATATTTTATATTAATTTAGAATAATATATTATTGTGTTTGTATTAACTACCACTTATGATCAGATATTATCTGGTCATGATTTATAAAATCAAATTCTATTGTAAATACAGACAAAATAATAAGAATAATACTAATAATCCCCTAGGATATAGTTTATTTTATATACTTATTTTTATTATGCATTATTATATATTAATTTTGAATAATATATTATTCTGTTTGTATTTACTATTACTTAAGACCTGATTATAACTGGGTTTGATTTTTAAAATCAAATTCTATTGCAAATACAGACAGAATAATAAGTAAAATACTAATTTTCCCCCAGAATATAGTTCATTTTAAATATTTAATTTTGTTATGCATTATTTTATATTAATTTAGAATAATATATTATTGTGTTGTTATTTACTACCACTTATGATCAAATATTATCTGGTCATGATTTATAAAATCAAATTCTATTGCAAATACAGACAGAATAATAAGTAAAATACTAATAATCCCCTAGAATATAGTTTATTTTATATACTTATTTTTATTATGCATTATTATATATTAATTTGAATATTATATTATTGTGTTTGTGTTTACTATCACTTAAGACCTGATAATAAATGGGTTTGATTTTTAAAATCAAATTCTATTGTAAATACAGACAAAATAATAATAATAATACTAATAATCCTCCAGAATATAGTTTATTTTATATATTTAATTTTGTTATGCATTATTATATATTAATTTTGAATAATATATTATTGTGTTTGTATTTACTACCACTTATGATCAGATATTATCTGGTCATGATTTATAAAATCAAATTCTATTGTAAATACAGACAAAATAATAATAATAATACTAATAATCCTCCAGAATATAGTTTATTTTATATATTTAATTTTGTTATGCATTATTATATATTAATTTGAATATTATATTATTGTGTTTGTGTTTACTATCACTTAAGACCTGATTATAACTGGGTTTGATTTTTAAAATCAAATTCTATTGCAAATACAGACAAAATAATAATAATAATACTAATTTTCCCCCAGAATATAGTTCATTTTAAATATTTAATTTTGTTATGCATTATTTTATATTAATTTAGAATAATATATTATTGTGTTTGTATTTACTACCACTTATGATCAAATATTATCTGGTCATGATTTATAAAATCAAATTCTATTGCAAATACAGACAGAATAATAAGTAAAATACTAATAATCCCCTAGAATATAGTTTATTTTATATACTTATTTTTATTATGCATTATTATATATTAATTTTGAATAATATATTATTGTGTTTGTATTTACTATCACTTAAGACCTGATTATAACTGGGTTTGATTTTTAAAATCAAATTCTATTGCAAATACAGACAAAATAATAATAATAATACTAATTTTCCCCCAGAATATAGTTTATTTTAAATATTTAATTTTGTTATGCATTATTTTATATTAATTTAGAATAATATATTATTGTGTTTGTATTTACTACCACTTATGATCAAATATTATCTGGTCATGATTTATAAAATCAAATTCTATTGCAAATATGGACAGAATAATAAGTAAAATACTAATAATCCCCTAGAATATAGTTTATTTTATATACTTATTTTTATTATGCATTATTATATATTAATTTGAATATTATATTATTGTGTTTGTGTTTACTATCACTTAAGACCTGATAATAAATGGGTTGATTTTTAAAATCAAATTCTATTGTAAATACAGACAAAATAATAAGAATAATACTAATAATCCCCTAGAATATAGTTTATTTTATATACTTATTTTTATTATGCATTATTATATATTAATTTTGAATAGTATATTATTGTGTTTGTATTTACTATCACTTAAGACCTGATTATAACTGGGTTTGCTTTTTAAAATCAAATTCTATTGCAAATACAGACAGAATAATAAGTAAAATACTAATTATCCCCCAGAATATAGTTCATTTTATATATTTAATTTTGTTATGCAATATTTTATATTAATTTAGAATAATATATTATTGTGTTTGTATTAACTACCACTTATGATCAGATATTATCTGGTCATGATTTATAAAATCAAATTCTATTGTAAATACAGACAAAATAATAAGAATAATACTAATAATCCCCTAGGATATAGTTTATTTTATATACTTATTTTTATTATGCATTATTATATATTAATTTTGAATAATATATTATTCTGTTTGTATTTACTATTACTTAAGACCTGATTATAACTGGGTTTGATTTTTAAAATCAAATTCTATTGCAAATACAGACAGAATAATAAGTAAAATACTAATTTTCCCCCAGAATATAGTTCATTTTAAATATTTAATTTTGTTATGCATTATTTTATATTAATTTAGAATAATATATTATTGTGTTTGTATTTACTACCACTTATGATCAAATATTATCTGGTCATGATTTATAAAATCAAATTCTATTGCAAATACAGACAGAATAATAAGTAAAATACTAATAATCCCCTAGAATATAGTTTATTTTATATACTTATTTTTATTATGCATTATTATATATTAATTTGAATATTATATTATTGTGTTTGTGTTTACTATCACTTAAGACCTGATAATAAATGGGTTTGATTTTTAAAATCAAATTCTATTGTAAATACAGACAAAATAATAATAATAATACCAATAATCCTCCAGAATATAGTTTATTTTATATATTTAATTTTGTTATGCATTATTATATATTAATTTTGAATAATATATTATTGTGTTTGTATTTACTACCACTTATGATCAGATATTATCTGGTCATGATTTATAAAATCAAATTCTATTGTAAATACAGACAAAATAATAATAATAATACTAATAATCCTCCAGAATATAGTTTATTTTATATATTTAATTTTGTTATGCATTATTATATATTAATTTTGAATAATATATTATTGTGTTTGTATTTACTACCACTTATGATCAGATATTATCTGGTCATGATTTATAAAATCAAATTCTATTGTAAATACAGACAAAATAATAAGAATAATTCTAATAATCCCCTAGAATATAGTTTATTTTATATACTTATTTTTATTATGCATTATTATATATTAATTTTGAATAATATTTTATTGTGTTTGTATTTACTATCACTTAAGACCTGATTATAACTGGGTTTGATTTTTAAAATCAAATTCTATTGCAAATACAGACAGAATAATAAGGAAAATACTAATTATCCCCCAGAATATAGTTCATTTTAAATATTTAATTTTGTTATGCATTATTTTATATTAATTTAGAATAATATATTATTGTGTTTGTATTTACTACCACTTATGATCAGATATTATCTGGTCATGATTTATAAAATCAAATTCTATTGTAAATACAGACAAAATAATAAGAATAATACTAATAATCCCCTAGGATATAGTTTATTTTATATACTTATTTTTATTATGCATTATTATATATTAATTTTGAATAATATATTATTGTTTTTGTGTTTACTATCACTTAAGACCTGATAATAACTGGGTTTGATTTTTAAAATCAAATTCTATTGTAAATACAGACAGAATAGTAAGTAAAATACTAATAATCCCCTAGAATATAGTTTATTTTATATACTTATTTTATTATGCATTATTATATATTAATTTGAATATTATATTATTGTGTTTGTGTTTACTATCACTTAAGACCTGATAATAAATGGGTTGATTTTTAAAATCAAATTCTATTGTAAATACAGACAAAATAATAATAATAATACTAATAATCCTCCAGAATATAGTTTATTTTATATATTTAATTTTGTTATGCATTATTATATATTAATTTTGAATAATATATTATTGTGTTTGTGTTTACTATCACTTAAGACCTGATTATAACTGGGTTTGATTTTTAAAATCAAATTCTATTGCAAATACAGACAAAATAATAATAATAATACTAATTTTCCCCCAGAATATAGTTCATTTTAAATATTTAATTTTGTTATGCATTATTTTATATTAATTTAGAATAATATATTATTGTGTTTGTATTTACTACCACTTATGATCAAATATTATCTGGTCATGATTTATAAAATCAAATTCTATTGCAAATACAGACAGAATAATAAGTAAAATACTAATAATCCCCTAGAATATAGTTTATTTTATATACTTATTTTTATTATGCATTATTATATATTAATTTGAATATTATATTATTGTGTTTGTGTTTACTATCACTTAAGACCTGATAATAAATGGGTTTGATTTTTAAAATCAAATTCTATTGTAAATACAGACAAAATAATAATAATAATACTAATAATCCTCCAGAATATAGTTTATTTTATATATTTAATTTTGTTATGCATTATTATATATTAATTTTGAATAATATATTATTGTGTTTGTATTTACTACCACTTATGATCAGATATTATCTGGTCATGATTTATAAAATTAAATTCTATTGTAAATACAGACAAAATAATAAGAATAATTCTAATAATATCCTAGAATATAGTTTATTTTATATACTTATTTTTATTATGCATTATTATATATTAATTTTGAATAATATTTTATTGTGTTTGTATTTACTATCACTTAAGACCTGATTATAACTGGGTTTGATTTTTAAAATCAAATTCTATTGCAAATACAGACAGAATAATAAGGAAAATACTAATTATCCCCCAGAATATAGTTCATTTTAAATATTTAATTTTGTTATGCATTATTTTATATTAATTTAGAATAATATATTATTGTGTTTGTATTTACTACCACTTATGATCAGATATTATCTGGTCATGATTTATAAAATCAAATTCTATTGTAAATACAGACAAAATAATAAGAATAATACTAATAATCCCCTAGGATATAGTTTATTTTATATACTTATTTTTATTATGCATTATTATATATTAATTTTGAATAATATATTATTGTGTTTGTATTTACTATCACTTAAGACTTGATTATAACTGGGTTTGATTTTTAAAATCAAATTCTATTGCAAATACAGACAAAATAATAATAATAATACTAATTTTCCCCCAGAATATAGTTCTTTTTAAATATTTAATTTTGTTATGCATTATTTTATATTAATTTAGAATAATATATTATTGTGTTTGTATTTACTACCACTTATGATCAAATATTATCTGGTCATGATTTATAAAATCAAATTCTATTGCAAATATGGACAGAATAATAAGTAAAATACTAATAATCCCCTAGAATATAGTTTATTTTATATACTTATTTTTATTATGCATTATTATATATTAATTTGAATATTATATTATTGTTTTTGTGTTTACTATCACTTAAGACCTGATAATAACTGGGTTTGATTTTTAAAATCAAATTCTATTGCAAATACAGACAGAATAATAAGTAAAATACTAATAATCCCCTAGAATATAGTTTATTTTATATACTTATTTTTATTATGCATTATTATATATTAATTTGAATATTATATTATTGTGTTTGTGTTTACTATCACTTAAGACCTGATAATAAATGGGTTTGATTTTTAAAATCAAATTCTATTGTAAATACAGACAAAATAATAATAATAATACTAATAATCCTCCAGAATATAGTTTATTTTATATATTTAATTTTGTTATGCATTATTATATATTAATTTTGAATAATATATTATTGTGTTTGTATTTACTACCACTTATGATCAGATATTATCTGGTCATGATTTATAAAATTAAATTCTATTGTAAATACAGACAAAATAATAAGAATAATTCTAATAATATCCTAGAATATAGTTTATTTTATATACTTATTTTTATTATGCATTATTATATATTAATTTTGAATAATATTTTATTGTGTTTGTATTTACTATCACTTAAGACCTGATTATAACTGGGTTTGATTTTTAAAATCAAATTCTATTGCAAATACAGACAGAATAATAAGGAAAATACTAATTATCCCCCAGAATATAGTTCATTTTAAATATTTAATTTTGTTATGCATTATTTTATATTAATTTAGAATAATATATTATTGTGTTTGTATTTACTACCACTTATGATCAGATATTATCTGGTCATGATTTATAAAATCAAATTCTATTGTAAATACAGACAAAATAATAAGAATAATACTAATAATCCCCTAGGATATAGTTTATTTTATATACTTATTTTTATTATGCATTATTATATATTAATTTTGAATAATATATTATTGTGTTTGTATTTACTATCACTTAAGACTTGATTATAACTGGGTTTGATTTTTAAAATCAAATTCTATTGCAAATACAGACAAAATAATAAGGAAAATACTAATTATCCCCCAGAATATAGTTCATTTTAAATATTTAATTTTGTTATGCATTATTTTATATTAATTTAGAATAATATATTATTGTGTTTGTATTTACTACCACTTATGATCAAATATTATCTGGTCATGATTTATAAAATCAAATTCTATTGCAAATATGGACAGAATAATAAGTAAAATACTAATAATCCCCTAGAATATAGTTTATTTTATATACTTATTTTTATTATGCATTATTATATATTAATTTGAATATTATATTATTGTTTTTGTGTTTACTATCACTTAAGACCTGATAATAACTGGGTTTGATTTTTAAAATCAAATTCTATTGTAAATACAGACAGAATAGTAAGTAAAATACTAATAATCCCCTAGAAAATAGTTCATTTTAAATATTTAATTTTGTTATGCATTATTTTATATTAATTTAGAATAATATATTATTGTGTTTGTATTTACTACCACTTATGATCAGATATTATCTGGTCATGATTTATAAAATCAAATTCTATTGTAAATACAGACAAAATAATAAGAATAATACTAATAATCCCCTAGGATATAGTTTATTTTATATACTTATTTTTATTATGCATTATTATATATTAATTTTGAATAATATATTATTGTTTTTGTGTTTACTATCACTTAAGACCTGATAATAACTGGGTTTGATTTTTAAAATCAAATTCTATTGTAAATACAGACAGAATAGTAAGTAAAATACTAATAATCCCCTAGAATATAGTTTATTTTATATACTTATTTTATTATGCATTATTATATATTAATTTGAATATTATATTATTGTGTTTGTGTTTACTATCACTTAAGACCTGATAATAAATGGGTTGATTTTTAAAATCAAATTCTATTGTAAATACAGACAAAATAATAATAATAATACTAATAATCCTCCAGAATATAGTTTATTTTATATATTTAATTTTGTTATGCATTATTATATATTAATTTTGAATAATATATTATTGTGTTTGTGTTTACTATCACTTAAGACCTGATTATAACTGGGTTTGATTTTTAAAATCAAATTCTATTGCAAATACAGACAAAATAATAATAATAATACTAATTTTCCCCCAGAATATAGTTCATTTTAAATATTTAATTTTGTTATGCATTATTTTATATTAATTTAGAATAATATATTATTGTGTTTGTATTTACTACCACTTATGATCAAATATTATCTGGTCATGATTTATAAAATCAAATTCTATTGCAAATACAGACAGAATAATAAGTAAAATACTAATAATCCCCTAGAATATAGTTTATTTTATATACTTATTTTTATTATGCATTATTATATATTAATTTGAATATTATATTATTGTGTTTGTGTTTACTATCACTTAAGACCTGATAATAAATGGGTTTGATTTTTAAAATCAAATTCTATTGTAAATACAGACAAAATAATAATAATAATACTAATAATCCTCCAGAATATAGTTTATTTTATATATTTAATTTTGTTATGCATTATTATATATTAATTTTGAATAATATATTATTGTGTTTGTATTTACTACCACTTATGATCAGATATTATCTGGTCATGATTTATAAAATTAAATTCTATTGTAAATACAGACAAAATAATAAGAATAATTCTAATAATATCCTAGAATATAGTTTATTTTATATACTTATTTTTATTATGCATTATTATATATTAATTTTGAATAATATTTTATTGTGTTTGTATTTACTATCACTTAAGACCTGATTATAACTGGGTTTGATTTTTAAAATCAAATTCTATTGCAAATACAGACAGAATAATAAGGAAAATACTAATTATCCCCCAGAATATAGTTCATTTTAAATATTTAATTTTGTTATGCATTATTTTATATTAATTTAGAATAATATATTATTGTGTTTGTATTTACTACCACTTATGATCAGATATTATCTGGTCATGATTTATAAAATCAAATTCTATTGTAAATACAGACAAAATAATAAGAATAATACTAATAATCCCCTAGGATATAGTTTATTTTATATACTTATTTTTATTATGCATTATTATATATTAATTTTGAATAATATATTATTGTGTTTGTATTTACTATCACTTAAGACTTGATTATAACTGGGTTTGATTTTTAAAATCAAATTCTATTGCAAATACAGACAAAATAATAATAATAATATTAATTTTCCCCCAGAATATAGTTCTTTTTAAATATTTAATTTTGTTATGCATTATTTTATATTAATTTAGAATAATATATTATTGTGTTTGTATTTACTACCACTTATGATCAAATATTATCTGGTCATGATTTATAAAATCAAATTCTATTGCAAATATGGACAGAATAATAAGTAAAATACTAATAATCCCCTAGAATATAGTTTATTTTATATACTTATTTTTATTATGCATTATTATATATTAATTTGAATATTATATTATTGTTTTTGTGTTTACTATCACTTAAGACCTGATAATAACTGGGTTTGATTTTTAAAATCAAATTCTATTGCAAATACAGACAGAATAATAAGTAAAATACTAATAATCCCCTAGAATATAGTTTATTTTATATACTTATTTTTATTATGCATTATTATATATTAATTTGAATATTATATTATTGTGTTTGTGTTTACTATCACTTAAGACCTGATAATAAATGGGTTTGATTTTTAAAATCAAATTCTATTGTAAATACAGACAAAATAATAATAATAATACTAATAATCCTCCAGAATATAGTTTATTTTATATATTTAATTTTGTTATGCATTATTATATATTAATTTTGAATAATATATTATTGTGTTTGTATTTACTACCACTTATGATCAGATATTATCTGGTCATGATTTATAAAATTAAATTCTATTGTAAATACAGACAAAATAATAAGAATAATTCTAATAATATCCTAGAATATAGTTTATTTTATATACTTATTTTTATTATGCATTATTATATATTAATTTTGAATAATATTTTATTGTGTTTGTATTTACTATCACTTAAGACCTGATTATAACTGGGTTTGATTTTTAAAATCAAATTCTATTGCAAATACAGACAGAATAATAAGGAAAATACTAATTATCCCCCAGAATATAGTTCATTTTAAATATTTAATTTTGTTATGCATTATTTTATATTAATTTAGAATAATATATTATTGTGTTTGTATTTACTACCACTTATGATCAGATATTATCTGGTCATGATTTATAAAATCAAATTCTATTGTAAATACAGACAAAATAATAAGAATAATACTAATAATCCCCTAGGATATAGTTTATTTTATATACTTATTTTTATTATGCATTATTATATATTAATTTTGAATAATATATTATTGTGTTTGTATTTACTATCACTTAAGACTTGATTATAACTGGGTTTGATTTTTAAAATCAAATTCTATTGCAAATACAGACAAAATAATAAGGAAAATACTAATTATCCCCCAGAATATAGTTCATTTTAAATATTTAATTTTGTTATGCATTATTTTATATTAATTTAGAATAATATATTATTGTGTTTGTATTTACTACCACTTATGATCAAATATTATCTGGTCATGATTTATAAAATCAAATTCTATTGCAAATATGGACAGAATAATAAGTAAAATACTAATAATCCCCTAGAATATAGTTTATTTTATATACTTATTTTTATTATGCATTATTATATATTAATTTGAATATTATATTATTGTTTTTGTGTTTACTATCACTTAAGACCTGATAATAACTGGGTTTGATTTTTAAAATCAAATTCTATTGTAAATACAGACAGAATAGTAAGTAAAATACTAATAATCCCCTAGAAAATAGTTTATTTTATATACTTATTTTATTATGCATTATTATATATTAATTTGAATATTATATTATTGTGTTTGTGTTTACTATCACTTAAGACCTGATAATAAATGGGTTGATTTTTAAAATCAAATTCTATTGTAAATACAGACAAAATAATAATAATAATACTAATAATCCTCCAGAATATAGTTTATTTTATATATTTAATTTTGTTATGCATTATTATATATTAATTTTGAATAATATATTATTGTGTTTGTATTTCCTACCACTTATGATCTGATAACTGGTCATGATTTATAAAATCAAATTCTGTTGTAAATACAGACAGAATAATAAGTATAATACTAATAATCCCGTAGAATATAGTTTATTTTATATACTTATTTTTATTATGCATTTTTATATAATAATTTGAATATTATATTATTGTGTTTGTATTTTCTATCATTTAAGACCTGATTATAACTGGGTTTGATTTTTAAAATCAAATTCTATTGTAAATACAGACAAAATAATAAGGAAAATACTAATTATCCCCCAGAATATAGTTCATTTTAAATATTTAATTTTGTTATGCATTATTTTATATTAATTTAGAATAATATATTATTGTGTTTGTATTTACTACCACTTATGATCAAATATTATCTGGTCATGATTTATAAAATCAAATTCTATTGCAAATATGGACAGAATAATAAGTAAAATACTAATAATCCCCTAGAATATAGTTTATTTTATATACTTATTTTTATTATGCATTATTATATATTAATTTGAATATTATATTATTGTTTTTGTGTTTACTATCACTTAAGACCTGATAATAACTGGGTTTGATTTTTAAAATCAAATTCTATTGTAAATACAGACAGAATAGTAAGTAAAATACTAATAATCCCCTAGAAAATAGTTTATTTTATATACTTATTTTATTATGCATTATTATATATTAATTTTGAATAATATTTTATTGTGTTTGTATTTACTATCACTTAAGACCTGATTATAACTGGGTTTGATTTTTAAAATCAAATTCTATTGCAAATACAGACAGAATAATAAGGAAAATACTAATTATCCCCCAGAATATAGTTCATTTTAAATATTTAATTTTGTTATGCATTATTTTATATTAATTTAGAATAATATATTATTGTGTTTGTATTTACTACCACTTATGATCAGATATTATCTGGTCATGATTTATAAAATCAAATTCTATTGTAAATACAGACAAAATAATAAGAATAATACTAATAATCCCCTAGGATATAGTTTATTTTATATACTTATTTTTATTATGCATTATTATATATTAATTTTGAATAATATATTATTGTGTTTGTATTTACTATCACTTAAGACTTGATTATAACTGGGTTTGATTTTTAAAATCAAATTCTATTGCAAATACAGACAAAATAATAATAATAATACTAATTTTCCCCCAGAATATAGTTCTTTTTAAATATTTAATTTTGTTATGCATTATTTTATATTAATTTAGAATAATATATTATTGTGTTTGTATTTACTACCACTTATGATCAAATATTATCTGGTCATGATTTATAAAATCAAATTCTATTGCAAATATGGACAGAATAATAAGTAAAATACTAATAATCCCCTAGAATATAGTTTATTTTATATACTTATTTTTATTATGCATTATTATATATTAATTTGAATATTATATTATTGTTTTTGTGTTTACTATCACTTAAGACCTGATAATAACTGGGTTTGATTTTTAAAATCAAATTCTATTGCAAATACAGACAGAATAATAAGTAAAATACTAATAATCCCCTAGAATATAGTTTATTTTATATACTTATTTTTATTATGCATTATTATATATTAATTTGAATATTATATTATTGTGTTTGTGTTTACTATCACTTAAGACCTGATAATAAATGGGTTTGATTTTTAAAATCAAATTCTATTGTAAATACAGACAAAATAATAATAATAATACTAATAATCCTCCAGAATATAGTTTATTTTATATATTTAATTTTGTTATGCATTATTATATATTAATTTTGAATAATATATTATTGTGTTTGTATTTACTACCACTTATGATCAGATATTATCTGGTCATGATTTATAAAATTAAATTCTATTGTAAATACAGACAAAATAATAAGAATAATTCTAATAATATCCTAGAATATAGTTTATTTTATATACTTATTTTTATTATGCATTATTATATATTAATTTTGAATAATATTTTATTGTGTTTGTATTTACTATCACTTAAGACCTGATTATAACTGGGTTTGATTTTTAAAATCAAATTCTATTGCAAATACAGACAGAATAATAAGGAAAATACTAATTATCCCCCAGAATATAGTTCATTTTAAATATTTAATTTTGTTATGCATTATTTTATATTAATTTAGAATAATATATTATTGTGTTTGTATTTACTACCACTTATGATCAGATATTATCTGGTCATGATTTATAAAATCAAATTCTATTGTAAATACAGACAAAATAATAAGAATAATACTAATAATCCCCTAGGATATAGTTTATTTTATATACTTATTTTTATTATGCATTATTATATATTAATTTTGAATAATATATTATTGTGTTTGTATTTACTATCACTTAAGACTTGATTATAACTGGGTTTGATTTTTAAAATCAAATTCTATTGCAAATACAGACAAAATAATAATAATAATACTAATTTTCCCCCAGAATATAGTTCTTTTTAAATATTTAATTTTGTTATGCATTATTTTATATTAATTTAGAATAATATATTATTGTGTTTGTATTTACTACCACTTATGATCAAATATTATCTGGTCATGATTTATAAAATCAAATTCTATTGCAAATATGGACAGAATAATAAGTAAAATACTAATAATCCCCTAGAATATAGTTTATTTTATATACTTATTTTTATTATGCATTATTATATATTAATTTGAATATTATATTATTGTTTTTGTGTTTACTATCACTTAAGACCTGATAATAACTGGGTTTGATTTTTAAAATCAAATTCTATTGTAAATACAGACAAAATAATAATAATAATACTAATAATCCTCCAGAATATAGTTTATTTTATATATTTAATTTTGTTATGCATTATTATATATTAATTTTGAATAATATATTATTGTGTTTGTATTTCCTACCACTTATGATCTGATAACTGGTCATGATTTATAAAATCAAATTCTGTTGTAAATACAGACAGAATAATAAGTATAATACTAATAATCCCGTAGAATATAGTTTATTTTATATACTTATTTTTATTATGCATTTTTATATAATAATTTGAATATTATATTATTGTGTTTGTATTTTCTATCATTTAAGACCTGATTATAACTGGGTTTGATTTTTAAAATCAAATTCTATTGTAAATACAGACAAAATAATAAGGAAAATACTAATTATCCCCCAGAATATAGTTCATTTTAAATATTTAATTTTGTTATGCATTATTTTATATTAATTTAGAATAATATATTATTGTGTTTGTATTTACTACCACTTATGATCAAATATTATCTGGTCATGATTTATAAAATCAAATTCTATTGCAAATATGGACAGAATAATAAGTAAAATACTAATAATCCCCTAGAATATAGTTTATTTTATATACTTATTTTTATTATGCATTATTATATATTAATTTGAATATTATATTATTGTTTTTGTGTTTACTATCACTTAAGACCTGATAATAACTGGGTTTGATTTTTAAAATCAAATTCTATTGTAAATACAGACAGAATAGTAAGTAAAATACTAATAATCCCCTAGAAAATAGTTTATTTTATATACTTATTTTATTATGCATTATTATATATTAATTTGAATATTATATTATTGTGTTTGTGTTTACTATCACTTAAGACCTGATAATAAATGGGTTGATTTTTAAAATCAAATTCTATTGTAAATACAGACAAAATAATAATAATAATACTAATAATCCTCCAGAATATAGTTTATTTTATATATTTAATTTTGTTATGCATTATTATATATTAATTTTGAATAATATATTATTGTGTTTGTATTTCCTACCACTTATGATCTGATAACTGGTCATGATTTATAAAATCAAATTCTGTTGTAAATACAGACAGAATAATAAGTATAATACTAATAATCCCGTAGAATATAGTTTATTTTATATACTTATTTTTATTATGCATTTTTATATAATAATTTGAATATTATATTATTGTGTTTGTATTTTCTATCATTTAAGACCTGATTATAACTGGGTTTGATTTTTAAAATCAAATTCTATTGTAAATACAGACAAAATAATAATAATAATACTAATAATCCTCCAGAATTTAGTTTATTTTATATATTTAATTTTGTTATGCATTATTATATATTAATTTTGAATAATATATTATTGTGTTTGTATTTACTACCACTTATGATCAGATATTATCTGGTCATGATTTATAAAATCAAATTCTATTGTAAATACAGACAAAATAATAAGATTAATTCTAATAATCCCCTAGAATATAGTTTATTTTATAAACTTATTTTTATTATGCATTATTATATATTAATTTTGAATAATATTTTATTGTGTTTGTATTTACTATCACTTAAGACCTGATTATAACTGGGTTTGATTTTTAAAATCAAATTCTATTGCAAATACAGACAGAATAATAAGGAAAATACTAATTATCCCCCATAATATAGTTCATTTTAAATATTTAATTTTGTTATGCATTATTTTATATTAATTTAGAATAATATATTATTGTGTTTGTATTTACTACCACTTATGATCAGATATTATCTGGTCATGATTTATAAAATCAAATTCTATTGTAAATACAGACAAAATAATAATAATAATACTAATTTTCCCCCAGAATATAGTTCATTTTAAATATTTAATTTTGTTATGCATTATTTTATATTAATTTAGAATAATATATTATTGTGTTTGTATTTACTACCACTTATGATCAAATATTATCTGGTCATGATTTATAAAATCAAATTCTATTGCAAATACAGACAGAATAATAAGTAAAATACTAATAATCCCCTAGAATATAGTTTATTTTATATACTTATTTTTATTATGCATTATTATATATTAATTTGAATATTATATTATTGTGTTTGTGTTTACTATCACTTAAGACCTGATAATAAATGGGTTTGATTTTTAAAATCAAATTCTATTGTAAATACAGACAAAATAATAATAATAATACTAATAATCCTCCAGAATATAGTTTATTTTATATATTTAATTTTGTTATGCATTATTATATATTAATTTTGAATAATATATTATTGTGTTTGTATTTACTACCACTTATGATCAGATATTATCTGGTCATGATTTATAAAATTAAATTCTATTGTAAATACAGACAAAATAATAAGAATAATTCTAATAATCCCCTAGAATATAGTTTATTTTATATACTTATTTTTATTATGCATTATTATATATTAATTTTGAATAATATTTTATTGTGTTTGTATTTACTATCACTTAAGACCTGATTATAACTGGGTTTGATTTTTAAAATCAAATTCTATTGCAAATACAGACAGAATAATAAGTAAAATACTAATTATCCCCCAGAATATAGTTCATTTTAAATATTTAATTTTGTTATGCATTATTTTATATTAATTTAGAATAATATATTATTGTGTTTGTATTTACTACCACTTATGATCAGATATTATCTGGTCATGATTTATAAAATCAAATTCTATTGTAAATACAGACAAAATAATAAGAATAATACTAATAATCCCCTAGAATATAGTTTATTTTATATACTTGTTTTTATTATGCACTATTATATATTAATTTTGAATAATATATTATTGTGTTTGTATTTACTATCACTTAAGACCTGATTATAACTGGGTTTATTTTTAAAATCAAATTCTATTGCAAATACAGACAGAATAATAAGTAAAATACTAATTATCCCCCAGAATATAGTTCATTTTATATATTTAATTTTGTTATGCATTATTATATATTAATTTGAATATTATATTATTGTGTTTGTGTTTACTATCACTTAAGACCTGATAATAACTGGGTTTGATTTTTAAAATCAAATTCTATTGCAAATACAGACAGAATAATAAGGAAAATACTAATTATCCCCCAGAATATAGTTCATTTTAAATATTTAATTTTGTTATGCATTATTTTATATTAATTTAGAATAATATATTATTGTGTTTGTATTTACTACCACTTATGATCAGATATTATCTGGTCATGATTTATAAAATCAAATTCTATTGTAAATACAGACAAAATAATAAGAATAATACTAATAATCCCCTAGGATATAGTTTATTTTATATACTTATTTTTATTATGCATTATTATATATTAATTTTGAATAATATATTATTGTTTTTGTGTTTACTATCACTTAAGACCTGATAATAACTGGGTTTGATTTTTAAAATCAAATTCTATTGTAAATACAGACAGAATAGTAAGTAAAATACTAATAATCCCCTAGAATATAGTTTATTTTATATACTTATTTTATTATGCATTATTATATATTAATTTGAATATTATATTATTGTGTTTGTGTTTACTATCACTTAAGACCTGATAATAAATGGGTTGATTTTTAAAATCAAATTCTATTGTAAATACAGACAAAATAATAATAATAATACTAATAATCCTCCAGAATATAGTTTATTTTATATATTTAATTTTGTTATGCATTATTATATATTAATTTTGAATAATATATTATTGTGTTTGTGTTTACTATCACTTAAGACCTGATTATAACTGGGTTTGATTTTTAAAATCAAATTCTATTGCAAATACAGACAAAATAATAATAATAATACTAATTTTCCCCCAGAATATAGTTCATTTTAAATATTTAATTTTGTTATGCATTATTTTATATTAATTTAGAATAATATATTATTGTGTTTGTATTTACTACCACTTATGATCAAATATTATCTGGTCATGATTTATAAAATCAAATTCTATTGCAAATACAGACAGAATAATAAGTAAAATACTAATAATCCCCTAGAATATAGTTTATTTTATATACTTATTTTTATTATGCATTATTATATATTAATTTGAATATTATATTATTGTGTTTGTGTTTACTATCACTTAAGACCTGATAATAAATGGGTTTGATTTTTAAAATCAAATTCTATTGTAAATACAGACAAAATAATAATAATAATACTAATAATCCTCCAGAATATAGTTTATTTTATATATTTAATTTTGTTATGCATTATTATATATTAATTTTGAATAATATATTATTGTGTTTGTATTTACTACCACTTATGATCAGATATTATCTGGTCATGATTTATAAAATTAAATTCTATTGTAAATACAGACAAAATAATAAGAATAATTCTAATAATATCCTAGAATATAGTTTATTTTATATACTTATTTTTATTATGCATTATTATATATTAATTTTGAATAATATTTTATTGTGTTTGTATTTACTATCACTTAAGACCTGATTATAACTGGGTTTGATTTTTAAAATCAAATTCTATTGCAAATACAGACAGAATAATAAGGAAAATACTAATTATCCCCCAGAATATAGTTCATTTTAAATATTTAATTTTGTTATGCATTATTTTATATTAATTTAGAATAATATATTATTGTGTTTGTATTTACTACCACTTATGATCAGATATTATCTGGTCATGATTTATAAAATCAAATTCTATTGTAAATACAGACAAAATAATAAGAATAATACTAATAATCCCCTAGGATATAGTTTATTTTATATACTTATTTTTATTATGCATTATTATATATTAATTTTGAATAATATATTATTGTGTTTGTATTTACTATCACTTAAGACTTGATTATAACTGGGTTTGATTTTTAAAATCAAATTCTATTGCAAATACAGACAAAATAATAATAATAATACTAATTTTCCCCCAGAATATAGTTCTTTTTAAATATTTAATTTTGTTATGCATTATTTTATATTAATTTAGAATAATATATTATTGTGTTTGTATTTACTACCACTTATGATCAAATATTATCTGGTCATGATTTATAAAATCAAATTCTATTGCAAATATGGACAGAATAATAAGTAAAATACTAATAATCCCCTAGAATATAGTTTATTTTATATACTTATTTTTATTATGCATTATTATATATTAATTTGAATATTATATTATTGTTTTTGTGTTTACTATCACTTAAGACCTGATAATAACTGGGTTTGATTTTTAAAATCAAATTCTATTGCAAATACAGACAGAATAATAAGTAAAATACTAATAATCCCCTAGAATATAGTTTATTTTATATACTTATTTTTATTATGCATTATTATATATTAATTTGAATATTATATTATTGTGTTTGTGTTTACTATCACTTAAGACCTGATAATAAATGGGTTTGATTTTTAAAATCAAATTCTATTGTAAATACAGACAAAATAATAATAATAATACTAATAATCCTCCAGAATATAGTTTATTTTATATATTTAATTTTGTTATGCATTATTATATATTAATTTTGAATAATATATTATTGTGTTTGTATTTACTACCACTTATGATCAGATATTATCTGGTCATGATTTATAAAATTAAATTCTATTGTAAATACAGACAAAATAATAAGAATAATTCTAATAATATCCTAGAATATAGTTTATTTTATATACTTATTTTTATTATGCATTATTATATATTAATTTTGAATAATATTTTATTGTGTTTGTATTTACTATCACTTAAGACCTGATTATAACTGGGTTTGATTTTTAAAATCAAATTCTATTGCAAATACAGACAGAATAATAAGGAAAATACTAATTATCCCCCAGAATATAGTTCATTTTAAATATTTAATTTTGTTATGCATTATTTTATATTAATTTAGAATAATATATTATTGTGTTTGTATTTACTACCACTTATGATCAGATATTATCTGGTCATGATTTATAAAATCAAATTCTATTGTAAATACAGACAAAATAATAAGAATAATACTAATAATCCCCTAGGATATAGTTTATTTTATATACTTATTTTTATTATGCATTATTATATATTAATTTTGAATAATATATTATTGTGTTTGTATTTACTATCACTTAAGACTTGATTATAACTGGGTTTGATTTTTAAAATCAAATTCTATTGCAAATACAGACAAAATAATAATAATAATACTAATTTTCCCCCAGAATATAGTTCTTTTTAAATATTTAATTTTGTTATGCATTATTTTATATTAATTTAGAATAATATATTATTGTGTTTGTATTTACTACCACTTATGATCAAATATTATCTGGTCATGATTTATAAAATCAAATTCTATTGCAAATATGGACAGAATAATAAGTAAAATACTAATAATCCCCTAGAATATAGTTTATTTTATATACTTATTTTTATTATGCATTATTATATATTAATTTGAATATTATATTATTGTTTTTGTGTTTACTATCACTTAAGACCTGATAATAACTGGGTTTGATTTTTAAAATCAAATTCTATTGTAAATACAGACAAAATAATAATAATAATACTAATAATCCTCCAGAATATAGTTTATTTTATATATTTAATTTTGTTATGCATTATTATATATTAATTTTGAATAATATATTATTGTGTTTGTATTTCCTACCACTTATGATCTGATAACTGGTCATGATTTATAAAATCAAATTCTGTTGTAAATACAGACAGAATAATAAGTATAATACTAATAATCCCGTAGAATATAGTTTATTTTATATACTTATTTTTATTATGCATTTTTATATAATAATTTGAATATTATATTATTGTGTTTGTATTTTCTATCATTTAAGACCTGATTATAACTGGGTTTGATTTTTAAAATCAAATTCTATTGTAAATACAGACAAAATAATAAGGAAAATACTAATTATCCCCCAGAATATAGTTCATTTTAAATATTTAATTTTGTTATGCATTATTTTATATTAATTTAGAATAATATATTATTGTGTTTGTATTTACTACCACTTATGATCAAATATTATCTGGTCATGATTTATAAAATCAAATTCTATTGCAAATATGGACAGAATAATAAGTAAAATACTAATAATCCCCTAGAATATAGTTTATTTTATATACTTATTTTTATTATGCATTATTATATATTAATTTGAATATTATATTATTG
This sequence comes from Tuberolachnus salignus, assembly GCA_956483605.1. Classification (NCBI taxonomy): domain Eukaryota; kingdom Metazoa; phylum Arthropoda; class Insecta; order Hemiptera; family Aphididae; genus Tuberolachnus; species Tuberolachnus salignus. Next base: position 19,363,161 of record OY101431.1, on the reverse strand, counting down.
TTTTTGTGTTTACTATCACTTAAGACCTGATAATAACTGGGTTTGATTTTTAAAATCAAATTCTATTGTAAATACAGACAGAATAGTAAGTAAAATACTAATAATCCCCTAGAAAATAGTTTATTTTATATACTTATTTTATTATGCATTATTATATATTAATTTGAATATTATATTATTGTGTTTGTGTTTACTATCACTTAAGACCTGATAATAAATGGGTTGATTTTTAAAATCAAATTCTATTGTAAATACAGACAAAATAATAATAATAATACTAATAATCCTCCAGAATATAGTTTATTTTATATATTTAATTTTGTTATGCATTATTATATATTAATTTTGAATAATATATTATTGTGTTTGTATTTCCTACCACTTATGATCTGATAACTGGTCATGATTTATAAAATCAAATTCTGTTGTAAATACAGACAGAATAATAAGTATAATACTAATAATCCCGTAGAATATAGTTTATTTTATATACTTATTTTTATTATGCATTTTTATATAATAATTTGAATATTATATTATTGTGTTTGTATTTTCTATCATTTAAGACCTGATTATAACTGGGTTTGATTTTTAAAATCAAATTCTATTGTAAATACAGACAAAATAATAATAATAATACTAATAATCCTCCAGAATTTAGTTTATTTTATATATTTAATTTTGTTATGCATTATTATATATTAATTTTGAATAATATATTATTGTGTTTGTATTTACTACCACTTATGATCAGATATTATCTGGTCATGATTTATAAAATCAAATTCTATTGTAAATACAGACAAAATAATAAGATTAATTCTAATAATCCCCTAGAATATAGTTTATTTTATAAACTTATTTTTATTATGCATTATTATATATTAATTTTGAATAATATTTTATTGTGTTTGTATTTACTATCACTTAAGACCTGATTATAACTGGGTTTGATTTTTAAAATCAAATTCTATTGCAAATACAGACAGAATAATAAGGAAAATACTAATTATCCCCCATAATATAGTTCATTTTAAATATTTAATTTTGTTATGCATTATTTTATATTAATTTAGAATAATATATTATTGTGTTTGTATTTACTACCACTTATGATCAGATATTATCTGGTCATGATTTATAAAATCAAATTCTATTGTAAATACAGACAAAATAATAATAATAATACTAATTTTCCCCCAGAATATAGTTCATTTTAAATATTTAATTTTGTTATGCATTATTTTATATTAATTTAGAATAATATATTATTGTGTTTGTGTTTACTATCACTTAAGACCTGATAATAAATGGGTTTGATTTTTAAAATCAAATTCTATTGTAAATACAGACAAAATAATAATAATAATACTAATAATCCTCCAGAATATAGTTTATTTTATATATTTAATTTTGTTATGCATTATTATATATTAATTTTGAATAATATATTATTGTGTTTGTATTTACTACCACTTATGATCAGATATTATCTGGTCATGATTTATAAAATTAAATTCTATTGTAAATACAGACAAAATAATAAGAATAATTCTAATAATATCCTAGAATATAGTTTATTTTATATACTTATTTTTATTATGCATTATTATATATTAATTTTGAATAATATTTTATTGTGTTTGTATTTACTATCACTTAAGACCTGATTATAACTGGGTTTGATTTTTAAAATCAAATTCTATTGCAAATACAGACAGAATAATAAGGAAAATACTAATTATCCCCCAGAATATAGTTCATTTTAAATATTTAATTTTGTTATGCATTATTTTATATTAATTTAGAATAATATATTATTGTGTTTGTATTTACTACCACTTATGATCAGATATTATCTGGTCATGATTTATAAAATCAAATTCTATTGTAAATACAGACAAAATAATAAGAATAATACTAATAATCCCCTAGGATATAGTTTATTTTATATACTTATTTTTATTATGCATTATTATATATTAATTTTGAATAATATATTATTGTGTTTGTATTTACTATCACTTAAGACTTGATTATAACTGGGTTTGATTTTTAAAATCAAATTCTATTGTAAATACAGACAAAATAATAAGAATAATACTAATAATCCCCTAGAATATAGTTTATTTTATATACTTGTTTTTATTATGCACTATTATATATTAATTTTGAATAATATATTATTGTGTTTGTATTTACTATCACTTAAGACCTGATTATAACTGGGTTTATTTTTAAAATCAAATTCTATTGCAAATACAGACAGAATAATAAGTAAAATACTAATTATCCCCCAGAATATAGTTCATTTTATATATTTAATTTTGTTATGCATTATTATATATTAATTTGAATATTATATTATTGTGTTTGTGTTTACTATCACTTAAGACCTGATAATAAATGGGTTTGATTTTTAAAATCAAATTCTATTGTAAATACAGACAAAATAATAATAATAATACTAATAATCCTCCAGAATATAGTTTATTTTATATATTTAATTTTGTTATGCATTATTATATATTAATTTTGAATAATATATTATTGTGTTTGTATTTACTACCACTTATGATCAGATATTATCTGGTCATGATTTATAAAATTAAATTCTATTGTAAATACAGACAAAATAATAAGAATAATTCTAATAATATCCTAGAATATAGTTTATTTTATATACTTATTTTTATTATGCATTATTATATATTAATTTTGAATAATATTTTATTGTGTTTGTATTTACTATCACTTAAGACCTGATTATAACTGGGTTTGATTTTTAAAATCAAATTCTATTGCAAATACAGACAGAATAATAAGGAAAATACTAATTATCCCCCAGAATATAGTTCATTTTAAATATTTAATTTTGTTATGCATTATTTTATATTAATTTAGAATAATATATTATTGTGTTTGTATTTACTACCACTTATGATCAGATATTATCTGGTCATGATTTATAAAATCAAATTCTATTGTAAATACAGACAAAATAATAAGAATAATACTAATAATCCCCTAGGATATAGTTTATTTTATATACTTATTTTTATTATGCATTATTATATATTAATTTTGAATAATATATTATTGTGTTTGTATTTACTATCACTTAAGACTTGATTATAACTGGGTTTGATTTTTAAAATCAAATTCTATTGCAAATACAGACAAAATAATAATAATAATACTAATTTTCCCCCAGAATATAGTTCTTTTTAAATATTTAATTTTGTTATGCATTATTTTATATTAATTTAGAATAATATATTATTGTGTTTGTATTTACTACCACTTATGATCAAATATTATCTGGTCATGATTTATAAAATCAAATTCTATTGCAAATATGGACAGAATAATAAGTAAAATACTAATAATCCCCTAGAATATAGTTTATTTTATATACTTATTTTTATTATGCATTATTATATATTAATTTGAATATTATATTATTGTTTTTGTGTTTACTATCACTTAAGACCTGATAATAACTGGGTTTGATTTTTAAAATCAAATTCTATTGTAAATACAGACAAAATAATAATAATAATACTAATAATCCTCCAGAATATAGTTTATTTTATATATTTAATTTTGTTATGCATTATTATATATTAATTTTGAATAATATATTATTGTGTTTGTATTTCCTACCACTTATGATCTGATAACTGGTCATGATTTATAAAATCAAATTCTGTTGTAAATACAGACAGAATAATAAGTATAATACTAATAATCCCGTAGAATATAGTTTATTTTATATACTTATTTTTATTATGCATTTTTATATAATAATTTGAATATTATATTATTGTGTTTGTATTTTCTATCATTTAAGACCTGATTATAACTGGGTTTGATTTTTAAAATCAAATTCTATTGTAAATACAGACAAAATAATAAGGAAAATACTAATTATCCCCCAGAATATAGTTCATTTTAAATATTTAATTTTGTTATGCATTATTTTATATTAATTTAGAATAATATATTATTGTGTTTGTATTTACTACCACTTATGATCAAATATTATCTGGTCATGATTTATAAAATCAAATTCTATTGCAAATATGGACAGAATAATAAGTAAAATACTAATAATCCCCTAGAATATAGTTTATTTTATATACTTATTTTTATTATGCATTATTATATATTAATTTGAATATTATATTATTGTTTTTGTGTTTACTATCACTTAAGACCTGATAATAACTGGGTTTGATTTTTAAAATCAAATTCTATTGTAAATACAGACAGAATAGTAAGTAAAATACTAATAATCCCCTAGAAAATAGTTTATTTTATATACTTATTTTATTATGCATTATTATATATTAATTTGAATATTATATTATTGTGTTTGTGTTTACTATCACTTAAGACCTGATAATAAATGGGTTGATTTTTAAAATCAAATTCTATTGTAAATACAGACAAAATAATAATAATAATACTAATAATCCTCCAGAATATAGTTTATTTTATATATTTAATTTTGTTATGCATTATTATATATTAATTTTGAATAATATATTATTGTGTTTGTATTTCCTACCACTTATGATCTGATAACTGGTCATGATTTATAAAATCAAATTCTGTTGTAAATACAGACAGAATAATAAGTATAATACTAATAATCCCGTAGAATATAGTTTATTTTATATACTTATTTTTATTATGCATTTTTATATAATAATTTGAATATTATATTATTGTGTTTGTATTTTCTATCATTTAAGACCTGATTATAACTGGGTTTGATTTTTAAAATCAAATTCTATTGTAAATACAGACAAAATAATAATAATAATACTAATAATCCTCCAGAATTTAGTTTATTTTATATATTTAATTTTGTTATGCATTATTATATATTAATTTTGAATAATATATTATTGTGTTTGTATTTCCTACCACTTATGATCTGATAACTGGTCATGATTTATAAAATCAAATTCTGTTGTAAATACAGACAGAATAATAAGTATAATACTAATAATCCCGTAGAATATAGTTTATTTTATATACTTATTTTTATTATGCATTTTTATATAATAATTTGAATATTATATTATTGTGTTTGTATTTTCTATCATTTAAGACCTGATTATAACTGGGTTTGATTTTTAAAATCAAATTCTATTGTAAATACAGACAAAATAATAATAATAATACTAATAATCCTCCAGAATTTAGTTTATTTTATATATTTAATTTTGTTATGCATTATTATATATTAATTTTGAATAATATATTATTGTGTTTGTATTTACTACCACTTATGATCAGATATTATCTGGTCATGATTTATAAAATCAAATTCTATTGTAAATACAGACAAAATAATAAGATTAATTCTAATAATCCCCTAGAATATAGTTTATTTTATAAACTTATTTTTATTATGCATTATTATATATTAATTTTGAATAATATTTTATTGTGTTTGTATTTACTATCACTTAAGACCTGATTATAACTGGGTTTGATTTTTAAAATCAAATTCTATTGCAAATACAGACAGAATAATAAGGAAAATACTAATTATCCCCCATAATATAGTTCATTTTAAATATTTAATTTTGTTATGCATTATTTTATATTAATTTAGAATAATATATTATTGTGTTTGTATTTACTACCACTTATGATCAGATATTATCTGGTCATGATTTATAAAATCAAATTCTATTGTAAATACAGACAAAATAATAATAATAATACTAATTTTCCCCCAGAATATAGTTCATTTTAAATATTTAATTTTGTTATGCATTATTTTATATTAATTTAGAATAATATATTATTGTGTTTGTATTTACTACCACTTATGATCAAATATTATCTGGTCATGATTTATAAAATCAAATTCTATTGCAAATACAGACAGAATAATAAGTAAAATACTAATAATCCCCTAGAATATAGTTTATTTTATATACTTATTTTTATTATGCATTATTATATATTAATTTGTATATTATATTATTGTGTTTGTGTTTACTATCACTTAAGACCTGATAATAAATGGGTTTGATTTTTAAAATCAAATTCTATTGTAAATACAGACAAAATAATAATAATAATACTAATAATCCTCCAGAATATAGTTTATTTTATATATTTAATTTTGTTATGCATTATTATATATTAATTTTGAATAATATATTATTGTGTTTGTATTTACTACCACTTATGATCAGATATTATCTGGTCATGATTTATAAAATTAAATTCTATTGTAAATACAGACAAAATAATAAGAATAATTCTAATAATCCCCTAGAATATAGTTTATTTTATATACTTATTTTTATTATGCATTATTATATATTAATTTTGAATAATATTTTATTGTGTTTGTATTTACTATCACTTAAGACCTGATTATAACTGGGTTTGATTTTTAAAATCAAATTCTATTGCAAATACAGACAGAATAATAAGTAAAATACTAATTATCCCCCAGAATATAGTTCATTTTAAATATTTAATTTTGTTATGCATTATTTTATATTAATTTAGAATAATATATTATTGTGTTTGTATTTACTACCACTTATGATCAGATATTATCTGGTCATGATTTATAAAATCAAATTCTATTGTAAATACAGACAAAATAATAAGAATAATACTAATAATCCCCTAGAATATAGTTTATTTTATATACTTGTTTTTATTATGCACTATTATATATTAATTTTGAATAATATATTATTGTGTTTGTATTTACTATCACTTAAGACCTGATTATAACTGGGTTTATTTTTAAAATCAAATTCTATTGCAAATACAGACAGAATAATAAGTAAAATACTAATTATCCCCCAGAATATAGTTCATTTTATATATTTAATTTTGTTATGCATTATTATATATTAATTTGAATATTATATTATTGTGTTTGTGTTTACTATCACTTAAGACCTGATAATAACTGGGTTTGATTTTTAAAATCAAATTCTATTGCAAATACAGACAGAATAATAAGGAAAATACTAATTATCCCCCAGAATATAGTTCATTTTAAATATTTAATTTTGTTATGCATTATTTTATATTAATTTAGAATAATATATTATTGTGTTTGTATTTACTACCACTTATGATCAAATATTATCTGGTCATGATTTATAAAATCAAATTCTATTGCAAATACAGACAGAATAATAAGTAAAATACTAATAATCCCCTAGAATATAGTTTATTTTATATACTTATTTTTATTATGCATTATTATATATTAATTTGAATATTATATTATTGTGTTTGTGTTTACTATCACTTAAGACCTGATAATAAATGGGTTTGATTTTTAAAATCAAATTCTATTGTAAATACAGACAAAATAATAATAATAATACTAATAATCCTCCAGAATATAGTTTATTTTATATATTTAATTTTGTTATGCATTATTATATATTAATTTTGAATAATATATTATTGTGTTTGTATTTACTACCACTTATGATCAGATATTATCTGGTCATGATTTATAAAATTAAATTCTATTGTAAATACAGACAAAATAATAAGAATAATTCTAATAATATCCTAGAATATAGTTTATTTTATATACTTATTTTTATTATGCATTATTATATATTAATTTTGAATAATATTTTATTGTGTTTGTATTTACTATCACTTAAGACCTGATTATAACTGGGTTTGATTTTTAAAATCAAATTCTATTGTAAATACAGACAAAATAATAAGGAAAATACTAATTATCCCCCAGAATATAGTTCATTTTAAATATTTAATTTTGTTATGCATTATTTTATATTAATTTAGAATAATATATTATTGTGTTTGTATTTACTACCACTTATGATCAAATATTATCTGGTCATGATTTATAAAATCAAATTCTATTGCAAATATGGACAGAATAATAAGTAAAATACTAATAATCCCCTAGAAAATAGTTTATTTTATATACTTATTTTATTATGCATTATTATATATTAATTTGAATATTATATTATTGTGTTTGTGTTTACTATCACTTAAGACCTGATAATAAATGGGTTGATTTTTAAAATCAAATTCTATTGTAAATACAGACAAAATAATAATAATAATACTAATAATCCTCCAGAATATAGTTTATTTTATATATTTAATTTTGTTATGCATTATTATATATTAATTTTGAATAATATATTATTGTGTTTGTATTTCCTACCACTTATGATCTGATAACTGGTCATGATTTATAAAATCAAATTCTGTTGTAAATACAGACAGAATAATAAGTATAATACTAATAATCCCGTAGAATATAGTTTATTTTATATACTTATTTTTATTATGCATTTTTATATAATAATTTGAATATTATATTATTGTGTTTGTATTTTCTATCATTTAAGACCTGATTATAACTGGGTTTGATTTTTAAAATCAAATTCTATTGTAAATACAGACAAAATAATAATAATAATACTAATAATCCTCCAGAATTTAGTTTATTTTATATATTTAATTTTGTTATGCATTATTATATATTAATTTTGAATAATATATTATTGTGTTTGTATTTCCTACCACTTATGATCTGATAACTGGTCATGATTTATAAAATCAAATTCTGTTGTAAATACAGACAGAATAATAAGTATAATACTAATAATCCCGTAGAATATAGTTTATTTTATATACTTATTTTTATTATGCATTTTTATATAATAATTTGAATATTATATTATTGTGTTTGTATTTTCTATCATTTAAGACCTGATTATAACTGGGTTTGATTTTTAAAATCAAATTCTATTGTAAATACAGACAAAATAATAATAATAATACTAATAATCCTCCAGAATTTAGTTTATTTTATATATTTAATTTTGTTATGCATTATTATATATTAATTTTGAATAATATATTATTGTGTTTGTATTTACTACCACTTATGATCAGATATTATCTGGTCATGATTTATAAAATCAAATTCTATTGTAAATACAGACAAAATAATAAGATTAATTCTAATAATCCCCTAGAATATAGTTTATTTTATAAACTTATTTTTATTATGCATTATTATATATTAATTTTGAATAATATTTTATTGTGTTTGTATTTACTATCACTTAAGACCTGATTATAACTGGGTTTGATTTTTAAAATCAAATTCTATTGCAAATACAGACAGAATAATAAGGAAAATACTAATTATCCCCCATAATATAGTTCATTTTAAATATTTAATTTTGTTATGCATTATTTTATATTAATTTAGAATAATATATTATTGTGTTTGTATTTACTACCACTTATGATCAGATATTATCTGGTCATGATTTATAAAATCAAATTCTATTGTAAATACAGACAAAATAATAATAATAATACTAATTTTCCCCCAGAATATAGTTCATTTTAAATATTTAATTTTGTTATGCATTATTTTATATTAATTTAGAATAATATATTATTGTGTTTGTATTTACTACCACTTATGATCAAATATTATCTGGTCATGATTTATAAAATCAAATTCTATTGCAAATACAGACAGAATAATAAGTAAAATACTAATAATCCCCTAGAATATAGTTTATTTTATATACTTATTTTTATTATGCATTATTATATATTAATTTGAATATTATATTATTGTGTTTGTGTTTACTATCACTTAAGACCTGATAATAAATGGGTTTGATTTTTAAAATCAAATTCTATTGTAAATACAGACAAAATAATAATAATAATACTAATAATCCTCCAGAATATAGTTTATTTTATATATTTAATTTTGTTATGCATTATTATATATTAATTTTGAATAATATATTATTGTGTTTGTATTTACTACCACTTATGATCAGATATTATCTGGTCATGATTTATAAAATTAAATTCTATTGTAAATACAGACAAAATAATAAGAATAATTCTAATAATCCCCTAGAATATAGTTTATTTTATATACTTATTTTTATTATGCATTATTATATATTAATTTTGAATAATATTTTATTGTGTTTGTATTTACTATCACTTAAGACCTGATTATAACTGGGTTTGATTTTTAAAATCAAATTCTATTGCAAATACAGACAGAATAATAAGTAAAATACTAATTATCCCCCAGAATATAGTTCATTTTAAATATTTAATTTTGTTATGCATTATTTTATATTAATTTAGAATAATATATTATTGTGTTTGTATTTACTACCACTTATGATCAGATATTATCTGGTCATGATTTATAAAATCAAATTCTATTGTAAATACAGACAAAATAATAAGAATAATACTAATAATCCCCTAGAATATAGTTTATTTTATATACTTGTTTTTATTATGCACTATTATATATTAATTTTGAATAATATATTATTGTGTTTGTATTTACTATCACTTAAGACCTGATTATAACTGGGTTTATTTTTAAAATCAAATTCTATTGCAAATACAGACAGAATAATAAGTAAAATACTAATTATCCCCCAGAATATAGTTCATTTTATATATTTAATTTTGTTATGCATTATTATATATTAATTTGAATATTATATTATTGTGTTTGTGTTTACTATCACTTAAGACCTGATAATAACTGGGTTTGATTTTTAAAATCAAATTCTATTGCAAATACAGACAGAATAATAAGGAAAATACTAATTATCCCCCAGAATATAGTTCATTTTAAATATTTAATTTTGTTATGCATTATTTTATATTAATTTAGAATAATATATTATTGTGTTTGTATTTACTACCACTTATGATCAAATATTATCTGGTCATGATTTATAAAATCAAATTCTATTGCAAATACAGACAGAATAATAAGTAAAATACTAATAATCCCCTAGAATATAGTTTATTTTATATACTTATTTTTATTATGCATTATTATATATTAATTTGAATATTATATTATTGTGTTTGTGTTTACTATCACTTAAGACCTGATAATAAATGGGTTTGATTTTTAAAATCAAATTCTATTGTAAATACAGACAAAATAATAATAATAATACTAATAATCCTCCAGAATATAGTTTATTTTATATATTTAATTTTGTTATGCATTATTATATATTAATTTTGAATAATATATTATTGTGTTTGTATTTACTACCACTTATGATCAGATATTATCTGGTCATGATTTATAAAATTAAATTCTATTGTAAATACAGACAAAATAATAAGAATAATTCTAATAATATCCTAGAATATAGTTTATTTTATATACTTATTTTTATTATGCATTATTATATATTAATTTTGAATAATATTTTATTGTGTTTGTATTTACTATCACTTAAGACCTGATTATAACTGGGTTTGATTTTTAAAATCAAATTCTATTGCAAATACAGACAGAATAATAAGGAAAATACTAATTATCCCCCAGAATATAGTTCATTTTAAATATTTAATTTTGTTATGCATTATTTTATATTAATTTAGAATAATATATTATTGTGTTTGTATTTACTACCACTTATGATCAGATATTATCTGGTCATGATTTATAAAATCAAATTCTATTGTAAATACAGACAAAATAATAAGAATAATACTAATAATCCCCTAGGATATAGTTTATTTTATATACTTATTTTTATTATGCATTATTATATATTAATTTTGAATAATATATTATTGTGTTTGTATTTACTATCACTTAAGACTTGATTATAACTGGGTTTGATTTTTAAAATCAAATTCTATTGCAAATACAGACAAAATAATAATAATAATACTAATTTTCCCCCAGAATATAGTTCTTTTTAAATATTTAATTTTGTTATGCATTATTTTATATTAATTTAGAATAATATATTATTGTGTTTGTATTTACTACCACTTATGATCAAATATTATCTGGTCATGATTTATAAAATCAAATTCTATTGCAAATATGGACAGAATAATAAGTAAAATACTAATAATCCCCTAGAATATAGTTTATTTTATATACTTATTTTTATTATGCATTATTATATATTAATTTGAATATTATATTATTGTTTTTGTGTTTACTATCACTTAAGACCTGATAATAACTGGGTTTGATTTTTAAAATCAAATTCTATTGCAAATACAGACAGAATAATAAGTAAAATACTAATAATCCCCTAGAATATAGTTTATTTTATATACTTATTTTTATTATGCATTATTATATATTAATTTGAATATTATATTATTGTGTTTGTGTTTACTATCACTTAAGACCTGATAATAAATGGGTTTGATTTTTAAAATCAAATTCTATTGTAAATACAGACAAAATAATAATAATAATACTAATAATCCTCCAGAATATAGTTTATTTTATATATTTAATTTTGTTATGCATTATTATATATTAATTTTGAATAATATATTATTGTGTTTGTATTTACTACCACTTATGATCAGATATTATCTGGTCATGATTTATAAAATTAAATTCTATTGTAAATACAGACAAAATAATAAGAATAATTCTAATAATATCCTAGAATATAGTTTATTTTATATACTTATTTTTATTATGCATTATTATATATTAATTTTGAATAATATTTTATTGTGTTTGTATTTACTATCACTTAAGACCTGATTATAACTGGGTTTGATTTTTAAAATCAAATTCTATTGCAAATACAGACAGAATAATAAGGAAAATACTAATTATCCCCCAGAATATAGTTCATTTTAAATATTTAATTTTGTTATGCATTATTTTATATTAATTTAGAATAATATATTATTGTGTTTGTATTTACTACCACTTATGATCAGATATTATCTGGTCATGATTTATAAAATCAAATTCTATTGTAAATACAGACAAAATAATAAGAATAATACTAATAATCCCCTAGGATATAGTTTATTTTATATACTTATTTTTATTATGCATTATTATATATTAATTTTGAATAATATATTATTGTGTTTGTATTTACTATCACTTAAGACTTGATTATAACTGGGTTTGATTTTTAAAATCAAATTCTATTGCAAATACAGACAAAATAATAATAATAATACTAATTTTCCCCCAGAATATAGTTCTTTTTAAATATTTAATTTTGTTATGCATTATTTTATATTAATTTAGAATAATATATTATTGTGTTTGTATTTACTACCACTTATGATCAAATATTATCTGGTCATGATTTATAAAATCAAATTCTATTGCAAATATGGACAGAATAATAAGTAAAATACTAATAATCCCCTAGAATATAGTTTATTTTATATACTTATTTTTATTATGCATTATTATATATTAATTTGAATATTATATTATTGTTTTTGTGTTTACTATCACTTAAGACCTGATAATAACTGGGTTTGATTTTTAAAATCAAATTCTATTGTAAATACAGACAAAATAATAATAATAATACTAATAATCCTCCAGAATATAGTTTATTTTATATATTTAATTTTGTTATGCATTATTATATATTAATTTTGAATAATATATTATTGTGTTTGTATTTCCTACCACTTATGATCTGATAACTGGTCATGATTTATAAAATCAAATTCTGTTGTAAATACAGACAGAATAATAAGTATAATACTAATAATCCCGTAGAATATAGTTTATTTTATATACTTATTTTTATTATGCATTTTTATATAATAATTTGAATATTATATTATTGTGTTTGTATTTTCTATCATTTAAGACCTGATTATAACTGGGTTTGATTTTTAAAATCAAATTCTATTGTAAATACAGACAAAATAATAAGGAAAATACTAATTATCCCCCAGAATATAGTTCATTTTAAATATTTAATTTTGTTATGCATTATTTTATATTAATTTAGAATAATATATTATTGTGTTTGTATTTACTACCACTTATGATCAAATATTATCTGGTCATGATTTATAAAATCAAATTCTATTGCAAATATGGACAGAATAATAAGTAAAATACTAATAATCCCCTAGAATATAGTTTATTTTATATACTTATTTTTATTATGCATTATTATATATTAATTTGAATATTATATTATTGTTTTTGTGTTTACTATCACTTAAGACCTGATAATAACTGGGTTTGATTTTTAAAATCAAATTCTATTGTAAATACAGACAGAATAGTAAGTAAAATACTAATAATCCCCTAGAAAATAGTTTATTTTATATACTTATTTTATTATGCATTATTATATATTAATTTGAATATTATATTATTGTGTTTGTGTTTACTATCACTTAAGACCTGATAATAAATGGGTTGATTTTTAAAATCAAATTCTATTGTAAATACAGACAAAATAATAATAATAATACTAATAATCCTCCAGAATATAGTTTATTTTATATATTTAATTTTGTTATGCATTATTATATATTAATTTTGAATAATATATTATTGTGTTTGTATTTCCTACCACTTATGATCTGATAACTGGTCATGATTTATAAAATCAAATTCTGTTGTAAATACAGACAGAATAATAAGTATAATACTAATAATCCCGTAGAATATAGTTTATTTTATATACTTATTTTTATTATGCATTTTTATATAATAATTTGAATATTATATTATTGTGTTTGTATTTTCTATCATTTAAGACCTGATTATAACTGGGTTTGATTTTTAAAATCAAATTCTATTGTAAATACAGACAAAATAATAATAATAATACTAATAATCCTCCAGAATTTAGTTTATTTTATATATTTAATTTTGTTATGCATTATTATATATTAATTTTGAATAATATATTATTGTGTTTGTATTTACTACCACTTATGATCAGATATTATCTGGTCATGATTTATAAAATCAAATTCTATTGTAAATACAGACAAAATAATAAGATTAATTCTAATAATCCCCTAGAATATAGTTTATTTTATAAACTTATTTTTATTATGCATTATTATATATTAATTTTGAATAATATTTTATTGTGTTTGTATTTACTATCACTTAAGACCTGATTATAACTGGGTTTGATTTTTAAAATCAAATTCTATTGCAAATACAGACAGAATAATAAGGAAAATACTAATTATCCCCCATAATATAGTTCATTTTAAATATTTAATTTTGTTATGCATTATTTTATATTAATTTAGAATAATATATTATTGTGTTTGTATTTACTACCACTTATGATCAGATATTATCTGGTCATGATTTATAAAATCAAATTCTATTGTAAATACAGACAAAATAATAATAATAATACTAATTTTCCCCCAGAATATAGTTCATTTTAAATATTTAATTTTGTTATGCATTATTTTATATTAATTTAGAATAATATATTATTGTGTTTGTATTTACTACCACTTATGATCAAATATTATCTGGTCATGATTTATAAAATCAAATTCTATTGCAAATACAGACAGAATAATAAGTAAAATACTAATAATCCCCTAGAATATAGTTTATTTTATATACTTATTTTTATTATGCATTATTATATATTAATTTGAATATTATATTATTGTGTTTGTGTTTACTATCACTTAAGACCTGATAATAAATGGGTTTGATTTTTAAAATCAAATTCTATTGTAAATACAGACAAAATAATAATAATAATACTAATAATCCTCCAGAATATAGTTTATTTTATATATTTAATTTTGTTATGCATTATTATATATTAATTTTGAATAATATATTATTGTGTTTGTATTTACTACCACTTATGATCAGATATTATCTGGTCATGATTTATAAAATTAAATTCTATTGTAAATACAGACAAAATAATAAGAATAATTCTAATAATCCCCTAGAATATAGTTTATTTTATATACTTATTTTTATTATGCATTATTATATATTAATTTTGAATAATATTTTATTGTGTTTGTATTTACTATCACTTAAGACCTGATTATAACTGGGTTTGATTTTTAAAATCAAATTCTATTGCAAATACAGACAGAATAATAAGTAAAATACTAATTATCCCCCAGAATATAGTTCATTTTAAATATTTAATTTTGTTATGCATTATTTTATATTAATTTAGAATAATATATTATTGTGTTTGTATTTACTACCACTTATGATCAGATATTATCTGGTCATGATTTATAAAATCAAATTCTATTGTAAATACAGACAAAATAATAAGAATAATACTAATAATCCCCTAGAATATAGTTTATTTTATATACTTGTTTTTATTATGCACTATTATATATTAATTTTGAATAATATATTATTGTGTTTGTATTTACTATCACTTAAGACCTGATTATAACTGGGTTTATTTTTAAAATCAAATTCTATTGCAAATACAGACAGAATAATAAGTAAAATACTAATTATCCCCCAGAATATAGTTCATTTTATATATTTAATTTTGTTATGCATTATTATATATTAATTTGAATATTATATTATTGTGTTTGTGTTTACTATCACTTAAGACCTGATAATAAATGGGTTTGATTTTTAAAATCAAATTCTATTGTAAATACAGACAAAATAATAATAATAATACTAATAATCCTCCAGAATATAGTTTATTTTATATATTTAATTTTGTTATGCATTATTATATATTAATTTTGAATAATATATTATTGTGTTTGTATTTACTACCACTTATGATCAGATATTATCTGGTCATGATTTATAAAATTAAATTCTATTGTAAATACAGACAAAATAATAAGAATAATTCTAATAATATCCTAGAATATAGTTTATTTTATATACTTATTTTTATTATGCATTATTATATATTAATTTTGAATAATATTTTATTGTGTTTGTATTTACTATCACTTAAGACCTGATTATAACTGGGTTTGATTTTTAAAATCAAATTCTATTGCAAATACAGACAGAATAATAAGGAAAATACTAATTATCCCCCAGAATATAGTTCATTTTAAATATTTAATTTTGTTATGCATTATTTTATATTAATTTAGAATAATATATTATTGTGTTTGTATTTACTACCACTTATGATCAGATATTATCTGGTCATGATTTATAAAATCAAATTCTATTGTAAATACAGACAAAATAATAAGAATAATACTAATAATCCCCTAGGATATAGTTTATTTTATATACTTATTTTTATTATGCATTATTATATATTAATTTTGAATAATATATTATTGTGTTTGTATTTACTATCACTTAAGACTTGATTATAACTGGGTTTGATTTTTAAAATCAAATTCTATTGCAAATACAGACAAAATAATAATAATAATACTAATTTTCCCCCAGAATATAGTTCTTTTTAAATATTTAATTTTGTTATGCATTATTTTATATTAATTTAGAATAATATATTATTGTGTTTGTATTTACTACCACTTATGATCAAATATTATCTGGTCATGATTTATAAAATCAAATTCTATTGCAAATATGGACAGAATAATAAGTAAAATACTAATAATCCCCTAGAATATAGTTTATTTTATATACTTATTTTTATTATGCATTATTATATATTAATTTGAATATTATATTATTGTTTTTGTGTTTACTATCACTTAAGACCTGATAATAACTGGGTTTGATTTTTAAAATCAAATTCTATTGTAAATACAGACAAAATAATAATAATAATACTAATAATCCTCCAGAATATAGTTTATTTTATATATTTAATTTTGTTATGCATTATTATATATTAATTTTGAATAATATATTATTGTGTTTGTATTTCCTACCACTTATGATCTGATAACTGGTCATGATTTATAAAATCAAATTCTGTTGTAAATACAGACAGAATAATAAGTATAATACTAATAATCCCGTAGAATATAGTTTATTTTATATACTTATTTTTATTATGCATTTTTATATAATAATTTGAATATTATATTATTGTGTTTGTATTTTCTATCATTTAAGACCTGATTATAACTGGGTTTGATTTTTAAAATCAAATTCTATTGTAAATACAGACAAAATAATAAGGAAAATACTAATTATCCCCCAGAATATAGTTCATTTTAAATATTTAATTTTGTTATGCATTATTTTATATTAATTTAGAATAATATATTATTGTGTTTGTATTTACTACCACTTATGATCAAATATTATCTGGTCATGATTTATAAAATCAAATTCTATTGCAAATATGGACAGAATAATAAGTAAAATACTAATAATCCCCTAGAATATAGTTTATTTTATATACTTATTTTTATTATGCATTATTATATATTAATTTGAATATTATATTATTGTTTTTGTGTTTACTATCACTTAAGACCTGATAATAACTGGGTTTGATTTTTAAAATCAAATTCTATTGTAAATACAGACAGAATAGTAAGTAAAATACTAATAATCCCCTAGAAAATAGTTTATTTTATATACTTATTTTATTATGCATTATTATATATTAATTTGAATATTATATTATTGTGTTTGTGTTTACTATCACTTAAGACCTGATAATAAATGGGTTGATTTTTAAAATCAAATTCTATTGTAAATACAGACAAAATAATAATAATAATACTAATAATCCTCCAGAATATAGTTTATTTTATATATTTAATTTTGTTATGCATTATTATATATTAATTTTGAATAATATATTATTGTGTTTGTATTTCCTACCACTTATGATCTGATAACTGGTCATGATTTATAAAATCAAATTCTGTTGTAAATACAGACAGAATAATAAGTATAATACTAATAATCCCGTAGAATATAGTTTATTTTATATACTTATTTTTATTATGCATTTTTATATAATAATTTGAATATTATATTATTGTGTTTGTATTTTCTATCATTTAAGACCTGATTATAACTGGGTTTGATTTTTAAAATCAAATTCTATTGTAAATACAGACAAAATAATAATAATAATACTAATAATCCTCCAGAATTTAGTTTATTTTATATATTTAATTTTGTTATGCATTATTATATATTAATTTTGAATAATATATTATTGTGTTTGTATTTACTACCACTTATGATCAGATATTATCTGGTCATGATTTATAAAATCAAATTCTATTGTAAATACAGACAAAATAATAAGATTAATTCTAATAATCCCCTAGAATATAGTTTATTTTATAAACTTATTTTTATTATGCATTATTATATATTAATTTTGAATAATATTTTATTGTGTTTGTATTTACTATCACTTAAGACCTGATTATAACTGGGTTTGATTTTTAAAATCAAATTCTATTGCAAATACAGACAGAATAATAAGGAAAATACTAATTATCCCCCATAATATAGTTCATTTTAAATATTTAATTTTGTTATGCATTATTTTATATTAATTTAGAATAATATATTATTGTGTTTGTATTTACTACCACTTATGATCAGATATTATCTGGTCATGATTTATAAAATCAAATTCTATTGTAAATACAGACAAAATAATAATAATAATACTAATTTTCCCCCAGAATATAGTTCATTTTAAATATTTAATTTTGTTATGCATTATTTTATATTAATTTAGAATAATATATTATTGTGTTTGTATTTACTACCACTTATGATCAAATATTATCTGGTCATGATTTATAAAATCAAATTCTATTGCAAATACAGACAGAATAATAAGTAAAATACTAATAATCCCCTAGAATATAGTTTATTTTATATACTTATTTTTATTATGCATTATTATATATTAATTTGAATATTATATTATTGTGTTTGTGTTTACTATC
The DNA here is from genome assembly GCA_956483605.1 of Tuberolachnus salignus. NCBI lineage: Eukaryota > Metazoa > Arthropoda > Insecta > Hemiptera > Aphididae > Tuberolachnus > Tuberolachnus salignus. The sequence continues at coordinate 19,343,457 of OY101431.1, read as the reverse complement.
ACTTAAGACCTGATAATAAATGGGTTTGATTTTTAAAATCAAATTCTATTGTAAATACAGACAAAATAATAATAATAATACTAATAATCCTCCAGAATATAGTTTATTTTATATATTTAATTTTGTTATGCATTATTATATATTAATTTTGAATAATATATTATTGTGTTTGTATTTACTACCACTTATGATCAGATATTATCTGGTCATGATTTATAAAATTAAATTCTATTGTAAATACAGACAAAATAATAAGAATAATTCTAATAATCCCCTAGAATATAGTTTATTTTATATACTTATTTTTATTATGCATTATTATATATTAATTTTGAATAATATTTTATTGTGTTTGTATTTACTATCACTTAAGACCTGATTATAACTGGGTTTGATTTTTAAAATCAAATTCTATTGCAAATACAGACAGAATAATAAGTAAAATACTAATTATCCCCCAGAATATAGTTCATTTTAAATATTTAATTTTGTTATGCATTATTTTATATTAATTTAGAATAATATATTATTGTGTTTGTATTTACTACCACTTATGATCAGATATTATCTGGTCATGATTTATAAAATCAAATTCTATTGTAAATACAGACAAAATAATAAGAATAATACTAATAATCCCCTAGAATATAGTTTATTTTATATACTTGTTTTTATTATGCACTATTATATATTAATTTTGAATAATATATTATTGTGTTTGTATTTACTATCACTTAAGACCTGATTATAACTGGGTTTATTTTTAAAATCAAATTCTATTGCAAATACAGACAGAATAATAAGTAAAATACTAATTATCCCCCAGAATATAGTTCATTTTATATATTTAATTTTGTTATGCAATATTTTATATTAATTTAGAATAATATATTATTGTGTTTGTATTTACTACCACTTATGATCTGATAACTGGTCATGATTTATAAAATCAAATTCTGTTGTAAATACAGACAGAATAATAAGTATAATACTAATAATCCCGTAGAATATAGTTTATTTTATATACTTATTTTTATTATGCATTTTTATATAATAATTTGAATATTATATTATTGTGTTTGTATTTTCTATCATTTAAGACCTGATAATAACTGGGTTTGATTTTTAAAATAAAATTCTATTGTAAATACAGACAAAATAATAAGAATAATACTAATAATCCCCCAGAATATAGTTTATTTTATATATCTAATTTTGTTATGCATTATTTTATATTAATTTAGAATAATATATTATTGTGTTTGTATTTACTACCACTTAAGACCTGATTATAACTGGGTTTGATTTTTAAAATCAAATTCTATTGCAAATACAGACAGAATAATAAGGAAAATACTAATTATCCCCCATAATATAGTTCATTTTAAATATTTAATTTTGTTATGCATTATTTTATATTAATTTAGAATAATATATTATTGTGTTTGTATTTACTACCACTTATGATCAGATATTATCTGGTCATGATTTATAAAATCAAATTCTATTGTAAATACAGACAAAATAATAATAATAATACTAATTTTCCCCCAGAATATAGTTCATTTTAAATATTTAATTTTGTTATGCATTATTTTATATTAATTTAGAATAATATATTATTGTGTTTGTATTTACTACCACTTATGATCAAATATTATCTGGTCATGATTTATAAAATCAAATTCTATTGCAAATATGGACAGAATAATAAGTAAAATACTAATAATCCCCTAGAATATAGTTTATTTTATATACTTATTTTTATTATGCATTATTATATATTAATTTGAATATTATATTATTGTGTTTGTGTTTACTATCACTTAAGACCTGATTATAACTGGGTTTATTTTTAAAATCAAATTCTATTGCAAATACAGACAGAATAATAAGTAAAATACTAATTATCCCCCAGAATATAGTTCATTTTATATATTTAATTTTGTTATGCAATATTTTATATTAATTTAGAATAATATATTATTGTGTTTGTATTTACTACCACTTATGATCTGATAACTGGTCATGATTTATAAAATCAAATTCTGTTGTAAATACAGACAGAATAATAAGTATAATACTAATAATCCCGTAGAATATAGTTTATTTTATATACTTATTTTTATTATGCATTTTTATATAATAATTTGAATATTATATTATTGTGTTTGTATTTTCTATCATTTAAGACCTGATAATAACTGGGTTTGATTTTTAAAATAAAATTCTATTGTAAATACAGACAAAATAATAAGAATAATACTAATAATCCCCCAGAATATAGTTTATTTTATATATCTAATTTTGTTATGCATTATTTTATATTAATTTAGAATAATATATTATTGTGTTTGTATTTACTACCACTTAAGACCTGATTATAACTGGGTTTGATTTTTAAAATCAAATTCTATTGCAAATACAGACAGAATAATAAGGAAAATACTAATTATCCCCCATAATATAGTTCATTTTAAATATTTAATTTTGTTATGCATTATTTTATATTAATTTAGAATAATATATTATTGTGTTTGTATTTACTACCACTTATGATCAGATATTATCTGGTCATGATTTATAAAATCAAATTCTATTGTAAATACAGACAAAATAATAATAATAATACTAATTTTCCCCCAGAATATAGTTCATTTTAAATATTTAATTTTGTTATGCATTATTTTATATTAATTTAGAATAATATATTATTGTGTTTGTATTTACTACCACTTATGATCAAATATTATCTGGTCATGATTTATAAAATCAAATTCTATTGCAAATATGGACAGAATAATAAGTAAAATACTAATAATCCCCTAGAATATAGTTTATTTTATATACTTATTTTTATTATGCATTATTATATATTAATTTGAATATTATATTATTGTGTTTGTGTTTACTATCACTTAAGACCTGATAATAAATGGGTTTGATTTTTAAAATCAAATTCTATTGTAAATACAGACAAAATAATAATAATAATACTAATAATCCTCCAGAATATAGTTTATTTTATATATTTAATTTTGTTATGCATTATTATATATTAATTTTGAATAATATATTATTGTGTTTGTATTTACTACCACTTATGATCAGATATTATCTGGTCATGATTTATAAAATTAAATTCTATTGTAAATACAGGCAAAATAATAAGAATAATTCTAATAATCCCCTAGAATATAGTTTATTTTATATACTTATTTTTATTATGCATTATTATATATTAATTTTGAATAATATTTTATTGTGTTTGTATTTACTATCACTTAAGACCTGATTATAACTGGGTTTGATTTTTAAAATCAAATTCTATTGCAAATACAGACAGAATAATAAGTAAAATACTAATTATCCCCCAGAATATAGTTCATTTTAAATATTTAATTTTGTTATGCATTATTTTATATTAATTTAGAATAATATATTATTGTGTTTGTATTTACTACCACTTATGATCAGATATTATCTGGTCATGATTTATAAAATCAAATTCTATTGTAAATACAGACAAAATAATAAGAATAATACTAATAATCCCCTAGAATTTAGTTTATTTTATATACTTGTTTTTATTATGCACTATTATATATTAATTTTGAATAATATATTATTGTGTTTGTATTTACTATCACTTAAGACCTGATTATAACTGGGTTTATTTTTAAAATCAAATTCTATTGCAAATACAGACAGAATAATAAGTAAAATACTAATTATCCCCCAGAATATAGTTCATTTTATATATTTAATTTTGTTATGCAATATTTTATATTAATTTAGAATAATATATTATTGTGTTTGTATTTACTACCACTTATGATCTGATAACTGGTCATGATTTATAAAATCAAATTCTGTTGTAAATACAGACAGAATAATAAGTATAATACTAATAATCCCGTAGAATATAGTTTATTTTATATACTTATTTTTATTATGCATTTTTATATAATAATTTGAATATTATATTATTGTGTTTGTGTTTACTATCACTTAAGACCTGATAATAAATGGGTTTGATTTTTAAAATCAAATTCTATTGTAAATACAGACAAAATAATAATAATAATACTAATAATCCTCCAGAATATAGTTTATTTTATATATTTAATTTTGTTATGCATTATTATATATTAATTTTGAATAATATATTATTGTGTTTGTATTTACTACCACTTATGATCAGATATTATCTGGTCATGATTTATAAAATTAAATTCTATTGTAAATACAGGCAAAATAATAAGAATAATTCTAATAATCCCCTAGAATATAGTTTATTTTATATACTTATTTTTATTATGCATTATTATATATTAATTTTGAATAATATTTTATTGTGTTTGTATTTACTATCACTTAAGACCTGATTATAACTGGGTTTGATTTTTAAAATCAAATTCTATTGCAAATACAGACAGAATAATAAGTAAAATACTAATTATCCCCCAGAATATAGTTCATTTTAAATATTTAATTTTGTTATGCATTATTTTATATTAATTTAGAATAATATATTATTGTGTTTGTATTTACTACCACTTATGATCAGATATTATCTGGTCATGATTTATAAAATCAAATTCTATTGTAAATACAGACAAAATAATAAGAATAATACTAATAATCCCCTAGAATTTAGTTTATTTTATATACTTGTTTTTATTATGCACTATTATATATTAATTTTGAATAATATATTATTGTGTTTGTATTTACTATCACTTAAGACCTGATTATAACTGGGTTTATTTTTAAAATCAAATTCTATTGCAAATACAGACAGAATAATAAGTAAAATACTAATTATCCCCCAGAATATAGTTCATTTTATATATTTAATTTTGTTATGCAATATTTTATATTAATTTAGAATAATATATTATTGTGTTTGTATTTACTACCACTTATGATCTGATAACTGGTCATGATTTATAAAATCAAATTCTGTTGTAAATACAGACAGAATAATAAGTATAATACTAATAATCCCGTAGAATATAGTTTATTTTATATACTTATTTTTATTATGCATTTTTATATAATAATTTGAATATTATATTATTGTGTTTGTATTTTCTATCATTTAAGACCTGATAATAACTGGGTTTGATTTTTAAAATAAAATTCTATTGTAAATACAGACAAAATAATAAGAATAATACTAATAATCCCCCAGAATATAGTTTATTTTATATATCTAATTTTGTTATGCATTATTTTATATTAATTTAGAATAATATATTATTGTGTTTGTATTTACTACCACTTAAGACCTGATTATAACTGGGTTTGATTTTTAAAATCAAATTCTATTGCAAATACAGACAGAATAATAAGTAAAATACTAATTATCCCCCCAGAATATAGTTCATTTTATATATTTAATTTTGTTATGCATTATTTTATATTAATTTAGAATAATATATTATTGTGTTTGTATTTACTACCACTTATGATCAGATATTATCTGGTCATGATTTATAAAATCAAATTCTATTGCAAATACAGACAGAATAATAAGTAAAATACTAATAATCCCCTAGAATATAGTTTATTTTATTTACTTATTTTTATTATGCATTATTATATATTAATTTGAATATTATATTATTGTGTTTGTATTTACTATCACTTAAGACCTGATTATAACTGGGTTTGATTTTTAAAATCAAATTCTATTGTAAATACAGACAAAATAATAAGAATAATACTAATAATCCCCCAGAATATAGTTTATTTTATATATTTAATTTTGTTATGCATTATTATATATTAATTTTGAATAATATATTATTGTGTTTGTATTTACTACCACTTATGATCAGATATTATCTGGGTTTGATTTTTAAAATCAAATTCTATTGCAAATACAGACAGAATCATAAGTATAATACTAATAATCCCCCAGAATATAGTTCATTTTAAATATTTAATTTTGTTATGCATTATTTTATATTAATTTAGAATAATATATTATTGTGTTTGTATTTACTACCACTTATGATCAGATATTATCTGGTCATGATTTATAAAATCAAATTCTATTGTAAATACAGACAAAATAATAAGAATAATACTAATAATCCCCTAGGATATAGTTTATTTTATATACTTATTTTTATTATGCATTATTATATATTAATTTTGAATAATATATTATTGTGTTTGTATTTACTATCACTTAAGACCTGATTATAACTGGGTTTGATTTTTAAAATCAAATTCTATTGTAAATACAGACAAAATAATAAGAATAATACTAATTATCCCCCAGAATATAGTTTATTTTATATATTTAATTTTGTTATGCATTATTTTATATTAATTTAGAATAATATATTATTGTGTTTGTATTTACTACCACTTATGATCTGATAACTGGTCATGATTTATAAAATCAAATTCTGTTGTAAATACAGACAGAATAATAAGTATAATACTAATAATCCCGTAGAATATAGTTTATTTTATATACTTATTTTTATTATGCATTTTTATATAATAATTTGAATATTATATTATTGTGTTTGTATTTTCTATCATTTAAGACCTGATTATAACTGGGTTTGATTTTTAAAATCAAATTCTATTGTAAATACAGACAAAATAATAATAATAATACTAATAATCCTCCAGAATTTAGTTTATTTTATATATTTAATTTTGTTATGCATTATTATATATTAATTTTGAATAATATATTATTGTGTTTGTATTTACTACCACTTATGATCAGATATTATCTGGTCATGATTTATAAAATCAAATTCTATTGTAAATACAGACAAAATAATAAGATTAATTCTAATAATCCCCTAGAATATAGTTTATTTTATAAACTTATTTTTATTATGCATTATTATATATTAATTTTGAATAATATTTTATTGTGTTTGTATTTACTATCACTTAAGACCTGATTATAACTGGGTTTGATTTTTAAAATCAAATTCTATTGCAAATACAGACAGAATAATAAGGAAAATACTAATTATCCCCCATAATATAGTTCATTTTAAATATTTAATTTTGTTATGCATTATTTTATATTAATTTAGAATAATATATTATTGTGTTTGTATTTACTACCACTTATGATCAGATATTATCTGGTCATGATTTATAAAATCAAATTCTATTGTAAATACAGACAAAATAATAATAATAATACTAATTTTCCCCCAGAATATAGTTCATTTTAAATATTTAATTTTGTTATGCATTATTTTATATTAATTTAGAATAATATATTATTGTGTTTATATTTACTACCACTTATGATCAGATATTATCTGGTCATGATTTATAAAATTAAATTCTATTGTAAATACAGACAAAATAATAAGAATAATTCTAATAATCCCCTAGAATATAGTTTATTTTATATACTTATTTTTATTATGCATTATTATATATTAATTTTGAATAATATTTTATTGTGTTTGTATTTACTATCACTTAAGACCTGATTATAACTGGGTTTGATTTTTAAAATCAAATTCTATTGCAAATACAGACAGAATAATAAGTAAAATACTAATTATCCCCCAGAATATAGTTCATTTTAAATATTTAATTTTGTTATGCATTATTTTATATTAATTTAGAATAATATATTATTGTGTTTGTATTTACTACCACTTATGATCAGATATTATCTGGTCATGATTTATAAAATCAAATTCTATTGTAAATACAGACAAAATAATAAGAATAATACTAATAATCCCCTAGAATATAGTTTATTTTATATACTTGTTTTTATTATGCACTATTATATATTAATTTTGAATAATATATTATTGTGTTTGTATTTACTATCACTTAAGACCTGATTATAACTGGGTTTATTTTTAAAATCAAATTCTATTGCAAATACAGACAGAATAATAAGTAAAATACTAATTATCCCCCAGAATATAGTTCATTTTATATATTTAATTTTGTTATGCAATATTTTATATTAATTTAGAATAATATATTATTGTGTTTGTATTTACTACCACTTATGATCTGATAACTGGTCATGATTTATAAAATCAAATTCTGTTGTAAATACAGACAGAATAATAAGTATAATACTAATAATCCCGTAGAATATAGTTTATTTTATATACTTATTTTTATTATGCATTTTTATATAATAATTTGAATATTATATTATTGTGTTTGTATTTTCTATCATTTAAGACCTGATAATAACTGGGTTTGATTTTTAAAATAAAATTCTATTGTAAATACAGACAAAATAATAAGAATAATACTAATAATCCCCCAGAATATAGTTTATTTTATATATCTAATTTTGTTATGCATTATTTTATATTAATTTAGAATAATATATTATTGTGTTTGTATTTACTACCACTTAAGACCTGATTATAACTGGGTTTGATTTTTAAAATCAAATTCTATTGCAAATACAGACAGAATAATAAGGAAAATACTAATTATCCCCCATAATATAGTTCATTTTAAATATTTAATTTTGTTATGCATTATTTTATATTAATTTAGAATAATATATTATTGTGTTTGTATTTACTACGACTTATGATCAGATATTATCTGGTCATGATTTATAAAATCAAATTCTATTGTAAATACAGACAAAATAATAATAATAATACTAATTTTCCCCCAGAATATAGTTCATTTTAAATATTTAATTTTGTTATGCATTATTTTATATTAATTTAGAATAATATATTATTGTGTTTGTATTTACTACCACTTATGATCAAATATTATCTGGTCATGATTTATAAAATCAAATTCTATTGCAAATACAGACAGAATAATAAGTAAAATACTAATAATCCCCTAGAATATAGTTTATTTTATATACTTATTTTTATTATGCATTATTATATATTAATTTGAATATTATATTATTGTGTTTGTGTTTACTATCACTTAAGACCTGATAATAAATGGGTTTGATTTTTAAAATCAAATTCTATTGTAAATACAGACAAAATAATAATAATAATACTAATAATCCTCCAGAATATAGTTTATTTTATATATTTAATTTTGTTATGCATTATTATATATTAATTTTGAATAATATATTATTGTGTTTGTATTTACTACCACTTATGATCAGATATTATCTGGTCATGATTTATAAAATTAAATTCTATTGTAAATACAGGCAAAATAATAAGAATAATTCTAATAATCCCCTAGAATATAGTTTATTTTATATACTTATTTTTATTATGCATTATTATATATTAATTTTGAATAATATTTTATTGTGTTTGTATTTACTATCACTTAAGACCTGATTATAACTGGGTTTGATTTTTAAAATCAAATTCTATTGCAAATACAGACAGAATAATAAGTAAAATACTAATTATCCCCCAGAATATAGTTCATTTTAAATATTTAATTTTGTTATGCATTATTTTATATTAATTTAGAATAATATATTATTGTGTTTGTATTTACTACCACTTATGATCAGATATTATCTGGTCATGATTTATAAAATCAAATTCTATTGTAAATACAGACAAAATAATAAGAATAATACTAATAATCCCCTAGAATTTAGTTTATTTTATATACTTGTTTTTATTATGCACTATTATATATTAATTTTGAATAATATATTATTGTGTTTGTATTTACTATCACTTAAGACCTGATTATAACTGGGTTTATTTTTAAAATCAAATTCTATTGCAAATACAGACAGAATAATAAGTAAAATACTAATTATCCCCCAGAATATAGTTCATTTTATATATTTAATTTTGTTATGCAATATTTTATATTAATTTAGAATAATATATTATTGTGTTTGTATTTACTACCACTTATGATCTGATAACTGGTCATGATTTATAAAATCAAATTCTGTTGTAAATACAGACAGAATAATAAGTATAATACTAATAATCCCGTAGAATATAGTTTATTTTATATACTTATTTTTATTATGCATTTTTATATAATAATTTGAATATTATATTATTGTGTTTGTGTTTACTATCACTTAAGACCTGATAATAAATGGGTTTGATTTTTAAAATCAAATTCTATTGTAAATACAGACAAAATAATAATAATAATACTAATTTTCCCCCAGAATATAGTTCATTTTAAATATTTAATTTTGTTATGCATTATTTTATATTAATTTAGAATAATATATTATTGTGTTTGTATTTACTACCACTTATGATCAGATATTATCTGGTCATGATTTATAAAATTAAATTCTATTGTAAATACAGACAAAATAATAAGAATAATTCTAATAATCCCCTAGAATATAGTTTATTTTATATACTTATTTTTATTATGCATTATTATATATTAATTTTGAATAATATTTTATTGTGTTTGTATTTACTATCACTTAAGACCTGATTATAACTGGGTTTGATTTTTAAAATCAAATTCTATTGCAAATACAGACAGAATAATAAGTAAAATACTAATTATCCCCCAGAATATAGTTCATTTTAAATATTTAATTTTGTTATGCATTATTTTATATTAATTTAGAATAATATATTATTGTGTTTGTATTTACTACCACTTATGATCAGATATTATCTGGTCATGATTTATAAAATCAAATTCTATTGTAAATACAGACAAAATAATAAGAATAATACTAATAATCCCCTAGAATATAGTTTATTTTATATACTTGTTTTTATTATGCACTATTATATATTAATTTTGAATAATATATTATTGTGTTTGTATTTACTATCACTTAAGACCTGATTATAACTGGGTTTATTTTTAAAATCAAATTCTATTGCAAATACAGACAGAATAATAAGTAAAATACTAATTATCCCCCAGAATATAGTTCATTTTATATATTTAATTTTGTTATGCAATATTTTATATTAATTTAGAATAATATATTATTGTGTTTGTATTTACTACCACTTATGATCTGATAACTGGTCATGATTTATAAAATCAAATTCTGTTGTAAATACAGACAGAATAATAAGTATAATACTAATAATCCCGTAGAATATAGTTTATTTTATATACTTATTTTTATTATGCATTTTTATATAATAATTTGAATATTATATTATTGTGTTTGTATTTTCTATCATTTAAGACCTGATAATAACTGGGTTTGATTTTTAAAATAAAATTCTATTGTAAATACAGACAAAATAATAAGAATAATACTAATAATCCCCCAGAATATAGTTTATTTTATATATCTAATTTTGTTATGCATTATTTTATATTAATTTAGAATAATATATTATTGTGTTTGTATTTACTACCACTTAAGACCTGATTATAACTGGGTTTGATTTTTAAAATCAAATTCTATTGCAAATACAGACAGAATAATAAGGAAAATACTAATTATCCCCCATAATATAGTTCATTTTAAATATTTAATTTTGTTATGCATTATTTTATATTAATTTAGAATAATATATTATTGTGTTTGTATTTACTACCACTTATGATCAGATATTATCTGGTCATGATTTATAAAATCAAATTCTATTGTAAATACAGACAAAATAATAATAATAATACTAATTTTCCCCCAGAATATAGTTCATTTTAAATATTTAATTTTGTTATGCATTATTTTATATTAATTTAGAATAATATATTATTGTGTTTGTATTTACTACCACTTATGATCAAATATTATCTGGTCATGATTTATAAAATCAAATTCTATTGCAAATACAGACAGAATAATAAGTAAAATACTAATAATCCCCTAGAATATAGTTTATTTTATATACTTATTTTTATTATGCATTATTATATATTAATTTGAATATTATATTATTGTGTTTGTGTTTACTATCACTTAAGACCTGATAATAAATGGGTTTGATTTTTAAAATCAAATTCTATTGTAAATACAGACAAAATAATAATAATAATACTAATAATCCTCCAGAATATAGTTTATTTTATATATTTAATTTTGTTATGCATTATTATATATTAATTTTGAATAATATATTATTGTGTTTGTATTTACTACCACTTATGATCAGATATTATCTGGTCATGATTTATAAAATTAAATTCTATTGTAAATACAGGCAAAATAATAAGAATAATTCTAATAATCCCCTAGAATATAGTTTATTTTATATACTTATTTTTATTATGCATTATTATATATTAATTTTGAATAATATTTTATTGTGTTTGTATTTACTATCACTTAAGACCTGATTATAACTGGGTTTGATTTTTAAAATCAAATTCTATTGCAAATACAGACAGAATAATAAGTAAAATACTAATTATCCCCCAGAATATAGTTCATTTTAAATATTTATTTTTATTATGCATTTTTATATATTAATTTGAATATTATATTATTGTGTTTGTATTTACTATCACTTAAGACCTGATTATAACTGGGTTTGATTTTTAAAATCAAATTCTATTGTAAATACAGACAAAATAATAAGAATAATACTAATAATCCCCCAGAATATAGTTTATTTTATATATTTAATTTTGTTATGCATTATTATATATTAATTTTGAATAATATATTATTGTGTTTGTATTTACTACCACTTATGATCAGATATTATCTGGGTTTGATTTTTAAAATCAAATTCTATTGCAAATACAGACAGAATCATAAGTATAATACTAATAATCCCCCAGAATATAGTTCATTTTAAATATTTAATTTTGTTATGCATTATTTTATATTAATTTAGAATAATATAGTATTGTGTTTGTATTTACTACCACTTATGATCAGATATTATCTGGTCATGATTTATAAAATCAAATTCTATTGTAAATACAGACAAAATAATAAGAATAATACTAATAATCCCCTAGGATATAGTTTATTTTATATACTTATTTTTATTATGCATTATTATATATTAATTTGAATATTATATTATTGTGTTTGTATTTACTACCACTTATGATCTGATAACTGGTCATGATTTATAAAATCAAATTCTGTTGTAAATACAGACAGAATAATAAGTATAATACTAATAATCCCCCAGAATATAGTTCATTTTTAATATTTAATTTTGTTATGCATTATTTTATATTAATTTAGAATAATATATTATTGTGTTTGTATTTACTACCACTTATGATCTGATAACTGGTCATGATTTATAAAATCAAATTCTGTTGTAAATACAGACAGAATAATAAGTATAATACTAATAATCCCGTAAAATATAGTTTATTTTATATACTTATTTTTATTATGCATTTTTATATAATAATTTGAATATTATATTATTGTGTTTGTATTTTCTATCATTTAAGACCTGATAATAACTGGGTTTGATTTTTAAAATAAAATTCTATTGTAAATACAGACAAAATAATAAGAATAATACTAATAATCCCCCTGAATATAGTTTATTTTATATATCTAATTTTTTTATGCATTATTTTATATTAATTTAGAATAATATATTATTGTGTTTGTATTTACTACCACTTAAGACCTGATTATAACTGGGTTTGATTTTTAAAATCAAATTCTATTGCAAATACAGACAGAATAATAAGTAAAATACTAATTATCCCCCAGAATATAGTTCATTTTAAATATTTAATTTTGTTATGCATTATTTTATATTAATTTAGAATAATATATTATTGTGTTTGTATTTACTACCACTTATGATCAGATATTATCTGGTCATGATATATAAAATCAAATTCTATTGTAAATACAGACAAAATAATAAGAATAATACTAATAATCCCCTAGGATATAGTTTATTTTATATACTTATTTTTATTATGCATTATTATATATTAATTTTGAATAATATATTATTGTGTTTGTATTTACTATCACTTAAGACCTGATTATAACTGGGTTTGATTTTTAAAATCAAATTCTATTGCAAATACAGACAGAATAATAAGTAAAATACTAATTTTCCCCCAGAATATAGTTCATTTTAAATATTTAATTTTGTTATGCATTATTTTATATTAATTTAGAATAATATATTATTGTGTTTGTATTTACTACCACTTATGATCAGATATTATCTAGTCATGATTTATAAAATCAAATTCTATTGCAAATACAGACAGAATAATAAGTAAAATACTAATAATCCCCTAGAATATAGTTTATTTTATATACTTTTTTTTATTATGCATTATTATATATTAATTTGAATATTATATTATTGTGTTTGTATTTACTATCACTTTAGACCTGATTATAACTGGGTTTGATTTTTAAAATCAAATTCTATTGCAAATACAGACAGAATAATAAGCAAAATACTAATTATCTCCCAGAATATAGTTTATTTTATATACTTATTTTTATTATGCATTATTATATATTAATTTTGAATAATATATTATTGTGTTTGTATTTACTATCACTTAAGACCTGATAATAACTGGGTTTGATTTTTAAAATCAAATTCTATTGTAAATACAGACAAAATAATAAGAATAATACTAATAATCCCCTAGAATATAGTTCATTTTAAATATTTAATTTTGTTATGCATTATTATATATTAATTTGAATATTATATTATTGTGTTTGTATTTACTATCACTTAAGACCTGATAATAACTGGGTTTGATTTTTAAAATCAAATTCTATTGTAAATACAGACAAAATAATAAGTAAAATACTAATTATCCCCCAGATTATAGTTCATTATATATATTTAATTTTGTTATGCATTATTTTATATTAATTTAGAATAATATATTATTGTGTTTGTATTTACTACCACTTATGATCTGATAACTGGTCATGATTTATAAAATCAAATTCTGTTGTAAATACAGACAGAATAATAAGTATAATACTAATAATCCCCTAGAATATAGTTTATTTTATATACTTATTTTTATTATGCATTATTATATATTAATTTGAATATTATATTATTGTGTTTGTATTTACTATTACTTAAGACCTGATAATAACTGGGTTTGATTTTTAAAATCAAATTCTATTGTAAATACAGACAAAATAATAAGAATAATACTAATAATCCCCTAGAATATAGTTCATTTTAAATATTTAATTTTTTTATGCATTATTATATATTAATTTGAATATTATATTATTGTGTTTGTATTTACTATCACTTAAGACCTGATAATAACTGGGTTTGATTTTTAAAATCAAATTCTATTGTAAATACAGACAAAATAATAAGTAAAATACTAATTATCCCCCAGATTATAGTTCATTATATATATTTAATTTTGTTATGCATTATTTTATATTAATTTAGAATAATATATTATTGTGTTTGTATTTACTACCACTTATGATCAGATATTATCTGGTCATGATTTATAAAATCAAATTCTATTGTAAATACAGACAAAATAATAAGAATAATACTAATAATCCCGTAGAATATAGTTTATTTTATATACTTATTTTTATTATGCATTTTTATATAATAATTTGAATATTATATTATTGTGTTTGTATTTTCTATCATTTAAGACCTGATTATAACTGGGTTTGATTTTTAAAATCAAATTCTATTGCAAATACAGACAGAATAATAAGTAAAATACTAATTATCCCCCAGAATATAGTTTATTTTAAATATTTAATTTTGTTATGAATTATTTTATATTAATTTAGAATAATATATTATTGTGTTTGTATTTACTACCACTTATGATCAGATATTATCTGGTCATGATTTATAAAATCAAATTCTATTGTAAATACAGACAAAATAATAAGAATAATACTAATAAACCCCTAGGATATAGTTTATTTTATATACTTATTTTTATTATGCATTATTATATATTAATTTTGAATAATATATTATTGTGTTTGTATTTACTATCACTTAAGACCTGATTATAACTGGGTTTGATTTTTAAAATCAAATTCTATTGCAAATACAGACAGAATAATAAGTAAAATACTAATTTTCCCCCAGAATATAGTTCATTTTAAATATTTAATTTTGTTATGCATTATTTTATATTAATTTAGAATAATATATTATTGTGTTTGTATTTACTACCACTTATGATCAAATATTATCTGGTCATGATTTATAAAATCATATTCTATTGCAAATACAGACAGAATAATAAGTAAAATACTAATAATCCCCTAGGATATAGTTTATTTTATATACTTATTTTTATTATGCATTATTATATATTAATTTTGAATAATATATTATTGTGTTTGTATTTACTATCACTTAAGACCTGATTATAACTGGGTTTGATTTTTAAAATCAAATTCTATTGCAAATATAGACAGAATAATAAGTAAAATACTAATTATCCCCCAGAATATAGTTCATTTTATATATTTAATTTTGTAATGCAATATTTTATATTAATTTAGAATAATATATTATTGTGTTTGTATTTACTACCACTTATGATCAGATATTATCTGGGTTTGATTTTTAAAATCAAATTCTATTGCAAATACAGACAGAATCATAAGTAAAATACTAATAATCCCCCAGAATATAGTTTATTTTATATACTTATTTTTATTATGCATTTTTATATATTAATTTGAATATTATATTATTGTGTTTGTATTTTCTATCATTTAAGACCTGATAATAACTGGGTTTGATTTTTAAAATCAAATTCTATTGTAAATACAGACAAAATAATAAGAATAATACTAATAATCCCCTTGGATATAGTTTATTTTATATACTTATTTATATTATGCATTATTATATATTAATTTTGAATAATATATTATTGTGTTTGTATTTACTATCACTTAAGACCTGATAATAACTGGGTTTGATTTTTAAAATCAAATTCTATTGTAAATACAGACAAAATAATAAGAATAATACTAATAATCCCCTAGAATATAGTTCATTTTAAATATTTAATTTTGTTATGCATTATTATATATTAATTTGAATATTATATTATTGTGTTTGTATTTACTATCACTTAAGACCTGATAATAACTGGGTTTGATTTTTAAAATCAAATTCTATTGTAAATACAGACAAAATAATAAGTAAAATACTAATTATCCCCCAGATTATAGTTCATTATATATATTTAATTTTGTTATGCATTATTTTATATTAATTTAGAATAATATATTATTGTGTTTGTATTTACTACCACTTATGATCTGATAACTGGTCATGATTTATAAAATCAAATTCTGTTGTAAATACAGACAGAATAATAAGTATAATACTAATAATCCCCTAGAATATAGTTTATTTTATATACTTATTTTTATTATGCATTATTATATATTAATTTGAATATTATATTATTGTGTTTGTATTTACTATTACTTAAGACCTGATAATAACTGGGTTTGATTTTTAAAATCAAATTCTATTGTAAATACAGACAAAATAATAAGAATAATACTAATAATCCCCTAGAATATAGTTCATTTTAAATATTTAATTTTTTTATGCATTATTATATATTAATTTGAATATTATATTATTGTGTTTGTATTTACTATCACTTAAGACCTGATAATAACTGGGTTTGATTTTTAAAATCAAATTCTATTGTAAATACAGACAAAATAATAAGTAAAATACTAATTATCCCCCAGATTATAGTTCATTATATATATTTAATTTTGTTATGCATTATTTTATATTAATTTAGAATAATATATTATTGTGTTTGTATTTACTACCACTTATGATCAGATATTATCTGGTCATGATTTATAAAATCAAATTCTATTGTAAATACAGACAAAATAATAAGAATAATACTAATAATCCCGTAGAATATAGTTTATTTTATATACTTATTTTTATTATGCATTTTTATATAATAATTTGAATATTATATTATTGTGTTTGTATTTTCTATCATTTAAGACCTGATTATAACTGGGTTTGATTTTTAAAATCAAATTCTATTGCAAATACAGACAGAATAATAAGTAAAATACTAATTATCCCCCAGAATATAGTTTATTTTAAATATTTAATTTTGTTATGAATTATTTTATATTAATTTAGAATAATATATTATTGTGTTTGTATTTACTACCACTTATGATCAGATATTATCTGGTCATGATTTATAAAATCAAATTCTATTGTAAATACAGACAAAATAATAAGAATAATACTAATAAACCCCTAGGATATAGTTTATTTTATATACTTATTTTTATTATGCATTATTATATATTAATTTTGAATAATATATTATTGTGTTTGTATTTACTATCACTTAAGACCTGATTATAACTGGGTTTGATTTTTAAAATCAAATTCTATTGCAAATACAGACAGAATAATAAGTAAAATACTAATTTTCCCCCAGAATATAGTTCATTTTAAATATTTAATTTTGTTATGCATTATTTTATATTAATTTAGAATAATATATTATTGTGTTTGTATTTACTACCACTTATGATCAAATATTATCTGGTCATGATTTATAAAATCATATTCTATTGCAAATACAGACAGAATAATAAGTAAAATACTAATAATCCCCTAGGATATAGTTTATTTTATATACTTATTTTTATTATGCATTATTATATATTAATTTTGAATAATATATTATTGTGTTTGTATTTACTATCACTTAAGACCTGATTATAACTGGGTTTGATTTTTAAAATCAAATTCTATTGCAAATATAGACAGAATAATAAGTAAAATACTAATTATCCCCCAGAATATAGTTCATTTTATATATTTAATTTTGTAATGCAATATTTTATATTAATTTAGAATAATATATTATTGTGTTTGTATTTACTACCACTTATGATCAGATATTATCTGGGTTTGATTTTTAAAATCAAATTCTATTGCAAATACAGACAGAATCATAAGTAAAATACTAATAATCCCCCAGAATATAGTTTATTTTATATACTTATTTTTATTATGCATTTTTATATATTAATTTGAATATTATATTATTGTGTTTGTATTTTCTATCATTTAAGACCTGATAATAACTGGGTTTGATTTTTAAAATCAAATTCTATTGTAAATACAGACAAAATAATAAGAATAATACTAATAATCCCCTTGGATATAGTTTATTTTATATACTTATTTATATTATGCATTATTATATATTAATTTTGAATAATATATTATTGTGTTTGTATTTACTATCACTTAAGACCTGATAATAAATGGGTTTGATTTTTAAAATCAAATTCTATTGTAAATACAGACAAAATAATAATAATAATACTAATAATCCTCCAGAATATAGTTTATTTTATATATTTAATTTTGTTATGCATTATTATATATTAATTTTGAATAATATATTATTGTGTTTGTATTTACTACCACTTATGATCAGATTATAACTGGGTTTGATTTTTAAAATCAAATTCTATTGTAAATACAGACAAAATAATAAGAATAATACTAATAATCCCCCAGAATATAGTTTATTTTATATATCTAATTTTGTTATGCAATATTTTATATTAATTTAGAATAATATATTATTGTGTTTGTATTTACTACCACTTATGATCTGATAACTGGTCATGATTTATAAAATCAAATTCTATTGTAAATACAGACAAAATAATAAGAATAATACTAATAATCCCCTAGGATATAGTTTATATTATATACTTATTTTTATTATGCATTATTATATATTAATTTTGAATAATATATTATTGTGTTTGTATTTACTACCACTTATGATCAGATATTATCTGGGTTTGATTTTTAAAATCAAATTCTATTGCAAATACAGACAGAATCATAAGTATAATACTAATAATCCCCCAGAATATAGTTCATTTTAAATATTTAATTTTGTTATGCATTATTTTATATTAATTTAGAATAATATATTATTGTGTTTGTATTTACTACCACTTATGATCAGATATTATCTGGTCATGATTTATAAAATCAAATTCTATTGTAAATACAGACAAAATAATAAGAATAATACTAATAATCCCCTAGGATATAGTTTATTTTATATACTTATTTTTATTATGCATTATTATATATTAATTTGAATATTATATTATTGTGTTTGTATTTACTATCACTTAAGACCTGATAATAACTGGGTTTGATTTTTAAAATCAAATTCTATTGTAAATACAGACAAAATAATAAGAATAATACTAATAATCCCCTAGAATATAGTTCATTTTAAATATTTAATTTTTTTATGCATTATTATATATTAATTTGAATATTATATTATTGTGTTTGTATTTACTATCACTTAAGACCTGATAATAACTGGGTTTGATTTTTAAAATCAAATTCTATTGTAAATACAGACAAAATAATAAGTAAAATACTAATTATCCCCCAGATTATAGTTCATTATATATATTTAATTTTGTTATGCATTATTTTATATTAATTTAGAATAATATATTATTGTGTTTGTATTTACTACCACTTATGATCAGATATTATCTGGTCATGATTTATAAAATCAAATTCTATTGTAAATACAGACAAAATAATAAGAATAATACTAATAATCCCGTAGAATATAGTTTATTTTATATACTTATTTTTATTATGCATTTTTATATAATAATTTGAATATTATATTATTGTGTTTGTATTTTCTATCATTTAAGACCTGATTATAACTGGGTTTGATTTTTAAAATCAAATTCTATTGCAAATACAGACAGAATAATAAGTAAAATACTAATTATCCCCCAGAATATAGTTTATTTTAAATATTTAATTTTGTTATGAATTATTTTATATTAATTTAGAATAATATATTATTGTGTTTGTATTTACTACCACTTATGATCAGATATTATCTGGTCATGATTTATAAAATCATATTCTATTGTAAATACAGACAAAATAATAAGAATAATACTAATAAACCCCTAGGATATAGTTTATTTTATATACTTATTTTTATTATGCATTATTATATATTAATTTTGAATAATATATTATTGTGTTTGTATTTACTATCACTTAAGACCTGATTATAACTGGGTTTGATTTTTAAAATCAAATTCTTTTGCAAATATAGACAGAATAATAAGTAAAATACTAATTATCCCCCAGAATATAGTTCATTTTATATATTTAATTTTGTAATGCAATATTTTATATTAATTTAGAATAATATATTATTGTGTTTGTATTTACTACCACTTATGATCAGATATTATCTGGGTTTGATTTTTAAAATCAAATTCTATTGCAAATACAGACAGAATCATAAGTAAAATACTAATAATCCCCCAGAATATAGTTTATTTTATATACTTATTTTTATTATGCATTTTTATATATTAATTTGAATATTATATTATTGTGTTTGTATTTTCTATTATTTAAGACCTGATAATAACTGGGTTTGATTTTTAAAATCAAATTCTATTGTAAATACAGACAAAATAATAAGAATAATACTAATAATCCCCTTGGATATAGTTTATTTTATATACTTATTTATATTATGCATTATTATATATTAATTTTGAATAATATATTATTGTGTTTGTATTTACTATCACTTAAGACCTGATAATAAATGGGTTTGATTTTTAAAATCAAATTCTATTGTAAATACAGACAAAATAATAATAATAATACTAATAATCCTCCAGAATATAGTTTATTTTATATATTTAATTTTGTTATGCATTATTATATATTAATTTTGAATAATATATTATTGTGTTTGTATTTACTACCACTTATGATCAGATTATAACTGGGTTTGATTTTTAAAATCAAATTCTATTGTAAATACAGACAAAATAATAAGAATAATACTAATAATCCCCCAGAATATAGTTTATTTTATATATCTAATTTTGTTATGCAATATTTTATATTAATTTAGAATAATATATTATTGTGTTTGTATTTACTACCACTTATGATCTGATAACTGGTCATGATTTATAAAATCAAATTCTATTGTAAATACAGACAAAATAATAAGAATAATACTAATAATCCCCTAGGATATAGTTTATTTTATATACTTATTTTTATTATGCATTATTATATATTAATTTTGAATAATATATTATTGTGTTTGTATTTACTACCACTTATGATCAGATATTATCTGGGTTTGATTTTTAAAATCAAATTCTATTGCAAATACAGACAGAATCATAAGTATAATACTAATAATCCCCCAGAATATAGTTCATTTTAAATATTTAATTTTGTTATGCATTATTTTATATTAATTTAGAATAATATATTATTGTGTTTGTATTTACTACCACTTATGATCAGATATTATCTGGTCATGATTTATAAAATCAAATTCTATTGTAAATACAGACAAAATAATAAGAATAATACTAATAATCCCCTAGGATATAGTTTATTTTATATACTTATTTTTATTATGCATTATTATATATTAATTTGAATATTATATTATTGTGTTTGTATTTACTATCACTTAAGACCTGATTATAACTGGGTTTGATTTTTAAAATCAAATTCTATTGCAAATACAGACAGAATAATAAGTAAAATACTAATTATTTCCCAGAATATAGTTTATTTTATATACTTATTTTTATTATGCATTATTATATATTAATTTGAATATTATATTATTGTGTTTGTGTTTACTATCACTTAAGACCTGATAATAACTGGGTTTGATTTTTAAAATCAAATTCTATTGTAAATACAGACAAAATAATAAGAATAATACTAATAATCCCCTAGAATATAGTTCATTTTAAATATTTAATTTTTTTATGCATTATTATATATTAATTTGAATATTATATTATTGTGTTTGTATTTACTATCACTTAAGACTTGATAATAACTGGGTTTGATTTTTAAAATCAAATTCTATTGTAAATACAGACAAAATAATAAGTAAAATACTAATTATCCCCCAGATTATAGTTCATTATATATATTTAATTTTGTTATGCATTATTTTATGTTAATTTAGAATAATATATTATTGTGTTTGTATTTACTACTACTTATGATCAGATATTATCTGGTCATGATTTATAAAATCATATTCTATTGCAAATACAGACAGAATAATAAGTAAAATACTAATAATCCCCTAGAATATAGTTTATTTTATATACTTATTTTTATTATGCATTATTATATATTAATTTGAATATTATATTATTGTGTTTGTGTTTACTATCACTTAAGACCTGATAATAACTGGGTTTGATTTTTAAAATCAAATTCTATTGTAAATACAGACAGAATAATAAGTAAAATACTAATAATCCCCTAGAATATAGTTTATTTTATATACTTATTTTATTATGCATTATTATATATTAATTTGAATAATATATTATTGTGTTTGTATTTACTACCACTTATGATCAGATATTATCTGGTCATGATTTATAAAATCAAATTCTATTGCAAATACAGACAGAATAATAAGTAAAATACTAATAATGCCCTAGAATATAGTTTATTTTATTTACTTATTTTTATTATGCATTATTATATATTAATTTGAATATTATATTATTGTGTTTGTATTTACTATCACTTAAGACCTGATTATCACTGGGTTTGATTTTTAAAATCAAATTCTATTGTAAATACAGACAAAATAATAAGAATAATACTAATAATCCCCCAGAATATAGTTCATTTTAAATATTTAATTTTGTTATGCATTATTTTATATTAATTTAGAATAATATATTATTGTGTTTGTATTTACTACCACTTATGATCAGATATTATCTGGTCATGATTTATAAAATCAAATTCTATTGTAAATACAGACAAAATAATAATAATAATACTAATAATCCTCCAGAATATAGTTTATTTTATATATTTAATTTTGTTATGCATTATTATATATTAATTTTGAATAATATATTATTGTGTTTGTATTTACTACCACTTATGATCAGATATTATCTGGTCATGATTTATAAAATCAAATTCTATTGTAAATACAGACAAAATAATAAGAATAATACTAATAATCCCCTAGGATATAGTTTATTTTATATACTTATTTATATTATGCATTATTATATATTAATTTTGAATAATATATTATTGTGTTTGTATTTACTATCACTTAAGACCTGATAATAAATGGGTTTGATTTTTAAAATCAAATTCTATTGTAAATACAGACAAAATAATAATAATAATACTAATAATCCTCCAGAATATAGTTTATTTTATATATTTAATTTTGTTATGCATTATTATATATTAATTTTGAATAATATATTATTGTGTTTGTATTTACTACCACTTATGATCAGATTATAACTGGGTTTGATTTTTAAAATCAAATTCTATTGTAAATACAGACAAAATAATAAGAATAATACTAATAATCCCCCAGAATATAGTTTATTTTATATATCTAATTTTGTTATGCAATATTTTATATTAATTTAGAATAATATATTATTGTGTTTGTATTTACTACCACTTATGATCTGATAACTGGTCATGATTTATAAAATCAAATTCTATTGTAAATACAGACAAAATAATAAGAATAATACTAATAATCCCCTAGGATATAGTTTATTTTATATACTTATTTTTATTATGCATTATTATATATTAATTTTGAATAATATATTATTGTGTTTGTATTTACTACCACTTATGATCAGATATTATCTGGGTTTGATTTTTAAAATCAAATTCTATTGCAAATACAGACAGAATCATAAGTATAATACTAATAATCCCCCAGAATATAGTTCATTTTAAATATTTAATTTTGTTATGCATTATTATATATTAATTTTGAATAATATATTATTGTGTTTGTATTTACTACCACTTATGATCAGATTATAACTGGGTTTGATTTTTAAAATCAAATTCTATTGTAAATACAGACAAAATAATAAGAATAATACTAATAATCCCCCAGAATATAGTTTATTTTATATACTTATTTTATTATGCATTATTATATATTAATTTGAATAATATATTATTGTGTTTGTATTTACTACCACTTATGATCAGATATTATCTGGTCATGATTTATAAAATCAAATTCTATTGCAAATACAGACAGAATAATAAGTAAAATACTAATAATGCCCTAGAATATAGTTTATTTTATTTACTTATTTTTATTATGCATTATTATATATTAATTTGAATATTATATTATTGTGTTTGTATTTACTATCACTTAAGACCTGATAATAACTGGGTTTGATTTTTAAAATCAAATTCTATTGTAAATACAGACAAAATAATAAGTAAAATACTAATTATCCCCCAGATTATAGTTCATTATATATATTTAATTTTGTTATGCATTATTTTATATTAATTTAGAATAATATATTATTGTGTTTGTATTTACTACCACTTATGATCAGATATTATCTGGTCATGATTTATAAAATCATATTCTATTGCAAATACAGACAGAATAATAAGTAAAATACTAATAATCCCCTAGAATATAGTTTATTTTATATACTTATTTTATTATGCATTATTATATATTAATTTGAATAATATATTATTGTGTTTGTATTTACTACCACTTATGATCAGATATTATCTGGTCATGATTTATAAAATCAAATTCTATTGCAAATACAGACAGAATAATAAGTAAAATACTAATAATGCCCTAGAATATAGTTTATTTTATTTACTTATTTTTATTATGCATTATTATATATTAATTTGAATATTATATTATTGTGTTTGTATTTACTATCACTTAAGACCTGATTATCACTGGGTTTGATTTTTAAAATCAAATTCTATTGTAAATACAGACAAAATAATAAGAATAATACTAATAATCCCCCAGAATATAGTTCATTTTAAATATTTAATTTTGTTATGCATTATTTTATATTAATTTAGAATAATATATTATTGTGTTTGTATTTACTACCACTTATGATCAGATATTATCTGGTCATGATTTATAAAATCAAATTCTATTGTAAATACAGACAAAATAATAATAATAATACTAATAATCCTCCAGAATATAGTTTATTTTATATATTTAATTTTGTTATGCATTATTATATATTAATTTTGAATAATATATTATTGTGTTTGTATTTACTACCACTTATGATCAGATATTATCTGGTCATGATTTATAAAATCAAATTCTATTGTAAATACAGACAAAATAATAAGAATAATACTAATAATCCCCTAGGATATAGTTTATTTTATATACTTATTTTTATTATGCATTATTATATATTAATTTAGAATAATATATTATTGTGTTTGTATTTACTACCACTTATGATCAAATATTATCTGGTCATGATTTATAAAATCATATTCTATTGCAAATACAGACAGAATAATAAGTAAAATACTAATAATCCCCTAGGATATAGTTTATTTTATATACTTATTTTTATTATGCATTATTATATATTAATTTTGAATAATATATTATTGTGTTTGTATTTACTATCACTTAAGACCTGATTATAACTGGGTTTGATTTTTAAAATCAAATTCTATTGCAAATACAGACAGAATAATAAGTAAAATACTAATTATCCCCCAGAATATAGTTCATTTTATATATTTAATTTTGTTATGCAATATTTTATATTAATTTAGAATAATATATTATTGTGTTTGTATTTACTACCACTTATGATCTGATAACTGGTCATGATTTATAAAATCAAATTCTGTTGTAAATACAGACAGAATAATAAGTATAATACTAATAATCCCCCAGAATATAGTTCATTTTTAATATTTAATTTTGTTATGCATTATTTTATATTAATTTAGAATAATATATTATTGTGTTTGTATTTACTACCACTTATGATCAGATATTATCTGGGTTTGATTTTTAAAATCAAATTCTATTGCAAATACAGACAGAGTCATAAGTAAAATACTAATAATCCCCCAGAATATAGTTTATTTTATATACTTATTTTTATTATGCATTTTTATATATTAATTTGAATATTATATTATTGTGTTTGTATTTTCTATCATTTAAGACCTGATAATAACTGGGTTGGATTTTTAAAATCAAATTCTATTGTAAATACAGACAAAATAATAAGAATAATACTAATAATCCCCTAGAATATAGTTTATTTTATTTACTTATTTTTATTATGCATTATTATATATTAATTTGAATATTATATTATTGTGTTTGTATTTACTATCACTTAAGACCTGATTATCACTGGGTTTGATTTTTAAAATCAAATTCTATTGTAAATACAGACAAAATAATAAGAATAATACTAATAATCCCCCAGAATATAGTTCATTTTAAATATTTAATTTTGTTATGCATTATTTTATATTAATTTAGAATAATATATTATTGTGTTTGTATTTACTACCACTTATGATCAGATATTATCTGGTCATGATTTATAAAATCAAATTCTATTGTAAATACAGACAAAATAATAATAATAATACTAATAATCCTCCAGAATATAGTTTATTTTATATATTTAATTTTGTTATGCATTATTATATATTAATTTTGAATAATATATTATTGTGTTTGTATTTACTACCACTTATGATCAGATATTATCTGGTCATGATTTATAAAATCAAATTCTATTGTAAATACAGACAAAATAATAAGAATAATACTAATAATCCCCTAGGATATAGTTTATTTTATATACTTATTTTTATTATGCATTATTATATATTAATTTAGAATAATATATTATTGTGTTTGTATTTACTACCACTTATGATCAAATATTATCTGGTCATGATTTATAAAATCATATTCTATTGCAAATACAGACAGAATAATAAGTAAAATACTAATAATCCCCTAGGATATAGTTTATTTTATATACTTATTTTTATTATGCATTATTATATATTAATTTTGAATAATATATTATTGTGTTTGTATTTACTATCACTTAAGACCTGATTATAACTGGGTTTGATTTTTAAAATCAAATTCTATTGCAAATACAGACAGAATAATAAGTAAAATACTAATTATCCCCCAGAATATAGTTCATTTTATATATTTAATTTTGTTATGCATTATTTTATATTAATTTAGAATAATATATTATTGTGTTTGTATTTACTACCACTTATGATCTGATAACTGGTCATGATTTATAAAATCAAATTCTGTTGTAAATACAGACAGAATAATAAGTAAAATACTAATAATCCCCTAGAATATAGTTTATTTTATATACTTATTTTATTATGCATTATTATATATTAATTTGAATAATATATTATTGTGTTTGTATTTACTACCACTTATGATCAGATATTATCTGGTCATGATTTATAAAATCAAATTCTATTGCAAATACAGACAGAATAATAAGTAAAATACTAATAATGCCCTAGAATATAGTTTATTTTATTTACTTATTTTTATTATGCATTATTATATATTAATTTGAATATTATATTATTGTGTTTGTATTTACTATCACTTAAGACCTGATTATCACTGGGTTTGATTTTTAAAATCAAATTCTATTGTAAATACAGACAAAATAATAAGAATAATACTAATAATCCCCCAGAATATAGTTCATTTTAAATATTTAATTTTGTTATGCATTATTTTATATTAATTTAGAATAATATATTATTGTGTTTGTATTTACTACCACTTATGATCAGATATTATCTGGTCATGATTTATAAAATCAAATTCTATTGTAAATACAGACAAAATAATAATAATAATACTAATAATCCTCCAGAATATAGTTTATTTTATATATTTAATTTTGTTATGCATTATTATATATTAATTTTGAATAATATATTATTGTGTTTGTATTTACTACCACTTATGATCAGATATTATCTGGTCATGATTTATAAAATCAAATTCTATTGTAAATACAGACAAAATAATAAGAATAATACTAATAATCCCCTAGGATATAGTTTATTTTATATACTTATTTTTATTATGCATTATTATATATTAATTTAGAATAATATATTATTGTGTTTGTATTTACTACCACTTATGATCAAATATTATCTGGTCATGATTTATAAAATCATATTCTATTGCAAATACAGACAGAATAATAAGTAAAATACTAATAATCCCCTAGGATATAGTTTATTTTATATACTTATTTTTATTATGCATTATTATATATTAATTTTGAATAATATATTATTGTGTTTGTATTTACTATCACTTAAGACCTGATTATAACTGGGTTTGATTTTTAAAATCAAATTCTATTGCAAATACAGACAGAATAATAAGTAAAATACTAATTATCCCCCAGAATATAGTTCATTTTATATATTTAATTTTGTTATGCAATATTTTATATTAATTTAGAATAATATATTATTGTGTTTGTATTTACTACCACTTATGATCTGATAACTGGTCATGATTTATAAAATCAAATTCTGTTGTAAATACAGACAGAATAATAAGTATAATACTAATAATCCCCCAGAATATAGTTCATTTTTAATATTTAATTTTGTTATGCATTATTTTATATTAATTTAGAATAATATATTATTGTGTTTGTATTTACTACCACTTATGATCAGATATTATCTGGGTTTGATTTTTAAAATCAAATTCTATTGCAAATACAGACAGAGTCATAAGTAAAATACTAATAATCCCCCAGAATATAGTTTATTTTATATACTTATTTTTATTATGCATTTTTATATTTTAATTTGAATATTATATTATTGTGTTTGTATTTTCTATCATTTAAGACCTGATAATAACTGGGTTGGATTTTTAAAATCAAATTCTATTGTAAATACAGACAAAATAATAAGAATAATACTAATAATCCCCTAGGATATAGTTTATTTTATATACTTATTTATATTATGCATTATTATATATTAATTTTGAATAATATATTATTGTGTTTGTATTTACTATCACTTAAGATCTGATAATAAATGGGTTTAATTTTTAAAATCAAATTCTATTGTAAATACAGACAAAATAATAATAATAATACTAATAATCCTCCAGAATATAGTTTATTTTATATATTTAATTTTGTTATGCATTATTATATATTAATTTTGAATAATATATTATTGTGTTTGTATTTACTACCACTTATGATCAGATTATAACTGGGTTTGATTTTTAAAATCAAATTCTATTGTAAATACAGACAAAATAATAAGAATAATACTAATAATCCCCCAGAATATAGTTTATTTTATATATCTAATTTTGTTATGCAATATTTTATATTAATTTAGAATAATATATTATTGTGTTTGTATTTACTACCACTTATGATCTGATAACTGGTCATGATTTATAAAATCAAATTCTGTTGTAAATACAGACAGAATAATAAGTATAATACTAATAATCCCCCAGAATATAGTTTATTTTATATATTTAATTTTTTTATGCATTATTATATATTAATTTGGAATAATATATTATTGTGTTTGTATTAGCTACCACTTATGATCTGATAACTGGTCATGATTTATATAATCAAATTCTATTGCAAATACAGACAGAATAATAAGTAAAATACTAATAATCCCCTAGAATATAGTTTATTTTATTTACTTATTTTTATTATGCATTATTATATATTAATTTGAATATTATATTATTGTGTTTGTATTTACTATCACTTAAGACCTGATTATCACTGGGTTTGATTTTTAAAATCAAATTCTATTGTAAATACAGACAAAATAATAAGAATAATACTAATAATCCCCCAGAATATAGTTCATTTTAAATATTTAATTTTGTTATGCATTATTTTATATTAATTTAGAATAATATATTATTGTGTTTGTATTTACTACCACTTATGATCAGATATTATCTGGTCATGATTTATAAAATCAAATTCTATTGTAAATACAGACAAAATAATAATAATAATACTAATAATCCTCCAGAATATAGTTTATTTTATATATTTAATTTTGTTATGCATTATTATATATTAATTTTGAATAATATATTATTGTGTTTGTATTTACTACCACTTATGATCAGATATTATCTGGTCATGATTTATAAAATCAAATTCTATTGTAAATACAGACAAAATAATAAGAATAATTCTAATAATCCCCTAGGATATAGTTTATTTTATATACTTATTTTTATTATGCATTATTATATATTAATTTTGAATAATATATTATTGTGTTTGTATTTACTATCACTTAAGACCTGATTATAACTGGGTTTGATTTTTAAAATCAAATTCTATTGCAAATACAGACAGAATAATAAGTAAAATACTAATTTTCCCCCAGAATATAGTTCATTTTAAATATTTAATTTTGTTATGCATTATTTTATATTAATTTAGAATAATATATTATTGTGTTTGTATTTACTACCACTTATGATCAAATATTATCTGGTCATGATTTATAAAATCATATTCTATTGCAAATACAGACAGAATAATAAGTAAAATACTAATAATCCCCTAGGATATAGTTTATTTTATATACTTATTTTTATTATGCATTATTATATATTAATTTTGAATAATATATTATTGTGTTTGTATTTACTATCACTTAAGACCTGATTATAACTGGGTTTGATTTTTAAAATCAAATTCTATTGCAAATACAGACAGAATAATAAGTAAAATACTAATTATCCCCCAGAATATAGTTCATTTTATATATTTAATTTTGTTATGCAATATTTTATATTAATTTAGAATAATATATTATTGTGTTTGTATTTACTACCACTTATGATCTGATAACTGGTCATGATTTATAAAATCAAATTCTGTTGTAAATACAGACAGAATAATAAGTATAATACTAATAATCCCCCAGAATATAGTTCATTTTTAATATTTAATTTTGTTATGCATTATTTTATATTAATTTAGAATAATATATTATTGTGTTTGTATTTACTACCACTTATGATCAGATATTATCTGGGTTTGATTTTTAAAATCAAATTCTATTGCAAATACAGACAGAATCATAAGTAAAATACTAATAATCCCCCAGAATATAGTTTATTTTATATACTTATTTTTATTATGCATTTTTATATATTAATTTGAATATTATATTATTGTGTTTGTATTTTCTATCATTTAAGACCTGATAATAACTGGGTTGGATTTTTAAAATCAAATTCTATTGTAAATACAGACAAAATAATAAGAATAATACTTATAATCCCCTAGGATATAGTTTATTTTATATACTTATTTATATTATGCATTATTATATATTAATTTTGAATAATATATTATTGTGTTTGTATTTACTATCACTTAAGACCTGATAATAAATGGGTTTGATTTTTAAAATCAAATTCTATTGTAAATACAGACAAAATAATAATAATAATACTAATAATCCTCCAGAATATAGTTTATTTTATATATTTAATTTTGTTATGCATTATTATATATTAATTTTGAATAATATATTATTGTGTTTGTATTTACTACCACTTATGATCAGATTATAACTGGGTTTGATTTTTAAAATCAAATTCTATTGTAAATACAGACAAAATAATAAGAATAATACTAATAATCCCCCAGAATATAGTTTATTTTATATATCTAATTTTGTTATGCAATATTTTATATTAATTTAGAATAATATATTATTGTGTTTGTATTTACTACCACTTATGATCTGATAACTGGTCATGATTTATAAAATCAAATTCTGTTGTAAATACAGACAGAATAATAAGTATAATACTAATAATCCCCCAGAATATAGTTTATTTTATATATTTAATTTTTTTATGCATTATTATATATTAATTTGGAATAATATATTATTGTGTTTGTATTAGCTACCACTTATGATCTGATAACTGGTCATGATTTATATAATCAAATTCTATTGCAAATACAGACAGAATAATAAGTAAAATACTAATAATGCCCTAGAATATAGTTTATTTTATTTACTTATTTTTATTATGCATTATTATATATTAATTTGAATATTATATTATTGTGTTTGTATTTACTATCACTTAAGACCTGATTATCACTGGGTTTGATTTTTAAAATCAAATTCTATTGTAAATACAGACAAAATAATAAGAATAATACTAATAATCCCCCAGAATATAGTTCATTTTAAATATTTAATTTTGTTATGCATTATTTTATATTAATTTAGAATAATATATTATTGTGTTTGTATTTACTACCACTTATGATCAGATATTATCTGGTCATGATTTATAAAATCAAATTCTATTGTAAATACAGACAAAATAATAATAATAATACTAATAATCCTCCAGAATATAGTTTATTTTATATATTTAATTTTGTTATGCATTATTATATATTAATTTTGAATAATATATTATTGTGTTTGTATTTACTACCACTTATGATCAGATATTATCTGGTCATGATTTATAAAATCAAATTCTATTGTAAATACAGACAAAATAATAAGAATAATACTAATAATCCCCTAGGATATAGTTTATTTTATATACTTATTTTTATTATGCATTATTATATATTAATTTTGAATAATATATTATTGTGTTTGTATTTACTATCACTTAAGACCTGATTATAACTGGGTTTGATTTTTAAAATCAAATTCTATTGCAAATACAGACAGAATAATAAGTAAAATACTAATTTTCCCCCAGAATATAGTTCATTTTAAATATTTAATTTTGTTATGCATTATTTTATATTAATTTAGAATAATATATTATTGTGTTTGTATTTACTACCACTTATGATCAAATATTATCTGGTCATGATTTATAAAATCATATTCTATTGCAAATACAGACAGAATAATAAGTAAAATACTAATAATCCCCTAGGATATAGTTTATTTTATATACTTATTTTTATTATGCATTATTATATATTAATTTTGAATAATATATTATTGTGTTTGTATTTACTATCACTTAAGACCTGATTATAACTGGGTTTGATTTTTAAAATCAAATTCTATTGCAAATACAGACAGAATAATAAGTAAAATACTAATTATCCCCCAGAATATAGTTCATTTTATATATTTAATTTTGTTATGCAATATTTTATATTAATTTAGAATAATATATTATTGTGTTTGTATTTACTACCACTTATGATCTGATAACTGGTCATGATTTATAAAATCAAATTCTGTTGTAAATACAGACAGAATAATAAGTATAATACTAATAATCCCCCAGAATATAGTTCATTTTTAATATTTAATTTTGTTATGCATTATTTTATATTAATTTAGAATAATATATTATTGTGTTTGTATTTACTACCACTTATGATCAGATATTATCTGGGTTTGATTTTTAAAATCAAATTCTATTGCAAATACAGACAGAATCATAAGTAAAATACTAATAATCCCCCAGAATATAGTTTATTTTATATACTTATTTTTATTATGCATTTTTATATATTAATTTGAATATTATATTATTGTGTTTGTATTTTCTATCATTTAAGACCTGATAATAACTGGGTTGGATTTTTGAAATCAAATTCTATTGTAAATACAGACAAAATAATAAGAATAATACTAATAATCCCCTAGGATATAGTTTATTTTATATACTTATTTATATTATGCATTATTATATATTAATTTTGAATAATATATTATTGTGTTTGTATTTACTATCACTTAAGACCTGATAATAAATGGGTTTAATTTTTAAAATCAAATTCTATTGTAAATACAGACAAAATAATAATAATAATACTAATAATCCTCCAGAATATAGTTTATTTTATATATTTAATTTTGTTATGCATTATTATATATTAATTTTGAATAATATATTATTGTGTTTGTATTTACTACCACTTATGATCAGATTATAACTGGGTTTGATTTATAAAATCAAATTCTGTTGTAAATACAGACAGAATAATAAGTATAATACTAATAATCCAGTAGAATATAGTTTATTTTATATACTTATTTTTATTATGCATTTTTATATAATAATTTGAATATTATATTATTGTGTTTGTATTTTCTATCATTTAAGACCTGATTATAACTGGTCATGATTTATAAAATCAAATTCTGTTGTAAATACAGACAGAATAATAAGTATAATACTAATAATCCCCTAGAATATACTTTATTTTATATACTTATTTTTATTATGCATTATTATATATTAATTTAGAATAATATATTATTGTGTTTGTATTTACTACCACTTATGATCAGATATTATCTGGTCATGATTTATAAAAGCAAATTCTATTGTAAATACAGACAAAATAATAAGAATAATACTAATAATCCCCTAGGATATAGTTTATTTTATATACTTATTTTTATTATGCATTATTATATATTAATTTTGAATAATATATTATTGTGTTTGTATTTACTATCACTTAAGACCTGATTATAACTGGGTTTGATTTTTAAAATCAAATTCTATTGCAAATACAGACAGAATAATAAGTAAAATACTAATTTTCCCCCAGAATATAGTTTATTTTATATACTTATTTTTATTATGCATTATTATATATTAATTTTGAATAATATATTATTGTGTTTGTATTTACTATCACTTAAGACCTGATTATAACTGGGTTTGATTTTTAAAATCAAATTCTATTGTAAATACAGACAAAATAATAAGAATAATACTAATAATCCCCCAGAATATAGTTTATTTTATATATTTAATTTTGTTATGCATTATTATATATTAATTTTGAATAATATATTATTGTGTTTGTATTAGCTACCACTTATGATCTGATAACTGGTCATGATTTATAAAATCAAATTCTGTTGTAAATACAGACAGAATAATAAGTATAATACTAATAATCCAGTAGAATATAGTTTATTTTATATACTTATTTTTATTATGCATTTTTATATAATAATTTGAATATTATATTATTGTGTTTGTATTTTCTATCATTTAAGACCTGATTATAACTGGGTTTGATTTTTAAAATCAAATTCTATTGCAAATACAGACAGAATAATAAGTAAAATACTAATTTTCCCCCAGAATATAGTTCATTTTAAATATTTAATTTTGTTATGCATTATTTTATATTAATTTAGAATAATATATTATTGTGTTTGTATTTACTACCACTTATGATCTGATAACTGGTCATGATTTATAAAATCAAATTCTGTTGTAAATACAGACAGAATAATAAGTATAATACTAATAATCCCCCAGAATATAGTTCATTTTTAATATTTAATTTTGTTATGCATTATTTTATATTAATTTAGAATAATATATTATTGTGTTTGTATTTACTACCACTTATGATCAGATATTATCTGGGTTTGATTTTTAAAATCAAATTCTATTGCAAATACAGACAGAATCATAAGTAAAATACTAATAATCCCCCAGAATATAGTTTATTTTATATACTTATTTTTATTATGCATTTTTATATATTAATTTGAATATTATATTATTGTGTTTGTATTTTCTATCATTTAAGACCTGATAATAACTGGGTTGGATTTTTAAAATCAAATTCTATTGTAAATACAGACAAAATAATAAGAATAATACTTATAATCCCCTAGGATATAGTTTATTTTATATACTTATTTATATTATGCATTATTATATATTAATTTTGAATAATATATTATTGTGTTTGTATTTACTATCACTTAAGACCTGATAATAAATGGGTTTGATTTTTAAAATCAAATTCTATTGTAAATACAGACAAAATAATAATAATAATACTAATAATCCTCCAGAATATAGTTTATTTTATATATTTAATTTTGTTATGCATTATTATATATTAATTTTGAATAATATATTATTGTGTTTGTATTTACTACCACTTATGATCAGATTATAACTGGGTTTGATTTTTAAAATCAAATTCTATTGTAAATACAGACAAAATAATAAGAATAATACTAATAATCCCCCAGAATATAGTTTATTTTATATATCTAATTTTGTTATGCAATATTTTATATTAATTTAGAATAATATATTATTGTGTTTGTATTTACTACCACTTATGATCTGATAACTGGTCATGATTTATAAAATCAAATTCTGTTGTAAATACAGACAGAATAATAAGTATAATACTAATAATCCCCCAGAATATAGTTTATTTTATATATTTAATTTTTTTATGCATTATTATATATTAATTTGGAATAATATATTATTGTGTTTGTATTAGCTACCACTTATGATCTGATAACTGGTCATGATTTATATAATCAAATTCTATTGCAAATACAGACAGAATAATAAGTAAAATACTAATAATGCCCTAGAATATAGTTTATTTTATTTACTTATTTTTATTATGCATTATTATATATTAATTTGAATATTATATTATTGTGTTTGTATTTACTATCACTTAAGACCTGATTATCACTGGGTTTGATTTTTAAAATCAAATTCTATTGTAAATACAGACAAAATAATAAGAATAATACTAATAATCCCCCAGAATATAGTTCATTTTAAATATTTAATTTTGTTATGCATTATTTTATATTAATTTAGAATAATATATTATTGTGTTTGTATTTACTACCACTTATGATCAGATATTATCTGGTCATGATTTATAAAATCAAATTCTATTGTAAATACAGACAAAATAATAATAATAATACTAATAATCCTCCAGAATATAGTTTATTTTATATATTTAATTTTGTTATGCATTATTATATATTAATTTTGAATAATATATTATTGTGTTTGTATTTACTACCACTTATGATCAGATATTATCTGGTCATGATTTATAAAATCAAATTCTATTGTAAATACAGACAAAATAATAAGAATAATACTAATAATCCCCTAGGATATAGTTTATTTTATATACTTATTTTTATTATGCATTATTATATATTAATTTTGAATAATATATTATTGTGTTTGTATTTACTATCACTTAAGACCTGATTATAACTGGGTTTGATTTTTAAAATCAAATTCTATTGCAAATACAGACAGAATAATAAGTAAAATACTAATTTTCCCCCAGAATATAGTTCATTTTAAATATTTAATTTTGTTATGCATTATTTTATATTAATTTAGAATAATATATTATTGTGTTTGTATTTACTACCACTTATGATCAAATATTATCTGGTCATGATTTATAAAATCATATTCTATTGCAAATACAGACAGAATAATAAGTAAAATACTAATAATCCCCTAGGATATAGTTTATTTTATATACTTATTTTTATTATGCATTATTATATATTAATTTTGAATAATATATTATTGTGTTTGTATTTACTATCACTTAAGACCTGATTATAACTGGGTTTGATTTTTAAAATCAAATTCTATTGCAAATACAGACAGAATAATAAGTAAAATACTAATTATCCCCCAGAATATAGTTCATTTTATATATTTAATTTTGTTATGCAATATTTTATATTAATTTAGAATAATATATTATTGTGTTTGTATTTACTACCACTTATGATCTGATAACTGGTCATGATTTATAAAATCAAATTCTGTTGTAAATACAGACAGAATAATAAGTATAATACTAATAATCCCCCAGAATATAGTTCATTTTTAATATTTAATTTTGTTATGCATTATTTTATATTAATTTAGAATAATATATTATTGTGTTTGTATTTACTACCACTTATGATCAGATATTATCTGGGTTTGATTTTTAAAATCAAATTCTATTGCAAATACAGACAGAATCATAAGTAAAATACTAATAATCCCCCAGAATATAGTTTATTTTATATACTTATTTTTATTATGCATTTTTATATATTAATTTGAATATTATATTATTGTGTTTGTATTTTCTATCATTTAAGACCTGATAATAACTGGGTTGGATTTTTGAAATCAAATTCTATTGTAAATACAGACAAAATAATAAGAATAATACTAATAATCCCCTAGGATATAGTTTATTTTATATACTTATTTATATTATGCATTATTATATATTAATTTTGAATAATATATTATTGTGTTTGTATTTACTATCACTTAAGACCTGATAATAAATGGGTTTAATTTTTAAAATCAAATTCTATTGTAAATACAGACAAAATAATAATAATAATACTAATAATCCTCCAGAATATAGTTTATTTTATATATTTAATTTTGTTATGCATTATTATATATTAATTTTGAATAATATATTATTGTGTTTGTATTTACTACCACTTATGATCAGATTATAACTGGGTTTGATTTATAAAATCAAATTCTGTTGTAAATACAGACAGAATAATAAGTATAATACTAATAATCCAGTAGAATATAGTTTATTTTATATACTTATTTTTATTATGCATTTTTATATAATAATTTGAATATTATATTATTGTGTTTGTATTTTCTATCATTTAAGACCTGATTATAACTGGTCATGATTTATAAAATCAAATTCTGTTGTAAATACAGACAGAATAATAAGTATAATACTAATAATCCCCTAGAATATACTTTATTTTATATACTTATTTTTATTATGCATTATTATATATTAATTTAGAATAATATATTATTGTGTTTGTATTTACTACCACTTATGATCAGATATTATCTGGTCATGATTTATAAAAGCAAATTCTATTGTAAATACAGACAAAATAATAAGAATAATACTAATAATCCCCTAGGATATAGTTTATTTTATATACTTATTTTTATTATGCATTATTATATATTAATTTTGAATAATATATTATTGTGTTTGTATTTACTATCACTTAAGACCTGATTATAACTGGGTTTGATTTTTAAAATCAAATTCTATTGCAAATACAGACAGAATAATAAGTAAAATACTAATTTTCCCCCAGAATATAGTTTATTTTATATACTTATTTTTATTATGCATTATTATATATTAATTTTGAATAATATATTATTGTGTTTGTATTTACTATCACTTAAGACCTGATTATAACTGGGTTTGATTTTTAAAATCAAATTCTATTGTAAATACAGACAAAATAATAAGAATAATACTAATAATCCCCCAGAATATAGTTTATTTTATATATTTAATTTTGTTATGCATTATTATATATTAATTTTGAATAATATATTATTGTGTTTGTATTAGCTACCACTTATGATCTGATAACTGGTCATGATTTATAAAATCAAATTCTGTTGTAAATACAGACAGAATAATAAGTATAATACTAATAATCCAGTAGAATATAGTTTATTTTATATACTTATTTTTATTATGCATTTTTATATAATAATTTGAATATTATATTATTGTGTTTGTATTTTCTATCATTTAAGACCTGATTATAACTGGGTTTGATTTTTAAAATCAAATTCTATTGCAAATACAGACAGAATAATAAGTAAAATACTAATTTTCCCCCAGAATATAGTTCATTTTAAATATTTAATTTTGTTATGCATTATTTTATATTAATTTAGAATAATATATTATTGTGTTTGTATTTACTACCACTTATGATCAAATATTATCTGGTCATGATTTATAAAATCATATTCTATTGCAAATACAGACAGAATAATAAGTAAAATACTAATAATCCCCTAGGATATAGTTTATTTTATATACTTATTTTTATTATGCATTATTATATATTAATTTTGAATAATATATTATTGTGTTTGTATTTACTATCACTTAAGACCTGATTATAACTGGGTTTGATTTTTAAAATCAAATTCTATTGCAAATACAGACAGAATAATAAGTAAAATACTAATTATCCCCCAGAATATAGTTCATTTTATATATTTAATTTTGTTATGCAATATTTTATATTAATTTAGAATAATATATTATTGTGTTTGTATTTACTACCACTTATGATCTGATAACTGGTCATGATTTATAAAATCAAATTCTGTTGTAAATACAGACAGAATAATAAGTATAATACTAATAATCCCCCAGAATATAGTTCATTTTTAATATTTAATTTTGTTATGCATTATTTTATATTAATTTAGAATAATATATTATTGTGTTTGTATTTACTACCACTTATGATCAGATATTATCTGGGTATGATTTTTAAAATCAAATTCTATTGCAAATACAGACAGAATCATAAGTAAAATACTAATAATCCCCCAGAATATAGTTTATTTTATATACTTATTTTTATTATGCATTTTTATATATTAATTTGAATATTATATTATTGTGTTTGTATTTTCTATCATTTAAGACCTGATAATAACTGGGTTGGATTTTTAAAATCAAATTCTATTGTAAATACAGACAGAATAATAAGTATAATACTAATAATCCCCCAGAATATAGTTCATTTTTAATATTTAATTTTGTTATGCATTATTTTATATTAATTTAGAATAATATATTATTGTGTTTGTATTTACTACCACTTATGATCTGATAACTGGTCATGATTTATAAAATCAAATTCTGTTGTAAATACAGACAGAATAATAAGTATAATACTAATAATCCCCCAGAATATAGTTTATTTTATATATTTAATTTTTTTATGCATTATTATATATTAATTTGGAATAATATATTATTGTGTTTGTATTAGCTACCACTTATGATCTGATAACTGGTCATGATTTATATAATCAAATTCTATTGCAAATACAGACAAAATAATAATAATAATACTAATAATCCTCCAGAATATAGTTTATTTTATATATTTAATTTTGTTATGCATTATTATATATTAATTTTGAATAATATATTATTGTGTTTGTATTTACTACCACTTATGATCAGATTATAACTGGGTTTGATTTTTAAAATCAAATTCTATTGTAAATACAGACAAAATAATAAGAATAATACTAATAATCCCCCAGAATATAGTTTATTTTATATATCTAATTTTGTTATGCAATATTTTATATTAATTTAGAATAATATATTATTGTGTTTGTATTTACTACCACTTATGATCTGATAACTGGTCATGATTTATAAAATCAAATTCTGTTGTAAATACAGACAGAATAATAAGTATAATACTAATAATCCCCCAGAATATAGTTTATTTTATATATTTAATTTTTTTATGCATTATTATATATTAATTTGGAATAATATATTATTGTGTTTGTATTAGCTACCACTTATGATCTGATAACTGGTCATGATTTATATAATCAAATTCTATTGCAAATACAGACAGAATAATAAGTAAAATACTAATAATGCCCTAGAATATAGTTTATTTTATTTACTTATTTTTATTATGCATTATTATATATTAATTTGAATATTATATTATTGTGTTTGTATTTACTATCACTTAAGACCTGATTATCACTGGGTTTGATTTTTAAAATCAAATTCTATTGTAAATACAGACAAAATAATAAGAATAATACTAATAATCCCCCAGAATATAGTTCATTTTAAATATTTAATTTTGTTATGCATTATTTTATATTAATTTAGAATAATATATTATTGTGTTTGTATTTACTACCACTTATGATCAGATATTATCTGGTCATGATTTATAAAATCAAATTCTATTGTAAATACAGACAAAATAATAATAATAATACTAATAATCCTCCAGAATATAGTTTATTTTATATATTTAATTTTGTTATGCATTATTATATATTAATTTTGAATAATATATTATTGTGTTTGTATTTACTACCACTTATGATCAGATATTATCTGGTCATGATTTATAAAATCAAATTCTATTGTAAATACAGACAAAATAATAAGAATAATACTAATAATCCCCTAGGATATAGTTTATTTTATATACTTATTTTTATTATGCATTATTATATATTAATTTTGAATAATATATTATTGTGTTTGTATTTACTATCACTTAAGACCTGATTATAACTGGGTTTGATTTTTAAAATCAAATTCTATTGCAAATACAGACAGAATAATAAGTAAAATACTAATTTTCCCCCAGAATATAGTTCATTTTAAATATTTAATTTTGTTATGCATTATTTTATATTAATTTAGAATAATATATTATTGTGTTTGTATTTACTACCACTTATGATCAAATATTATCTGGTCATGATTTATAAAATCATATTCTATTGCAAATACAGACAGAATAATAAGTAAAATACTAATAATCCCCTAGGATATAGTTTATTTTATATACTTATTTTTATTATGCATTATTATATATTAATTTTGAATAATATATTATTGTGTTTGTATTTACTATCACTTAAGACCTGATTATAACTGGGTTTGATTTTTAAAATCAAATTCTATTGCAAATACAGACAGAATAATAAGTAAAATACTAATTATCCCCCAGAATATAGTTCATTTTATATATTTAATTTTGTTATGCAATATTTTATATTAATTTAGAATAATATATTATTGTGTTTGTATTTACTACCACTTATGATCTGATAACTGGTCATGATTTATAAAATCAAATTCTGTTGTAAATACAGACAGAATAATAAGTATAATACTAATAATCCCCCAGAATATAGTTCATTTTTAATATTTAATTTTGTTATGCATTATTTTATATTAATTTAGAATAATATATTATTGTGTTTGTATTTACTACCACTTATGATCAG
The DNA here is from genome assembly GCA_956483605.1 of Tuberolachnus salignus. Taxonomy (NCBI): domain Eukaryota; kingdom Metazoa; phylum Arthropoda; class Insecta; order Hemiptera; family Aphididae; genus Tuberolachnus; species Tuberolachnus salignus. The sequence goes on along the minus strand of OY101431.1, from coordinate 19,299,885 downwards.
ATATTATCTGGGTTTGATTTTTAAAATCAAATTCTATTGCAAATACAGACAGAATCATAAGTAAAATACTAATAATCCCCCAGAATATAGTTTATTTTATATACTTATTTTTATTATGCATTTTTATATATTAATTTGAATATTATATTATTGTGTTTGTATTTTCTATCATTTAAGACCTGATAATAACTGGGTTGGATTTTTGAAATCAAATTCTATTGTAAATACAGACAAAATAATAAGAATAATACTAATAATCCCCTAGGATATAGTTTATTTTATATACTTATTTATATTATGCATTATTATATATTAATTTTGAATAATATATTATTGTGTTTGTATTTACTATCACTTAAGACCTGATAATAAATGGGTTTAATTTTTAAAATCAAATTCTATTGTAAATACAGACAAAATAATAATAATAATACTAATAATCCTCCAGAATATAGTTTATTTTATATATTTAATTTTGTTATGCATTATTATATATTAATTTTGAATAATATATTATTGTGTTTGTATTTACTACCACTTATGATCAGATTATAACTGGGTTTGATTTTTAAAATCAAATTCTATTGTAAATACAGACAAAATAATAAGAATAATACTAATAATCCCCCAGAATATAGTTTATTTTATATATCTAATTTTGTTATGCAATATTTTATATTAATTTAGAATAATATATTATTGTGTTTGTATTTACTACCACTTATGATCTGATAACTGGTCATGATTTATAAAATCAAATTCTGTTGTAAATACAGACAGAATAATAAGTATAATACTAATAATCCCCCAGAATATAGTTTATTTTATATATTTAATTTTTTTATGCATTATTATATATTAATTTGGAATAATATATTATTGTGTTTGTATTAGCTACCACTTATGATCTGATAACTGGTCATGATTTATATAATCAAATTCTATTGTAAATACAGACAAAATAATAAGAATAATACTAATAATCCCCCAGAATATAGTTTATTTTATATATTTAATTTTGTTATGCATTATCATATATTAATTTTGAATAATATATTATTGTGTTTGTATTTACTATCACTTAAGACCTGATAATAAATGGGTTTGATATTTAAAATCAAATTCTATTGTAAATACAGACAAAATAATAATAATAATACTAATAATCCTCCAGAATATAGTTTATTTTATATATTTAATTTTGTTATGCATTATTATATATTAATTTAGAATAATATATTATTGTGTTTGTATTTACTACCACTTATGATCTGATAACTGGTCATGATTTATAAAATCAAATTCTGTTGTAAATACAGACAGAATAATAAGTATAATACTAATAATCCCCTAGAATATAGTTTATTTTATATACTTATTTTTATTATGCATTATTATATATTAATTTAGAATAATATATTATTGTGTTTGTATTTACTACCACTTATGATCAGATATTATCTGGTCATGATTTATAAAAGCAAATTCTATTGTAAATACAGACAAAATAATAAGAATAATACTAATAATCCCCTAGGATATAGTTTATTTTATATACTTATTTTTATTATGCATTATTATATATTAATTTTGAATAATATATTATTGTGTTTGTATTTACTATCACTTAAGACCTGATTATAACTGGGTTTGATTTTTAAAATCAAATTCTATTGTAAATACAGACAAAATAATAAGAATAATACTAATAATCCCCCAGAATATAGTTTATTTTATATATTTAATTTTGTTATGCATTATTATATATTAATTTTGAATAATATATTATTGTGTTTGTATTAGCTACCACTTATGATCTGATAACTGGTCATGATTTATAAAATCAAATTCTGTTGTAAATACAGACAGAATAATAAGTATAATACTAATAATCCAGTAGAATATAGTTTATTTTATATACTTATTTTTATTATGCATTTTTATATAATAATTTGAATATTATATTATTGTGTTTGTATTTTCTATCATTTAAGACCTGATTATAACTGGGTTTGATTTTTAAAATCAAATTCTATTGCAAATACAGACAGAATAATAAGTAAAATACTAATTTTCCCCCAGAATATAGTTCATTTTAAATATTTAATTTTGTTATGCATTATTTTATATTAATTTAGAATAATATATTATTGTGTTTGTATTTACTACCACTTATGATCAAATATTATCTGGTCATGATTTATAAAATCATATTCTATTGCAAATACAGACAGAATAATAAGTAAAATACTAATAATCCCCTAGGATATAGTTTATTTTATATACTTATTTTTATTATGCATTATTATATATTAATTTTGAATAATATATTATTGTGTTTGTATTTACTATCACTTAAGACCTGATTATAACTGGGTTTGATTTTTAAAATCAAATTCTATTGCAAATACAGACAGAATAATAAGTATAATACTAATAATCCCCCAGAATATAGTTCATTTTTAATATTTAATTTTGTTATGCATTATTTTATATTAATTTAGAATAATATATTATTGTGTTTGTATTTACTACCACTTATGATCAGATATTATCTGGGTATGATTTTTAAAATCAAATTCTATTGCAAATACAGACAGAATCATAAGTAAAATACTAATAATCCCCCAGAATATAGTTTATTTTATATACTTATTTTTATTATGCATTTTTATATATTAATTTGAATATTATATTATTGTGTTTGTATTTTCTATCATTTAAGACCTGATAATAACTGGGTTGGATTTTTAAAATCAAATTCTATTGTAAATACAGACAAAATAATAAGAATAATACTTATAATCCCCTAGGATATAGTTTATTTTATATACTTATTTATATTATGCATTATTATATATTAATTTTGAATAATATATTATTGTGTTTGTATTTACTATCACTTAAGACCTGATAATAAATGGGTTTGATTTTTAAAATCAAATTCTATTGTAAATACAGACAAAATAATAATAATAATACTAATAATCCTCCAGAATATAGTTTATTTTATATATTTAATTTTGTTATGCATTATTATATATTAATTTTGAATAATATATTATTGTGTTTGTATTTACTACCACTTATGATCAGATTATAACTGGGTTTGATTTTTAAAATCAAATTCTATTGTAAATACAGACAAAATAATAAGAATAATACTAATAATCCCCCAGAATATAGTTTATTTTATATATCTAATTTTGTTATGCAATATTTTATATTAATTTAGAATAATATATTATTGTGTTTGTATTTACTACCACTTATGATCTGATAACTGGTCATGATTTATAAAATCAAATTCTGTTGTAAATACAGACAGAATAATAAGTATAATACTAATAATCCCCCAGAATATAGTTTATTTTATATATTTAATTTTGTTATGCAATATTTTATATTAATTTGGAATAATATATTATTGTGTTTGTATTTACTACCACTTATGATCTGATAACTGGTCATGATTTATAAAATCAAATTCTGTTGTAAATACAGACAGAATAATAAGTATAATACTAATAATCCCCCAGAATATAGTTCATTTTTAATATTTAATTTTGTTATGCATTATTTTATATTAATTTAGAATAATATATTATTGTGTTTGTATTTACTACCACTTATGATCAGATATTATCTGGGTATGATTTTTAAAATCAAATTCTATTGCAAATACAGACAGAATCATAAGTAAAATACTAATAATCCCCCAGAATATAGTTTATTTTATATACTTATTTTTATTATGCATTTTTATATATTAATTTGAATATTATATTATTGTGTTTGTATTTTCTATCATTTAAGACCTGATAATAACTGGGTTGGATTTTTAAAATCAAATTCTATTGTAAATACAGACAAAATAATAAGAATAATACTTATAATCCCCTAGGATATAGTTTATTTTATATACTTATTTATATTATGCATTATTATATATTAATTTTGAATAATATATTATTGTGTTTGTATTTACTATCACTTAAGACCTGATAATAAATGGGTTTGATTTTTAAAATCAAATTCTATTGTAAATACAGACAAAATAATAATAATAATACTAATAATCCTCCAGAATATAGTTTATTTTATATATTTAATTTTGTTATGCATTATTATATATTAATTTTGAATAATATATTATTGTGTTTGTATTTACTACCACTTATGATCAGATTATAACTGGGTTTGATTTTTAAAATCAAATTCTATTGTAAATACAGACAAAATAATAAGAATAATACTAATAATCCCCCAGAATATAGTTTATTTTATATATCTAATTTTGTTATGCAATATTTTATATTAATTTAGAATAATATATTATTGTGTTTGTATTTACTACCACTTATGATCTGATAACTGGTCATGATTTATAAAATCAAATTCTGTTGTAAATACAGACAGAATAATAAGTATAATACTAATAATCCCCCAGAATATAGTTTATTTTATATATTTAATTTTTTTATGCATTATTATATATTAATTTGGAATAATATATTATTGTGTTTGTATTAGCTACCACTTATGATCTGATAACTGGTCATGATTTATATAATCAAATTCTATTGCAAATACAGACAGAATAATAAGTAAAATACTAATAATGCCCTAGAATATAGTTTATTTTATTTACTTATTTTTATTATGCATTATTATATATTAATTTGAATATTATATTATTGTGTTTGTATTTACTATCACTTAAGACCTGATTATCACTGGGTTTGATTTTTAAAATCAAATTCTATTGTAAATACAGACAAAATAATAAGAATAATACTAATAATCCCCCAGAATATAGTTCATTTTAAATATTTAATTTTGTTATGCATTATTTTATATTAATTTAGAATAATATATTATTGTGTTTGTATTTACTACCACTTATGATCAGATATTATCTGGTCATGATTTATAAAATCAAATTCTATTGTAAATACAGACAAAATAATAATAATAATACTAATAATCCTCCAGAATATAGTTTATTTTATATATTTAATTTTGTTATGCATTATTATATATTAATTTTGAATAATATATTATTGTGTTTGTATTTACTACCACTTATGATCAGATATTATCTGGTCATGATTTATAAAATCAAATTCTATTGTAAATACAGACAAAATAATAAGAATAATACTAATAATCCCCTAGGATATAGTTTATTTTATATACTTATTTTTATTATGCATTATTATATATTAATTTTGAATAATATATTATTGTGTTTGTATTTACTATCACTTAAGACCTGATTATAACTGGGTTTGATTTTTAAAATCAAATTCTATTGCAAATACAGACAGAATAATAAGTAAAATACTAATTTTCCCCCAGAATATAGTTCATTTTAAATATTTAATTTTGTTATGCATTATTTTATATTAATTTAGAATAATATATTATTGTGTTTGTATTTACTACCACTTATGATCAAATATTATCTGGTCATGATTTATAAAATCATATTCTATTGCAAATACAGACAGAATAATAAGTAAAATACTAATAATCCCCTAGGATATAGTTTATTTTATATACTTATTTTTATTATGCATTATTATATATTAATTTTGAATAATATATTATTGTGTTTGTATTTACTATCACTTAAGACCTGATTATAACTGGGTTTGATTTTTAAAATCAAATTCTATTGCAAATACAGACAGAATAATAAGTAAAATACTAATTATCCCCCAGAATATAGTTCATTTTATATATTTAATTTTGTTATGCAATATTTTATATTAATTTAGAATAATATATTATTGTGTTTGTATTTACTACCACTTATGATCTGATAACTGGTCATGATTTATAAAATCAAATTCTGTTGTAAATACAGACAGAATAATAAGTATAATACTAATAATCCCCCAGAATATAGTTCATTTTTAATATTTAATTTTGTTATGCATTATTTTATATTAATTTAGAATAATATATTATTGTGTTTGTATTTACTACCACTTATGATCAGATATTATCTGGGTTTGATTTTTAAAATCAAATTCTATTGCAAATACAGACAGAATCATAAGTAAAATACTAATAATCCCCCAGAATATAGTTTATTTTATATACTTATTTTTATTATGCATTTTTATATATTAATTTGAATATTATATTATTGTGTTTGTATTTTCTATCATTTAAGACCTGATAATAACTGGGTTGGATTTTTAAAATCAAATTCTATTGTAAATACAGACAAAATAATAAGAATAATACTAATAATCCCCTAGGATATAGTTTATTTTATATACTTATTTATATTATGCATTATTATATATTAATTTTGAATAATATATTATTGTGTTTGTATTTACTATCACTTAAGACCTGATAATAAATGGGTTTAATTTTTAAAATCAAATTCTATTGTAAATACAGACAAAATAATAATAATAATACTAATAATCCTCCAGAATATAGTTTATTTTATATATTTAATTTTGTTATGCATTATTATATATTAATTTTGAATAATATATTATTGTGTTTGTATTTACTACCACTTATGATCAGATTATAACTGGGTTTGATTTTTAAAATCAAATTCTATTGTAAATACAGACAAAATAATAAGAATAATACTAATAATCCCCCAGAATATAGTTTATTTTATATATCTAATTTTGTTATGCAATATTTTATATTAATTTAGAATAATATATTATTGTGTTTGTATTTACTACCACTTATGATCTGATAACTGGTCATGATTTATATAATCAAATTCTATTGTAAATACAGACAAAATAATAAGAATAATACTAATAATCCCCTAGAATATAGTTTATTTTATATACTTATTTTATTATGCATTATTATATATTAATTTGAATATTATATTATTGTGTTTGTGTTTACTATCACTTAAGACCTGATAATAAATGGGTTTGATTTTTAAAATCAAATTCTATTGTAAATACAGACAAAATAATAATAATAATACTAATAATCCTCCAGAATATAGTTTATTTTATATATTTAATTTTGTTATGCATTATTATATATTAATTTTGAATAATATATTATTGTGTTTGTATTTACTACCACTTATGATCAGATTATAACTGGGTTTGCTTTTTAAAATCAAATTCTATTGTAAATACAGACAAAATAATAAGAATATTACTAATAATCCCCCAGAATATAGTTTATTTTATATATCTAATTTTGTTATGCAATATTTTATATTAATTTAGAATAATATATTATTGTGTTTGTATTTACTACCACTTATGATCTGATAACTGGTCATGATTTATAAAATCAAATTCTGTTGTAAATACAGACAGAATAATAAGTATAATACTAATAATCCCCTAGAATATAGTTTATTTTATATACTTATTTTTATTATGCATTATTATATATTAATTTAGAATAATATATTATTGTGTTTGTATTTACTACCACTTATGATCAGATATTATCTGGTCATGATTTATAAAAGCAAATTCTATTGTAAATACAGACAAAATAATAAGAATAATACTAATAATCCCCTAGGATATAGTTTATTTTATATACTTATTTTTATTATGCATTATTATATATTAATTTTGAATAATATATTATTGTGTTTGTATTTACTATCACTTAAGACCTGATTATAACTGGGTTTGATTTTTAAAATCAAATTCTATTGTAAATACAGACAAAATAATAAGAATAATACTAATAATCCCCCAGAATATAGTTTATTTTATATATTTAATTTTGTTATGCATTATTATATATTAATTTTGAATAATATATTATTGTGTTTGTATTAGCTACCACTTATGATCTGATTATAACTGGGTTTGATTTTTAAAATCAAATTCTATTGTAAATACAGACAAAATAATAAGAATAATACTAATAATCCCCCAGAATATAGTTTATTTTATATATTTAATTTTGTTATGCATTATTATATATTAATTTTGAATAATATATTATTGTGTTTGTATTAGCTACCACTTATGATCTGATAACTGGTCATGATTTATAAAATCAAATTCTGTTGTAAATACAGACAGAATAATAAGTATAATACTAATAATCCAGTAGAATATAGTTTATTTTATATACTTATTTTTATTATGCATTTTTATATAATAATTTGAATATTATATTATTGTGTTTGTATTTTCTATCATTTAAGACCTGATTATAACTGGGTTTGATTTTTAAAATCAAATTCTATTGCAAATACAGACAGAATAATAAGTAAAATACTAATTATCCCCCAGAATATAGTTCATTTTATATATTTAATTTTGTTATGCATTATTATATATTAATTTTGAATAATATATTATTGTGTTTGTATTTACTATCACTTAAGACCTGATTATAACTGGGTTTGATTTTTAAAATCAAATTCTGTTGTAAATACAGACAGAATAATAAGTATAATACTAATAATCCCCTAGAATATAGTTTATTTTATATACTTATTTTTATTATGCATTATTTTATATTAATTTAGAATAATATATTATTGTGTTTGTATTTACTACCACTTATGATCAGATATTATCTGGTCATGATTTATAAAATCAAATTCTATTGTAAATACAGACAAAATAATAAGAATAATACTAATAATCCCCTAGGATATAGTTTATTTTATATACTTATTTTTATTATGCATTATTATATATAAATTTTGAATAATATATTATTGTGTTTGTATTTACTATCACTTAAGACCTGATTATAACTGGGTTTGATTTTTAAAATCAAATTCTATTGCAAATACAGACAAAATAATAGTAATAATACTAATTTTCCCCCAGAATATAGTTCATTTTAAATATTTAATTTTGTTATGCATTATTTTATATTAATTTAGAATAATATATTATTGTGTTTGTATTTACTACCACTTATGATCAAATATTATCTGGTCATGATTTATAAAATCATATTCTATTGCAAATACAGACAGAATAATAAGTAAAATACTAATAATCCCCTAGAATATAGTTTATTTTATATACTTATTTATATTATGCATTATTATATATTAATTTTGAATAATATATTATTGTGTTTGTATTTACTATCACTTAAGACCTGATAATAAATGGGTTTGATTTTTAAAATCAAATTCTATTGTAAATACAGACAAAATAATAATAATAATACTAATAATCCTCCAGAATATAGTTTATTTTATATATTTAATTTTGTTATGCATTATTATATATTAATTTAGAATAATATATTATTGTGTTTGTATTTACTACCACTTATGATCTGATAACTGGTCATGATTTATAAAATCAAATTCTGTTGTAAATACAGACAGAATAATAAGTATAATACTAATAATCCCCCAGAATATAGTTTATTTTATATATTTAATTTTGTTATGCAATATTTTATATTAATTTGGAATAATATATTATTGTGTTTGTATTTACTACCACTTATGATCTGATAACTGGTCATGATTTATAAAATCAAATTCTGTTGTAAATACAGACAGAATAATAAGTATAATACTAATAATCCCCCAGAATATAGTTCATTTTTAATATTTAATTTTGTTATGCATTATTTTATATTAATTTAGAATAATATATTATTGTGTTTGTATTTACTACCACTTATGATCAGATATTATCTGGGTATGATTTTTAAAATCAAATTCTATTGCAAATACAGACAGAATCATAAGTAAAATACTAATAATCCCCCAGAATATAGTTTATTTTATATACTTATTTTTATTATGCATTTTTATATATTAATTTGAATATTATATTATTGTGTTTGTATTTTCTATCATTTAAGACCTGATAATAACTGGGTTGGATTTTTAAAATCAAATTCTATTGTAAATACAGACAAAATAATAAGAATAATACTTATAATCCCCTAGGATATAGTTTATTTTATATACTTATTTATATTATGCATTATTATATATTAATTTTGAATAATATATTATTGTGTTTGTATTTACTATCACTTAAGACCTGATAATAAATGGGTTTGATTTTTAAAATCAAATTCTATTGTAAATACAGACAAAATAATAATAATAATACTAATAATCCTCCAGAATATAGTTTATTTTATATATTTAATTTTGTTATGCATTATTATATATTAATTTTGAATAATATATTATTGTGTTTGTATTTACTACCACTTATGATCAGATTATAACTGGGTTTGATTTTTAAAATCAAATTCTATTGTAAATACAGACAAAATAATAAGAATAATACTAATAATCCCCCAGAATATAGTTTATTTTATATATCTAATTTTGTTATGCAATATTTTATATTAATTTAGAATAATATATTATTGTGTTTGTATTTACTACCACTTATGATCTGATAACTGGTCATGATTTATAAAATCAAATTCTGTTGTAAATACAGACAGAATAATAAGTATAATACTAATAATCCCCCAGAATATAGTTTATTTTATATATTTAATTTTTTTATGCATTATTATATATTAATTTGGAATAATATATTATTGTGTTTGTATTAGCTACCACTTATGATCTGATAACTGGTCATGATTTATATAATCAAATTCTATTGCAAATACAGACAGAATAATAAGTAAAATACTAATAATGCCCTAGAATATAGTTTATTTTATTTACTTATTTTTATTATGCATTATTATATATTAATTTGAATATTATATTATTGTGTTTGTATTTACTATCACTTAAGACCTGATTATCACTGGGTTTGATTTTTAAAATCAAATTCTATTGTAAATACAGACAAAATAATAAGAATAATACTAATAATCCCCCAGAATATAGTTCATTTTAAATATTTAATTTTGTTATGCATTATTTTATATTAATTTAGAATAATATATTATTGTGTTTGTATTTACTACCACTTATGATCAGATATTATCTGGTCATGATTTATAAAATCAAATTCTATTGTAAATACAGACAAAATAATAATAATAATACTAATAATCCTCCAGAATATAGTTTATTTTATATATTTAATTTTGTTATGCATTATTATATATTAATTTTGAATAATATATTATTGTGTTTGTATTTACTACCACTTATGATCAGATATTATCTGGTCATGATTTATAAAATCAAATTCTATTGTAAATACAGACAAAATAATAAGAATAATACTAATAATCCCCTAGGATATAGTTTATTTTATATACTTATTTTTATTATGCATTATTATATATTAATTTTGAATAATATATTATTGTGTTTGTATTTACTATCACTTAAGACCTGATTATAACTGGGTTTGATTTTTAAAATCAAATTCTATTGCAAATACAGACAGAATAATAAGTAAAATACTAATTTTCCCCCAGAATATAGTTCATTTTAAATATTTAATTTTGTTATGCATTATTTTATATTAATTTAGAATAATATATTATTGTGTTTGTATTTACTACCACTTATGATCAAATATTATCTGGTCATGATTTATAAAATCATATTCTATTGCAAATACAGACAGAATAATAAGTAAAATACTAATAATCCCCTAGGATATAGTTTATTTTATATACTTATTTTTATTATGCATTATTATATATTAATTTTGAATAATATATTATTGTGTTTGTATTTACTATCACTTAAGACCTGATTATAACTGGGTTTGATTTTTAAAATCAAATTCTATTGCAAATACAGACAGAATAATAAGTAAAATACTAATTATCCCCCAGAATATAGTTCATTTTATATATTTAATTTTGTTATGCAATATTTTATATTAATTTAGAATAATATATTATTGTGTTTGTATTTACTACCACTTATGATCTGATAACTGGTCATGATTTATAAAATCAAATTCTGTTGTAAATACAGACAGAATAATAAGTATAATACTAATAATCCCCCAGAATATAGTTCATTTTTAATATTTAATTTTGTTATGCATTATTTTATATTAATTTAGAATAATATATTATTGTGTTTGTATTTACTACCACTTATGATCAGATATTATCTGGGTTTGATTTTTAAAATCAAATTCTATTGCAAATACAGACAGAATCATAAGTAAAATACTAATAATCCCCCAGAATATAGTTTATTTTATATACTTATTTTTATTATGCATTTTTATATATTAATTTGAATATTATATTATTGTGTTTGTATTTTCTATCATTTAAGACCTGATAATAACTGGGTTGGATTTTTAAAATCAAATTCTATTGTAAATACAGACAAAATAATAAGAATAATACTAATAATCCCCTAGGATATAGTTTATTTTATATACTTATTTATATTATGCATTATTATATATTAATTTTGAATAATATATTATTGTGTTTGTATTTACTATCACTTAAGACCTGATAATAAATGGGTTTAATTTTTAAAATCAAATTCTATTGTAAATACAGACAAAATAATAATAATAATACTAATAATCCTCCAGAATATAGTTTATTTTATATATTTAATTTTGTTATGCATTATTATATATTAATTTTGAATAATATATTATTGTGTTTGTATTTACTACCACTTATGATCAGATTATAACTGGGTTTGATTTTTAAAATCAAATTCTATTGTAAATACAGACAAAATAATAAGAATAATACTAATAATCCCCCAGAATATAGTTTATTTTATATATCTAATTTTGTTATGCAATATTTTATATTAATTTAGAATAATATATTATTGTGTTTGTATTTACTACCACTTATGATCTGATAACTGGTCATGATTTATATAATCAAATTCTATTGTAAATACAGACAAAATAATAAGAATAATACTAATAATCCCCTAGAATATAGTTTATTTTATATACTTATTTTATTATGCATTATTATATATTAATTTGAATATTATATTATTGTGTTTGTGTTTACTATCACTTAAGACCTGATAATAAATGGGTTTGATTTTTAAAATCAAATTCTATTGTAAATACAGACAAAATAATAATAATAATACTAATAATCCTCCAGAATATAGTTTATTTTATATATTTAATTTTGTTATGCATTATTATATATTAATTTTGAATAATATATTATTGTGTTTGTATTTACTACCACTTATGATCAGATTATAACTGGGTTTGCTTTTTAAAATCAAATTCTATTGTAAATACAGACAAAATAATAAGAATATTACTAATAATCCCCCAGAATATAGTTTATTTTATATATCTAATTTTGTTATGCAATATTTTATATTAATTTAGAATAATATATTATTGTGTTTGTATTTACTACCACTTATGATCTGATAACTGGTCATGATTTATAAAATCAAATTCTGTTGTAAATACAGACAGAATAATAAGTATAATACTAATAATCCCCTAGAATATAGTTTATTTTATATACTTATTTTTATTATGCATTATTATATATTAATTTAGAATAATATATTATTGTGTTTGTATTTACTACCACTTATGATCAGATATTATCTGGTCATGATTTATAAAAGCAAATTCTATTGTAAATACAGACAAAATAATAAGAATAATACTAATAATCCCCTAGGATATAGTTTATTTTATATACTTATTTTTATTATGCATTATTATATATTAATTTTGAATAATATATTATTGTGTTTGTATTTACTATCACTTAAGACCTGATTATAACTGGGTTTGATTTTTAAAATCAAATTCTATTGTAAATACAGACAAAATAATAAGAATAATACTAATAATCCCCCAGAATATAGTTTATTTTATATATTTAATTTTGTTATGCATTATTATATATTAATTTTGAATAATATATTATTGTGTTTGTATTAGCTACCACTTATGATCTGATTATAACTGGGTTTGATTTTTAAAATCAAATTCTATTGTAAATACAGACAAAATAATAAGAATAATACTAATAATCCCCCAGAATATAGTTTATTTTATATATTTAATTTTGTTATGCATTATTATATATTAATTTTGAATAATATATTATTGTGTTTGTATTAGCTACCACTTATGATCTGATAACTGGTCATGATTTATAAAATCAAATTCTGTTGTAAATACAGACAGAATAATAAGTATAATACTAATAATCCAGTAGAATATAGTTTATTTTATATACTTATTTTTATTATGCATTTTTATATAATAATTTGAATATTATATTATTGTGTTTGTATTTTCTATCATTTAAGACCTGATTATAACTGGGTTTGATTTTTAAAATCAAATTCTATTGCAAATACAGACAGAATAATAAGTAAAATACTAATTATCCCCCAGAATATAGTTCATTTTATATATTTAATTTTGTTATGCATTATTATATATTAATTTTGAATAATATATTATTGTGTTTGTATTTACTATCACTTAAGACCTGATTATAACTGGGTTTGATTTTTAAAATCAAATTCTGTTGTAAATACAGACAGAATAATAAGTATAATACTAATAATCCCCTAGAATATAGTTTATTTTATATACTTATTTTTATTATGCATTATTTTATATTAATTTAGAATAATATATTATTGTGTTTGTATTTACTACCACTTATGATCAGATATTATCTGGTCATGATTTATAAAATCAAATTCTATTGTAAATACAGACAAAATAATAAGAATAATACTAATAATCCCCTAGGATATAGTTTATTTTATATACTTATTTTTATTATGCATTATTATATATAAATTTTGAATAATATATTATTGTGTTTGTATTTACTATCACTTAAGACCTGATTATAACTGGGTTTGATTTTTAAAATCAAATTCTATTGCAAATACAGACAAAATAATAGTAATAATACTAATTTTCCCCCAGAATATAGTTCATTTTAAATATTTAATTTTGTTATGCATTATTTTATATTAATTTAGAATAATATATTATTGTGTTTGTATTTACTACCACTTATGATCAAATATTATCTGGTCATGATTTATAAAATCATATTCTATTGCAAATACAGACAGAATAATAAGTAAAATACTAATAATCCCCTAGAATATAGTTTATTTTATATACTTATTTTTATTATGCATTATTATATATTAATTTGAATATTATATTATTGTGTTTGTGTTTACTATCACTTAAGACCTGATAATAACTGGGTTTGATTTTTAAAATCAAATTCTATTGTAAATACAGACAGAATAATAAGTAAAATACTAATAATCCCCTAGAATATAGTTTATTTTATATACTTATTTTATTATGCATTATTATATATTAATTTGAATATTATATTATTGTGTTTGTGTTTACTATCACTTAAGACCTGATAATAAATGGGTTTGATATTTAAAATCAAATTCTATTGTAAATACAGACAAAATAATAATAATAATACTAATAATCCTCCAGAATATAGTTTATTTTATATATTTAATTTTGTTATGCATTATTTTATATTAATTTAGAATAATATATTATTGTGTTTGTATTTACTACCACTTATGATCAGATATTATCTGATCATGATTTATAAAATCAAATTCTATTGCAAATACAGACAGAATAATAAGTAAAATACTAATTTCCCCCCAGAATATAGTTTATTTTATATACTTATTTTTATTATGCATTATTATATATTAATTTTGAATAATATATTATTGTGTTTGTGTTTACTATCACTTAAGACCTGATAATAACTGGGTTTGATTTTTAAAATCAAATTCTATTGTAAATACAGACAAAATAATAAGAATAATACTAATAAACCCCCAGAATATAGTTTATTTTATATACTTATTTTTATTATGCATTATTATAGATTAATTTGAATATTATATTATTGTGTTTGTATTTTCTATCACTTAAGACCTGATTATAACTGGGTTTGATTTTTAAAATCAAATTCTATTGTAAATACAGACAAAATAATAAGTAAAATACTAATTATCTCCCAGAATATAGTTTATTTTATATACTTATTTTTATTATGCATTATTATATATTAATTTGAATATTATATTATTGTGTTTGTGTTTACTATCACTTAAGACCTGATAATAACTGGGTTTGATTTTTAAAATCAAATTCTATTGTAAATACAGACAAAATAATAATAATAATACTAATAATCCCCTAGAATATAGTTCATTTTAAATATTTAATTTTGTTATGCATTATTATATATTAATTTGAATATTATATTATTGTGTTTGTATTTACTATCACTTAAGACCTGATAATAACTGGGTTTGATTTTTAAAATCAAATTCTATTGTAAATACAGACAAAATAATAAGTAAAATACTAATTATCCCCCAGATTATAGTTCATTATATATATTTAATTTTGTTATGCATTATTTTATATTAATTTAGAATAATATATTATTGTGTTTGTATTTACTACCACTTATGATCAGATATTATCTGGTCATGATTTATAAAATCAAATTCTATTGCAAATACAGACAGAATAATAAGTAAAATACTAATTTTCCCCCAGAATATAGTTTATTTTATATACTTATTTTTATTATGCATTATTATATATTAATTTTGAATAATATATTATTGTGTTTGTATTTACTATCACTTAAGACCTGATTATAACTGGGTTTGATTTTTAAAATCAAATTCTATTGTAAATACAGACAAAATAATAAGAATAATACTAATAATCCCCCAGAATATAGTTTATTTTATATATTTAATTTTGTTATGCATTATTATATATTAATTTTGAATAATATATTATTGTGTTTGTATTAGCTACCACTTATGATCTGATAACTGGTCATGATTTATAAAATCAAATTCTGTTGTAAATACAGACAGAATAATAAGTATAATACTAATAATCCCGTAGAATATAGTTTATTTTATATACTTATTTTTATTATGCATTTTTATATAATAATTTGAATATTATATTATTGTGTTTGTATTTACTATCACTTAAGACCTGATTATAACTGGGTTTGATTTTTAAAATCAAATTCTATTGCAAATACAGACAAAATAATAATAATAATACTAATTTTCCCCCAGAATATAGTTCATTTTAAATATTTAATTTTGTTATGCATTATTTTATATTAATTTAGAATAATATATTATTGTGTTTGTATTTACTACCACTTATGATCAGATATTATCTGATCATGATTTATAAAATCAAATTCTATTGCAAATACAGACAGAATAATAAGTAAAATACTAATTTCCCCCCAGAATATAGTTTATTTTATATACTTATTTTTATTATGCATTATTATATATTAATTTTGAATAATATATTATTGTGTTTGTGTTTACTATCACTTAAGACCTGATAATAACTGGGTTTGATTTTTAAAATCAAATTCTATTGTAAATACAGACAAAATAATAAGAATAATACTAATAAACCCCCAGAATATAGTTTATTTTATATACTTATTTTTATTATGCATTATTATAGATTAATTTGAATATTATATTATTGTGTTTGTATTTTCTATCACTTAAGACCTGATTATAACTGGGTTTGATTTTTAAAATCAAATTCTATTGCAAATACAGACAAAATAATAGTAATAATACTAATTTTCCCCCAGAATATAGTTCATTTTAAATATTTAATTTTGTTATGCATTATTTTATATTAATTTAGAATAATATATTATTGTGTTTGTATTTACTACCACTTATGATCAAATATTATCTGGTCATGATTTATAAAATCATATTCTATTGCAAATACAGACAGAATAATAAGTAAAATACTAATAATCCCCTAGAATATAGTTTATTTTATATACTTATTTTTATTATGCATTATTATATATTAATTTGAATATTATATTATTGTGTTTGTGTTTACTATCACTTAAGACCTGATAATAACTGGGTTTGATTTTTAAAATCAAATTCTATTGTAAATACAGACAGAATAATAAGTAAAATACTAATAATCCCCTAGAATATAGTTTATTTTATATACTTATTTTATTATGCATTATTATATATTAATTTGAATATTATATTATTGTGTTTGTGTTTACTATCACTTAAGACCTGATAATAAATGGGTTTGATATTTAAAATCAAATTCTATTGTAAATACAGACAAAATAATAATAATAATACTAATAATCCTCCAGAATATAGTTTATTTTATATATTTAATTTTGTTATGCATTATTTTATATTAATTTAGAATAATATATTATTGTGTTTGTATTTACTACCACTTATGATCAGATATTATCTGATCATGATTTATAAAATCAAATTCTATTGCAAATACAGACAGAATAATAAGTAAAATACTAATTTCCCCCCAGAATATAGTTTATTTTATATACTTATTTTTATTATGCATTATTATATATTAATTTTGAATAATATATTATTGTGTTTGTGTTTACTATCACTTAAGACCTGATAATAACTGGGTTTGATTTTTAAAATCAAATTCTATTGTAAATACAGACAAAATAATAAGAATAATACTAATAAACCCCCAGAATATAGTTTATTTTATATACTTATTTTTATTATGCATTATTATAGATTAATTTGAATATTATATTATTGTGTTTGTATTTTCTATCACTTAAGACCTGATTATAACTGGGTTTGATTTTTAAAATCAAATTCTATTGTAAATACAGACAAAATAATAAGTAAAATACTAATTATCTCCCAGAATATAGTTTATTTTATATACTTATTTTTATTATGCATTATTATATATTAATTTGAATATTATATTATTGTGTTTGTGTTTACTATCACTTAAGACCTGATAATAACTGGGTTTGATTTTTAAAATCAAATTCTATTGTAAATACAGACAAAATAATAATAATAATACTAATAATCCCCTAGAATATAGTTCATTTTAAATATTTAATTTTGTTATGCATTATTATATATTAATTTGAATATTATATTATTGTGTTTGTATTTACTATCACTTAAGACCTGATAATAACTGGGTTTGATTTTTAAAATCAAATTCTATTGTAAATACAGACAAAATAATAAGTAAAATACTAATTATCCCCCAGATTATAGTTCATTATATATATTTAATTTTGTTATGCATTATTTTATATTAATTTAGAATAATATATTATTGTGTTTGTATTTACTACCACTTATGATCAGATATTATCTGGTCATGATTTATAAAATCAAATTCTATTGCAAATACAGACAGAATAATAAGTAAAATACTAATTTTCCCCCAGAATATAGTTTATTTTATATACTTATTTTTATTATGCATTATTATATATTAATTTTGAATAATATATTATTGTGTTTGTATTTACTATCACTTAAGACCTGATTATAACTGGGTTTGATTTTTAAAATCAAATTCTATTGTAAATACAGACAAAATAATAAGAATAATACTAATAATCCCCCAGAATATAGTTTATTTTATATATTTAATTTTGTTATGCATTATTATATATTAATTTTGAATAATATATTATTGTGTTTGTATTAGCTACCACTTATGATCTGATAACTGGTCATGATTTATAAAATCAAATTCTGTTGTAAATACAGACAGAATAATAAGTATAATACTAATAATCCCGTAGAATATAGTTTATTTTATATACTTATTTTTATTATGCATTTTTATATAATAATTTGAATATTATATTATTGTGTTTGTATTTACTATCACTTAAGACCTGATTATAACTGGGTTTGATTTTTAAAATCAAATTCTATTGCAAATACAGACAAAATAATAATAATAATACTAATTTTCCCCCAGAATATAGTTCATTTTAAATATTTAATTTTGTTATGCATTATTTTATATTAATTTAGAATAATATATTATTGTGTTTGTATTTACTACCACTTATGATCAGATATTATCTGATCATGATTTATAAAATCAAATTCTATTGCAAATACAGACAGAATAATAAGTAAAATACTAATTTCCCCCCAGAATATAGTTTATTTTATATACTTATTTTTATTATGCATTATTATATATTAATTTTGAATAATATATTATTGTGTTTGTGTTTACTATCACTTAAGACCTGATAATAACTGGGTTTGATTTTTAAAATCAAATTCTATTGTAAATACAGACAAAATAATAAGAATAATACTAATAAACCCCCAGAATATAGTTTATTTTATATACTTATTTTTATTATGCATTATTATAGATTAATTTGAATATTATATTATTGTGTTTGTATTTTCTATCACTTAAGACCTGATTATAACTGGGTTTGATTTTTAAAATCAAATTCTATTGTAAATACAGACAAAATAATAAGTAAAATACTAATTATCTCCCAGAATATAGTTTATTTTATATACTTATTTTTATTATGCATTATTATATATTAATTTGAATATTATATTATTGTGTTTGTGTTTACTATCACTTAAGACCTGATAATAACTGGGTTTGATTTTTAAAATCAAATTCTATTGTAAATACAGACAAAATAATAATAATAATACTAATAATCCCCTAGAATATAGTTCATTTTAAATATTTAATTTTGTTATGCATTATTATATATTAATTTGAATATTATATTATTGTGTTTGTATTTACTATCACTTAAGACCTGATAATAACTGGGTTTGATTTTTAAAATCAAATTCTATTGTAAATACAGACAAAATAATAAGTAAAATACTAATTATCCCCCAGATTATAGTTCATTATATATATTTAATTTTGTTATGCATTATTTTATATTAATTTAGAATAATATATTATTGTGTTTGTATTTACTACCACTTATGATCAGATATTATCTGGTCATGATTTATAAAATCAAATTCTATTGCAAATACAGACAGAATAATAAGTAAAATACTAATTTTCCCCCAGAATATAGTTTATTTTATATACTTATTTTTATTATGCATTATTATATATTAATTTTGAATAATATATTATTGTGTTTGTATTTACTATCACTTAAGACCTGATTATAACTGGGTTTGATTTTTAAAATCAAATTCTATTGTAAATACAGACAAAATAATAAGAATAATACTAATAATCCCCCAGAATATAGTTTATTTTATATATTTAATTTTGTTATGCATTATTATATATTAATTTTGAATAATATATTATTGTGTTTGTATTAGCTACCACTTATGATCTGATAACTGGTCATGATTTATAAAATCAAATTCTGTTGTAAATACAGACAGAATAATAAGTATAATACTAATAATCCCGTAGAATATAGTTTATTTTATATACTTATTTTTATTATGCATTTTTATATAATAATTTGAATATTATATTATTGTGTTTGTATTTACTATCACTTAAGACCTGATTATAACTGGGTTTGATTTTTAAAATCAAATTCTATTGCAAATACAGACAAAATAATAATAATAATACTAATTTTCCCCCAGAATATAGTTCATTTTAAATATTTAATTTTGTTATGCATTATTTTATATTAATTTAGAATAATATATTATTGTGTTTGTATTTACTACCACTTATGATCAGATATTATCTGGTCATGATTTATAAAATCAAATTCTATTGCAAATACAGACAGAATAATAAGTAAAATACTAATAATCCCCTAGAATATAGTTTATTTTATATACTTTTTTTTATTATGCATTATTATATATTAATTTGAATATTATATTATTGTGTTTGTATTTACTATCACTTAAGACCTGATTATAACTGGGTTTGATTTTTAAAATCAAATTCTATTGCAAATACAGACAGAATAATAAGTAAAATACTAATTATCTCCCAGAATATAGTTCATTTTATATATTTAATTTTGTTATGCATTATTTTATATTAATTTAGAATAATATATTATTGTGTTTGTATTTACTACCACTTATGATCTGATAACTGGTCATGATTTATAAAATCAAATTCTGTTGTAAATACAGACAGAATAATAAGTATAATACTAATAATCCCCTAGAATATAGTTTATTTTATATACTTATTTTTATTATGCATTATTATATATTAATTTAGAATAATATATTATTGTGTTTGTATTTACTATCACTTAAGACCTGATTATAACTGGGTTTGATTTTTAAAATCAAATTCTATTGTAAATACAGACAAAATAATAAGAATAATACTAATAATCCCCCAGAATATAGTTTATTTTATATATTTAATTTTGTTATGCATTATTATATATTAATTTTGAATAATATATTATTGTGTTTGTATTAGCTACCACTTATGATCTGATAACTGGTCATGATTTATAAAATCAAATTCTGTTGTAAATACAGACAGAATAATAAGTATAATACTAATAATCCCGTAGAATATAGTTTATTTTATATACTTATTTTTATTATGCATTTTTATATAATAATTTGAATATTATATTATTGTGTTTGTATTTTCTATCATTTAAGACCTGATTATAACTGGGTTTGATTTTTAAAATCAAATTCTATTGCAAATACAGACAGAATAATAAGTAAAATACTAATTATCCCCCAGAATATAGTTCATTTTAAATATTTAATTTTGTTACGCATTATTTTATATTAATTTAGAATAATATATTATTGTGTTTGTATTTACTACCACTTATGATCAGATATTATCTGGTCATGATTTATAAAATCAAATTCTATTGTAAATACAGACAAAATAATAAGAATAATACTAATAATCCCCTAGGATATAGTTTATTTTATATACTTATTTTTATTATGCATTATTATATATTAATTTTGAATAATATATTATTGTGTTTGTATTTACTATCACTTAAGACCTGATTATAACTGGGTTTGATTTTTAAAATCAAATTCTATTGCAAATACAGACAAAATAATAATAATAATACTAATTTTCCCCCAGAATATAGTTCATTTTAAATATTTAATTTTGTTATGCATTATTTTATATTAATTTAGAATAATATATTATTGTGTTTGTATTTACTACCACTTATGATCAAATATTATCTGGTCATGATTTATAAAATCATATTCTATTGCAAATACAGACAGAATAATAAGTAAAATACTAATAATCCCCTAGAATATAGTTTATTTTATATACTTATTTTTATTATGCATTATTATATATTAATTTGAATATTATATTATTGTGTTTGTGTTTACTATCACTTAAGACCTGATAATAACTGGGTTTGATTTTTAAAATCAAATTCTATTGTAAATACAGACAGAATAATAAGTAAAATACTAATAATCCCCTAGAATATAGTTTATTTTATATACTTATTTTATTATGCATTATTATATATTAATTTGAATATTATATTATTGTGTTTGTGTTTACTATCACTTAAGACCTGATAATAAATGGGTTTGATATTTAAAATCAAATTCTATTGTAAATACAGACAAAATAATAATAATAATACTAATAATCCTCCAGAATATAGTTTATTTTATATATTTAATTTTGTTATGCATTATTATATATTAATTTTGAATAATATATTATTGTGTTTGTATTTACTACCACTTATGATCAGATATTATCTGGTCATGATTTATAAAATCAAATTCTGTTGTAAATACAGACAGAATAATAAGTATAATACTAATAATCCCGTAGAATATAGTTTATTTTATATACTTATTTTTATTATGCATTATTATATATTAATTTAGAATAATATATTATTGTGTTTGTATTTACTACCACTTATGATCAGATATTATCTGGTCATGATTTATAAAAGCAAATTCTATTGTAAATACAGACAAAATAATAAGAATAATACTAATAATCCCCTAGGATATAGTTTATTTTATATACTTATTTTTATTATGCATTATTATATATTAATTTTGAATAATATATTATTGTGTTTGTATTTACTATCACTTAAGACCTGATTATAACTGGGTTTGATTTTTAAAATCAAATTCTATTGCAAATACAGACAGAATAATAAGTAAAATACTAATTTTCCCCCAGAATATAGTTTATTTTATATACTTATTTTTATTATGCATTATTATATATTAATTTTGAATAATATATTATTGTGTTTGTATTTACTATCACTTAAGACCTGATTATAACTGGGTTTGATTTTTAAAATCAAATTCTATTGTAAATACAGACAAAATAATAAGAATAATACTAATAATCCCCCAGAATATAGTTTATTTTATATATTTAATTTTGTTATGCATTATTATATATTAATTTTGAATAATATATTATTGTGTTTGTATTTACTACCACTTATGATCAGATATTATCTGGGTTTGATTTTTAAAATCAAATTCTATTGCAAATACAGACAGAATCATAAGTAAAATACTAATAATCCCCCAGAATATAGTTTATTTTATATACTAATTTTTATTATGCATTTTTATATATTAATTTGAATATTATATTATTGTGTTTGTATTTTCTATCATTTAAGACCTGATAATAACTGGGTTTGATTTTTAAAATCAAATTCTATTCTAAATACACATAAAATAATAAGAATAATACTAATAATCCCCTAGAATATAGTTTATTTTATATACTTATTTTTATTATGCATTATTTTATATTAATTTAGAATAATATATTATTGTGTTTGTATTTACTACCACTTATGATCAGATATTATCTGATCATGATTTATAAAATCAAATTCTATTGCAAATACAGACAGAATAATAAGTAAAATACTAATAATCCCCTAGAATATATTTTATTTTATATACTTATTTTTATTATGCATTATTATATATTAATTTAAATATTATATTATTGTGTTTGTGTTTACTATCACTTAAGACCTGATAATAACTGGGTTTGATTTTTAAAATCAAATTCTATTGTAAATACAGACAAAATAATAAGAATAATACTAATAATCCCCCAGAATATAGTTTATTTTATATACTTATTTTTATTATGCATTATTATAGATTAATTTGAATATTATATTATTGTGTTTGTATTTTCTATCACTTAAGACCTGATTATAACTGGGTTTGATTTTTAAAATCAAATTCTATTGTAAATACAGACAAAATAATAAGAATAATACTAATAATCCCCCAGAATATAGTTTATTTTATATATCTAATTTTGTTATGCAATATTTTATATTAATTTAGAATAATATATTATTGTGTTTGTATTTACTACCACTTATGATCTGATAACTGGTCATGATTTATAAAATCAAATTCTGTTGTAAATACAGACAGAATAATAAGTATAATACTAATAATCCCCCAGAATATAGTTCATTTTTAATATTTAATTTTGTTATGCATTATTTTATATTAATTTAGAATAATATATTATTGTGTTTGTATTTACTACCACTTATGATCAGATATTATCTGGTCATGATTTATAAAATCAAATTCTATTGTAAATACAGACAAAATAATAAGAATAATACTAATAATCCCCTAGGATATAGTTTATTTTATATACTTATTTTTATTATGCATTATTATATATTAATTTTGAATAATATATTATTGTGTTTGTATTTACTATCACTTAAGACCTGATTATAACTGGGTTTGATTTTTAAAATCAAATTCTATTGCAAATACAGACAGAATAATAAGTAAAATACTAATTTTCCCCCAGAATATAGTTCATTTTAAATATTTAATTTTGTTATGCATTATTTTATATTAATTTAGAATAATATATTATTGTGTTTGTATTTACTACCACTTATGATCAGATATTATCTGGTCATGATTTATAAAATCAAATTCTATTGCAAATACAGACAGAATAATAAGTAAAATACTAATTATCCCCCAGAATATAGTTCATTTTATATATTTAATTTTGTTATGCATTATTTTATATTAATTTAGAATAATATATTATTGTGTTTGTATTTACTACCACTTATGATCTGATAACTGGTCATGATTTATAAAATCAAATTCTGTTGTAAATACAGACAGAATAATAAGTATAATACTAATAATCCCCTAGAATATAGTTTATTTTATATACTTATTTTTATTATGCATTATTTTATATTAATTTAGAATAATATATTATTGTGTTTGTATTTACTATCACTTAAGACCTGATTATAACTGGGTTTGATTTTTAAAATCAAATTCTATTGCAAATACAGACAGAATAATAAGTAAAATACTAATTATCCCCCAAAATATAGTTCATTTTAAATATTTAATTTTGTTATGCATTATTATATATTAATTTTGAATAATATATTATTGTGTTTGTATTTACTACCACTTAAGACCTGATTATAACTGGGTTTGATTTTTAAAATCAAATTCTATTGTAAATACAGACAAAATAATAAGAATAATACTAATAATCCCCCAGAATATAGTTTAATTTATATACTTATTTTTATTATGCATTATTATAGATTAATTTGAATATTATATTATTGTGTTTGTATTTTCTATCACTTAAGACCTGATTATAACTGGGTTTGATTTTTAAAATCAAATTCTATTGCAAATACAGACAGAATAATAAGAATAATACTAATAATCCCCCAGAATATAGTTTATTTTATATACTTATTTTTATTATGCATTATTATATATTAATTTGAATATTATATTATTGTGTTTGTATTTACTATTACTTAAGACCTGATAATAACTGGGTTTGATTTTTAAAATCAAATTCTATTGTAAATACAGACAAAATAATAAGTGAAATACTAATTATCCCCCAGAATATAGTTCATTTTATATATTTAATTTTTTTATGCATTATTTTATATTAATTTAGAATAATATATTATTGTGTTTGTATTTACTACCACTTTTGATCAGATATTATCTGGTCATGATTTATAAAATCAAATTCTGTTGTAAATACAGACAAAATAATAAGAATAATACTAATAATCCCCTAGAATATAGTTTATTTTATTTACTTATTTTTATTATGCATTATTTTATATTAATTTAGAATAATATATTATTGTGTTTGTATTTACTACCACTTAAGACCTGATTATAACTGGGTTTGATTTTTAAAATCAAATTCTATTGCAAATACAGACAGAATAATAAGTAAAATACTAATTATCCCCCAGAATATAGTTCATTTTAAATATT
Source organism: Tuberolachnus salignus (assembly GCA_956483605.1). NCBI lineage: Eukaryota > Metazoa > Arthropoda > Insecta > Hemiptera > Aphididae > Tuberolachnus > Tuberolachnus salignus. The sequence continues at coordinate 19,272,821 of OY101431.1, read as the reverse complement.
TAATTTTGTTATGTATTATTTTATATTAATTTAGAATAATATATTATTGTGTTTGTATTTACTACCACTTATGATCAGATATTATCTGATCATGATTTATAAAATCAAATTCTATTGCAAATACAGACAGAATAATAAGTAAAATACTAATAATCCCCTAGAATATAGTTTATTTTATATACTTATTTTTATTATGCATTATTATAGATTAATTTGAATATTATATTATTGTGTTTGTATTTTCTATCACTTAAGACCTGATTATAACTGGGTTTGATTTTTAAAATCAAATTCTATTGCAAATACAGACAGAATAATAAGAATAATACTAATAATCCCCCAGAATATAGTTTATTTTATATACTTATTTTTATTATGCATTATTATATATTAATTTGAATATTATATTATTGTGTTTGTATTTACTATCACTTAAGACCTGATATTATCTGGTCATGATTTATAAAATCAAATTCTATTGCAAATACAGACAGAATAATAAGTAAAATACTAATAATCCCCCAGATTATAGTTCATTTTAAATATTTAATTTTTGTTATGCATTATTTTATGTTAATTTAAAATAATATATTATATAATGCTAATACTTGAATTCACTGTTTTTGTGTTTTAGTAGTGACAGTTTACTTCAATACAATTTCTTGTTTACTATTTAATTATATTTTATTTAGTTTAAATTTCATAGAAATCCTATACTATGTATTGTTTGTTGGAAGGAAAAAATAATAAATGCTTTTTCTTTTTTATTACTTATGCCACTTGTTTTCTAATATTTAATCTGTATAATCACATTAGATTAATCTTTTGTAACCAACTCATACATTTTTGTAATTATTATGTATGATGTATTAATACTGTAATTTGATATATATCTGCAAATCATTTTTGTACGAAAATGTATAATTTTTAAGTAACATGTTTAATGATTATAATTATATTTGTTTAAATATTAATAATTTTAGTTTACAATTAATAGTTATAAACTTGTACAAAATAATTATTTATTTATTTATTTTTTATAGATTTCTAACTGGACTAAATTTATATCAAATACACCAACTGATGTTTTCGCACTTGTTTTGAAGTGTCCTGAAGAAAAGTTGTCGAAAAATCAAATAAATGAATTGAAAAAGTCAATTTCTACTAATTTTCCAGAAGTTAAATTCAACCTTATAAATATAAAATCATTAGACACATTCAAAAAAAATATTCAAAATATTATTCAAGGAATTGATGTTGCATCTGTAGTTGCAGCTGAAAATATTTTGGAAAACGATTTAATAGCAATCGCTAGTGGTCCGAAATATAAAGCTGTAAGTATTATCTGTGCTTGGAAAGTCCCTTTTAAAATGAAATTTATAATATTTGTACAGGTTCACTTTCATAAATCTGATTTATACAATTTATCAATTATTAAATGTGATTCTAGAAAATATATCTGTATTTAAAAATTATTGAAGTTATTTATATCATGTTATTCATTCACAAATGAAAAGTGAACAAAGTTCCTTTTACTCTGTCTTTCTAAGCACTGTTATAAACCAATATTAAATTTAACTTTGTTCATGTTTTGTTATGAAATTTCAGCTATCTGTGCTGGGCAAAATAAATGAAAATTTCAAAGTGGCCAATATTAGTTGTGAACGCTGGCGTTTTGTTTGGGTAGTTGATTTTCCTTTGTTTGAAATGGAATCCGATAGTGTCCAATCAGTTCATCATCCATTTACACAACCTCAAACCGAAATCAACTCTAACAATTTATTAGATGTAGGCATATAATTTGTACACCTCATAATTAATATTAAAAAACCATTAGTGATAATATTTTTTTGGTTATAAATAACTTATAATAGGTATTTTACATATAAATTCGAACTACAAAAATACAAAATTATATTTTGTAGTCTTTATATTCATTATTCAGGATACAGGTGAATAGTCATTGGGAGGGTGGGTAATTTTTTAAATATAACCTACAAATGAGAGGTTTTATTATTTTCATTAGTTTATTAATCAATTTCTGTATTCATTAAAGTAAACATTTTTAAAATTTCAAGGTGTTACAATTTAAGTATTATACTATATAATAAATTTACCTCTTGATGTTTCTGTCAATTTTAATAAGAGTTTACTATGCTGGCTAATGCCTGAACATGGATATTCTATTTTGTCAATAAAATTGGGAGAGGGTCAATTATAATAAATTTGATAACCATACATTTTTTATGAGTTTTTTTTATTATTATTGACATTATTATGACAATTTGGTTTATTTAAAAATAAATACACTATTTGCTTTTTTTTGTCTTAACCCCAGAAAAGAAAAAATGTTCTACAGTGCCTTTTTATTCATTTTATGTTGTCATTTTTTTCATGAGTCTTGAAATTAGTTTAAATGGATATTAATTATACATAATATAAACAAGTTGAGAAATGTATAACTTAGTATAATATATTATAGTAATATGAATTCTGATTTTTTTTTTTCTATTAAATTATTAGTCTATGTGTTATTATAAATTATTTTTTGTTGTCCATTATATTATTAATTTGAATCATTTTTATAGGTTAAAGGTTATCATTACGATTTAGTCCTGAATGGGAGTGAGGTTGGAGGTGGTTCTATTCGTATACACAATGCCAAATTGCAAACAGAAATAATTGAGTCCATACTAAAAATACCCATAGGAACTATGTCTCATTTAGTTGAAGCATTGAAGTCAGGTTGTCCACCGCATGGCGGAATAGCTTTAGGTAAAAAAAAAAAATATTTACATAATAATAAATAACTTATAATTGTCACATCATATTATAGATAATATCATATCTAATATAAATATTTTAATTTTTAAGGTATTGACAGATTTCTTTCGATTTTGTGCAATGCAAATAGCATCCGTGATGTAATTGCCTTTCCAAAAACATTTGAAGGGAAAGACCTCTTGACTGGCGCCCCCACAAAAATCACAGCAGAGGATACGAAGAGATATCATTTAAATTTTAATAATATAGATAATAGTTAAATATTAATAATAGACACGTGTATATTGATTGACTGATTAAAATTGAATTTTTCGGAATTTTTAAAATTGATTATTTTGCTCACATTAATTTACTAACATGGTTGTTTCACCACATATCACACTCATCTACATTTACACTCTCGTAATTTTTGAAATCAGTTATAACGTTTTCTTGAACAGTAAGTTGCTCGATACACCCACGGAAATTGCTTTGAAATAAATCTTGTCTATCGTTTAAGAAATATTTATCTTCTGGAACCCCTCCTGTAAAAAAAAAAATATATATATTTACTGTAAACAAATACATATTAGTTTTACATTAATACATTACCTAAATAAATTATGTTATCGTTCAAATTGAACGACTCTACAGTGTGATGATATGGATCGGATATCCAATCATCTAATTCTAACGTTACATCTGATTTTGTGACGTTCAGCCTGACCGTATGCCATTCGCTATTGGTGATGTTGGACAATGGCGCTGTCAGTCTGTTGGATTTTTGGTATTTTTGCGCCCACGTTACTGTTAATAATCCATTTATTATTCCCAAGCCCAAGTACCACTCTTCCTTTAAACAGTAAAACAACACGTTTAGTGTAATTAATCTAATACGCGATTTATGGCAATTACCTGTGATGTCCAAATAAGCAGTCCGTTGTCGTATGTTGTCGAAAAGTTTAAACTGATAAACTGCGTCTCATTATCCACGTTGACTTTATTATTGCCTTCCCGTTTGGTGAGTGATGACAGTTTACTCAGAACCAAGTACCCGTGCCCTTTAAACAACGGTGGCCCGGTGGGAAGTTCTAGAAATAATTTTTTAATATGATCGCAGAGAACGAATTGTGGACAATTTAAAACATTCAGAGTAATCAAGTTACATCTCTAATAATATACAAACTATGATGTATGTAGTATACTATAATTTAATTTGATTGCCGACTATACAGGATAGGTATGAGCAGAAGTGCAACTAGGATTTTTGTTTTGTTCGAGAGGAGTGTCCGTCTAAATTAGAAATTTAAATTAAATTAAATTCCTCCCTCGTCCCCGCGTAATATAATTTTAACGGTACCATACAAATCGTACAGTAAACTTAACTATGCTCGTATTATTGATAATCTCAAAAATTCTTTGGTTATCGTGGAAATCTTATAAATATTATTAGTAATCTCGATAATTACAGAAATCGTTTAATAATCTAAGAGGAAATCTCGATAATCGTTGGGAAATCATGCTGGAATCGCAATACACAATATTCATATCGGTGATTTTTATCTTCTGCTCGTAATTGTCTGTTTTAGAAAATAAAAAAAAAATCTCACCAAAATTTAACATTTTTTATGTGTCCTAAAATTACCATGATACACTACAATAATAAATATTCATTAAACGAGTATTTAAAATAACTTTTAATTTCGATTTTTTTTTATTTCTCCTGTAATTCGGTTGAAAATAATCGTAGAAACGTATAAAACACGGAATAGACGAATCCAGAATGGACGCTTTAGGGTGTAAACAAAAGTCACGCCGCCATGGTTCCGGTCTCTTATTAGTTACAATAGATAAAAGATTTCATCTATGCTGTGTTGTACACAACACAGTCTTAAAATCGTGTCTTTACTATCTTTATTAATATTAAATTAAAATAAATTCGTATATTTATTATGAAAACATATATTGTACATGCGATGTACCGCTGAAGAGTGTAATAACGCCATTTAGAGAGAGAAAAAAAAAACGTCTTTGATGTACCACCGGTTTCCTAAGCAAAATGATCGGTAAGTGAAACACTTCTCACAGCATAAATGACAATTATCGTACTAATAATTATGATTATTTTGCGTATTAAATATGCTTTGCAATTTGCATTGCACGGTTTTGATTGACAACTCAAGGTCGATAATAAAAAAAAAGTATATGATAATGGGTACTAAAAACGAATGGCCGACCGACCAATTGTTTTGATATTCTATGTGTACCGTGTAATTTGCTATTAGTGTCCATTTTGATTTTATCTATTCTTGTGCCTGAAATTTTAACCGAATTTTTTTTTTAAAATTAATAAAATAATGCCTTTTTTTTTTTTTTTTTTGAGCAAACACTATGCAAGTAAACTAAATAATTATACAAATAAATACTAGATGAATATACTAGACTGGCAATAACAATCAAAAATGTATTGATAAAATAAATTATACAATTTACAAAATCAACAATATTACTAAAATATTATTATTGTAGCATTCTACTAGTGACTGTCGAAATGTGTTCGTATCGAAGTGAAATGATAAAATTTTCATTTTAATACGTTAATCGAAAATCTAAAGTTTATTAGTTTTTTTTCTTAATATAATTGTTCGAAATTTTAATTTTTTTTTCCTTTACCGACACTATTCTTGAACACGTCGCGTGCACATTTAAATTGTTCATTTTACTATCGTTTTTTTTTTTTTTATTTCGACGCGCGGTTGTACAATAATATATTATAATGGCCGTACAATAATCATAATTTTTTTTTTTTTTTTTTTTTTAGACCTTTTTACTGACCTTTCGTGCAAAACGGGCCGTCCCAGCCGGGTGGGCATTTGCACACGAACGACGTGTTGCCGACGTTTTCGCTCACACAGTGTCCTTTGTTCTGACACTTGAATTCGGTGCAAGGCACTTGTTTGTTGCACGAGTCTCCGGTAAACTCCTTGACAATAAAAAAAAAAAAAATACATTTTCGTTTTTAAATAAATCTAACACGATAGTTTGAACGGATTAATAATCAATCGTTTTCATCGAGGTCGGTCGTTGGTTTGGAACTATAAAAATAACGGGCCACCACGTAGCCTGTTGTACGTCGAAAATTGTGAAAACAGGTTGATTATTAGAACAGCCTCTAACCATCACGGAGACTTGACATTTTCACGATTTTTAAAATATTCTAATTATTTATAATTATTTGAAATTTTACTTGAGTGTGTTTTTTTTTTTTTTTTTTTTAGTGTTTATGTGGGTTGTAATTTCGTTTGGCTTCTCGCAAATGCTTAAAAATTCGACACGTCCATCACAAATCGTAGTGTACTTAATGATAAAAATAAAAATGTCGAGTAGTAATGCGGCAGTTTTTTAATCGTTTAAAGTTCAAATTTTGATGAAAACTGTAATTTGATTAACAGCATTTTTGTCAACAACAATTTATCGCTGTGATAAAAATTAAACTCCTCACTTTCCAACCCTCCCAACTTTCAGCCTACAACAGTGGTGTCGTTCGCTAGATTGTGGTCAAGTTAAAAGTTATCAATAAATAAATAAAATAACTTTTAACTTTTCAACCGATCCAGTTCTCGAGTGCTTACGACAAAATATCACTGAAATTATGTAACAATTTTGTATTCCGCAGTGTTCATTTTATCTTTTTTTTTAAATTAGTGATAATTAATCGCGATGGTTTTTATATTCCGAGCATTTGTTTATCGACGGTTTTTTTTTTTATGTGATGATAATAATATTATTACGTACAATGAACACTCAAGAATATTAACTAAATTCATAATTTCGGTGATATTATACCGCAAGCACACGATAATCTTTGAAATCAGTCCTTAAGCAAAACCATGTCTTGTGCCTCTGGGAATTTTCGTAAAAAAAAAAAAAAAGTCTATATACCAATATACTGTCCATTTTTTCAATTTGCAATAACTTGAAAGTTATAGAAGAAACCTTATTTTTAGGAGACGGTACAAAGTCACGTAAAACAGGCCAAAAACCAGACAGAGTCCAACTGTGGTGGGACTTGGGTTCGACGGATTTTAATTTTGAGAATCTTCAACAACTCTGCTAAAGCATAACCGAAGCAATTGCCGTTGTTACAAAAATGAATGACGTTCTCGAATACACAAAATACATAAATTCTTGTTTTCTTAAATTATCAATATTTTATAGAAGGATAGCAAATATAGAAAACGGTCGTTCTCTAGCTAACACGGCGACTAATTTAAATACGTATTTGAAAAATGTAAATCCGTCAATCCCGAGTCCCACGGTTCAGTCTAAATACTATTTTTTTTTTTTTTTTACGACGACAACCGACGAATGTCTTTAAAAATTCTAAAATGCGTTCCACGCGCGTCTGTTGGCGTTATATATTTCATGTTTTACGAATTGTACGTCCAACACGGTATTTAAAAACAAAATAATACTTTGGCCGATAATCTCATCGAAGAGAGACAGCTTTTACGCAGTGGTGTTACTGGGTAAAAAAACCGAGGAAGGGGGAGAAATAATTTATTTGCCAAAATCAAATGGGGGCGATGTAAATATATTTGGAGAATAAGAATATTTGACCTAATTAAACCGAACCTAAAAAAATAACCAAACAATACATCATTATTTTAAGTTTTTTTTTTTGATTTTTGTAACCCAGATAATGCGATAACGTATGCGATGATACGTCGCGTCAACATATTATAAAACAGTAGGAAAACAATATTTTTATCTTATAAATATAAAAAGTAATTGTATTTTTTTTTTTCTTTATTTTAGCAGGTTCAAATATTCGTACTCTTGTCGTTTTAATGGGGGGGGGGCAATTACGTCACTAGCCTACACGGACACTTGGTTTTAACCGTCGGCTCGCGAGTTTATACGCACCTGGAGGCAGTGGCAGTGCGGCCTCATGTCCATGTCCAACCAACAGCTGCCCCCGTGCCGGCACAAGTCGCCGCCGCACGGGGTCCCGTCGCAGTCGGCTATGTTCCGGCCGGCGGCGATCGACGAGAAGTTTAACGGGACCGTGTCGTAATCGATCGACAGCCGGCGGACGCAACCGGCGAACGGCACCGGCAGTCCCGCGGTCGACCCGGGCGGCATGCGCGACAGATCCGGCAGGCCGCCTATGGTTTTTAAAACAAAATTTTATTTACACAACATAACCGCAAGTATGTTTAATTGCACGCGACAAGAGAATACGAGATCCCCGGGATTGTCGCAAAGTATTTAACATAAAAGTAACGCTGTGTAGTAAATTAGAAAATAAAAATAATTTGGTATTTATTAATATTGTATACTTTTAATTAACATGTCGATTTCCAATAGCAAACATATTTATTAAGTTGATATTTCGTCGGCCTTTTAACTAGTCTGATTTATTTTTCGTTAATCGGTTTGATTGTTTGGAGTTGACTCAGCCCAATTTTAGGCATTTTTTTTTTTTTTTTTTTATTACCGGGCATGGAAAAGTCGAGAAATTTCAAAGAAAAATCAAACTCGAGGGAACCCCTCCCCTCCCCCACCGGAAGTTGTTTTGTCCATAGTATTAATAAAATAATAATATGTGAAAAAAAAAAAAAAAAAAAACCGGCCGGCAATGATTGAATTATTCTGAAATGGCGCGGCACTCACCAAAGTATATGAGATTTTCAAACGCCGAAATCCCTTCGGGCGGCTGCAGTACTGCGTAGTTGACCATTCCGTCGACCCACAGGTACAGTTTCCGGCGGTACCTGCCCACCCGTACGCTGTGCCATTCCGACAGCGTCAGCACTCGGCCGCTGCGGACCACTAGGACGTCGTCTTGACGTCGCGTTTCGCCCACTTGTATGGAAGAAACCAAAATAATAACGGTGTGTAGGCACGTTAAATGTCAAACGATCGCGTTAATTCATTTTTTTTTTTTTTTTTTTTTGACCAAAACATACAAATCTCATTTTATTGTTGTATTTTTATACAAAAACTTATAATTACTGTAAAAATTTACAACGTTTTGCATCGCGCGTTATATACAAACACTCTTATCTAGGTTATAGGTTAGTTACGAAAAATCTTTTTAAATTCTTAGTCCAGTGGGGTGATGGATGATGGGGTTATAACTCACTTTCTCCTCCCCCCCCCGAACTTTGTTCGGACAACATTTATAATTGATTAATTCCCTGCAACTTTGCTGAAATATTGACATTTCAAGAATTAAAGATGGCTAAATAAATGTTGTATTTTTAAGCCAACGGTGGGTACACCACCGATAGTCGGGTCCCGATTTTATTTTCATAGTATACGACAGTATAATAATATAACAGCAATAATTATTTTTTGTATATTGTGGAAAATGTACCGAGAAACAAAAGAAACAACGAACACTCGGTTTTCGTATCGTTTTCCTATTATTAAATTGGTTATTTTGCCGCGGTTTTATTGTTCTGAGCTAATATATTAGTTAATCATTACCGTCAGATGATAGACAGCACTAGTCGCTCTATATCTGAATAAACTCCGGGACCCAACTCATCGTGTACCACTAGGGTCCCGACTGAGATGCTATACAGTGGACTCGGTAATCCGGCTATATATTTTTTTCTTTTTTTTTTTCCGTTATAATAACCGAAAAATTATTATCGTAAACGATAAAACTAACTGATTATGTCCGAATGAACCAATATTTTACTTTAATTCAGTTAACGTTCACGTATTGTGTACCGGTTAGTTATTGTGTTGTATTACGTATTAAATTAAAATGTCGCAACAAGTAAAGCGAAAACGTACTACTTTATAACTTTAATCGAGAAACTTGACATTTTAAATGAAATAGAAAAAGGTGACAAATTAGTGTACCTCCATAACGATGATAGGGAAGGAAAAGCAGTAGCTGTTTAACAAAACATCACGCTACTGCAATAGATTTCTTTTACTACGTCCATTACACGGGCAGAGGAAACCGGAGTATCTGCAAGTGATATTTTGGTGTTTAAACGACTACAAGACAAAGTCTTAAAAGCATAATTTCAAAAAACAAAAACGAATTGATATTTTTTTCAAACCTGTCCTGTCAAAAGACTAATTCAACACAGTAATAAATTAGTATGTGTGCATTATTTATATGATTTAATAAAAAAAAAAATTTTAGTCTTTCAATAAGTAAAAATACGTTTTTACGTGAACCATTAATCCGGCAGTCCTCTGGTCTGATATCTGCCGGATTACCGAGAGTCTACTGTACTCGCATAAGTAAATCGGATAATAATTGCAGGGCAGTGGAGTTTGTGATCCCTTTCCCTCCCCTATCCTCGAAATGTTTTTTAAATGTCGAAATTCACAGTACATTTTTTTTTTTTTTTTGATATTTTCATAAGTATAACTATGTGTAAACCCCCCTCCGAAAATAATTCCTATAGTAATAGTATTACAGGTGACAGTATTTCAAGAGACAAATAACATTATCTCGTCCCAAAAGTATCGGGACGAACCCCTTCGGGCGAGGTTAGTTGTTGAGCCCGGTCGGTATAACCAACGTACGATTGGGACCGTTCAGGACCGATCACTGTTCCTTCGTCTATTCCACACACGCTCGTCGCCCCTTATAACCGTTAGCCTTAATATTTCTTCGGCCTACCAACAACCTTTTTCCCCGCGTTTGTCCTTATCGTCTGCCGTTATTCCACTGTATTTAAATACGTGATTATATTATTATTATTATATATATACCTTGGACGGAAATCCTGAGTTCGAGCACGCCGCCGTACAGCGACAGGCATAGGAATTTCTTGCGCGCGACTTCGTGCTTAACGTAGAACACGACGCCGTGTTCCTCGGACGGTTTGATCTCCAGCTCGACGCTGAACTGTTGCGTGTTCAGCCCGGCCGTGGCCACGGACAGAAACGAACGTTTGCCCAGGAACCGGACGTCGGACAGCCGCTCGTCCCTGTCGCAGTGCTTGCCGGCACGTCCGGCAGGACAGTCGCACTCGTACCCCACGCCGACCGGCACGCAAGTCGACCCGTCCGAACAGTTGTGCCGGTTCGCGTCGCACGCGTTGTACCGGTGCGAGCACACCGGCCCGAACCAACCGTCGTCGCACACGCACCTATTGCCGCCAACGAAAACAAAACCCACACCCGGCATTTTCGTCAACGTTTAACGTCTAATAAGTATTTTTGCACATAGTGTTTTTACGATTGAATGTTTCAATTACATTCTCGATTTAAACACTCTTGTAATACTACATTAAATTTAATTTATAACATATTATTATTATTATTATTATTATATTAGATATATCCAGAGCATGTTATACCACTACCCGTGTTTAAGGGGTTACGTGTAGGCGATTTTTGAAGAAAGAAAAGAAAAAAAATGGTAATTTATCGATTAAAATAATATTCACTGTCGAATAAAATATGTACGGATAAGTTATCTCGTGTGTCGTTATCACTTGTATTTCGCGTGTAATACATGATACAGTATTAATTCAGGGGAAATTCATTACGAGTACGTGAAATAGATTGTACATAATCTTTATATGTACATATGAACATACATATAATCGCGTTTAAAGAAATTCGAATTATAGAGTGTGTCCCACCGACAGACATTTCGAATTATCGAGGGGACCGGAATACGTGTATTTTCTTGTAATTATAGAGGTTTTCTCAGGGGACTAAGCGTTTAGTTAGATTTATGGAGTTTTTCGAATTATCGAGCGACTACTCTATATAATACAAATGTATACGAATGACAACTATTATTATGTAGCCGTCGAGTTGGTAAACAATGGCGTGCCCCATCAAAAAGCTAGGAACAAAGCGATTTTAATATTTCAAAGTATTACTGACTATACTGACACAATAATATCATGTATTTATGACAATATTATAATTTATGTAATAATTATTTTGAGTGTTTTTTTTTTTTAGTTTTAAATTGTACAAATATTTTTCTATTAATAAAAAATTAAACATAGCTGCCGGTTTCCCGCATTAATAAAAAATTAATATTATTTTTATGGATTTAGGATATTGCCACGGGTTAGTAATAACAACAATAATAATAATCGAATTATAATAGCTCTTTAGGGTTAGCTTGATGACGCAATTAGTACCCACCGCAAAGGCACAATTAGACATTTGGATAAGGGGGTGCTTAGCTCAAGGTTTTTTGTAACTCGTCAGTGGACCCTCCCCTTCTCACTCCATTATTTGTAAATATTTTTTAGGGGGTACTAAGAAACCAAAGCACCCCCCTTTTAGTTGTGTCAGTGCCTAGTGACCCGTCCAGAGGACATTATACCACGCGTATTTAAAGGGTTTATGGTAATTTTGACGACATTTTTGGAAAAACGGTAATTTATTAATTCAACAATATTCAAATTTGCTATCGAATAAATGTACGAGTAGTCCCCCGTGTGTCATTACCGCAAGTATTTTTTTATTGTTTTAATCGTATTCATATAGCGAAACTACTGTAATGTTGTGAAATATTCAGAAGAACTGTTTTTTTTTTTTTTTTGCACCAAAAATACAATAAAAGTTATTGGTTTGAAAACGTTAAAGTTATTTTGGCGTTTCAATTTACTTTATTGTATTTTGTTCATATATCGGTGTAAATAATCATTTGAAAGATTATAGAAATAATTAACTGTTACTACTGTGTATTGTATACTTAATCAAAATTTCACAAATTTCGTAGCGTATTCAGAAAAACTTTATCCGTAGTGCCTTATTTATTTTTTGATAACACGAATACAATAAAAGTTATCAGATATACTTTTGTACATACTGAAATTGAATTCCAATCCTATGAAAATATAATTCTCCTTCATTGTTTTGTTGACGTTTTTTTCGATAAAAGATAACATAACTGAATAAACTTAAATATATATATAACCTTTTGTAATAATTATGTATTTTTTTTTACGTTAATCAATTCGTTATATTTGTTTGTCATTGAATACAAATGGGTAAAGTGTGCGAGCGAAGTTACTGGCTTTCAATATATGATTTTATTTGTCTTTTTGATATTGGGCCTATGATCCAGGTTTACGCCCAAGGCCTTGACTGAAAATAAAACTTACCGGAGGAGGGGGGGAGGTTATCTATTAATTTTTTTTTTAAATATAGATACTGGACGCTCGTCGTACAATAGTCAATGATCAATTTTTACTACCAAAATTTGTCTAATTATAAAAAAAATTCGGGAGCAGGGGTTTGGTCCGAACCAGTTACGGTCTTGTTTGCACCCGCTGAAATTGATTGGACTTACGGCATTGCGTTCAATACTGAACGTATTTGATATTTATAATAGTTTTTTTATTTTTTTTATTTTTATTATACACAATCTGTAAGTGTTGTTTTACAATAAGTGCATGTGATGGAGGAAACATGGCTTGAGAGGCTGGAGATAAGAAGCCGCCCATTGGAGGCACTTAAGGTCAGGATTTTAGGCTAAGGTTTTAGTGTGCTAGCAAGAGAGAGTGGTATTACAAATTATGGGGAGGTAGAGATATATACAATTTTAGATTAGAAGGTCACGACACCAGGTACGTTTAAGACGCCTTCTGGGGTCACCAGGAATAGCGTTGGAGGATAGCTCAGAAATCAAGGGATTACGATGACTGTGGAATTTAGAGTGTGTGCGTTTGTAGAAATTTTTTGCGACGTTTTGGACTGTTGGACTGTTTTGACGATTTATAATATATCGGTGTAAAATAATAATCGTTTGAATGATCAATAGTATCCTATTGAGGTACTACTGTGTGTTTATTACACGTTCGACAAACACGTGTAATAAAACCGTATGTTTAATAATAAATCGATCGTGCAAGACTCACGCCAGCGAAGAACCGTGCTGGATGCACGCGCCGTCGTGCTGGCATATATTGTTCCGGTAACATTCGTCTGTCGAACACTGGGACACGGACCGTCCGGTGTTCACCGCGGAATAGGCGCGCGACAGGCTCAGCGGTACCGTCACGTGGCCGGCCTTCAGCTTCACCGAGCTCATGCAACCCACGAACCCGGTGTGCAGCGGCAAATCGTGCGGCAGGTCGGCCATTCCCGGGGACTCGTGGCCGCCTGCGGGAAAACGCGCAATCGAAATGTGAAAAGCGGTTTAATTTGAACAGAATTACGCGAATTAAACCGTTTTCGACCGACAATCATAAAACGATAATAACGCGCTGTTATAACAATCAATTCCAAAACTCGCCGATTCCAAACAAATCAGATGATGAGAGATATCGTCGTTCTCGGTCAAACGCTCAACTTTTATTACGCGACTCACCAAACCAGACCGGCTTAATGTATTTCATAACTATCCGACTCCAGAACTGTCGATATTCGTCATGCATACCATACGAGGTGTGGCTATTAAATAACGAGACTATCTACTTAGCGATAAGGCATGAGTAGATAAGGGTATAATGGTAGTATATTTGTAATCTATGAATATCACTGCATCGAACAATACCAGTTTAGTCAGTTTCCGTTTTGTAGTCTATGTGTAAGCGTCGTTTAAATTGACCTCTTACGTGTTGAATGTCGAAATCATGCCGGACGAAAAAATTGAACAACGTATAAATTTAAAATTTTTAGTGAAACTTGGAAAATCTGCGACCGAAAGTTTTAATTTATTAACTGAAGTATATGGAGATAGTGTCCTATCACGACCACGTGTTTTTGAGTGGCACAAACGATTTCGTGAGGGCCGTGAAGAAGTTGAAGACAATCAACGGGTGGGTCGTCCATGTTGGTCGTATTTTTCGATATTAAGGGTGTAATGGGTACCTCAGAGACAAACTGTGAATCAACATTATTACCTTCAAGTATTGACAACACTCAGAGAACGAGTAAGAAGAAAGCGGCCTGAGTTGTGGGAAAATGACTCTTGGATCTTGCATCAAGACAATGCGCCGGCTCACAGTGCCTTATCTGTAAAGCGATTTCTAGCTAAAAATCGAACTCCAGTGCTTCAACACCCCCCATATTCACCAGATCTCGCTCCATGCGACTTTTGGCTTTTTCCAAAATTAAAAAGTGCGTTAAAGGGCACACATTTTGAGTCAGTTGAAGCTGTAAAAACAAAAGCGACAGAGGTGTTAAAGACATTGCAAGAAAAGGGTTTCCAACACTGTTTCAACCAATGGAAAATTAGAATGGAGCGATGTGTCAAACATGGAGGGGAGTATATAGAAGGGGAAAAATGTTAAACCATTAAAAAATATAAATAAAAAGTTTTTACAGAGAAAATCTCGTTATTTATTAGCCACACCTCGTACAAAACTCACTGTGTGTAGGAATTAGTTCGAAGGGAATGCATTTTTCAATCTGATAAAGTATACATTTTTACTATTACGGAAAAGGATGGAATATCATGGCATTACTATGGACCACCATGAAAGCCATGGCGAACACATGTGTGGACGATGAGGTGATGATTGTGGATAATAACTTTGTTGTGTGAGTTTTTGTTTTAATTTTCTTTATATTCTTTAAAAGTTTGTATATTTAATTTCGATTGGTAAATTTTTGTTTCGAATCGATTTAACTGAGCATTTTATTTCTGATAAACATAGGTGATTTTTTTTTTTACATTCCTTAATTTCTTTACGTAATTTTCCAAAACATACCAGAATTTTACTCTTATTTTTAAATTTTTAGGAGTCTTGTGGTTTTACCATGATGGTTTTTTTAAATATTTTTTCTATCAGAAGACTTCATTCGATCTATACACTCCTACACTGTTTCCGGTAACAAATTTTGTCTAGTTGGTACTTTTAACAGTTTATTTTTTGATATATCTATTTGTTGTTTAACGCGGTAGTAAAAACTACCAATAAATGACGAAAAAACGGCAAATACACGATTCCGTCGACCTCGAGTATTATTATTTCTTTTTTATTTATGTCGATTTCTGGGTTACTATAGCAAAAAATGAAAAAACACAACTAATACTAATTCGCTCAGAATCGCAATTTATCGTTGCATACAGATATAAATTAAAGGGTATATAAATTAAATTAAACTATCGATATTACTACCTTCCCAACTTTTCACCCACCACAGTGAACCATCCATGGTTCGAAGTATGTACGCCTTTTGTTTTTCACTTTCCTGGCAAAAATATGATTCATTATTTCCTTGTAAGTGATTATAAATACATAATTATCGATTTATTGGTAACGTTGGAAATTTGTAAATAAATATCTCCGGGGTGTAACAGTTTTTTTACGTTTGCTGTACATTTTAGATTCTGGAGAGGTTGGCGAGTTTTGGAATTGACCGACCATAATTATTGTAGTGGTGGTATTCGTATTCGTATTCGATCGGAATCTAAAAATTAAAACCGTGTATATGTGTATTTAATATAAATACCTAGGTATAGAACGGGTTTGGTGTTGAGCTGTGAAAGGCGGCCGACCGATTGGCCGGTGACGTTCGGGAAGTTGTCGACGGCGAGCCACGCGGTCTTGCCGTCCCGGCCCAATTTCACGACGTGCGGCCGTTTCGGTTGAAAGTTTATCGGTCTGGGCGTGAAAATCCTCCTGGCACCGGCCCCGAGGTTCCACGTCAACACTATGTAACCCTTGATGAAACTCAGGGCCACGTGGTCGGTAGACGCGTCGTGCCCGATGTACATCATCAGCGCGATCTGGTCCATGAAATTCGGGACGAAATGCATAGAAAGTTCGAAACTCTGATGGATTTCCGCCGGTATAGAATACGAGGCGAACGACGAGAGCCCGCTGACGCTGCCCGGGAAAAACGGTTCGCCGATCTCCAGGTCTACACGGGCGAAAATTGCCGAATAAATATCGGATTGTTCGTCGGATTATGATATTTTCGACGGCGAGAAATATGAAAAAAAAAACAAAATTGAAAAAACATACGAAAATACGAGGTGTGTTCGAAATGTTGCGAGTTGCGCGTCGAAGAACGGCATCACTCTGACAGTTTTAAGTCTTTTCGAATACACTTCGTATATAATGCATAATACAAAATTCGAATGAAATAATTTTAATTTCGGCGTTATTTACGAGAAAAAAAATGACCGTTTTGGAACATTATCAAAATCGCCCGCGCTACAAAAATATTCTTTATGCGTTTTATTTGGCAGGACTCGGGAATAATATTAATACATCATAAATATTTACCGTGTTCGCAATACATTCCGTGTTTGCCGAGAGGGCACAAACAGATGAATCCGCTTCCGGGATAGATGACGCAAGTGGCGCCGAATTTGCACGGGTTATTTTCGCACACCGAACGTTCGCAATTTTTCCCAACAAACCTTGTTTAAAACGTACAAGACGGACAAATTATTGAGATGAAAATAACATGACTTTCTGCTACTAAAACCACCATTTACTGGATACTATTTATAAATATATGTACCATTTAATATTTTCGCCGGATAAAATTAATTGGCGTTTTCGGAAGTTGATAGAGAGTACCGAAATGCACGTTTTTAGATAGTTTTTAAATTTGTAACAGTTTCGGTAAGCGCACGCGCAGTGCAACTCCAATTTTTCCCTATTGATTTTCGGACAGAGTTATTCTTTTTAAAAAATTTTCGTATAAAAATTCTTTTTCTAATTGCAAAATTGGTAAAGTTACTTGATGTTGACATTTTTAATATTTACAGATAATCTGGTTTTAACGATACTTAAACAATAGTCATTTTATAATCGAACTATCGCCGATATTATTAATTTTCTTCTTGCACCCAGTGAAGAGTAATACAAGACTTATTAATGATTTTCTATCGTAATTTACTCGAATTTTACTAATTTATACTAGTGAGATAAAATTAAAAAAAAATAATCGAAGATGAATTATAAGTAACACATTACAAATTCGTTTATTTCGATTTAATTTAATTATTATATCAAACAGTGTCCACCTTGATTATTCTATCGTATTTTATTACTGCTCTTCACTCGAATTATTACATTAGTTAAAAACTGATTATTCGTAAATATTAAAATTCAACATCCCGTAATTCTGTCAGTTTTGCAATTAGAAAAAAACATTTTATACAAAAATCGTTTAATAAAAATTACTCTACCAGAATTTTTAGAGAAATATTGTAGTTGTCGTTAGTAAAAAAAAGTAAGTTGTATTGCGCGTGCCCGTACCGAAAAGGTTAAACATTTTACATCTATCTAATATAACGTATTTCAGTACTCCCTATCAACTTTCGAAAACCCTATTTTAATCTAAAATATTAGTGGAATATATTAGTGATTTGACATAAATCTGGATTATCCGAAACTCTAATAATGCCGGATTTCAAAATCCGAAATTTTGTATTTTTATGAGTTAAAACAACATTTGCCGGGTCAGCTAGTAATATATTATACATATTAGAGTGTAGTATGTATGATTTTTTTTTTTTGTCGTACTTGTCTTTTAAAATAAATGTCTATTTGTGATATTTTTTTAATTGCTCAAACGTATTTAATGTTATTAACAATAAGGTAACAATTATAGTTTTATGAGAAATTAATTAAAATATATAAAATCGCAATTTTAAAAACCGAATCTGAACTTGGAGTCAGATAAAAATCCGGAATTACGATAAATGTCGCATTTCAAATTTCGGAATCCGAAAATCCTCGAGAACATCGGCAAATCCAGATTATTCCCATCACTAGTATATATAGGTAGAGAGCCCCAATATAGTAAGAGAGTGAAGTCAACCACGTAACGCCTGTCGATTGATTAGCCTATTATTTATATCAGTGGTTCTCGACGATTTTCGCAATGGCGGACCGCAAGACGACTTATTACGCAGTACCATTTTAGTTCAAAAAATCTAAAAATTTCGCTAATCTAATTTTTGCGATCTAATGACGTGTAATATTAGGTGCTGATAAAATATATCGCCGAATTTCCACTACACTACATTAAAAAATAGAATTTTGTTTTCCAACGCAATTCGGACCAGCACACCTTATTTAATCGCAGTGCGGCGATTGTGAGCCACCGATCTATACCCGCGGACCGCCATTTTGTTTCCAAATACCCCTGTTATCAACGTTGATAACGTTTCTGTTATCGTTGAACGCGCAATAATAATATAATATTAAACAATTGCAGTGTAATTGATTTTGTTAGGTTAGGTTAGGGTTCTCTTACTAACAGAGGCTCTATCCATTTCTAGAGACAATTAATCTACTCGTTAATGTACTTATGTCGGGTATATGCTCACACCCGCGGTCTTGTCGAAGATATAAGGCCGTACAACCGGTGGCTGTTCTACTGGTTTGCGGACGAAAACGTTTGTAATTTTTTTTGTTGTTTTTTTTTTTTAAAATTTAATATCGTTACGCTAAATTGATACGACGACGGTATAAATAAATATCTACCCACTTCGAAACAATCAGCGTCGCTGTTATTATCGTAACACTAGTGCAACCTAACCTAACGTTAAAAAAAAAATTAAAAAAAAAAAAAAAAACTATATAAGTTTATAATAGACCTATTATAGCGGCGACTTTTTATACATATTTGGCCCAGATTTGGCGGAACGCCGACAAGGAGCAAGTTGTGCTCGACCTTATCTTCCGACCTATCCTAACCGCGGGGGGACTTACCCCGAAGGACAGAGGCAGTTCCACGAGTCGCCAAACTCCACGCACGTCGCGTAACTTTGACAGGGGCTGGACAGGCACGTGAGCGATGCGCACTCGATCACGCCATGGCCGCCGGTAGCGTTTTCGTACACGTTGTGGACCACTTCGTCGATCTGCGAAACGCACAACAGTATAGGTGTACCGTAGGTATTTTATTGTCGCCGGTGATGTGTATCGACCGACGGATATCCGGTAATAATGAGAAAAAAATTTGTCCAAACAAAAATAGACAAACGGAAAAAAATACCAATAATTAAATAATTAATGTAGTAAAAAAAATATAAATAATAATAATAGTATTATCATTAATGGTAACGTATATGGTTTGCAAACGCTGTCAGGAGAGGACATCACGTCCCACAGGAGCACACCCACAATTGAGCTCGGAAACAATTGAGGGCGGTGCGTGATTAATGATTACTTACCTACATCCTCCCTTTAAAAACGGTTAATGTGGCCTGTGTAAGTGCACTTATCTGTTTTCCTTCTGCACTGGTTGAACGATTGTCGCCTGTAATAATGTACATAATAAGTCTGTCGATACAATCGAATTGGATTTCAGATTTCTCGCATCGATAAATAACAACATTCATTCGAAAATGATAGTTATTTTGAAATTAAAACGTATTCATTACGATTTTCACCATTATACCATTATACTCATAATACTCCTATACATTTTTTTTGTTTTAAAAATAAATAATAATTTGTCACCGAGCTCAATTTTCCGCGCTCAATTGTCGTAGATCCCCAACGGACAACAAAGCAAAAATATACTTACGCATCAGATTGTAAATAGTATTCGCTTAATTTTAGTTTTGAAACATAAACGCGTATATTAAAAAAATTAAAAGAGTTTTTTGTTGTTGTTGTTGTTATCGTGCTTACGCATATTCCCTGTATGCAATAACATTCCTCGACGATTTAATTGACAAACGAATGTTAAAAATATTAAAACATTTTGTTTGGTATTTTTTTCCATTTGACAATGAAAAAACTTAGGGGCTCCCCGCCCCGCCCCCTTGGACGTTTTTCAAATGTGTTTCGTAGATTTGTCGCACCCACCTGTAGACGCGATATGCAACCGGTGATCCCTACCGTGACCGGGAGTTCGGCCGTAGCGTTCTGGCCGGGCGGTAATCCTCCCAAATACAAAATTGCCACTTTTTTCACAATTTCCGACGAGCTGTCCGCCGCCGCTTGTTCGCCGCTCATGGCCAACGTTTCGTTGACCCTTAATGACGCTTTGCAATGGTCCGACATGGAGTGCGACATGGCGTGGTCCAAACTGCGGAACGCCAAATGACTTTGTTTAAACTTCATTAATTTGTCGGTATCGTTTATGTATAATATACTACTTGATACTTGACAATTCGAAATTCACGACTTTTCCTAACTCTTAAATCAGCGCCATAGCCGAGGGAGGGAGGGTACTGTGGGCACGTGCTCTCCCTATTTTTATTTTATTGGCTATTTACCATACCGCCTAAAATACCTTAAAACCTTATTATAAGAGAACCGGTCAAGCCGCCCGGTACACACGGGATTTTCAACGAAATTTGTTGTTAAAAAAAATATATACAAATTCGGTTTCAAGTACATTCGTACTACGTTTTAGTCGTTGCGTAAAATCGCGAGGTAAACTTTTAAACGTTCACGGAATAATCGTTTCGAAATATACTAAAACGTAGTAATAAAACATTATATACGCGTTATAATGTTTTACGACTGTGAATCAAGTGCATTCGAATTTAACGACATCTTGACGAGAATTAAAAAAAAATATCTTGAAAATTCGACAGTTTTTTTTTTTTTTTTTTTATTAAGTTATTGACTTACGCGGCCGTCAGCAACAGGCGGTGGCCTGTGTTCACCCGGTATCTGGTTTCACTGAACAACATTGTCTGCACACCGCAAGAGAACTGGAACTTTAACAGACCGTCCTGTAATCAATAAAACGTGATTTTATACCCTCGACAATAAACTTGAAGCACAAAAGACAAACACGAAAATCCCGTTCACAACGTTGCGAAACGCAAAACTATAGAATTCGCGGTTTATTTTGTTCATTATATAATACTTTGGCAATACCGCGGACGGAGATAGGATCGATTTCGTATAGTTTTTAATACAAAAGCAAACCAAAGTTTGAAAATTCCTTCAAATATTTATATTCACACCTCGAAAACATTTGTATTGTTGGTTTTTCATGTCAAGTAGTAAATAAAACGGTAATAGAACGATGTAAATATTAAGGAATTACAAGATAATCGGCGCTTGTGTCTTTTTTTTTTCTTGTAGATCATAGTAGTGATGAGACTTAATATAAGATATTTTAATTTTCAGTATAACGTGTGTTGGAATGTAAATACACTTATACCGTTTAGACCAAAAGATAAAATGAACAAATTGTAAAACAAAAAAATGCTAAACATTTACTAATCGAACGCTTTTTCCCAGGGGTCGCGTAAATTTTGCATGCATATATATATATATATATAGATTTTAGAATAATGTGTTCTATAAAAAAAATATATAATATTGGACAAAATTGATAATATTATTATAATCCGACGAATTTATAATATAAATAAATCAATTTGTAGGCCTATAGTATTACTAAAAGTTATATTAGGAATCTTTTATAATTATCATTTTTTTGAAAAAAATTTTTTGTATTCTAATTATCGTTATAACTCTATGTAGAATCCTATACGATGTACACTAATTTAATATTTAAATCAGTGTAAATCAAATATACGAGTATGTGTATTAAATAATTTAATCTAGAACTCTTGGGCCGCCACACGAGTCTTTTCAATGGGGCGCAATATTCAACACGTGTACGCGAATTTAAATAAAATAAATAAATAATAATCGAGTATTATTTTAATACGAATACGAAACATTTATCGTAAAATAATATTGTTAACTTATATATTTACCGGTATAACAGTCGAACAACTGGCGGTATTATATAAACGAATTTTATTTTCAATATATTTCAACGGCCGTACGGCGTTTTTCAATTAGTCACTACTATATTGCCGCGTACCTGTAAGTAGAGACACATGTACATGTGCGTAGTGACTTGTGCGTAGAACAGGATACCGTTGGGCGCCAGAGTTCGGATTTCCATCGATATCTCGGCACCCGAACGGTTCGAAAGTCGGTGGCTGAGAAACGACTGTCCCGTGAACGCCGACACTGTGATGTTGATTTTCTCGGCGCACACTTCGCCTTTCCACCCGAACGGGCATTTGCACTAAAAACGAAAGAAAAAAAAAACCGACGATAACGATAACGATTGCGCGCACGGTTTACTCGCCTTGTGTCCCGTTTTCGCGGTTTCGCACGAACCGCCGTTCAGGCACGAAATGGTTGCGCAACTCTTGTCGACGGCGCTCGGGACTGTCACGGGTACGGCGAAGCTCGTCAGATTGTATTCAAAGTCGGTGGACATTTCGTCGTAGAACGCGGTAAACGCGACGTCCTGTTCGGTGGCCACCGAATAACGGTGGGTTATCGTCGTCGCCCTGGACGCCGGGACCGTTGATGTCAGATGCGTCGTTTTCGGCCACGACGACGTCAAAGTCGATGTCGGTTCCGTTTTCTCGGTTCCCGCCGAGCCCGCCGCGACGGCCGAACTGCGAGCGGTGCTCATCGTCGTGTTTTCCGCGGTACTGTATCCGCGGTCCGCCGTCATCGTGGTACGGGATTCGCGAGTGGTGCCGGCGGCGTTTTCGTCGCCGTCGCCGTCGTAGTTCGGAACTCCGGACGTACCGGTGACCGCGGGACGCGTCCACCCGACGGTCGTGTCGTACGTCATGTCCAAGTCGCCGACCGTCACGGCCGCGGTGGCGTCCGGGTCGCGGGCGCTGGTGTCGGCGTTATTATCTGGCTCGGTGCGGCCAATGTTCGTGGCCGCCGGATCCGTGGCCAGCGCGTGCGCCGGACTCGATGTCGTCTCGGACGTTGTCTCCGGGTGCGACGCATACTCGCCGTACGTCCAACTGTCGGTTCCGACGTCCGGCCAATCTGTCGTGGACGCTGCGACCGGGCGCCCTTCCGTGGTCGGTTGCCCTTCCGTGGTCGGTCGCTCTTCCGTGGTCGGTCGCTCTTCCGTAGTCGGTCGCTCTTCCGTAGTCGGCCGCTCTTCCGTGGTCGGGCGTTCTTCCGTGGTCGCTATGATACCGTCGTCGTCGCTACCACCGCCGCCGCCCGTGTAGTACGGCGTTATGACGCCCGTACAGTTGGCCGTCCATTCGTCGAGCAACGTACACTCGCACGATTGGCCCGTCAGGCCTTTCGGGCACGTGCAAGTGTAACCGTCCACGCCGTCCACGCACGTGCCGCCGTTTTCGCACCTTTGTAAATATAAATCACCGCTCAGTTTTCAGTTTAATTTATTGCCCGGTAGGAATACCCTGTGGGCATTTCAAACGTTTTGGCAAAGCAAAAAAAAAAAAAAAAACAAATAGTAAATATTATTATGCCGTCCGCGAAATCGACGGTACTTTTTTCAAACCGATGAAATCGAACGCAATTCGTTTTCAACCGTACAAACCCTAGTGTATTGTACATAAAGGCATCTATAGAATTGTTACGGGGAAAAAAAAATAAAAACCATACACTATATTAAGTATAGTAAAAGTATTTTGTGTTCAACAGAAAACACGTTTTTATAAAATCTACAACCCGTCACAATAGACGTTATTTATTCCCATTGTTCGTGTAAAACCTTTACAATAAAACGCACCGAAATTGTCACGTACGCGGTGGCTTGAACACTGGGTTCGGGTCCGACGGTAATAATGGTTACTAATATTATAAAAAGGTGAAATATGTTAGTGTGTGTGTTTCTATGTAGAAATATCCGATTCTGAAAGTTCTTTGGCCGACACGTAGCTACATTATGCCCGACAGTGTTGTAGACTATAAATTATATACGTAGCGTGTGTTTTAGCCGGGCAATCGCGGTTTTTGACAAGCAAGTCGGACGTTTAGACGATTATTTGAACTGCAAAATGTTAATATTTCATCATCACGGGTACTTAATAGAGAAATAGGGGAAGTATGCCGTTTGGATGGTTTAATATTGTAGTTTAGGTGATAATGCCACGGAATGCCACGCTGCAACTCGCTTCGTGCATTTCTTGTAGGTTCAACCACGTACTCGTAGATCGTGTAAACAATTATCTATTATGAAATGTTAAAGTTTTATGTAAGTCTGTAGGAGGTAATCTCCGGAACTTTTTAAAATACTTTCACTGATAGAAAGCTACACTGTTCCCGGGTTAAAAATCTGTTTGGGTGGTTTTCGGTATTTTTGATACGAAAATTAATTTTTTTAGATATGATTGTCACAGTGGCGGAAACGGGGAAACAAGTTTTATTATTATTTTTTTTTTTGTCGTTCAATACTGAGCACTCACCCTATTCCCAGTTGACATTCGTCGTACCGGTACTGGCAGTATTTCCCGTGGTAGTCCGGTACACAGTAACAGACGGACGTCCGGTCTTCGACCAAGCAAAGGGCGTGATTTTGGCACTCGTGTTCGTCGCACAGACGCAGCGCCACGTCACAGTCTCGGCCCGTAAAACCTGCGCGACAATGAAATAAAACAAATCAATATATAGTATTTTCTATTCGATATCCGCATATCCTTTCCCGTTAATGAAAATCCCCGTAGTATAAAATTCGCATAGAAAAATAAATAAATATTAAACCAGTAAAAATGTTGGTCCCAACTACGTTTCTTTATTATCTGTACGGCGTATGTTAAGAGGGATGACGGGGAAGACTAAAAACGAGGAATATATTCGTTTTACTAAATGACGTGTATTTTTAATATTTTTAATCGACTTTTCTACCAGAAATCATGCTCCGATTTTCAAGTGTAGCGTTTTTTCTGATAGAATTTTTAATCTAGTTGGGTGCGCTGGAAAGTAATGTCTCTATTTCTGTTGTAGTTTTTGTAATAATTGTGAAAAACCGGGAATATTACGACAATAATGGTTTCGAATAAGATGTTAGATTTTTGTTGTTACTCGGTTTCAAAACATTCTAGCGATTTTTTACCTATTTATAGGCATTTGATATATTTTTTTCTTATAATCACTTACAGTTGAAATTTTAATCATGATATTTTTCTATTTTCCAATTTATGTGAATACAACTTTGAGACGAAAAAAAAACACGAGCAATTGTAATTTATTTTGCAATTACAAATTAATACGATTTTCAATTTTAATATAGCAAATATGTAATACATTATTATATCATTCTCACTATTAATAATTATGTCATTAATAGATTTATAATCATCTAAATTTGTAACAAATAAAATTGTAAAAATTAAAAAGTTGTAATAGCACTAGGTGTGCTGAAACATTTTATAATTATAATAAATAAAAAAAAAAAAATATAGCAAAACATTTTTACTGAACGTCGCTGAGAATCGTTTTTCGTTATAAATAATTTGTCCTTGCATACGGATAATATAAATTAATTTCTTCTCTGTACCCTTCCCAACTCCCTGTCTACTTGGCCCACCATACGGTGCGAAGTATGTCCGGTTTTCCATTGTTTTCTGTCTGTGGACAACTTTTCTACCAGAAATCTTGATCATAAATCATAAAACTACAAGAGAAATGTGTTCGTTGCATTTCGGATCTAGTTGCAGGTGCATTGTTGACGAAGTAATTTTATGATTTCGCTAGGAATTTCCTGTAATATAATGGGGAAAAACGGTAATCGTATAATTCACGACATTTCAACAAAACACGATTTACCGAACTTCGCTCATGATCGTTTTACTTTAGCAATGATTTATCGTTGACGTACCCGAATTAGATTTCTCACTGTACCCTATCTCGAGTAACGGTACACTACTTTCTTTTCGTTTTTTTTTTTTTATTTGTTTAAGATTTATTTGTTCGCGCGCGTAATTATTATATATATATATACGTATACGTAAATAGCGCGAGCTATAATATGATCATACCGAAAAGGCATACGCAAGAGTACGACGTCTGTCGGTTGATGCACACGCCTCCGTTGTTGCACGGCCGCGTGTCGCACTGGTCGATTTCTTCCTCGCAAGTCCGCCCGCTCCATCCTGAAACGCGTCGTGCAGTATAAACGGATTTCGTTCGTCCGATAATAATTTACGTATTTATTTATATTACTGGACGATTGGCCCGTAGGCCCGACTTAGAGGGAAGGTGCCCCCCTCGGCCGCTCAAATATTCCATTAGTCTCCTAAAACGTGTTTGTTTAAAAAAACAAAAAAAAAAAAAAAAACGAACCTCGTACGTTTCCCTCCTCCATCCACAATTTGATTTAATATCTACGATATTGTGCAAAATTCTACGGTTGGAACGCGTTACGGTGTACCGATATGTTTTCCGTTCGATTTTGTATTGTTCACAATGTTGTTTTTTTATTTTTACTTTTTTTTTTTTTTAATATTATTATGTTTTGTTCGGTAATATTTGTATCCGTCACTATTGGAATCTAAATTCGGATTGTCTACGCTCCGGTGGCAGTTTATTGTACCGAAAAAATGAGGGGGGGGGAGCTCGATGCGCAATGACCTATACAGGCTCACTATCACTTGTGAAATATCGATAATTATTATCTTTTGTCAATTCATTGCAAAATTAAAATATTTTTAAACCGATCTGGAAATAATTAAAAATAGAAAACTTATATTGAACTATAATTGAAATTAAACAGTACAAATATAAATTCCATGTACGTATTAATGTGCATCAAAATTAATTCTAAACAATACAAAAATATGTTAAATATTTAACAATCGTTTCAAATAGACGATCGAATTTCACTGCGGACTCTCGTTTATGAAAATATCTATCGACCTACCGAAATGTTAACGTAATAGTCGCGTTTTCGCGACCAAAAAAAAAAAAAAAAAAAAAACCAAAAAATTATGCTCTAGTTGCGAGGTTATGAAACGATTTTTTGATTGGCCGGAAAAAAAATAATAAACGGCAGAATACCTGGCGAACAGTCACACGAAAAAGACACGCCGGGTCCTTCGACGCACTCGCCTCCGTTTTTGCATAGTATTTCGCCGGTTGAATTGCATACGGCCAAATCGATTTCACAGTTTGTCCCTGAAAACGTACGTAGGCATATTATTATTGTAACAATCGCCGAGCTGATGAGGTTTAAATATATTTACGAATAATTTCAAAACGCACAACGTACGTAGATGTGTACGTATCATATATATTTTATACATTATGATTATGTATTTCGCATGATCATATCGAAGAACTACCGAAAAATATGTTATTCTTAACGGGTTATACTAATACTTTTTTTTTTTTTTAACTATTTCGATGCGCCGTAATTTTTATCATTTTGCAATCCGCATAAAACGTTATATTCGCTTCTAACGCATTTCGAATTATATTTCTATTATCGACCAGAAATCTACGTGCGAAATCGAATCGGCCTCTATTTTTTTTTTTTCAAAATTCATATTACAGTTTTTGGGGGGTATATTGATATGATACAGTGACGTGGGGGGACTATGTGCCCCACACACTTCCTATATACTACTTCCATACCGTTAAAATTAAAAAAAAAAAAAAAACCGTACAATAGAAAACTACAAAAATACCGTACCGAATAGGATAACACATTTTATCGATTTATTTTTTATAGTTTGTCGGCGATAATCATAGTTAATAACCGCAATTGAAATTCGTACGCGTAAATACGAATGTTATTAGTACGCATATCTCAATCCCGTACCGTTTGCAGTACACTTTGTGTCCGGGTTTACTAAAAGTATAGGTCGTGAATTGAACGCGCACTCTGAAAACCGTACGACTCGTTTCGCATAATTTCCCGCCGTAATATATTAGGCGGGTTAGTTATTTACGGACACTTTCGGGGCTCTCGGTTTTCGTGTTCCCGTGGCATTTTGAACCGGGGAACGGTCCGCAAACCGTCAACGTATAAACGAATGAGTGAAACGTCGAATATTACTGACCGGCGTATCCGACGGGACACTGGCACGCAAACCCGTTGGTGAAATCCACGCAAGTCCCGTTGTTTTGGCACGGATTCGACAGGCATTCGTTGACGTTGATTTCGCAGTCGTGTCCTTGTGTGTGGAGGGGCGAGTGAAAAAAGAAACATTTTTTTTTTTTTTTTTTTGTTATCTAGCGAATAAAAAATATCGTATCGAACCGGTGAATATTATAATTTACCGGCGTATCCGTCGGGACACGAACAATTGTAATCGGCTATGCCGTCCAAACACAGTCCGCTGTTGACACATGGCGAAGACCAACATTCGTCCCAGTTGGTCTGACACCGGACGCCCGTATAGCCGTCGATACAATAACACGTGTATGTGCTGTGTAAATAAATCGTACAAAAAAAAATGTATATAAAAAATCGTCGTAAAATTTAACGAGGAACCGGGAAACGCGGTTGTCGTGTTTACGGCTACGGTTCCGTAAAATAAATATTTAATTACGGAATTGGTGAACACCGAAAGTTGTGCACGGGCGAAATTTAGCTTTTGCGATGTAGTTATCGCGATGGGGGGGGAGGTGGGTGGGAAATAATACAATATACCTAATTCATTTTTGAAATGTCTATGCGTCTAAAAATTTCTTTCAATTAGGACAAACCAGCGGATACCGCTCACGGGGCGATCCGATTTATGTACGGTGCGAAACGATAAAATGATTGAAGAATATAAATGAAAAGAAAAATCAAAAAATCACCCCTCGAAGCACACGATCCGCTACCATAAACCACCCATTATTTCACATGAACCGGAGCGAGATTAATGGTCGTAATGACGTTTACAGACAGGCAAGAATAATAATAAAAACACACCGTGATAAAACTTCGCTCGGAATCGAAAATAATGTACAATTTGTACGGTTCGACGGAAATACTGTAATATTATTTTTAACGGGTTTACTATTCAAACTGGTCAGGTTCGAATCGGAATTGTCGACGGCGGGAACGGATGTTGGGTGTACGACGGGGTCGAACCGGACTTTTATACCTGTTGGGCTGATCAACGCACACGCCGTGCGCGCAGGGCCCGCTCAGGCAAGCGGATCCGGCGTAAACGTAGCCCGGGCCGGAGCACAACAGCGTCGTAGCCGCTGCGACGAAAAAGACGACGGCGACCGACACTACCGGCGGTGGCATTTAGCATTTCCGGCCGGGATCCACTGTGAGGAGGAGAAGGCCGAAGACGGGGTGGAACGAGAGAAATCGCCGGAGACGGGCGTGCGTTCGTTTGACAGTTTTCAGCTCTGTTCGGTCTTGTGTTCGGGAGTCTGAGGCGGGCGCATCGCGCCAACTAGGTCCGCAGCAAGTTGTCCAACCGTCGGGCGACTCGATCGGCGGTAGACCCGTGCTGCAAAAATGTATTACAATAATATTGTTATTTTTTTTGTAAAACAAATTATTGTAATTTATTGTTATAATTATTATTATAATCGATTAGTAGATAGAACTATTTGGATTTGTTCGTTTATCGTATTATACAGATGGATAGGTACCGTAGCCGGATATTTGGTCACATCTGTAATGGCGGAGGGGATGCTTGACACGATGAAAAAAATGATTGAAAAATTTGTTGAAAAAGTTTTGATTATTTTCTGCAATTCTATGTTATAAGTGTAGTAGAGAGATTAAAACCTTCCGGGGCGGGGGGAGGGTTGATAATGTTCTGGAGGGCTAAAACCACCAAAGTCCCTCCCCAAATATCCGCAACTGATAGGCACGCGAGAAACGGACAAAGTCGCGTTATAATATTAAATTTTTTTTTTTAAATAAATATCCAAACACACTATTGTTATAGTAAAAATATGTTCGTATAAACTGTGTTTTTGCGCAAAAAACAAGAACTGTACAATTCGCTCAATCCATGAATTGTGCAAACTGCATGCATATTTCATGAACTGGACACTTTACACTCCGTGTGTACACACTTGTACACGTATATATGTTATTGCATAAACGCGTTCGGGTCTAGAAAAATTTTGATTCAGCTGGGAATTGTGCCAGTATTTACGTATATACGAATTTTTTTGATCAAAGTATAAACACATGTTATCATGACGACCTGAAAGTTGATAAGTCACCGATAGTCCGATTAGCGCCCAATCGGATCCTATCCTCGCCCAACTAGGCCGAAAACCGGGAGCTAAACCATATACAAACTAGTAAGCACCGCCGGGCTATGACAGTAATTATTGTAACCTCTGATTTAAAATAATAATTCGAATTTAAGAAATCAAAACCGATTAAATCGTATACGTAATATGTATAGCGTGGCTAGTCATTAACGCGTTAAAAGTTAAAATTAAGTTGATTAACGAGTTACATTTTTACTACTTAAAAAAAAATTATTAGTTGACTTTTAACTTAACTCGACATCATTTTGTCTCTATTGACGAGTTATAGAAAAAAAAAGTCTATTAATATCAATCACAACTGCGGAATCGGAAGAAAAAAAATAAAAAATAAACGCATTGCGTAATGAATCCAAGTACACAGTTTTACGGTGAAATATTGAACGAAAAATAAACACTAAAAAATAGATTAACGAGTTATAGTTTTACTATTTAACAAAAAATTATGAGTTGACTTTTAACTTAACTCGACATCATTTTGTCTCTATTGACTTAACGAGTTATAAAAAAAAAAAGTCTATTAATATCAATCACAACTACGGAATCGAAAGAAAAAAAAATAGAAAATAAACGCATTGCGTAATGAATCCAAGTACACAGTTTTACGGTGAAATATCGCACGAAAAAATAGACACGAAGCGGAGAAAACATTGTCGAATCGATTAGGTGAAACGCCGAGGGGAAACTCGCAGTCGTCATTAAACTACCGATCGTAAGTTAAAACTCACACAAATTAAAATTGTTTGGCACAATATCGTTATTTTAATCGCGATCAAAGTTGGCGTGTCGACACTAATAATAATGATAATACACGCCATTAAACGAAACAAATAAATTATATTTGAACACTTATTTTTAATTCGAATGTTTTGTCAGCTTAATCTATATTACGCGAGAAAGGAATTAATTACAGTCGACACATCACACTCTGCAATAAATCTCACTTTATAATACACCTACGACACCTACGTACATATATATATATATATATTTGTGTATAAAAAACGCGTTACAATAAAATATAATTTTAGAAATGTATTAAAAAAAAAAAAAAAAATGAATTAATGGCATTCCACGTTGTCAATACCGTAAAATAATTTTTGTCAAATTTTCATGTCACCAACTTTTCAATATTTCATTGTCAATTTTCGAATAGCTATAAAAACTTTAAAAAAAAATCCTAAAATATCTTGACAATTATACCACGTAGACAGGGGGTAGTATAAGTATTCCTTCTCTACGATTGTTTTTTTTTTTTTACTGAATTACAACAATAAAACAAAATCGAAAATAACAAAAACTGTTATTGCGTAAATATTTTAGTTTTCCTGGGTGTTTCCTCGTTATTTAGAAAACTACAAGAGAAATCGGATGAGAACTTTCCATTTCAGAAACTATACAAAATTTATTACAAGATTTTCGTTCGGAGTATGATTTCTGGTCGAAAATAATATTTGCCAACTTTTGATGCCACTGTACGGTGGTGCGTATTTTCGTAAACAATTTTTTTTTTTTTTTTTTTTAATCAAATTATTACCCATTTCAACTGAAAAAATCATAACCCACCGATTATGACAATGTGTTTTATAAACT
The DNA here is from genome assembly GCA_956483605.1 of Tuberolachnus salignus. Classification (NCBI taxonomy): domain Eukaryota; kingdom Metazoa; phylum Arthropoda; class Insecta; order Hemiptera; family Aphididae; genus Tuberolachnus; species Tuberolachnus salignus. The sequence continues at coordinate 19,240,584 of OY101431.1, read as the reverse complement.
GTGGGAAACGCAAAATGATGTCAAACACCGATTAACTACACTATATATAAATGGCCGATACAATTATCCCGCAATACTATTCATCGACGGAAATCGTCGGTGAGGATATTACAGGATATTTCGGTAACCGACGTGAAATTAAATTTCGGGCATTCTGAAATCCCATTGTCCACGATATTACACATTATCCTTCGGTTATACGTTTAACTATAATTATCTTATAATCCTAAAATATGTCTTTCGCATTCTCGTGTAACGTTATTGTGTTTACGCCTAAGTCGAACGTGCGTTTGAATGTGCCTCTATTAGTATTATTATTATTACAACACGGACATTACTGTATAATTATAGTAATGTTCAATTATATAATTTGATATAATCACGTTTACAAATCGCTATCAGAATTATTGTTCATTATCGTCGAATCGTTTCCCGTGAGTGGCGTGGCGATTGCTCCTTGAAATAATTCGGTGGGCGTGCGGGCCCAGATGAATACTAACTGAATTTAGTGAAAAATTGTAAGACAAAAATGCGTTCATAGGAAATATGATGTTTATGATAATCACATAAATAATTTTACAGAGAAAAGCTCAAATTGTAATTTATATTTTCAAATTTCTCGCCGAATATAGCCAGGAAACGAGTTCGATTCCAAAAAGTTTTTGAATTTTATTTTACTGCGATTTTTTGTCGCATATTTTTCAATAATCCCGCTGTTATATAACATAGAGATGACTTTTTTTTTTTTTTTTTGTAATTTCTTCGTCAAAATGAAACGATTGAATGTAACGTTGCATGGATTGAATTTTGCACGCGGGGTTCGACCGGATATCCAGGTGACTATTCAGTGTACCCGATACGTTTTCAACTTAAAAATACAAATTTAACATTTAACAAGTTCAATATTGAATGAATACAAATTCAACAAAAATATATATTATATTGTGTGGGCACCGTTAATGAAATTTTATTTTCGTAAAATAATACACAAACGGAAATCCAACTGTTATTTTATAAATATTATTTAAATTAAAAAAAAAAAAAAAAAAATAGACATCACATTACAGCGGATAAAAATTAATTTCGGTACAAATAATTATCTACGAGTATTTTGTAAATATTGTATGGAATGTCGTGGTAAATAATTATATAAATATGGGGTGCCTTATGCAAATAATTGGCGCTCGCAAAAAAAAAAAAAAATAGTTCAACACGCCACTGTTTCCTGTTATTGTAGACGTTTTCCCATAGGAACGCGTACTTAAATAATAATTTATATCCTTATATACATATATAAAAAAGAACAGTCCCTTTTTATGTTCCGCGTTTCCGACGACACAATCGATGTTTTTTTTTCACACAGTTCAAAATACAAATCACCGGGTCTCCCGTTTTGATCGGGGGGGGGGCGAGAGGGAGAGAAAGGGAATTGTAACCAATGTAATTACTGATTCGCTACGTTCTGACGATCACTATTGGACGTTTTAACGATTTGCCTGAAAAATGTTACGATTTTTTTATTTATATTTTAGAGTTGTTGCAAATACTCCTCCGGATGTCACTGCGTTTATAGTAAAGGAAGAGGGTCACCACGTAATAGATAAACCATACAATTGTAACAATAGTTATTGTACGTAAACATAAAGTATAATTCGTGGACAATAATAGTTTTCTAAATCATTATTTACCAAACGTACCAACGTACTTGTTTGTTTTTTTTTTTCACGCGGTTATTCAACTAGTAAACATACAGCCGGTGTGGGCTGATGAATACTGCTATTTATAAACGGAGATGTCAAAATTCGGGTGCATTATATCGTATCCAATAATCCGAAAATTGCGATTGAAAACGCCTCGGAACGTAATTGCACCGTTTCTTGTATGGACCGCAGTTCAATACGTTTATACCACACACAGTCATACAACTTACTATTTGTATATACGAACGTTTTTCTTCTCGTCAGCGGGACGACACCGTGTATAATATCGTTTCCCTTAATCCGAAAATTGCGGTAGAAAACTCCTCGGAGCGTAATTACACCGTTTCCTGTATAGATCGCTGTCCGACACGTTGTTCAACCACACACTGTGACTTACTGTGAATAAACGAACGTTTTTCTTTCTGCCCGTCGGACGACCACGTCATTATATTGTCACGGAAAGTCCGAATTACAAACGACAGTGTTCACTACTCGGCTAAACAATCATTTATTATTATTATTATTTTTTTTTTTTTGGCAGAAATTTTACCGGAATTTATCGAAAGGAATGTTTCATTCATCTGCCCCTATACAATTTATTCAATTCGTATAGGGGTTTTCATTTTCTTGTCGGATATGGATCTTTAGGATACCACGAGTGCGTGATAAATTGCATTAACCATTTAACCGAAAGGTACACGTATATGAACGTATAACACAGTACGTGTACATTTCATTTTGTTCGGAGGAAAAAATCTAGACTAAAATCCTGTTTAATACTGTCATCGAGTTCAAAAGAGCATTATTGCAATTTCGAGAACCTCGCACAGATTTTTGTTACAGGTTTTTTTTTTTTTTTTTTCAGACGACCGTGTGAAATGTGTACATTTAAGTACCTGTCGTAGGCGCTTTTACGAATATAGTCAATATGGCCATACCTACGAAATCAGATTCTCGCAGAATTTTGACTTAATGCTAATAACATAAATATCACAGCTAGTAAAAATAGTAAAATATTTATCACGTAGCGTCAACGAGTCAAATTTTTTGGATTCAGATTTCATGGCGCCAGACATCTTATCATCGACGCTTATAGGTTGTTGGTCAACAATTTACTATCGTATGGCGTGTTCCATTTACTTACACTGATGTACGCTTTTTGTGTGTTAATGATTACTGATTAAAAAATAAAATGGTACAATACGCATATAATCGTAGTATGGAGACATAATTGAAGAATTTAAATTCATGACACCTTCCAAACGTCGACTGAAGATGTACAAATGATGTCAAATACAACTTTCAATTCATCAATAAATATAATGTACTGCAATTTCCTCAATTAATTTTGTGTAAAACACAATTTTGTTTTTTTGTTTATAGTTAATAAAATGTTGACAACTTAAAATGTATAAAATGTTTTATTCTTAAAAAGAGTTCGGTGATCACCCTTACATTTGAGGGATGTTTTGAGAGAGAAGCAATGTACATGATACATGTACGATGAATAGAAAACAATTTCTAAAAAAAAAAAAAAAAATATTTTACGTTTTATTAAGGAGGCTGACTAACCGTAGGATATCTACCGTGTAATTTTGTTGGTCACATCTGTGTATTCACAAACACAAAAACACGCCTAATTCTAAACATGCCTATGGTAACTGTGTTATTACTATCTATAGAAAAATCTAATAAGTGGTGTAGCCGGGATTATAATTCGTGGTTGAATTTGAAATTCTCATTCCGAATATTTTTTCGTTATTGGTTAAATTAAATAAACATCATCAAATGTGTAGCGAAGACATTTCGGGAGGGGTTTATAACCCGCTCCCTTATCTCTGGATACACCTCTGAAATCCAGTATGCCCCAATACGCGTACATATCGACTATTATTATTACTTATTAGTCTACGGTTGAGAGAGTTCAGTATTTTATCTAGAAATTTAAAATTAATCGGAAATATTTCATATAGAAAAAAAAATAAATAAAATACTAACTCGTAGTATTTATACCCGCGTTTATTATATTGCAGCGCAATACCAAAAATAATCGAATTAATTTAATTGCAATACGCGGTCTTAGAATAATAATAGGTATATTTATTGAGGAACCAGCGGTTTTGACGTTTCGACTTTTTATTTTCATTGGCCAAATCACGAGATTTTTAATTTTTTTTTTTTTTTTTTATTTACAGAAAAACTAACTGTATTAAACGTAACGGTGTTTTGATATCGACAGAAAACGAGATGAGATGATATTGTAAAATGACTAATAATATGTTATATTAAATTATCGGCTATTGTGCTGTAAACTAAAAATAAAAACAACATTAAGAAACGCGAGGTTATTGAATATAAAAAGGGTCAACGTTTTCCGAATAATAACAAACACTATAAAACGGTTAACAATCAAATTTTGCGAAAATAATTTTTCGTATACAATTTAAAATTGACGTATGAATATATTTATAGTCCTTATCCCTGAGTTGTATAAATAGATATATATATATATATTAAAAAAAAAAAAAATCATAATTAGATTATCCTCTTTATCTCGGGCGATAAAGCAATGGGTATGGGTATCTTCATGGGACACCCTGTATATATTTTACACAATCGTCGCATCGGTCAAATACAATGCGGTTTTACACGAAACTGCGGTTTGTTCAATAAAGTGGACGACCCAATGACCGGATGTTCAAAAGCGCGGTGTATGAACACAGAATAGATACATTACAATAATACGTTTTCGATTTGCAATTGAATGTGTGTCAATGTTATTATTAGTATTATTATTTAAATTGAAAAAAAAAAAAATACGAAAATAATAAATAAACACACAAATATCATAAATCGTATTATATAAAAACACAATTAAATCGTACGGTTTGTAAAAAAAAAAAAAAAACCGAATCAACCGCTGTGTTTAATAAAACGCGAATTGAGTGACTTGAAATACACGAATTATTATATTTTTTAAAGGTTTATTTTCTGATAAAACGATTTATATTTTTTTTTACATTTTGTTACGAGGCCTATATATATATTTATAACAATACGTTACAATGGCGCGAAAAACTATAACCAAAAAAAAAATCTATTGAATCGATTTGGATGCGGTTTTTATTGTTAAAATATAGGACATAGAGGAGAATTTAATTTATATTATCTGTATGCAACGATAAATCACTGCTAACGAAAAACGATTCTGAGCAAAGTTCAGTTAATCGTGTTTTGGAATTCCGTCATTTCGGTCATACGGTTAACGTCAAAATTTACACTTTGAACGCTTATAAAAAAATGATTATTAAAATACCCTCAACCTTTTTCTATTTCGCTATTAAGTACATTTATTTCTGGTCGGCCAAACCAATTTTATCCAAATTAAACCAAACAAAAACTAAAAATAACTCGACAACTCTAAATTGTTAAGAAATGACCAGAATGTTTTGAAAATGTGTCCACCATTAGAAAGGGGACTAATATTAATATTCTGTGACAATTTCAGGCCTTTGGATTATTTTTATCCGAATTACAACAAGAATAAAAAAATCGAAAATAATGAAATCATTATTGCCGTACATTTGTACAATTCACCGACTAAATCCAAAAATACTTTCAGAAAAAATGTTACACTTGAAAATCGGAGCGGGATATCTGGCAGAAAGGTTGTCTGCGGACGGAGCAAAAAAAACACATCATAGAGAAACCATTGAAAAAATTAATAAACTGACCGGGTAAACAATGTATTTTGCGTCGTCGGTTAGTTAATTTTTATTTGTATACTCAAATACACATCAATGCATCTGTAACTAGATGCAAAATGACCAAAAATAATCTCTCTTGTCGGTTTCTGATTGGATCACGATTAAAAATTGAATTAGTTTGCAATTACACGATTGTCCGTATTTTTACATCTCAAAGTTGTATTCACGTAAATTTGAAAATAAAATAGTACCACGATTACAAATTTAACTTTCAGCGATTTTAAGAAAAAAATATATTAAATGCCTATAAATTGTTCTAAATTGTAATAAAAAAAAATTCAAACACTATATTCGAAACGATTATTGTCGTAAATTGTCCCGTTTTTCCAAAGTAATTTCGCAACTATTACGCTAACCCTAACGGAAATCGAAAAATGACTTCCCAATGCAGTGACTAGATCCGAAACGCGTTCGTAAAAATGTGCTTTACACGAAAATCAGAGTAGAATTATCTGGTAGAAAAGTTGCCGGTGGGTGGCGGGGTAAATTGATTAATCATAATAGTAAAACCGGTAAAAAAAAAAAAAAGTAATAAACTGACCTGGTACACGTCCCGTGTTACGATAATATCAATTGTTCGGAAATTTGATCGAACAATGCCTGATTAATAATTTAATGTTCGGCGCGGCGGTACTGGGGATGTCCAACACTGGAAAATCGTGCGTTTTTAAATGTCATCGACTAACTATAAAAATCGGTAAAACTAGCCGAATTGCATCGTGGCGTGTCGTACGCACGGCACGACGAATAAGCGAAAACCGGCAATCAAATGTGGATTATAGAGAGAAAAAAAAACAAAAAAAACAGAGGAACCGGAGAGCGTAAAAACCGTATAAACGCCGGTGCCAGGGACGGGACGGCGCGCCGGCGTTTTCCGTTTCGATACGCCGCGCCGCCGGCAGCGGTTGCAAACTGCAAACCGGCACGCCAACGGCACACACCGCCCGCCGTCGTTATCACGCGACATTCCGTTACGTAAAATATTGTACTTTACTGGTAAAACAAATATATATATATATAGTTACGGATATTTTATTATACTTAGTAATATTTAACCAAATATCGGCCGCGATCTGTTACAAACGGTATAAAACGTCAACGTTTTCTAGTATAAAAATTACATTTAATAATCATTAAAAATACGTCCGGTGTATTATAATACGCTCGAAAATGTCACCGAATTCCATTTATACGCAAAACAAAATATATCCAGCGGTGTTTCCACCCCTCCCCCCCACCGTATTATTTTACTGAATTTATTTAACTGGGTTACGAATTTAAATACCGAATTTATAAACTTCCAATACTATAAAAAAAATAAAAAAATATATATATATAGCACGTCGAACACTGAAATATATTGTCGATTCTATCGACGTACCCGAGAATTAATAAAATTACTAAACGGACAATTAATCTGATCGGCGGGGAAAATTGTGCGTCCGCGAACAACCAATATTGTATATGATAAAAATTGAAAATAAATTTAAATCCCACGATTTTGGTTGTATTATCGAAACGAAATAAGCGCGCCGGCGGAGAAAACATTAATCAAACTAATAATTAATTAAAATATGCGTCAAAAATGTAATAAATAGGCAAAATAAAATTACCAGTCTATTATTTCTTAGCGCAAAACGTATTTGTTTGCAACAAACCGCTGTCCGTTCGATTGTGCCGGGTATAAATATGCAAATGCTACAAAGTCCTGATTATCGGCGACGAACCTAAATTGTTTCTGTTAATGTCAAGTTAATGTATTTTCCGAACGAACGACGGCCGATTGTAGTGTGCTTGTTTGCCGATATTTAATTTTTTTTTTTTACAAATAAAATTCGCCCGGTTTCGCAATTGAATTAAAAGTGGGTGGGGGAAGGGGTTTCTAATAAAAAAAGTTTTTACTCTAATGTGCGAATAAAATGTGAAAACGTGTAACAAGGGGCCGTGGTGGTGGTGGGGGGGGGAGTGCATTTTCGTCTCGACCTGTAACAAATATGGTATTTACGTGCATTACGACGCAGCAGTGCAATTTTGTTTTTTTTTTTCGTACACAATGCAAAAACAGAGTAAACCTACACGAATCCCAACTCACTCAGACGTATTGCGAGAATACGATAAGACATCGCAAAAGAATTTAATATTCCTCCAAATACGCTGTCGATATTTTTAAAAAATAAGGCGGATATTTTTAAAAAAATTTGAAAACAATAAAGGTGACTGTAAAAGATCAATTAATAACAAATTATTTTTCTACTGTATCTCATAAATAATACATATTTAGTTTTTGTATAGACATAAATGTATTATATTTGTCATAACGTTTTTATCGTAAAATTTTAAAATTATATTTCATTACATAGGTTACTCGAAGTATTTATTTTATTTTGATAAATTCGAGTTAGGTATCTCGAATAATACATATCTCGAGGTGAATTTTTATCCCCCTTTAACTTCGAGTTATCACGACTCGACTGTATATACAAACTTTGTAATTGTAGGTCCTTTTGTCTACTTGGTCTACCAAGTGTGCTTTACACTCCTCGGTGCGCGAAGGAAAACACACTTGCTCAGCGACTGTTGATATATTATATTAAGGAACTAGGATTCCGCAACCTCACTATATTCGGATAGGTTCGATTAGAACTATTAATAAGATTCCGGTAAAAATAACTTTCGGATATTGTACACTGCGCGTGTCTACTTGACGAGAAAAAAAAAAAGAAGATATCTCGTTATAGATTCCGAATGAAGCGAATAACGTATTGTGATTTTACTATCATTTGTATTTGTTTTTTTTTTTTTTTTTTTTAATTTGTTCCATTTGTGAACAATAGTTTGCGAATGTTTACGCAACAACGTTAGTTTTCTTTTTGTTGTAAACATGCAGTGAAAAATAATCGTATTTATATAATAGCACTTTTTAAAATTGACGAATTTTTTTCTGCAGTAAATTCAAAAATGATATCACAATTCGATATAAAAAAATACGAATAATCGCAATTGGTTTAATAATTATAAATCAACACAATGTTCGATTTAAATCTATCGATAAACGTTTAACCGAAACCGCTCAGAATTATTTTCGTCTGTATTGATTTATCGTTACATACATTGAAATGTAAACCGAATCACCATAAATATTTAACTTTGCAAACGTTCACCTACTACAGTAGCCTATACCCGTGTATTTTTTGATTTCCTTAGGTTTTATTTTTTTTTTTTTAATTTCAACAATTATCTAAAATATATCACATTTTTAGATATAGCCATTGTGATCTATTATATATCATTAGTCATTACAATAACCAGTGGCGTAGCTAGGGGGTCGTGTTATAGTAGGTATGTCTACCTTTCAAAATGGCTCTAACAACTTCTTTTAAAATCGTATATATATATTATTTGTACATAAATCGAATACGAAGAAAGAGTTATTATTGTTGAACAAATTCGATTGATATTTTTTTTTTTATTATTTTTTTTTTTTTGCGAGCATTTAATGTACAAGGTATCGATGCAATACGAAAACTATCCAACAGCAAACGCAGGAAGAAAACATTCGAAATCATTACACGGGAAAACATATAATCATCTGGCACAGAATGCACACACGTAAATAAACACATAAAATGTGTGCGAGGTGTCTATCGAAAACAATTGAACCGAACCCGGGCAAATGATAATAATAATAATATTCTATATGAAAATAAAATAAAAACCATACTTCACACTATGGACGGGCCACTGCTGTATTTTATATCATATTATATACTACTGCTGTAGGTTATAGGCGATTTCATTTATATCTGTACGTGACGATAAATCATTGCGAAATCAATCAACGAAAAACGATTACGAGCGAAGTTCGGTAAAAATGTTTTTGATATGTATTCAAATTGAAAATTGTAACTACAAACTAAATTACAATTGTCCGTGTTATTCCATATCGAATTTTTGTGTATTTTTACGGAGCCAAAAGTTTTTAAGTAAAAGTTTTATTCGCATAAATTGAAAAATAGTACAATTCCGTAATTTTTAGATTTCTATCAAAATTTCAACTTAAAATGCTAATAAAAAAAAAAAAAAATGTATTAACATGCGCTCAACTTTTTTTTCTTTTACACCAGAGGTTCCCAACCCGTGGTACGCGAAAAAAAATTATTAATTACTATTTACATTCAATATTATTTAGTTTAGTTTAGTTTATTCGATATTAGTTAATTTTATAAAAAGACATTTCTGCATTTTCTAATCTTTCCTCATTTATTGATGAAAATTAACTGTCTCTGAAGGAAGATTTAAATGCTGAAATCTTGGAACATTTAGAAGCACTGAAGATGAATTTTTCAAACTATTTTTCTGAAGACCATTCAAAGAAAAATTGAATTAGAAACCCATTTTAGTATGAATCATCAGACAAAAAAATTCTAGAAGACGTGGAAAACAAAGAATCGTTCATTGATATGGTAAGTGACAGCTCAACGAAAGACGCATTTAAAAACAAAACATTGGTTTCATTTTGGATGTCAACAAAAATAAAATACCCACCTCTTTTCAAGAAAGCATTACAATGTTTAACTCCATTTGTCACTACTTATTTGTGTGAGAGTGGATTTTCTGAATGACTGTATTTGAAAAATAAGTACAGAAGTAGGCTCGATATTCAAAGTGACTTAAGAGTGAAAATTAGTTCCATTCAGCCTGATATTGATGTGCTTGTACAAAATAAACAACAACAAATATCACATTAATTTTATTATTATTTATATTTATTTTTTTTTTTTTTAATAATTTGAAAATTGTTATTTAAAATTTAAACATTTAGATTTAACTAAAAATTAAGATTTTTTTTACTTTCATAAATATCAAATAATAAAAATGTAAAGAACCGAATGAATAATAAAAATATAAGCTAAAAAAAAATTTGACACATAATTTAGTTTTAGAATTGAGGTGGTGCGCGTAATGATTATAAATGTGTCTGGTGGTACTCGATGTTAAAAAGGTTGGGAACCCCTGTTTCACACCATTATTATGATGAACCATGGTGTCAAATTTCTGTATGTTTCTGTTCGGTCAAAACAGTTGAAATTTTCTCGCTCATGTTATCATCTACACGATGAGTGTTTAAAACGTGTAGGCGTTTCAAATCATGTTTTTTTTATTTTTTTTTTTATATAAACCGATGAAAATGTGTAATGCATTATCGCGTGTAGATTCGATTTTATTGTTGTTTTTTTTAACACATAATTAATACACGGGTCTACGTTAATTGGATCAGGGTTAGTTGTAATATAAAATATATACAATTGTTTAAGTCGCATTTATTGAATTTACATCGGAGAGAAATTGATGACGTTCGAATGAAAATTAACCGTGTAAAACGGATAATATAGAACAAGAACGTTTGAACACCGCCAATAACGGAGTTTACCAAATGTACTTAAAGCCTAATAATATCGTGTCGTATAACAAGAGGCGGACGTTTGAAATGGTCGGCAAATTATTTCTATCAGATTTCTCGTCCGTTTACCGGGAACAGAATAATAGAAGAAAAACAAAATATTTACGGCCTATAGAATATATTGGGTTTTTTTTTTTTAACTTTATTTTAAAACATACAATCTGTAATTTAAATTTACAATAAGCATGTGTGCGGAAATACATTAATCGGCATGCGACGCGTGAAAAAACAAGCCACCCAATAGCGACACTTTATAACAGGAGTTTGTTTAATTTACAGAATTTTTTATATATTTTTTTTTTTTTTTAATTTCTAATTATGGTTTAGATCGCGACACCATCTTCTTTTTAGCCTACGAGTAGGATTTCCAGGAATGGAGTCAGAATTTAGTGCTGATATTAGGGGATTAGTGTGGTTGGTTAGTCGTGAACGAAATCGTTTATATAGTTTGTCATTGCAGTTTCGTCTACTGTGTTAACTGTATGTGTCGGTATGTAGACAGTGTGATTTGAAACATAGAATGGTGCATTAGTAATTATGCGAACAGTTATGGATTGGAAGGTTTGAATTTTATTTATATTGATTTTTTTTCAGCAGCTCCCCATAACTGGACGACGATAAGTCCAAATAGGCATCAATTTATATAAAAGGTATATAAATGGATATATAAAAGGATATATTATTTATATCAAGTTTTATATAAAAGTTGTTTGGTTTTGATGTTGAGTTTTGAGTGATTACCGATTAAGTGGGAGAGAGATTTTCGTCTAGCGTTTAAGAGAATTCGTTTGGTTTTAATGTGATCTGCCCAGGTTAGACGTTGGTCCAGTATTAAGCCTGAGTAAATATATAATATAACGATCAAATAAACGTAAAAAACATTTATATACACAAATTTCGTTCAAGCGGGTATAATAACATAATGTACGATGTTACGCCACTCGAAAACGGGCGTCCGGGGGTTCATGAAAAACGTTAATTATTAATGTATAGGTATAAAATATATAATTCACACTTTACAGCGTGTATATTTTCTACCGTTTATTTTATTGAATATTAAAAACAATTGTTGGGTTTTTTTTTTTTATATATAATAATAATCTACGAACCCCGAGCGTACACATAAATTAGCCGTAAAATATTGCCGATACATAAAGTGTGTTTCCAGAGATAATGAAAATAATCAAATTCTGTTGTTTTTTTTTTTTTTTATATGCGACTCACGGGGATAACGACTTAAAATATCCATATTTTCATTAACTCGGTGTTTTAATAATTTTATTTTTACGAAATTTATGTTTATCAAAAACACTTGTTATATATGTTTAATACGCTATTTTTCTGTAAACTCCTCAATAAAATTGACCGTGTTCAAATTGTTCGAATACAAAGTTGTTTTGTTACCAAAACGTATAGATTCAAAGAATAATAATAATAATAACGTAATTATTATTGAATAAGCATATCTGTAGCGCGTATAAAAAATCAAAAAAAAAAAAAAATCAACCAAACAACAGAATACGATTGCCTTCATTATCGCAACGGCAAGGTAAATAACAATAATAATAATTATAAAAAAAAAAAAAAAAAAAAAAAAAATAATATAATTACGCTTCGTTCCGCGCACGGTTTTTTTTTTTTTTTTTTTTGTTTTTTACCTGATGGTCCGTTCTATATAAATATTATTCTTTATACAATCGTCGACGTCTGACGGTAATCCCCTGCACCCAGCGAAACGGGCGTCGCGTACTACACTGGGCCCCGCCGGGCCTAACAGGCCGGGGCGTCCATAGGCGCGAACGTCGCGTCGTAACGATTTACGGCGGCGTCGGCGGCGGAGGCGGAGGAGGAGGCGGAGGAGGAGGCGGAGGAGGAGGAGGAGGAGGAGGTTAGCAACCGAATCCAGTAGTCATAGACAACAACGGCGAGTGCCATCGGTTGTCCACCCTCCACACACCCCCGCCCCCCTTAACCCCTCCACATCCCCCTCATCGCCCGGGCCGTCGGCGCGGCTTTATGAATTTATGAGAGTCGCGCGCGTACGTTACCGCACGCGTACACAATAATGTGCACCCGAGTTACGACCACATTCCGTGTATATGCGCCTATAATAAAAATAAAAAAAAAAAAACAAAACAAATATATGTACAGGGTGCGGCAAAGCTTGTGCGACGAGTTTTGATGGGCTATAAATAACGAACAGTAAAACATAGAGAAAAGGTTTTTTTTTTTTTTTATATTTAAATCGGTATTCAATCCCATTTTTTGAAAATTATGTCTCCAAGATGGCGGCCGTCAGCATTGATACACTGTTGTAGACGAACTTTGAAGCTCTCATATGATTTTCGGCACATTTCGACTGGTATGGCCACGACTTACACGGTGATTTTCTGTTTAATTTCTTCTATGGTATGTGAGCGAAGTCTGAAAACCTTATCCCAGAGGAAAAAATCATACATGCTTAAATCCGGAGACCGTGCTGGCCAACAAGAAGAAGAATTCTCCTCGAAGAACGGTCTGAGATTCCCAAAGCTACAGCGTGTTTCCGGGCTGAGCGTCTTGGTGACTGCTCAGTTGACTCCCTAACCAACTGCACATTTTCGGGGGTTCTTACCGTTCTGGATGGTCCGTGTCCAAGTCTACTTAGGGTACTTGCAGTTTCTTCCGAATGCCGTATCCACAATTCGATAGTGTTAGCAGTAGGAACAGATTCAGCGCGTGGAATGCCGAAGTGTATACGAAAAGCCCCTTTGTGTAGCAAAATCACATTATTTTCATAATACGCACGCACGACCGAACCACGACGTACACCTGTCCGGACCCATGATTACGAATAATAACGTCATTACCGTACAATTCAAAATATACCACTTATTAAGGCCTGCTCTTATCGTATCACAGGCTAATGACCTCATCAAACTCGGCAGTCGGCTCTGCCGCACCCTGTATTTATATTATTCAATCACCCCCCTGCCGAAAGTTCAAATGGAAATATTGACCTGGCGTGCGTGCGTGCGTATAATTATCGTATAATGTGTACGGGTATACTGACACTCGGCGGTTAGGAGGGTCGTACGTCCGAAAACGTCGGTTATACTACGATTTTCATTCTGACACTGCATAATATAAAATAGTAATAAAAATGGGGATCGATAGACGAAAACCGTATGCGTATTTATATAATATACGTATATATTGTACTCGCCGTTCCGCACGGCGCCGCCAATTTTTGATAATTGTTTTTCAGTAACTTAGCGAATTGAAATCACGCCAAGAACCATCACTGCGGTGTAACTCTTTCGTTTGAACAAAAATAAAAAAAAAATAAAAAATCACGAGTATCGGATGAGCGTTTCCCGACCACTCGTTGCTATCGAAGATTCTCATTTTTTTTTTTTTTTTTTTTTTTATAGGTATGTTACAGTTAAAATCCAGTATCCGTCAAAACTAGTTTAACTAGTCAACATTACAACTAGCTAAGACCCTCAGCGTTGAAACTAGCTGTAACTGAAATTCAACTATTATTATGTAGCGATAACTACATTTTCAGAAGTCATTTCGACATAGTTTAAACTAGAGAAGTGTAGAAATAAGTATATATTATAGAGATAAATATAGGGATTCATTAAAGTTAGGTACGGGAAAATCTAACGTCGTTATTCATTTCGGCAGGGTTTTTACTGATTACAATCTATAAATTACTAATTGTTTGTACTCAGTTGCTACTGCAATAAAGTTTGTCTAGAACTTCAACTTGAGTTCTCTGGTCACTACTACAATCAGATTGGAATGATAACCTGGCTTGTAATCTACGTGTAGGTAGATTAAGTACAAGTTTGAATACATACGCGTATACATATTCGTTTAAAATTTCAATTATAATTAGATTCGACAGATTCGTTAAAACCAGCGGTTAATTCTAGTTTTAACTAGTCAATACCAATTTTGAAGAAAGGGGTTTGTGGAAATTAGTTTTAACGGATTTCGTGTGTTAACTGTAACATTTTTTACGGTATCGAGAGGAGAGAAAGGGTTAGAGAGAGTTAGAGTTATCCCCCTCTTCCCCACCACCGGCAGTTAAAAAATACAACTACTACGACGAATTGTTTTAGCAAATTTTCAATCTTGTAACTTACACGCATCGGTGTAACTAGAGGGGAAATACTTAGCCCCCTGATATACGTTTTTAATTTTTATTCCTTACCGGTTAAAACTTTCGAACTAAGTCCAAATCCTTAATAATAAAAACCTAATAGGTTCGTTGAGTAAAATAATTAATATTTAATGATTATATATTTTTGAACTTTAGTTTTCTAGGACTCTAAGGTCTGTAACTACTAAATCCTAGTTATATATTACAGTCGTACTCGGTTAACTCGAAATCGTTGATAACAAAGCCAAACACATAAGTTTCCACATTATTAAGGAAACTAAAAAAAAACTACCGACGTACTCTCTTAATCCCGGGGCCCGGTTTCGGATACGTAACACGTAAAGGTATTTTTCTTTATATAGTGCATTTAAAATCATTACCTTTTTCAACGGACGAGTATTTTTTATACGTATATTTTGTTATTATATTGCGATATATATAACGAATGATTATTATTATTTTGTTTTCACTCTAAACAAGTCGTGCATACACTCGTAAATACAAAATTGCGTACGTGCGACGATTACTTAATAGGTATAATACAGTATAAACTACTGTATATTTATCTGAAAATAAAAAACCCGCACTGAAACTCTTCCAGCTACGAAAGTGACTGGATAAATGCGTTTCATTATACCTACGGTATTTTTGGCACATCATTAAAGGGCGGTACCCCGGCCTGTAGACATTAAACTGCGATAATCGGACTACTCCCATTGTAACGGCCGTTAGATTTTTTTTTTTTTTTTATAGGTACCTAAAAAACAGATTGAATTAAATTACTCTGGCTTACCATATATATATATAGGTATAGGTGACATAAATAAATTAATTGAGGAAGTAAATTCGATCAGCAAGAAAATAATACGACCTCTACCATTGGCCATTCGTACGGTCGATTGTATATTTATACTATACTTTTGCAATGTTAAAACGTAAAACTATAATATTGTTATTATAATTATTATAGTACCGGATTATTTCTTAAACAACGTTTAATATTCGTTTATAACGCCTATAACCACCGGTGTCACAGCCAGACATAAATTCGTCAGCCGTGTAGAGCAGTGGTCTTCAACCGGTGGGTCGCGTAAGTTTTAAAATCGGGTCGCGATCGAGTCTTCTTTTTGAAATAAAAATTAAATTTATAAAATTATATAAGGTAAAAAAAAAAAATTGTTTAATTATTAATTTTAGAAAATTAATAAATGAAAATACAGTTAAAAAATTAGTAGTGTATGGTGGTGTATGAACAATATTATATAATTTATCGTTATTATATTTTTATATTTTCATTTTATTTTATATTTTCATATGAATTCTATACGTTTTCGATTAATAATAATTAAATATTCTACCTATTAAAATGTGATTTTTATTCATTCAAGTTATAATAATAGTACTGCAAAGCATTAAGCAATTTTAGCATTTTTTTTGTTTACAAAGCTACGCGGGTCGCGAGTCCAAAAAGGTTGAAGACCACTGGCGTAGAGTACGCCCGCCTACCGTTAAACCCGGTTAATATTCTAAACATACTAATTACGTAACAATTTTTTTTAAACGAAAATTACAAAACCCAATGTAAATTTGCGGAGGCGGGAACACAAAAAACATATAACGTCTAATAGCCTATAATAGCCATTGTATTGTACAGGCGTATTGTTGTTCGTCTTATTGACACGAGCAAAAAAAAAAAAATATATATATATATATACGGAAAATATCGTGTTTTTTTTTTTTTTTTTTCCGACGTACGGCAATTTACTAAACGAGTGCCAAATATTTCGTGGGATTGCTGGGCGGGAGGGGGCGGGGCACTTTTTGTTACTCGCTAACAACTCGTGTGTTTTTTCTTATTTTGATACAAATGTGTTTATCTAATGCGATATTATATATTATAATCATACCCAAACAAAAATACTAACCCTCCCCCCCCCGCGGATTACAACACTTTTTTTTTATTGCAAACGCTTCAAAAATATGTTGTCTAATGATTATTAGAAAATACGAAAATATTAAACAAACACACATATATCATAAATCATATTATATAAACAAAACGATTTTCGAAACGGATCGAACGCCGTGTTTAACAAAACACAAATTGTGTGATTTGAAATCCGCGAACTATTTTATTTTTTTAGAAGTTTATTTTGCCAGGTTCCATCGCTGGTTGGCCTCCCCCCTTCGTATTATACAAAGTCAAAATTGTACATAAATTATAAAATTTACTTATTGTGATGTTCAAACACGGATTGTAAATATTCTTTATAAATAAAAAAAAACAAAAAGAAGTTTATATTATTTCCGTCGGTATAATATGATATTTGTTTGCTAGTCCAGATTCGCATTATTGATGTCTTTGGCTGTTTGTATTCGAATAATAGAGTAAACGATTTGTATTTTTTAAATTTTGTTACGGGGCTATTATAAATGTTAAAAAAAAAAAAAAAACCAAACAACTACTGGAACGATTTGGATGCGGTTTCACTGTTGTCTGTTATAATATTAATAAGTTGGAAATGCATGATATAGAAGGGAATTTAATCTATACCATCTGTATGCAACGATAAATCATTGCTAACGAAAAACGATTCTGAGCGAAGTTCAGTCAATCGTGTTTTGAAATTACCGTCATACGATTATCGTCAAAATATACACTATAAATGCTTATAAAAAAAAAAATTTAAAAATAAAAATTATTAAAATACGCTCAACCTTTTTCTATTTCGCTATTGAGTACATTTATTTCTGGTCGGACAAACCAATTCTATCAAAATAAAACCAAACAAAACTAAAAAAAAATTCAATAACATCAAATGATTTTAGTAATGATTATTATGTAAATTTATATTTTCAATTTTTCATGTTCTTTGAATATTTTATATTTTAAAAAATTAAGCATACATAATTTAAAAATCTTTGTATTGTATGAACACGAGCTACGCTTATTGGAGGAATATCTATTGTACCGTATATGTTGTATTTTTTTTTATTTTTTTTTTTTTTTTGTACACATTTGTACATATATTGTGAAATGTTATAATAATATATGTTATGATTAAAGAACGGATTTTTTTTTTGCAGTTATCACTTGAATTTAAGTGTTTTTCAATACATGTATTTAAAATGCTGAAATGTGCACAACTACATTTTTGACGTATTAGGAATATATATAATCTGATTTGCAACATTTTATTAGAATTTATTAACATTTACACTTCCAAGTTTTTTTCTATTAAATTTTGCTTTTGGTGATGGGTAATAGAGTCTGACAAATGTGATAAATACGACCAAATAAATGCTAAATCGGATTTGATAGATGTTGTACTCGTAGGTTTATTGTACGACGAGCAAAAAATCATCTGACTGTCCGATTTAGGTACTGGATATTTTACAATCCAGCACTTTATTTTAGAAGAATGACTGATACCTATGTTCGGCATTTTAAATTAAATAATTCGTAACATATTTGGTATTCGTCAAAAAACACGTGCTGCGACGGGTAAACTGTTCCTATCGGACTGCACGTGCCATAGCCAACCGTATATCGTCGTTACCATTATTACACCGTATTATATTTCGATATAAAAATTCAGTGAAAACGATAAGTTAACACAGATATGTTTAAAGCCTGTGATAACAGGTTAATACAAAAAACAAAAATTTAAAAAAACAACCAGCAGTGGGTTCACTTCGCACGGTGGGTGTCGGTATTGGCGAAGGCACTTCGCTCGTTGGATAGGTTATTCTTGGTGGATGTATTGAATTTGAAAGAAATCTGAAACGATTCTGAACAGAGCTTCAGTGTAATATATATTAATATAGGGCTATTAATTTAAGTGTTTTTTTTTTTTTTTGAAAGAATTTATGAGAATTATAACAATATTATTTCATTAGTGATTTTTCCTACAAAACCCGTGTTGTTATTGAATCGCAGTTGTATTTCGGAGTAACACTGGTAATTAAAAACAATTAATTTACGTATTTATATAGGAATATATTACGTATCGGAATAATATTTGTCAAAAAGTTTTAAAGGGCTATTAAAAAAAAAAATTTGTGACTCGATTTTGGAGATTTATTGAACATATTTAGAATAAAGTAAATTAGACAATGGAATTTGCAGGTCTCAAAATCCAAATTTTTCTTAAAATCTTGAAATATCAAAATGTCTATAAATAGCCCAAATTGAAATTGATTTATTGAATTTTTTTTAAGTCATTTCATTACAAAATAACATTTTATGTGAAAATTTCAGGTCTCTAGAACAATTATTTTCGGAATTACAAAGAAATAATAAAACTCATATTTGATGAAATCGTGTTTTTGTCTTTTTCTCGTCATTTTTTGGTAGTATTTTTCTGTCGCGTTAATAAACTAATCGGTATATCGAATAATGGCCCGTTTAAAGTACCAACTAGACAACATTTGCTACCGGAAATATTATAGGAGTGTATTGATCGGATGAAGTCTTCTGGTTGAAAAAGTGTTTACAGAAAAAATAAATAAATAAACTTCACTATAAAACCACAAGGCCCTGCTCAGAATCTAAAATTGAGAAAATACGAATTCATGCATTTTAATACTGAAACCTTTGTACTTGCATTTTGTGCAAAATAAAATTTCGTTTAAATTAATCTACTTCACTTGATTCGGATTTGTAACGTGTTTCTATAGGTTTTGGAATACCTATTAAAAAGATGGGAACATGAGAATTCGGTCTTTAGTTAACGAGATACGGCGATAGAGATAGGCGCGATGTACCTCCTAATAGTTCTGTTCGCGATCCTCCTACCATAATTTAATACTCGTCGACCAACGACTACCATCGCGGTAATGGTAGTATTATAGATTTTAATTTTAGATATAACTTATTATAATTGTACCATTAATTCTTAGCCTTCATTGCATTTACTCAGGGGACATTTACTTTCCAGCTCCCTCCCCCTGAGTTTTTATTCTGTCTGGAACCGGTATTGGTGAGGCTGCATCGTACAGGAGAAAAAGAAACGCTGTTAGACAACCCCATTCGGAATACGGACAAATGATTTTTAACTATAGTCTCAAAATAAAGAAATGAGGTAATAATCACTCAAATCAGAATAGGACACACGCACCTAACCCACTCCATCCCCATCAATAAAGAGCCGGCCCCAACAGGTGACACATGTAAAGTGCACCTTTCGTGACTAGATGCCCGAAATACCACAAAGCACGAAGTATCTTCACCAAATCTACCTCACTCCAACAAGCTCTCAACGAAGATAATACAGAAACAATATACCAATTTTTGTATAATAAAAATTTAAGTAAACAGTGTAAATAATAATTGTAAATAATTGTAACTACTATATTTCACCTCTTTCCACCTACACTCCTAGTCTGAGAAGGCTAATAACCTTTGCCGTCGAAGCATTAACTTTTAATAAAAAAAATAAAAAACAAATTTAAAATAATAAATCTAATAAAATATTTATTTTACAAATTTGAATGTCATAATAATATATATTTATCCCGGTCTTATTTAACTTTGCATTTCAATAGATTATTAGATATAGTACTGGAAAGTGAAAACCATGTGAATTGAATATAGGACAAGAAAAACAGACGACATAGCTGTAATAGCGGAATCAGACGACAATCTCATAAGAACAACAAACAAATTAATGAATGCAGCAAAAAAGATCGGAAATTAAACCAAATTTATGATAACAAGGATATCGTATATCTCTCTAGGAGAGATTATTCATAAACCACAATAACAATAAAAGACATATAATTTGAAAAAGTCCGTAATTTTAATTATTTTAGTGGCAGATATAAACTCACAAGCAGACAGTCATGAAGAGATACATAGATGAATTACAGGAGCTGGAAACCAATGCTATTTTTCATTAATCCAACTATTTAAATGTAAAAAAAAAACTATCAAGGAGAACAAAAATAAGACTTTAAAATCCCCCCCATTAGACCGATTATACTATACGCCTGTGGATCAACGGTTACGAAACAAAATCAAACAGAGAACTTATTATTGCGCTATTCAGCGTTACCAATACTATGGCCACACAATAGTCATAGATTAAAGTGGGCCGGACATGTATGAAGAACCTCTACTCTTTCTTCTAGATTGACTCATTGGTCAACCTATACGGACTGTCACGAAATGGAAACCTAATAAAAGCGGACCAAAGGGGGAAGGCCAAGACAACGATGGATAGACCGAGTTAATGAAGACCTGAGGCTACTGTGAGTGCTGAATGGAGAAGAAATTGTAACACACAGAGAAACGTGGAGGAAGAATGAGGAAGCGGCAATAAGAAGCTAAATAGCCTCGAATAAGCCTCGTTCTTATGCCCCACTCTTTGTATCCTCGCCTGGTTGGGTTTATTGTATAGTTCGTTTGAAAAATTAGTTACGTTTTAAATATATTTGCATTTTTTTTTTTTTTTTTATATATAGTTTTTTGAACATGTAATTTGTACAGAGTAGGTGAAATAAAATAGATGCTACGTTATATGTATGTATGGTGTACACGGAATCGTACGTACAATATTCGATTGTTAATGGTTTATATAATAAGAATAATGTTTTGGGATAATACGGGAGAGAGAGAGAGTAAGAGAGAAATAAATACAATTCCTAGTTTGCGATTTTTGTCGACAGGCCTGTTTAGTCAATATACGTGCCTGTATAACAGACGCTGTGGTCCATTTACCTGTCGAACAGATGTACGCGATGATAATAATAGCAGAAGTTCCCGCCAAAGTCAATTACCATTATGCGTACAATACAAATACGAGATGGCGGTCTAATTGGCCGACATTGTGAATGGGTTGAGTCGTCCGGCTCTGTGGTTGGTCAAAAACGATCGGATACTCGTAATTATCGAAGAGGTATAAGCCTGAGGACGACCAATCATTCTACCCGCGGATATCTATAAATACAAGAGCGATGCGCATCGGTAACACATTACGTGTTGTCGAACGGACCGTGCGCGATCTCTTACAGAAATTAATTTTTAATTCTCAGTGGATTTTTTACATATATTCACCATGAACAATATCAACAGCAACAACAACAACAACAGCAACAGGACTTCCGATTACGAGGCAAAGAGACATAAGAACAATGACGCGGCCAAATCGAGCCGAATAAAGAAAAAAGAATTGGAGAAGGATGTTAACAAAAGAAAACAGCAGCTTGAAATAGAGTTTATTGCGTTAAAAAAACAATTTAATAATTATAGTTCATACAGAAAATAAATAACAAACGGTTGTACTCGTACAATAAGGTAAGAACATTATTAATCGCATCGTTTAGAGTTTAGAGTAGAATAATATAATATTTTAGATTTTCAGCGTGCCGACCAATGCAATAGTTTTACTATGATTTGCGCGGTTTTTTTTTTTTTTTTTTTTTTTATGTCTGTGAACGACTTTTCACGAAACTAAGTAAATAAAAAAAGTCCAGTTTGATGTAATGGTTTTTTTTTTAAAATCGTTTAAAACTCAAATTTACATAAATACAACTTTTGGCTCCATAAAAAATGCACAGCGACTTGAGACAAAAAAAAACTCAGATAATTGGAATTTATTTTGTAGTCAATTGAATACAATTTTTTCAAAATTAAACTTATTAGAACATGTTAAAACAAACTTTGCTAAGAATCATATTAAATAATAATATTCTATTATTTAAATATAAAAATAAATAATATAGAAAAAAAAAATAGGAAGCCTTCGTTTTATATGTTTTAGACAATTTTTAGTTAACTCAAGATAAAAATATTTTTTATTTTTTAAATCTGTTAATCGTATAGTACTATTTTTATTAATTATATTTATTTAGGAAAACGTGAATATTTTGTTTAGAATAGTAATATATTTATTTATTGAGTTATTTTTTATTTAAAAGAATTTGTTAGTCTACATTGATTGCAATACGAAAAAGTTGCAGGATACCATTCACGGCAGGATTTCTTTATGAGAAGTTTATGAAAAAAAAAACTTTAAAGAATTAATACATCATTTATTAGTAAATGGTATTATTTTTATATTAGTTTTTAAATATATAAATAATATTTAGGAAACTTTCCGGCGGGTCGGTGTCCGTATGGCCCGTTATAGGTGTTTTAGATTCTAGGCGAAGCGACAAAGTTATTGGTTTTACTATACGAAGTGTGCTTTTCATTTTATTTCCGTCTGAACAACTTTTTTACGAACAAATGTACAGCAATAATTAAAGGTTTTAACTTTATTTTTTGGCTTTATTATTTTGTTACAATTCGGTTAAAAATAATTGTAGAGATCTCTGAAATTTTCACCGAATATTAATAGTAGTGCTTTTTGGACGCGGGAAACATTGTGACGATTTTCAGCTAATGTTTAGGTATTTTAAATGTTTGTAGTTTTTATTTGGTTTTATGCGGATAAAACTATTTATTTTGGCCGAGTAGAAATGCCTGACGATTTTACACGAGGTTCGTCGTAAGTTGTACTTAGAACACAGAAAAAAAGTCAAGCATAAAAATATTTATCTTTTTTTTTTATAATCGTATAACAGTTACTTTTTCCGTAATTATAATACTAAATCCGTTTCCGTTATTATTGGCGACTATTCAGAGAAATCTCTATAGTTTAAAGAATCCGACGATGGTTCCAGAATGAAACTATTGGAATTCTCCGCGACACATTATTATATGTATATATATTATTATCCTAGTTTTAAATTGGATCAAGGTAAACTATTTATTTTTACCCTAATAGTTATATAGACAATTGTATACGGTTTACACGATTTAAACGATAGAGGACGTTTGAGATAAAAGACAAAAAAACTACTCCGAGACAATTAAATAATGCGTGACAACGTCCTTGCTATGTTTTCTAATTTTAAGATATTACTCTTGTTAGTCGCCCGGACCCTGGGGGAATATTAATAACAAGAAAACAAACCGTAGGAGAAGTGAAACCAGCTCCCTTCCCCTCCATAAGACTGCTAGTGGTACAATATACATAGAGAGCTCCAGTCTTAATCATTTTCCTGAACCGAAAATCTATGTCAGTCTTTCCTTAGACCGAGTTACAACAAAAAGAGAGAAATCGAAAATAATCAAACCATTATTGGCGTGTAAATTATCCCGGTTTTTTTCGCAGTTATTAGGAAAACTACAGCGAAAATGCAGTGCACGAAATGCTTTTAGAAAAGGTGCTATACTTGAAAATACATGCTAGATTTCTGATAAAAAAAGTTTTTTACAAGCGGATAAAAATAAAAAAAACTCAATACATTTTATACTTCACTCAGAATTTTAAATTAATGTTCCATGTTAACAATATTTACGTTTTAAAATTTTTTGGCAATACTGTCTGTTTTGAATCTTGTTGTTGTGGTTTAAAAATATTTAACTTGTTTTATCAATTTTGTTAGAAATCTAATCTGTTACCAATTTCTGTACGTTTATAAACCATTCTACTTAGCAATATCAATTTTTTTTTTTTTTTTTTTGTTTCAGTTTGTCAGCAATGTCCAAATTAATTGATCAATCAACCTTTCATTCATTATTTCCATTGTAATTTTTTAATATTATAATACAATTGTAAATTGTTTCATTCTACTTGAAATATAAAACAATAGTTCTAATATATACCTCGTATCTTATATATTTATAATCTATTTAATAAATACTTTACATTTTGAATTATTTGTTGTTTTAAATTTGTTTGTCGGGTTGCAACTAAGTAAACGTAACACAAATGTCACATAACAAAAATAAACGCCGTAAAATGAACGTATAGGCAACTCAACATAGTGACACCGTAAATTGGCCGAATTTATTGATACATTTAACTGGTTAAATAGCCAAGTAATTTGAAAAAAAAAAACAATAATAATGCACTCTACGTATAAAAAAAAAATTTTTAAAAATAGCAAGCCGGACATTTAGGCCGAGTATAATAATTTTTTTTTTTTTAAATTTAACTCTTGCCAATGGAAATGTCTAAGTACATAACATTATAGTAAATGTCTACTTTTATCATAATTTGTATACAAGTAAACGTAATAATGCATATTTAATATCGTGTCGCCAAGTTAAATTCTAATTTTCAATTACTATATTTATGATGGTAATCATA
Organism: Tuberolachnus salignus; assembly: GCA_956483605.1. Lineage (NCBI taxonomy): Eukaryota > Metazoa > Arthropoda > Insecta > Hemiptera > Aphididae > Tuberolachnus > Tuberolachnus salignus. Next base: position 19,215,361 of record OY101431.1, on the reverse strand, counting down.
ATCACAAATATTAGGTCTGGTTTTGTTTTTTTACTAAGTTGTTTTATTACACGGTGGAGTATTTTTATTGGTATTTATTCAGATGCACGACACAGATATCTTTTTTCTTGTATATAATATATTATTACAATTATTTATTTATTCTTATTTAATAGGGTATTTTTTTTTGCTAATAATGTAAGAGTAGTTTTAGTATAAAACAATAAATCTTAGACATTTCTTAATAATAAACATTAATCAGTAGTTTAGGTTAGGGCCTTTTTTTATGGGAGTAATATGAATCACGGAAATCATAAATATGCCCACACAATCGCACAATTATACAACATTAAACATTTAAATAATATTTTATAGCCTTTTTATTTTTATGGTGCTACTAAACCAGCTTGTTTGCTAATCTTAGTAAGCATCTTTAATCCTTTAACAGATAGTAATCTTAAATGAACACCTCGGGGCAAAAAGCAAACATGTCCATTTTTTTTAAAAATATTTTATGAAGATTGGTAGATTTTAGTTTTAGGGTAAATATAACATATGAACTTATGAACCATACTTAACTTTTAGTAATAAGTTAAGGAAGCAATTACAATATTGTTTTGACACTCTCTTGTTATTGCACCATGATTAAATGACTATACCCCTAATAACATATATTTCTAATTATTTTTATTAAACCTATATTATGGTTTTGGCTTTTGAACACCTTATAAAAATAATAACACTTAATAAAGATTTTTCAACAAAAAATATTATTATTATTATCATTAATATTAAACTCAATAAAAAATGTAAATATTTATAATAAAAAAATATAATCCTATGCAAGTCATGTCAGAAATGCATTAAAAAAAAAAAAACAAACTCCTATTTTCACACAATGAGAGCTTTTAGTAAAAACTAAAAAATACAATGACTGTGTTATAACTGTATTATTCCATTTATAACAATCAGACATGTCTGATTATTGTACAGCTTGATAGAGAATTTTTTTTTTTTTATTCAAATACATAAAAATTTATTTTTTGCAAAAAAATAGACAATAATTATTAACCCAAGATCTTCAATTTGTATTTGTTATTGCTGTATTCTATCCTTCATGTTTACATTGTAGACCTTTGACTTAACTGAACAAATATATGTAATCATTATTATAAGATAAAAAATTGAATAATTACTATTATTTGTTATAAAATAAAATAAATAGATACCAATCTAAAAAAAGGTTTATATTTTTTTTTATATAAAACTGTGTTCTTGTTTAATAGTTCAATAAAAATTAAATAAATAAAGTAGGTAAATATAACTAATAAATTAAATCAATATAGTTATAATGAGAAGAATGTGAATTTTTATCAATGATACAAGCGATTCTTATAACTATAGTTTATTCTATTAATTTTATGGTTTGTGTATGAATTGATTATTTTAGAATTAGAAAATATTTAAATATTGAAACATTATATTTTATCTAGAAATGTATGAAATTATGTACCTCAGATGATTTACTTCTCATTTATCTTTTTAGATAAAATACATTTAATTTATATATATATATATATATATATATATATATATATATATATATTACAATAAAATAAAATGTATTACTAAATTTGTATGTATAACAAATATAATGTATAACAAAAATTGAAAAATAATTATAACAGCATAAAAAATAATTAACAAGTTACCAAAGTAGTATAATTATTTAAAAACCCGTTGGATAACCAATAAAAAATTTAAAAGACAGCAATTATATAATATCAAAAGTTAGACAAATGGGAATATAATTTATAGTAATAATATTCATAAATATGAACAATAATAATTAATAATATACTAATAATCTTAAATCACTGTAGGAACTATTATGGACCATAATATTATATAGGTACCCATGTACTTTTGTACAAATCATTTACAAAGTTACAGAAAAAAAAAAAAAAAAAAATATGGAATATTTCTAATACTTAATACAGCTGTTCCCAACCTTTTTGAGACTATTACCCATATGTCAGGTTAGATATTAACAAATACCCCGACCCAAAAAAAAAGTTGTTTAAAAAAAAATATAAACAAAATATATATTATGATGATAATTATAATTTATTTTATTTTTTCAAACAAAGAAAATAAGAGTTTTTATTACGACTAATGAATAATGGCAATGAACATTAATGAGACGGTTGATATTGTGTTTTTCTAACAATTTGTTTAATATTCGGTTCAGTTTCGGCCAATGCACATCTTAGGTCGTGTTCTAAGTTTAATCGGTTTCTTGCTTTTGTTTTCATTGTTACCATTGTTGAAAATCCACTTTCACACCTGTACGTTGTGGAAAAAGGGATCATTATTTTCAAAGCTTTTTCTGATAATAATGGATACTCGCCACCAATTTTTCGCCAAAATGTTGATAGTTGTGTGATTTCAAAATCTATTTTCTGTGTGTTGTCTTCACGAAGTCCTAAAAATTGTGATTTGGTTTCAATTTCACTATCTGGAAATACATTTTCGTCCACTGAAATGGGTCTTAGCACCCAAGCATTTACTTGACGATTTTTTAAATCTGGAAAATATTTACCGATTGAATCTACTACTGATAATAAGTGAAGAGCTATTTGGTCTGTGAATGAACACTTTTCATTTCTTTTTTCGAGTACCATTGTTAGTTCTGGGAACATTGAAATGTCCTCAACATCAATTCTGCGTTGGTAAAGTTGCAATTTACGAAGAAAACTGGCAACCTTATCTTGAGCAGTTAAAATATTCGTCATATTTCCTTGCAAACTGAGATTAAGTGTATTTATTTCTCCGAAGAAATCCGCAAGATATGCCAGTTTAGAAATAAATACATTATCTGTTATTTTAGCGTGAAACTCTTTCTCCTTTACCTTCCCTGATTTTTTCCTTTCCAGAAACAAAGCAATTTCTTCTCGGAGCTCAAGCACTCGGTGCAACACCTTGCCTCTCGACAACCAACGTACCTCTGTGTGGAACAACAAGACGTCGAATTTTCCTCCCAGTTCATTACATAAGTCCTTAAAAATTCTTGTATTTATCGCACTGCTTCGGATGTAGTTAACAATTTTCACTACATGAGTAAATGTGTCCATTAAATCAGGTGGAAGAGTTTTCAAAGCATAAAGGTGGATAATGCAGTGGTTAAAAAATGCAAATGGAGCAACTTCTTTCATTAATATTCGGAAACCAGAATGAATGCCCATCATGGCTGGTGCTCCATCTGTACAAACACCTATTAACTTCGACCACTGCAGCTCATTTTCATCGACAAAATTTTTCACTGTCCGAAAAACATCTTCACCGCGTGTAGTAGTACTCAGTGATTCTGAGAATAAGTATTCTTCTTTTAAGTCGTCACCTTTTATGTATCGAACATATACAAGTAGCTGGGAACAAGATGCAACATCGGTCGACTCATCTAACTGTAAGGCGAAGAAAGGACTTGACTTTATTTCATTGAGTACTGTGTCCAAAATATTCTTGCTCATATCCTCGATACGATTTTTGATAATGTTGTTAGAAAGTGATATCTTATTTATCTTTTCAACATGTTGCTCTCCAAGAACAAGTTTTACTGCATCTAGTATACACGGTTTTATGAGATTTTCTGCAATTGTATGAGGTTTCTTGTTTTTCGCGATTCGAAGAGCGATGCAATACGAAGCTTCAAGACCAGCTTCAGTTGACTGAAAAAAGTAACCGGATGAATCCATACGTGCATTTTTTAACGCATCTTCTTTACGTTTGAAAAATGCAATATCTTTTTCTGCAAACTGAGAATGACTTCTCTCAAAATATTCTTTTAATTTGCTTGGTTTCATACTTTCTGTTGTGAGAACTTTGTTGCATAGAACACATTGAGGCTTCTCGACACTTTTATCAACAAACTTAGTAAAACCCCATTGTAGAAAAGCTTCTTTATATGACCGTTTTTTCCCCTGTGACATGGTTCCTGATTCAAAGAAAAATTATTAAATCCAACATAAAAAAATATAAAATTATTTTACTCACCTACTTTTACTTCACGTCAAAATAATCAGAAAATCGACAATACTGATCGATATTCAGTAGACGGCACAGACAAGTACACTAATGAACAAACAGTGACCGACTGACTGATGGTTAAAATATTAAAACCATTAAATCAAATATCGATATCATTTTATAATAATAGGATATAAAATGTGTAGAATGTGGTACAACAAAAATAATTCCATTTGGATTACCACATGGTTACATAACCATCCTAGAACAAAAAAAAAAAAAAACATACAATTAATACAATAAGTCCATAAAAACATTTTAATAAAAACATATTATAAGGACTTATGTAGTTAAACAAAAAATTATGTTCTCTTTTTCACAATAACTAATTTAGTTGATAATATATGAAAAATATGAATTGTATTAAACAAATCTTAAAATAAATTATATCTAAATAAAAATATTTATGTATATTTGATTATGAATAAATGTATGATTATGAAGTTTTATATATATATTTTGTTTAATGTAATATGAGAAATAAAAATGTATTTAACAACCTAACCCAGTATAACAATTTTCAATAATAATTTATAGTGTAGCATTTTAATAGTCTACATAACAGTTCCATACACAATTTTATACAAGTAATAATTAAACAGTAGCAGCCATTATATTGTATGAAAACTATTTAAAAATAATGATAAATTTACAATTTTATTTAGAAAAGTAGTAATTAAATTCAAAAATAACTACCTAGTTTGCAGTATAATTTTTCAATTTAAAAACCTTTAATTTTCTTAAACCATTTGAATTTGTTGAAAATGTGGACAAGCAATTGACAAATGTTTAGTTTAAATAACTTCCCAACATAATCTACAAAATAATTAAGTAATTAGTATGTAATATATTTATGTCACAAGGTGACATTTGTACATGATTCTGTGATTTTTTTTGAGTAAAATTAATTTTTTTTTCCAGACATTTTTTGTGTCATAATTTTTATATCTGTTAGACATTTCAGGGAGTGCAACTCTACTTTTATATATATATATGTGTATCATGGTTAATATAATTGCCACATTGGCCAAACTATAGGGGCACACTATGGACAGTCAGTTTCCTCATGGATAATATAAACTATGAAGTTAACTGAACAAATTACCTAATGTTAATATAAACTGTAAAGAGATGTAACAATTAATTAAGACAAAGAGATACTTGTATTTAGGGTAAGTAGGTGTTAGATAAATTTTAGATTTATGGCTCCGTTGTTGGTTATTAAGATAATCAGAACATTGCAATTTGAAACTTCTTTAAGAAATTCCTATTTGATGTTTGACATGTTAACAATAATTATAAATAGTTATAAATTATAATAATATATAAAAACAATAATTATTAGTATAATTTGAACATTATTGTACAATTTAACCTAATTTACTTTCAGTACATGAAATATTCATTAATAATAAATTATCAAAACCATAGATTAGATTAGATTTACTGACCATTTTACCCAAATAATATGTAATTAATTTGCAATAGAATAATACATTTTTTTTACAGGGAATATGTTTACAAATTATATTTTATAGTAATACCTACACAGTGCTGTCAGTACTTGTCAAAATCATCATCACATTGTCTTCCCTTCATATTTCTTGGCAAATATATTTTGCAGTTTTTGATAATATGCCTATAAAATAAAGTATATTAATATTTAAACTCTGTATAAACAAATAAACTATATACTATTTAAATTTAATGTTATTATTGTAATATTTAGATATGAATCCTAAACAAGGTTAGTGGAATACTATTAACCAAGAGCAAACACTCAAATTTCATTAATTTTTTATGAATTAGATTATTATTGTTTTTTTATTTTCAGAACTAAATTATAACAGAAACAAGCAATATAAAAAAAAATAATCCCCCCCCAAAAAAAAAAAAATATATAATAATAAATGCAGAGATTTGTACTGTTATTTCAGATCAAGCAATACAGAAATGTTTATAAATTCAAAAAAAGAAATTGACATGTATTCTTATATAAAAATAATTATTTTTAGTGCTTGATGAGTTTTATGGACTGTCAATCATTAAGTTTACTATCACTTGTTTGTATGATAAAAAAAATGTAAAAATAAAATTTAATATATGTACTTGGGCACTTGATTAAAAAACACTTGGTATTTTTTTAAGATACATCAAGATTTGTGCTTGATAAACAGACCCGATGGCCTCAGTGTGGGCCGCTATATTATTATGTATTTAACCAACCGTTAGTACCCAGGAGTACATAATATTTTGCTTAAAATAGTTTTATAACATAAATATTCAAAAATGTTTGCTGGACATTCTTTAGATACGCTGAACTGATCCATCCAATAGTCCAATCCAGCCCTGTCGATTTAATAACCATCTGAAAAACAAATTATTACATAATTAATAAAAGCCCAAAGTAATATAAAATGACATAATATGTTATTATAGTAATTACAGCTGTCAACGCTTATCATGTTAATTGTCTAAACATTATGTAAATTATATATTAAACGCAAAAAAAAAATGATAATAATAATATAAACAGTAGGTTATAGTAATTGCATGGTTAATGTTTGATAATAAATTTTAATGAACCCATTATACGTTTGTATTTACATTAGATGCACATTACAAATTTGCATTGAAGCTTATTAATGTCCGTACCTTTTAGAAATTATAGAACTGCACATCCTGTTTGTTTTGCAAAAGTGAACAAATTTTCTGCTCAATTCACTCACTTATACAACACAATACAACATTATCATAATATTTAAATATTGACAACTTATTTACAATCATATAACTGCAATGGTTTTATATTATTATTTTTTTTTTTTTTTGTCAAATTAATAACAAATTGCTCGAATGATATTTTTGGTGACTAAAATAAATAATAATCAATTATAAAATGTTTTTCTTTTGTTTTTTGTTTGATGACCGCTTTACCGCTTTCACTATTTTCAATTTGGTGATTATCATTTATAGCCTCTGGAAATACATCATTGAAATAATTTGTTTGCTTAGCCACAGTTCTTATAACTATTCTACGATTTTTGTTATTTATCTATTTCACGATTTCTAATAATTTCAGAAAACATGTTATCAGCCCATAGACATAAAATCATTACAAATTTAAATTATAGTACTTTTTACAAACTGCACAAAATTTAAATAAGAATTGACAAATTTAATTTAGAACTGCATATTTTGTGTACAACTTTTTGTTAGCACAATGCCTAATTTGTTTTTCCAACTATGATTTTGGTCTTTTTGTGGTAATTAAGTATATATTACAGTATTTTTTTATATATAAAAATCACACTCAAACCATTCAAAGACATGCAAAAATAAACATTGAAAACAATGAGAGGCAACCCACACCTAACTGCTTAATTCCCACCTCAACAATTATTGTTGAAAGACTTTTTGAGAAAATTTTTAATAAACATCGGAGCGGATTATTTTTGAGTGGGAATAGGAATTTTCAGCGACAAAGGCAAAAATAAAATAAATTTAAATAATTAATAGAAATAATAATACCATTAAAGAATATTGAAGTATATAGGTAGAAAAAAAATAAAAATATTTTATATTATTTTAGCAATAGTTATTGTCATTGTGTCTATTAATTATAACTCAATCGGTACAAAATTATTAAAATGAAGCCCAATGAATAACCAGAGGGTATACAAAACTAATGGAAATCTATTCTTGATAATCATTGGAAAATTATGGTATTCATGAATCTGGTGTACGCAACATTCAGTGATTTACCCTCTGCAAATAATCACACAGAAGCTGCAAATAGACGCTTAAACCAACAAATTAAAAATCATCTAACAATTCGGGCGTTCACAAAACTATTTGTGAACATTCCAAGCTAGAACTGATACGCAATATGAACATTTAGTAACATAGTCCAACAAAAAAATAATAAATATAGAGTCACAGATAACTGTAGTTTAAAATTAATAAATAAATTTAATACAAATGATAATCCCATTTTTATAAGTGGTATATACTGCTGCGCAACAACGATAACCTAATAGTCCTGACACTCTTTGAATAGATATTTGTATTTGTTTATATTTTAATTTATGTAATTCATTTTTGACATTTACTCAAACAGAATCATTTAATATTATGTAGACCGCATTTATAAGCAATATCATGTATTTAGATCACACTATAATGGAACAACATTATGATTAATATGTAATGCAATTTAGGCACAAAGCAGACGACAATTTTCTATTTCCATACGGTGTTTTCGACAAATGTGTATGCATACGTATAATGTAATTTAAAGTATTTAAAATAAATAAAATTGTTATTCAATGTTAAAATATTTTGCGAATGGAATTTATTGTAAACAACTGTAATCATACATTAATCATACTTACATTTATAATGTTTCGTTTTCGAAGCAGATTTTTTTTCTAGTATTTTTAATTGAAATTAAAAATGCACAATTACGTTTGTAGTAATAATTACGTTTTAACTTTAAACTGCCATTGCAGTGCGTTGACCATCATAGAAGTGTTTCAACATCATAGAATTCAACGAAAACTTGATCTGGTATTATCACTATTATCATTGTTAACAGTGTTGTTATCAATTTCGGGTTGTTTTGGAACCGCAGGACCGCGGTATAGAACAGTACATTGTACTGGTTAGGTGTAGATAAACGGTAAAGATTAAAAAGTACTTAAAAAATATCCAATTTTGACATTTTATTGTTTTGACATACAAACGAAAATAACGAGCGCGTCGATGCTTTTCGAAAAAGTTTTATATTTATAAATACGAGGTGTGTTCAATAAATACCCTGACAAAATGTATTAAAAATTATATTTCAAACTTACAGACTATTTAAATGGATCACCTTTAAAATAATGTCCTATAAAAATAATAACTTAATAGCTTCTATAAAATGCTCCCAACGGTCATACCATTTATGAAAACACCTTTGAATTTCCTCCAAGCTCTTCTGCTGCGTTATGGATGGTTTCGTTAACGTCTTCGAACTCTGATCTTTATGGGTAGTTATAAGCCTCGGAAACAAAAAAAAAAAAAAAACACAGTAATTTAAATCAGGTGAATATGGAGGTACTAGTGGTATATTTTTAGATGCCAAAAATTTACGTACGGAAAGTGCTGAATGTAAAAGCCACGACATGGATTTTCACGCTTCTGGCCTATTACGGCGTACTTTCTCTCTTAATCTTTCCAGTACTTGTTTATAGATAACTTAATTTACTGTCTGATATGTAGGTACAAACTCATAAACGTCTAAACCAATAGTTAATCGAAAAAAACAATGAGCATTGCTTTGATGTTTGACCTGTCGACATTATTTTGGACGAGATGAATTTGCGGTCTTCCATTGCGATGATTGAACTTTGGTTTCGGGATCATATCTAGACACCCATGTTTGAAAACCAGTAATAATTGATTTTATAAAACTTGGGTCATTAGAAACCCGATTTTTTAGTTCCAAACACACTTCAACGCGATGTTCCATTTGTTCTTCGGTTAACAATTTTGGCACTCATTTTTCGGACAACCTTATCATATCCAATTCATCTGATAAAATCGAATGACAAGTACCAATTGAAGTTGCCAACTTCATTGGTTGTTTATTTTATTTTATGTTGATGGACGCCAAGGATGATAGTCATCTTCAATGGATATTTGATCTTCTTTCAAACGTTCGAATCAGTCAAAAGTTACAACGGCTTAGTGAAACATCTCCAAAAGCTAATTTAATTAATTCAAAAGTTTCCGTAACATTTTTACCAATTGTGAAACAAAATGTTATAACCATTATTATTAATTACATTAATTTCGTTTAGAAAAATGTATAATAATATATCATGTTATTATAAATATTAAAGGGAAAATGGCCAGGGGCGGTTCTTGACGATCCCCAAGGGGAAGATAGAACATATTTTTCATTTTATATATACGTATACTATTGTAGTGCTTACAGTATCTAATACCTATTAGAAGATGAGCTTTTTATAACGATTGAGCGTTGAATAAAATCGAACAATTTTACGTTGACGAAAAATAAAAATAACAACAAATAGAAAATTGATTTATTAAGAAATTCACGAATTTCACGGAGCATCAAAATAAACAAATTCGGGCCATCGAATCAATTCGTTTGTGTAGGTATTTGCTATATTTATTAAAACAAAATTACAAAAATTGTATTTCCTTTATTATTTTCTTTTACTGAAAATATTTATCTATCTCAACACTAATTAAGTGTCGTACATTAATAAAAAATCATTAATTTAATTTTCTGTGAATATTTGTAATTGATGCATAGTAGTTTGATAATTTCTACAACTTTCTTTTTACTTTATGTAGATTAAAAATATGGCTTAGATCGAAAATGGGTCAAAATAGATCAAGAAACAAATCGGCTTTGTTACATGCAACACAAAGTGGATTAGTCTCTAAGACCTTAACATTTTCAGGGAGTTTTTAAAAATGAGTTATGGTCTTTATTCCCCCCCCCCAAAGAGTTAAATACCTCTACGGGTGCGTATCGATTATATTCCCTCCTCTTTCTGTGCCGGTTTTTTTTTTTTTTTTTACAAAAAACTTGGCGTTTTTTCCCCCGCACGAATGTTTTGCGGCGTTTTGAGATTTTCCGGCGTGCCGTTTTTCCGATACCGACCGGAAATATACGGCTCAATGATAATATATACAGTCCGGTTGAATACTTCCAGGACGAATCCTGTTTTTGGTTTTAATTTTCCGAGGATATACGACACCCGGAGAATTACTTTCCGATATTATATACCGTCCGGACGTATACTTTCTGGATTGTTATATCCCTTGGGCTATGCATTGCGTAACTACTGGATCGGGAACGCCTGTCTGCCGGATTCAAAATATACGTAAATCACCATCCCGCCGTCACTCTGGATCCCGTTAACTCTTAATTCCCTTCCACAGTAGCCGGGCATTCGAACGCTCGGTTTTACTTTGACTTACAGCTAGTGTAGTATAAATCTTAGTGGTTTTATAATATTTAATAAAAATGGCGCGAAATAATCAAGGTGATCAATCCACTCGTAAAGAAACGAATATAGCGTAAACTCCTTGGGAAACGGCATCTATGTATATTAGTTAATTAAATGCTCTGTGGCAAAAAAGCGCCATAAGTTGTTCTGGATTTAGCATAAGCTGCAGATGGCGGCACTGCGTACTATCACCGGCCGTAAAAGGGTTTAATGATTTTCTTACCCAATAGAACTTAATAACACGTTTTCTAAAATTGAAAACAATTGTGAATTCTACTTGAAAATGCGAATATCGTGTATATTCATAAGTTAATTATTTAGTTAATAGATATGTCGCAGAAATTCTTTACTATATTCAAGAAGGTGTTAATGAATGGAATTCGTAAAAGCTGGTTAGATAAATTCGCGGTGAGTGTAAACAAATTTGTAATAATAGTAACGACACAAATCGATATTTTTATCATCTTTATATTCTATTTACAGTTAAACCGTCATTTGAACTTGTCGAACAAGCGTCAATTATTATCGAGTTTGTATACAGTACCCAAACGATGGACGAATCTTTGTGAAAAACCACCAACGGGTTTTGAACCATATTTCTATATTGATAAAAAAGGTAAAGATGATAAAAAGTCTGGTGGATCTGCGAAAAAACCATTCAATAGTGCATTTAAACAAAGAATGAACCGAATATCACAAGGGTAAGGTATTTTTTAAATTATTGGTTATTTTTGTAACTTGGATGAGATATTTCTGGACATTGCCTAGGTAGGTATAATGATGTGAGCGTATTGTGTGTAATGCGTAAATTAAAATTACATTTTTCATTCATGTATTTATTACATTATTTTTGATTATTCTTTTATGTTGTAACGCGGTTAAAAATAATTGTAGGGACCAGAAACTGCCACAGAATATAAATATTAGGCCTTTTTAGGCATTCACAAATTTTCACAATATTCTGGCCACTATTTTTTTAGTCATTTTATTTTATTTTGTCGAATTAATTCAATAAAACTGTTTTGGCCGATTCTATATGCACGCAAATTTTACACGAGGTTCATCATAATTTGTACTTAATAATGAAAATGAAAAAAGTTTAGCGTATTTTAATACATTTTCTTTTTATTTCAAAACTCAATTAACTGAACTTCGCTTAGAATTTTTTTTCGTTAGCAATAATTTTTCGTTTCACACAGATATAAATTAAATTATTCTCTGTACCCTTCCCAACTTCTCATCTACTTGGCCCACCATACGGTGCGAAGTATATCCGGTTTTTTATTTTTATTTTTTTATTATTTTCCGTCTGTGAACAACTTTTCTACTAGAAAAGGTATGTTAGGGACCTTCCCAACGTCCAACCTACAACAGTGTCCTACCCATCGTACGAAGTGTGTATCTGAGTCTTTTTAAAATTATTATCTTCAAACATTATATAGAATTTAACAAAATTGATTCCAAAGAGTTTTTAAAATAAAATACTCCCAACCCATTACAATGTCTATTATTTAATTAAATGTTTTATTTAGTGTGATTGTGTCATAATTATTAACCTTTCAATAGTGATCATAGACTTAAATCTATTTATGGATTCGATGTGAAACACATATATATGCTTGTAACTTTTTATTTTATTTAAAGGCAATTTTCTAGGATAATCGATTACATTCTAATATATACATAGTATTAATATATAATGCCATTTGTATATATTGTTTTATGTTTCGGGAGTAAAAAAGTTATTGAATTTGTTCAAATAATAATGTTATTGTTTTGCAATATTGTGCAATCGCATGTATTGTCACTAAAGGTAAAATGCCAATAGACTATGTATACATAACAATATCTATCCTTAAAATGATTATGTCAATGTATACAACTGTACACATTAAATGTTTGTCATATATTTATCTCTAAATTTGCTTTAGTATCATATAACTGTGGTTAATATTTTTGATTATATGTTCAAATATTGATTAACAATTACCCAATAAGGAATATCGAGGTTACTTTTTTTTTTTTAACGATACATTCTAACATGAGTAATGACATTCTTGTGCTATTTTAAAATATATGAGCTTATTTTAGAATAATTTTTTAATAATTAAATAAACCACTTTCCTTGAAGGCGATTGTAATTTATAATAAATATAAATATTGAACTATATTAGTCCATAATAATAATGTCTGTCTTTTTTTTATATAAGTATGCAGTTTTATTAAACATTTCAATTCTGAAGTTTGTTTAATTAGATATTTATTGAGCTTGAAAATGTCACAACTACTGTTTTAAAGTAGGCCACTGTTGTATGTAGGAAATTAGGATATGCGTGTTGATTTAGATTATAAACTGTATGTATTGATAATCATCACAAAATAAATACAATTTGGAATAAACATTTTTTTGATAAATTTAAAATGAAAGTTGTATTAATTTGTGAATACAATTGTTTGTGTTTTAAACACATTTTATCATAAATATGTACTTAAAATGCTTATAAAAATAAATTACGACATTACACTTAACTTTTTTTTTTACTACTTATTACAACATATGATTAACCTTGTAGGTATAAAATATTTGAGCATTTCAACGGGATTATAAAAATTGAATTCACTTTAAATAAAAAAAAATTTTAAAAAAAAGTCCATAAAGCTAGAAAATATCATATAATTTTAAATAACTCAAAAGGAATATGTTTAAAGTTAAATCACGTCTAGAAAATGCTAATACTTATTCGGTGAAAATTGCGTGTCTTTAAGATTATTTTCACCAAATTATCGCAACAAAAACAAAATCAAATTTAATGAGATGATATTTAAATTGTTTATTGATTTATTTTAATTTTAACAGGAGTGGTTCTGGTGATTCCCAACAAGATAATAAATGGATTGTTTATGGTGTGGCTGGTGCAATCGGTGTAATCGGTATTCTTTCATTCTACAATATGAGTTACAAAGAAATCACATGGACAAATTTTGTTTTTAAGTATGTTTATATGTATTTTATCTTTCACATATTAATTATTATTTCTAAAATAATAATGATAATTACAACATACAAACGCTTATAAAGTTTGAGTTGTATACATTTGACATTTTGAAAATTGTTTTTACCAGTTATTTGAATCGACATGTGGTTGACAAATTAGAAGTTGTTAATCAGAAATGGGTTAGAGTTAATTTACAGCCAGGATCTTCTATCCATGGAAATGTAAGATATAACTATAACAAGAATAAAATTAATTTGTATTTTATTTTATAGTTACAATTATTTTATAGGCAACTCTATGGTTTGGCATTGGTAGTGTTAATTCTTTTGAAAAAAATCTAGCAAATGCACAACTTAAATTGAATTTAGAAACTACAAATTATGTGCCAGTAATTTATAAAACTGAAATCGAAGCAAGCCGTTTTTCTAGGTTCCTTCCGGATTTATTATATATAGGATTTTTATTTTACATGATGAAAAAGTCAGCTGAAATGATGACTGGTCGCGGAAAGCGAGGAGGTGGGCTTTTCGGAGTTCGTCTGGATTCAACAGCCAAACTTATCAACCCAAAAGATATTGAAGTCCGATTCAAGTAAATGTTAATTACATTTATATACGTCATGTATAGTGTCTGACATTTTTTTTTTAATTTAGAGATGTTGCCGGCTGTGTAGAAGCAAAAATAGAAATTATGGAGTTTGTAAACTTCTTGAAGAACCCACAGCAATATTTAAACCTTGGTGCCAAAATCCCTAAAGGAGCAATTCTATCAGGTATCCTATCATTTTATGATAAGTTTATGTTCTATTGGATATACATTAATTAAATATATATATATTTTTTTTTTATACTCAGGGCCCCCTGGTGTTGGTAAAACACTACTTGCTAAAGCAACTGCCGGCGAAGCAGATGTAGCATTTTTATCGGTGTCCGGTTCAGAATTTGTAGAAATGATTGTTGGTATAGGCCCATCCAGAGTCAAAGATATGTTTACCATGGCCCGTAAACATTCACCTTGTATATTGTTTATTGATGAAATTGATGCAGTTGGTAAAAAGAGAGGTCACTTGGATGGTCACTCTGAAGAAGAAAACACCTTAAATCAATTGCTCGTAGAAATGGACGGTACGATACGATTATAATATTAATCTCAACTTTGTGCACATTTATTGTTAATATTTCCATATGTTTTACTATAGGATTTAATACAACATCAAACGTAATGGTTATAGCAGCTACTAATAGAGTCGACGTTTTAGATAAAGCATTGATGCGCCCTGGTCGTTTTGACCGACAGATATATGTTCCAGTAGCAGATATCAAAGGCCGAGCATCCATTTTTAGAGTACATTTAAAATCACTGAAAACGGACTTAAACATTTTAAAAACTGCTAGGATGTTAGCAGCTCGTACGCCTGGTTTTACGGGTATAGTCTTGTATTATTCTAATTTATAATTTATAATTATTTTATAAAATGAATTAAAAACTTAAACAAATCAATTTTTATTTCCAAAGGTGCGGACATTGCTAATGTATGTAACGAAGCCGCTCTAATAGCAGCTAGAGATTTAACTACTTCTATTAGACGAAAGCATTTCGAACAAGCCATTGAGAGAGTAATGGTTGGCATAGAAAAAAAAAGTAGAATTTTACAAGCAGACGAAAAAAAAGTAGTTGCCTATCATGAAGCGGGTCACGCTGTTTGTGGTTGGTTCCTAGAATTTGCCCAACCGTTATTAAAAGTATTGAACAACATAATTAAATATACAAGTTTGTCACTTTACTTTCACATAAATTTCCACTGCGAAATCATGATTTATAAAATCAAAACAATAGATGAAATATTAACATAAATAAATATATTATACAAATCAATAGTAATAATAAATTTTATAATATTTTTGACTGGGTTATTTTTGATTTTGATAAAGAAATTATTATTAATATGATTATAATAAAATTCAATTCGATTTCTATTTTAAATTTTAATTTAAGAACCGCCATTTTAGCTTCGGATTTTATGTGTGTTGATAGTTATAGACAATAAATACTAGTGTGTCTTCTTATTTATACCATCGTGTAAATTAATTTCAATATATTTTTACGTTTATTAGGTTTCAATTATACCAAGAGGAACCGAATTAGGATACGCTCAATACTTACCAAATGAACAATATCTATTTTCCAAACGTCAGTTATTCGATATAATGTGTATGACTCTCGGTGGAAGAGTGACAGAAGAAGTATTCTTCAATGAAATCACTACAAGCGCACAAGATGATTTGAAAATAGTTACTGAAAGTGCATACTCACAAGTATAATTCGTTGAAATATGGTTATAAAATTTGATGGATTCTTTTTTCCGTTATTTTTATCTCAGCAATTTATCATTATTTTAGGTTGCACATTATGGTATGAACGAGAAAGTGGGTAATCTTAGTTTCGATCTGCCTAAACATGAGCAAATAACACTTACGAAACCATATTCAGAAACTACAGCTCATTTGATCGATTCAGAAGTGAAAATATTGATCACCCAAGCTTATGATCATACCATGGAATTGGTAAAGAAACATAAGTGTGACATCGAAAAGGTAATAATGTTTTTTAATTGTAAATTAGTCTGTGCATTTAAGTATAGACTTTGTTTCATTGCATTTTTTTTTTTTAATCTCTCGGTTGGTCTACAACTCTAATTTTATCCATTCTGATTGCTCGGCTTTTCTTTAAGTTTTCTATATGTTTTGACTCTTGTATCGTTTTTAGTTTTTCCTATATATGAGTTTCGATGTCTCCCTGCAGTTATTTTCCTTTATTGAATTTTAGTAAATTATAATAAAAGAAAAGTAAAACATTTGAGTATTTTATATAAGTTACTTATATTTCTAATAATTGTATAGAGTTGAAATCTTTATATACGTATACAAATTACTTTACTCGAGTGTTTTATATTCTATATAAATTAATAAAACAAATAAATACTGTTTACAAATCAATTTGTGTGTATATAAATCAAATCATCGAGAAAGTTAAATGATTGTTTTATAATTTATGCAAGTCTATTATGCTTTAATTGCTAACATCATTAATTATATATAATCAATGATAATATCATAATGTCCTTTTTACAAATTATTTTCGACTGGAAATTGTAGTTTTTATTGTTTGCAGGCTTATTATAAATATAAGTATAAATTGTCTAGATAATAGTTAAAAATATTTTTTTAATTTGTAGGTCGCAGAAAGATTATTGAAACAAGAAGTTCTTAGTAGAGAAGATATGATCGAACTCTTGGGTGCCAGACCATTCCCAGAGAAATTAACTTACGAGGAGCTCGTTAAAGAAACCGGGTCGATAGATGAAGACATAACATTGCCAAAAGGACTTCAAGACTGGAACAAAAGTAGTCATTCTAAAAACAACAAGACCACTAATGATGCCGAGAAGTAGTAAATTGAAATTCCGGTTAATGATTTAACGTTATGATGTCAGTACGTAGTCTGAATACATTTTTTAAAAGATACGATTTACTATTGATTATCTGACCTAACCTTAGATTACACGCACTATAAATATTCGCACGGGAATTTTAAATATTTCAATTAAAACTCGATCAATTGAAATATTTATTGCTCTTAAGTAAAATTACACAAAAATTAATTACCAAATTAATTGATAAGAAACTATTTATACAAATTTAATTATATATTGGGTATAAGTTATTTTATTCTCCCCCATCATTCGTTGTAAACAATTTTGGCGAATCGTTGGCGCTGTTCTTTACAAATATATGAATCGCAAGCACTTGTTACACAAATTTGACAAATTTATCGGTCAGAAAATTTAATTCTTTGTAAATGTCGCACTATAGTAAGCCCAGGGTCTTTTAATGGATTATGACCTTTCAAAGGGTAATTAACTTTTAGATTACAGACATTTTATCGTTTTAGTATCTAATTTTCGTTTATCTCGTTTATTTAGAAGGTAACAAGGTTAGGTTAACATTTAGAATTTTAAAACTTAACGAACAACATTCCGAAATTCCGAAGGTCACGTTATTTCGGGTTATTCAAAATGATTCATTCGATTTAAAATGCTTACATATTTTTATTTTTTAGGTTTAGAACAATATATTGAATAAAAGGTAGGTAGGTAGGTTTTTTCTTTTATACATTAAATAAAAGAAAAATATTCAAAGCTTAATGAATTGTTTAATCAGATTTCTAAATAAAATCTACCATTTACTGTGTTTTCAATATAAAAAAAAGGCCATATACCCGTGTCTTTTATATAGCACAGAATACATTAACTTTAGGTGAGTCACGCTTGAGTTCGATTATGGTAAAAGGGTTGTTCGTATCCTAACCACTTGAGTGGAAAGTTGTTTAGTCGCTGAAAACTAAGCGAGAATCAAAAATTTACATACTGCACCCTGCAAAAAAAATGCTATGAAAGTCGTTTCATTTTATCTGTAGGCTTTATAGCCTGCAACAATTGTAACCTAAATATGTAAATATGGTTTCATAGTTAAACTCTATCTCAAAACACTCCAAACAGTTGTTTGTAGGATTTCCAGTTCTCGGACTTGCGCGGACTGCGTTGAAAACTCTAATTCTTTCCACTTATCATCGGATACACGAGGTTGGTCTGTGCTTTTACCATTGCACAAACACACTTTTTAGGTTAGGTTAGGACCACACACACAACCTAATCACACCGACAGGAGTCTGTGCAACGATCCCGTAACGACGACGAAAATCGAGTTGCACAGTTATTGCCTATTCACACTTCGAAAATCGTAACACCCAAAACGCTTTGTGGCTGTCCGGTCGACACATTTGCGGAAACTTATCGCCGTAAGCGATAATATTAAAATAACGAATTAATGGGATTCTATTACTTGGGAATACCCTCTATTAATTGGTATATAATTTGATAAGATGAAATTAATAATTAACCATTTTATAGCTATTTTAAATACGATGAATCATTCTGGATAACCCTGTATTGTAAGTCGCGTTGGATATTGTGCACTGATTTGTGACAAATTCAACATCGCTTAAACGAAGCATCTAATTAGTCATTAGTCCCGTTGTGTTTAATTATACGTTTATCCTAAAGACGAGTTGTAATAATTGTTGTCAACAAACGTTTTAGTATTTATTTATATATCGATCGATGTTAAAAGTGTATCCTGTTTTATGAATAAATATTGACATTTTTTTTTTTTTTTTGGTGGTCCGAATCACGGGTATTTATTATAATGCACAGTATTTTTCTGTACTAGTTTTTAATAAGAGTAGGTTCTAGCGGCGTATCTGGAGCTCAACAAAGTCTACAACATGCATAAAAAAATATATTTACAACAATTTTAAAGTAGTATTCATTTTTTTTTTCACATGCAACCTTATCTATGATTACTTGGACGTCCACGTCGATATCTCTATGTATATTAAATAATGCCAAACCTGTTGATCTTTCATTAGAACATCACAGCTAAAAAATTCCAATGGGGTGGAGGGGATTCACCCATCCCTCTCCCATCAGATACGCCACTGCTAGGTTCTATAATTTATTGTAGTTATTGTAGTTAAAATGTAGTTGACATTTGTAACATTTACAATATATTATTATATTGATTAGTAATAATAATAATTAATGGTATTAAACGTTTATTATCATTTCGCTTTTTGAATCGGCCACTTGTTAGAATCGTTCATTATTCGTTAGCCGGTATTTTCGGAAAACTCCCGCATAACATATATTGACAATTCCATTGATCTGATATATTTTCGACACGGTGGGTAGGTTCGTTTTCATCAATTATTATTATTGAATAATAATAAACAGCAGCCGCATCAGCGCTCTATACATTATTCAGTATACCCGCGGTGAACTTTTAACCTTATAACAGTTTTATCGCCTATGGGGACACCGTGTGCGTGCAAATTGAACCTAAGTAAATTGTATTACCAAGAGGGAAGCTGGTGTTTTCAACTTAAAACATTATTACGCCATACGTTTAGGGGGAAATATTGACGTACATTGGAGACGTATTTAGGTATTTCGCGTGCCAGACATGAGAAAAAAAAAATGGCAATTTTCTTCAGTGAAATATTATAAAAAAAAAAAACGTATCGTACGCTCTGTAATTCAATAATTTACATTTATTAATAATCGGGTCGGCAATTCGTTTATACAGTGGTCCGGATGATTGCAAAAAAAATGTTCGAGGTCCACAGAAACAAAATAAAAAAAACAACTAAACATTAGTTAATAGATTTATTTATTTTTGTATTAAAAACGCAGTCTAAGGTAAATAATTTAATAGAATACAATATAAAAGTATACCGTGAGCTTAACGAGAGAAATGCAATCGTTTGTCCCGAACCAATTGTTTTAAATTTAAAACTCTCGAAAAACAACTAATGCGTAGAATAGTTTTCAAGGCGGGAGATCAGTTGAACTTGAACGATATTTTTTCTTCGAATCAATCATTTCGGGAAATGGAGATTCACATTTTATGTATGCTGAGCCAAACATAATTTAGCTGATATTTATTGACAGTTCGCATACTCATCTGAAACACGCTTTGTTCAGAAATGCAGTTTTGTATATTTTCAAAAAAATATCTAAATGAAAACAATTTAAGTAAAATATTTTTAGCGCTTCATTTATTTCCGTATTCGTACCGCAACCCCTGCTCTATACGCTCGGAATCTATTGAAAACTATTTGGTATAAATGAAAAATACAAACGCCTAATACGCATTAGTGAAACGGGTACATTTTTTTAAAAATCGTACGAAATTAATACCTACCTAACTTATTAATCAGGGGAAAAAAAAATGAACTAAAATTTTTAAGTTCCGTTTCAAAAGTGAAAATTAGTTAAGAAAAAAGCCACTTGTGTTCAATATTTCCTGAACTCTGTTTTGAAGAAGACATTTTTGTATAGACCGGCAGACTGACGGACGATGAAAATCGGAATTATGAGCACATATATTATTATCTACGATTGTTACAATAGTTGTGATTATTGTGATTACGACGAGTACACAGTCGTAGTCATATATCAAACCGAAATACTTTTTTATGTCCCGGCATTATTAATACACGACCTTCCGCGATGAACGATAAACACAATAATTATTTTATTATTAGTTTTTTTTTTTTTTCAGCCAAATACCATTATATATCGATACGGTCTCAAAAATGTATCACCGCTAAAATTTTACCGGTTGGGGACCCAAGCTCGATCGAGTATACCTACCTACTGTATAGTTAAAACGGGAAACGATATTCCAGCCGTCAAGTGGGGTAGGTTACAACCGGAGTATCGGAATATATTCGAATAACACATAATGTGGGGGCGGTACCATCCTGACTAGTGGGTACTTACCTAGTTTGTTATTCATTGAAAATTAAAATAACATCGACAAATACGTTTTCATTATTTATGAGTATAACCGGCATTTTTGCGCACGACCGGACAGTGTATAACAACGAACGTTCGGCAATTTAATCTTTATAAAATGCTTGCATATAAATTACCTATTTATTCCAATTCAACCAGTGCACTCGGGTTTGTCTGGTCTGTGGAAATTTATCAGCACCATAAGTATCGGCGTAACTAGCCGGTAGCGGGGGGGGGGGGTACCGCTATGTACGTTTTTAGTTTTGTATTCCCTCCGGATTACAACTTTAAGTCCAAATCCTTGCAAATATAAAAACCACATGGGTTTATTGTGTAAATTAATAATTAATGTTTAAATTTAAATTAAGCCCCGCGGCTATATTTTAACTTCGGTTTTCTACGACTTTAGCCCCCGTAATTATTAAACGCATGGCTATAAGCACCGGCGGAGCGCACATTTAAACAATTATCGTGAGCACCAGGCCTTAGCGGTCCCAGTGGCGCGCCGAGTCAGTTTTGAAATTAATCGTTGTAGTCGTTTACCACCTATTTAGCTATATAAGCTGGACCGCGAAGGTCTTCCCCCCTCCCAAACATTTATCGTAATTTTTCGATATTGATAATGTATTTTATTTTTTTTACATATTTCGTAATTTTTATTGCATATTTTTTAGCGCGTCTATATCAATTATCGAACGTATCCGAAATCATGAATCACGCACCGTTTTGTGTTCTATTCTAACTACGAAATACGACAAATATTTGCTGAAAAAAAAGAAAATAAATAAAAAAAAAAAAAGGAAAATATTAATATTTTACAATAGCCAATATGTTAAGTACACACGAGAGATATCCTGTTAGGTGATCCGGCCCGCCCGTAAATACGGTTCGATCTTGACCGGACCCGAACCCCTCGAGTTCGGCGGCATTGTCCGGTCCTAAGCTAATAGTGTCGCCCGGTGAAAACCTCTTAAAATTTACTCTGCTCTTAAAATACAGAGGGACTCGTCCCGTTTATATTTATTCCTCTCGACTGCTATCCAGCATTACAGAAGGCGTAACACAAATAATAAGCATTACACACTCGACGAATTTCCGAAAAGGTTCGCTTCGGCTTAATTAAATTTATCCGAACAAATACGGATATTGAATTAACGGCAATAATGCACACATTATGGGTCGGGGGTAGGGCGGCTATCTACGTCAATCGATCAAATAAGATAAAACGGCACAACGTTCTAATTCAATTTTCCTCGTCGTGCATGGTGAACGACAATCAATTTTTGTCGTCGAAACTTTTTTTTTAAATATTTATTTATTATTTTCTGACGGGAAACAAACCCCGTCGTCGTTTTCAGAGGACGAGGCGGACGATCCGTCAGAAGTCGCGTAGTACCGTGGTAAATATATATATATATATATAAAAAAAAAAAACACTTCCAAAATCAGAAATCCTATACGGCGGGCGGATACTTTTGTCGGCAAACGCGGCGGTAGGCACCGGACAAAACTACCGTCGGGCGGCCGCTTCGTGTTGCGAGGGACGACATGACGACGTCATTATCGCGCGTTTCGTCGTTTAGGACCCCCGCCGTCCACGGTACCCGCGGGCCAGTGATTTATTCCGCAGGCCATTATGCGTGTAGACGGGACACATATTGTCGCGGGCGGGCGGCCGGGGTAATCGAAACGAACATAAAAAAAAAAAAAAAAATGTAATCAAAACGAAGAAAACCGCGGCGTCCGCGACAATAATAATGGTAAATATATATCGGCGGCGGCGAGACCTAATTGCTTTTAATTGATAATAATGTTACTTAAGCGTATAAATCGCTACCGTATACTATGCAGGCCCGGCCCGTTTATCGTGTCGGAGGCCACACTGGCGGCGGTTTCGCGAGAGACGGACCCCACGCACGCATTAATCGTATATATTACGGTACGCCGCCGTCGCCGAGGTGTGTACCCGCTATCCACGGTCGTCGACGTTTACGTGCGTGAGCGTATCCCGACGACGACGATCGTAACGTCCCCGGTTCGCCTCCACACATCTGTGGCGCACAGCGGCCCGGCGCGCACGTAACCGTTGAAAACCGCGGGCTATTTTCCCCGCAGTATTCGATTATGATAAATCTATGATAATCGTTGGCGCGCCGGGCACGTGACGCGCCGGTAGGCGGCCGGCCGCCACACGACAATAATGAAATATCGTATTGTCAGCGCTACGCTCGACCGGTATCGCGGACGCTGCGCCAGTGATAACGCACGACACGTCCGTCTGTATCAACATTTTTCCTTTCCCTCTCGCCGCGCCCACCCGCCCGGCGACGGGTGGCCGTCGGGCTCGAAAAACGGTTATTAAACCGAACGTAATAATATTTTATCATTTTTTTCCCCTCCCCCTACGGTTGAACCCCTACTGTTTCGTCGTAGCGTCGGCGGCGGCGGCGGCCGTACGTTATACGGTAATAATACGCGTGCGTGCGCGTCGTCGTCGTCGTAGTCCTCGACGCCGAGCGAATGCGCGCGCCACGAACCGCCGGCGGCCGTGTGCGTGCGTGCGTGCGTGCGTGCTCGCGGTGGGCCCCGTACACTCTGTTGTGCTCTCCGTGTGTAGTGTGTGTCTGTGCGTGCGCGCGTCTGTCCGCTGTACCGAGTGCTATACTGATACGCGCGGTGGTGTGCAACGACTCGGGAGCCCCCCGGTGTATTGTATTACCTGTGTATCGCTCTTGTACGGTGCGCTCCCGCCGCCGCCGCCGCCGTCGTCGTCGTCGTCGTCGAACGCCGTTACTACTGCCGTTCCCGACCGACAACGCGCGTCACGACGTGTACACACGGCCGCCAACGGACGACGGACGCCGATGTACAACGTTTCCCGTGACCGCTGCTGCTGCTGCCGCTGCCGCCGGTGTTTTTGTCGGACGCCTCACGGAATGATACGAACGCCTGTCTGCGGCCACCACCACTAGTACGTAGGTGGGTAAAGATAGTCCGGTACTCCCGGACAGGTGTTTTTGATGTACCCCGGTCGAAATTTTTTATAATAGCATTTTGCCTGCGACGGACTATCTACCGTTCCGGGTGTTTGCGCGCTCTTTTTCTACAAAATCGACCCCCTGGGGGTGCGACCGTTGGCCACAGTATTTAACAATGCACGTCGGACGCCTGTCCGAACCGTGTGAGCTGACCGTCGACTCTCGGACAGTAACGTTCTGTACAAAACAGTCTACTCACTCGCCCGGCCAGGTTCTGTATAAAATCAGTCGTTTTTTTTTTCTTTCAAATTTATCTTTTCAATAGTGATATTTTATATTTTACATGTCCGTACACTATTTTCCAACTAGAATATTCTACACCGTACCTTCGTTTGTTTTGAATTATTTGCTAGCGTATCCCTATTGTATTGTTCTGTTGTTAAATTTTCTATTGGAATAATTTGATTATTATATTTTTCCTTGAATGGTTTCATTTCCGATCTTATTGATGCTTTAATTGGTAATCACTATAGTACTTTCATTTAACTATAACCCATTCCATATTTGGAGACAATGTGCAAAAAATAACAATTATGTACTAGGTACACAGTTTGATGTACAATTTATTGAATTTCTCGAAACATTCAATTTGACAATATACCAATACAATAGTATTGAGCAATTATCCGTGATTTAATGTGTAGATTCAATTTCGATTTAATTATTCAATATTCCTTTAATATATGTTAGTATTCTATTCTAACTATCTATGTTAAATTAAAATAATTTCTCAGATGTTTTTCTAACTCGTGTT
Source organism: Tuberolachnus salignus (assembly GCA_956483605.1). Classification (NCBI taxonomy): domain Eukaryota; kingdom Metazoa; phylum Arthropoda; class Insecta; order Hemiptera; family Aphididae; genus Tuberolachnus; species Tuberolachnus salignus. The sequence goes on along the minus strand of OY101431.1, from coordinate 19,190,060 downwards.
GCCTATCTATATATTGAAAAACAATACATATTATAACATTTTACCTGTTCATTTTATTCATATAAATTTTCACATTTAAATTATGATATCACAAAAGACTAGTCTCCTCGGGTAGCCTGGACAAGTACAAGTTATTCAATTTTTCAATCAGGTAGCTCAGACAATTCAAACTATGTAAGTATAATTCTAAACATTTATAATTTTGAGTAAATACTACTAAAGAAACCTCCAGTAAAAACTTGTGTTTATCAATATATAAATATTTGTCAAATAAATTGGCGCCTATTTATTATATTAACTATTATAGCATAACTGCATATTTGAATTTAAATAGGTGGTTTATATGTCGAGTTGAATTCATTTTTTCCAAAAGATATACACATAGTTCTATCACATGTGCAATTCCTCCTTTTAAAAATCAATAATTAGATTAATTTGTTTATTATTAGACAATTACTCTATAGGTTGGATAACTTACTTAACTAGATAATTATGCTTGTATCAGCTTCTATTTTTAAAATATTTTTTTTTTATTAATAGCTATGTTTGTTTCTAGTAAATGAAAAAAAAAAAAAAAAAAAAAAATATTTTTGGTATTAGTTGTTGTATGTAGTGAGTACCATCTGTGTTCCTATTTTAAAAAATAATGTTGTGCATATACCGAAAATGTGCACAAAAACAAATATCATTGCATAATCAATATTTCCCTTACTGTGCTTTGAATCTATACTGTAACATTTTTTAGAAATAACTAATGTGTTCTTGTTGCATTTACATAGTGTTGGGTATTTACTAGTCAGTGTGTAGAAAGAGGTAAATGTTTCCATTTTGTAAACAGAAATTTAAAAATTGAAATTAATGATATTGACAATATGCAAAGCATATAAATACATATAGTTTTAAGTAAAAACATAATGTACAGTTAATAAACCAAAATAAAACAATAACTGATAACTGATATCAGCATGGTATTTAAATTATATTGGTGGTTAAATTATTTATCAAACTTACAGATTTTGACTTTGGTTTTGGTTTTTTTTTTTTTTTTTCATTTTGTTTGATGTTATATATTTTTTGGCAGTAGTACTTAGGTTTTAATAAGACTGTGTTTAAATCTAAAAACATGCATTGCAATCAGTGGCCATAGCTAAAAATGTATTTGTTTTGTGCTTCAATGGATAAAACTCTATTATTTCGAGAACACTAGCAAAATAAATACATTTTTGGTTGAACCTTTACCCTTTTGTGTCCTTTTGGTATTGATTTTTGTGAAAATAACTTTTCAAAAACTATTTGAGTAGTATCTGTTACATAACTGATAGTTTTTTATTTATTTACTGAACTAACAATTGTATTGAATTATTGTAGAGAGCATTTCTATTAAAAAAAAAAAAAAAAAATACATAGGTATGTAATGTCAATTACTAAAAACTCATATACTTATACATGTTTGTTATTCTGTGTGCTTTTATACAAAATTAAAACAAAAAAATGTTTTAGAAATTAATATAATAAATGTATATTAAATAATAAAAATATATATGTATTAAAACAATAAAACATTATTATACATTTTTGTTGTTTTTTTTAATATGTATATATATTTTTAATTGTTTAAATATAAATTTTGAAAAATTGAATTGTTAATGGTTTTATTAATTTAATAATGATTGATATACAATATGAACATCATGAACAAATTATTTATTTGAACTATATTTAATACTTTAAAAATGTTAGGGATAGTTTGTCTGATATTTGATAGGTATGTCAAGTCTGGGTATGTGCTCAATTAATTTTACTTTAACCTTCAAAACATTTTATCAGTAAACTGTAGATAATGTGTATGTGATAAAATATATTATACTTTTCATTTGTCAACCCAGGTAATAATGCCAATAATAATTTTACTGGATAGATATATTACTTTATTTGACCATTAATCGTAATAGGCAAGTACCACCTACATATAAAAATATTCTTTGGTATTATCCAGTTAAAATGCATTATTTTTTTTTTTTTTAACAAATGGGCAGGTACCTATTACAATAAGTCTAACATTATTAGTAAAATGTGGCGTTGAATTTTCAATTATAATGTAGGTATTATTTCGAGTTTTAGTTGTACCTACCTACCTGTAACATATTATAATGTGATTCCTTTAATCCTATTTTAATACCAATGTGTATTTTGTGAAAGTCAATAATAATAATTTGACTAAACAATTTATTAAATTTAATATATGTCTGATAATTTATTTTAATCCTATATAAAATACAGTTCAGAATTACTTTACTCCTGTTATTGGATTGTAAAAATCCTAAAGACATTTGTAATATTCTTGATAATTTTTGAGAACCAGATCAACAGATGTTTAATATAATTATGGTCATGCCTCTTAAATACTTGAGGAACATACATGCAATTTCTTTTTTATATACTCCTTGATTTTTATGATTTATTGTTTTTAAAGGAACCATATAGACTTATTGAAATTAAACTCCATTTGTTATTGTCTTTCTAATGTGATAAAAAGTGTTTTAAAATTGAATATGTTACCACATCCATTTTTGTGTCCCACTCAAAGTAATGCCCTACCCATTATGATAATGTACAACATCTTATCCTATCCTTCAACAATATTTGTGTTATTAGAGTTAATTTAATTGTAAGTGTTAACACAATAATCTAACCTTATATATTTGTATAAAAAATAATTTAAGCTAATGATTCATGAAAATTAATAATTTTATTTAATAGTAGATTTTCGGTTAGGCCTAATGAAAATACAAAAACTTTAAACCTCTAAATTGATTGTTCAGTTTCACTAAGCCTAAAAAAAAAAAACTAAATTCATGAAGAAATTATAAAAAAATTTCAGTTAAGGTAGGCTATAAGTTTTTTTAATTAAAAAAGTAAGATCGTAGTTTTTTTAATTAAAAAAAAAACACGATCTTACTGTATGAGAGTTTTTATTTCCCCTTGTTTATCTTATACAAGATAAACAGTATAATAAACACTTATAAGTGTAAAGTATCAAAGGGATAGTGAAAAGTTATTTCCAGAGCTATTCCAGTCGGTCATTGCGCTATGACACCATCATTTGATTTGATTTTAACTGAATTTATTTATTTCATTAAATTTACTTACGATCCTTTATAAATGTGTATAGGAATTAGGAGCTCATTTATTTAAGGATATACCGATTATTTTATATTCAATATTAAGTAACGTTGATATTGGTATAGTAGTAATTTATCATAAAAAAATAGCATTGGTTTGTTAATACTTACAGAATTTATATCTCGAAATTAAAAAAAATAAATAAATAATATTATTTTATCATCACAATAACTTAATACGGTTTTCATATAATTTTAACGCTGTTGTAATACATTTACTTTATATGAGCAATGCTATAAATCAATTTCACATTGACTATTATTTAAGTAGGTAAATATGCAAATGTGATGTTTTAATTATTAATATATATTGCATTTCTAAATTATATCAATTTATTTTAATTCACAGTTTGGATTAATAATTTTAAAAACTTCCAATTTTTTATTAGTAATTTTGTTTTCAATTAAATAGTTATATATTTCATGATTATGATCACATAATAGGAAGGTACCTGCCTGCATAGATAGATATTATTTATTTTGGCTTTATTGTATGCACATTTTCGTAACTAATTATTAACTACCTACTAGCCAATTCAGTTCAGTTACTTAGGTACTCAACTACTTTACTAATATAATTAGTTTAATTATTTTTAATTTCCCGAGAATAAATTTTGATTTTTATAACCATGTGCATAACAGTTATTATCTGGGTTATATTTAATTACAAATACAATTGTGTAACAGTTACAATAATTATACAAACGCCTTATTATGATAACGCACACATTTCCTTATGATTTTCAATTGTGTACTTACCTTAAATACAAATTATTAAAGACTTTACCTATATTATTTGTATTATGGACATAATTGTATTGTTTCTAGAACTGTTTCTGCAGCTACATAATATTATACAAATTAAATCCAATATATATCCACTAGTTATTTAATCTTAGAAATTATTAAAATAGTGTTAACGTTTAATTTTTAATTTAATACTACTAACTATTTGTATGTGACTCCAATTATGTATAGGTCTAAAATTTGTTTCAATTATTTAAATTCAATGGAGTTCTTATACCTACTATGTTTTTCGTTTAGATATTACTGGTATTGGTTCTGTCGAAATATATTAAATATATATACGGATTTCTTAAATTTCTTAAACAATGAATAATGCACAGCGAAGAAAAGTTGTCCAACGGATGATTAGTTACCAATTAGTCATGCCTCTCAGATTCGGTTAATAGAATTATACTATGTTTTAATTTAATGCAAAAAAGAAAAAGAGTTCAATACTTTTTTAAATAAATATTATTGTGTACAATTTATTTTATAATTAAAACAAAAATATAAGACATACTTAAAAAAAAAAAACAAAAAATATGAATACATCAAATTAAATTCCTTAACATAATATTAAATATGTTTTAAAAACTAAATATATTATATTTTTTTATTTATCTAATCCAAAACTATTATTTGTTTCCGTTTTTCCAGTTGAAAATTGGTTGATAATTTTAACGAAATTTTTTCAAATGTATTGAGAAATGTCTTCCGCCATGAGATCAACTTTACAGACTGTTCCAGAATCACTTGCCACTGACCATGTAACAAACTCAAAGGTAAGATTGATTACTAACATATTAGCTATTATGAATTTACAAATAAATTTTTAATTTTAATATTGGTGCATAAGTTTATATCATCTATAATACTCTTAGCGGACAGACCAAATATATTATTATATTCGTTTTTGGCTTTAGGATCAGAAATAGTATTTTTTGGCATGGATAAAAATGTTGAAATGTAGAAAACGAGTAAGAGATAAAAATAATTTGTCGTACCTACCTTAAAATTGTATAGTTCTTAATGTCATTATGATTTTAATCTATTATGCTATAACATTATATCAAATTACTTTTGCTATTATTGAATTACAATTCAGTACATATATAACAATACTAATTAGGTAATATGTGGAAAAAAAAAAATTAGTATCTATCTATCTTTATTCGTTGTAATAGTAGTAGAACAGTATACTTAATCAAATCTTACATAAAATTATATAACATAAAACTGATAAATTATATATCAGTGTTTTAGAGTTTTAAACACAGATACACTTATATTTAACCAAAAATTCAAACCTACGCAAATAATCCCAAACTATGTGCATAAATTGTTATATCACTTAAACAAATTATCATAGAGAAAAAAAAAATATTATAAACGGAATAAATTGCCCGTTCTACTAATTATATCTTTAGGGAATACAAATTATTTTTGTTGTACTGTTCTCATTCTCGTAATGTGTTTATATTGTTTATTTAATATATCACGACTTTTAAATAGTACTATTCCAGTTAATGGTAGATTATTATTAGGTAAACACAATTTGTATTACTAAGCGTTTTAAAAATCGACATAAATATTAATTGATACTTATTAATGGACACTTAACCTCCATTAATTTATTTATCGATTTACAAATACAACATATGGCCGATCAAGAAACTCGGGATTTGCTGTAATTCCTTGGTTCCCTTAACGCACAATGGCATTAATTGTCATACGCAATATTTATGAATAAATATCTTATCAGAATCGTTTACAATCGGTTTCTTTTGACAAATCGTACAATCGTGATTTATATAGTTTTTTAAACGCGGATGGCTCGTGGCTTTTTATAAACGATTATACGGATTATATTTTATTTGAATAATAATAACTGTTGTTCAAAGCGTTTATAATTATTATTTGCTATTCGATTATCATAACATTACTAGCGCGGAATTCGATGAATTGAATTCATTTGAAATACCGTTAAAATACATTAGATATTACAATAACAATTGTGTACTTTGTAGTTGAATTCGCTAAATTAGAAAATGTATAACAATTCCATTTCCATTTATATTTATAAGATATTCATAAAAGTTTTAAACGCGTTTATTTTGGAAGTAAAAACGAATTCAATTTAAACCGTTGTCCGCGTAACTTTATTTTAGATTTGTTGTTTGTTGAAAACTGAAAATTGTGTTTTAAAATTCAACTCTAATAGGTACACATAAATATTCGTTTTAGAAATTAAAAATTATTACATTTGGGTTGTGGGGAAATTTGCCTTTTTTTTCGCAATTCGAAGTAGTTGGACATCATATTTAAACGGGTTTGTTTTGACAAAATATAATAATTATAATTTATACCAATATAGTGTTTAGATTATTGCTATATCGATTTTGACGAAAAAGCCATTTTGAGAAAGGCAATTGTCGGAGGCCAAGATAATATTTACCATTTTAAAATTCAATTGATAATACGTAGGTACGTATATGTACACATGTTCGACGTACGTATCCGAATAGATTAAATTTTAACAATATTTTACCCGCCGTCGGTAAAATATCATTTGTCTAAACATTTTAATTTTATAGATAATGATTATCTAGTTTGTCTAAAATAAAACATACGAAGTTAACGATTTTCGATTCTTTACAAAGTGATTAGCTGTTGATTTATAATAATACGGGTGTTTTTTTTAAACAATTTTTATGAGTATAAATAAGTGCGTTACTTAATAAATATCGGTATTTATTAAAAAAAAAAAAAAATACAAACCCACAGCTAAATAAACACGGCCACGGGTTTGTTCAAATCCGCATTGCCTTTTTGACGACCGACTAGGTTTTTTTTTTTATTTTAACAATCTGATCGAACATAAACAAATAGTTATTTTTCAAAAGTATAATACGCTATGTACGATTCCAACGTGATGTTGGTTTTCTGCAAATATTTAAATAATTGTTCAAAACGAAAATCATTACAAAACTATATATGCAAAAGTCGGTCACGGTCCGTAATAATTTCAACCAATTTGTCGCAAATCTATTATATTTCTCGACAGTCGTCTGCCGATTTCTGTGTGTTTACCACCAGTGGCGGCGCTGGGATTTTTTTTTTATCTGGGCGAGTCAAGCCGGGGGTCGCCGATTTATAGGGAAGGCCGGTAGCGTACCTCCTGCCGGATGGTTACAGACAGTTACAGGTCTCCAAAAGAATTCGTACGGTTCTGCTTAATATTAAATAATCAAATGCCAAATACAAAATACAACTAAATATGATGTAAAAATATGAGGTTTTAGTGGTGGGCCGCGGGGGTTTTTTTTTTTATAAAACCGTATACCACGGTCCCGGGGTATATATTACGATCGCGGGAAAATGTTTGGTCCCAGAGTGGTGTAACTTTCCTTCGTCGGTCTTCAGTTTTCGCCGGCAAGCGAATTTTGTGCGTAGCGGTGCGCGTAATATTATGCAAAGAGGTTTTTTTTTTTTTTCATGTCGTTTTCGCCTTTTCCCGTGCAAGCGTCGCCGCCGCCGCCGCGATTATATTAAAGCGTTTGTCGAGAGCCGATCGGCCGCGTAGTAGATCGAATTACCATTTTAACGGAAATATAAAACGGCCTATTTTTTTCCCCCCCTTATTTTGCTCGGGATTTTTATTTAAATTAGAAGAAAAAAAAAAACTGGAGATGAGACGACGCGTTTATTTCCATATATTATTACGAATACCATAACGTTAATTTCGACTGGCCAATAGGAACATTACAATACGCGTGTTTACTCCGCGGTACGTTGGCAAAATAAGGTTTTAAACTTTCGATAAGTTATTTTTATACTATCTAACGTGTGTTTTACGGTAAACAACCCCGAAATAGGAATTTATTTACGTTCAATTGATTTTATATTGCCGTTGACCTTCTTTTCTTTCTTTTTTCCCTTTTTTTTTCCTCATTATATGTCAATAAAAACGGAATTTTCCAACGCTTCCCATTTCGACCGTCTAACCTCATTTCTAAAACTGTCAGGTCATATAATATTATATTATACGCTAGCAGTGTTTTTTTTTTTTAATAATAAAAAAAAATTACTAAGCAGTAACAGTATCGATTGGCATAATAAATTTTATGTTTCTCTCACGAATTGCGTCGATACAATAATACCCACCCTCATACACAATACGTCTTTATTTTTCCGACTTTTGTCTATACCTACCCAATATTTATCATTATTTATCGGGGAACGAACGACTGGTTTAAAATAATAAACAGAGGGAGCACTAACTATTGTTATTCGATAAATAAACATTAACGGGTATTTTTCAGGGCCGAAACGAGTGTTTTGAACAAACATGGTGTAAAACTCTGTTACTATAGTGGTTTAGACGATTTAAAATTTGGAAAAATACAATTTTAACTCGAACGGGCGGTTGTCCGAATAACCACACTACAAACACGATTTATTTTGACTATGTATATATATATATTGTTTTCTTGTACCTAATACAATACGTATTTTTAATCGTCGGTTACTAATTTTCGTACGCTATTATTATTATCATCATCGTGGTCGATGAATAATAAGTGATTAAAAAGCTCGTTTTGTGCTATAGATACAATCGTTTTATAATATAACGATCACGGTAAAGCCGCTTTTTGTAAACATAGATATAAAATTCCCATTACGGTGGAATTTTTGGCATCGAATTTCGACAATATTTGTATACATTACAATATACTGTTATACACAATAAAACCGCCAGCGTCATGTAAGAGTGTAATATAACGTTGGAGAAATGTAAAAAAAAAATAAAAAAAATATGTTAAACATAAACAATATATATATATATATGTGTATAAGTGTTCAAACTATATAAAAATTATAAATCCTTCGAGTCTTTCCAGATTTGTATACATTTCGTATTATATTACACGACCTTATTAATATTATTATTATTTTTTTAATTTTTATATCCAATTGGGATATTATATCGAATAGGAGCGCGAATAACCTTAATTTGGCGATAGTTGACGTTTTATTTTCCTATATATTTTATCTATCTCGTTTTCTTATTGTATAATATAATTTATATAATAATACCACCACGAGTATTGTTACAAACGAGGAAGAAACAAAATATTAAGTATAGAACAATATTAAAGTAACAAAAGACTAACAATACGATTGACGATTCGTTTAAAATCAAAAACTTCTACCATTTTCCTCACCATCGTGTATAAGGTGAAATTTATATAAATCGAAAATACCAACAATTGTTAGTTTAAACAAAACTTTTTTGTATATTAAATTAAATTTTACGGCACTTTGGATTTCCGAATTATTATTGTGTTGAAATATTTTATACTATTGTGTATAATAATAATAATAATAATAATAATATTATTATTTAACAATATTCACCATCTCGTAAAGTTAATTTTTCTTCGACGGCCATCGATTTCGATTTGAATTCGGCGTATAATTCTCGAAGTTTGATGAATGTACGTTTCTACGTGTTATTCTGGAAAATCGTTCGTTCAATTATAATAATATAGAGCTACTCAAGAGGACGCCACTAAATTTACCGTCAACTCGTAACTTTTCGAAAAACTAATTTTTTTCTTCCTAAAAATCCTCCACCGTCTTGCATTCCGAAATGTCCTGTTTTAATTTTATCATACCGGGCGTGCGACAATTTTTCCCCCGTGATAAGACAGAAAAGCAAAAGTCCATGGAAGACACGAAATCATTTTTCCCCGGGTATTTTTTGATTTTGCACAACAAATCGAGGGTTATTTTCGATTGAGTTCCGACACAAGCACGAGAAGTAAGTGAACGGAGGTTAGGTCGAAGCCCCAAAACGAAACAATATTGGAATATATGAGGTTGTGTTCAATATTTTTATTTAAATCAGACGTACGGGGAGAAAGGACTGATCCCATCCCTTGAATTCTATATCGCCCGTGTTAGATATTATATAGAGGAGACGCTACGATAATAAACCGTGTTTTATATTTTATTCGTGTTTAAAAGTAATATAACATTTCTAAGAGTTCGTCAATATTATTATAACGTAATATTGTTATATTATACCGGTTGTACTGGGAATAATAGAAATAGGAAACTTTTAGTACCCGAGTAGTATATTATAGAAATAATAATTTGATATTAATTAATAACGAATTTATCGTAAACGCAATCTATATCGGTTGCCGGACCGTAATTGTAGCTGTGGTCGTATATTAATCGATTCAAATCTATTGTCACCGTTAAGTATTAAATGTGCAATATTTAATTTTAAATAGGATGGAAAATCGCTTTTTTTTTTTCTTACCCATTATTTTATCTTTAAGAGATTGGTTAACAGTCGCGCGTTCGCAATAAATATAAATATTGTCGTCCTCGTAATTCCATAAACAGCAATACGATAATAATATCTAAAACCAGTTTTATTATAATCCCCGTGTATGTCTCACGATCGACCAACAATAATAATAATAATAATAATAATTATACCATATCAACCAGATGTGAGTGGTAAGATACTGTTTGCTGTGTAATTCCTAAGTAAACGCGAACTTTTAAATAGACGACCGAAATCTAGAAGACCCCCCCTACCGATTGTTAATGGGTTAGGTAAGGTCAAAAACATGTCCGCCACTGGCGAATATCATAGAAAAAAAAATATACATCATGGAATAAACAATATTATACTCGTTTTTTTTTTTTTTTGGTCATTGTTATACAACTCGATATCATACGCAATATGGCCGTAATTTGGTTATCTTGCCGACATGCCTGTATATTTAGTCTTAGGTTAGGTACCTTTGTACCTATGCACCTAACCTACATACCTTGTATTTGCTTATGGATAAACAGTGGAGTAGTAATGTTAACACTGATCCTCCTCGGTTGAAATGACATATTTTCGACAAACGTATTGTCGTACGGTTATTTTTATTAATTATTTATATTATGATTATCGGTTTTTGAATGTCAATGGTATTTTTATATAGACGTATTTGTCCGTTTCTGTGCCATTATGTGTGCATTAATGATATTTTAAATATTATGATATTAAAATTGTAATTTAAATTTTTGGTAAACCGTCAACACCAATATAGTTACAATACGTTTTTAAAGGAAATGTGAACAGTGTATTTTTTTTTTTTTTTATAAATATAATTTTATTCGCCGTGACATTTACAGTTTAGACTTAATTAGACTCTCTATTAGAGACACGGTTTTCTCCACAATCATATGTATTACTAGACACTAAAATTAGAAACGAAACTGTTGAACAACTTCCAATATTGTGATTACAAGCGAAAATATAGAACGGATTGTGTATGTAGGCGTTCCGAAATTGGAAATTCCACGTCAAATCGTCGCATGGTTTACGAAATACACTAAATATCGTGTATAATATCTCGTTTAAGAAAAATTAAAATATTCAAAGGAATAAAAACAAAAACCGCCGCCGTACGAGCACGTCTGTTACGCCTACTTGATGTTAGATAATAATAGGTCAACAATCCGTCGTTCTAATATTAAAACTATAACAGCCGCGAATAATTATTGGTCCCGCCGAACGCAAATAATTCGCCGTTTGCAATGTACTCCTCGAGTACGACAGTATTTCACCGAATCGAAGGCCAACAAACAAGATATTTTATATGGGGGCGGCACCGCGATAAAACCCAAAAATCAGAATCAACGGCCGTAGTCGGCTCCGGCTACCGTTGCGACGGTATTTTTGGTTATTTTATTGTTATTGCAAATACGATTACAAGTTATTATGCCTGTATTTATGCCGTGTGTATAGTATATTAAACTAAAAAAATAATTTTTTGCCAATTTTTTCACGGTTTCATTTTGTAAATTTTAAATAGCTATAGAAACTGGAAAAATCCTAGACATTTTTGACAATTATACCACGTGGCTAGTATAAGTATTCGGTGGACATTTTTAGTTTCTACGATTATTTTTGCTCGAATTACAACTATAAAACAAAATCGAAAATTAAACAAAGACTATTATTTGCATAAATATTCTCGTTTTCTCTCGGCGTTTCCCTGTTATTCGGAAAACTACGTGGACAATCGAAACAGACATCCCCTGTTCGGCAACTAGACAATATTTACGATAAGAAAGTGTCCATAAAGTTTTTGTTCGGAATATAATATTTGGCAACTATTGATGTGGCTGAAATATTTTACGGCTCTTGTACGCGTTCCCGATTTTCCGTCGTAAATGCTCCGAACAATTTCGGTTTCGCTGCTCTAATCGTATAACAATCGTCCGTTTTGGTATTTTTTTTACCGATATTTTGAGCACGCGTTTTTTTTTCACCGTGTTTATCGATAAACGCGGGTCCACCGGAGCCTGACGACGATCGGCCGAACGCGCTCGCGCGAGAACGAAAAAATAGTAAAAATAATATAATAATCGTATAAATACACGTTGGACGTTAGTTAGTTGTACGGATATAACCTATATTTATTTAAAGCGAACATAATAATCATAATACACGTATTTATACCAACACGTTTTCGTGCGTTTTTCTCCGTGCGAATGTAAAACGGACGTTGCAAATATTATCGTTTAATTATATGTCCACACAAAAATAATCATCTACAAATCCTTATTACGGCCTATCTGGGCTTATGCAATCCAGATCTGGGGATACGCTAAACCATCTCAAATACGTACCCTCCAAGCCTTCCAATCTATCACTCTCCGCATTATCTCTTCCGCACCTTGGTACGTATCAAATTCCACACTTCAAAATAGAAACAGTAAATCAATTAGCCACAAAACATTATAAAAAATTTCACTCTAAATTACAGTCTCACTTTAACCCTTTAATCGCTGAACTTGCTTCCAACTCGCTTCCTAATAATATCCCACGCCGTCTGAAGAGAAAATGGTGTCGTGATTTATTAAATGTTTGATGGTTCAAACCATTTAATTTTAATTTAATTTATGTTGAGTTATGTTAATTAATAAATAAATAAGATAACGTTGGATTCTATCACTGGACGGCTTCCCTCCTCATGTGTTCAGGTTGTATAAATTTTTTATGTATGTGTTCAAATTTGCTTATTATGACTTGATTGTAAATATTCCTTTAAAAAAAAAAAAAATTATACGGTGGGACAACAATCGCGCCGCGGCGGTGTTTTCTGTGTCCAACGACAGATTTCAATCGGTAGGTACTTTACGGGATTTACAACGTTTTATTATTTTTATAATAAATCTCCCGGTGTAGCTTTTTAGGGCTTTATAGGGGCGACGACCGCATGATTTTGTTAAATGATCGAAACAACGTTAAAAAAAAAACCTGTAAAATATGTATATATTAATAATTATAATAAAAATAATTGTAGTAACAAAAATATAAATAATTATATACGCTTCGAAAATTCAACGTATATACGGTCATATAGATAAAATAAAACCATCGGGACTGTTTGAATATTCGCAGGCCAGGAAAACTATTTTAAATTAGGTTTTTTTTTTTTTTTTTTATATATAAAAAAAATTACACTTTTATATGAAAAAAACGGTAAAATACGCTATAACGAATTTAGTTCAATAAACTCGTAACTCATAGCCCCGGCTATGTTTTCGACAATTACATAAATATGTGAAAACTCCTAATAGACCCGGGCCTTAAGTTATTGTAGTGGGCCGGGCGGCTGGGACTTATAGTGGCCCCGGGGCGGTTGTAGTGGCAAGTTGTGGCTGGGCCGTTTTATTTTAACCGTACGATAACGCACCCTATCCATAATATAATCATTAATTATGAACATTTAAATATTATTTTTGTCATTATCGTTTATGAAATTATTTATTATTACGTGATTTAATTCGAATTTTCTTGTGGCTTTTCACCCGTCGGCGGTAAATCAAAGGCCCGCTTAAAATAATAATTAATTAAAAAAAAAAAAAACAACAGCGTCGGTTTGACGACTATATTACACCCGAAGGCCACGTTTTTTTAATTAAAATTACTTATACAATCTTCTTCTTAAGCCATCTGGCTCTATGGAATTCAACTCTGGGGCTCCGCAAAAATTTCACACAAAAAATACAAATGTTTCAATCGAAAATCCTCCGACTTATAACCAATGCTCCTCCGTATATTTCAAACCACTCTCTTCATGCAGATTTTCACATCCCTAAAGTTACTGATACAGCCGAGCTGTATTATTCAAAATTTATGTTTCGTCTCCAAAATCACACCAATCCCCATATTAAAAAGCTACTATCTACCTCCATCCCAGGAAATCCTACCAGAAGACTCAAGCGACAATGGCCCCGTGACCTTATAAAGTAAACATACTATGAATACTTAACACCCAAGTAAATGTAAATTCACGCCGAAGTACCCTCACTGGATGGTTTCTTCCCTCAAGACACCCAAGCCATTGTATATATTTTTTTTAAAAAAAAATCATACATTATACTTATTGTATTTTTTTTTAGTATAGATTGTATAAAAAATTAGTTAGCCCGCCGTTACTACGTCTTAACCCGAGGTAGGTGTAAAAAGTAAAAATTAATTTGTGCTTTTTATATACTTTTATGTTCTATTCGACGTTCTCTCCGTGGACCCCGGAAACTTACCCGAACGGTTTTTCACATTCGGGCTGGCCACTTGGATTTTCTATCCCGTGTGTTCGCACGCATAACGAACACGAGTTTAACGAATTATTTTTATTTGGTTTTTCGGTATTCACACGCATTTGCTTACAACGTGAACATTACTTACATGTATAATTTTATTTGAATAAATTGTATCATACAATCATAATGTTCGCCGTCGGGTTAACGATAAATATAATTATAAGTAACGATCAAGACTAAAGATATTTAAATACTGAAAGCTTAAATTGTTTCGTAATAATTTAACCATAATAATTTTGTTAAAAATCAACTAAACAAAATCCTTTCTTACGATTATTTTCTCTTTTTTTAAAATTCGTTATAAGACTTATATCGCGGCGTATTTACGACAAAGAGAGCTGCAGCACTCTTCCCTTCTCCCGAAATGTCTGGGATAAAAGTGATTTTACATAAAAATTGGCCTCGGTAAATAGCACCTCGGACTTGCAGAGTGTATAAAGTGGACATGGCGGGCCGTAAAATTTTAGTTATGGATTTTAGTCGTCCGGCGAGGTCAGAAAAGTTGGCGACCGCCGATTAAAAGCAAACGCGCGCCCGTTTATTACGCGGTTCGGTGCGAAACATCGTTTTTGGCCGCCGGTTAGGTTTTGTTGAAGAATAAAAACCGCGTTCGTTTTCAATAAAATACGGAAACGCCCTTTTCAGCGGGTCTTATGGAAAAGAAAAAGAAAAAAAAAAAAACTCCACGCGATAAGTCCGCCCGGCGCACGGTGTTACCATAGTTCCGCCGTTGTCGGCGACCAGTTACCCGGTTATTAGTACTCGTCGCGCGATTAAATATTTAACATCGCGTGCCGCCGCCGACGCGAGTTTCTCTCACGACATATTACGACGGGGACTAAACCGAATAAATAATATTTAATAATATTTGATAAACGATAATATTTAATATTATTATTATTGTCAATAATAATAATAATAATAATAATAATACTATTATAAATACTATCACGGCGACGATGGACGGTGCGAGAATGTCGTATTACACATAGCATCAGCAGCAGCAGCACCACCACGGTGTTGTGTAGTAGGTACGGAGAAGTGATCGCGGACGACGGCGGGACTGGTCCGGCCGTGTCTCCCACCGGCCGCCGTACGGCCGCGTTCCGACGAGAGAGTAGCCTTAACGCGCGCGCGGCCCCGTGTGCCTGTTCTTTCGTTTGCGCCCGTGTGCGTTTGTTTGTGCGCGTGGTTTTCGGATTCAGTGCGTCTACCGAGATCGGCACCGGCCGCCGTCTCACGCTCTCCTCTCTCTCACCAATCGATTTTATATATATATAGTAATTATAATATATATATATATATAAAAACCTATAGAATTTATCGTCGTCGACCTATTATAATATAATATCGTGATAATAAGTATTATTATTATTATTATTATTATTATTGTTGTCGTACCGTGACCGTTTTTTTCTTCTATTTTTTTATTTTTATCACCAGTGTTAATTATATTATTTTATTAACATTTTCCGGGGCGGTAGTCGGTTATATAACATCATGTTCGTCGACGATATTATTACTATTATCCTATCGCCAAGAGGGGGGCGGTTCGTCGTCCCTGTCGCGCAGTGATTACCGGCCGCGGTCGTCCCGTCGTCACAGTCCGTCCGTCCGTCCGTCAGTCACCGCCGCCGCCGCCGCCGCCGTCGCGCCGCGCACCCGCCCGTTATTATGTTGCGATTGCTCCGGCGATCCAACAGCAACCGGTCCAATTGTTCCGCCGACGCCGTCGCAGTCATACCGAACGCCAATCACGGCGGCTACGGCACCAGTAAAATCGCCGACGCCAACGCCACTACTATCGCCAACACCGCCACCATCGCCAACGCCGCTGCCGCCGCCGCCGCCGCGTCATCCAACAACCGCAGCAGCAACATCAACAACAACAGGTACTCGATGGTCGAGTCATGCGCCGCCTCGTCCGCTAGGTCCAAAGACCTGGAACAGCACCGCCGGTTCAAACCGCACTCGCAGGCCCGCAGACTGAGAAAATCCAAACAGGTCAGGATGGATCGTATTTTTTTTTTTTTTAATTTTATTGGTTTTCGACCGATAACACACTATCGGTATAACGACGCCCACATCGGCGCGGAAACACATTTCCCTTTAGAATTGCATAATAATTATCACTTTTTGTTTTTGTGTTTTTATCACTTTATCGTTATCCGACGCGTGTTTATGAGTGACGTCGTGCGTTTTGTTTTATTCGATTCGGTTTCTATACCGCACAGGCCGTCCAAAAATCGGTTAAGTGTTTGAAACAAAATAAAAAAATAATAATAAAAGTAATTTACGACGACGCGTGTTTCAAGACCAATCGCATAAAATCGAATCCAATTGCATTTAATGTCGGTTAAACGTTGTTTTTTTTTCGTCGGTTCAACATTTGTGATTTCTGTACACGTACGGGTATAATAATACATTTTCGGACGCGGATTGATGCAACAACAACATCAACAACAGCAACAACAACAACATCAACAACAACACCGAATTATTTTATTTTTTTCAATCACTATTCGTTAATAAAACGCAACGTGTACGCGACGATGAAACCGTGGTTGTCGTCAGGTCGGCGGCTGTGGCGTCAACAAATTTAAAGTGGATATTATTTACGTTTATTTTGACTGCTTTAATATTTCGTGTTCGGTTACCCCGTCGGGTTTGTCGCGATCCTAACCTAAATCGTAGCTACATAAATTATTTCTTAATTTCACCCGCGGAATATCATATACTAAATCATCTCGATAATCATGCAATTTTTTTTTTTTTTAATTCGATTTCAAGCGTGTAATTATATTTTTAGAGAATTTTCGAACTAAAATCAGCTTGTATTACAAACATGCACTTGTTTTCTATAATCCGCAATCACTTTTTCCAGGCGAAAGAGCAACGTTGAAACTGTCAGTTTTCTTGCAAAATCCATTTCCTTATTACAAAAAACTTTTCTTTTTTTTAATACATTTTCAAAGTGATTTTCTAGAGACGCCTTTTTTTTTCTTTTTTTTTTACTAATTTAAATTATTGTAACACGGCGAGGAGTGGTGCGGGTCTTTTCGTTTTTTCGCTTCCCCTCGAATGCCCGATTTACAACCGTTCCTGCGAAACGAGCGATTTTTCGGTACCAAAACCAAATGTTTTTTTAATTATTTATTTTTAAGTTTCCTTAGTAATATCCGTTTTGTCCGTCCCGCCGGTCGTCGTTCTGTTCTGGATATTATAATCCGATGTCTCGAACAGTAAATACAAATTGTCGGTGGTTTTTTTTTTTTTTGTGGTGGGGTTGGGATCAAAGTAAAAGGTAGTAAAATAATACACAGTTTTATTTGTTGTATTTTTTTGTGTGTGTGTTTTTTCCTATAAAATAATTCCGTTGGCCGCGAGATTATTTATTATAATATTATTCGACGACCGCTCGAACGCCGTCGTATTTAAAATTCAAATTACACGATTTTTTTAGATTTCAAGTAGATAAATTCGCATTGGACGGGGACATGGATTTAAATAATATACGTACGATAATCGTATGGATTTATGCCGGTAATGCACACCGTATTTCCGACGTATATATTATCATGTTATGTTATATTTTTATTATTACGGTATTATTGTTGAGCAATAATACGGATTCTATCTCGGAAAGTCGTTCGTATAGTCTTGAAAGTCGAGTGTAAACCGGAGATAGGCGAATTTACATTAAACGGTGTCGTCACCGTAGTAGTTCTAGTCGCGAATGTTTTTTTTTTATACCGGTATATTGCACCCATATTGCATTTTATGATAATTTATATACGAGTATGGCCGCCACACAGTGCGCGTGTAAAGTGTTATGATCGCGTAATACGTCGACGCAATATATATATATATATATATATATATATATATAAATATATTAAATTCCACGTGGAAATAACTCCGAGAAACCTATATATATATATATTCACACGCAAACGTACAATTTTTAGGTTATTCGCGAATTTATATAGGTTTATTACGTAGGCGTATTGTTTTTTATTTTTTTTTTCTTCTTTCGAGTCTGTTTATCCGGTCGGTATCCGATAACCGACGAGATAATGATTTCGAGTACACTCGGTCGGCCGCGTCGTTTTTTTGTTTTCTTTTTTTCGTTGGGTTTTCATCCATACAACAAATGCGCCATATCATATATGCGTAATAAAATATTCGAGTAGATTTTCATTGGTTTTGTTTTACGGTGTACGTTTTTTCCACTTCGGAACTCCTACTGCCCCGAAGAGTGTTGCATCTTTTCTGAAAGCATTTCGGATCTAGTTGGGCCTCCGGCCCATTTTTGTTTTTGATTTTCGTCGTAGTCATCATAATAATTGGGCAAGAAAAAACGAGAAAGTTTCACGACGATGACAGGTTATTTACAGTTTTCGATTTAGTCGGTTAAAAATAACCACCAGAGACTTGAAATTTCAAAACATTCTGGCGATTTTTGAGATTTTCATCGGAGTATGTTCGCACATTTTCTGCTTCAGTTTTCATGCGGATAAAATTGTATTTTAACCGAGCAGAAACACGAGGTTAGTCATAAGTCACTATTATGACGTAGTGGTAATGAAAAAAAGTTAACCGTAATATGTAATCGATTTTTCCCCCCTTTCTATAAGCGTTTTTTTCTAGTTTAAATTTCGACGAAAATCTTGAAAATCACTGCATCTCAAAACGTGTTTAACCGGACTTCGGCCCGGAATCGCATTTCTCGTGTCGCGTACGGATACAATTTAAATTCCTCTATGTATTCCCTAACTTTTCCCGACTTTTCACCTACGACACTTATTATTATTATTAATATCTGTATCTCGTTTTATTACTTTCGTGTTTATCGTGTTCGTCGGCGCACGAGTATAATATTAAGGATTTGTTTGCTTGTATTTTGTCATCAAAGTATTATTATAATGTTTTATCGTTAAAACCCGACGAAAAACACACACAGGAACGAGCGAGGCGGCTATTAAAAATAGTAATAAATAAAAAAAAAAAAACACAATTTGTATATATATATATATATATATATATATATATATATAGGTATCCGTATACCTATATATATATTATATATGGGTATACGGTATAATATTATATATGTCAACCGAGGAAGGTTCAGATATGATGGCGTGTTGAATCCGATTGGACAAGGTGGTTGTTCTCACTTTGACCGAACGATATTTTAATAATCAACGCGACGCGAGATGAAATCGGTCGTACGATTTTTTTTTTTTTTTTTTTTTATTATATACGTATAAAGTGGTGGGTATCGTCTAGTTTTTGCTATTATTATTAACAGTGTATGTCGAACGTACGGGTTTTAGCTGACAATGCATTAAAATATAATATTATATATATTTTTTTTTTATATATCTACCTACCTACCTACCTACCTACCTACATACATATATCATAATTCGCATTTCTTTTACGTTTTTTAATAACGTTGCAGAAGAAAGACGTAACAGTAATTTACAGTTGGTTTCCCCCCCCCGCGCGTATTAAGTGTTTCAATCGTATCCAATTCTCGCGGGATCGATATTTTTTAAAATATTTTTTTATCTTTTATACACACGCGTCGTTTATATTTTTTATATATATATATTTTTCTTATAGGAGGGTATACAACAACACCTGTATAGGTCCCGCAGTCCGATTATAATTGTACGCGGTCTCTTCTTCGACTAAAACCCCGTCGAAACCTTATTATCCACGAGTCTACGGTATACGATCGATATTATTATCGAAAAATATTTTTTTTTTTTACGCGGACACATCACGACGTTATCGGTGTAAATTATTTTCCTACGGGAAACGCGAGTCGAATGAACACCACCATCGTATTCAATAATCGACGGTGTTCCTTATTTTATATTGGAATTACTGCTCAAATGGGTCTTACTCGTATCGGAATCGAATTTTATACTCGACAGACGATAATACGATGATATCGTAGTAAACCTCGTTAAATTGATTGTTTTTTCGTACGATGTCTGTTCAAAAAGTATACCGGGATTTTATTTTTAATAAATACAAAAATCGAGTTACACGTTATTCAAAGATATTCCTCCTTCAAAATACTCTCCTCCGGACGTTACGACGCAGTGGTCTCGGTGATCTTGCCGTTTTTCGGAAGTCCTTTTTGAACTGTTGTTACGAAGTTGAGATTTTGAGTTCTGTTGCTGCGTTCGCTTTAATTTCCTCTACATATTGAAATTTGTATATATAACACAGCGATCGGTCAAAGTCCCGGGCCTCAAAATCTGTAAATCAGGCGTCGGCTAAGACGATTATCGATATAGGTAAAATATTTGAAAATATCAGCGCCTCCTCCTGTACAATTATGGCGAATTTCCGCCAGCGTACGAACCTGGTGTAGTGTAGTGTAGTTTTTCAGCGAATAGCAATAATATATAATTTCGAAGTCGTATTGTTATAATATTATCGTGGCTTATATGTTTTGAATTTTAATCCGACGGTAATGTTTTCCGCATTAGCAGACTCCCTAGCGTACAACAATATCATCATCGTCGTCGTCATACATATATGTATGAATTTATTTATTTTCGAGCTACGTGCCAAACAATAATGAAGCGCACGCGGACTCGACAATATCATAATAATTATTATTATAATAGTAATAAAATATTTATTTTAAACTAAACTCGCGTCGTGATGATAATAGTAAGACAAAAAGAAGCAAGGCAGATTATAATACATACTCGTGTTTCATAAAACCTGCTGTCCCGTGCGGTCGCAATATTATTAACATTAATTCGTCTTGTATACATTTTTTCCGCCGATCGAACCAAAGAAAAGAAAACCGTTAAAATGATATTTTCGAGGCGTTGTGTTGGAAAAAAAAAAAAAAAAAAAAACCATGCCATTGTCGTGTCGTTCGGGAATTTCGGCACGTACCGGCGCACGTTTTTAAACACTATTATATTATTATTACTATAATTTTATTATTTTTGACGTCAATATAATATAATATAAGTACAACGTTATGTTTCAAAACTAACCGAACATTGTCCGGTGCGCGTGTTACGACGTGGTAAGTGCGGAGCCTTGATCGGGCACATAATATTCGTCCGTACTTAACGGGCACTTTATTGCTGTAAAGTTTCATTTTCGTCCGTAAAAACAGCCCTAACCCCATTTATCTCCTTTTAATATCGGTTACCAGACGGCGAGAGATTGGCGGAAAAATCGTACGATTAATAAAACGGCCGTGAAAACGTTCCAAAATTGAATACGAAAAATCCGGCGCTAATACGTTCGTGTTTTCTACATAACTCGTAGCTCGTTGTAATTTTCGCGTAGGTATAAGGAAGAAATAATACAGATTACTTCAAAATTTAATGTAAATTTGTTGTTTTAGATTTGTACGGTTATTTTACGGTTTTGTAGTGCATATAGTAGTTTAGCGGTTATTATCGTGCTATTGAAGAGCTACGTGATAACGTTTATTAAATTTACAAGGGGTGGCCGGGAGCGGTGGTTGGTCGGGGTTGGTGGTCGATATGCGCTTTTTGTATGCGAATCGGCAAGTTACGCTGTCGTTCTCTCTATTATACACCGTAAACGATTATAATATACAATAATATTATGCTCGGAAACCGTAAGGTATAATACGCGATATTATCATATTTTGTCTTACCTGTTGGTCGGGAAGGGGGTTAGGCGTGTTTGTCGTTAACCTTGGATCGGCGCGGCGTCCACAAATGGATATCACAATACAACAATAATATACCTACACATTCATATAATATTATGTGCATCCACCATTATATTTTCACATATATTCATTCCTCTATAAAATAAAACACGCTTTTGGCTATAATTCCATTATTATTATAATACCGTAATGGTACTGCGCCGTCCGCGGACTCGAAATCACGTTTAATAAATAACAAGGAAGCGCTCGACTCCCGGAACTATTGCCCTTCCCCGTTTCCTCTCCACTCATATGATAAAAAGTTTTATACGGGTAAAGCGTATATACGTAACGATATACCGGGGGCCGTCCAATCGTCGGGATGCCGGTAAAAATACCGACGTCGCGCAATAAATAAATAGGCGATAAACAAAATATTTATGAAAATAATTTACAAATGGAGCAAAAAAAAAAAAAAAAAAAAATGCGTTTTATTATCGACCGAACGTCGATATTTATTCAACGTGGTGTAGGATAAAAATGTGTAATTTTTCACGGGCCCTGAACTGGTTGACAATTGAAGTCTATTAGTTAATTTTTTTGTTGTTGTCGCGTGTGTCTATTTAATATCGATATATTAATGTATGCATATTTCGCAATCGAAAACAATGATTGTAAAAAAAGGTTTTACGACTAATCACGAGAATGAATTTGCAAAATTTGCATTTATCGGGTGCGGCGGACATTTGCTGCAAATGTAAAAGGCGAGAAAATTATTTTTCGACATGTCGAATATTGTTCGGTTTTAATTTTTTTATTTTCGATGTATTTCAATAAATATTACGTGCATTATTATTCTTACTTATATTTTTTCCACGAATAAAAAAAAGGGGGGGACCCTCTATAGATGTTTTCGGTGGGTCTCGTGAGGATGGTATTGATCCGCCACTGCCACCACCCATATTAAATATTTAAACACGAACAAATCTGATTTCACGTGTGTTCCGTCGTAAGTATTTTACCATTTTTATTTTTTTTTTTCCTTATTTGTAATTTCCAGTAAAACAAACAATAGAAATATTCGAAATATACCCCTCCCCCGGCCACCGCTTTTTTCTTTAGAGAAGGGCATACAACTACATTAAACGTATCGTGTCTTAATATCTATCGTGCGATATAATATTACTCGATGCAATTTATTCGCGGGGAATGTTTACGTCCCGAGAACTAAAAATATATAAAAACCATTGTAAAAATCCTCTTTGT
This sequence comes from Tuberolachnus salignus, assembly GCA_956483605.1. NCBI lineage: Eukaryota > Metazoa > Arthropoda > Insecta > Hemiptera > Aphididae > Tuberolachnus > Tuberolachnus salignus. The sequence continues at coordinate 19,166,465 of OY101431.1, read as the reverse complement.
TCAGAATCTATTACCTCCCCCCTCTCCCCCCCCGTTTGTCGCTGCACGTTGTCGTAAAAAGGATTCTACTGCGGATCTACCAGATAGTGAAGAGGTATTATATTATGTATAGAGTTACCTCTGCTCTTATTTTTTCTTATTTTTATTTTTTCAATTGTTTTTATTTGCTGCAGTAAAATTACTTTTATCCGCGGTTTTTAATACCGTTCGCTTTTTATAACGTCATCGCGTAAAATCGTAATAAACGTAAAGGGTATCGTGTCGATATCGTTATTGGGAAAAATGATGTAGTACATTTTTTTTGTTCTTTTTATGAAATATATATATATTTACAACCACTAACCAGCGTACGTTTTAATAAAATCATAATTTTTTTTTTTTTAAATATTTTTGCCGATGATTATTTTAAAATTAAATGAATCGTACAAGTCCTTCAGCCGATTGACTATTTATGCATATATTTTTTACATACATGTACTGCATACATTACTTGGCACTATTTGTACTTTTTTTGCAGTTAAAAACTCATAACAATCCGCCGAGGTAAGCAAACTAGGAAATAATTATTTAAGTGAAACGGGCATTTGGTGTTTAAATATATTTTAGTATATTTTTTTTCAACAAAATCGGTGGATAATTAGAATATTGAACTAAATTATTAATTTGTAATTTTTAAACGGACCTACTGAGATACGTGCGTAATATTTTTCTAGACGTCAAACTCGAATAGTCGATATTTCCGTCGAGTATTTCGAATAGTCGCCAATTCTCTAAAAAAATTGCAAATTATTTTTTACCTTTTACTTTTCCACTATAAACTACTTCCCGGTACCTATTTTTAGGGGTAAGGGTATGGCCGGTTTTACATAAATGTGGGTATACTTACAGTAGTTGGATTTTTCAAAATGAAAATACGTTTGAATCCATAAATAAGTTTACTTTGCTTCGGCGGCCGTCTGAGCACTTTTTCGATATTATCAAATTATTTACGAGAACAAAACGCGTTTGAAATTCCTGAAGATTTGTCAATTTGTTCAACAGTAAATAATTAAATTAAAAAAAAAAAACCCCCCGTTAAAACGAAATACACGCATCGGCAAACTTGTTAACTTGTCCATATAAACTCGTAGAATTTTGTCTTTTTTTTTTTTTTTAAATTCGCACTACACGAATGGAGTGTCTAGATTTCTATCGGGCGTTTAGGTTTTTTTTTTTTACGGAAAGTTTCTCACGGAGTTCGCGGGGACCTTAAAATCAAACAACCAATGTTTGAATTTCTCCGCGTAAAATAAACATTTTATTTTTAAATTTCGTAACACCGGTCGTCGCGTACGTTTATATTATTATACATTGTTATTACACCGTTATTACAATGTTACATTATTAGTTTTGTTTATCACCGAACACTTACTTTGTACCGTTTACGCGACACGGTCTCCTCTCGTTATATCCATTATTTAATGTAATTGCGCAGAGTTCAATAATCGAATTCCGAACATTAATCGTACGTACGACTCCCTGGTCTATTTACTAGCGCCATCTAGAAGAAATTTATATCGCGCGGACCGCGTTGTATTGTATTCGCCGTGCGTATTAGTTACGGCAACCTCGAATAATAGTTACGAAACCAAATGGTTTTTCTACAATTGTTAGCTAATACGGTTTTAGTCTAAATTCATAATCGGTACCGAGTTATTTCATAATTATTATCAACGATTTTTTTTTTTTTCGTTTATTATTATAGTTTTTTTCTGAGTTTAACCTAATCGCGCCCCGCGAGTCCAATTAACTATTAATCATTTTTTGATTTTATTTCCGTATTTCCTATTAGGTTAGGTTATCCGAAAACAAATAGTCCACTACATCATATTTATATAATTTTTATAATACCAAATTTTTCATACCGCATAAATAAATCGATACGATTCGGAAACGTCGGGAAAAATTCTCCTGGTTAAATCATTTAGCAAAGTTGCTCGTCGCTCGTCCACCATCGAATAGTAAAAATGTTTTATTTTTTTGCTTATTTACAACCAAATTAACTGTAGGGGGAACCAAGCAATATACACAGAAGTAAAAAATGCCTACATTCGAATATAACTTTTTTTTCTTTCATCCGAGGAATTCGGCAAAAAACATTTGAAGAAAAAAAAAGTGCAATATTTGCGTTTGAAAACAAATTCCACGCGTGAGCCACATTTCATAGGAGTCGGATTCCGAGATAAAAAAGTGGATAAAACCGTCGAGTATTTCATATCCAAGATCGGAATAAAACTGCTGTAGATTTGCATAAAGTACAAATAGACTTTCAGTTTTGTTTATTAAAAATGACATATTTTATTTATAAATCGTAATGTTATTTTAGTAACGATTGTTTGTTATACTGCTTAATAAAATATACAGTGTTAGGGTAACATTCCGATTGTGATATTATTGTGTAAACGAACACTTACTGGCCGATGGTAACCTTGAAGTTTGAAACGCGGTAAACATTTGGTTTTTACAAAAATATATTTCTAATCGTACAATTTTAATTACGATGATAATATTCGCGTATTTATCGTAATATCAATATCTTTATTTGTATTTTTATTCGTTCTTTCGAGCGTATAATATACTGCCGTTTAAAAAATGTGGTACGTATTCTTTCCCGGGAATATTATTTTATATATGAAACAAAGCTATTACTTATATAAAAATTAATAAGTCACATATTTCTCCGTAATGTCATTTTTTTCTCTCTATATTATTATTCTGATTATATTCATAAAATGTAAAAAAAAAAAAAATGAATACTATTATAATACCATATACGTGCGGTCTATTTACCACGACACATTATTAAAATATCTTACATTTTTAATATAGGAAAAAATATGTAAAATAAAAGTAAAAAAAAAAAATCTACGCAAGGTAATTTATATATGTATATATTTTTTTCAATCATATATAAAGTTAGATGTATAAAAAAAATATATATATATATATATATATACAAGAAAAATCTCAGTAATATTACGGTTGCTCAAAGTATTAAGGCGACGAAAGTAACGTTTTGATTTGAAAAACAATTTTGCATTTCGAGTTTGCGGTGAAATACGCTACCAAATAAAATATTATAAATAACCTCTTTATATAGTGGAAAAATCGTTGGTTTTCTTTCATATTATATATTTTCTGCTTTTATCTTGGCTTACATATTTTTTATGTGGTATTATATTATAATATTATTTTAATATCCTGGAAATTTGTCTACAAAATTGAAAAGAAAAAAAAATGATGTTTTTAAAATATAATGATTTCTCAACACGGTATCTTTAACGAACATAGAATTGTATTTTTTGATAAAATGAAAACATTTACAGTTCGCGAACACCGTTGTTATGCGGGGAGTAACTCGATTTTTTTTTATATTTTTTTTTACGGTTTGAGTGACCGCTGAGCAAAAAATAACCTATAGTTATTATCAGTATATAATAAAGAACAAATATGGTCCTACAGTTGACATAAAGAAAATCAATATTGATAAAGCAGTTAAAAAGTTAAAAATATTTTTTCAATATTAATTTTTTTCTTATCAACTATGATGGGACCAAACTTCTTATTATATATATATAACTACATATTCTAACTTGTTACTTTATCTCGTCATTCTTGTTATTCAGCGATCCAATTATACGAATTTAAACGATGCGAAATAGGTAGAAAAACTCGAAGAAATTTGTGAATAGAACATACAAATTATTATTTCTTTGTCCGTTTTAGACGAGTTTCACTGTACATCAAAATAATAAAATGCGTACTACGGAACGGTGCCTTATTTAAATCGTACTTTTTGAAAATTGTATTTTAAATCGTTGTGCAATTCATCGCCCCGTAAATGACAAAAAAAAAAAAATAAATAAATAAATTATATAATATTAAAGGAACCCTTATAATACAAGTCTTATATAATACAATAAATTAAACATAATTCGATTTATCCTGTACTGTTGCTCGTACGAATTCCCCAACTTTCGGTAATGATATTTTGGAATATTTGAAAACAACGCCTTCGATTACCAAACCAAACTAAACCATTAATATCAAACGTTTTATATATTAAATAATAATTAAAAAAACCGACGGAAACGTATTGACTCAATTATATATAAAAATAATTGTTACAAAAAGAGAATAATCGGAAAAAAAAAAAAAAAAAAAAAGTCTCGATTGTTTGTCTGTTGATAATCGTCCGGATTAAACGTACGACAACAACCGCGGCATTACAAAACCTTGATATCGATTTCGATAGGAAACGATAAAAAATTATTGAAACAAAATAATATATATATATATATATATATTTTCTTTTATAGCGTATAGCGTCGCGCGCGCGTTAGAAAATGCGTTGGTAGGTTTTTGTAGCTATTATTAAACTATACAATGATAAGTTAGAAGGAAAAAAAAATAAAAAAAAATAAATGAATGACCTCTCTGCGTCCACGTGTGCCCAATTTCCGATCCATATACGGGCGCCTACGCCAAAATGCGGAAATAGAATGGTACCTTGATATCCTACGTGCGACTTTTTGAACACTCCTTTTACCCAAAAATTCGATAACGGAATATAATAATAATATATTAGAGACACGCGCATCATTATAAAAAAATAGTACATATTTTTTTTAATATTATATAAATAATATCACTTCTCGTTAGGTACGTAGAAAAAAAAGAAAAACAACGAAATTTGTTCGCACAAAAGATGTGAAAATATATATCAAGTACACGGGCATTTATAAATAAAACATCGGGCGACGAGGCGCTTTCCCGAGACAATCCCTCGGCGGTTCCGCGCCCGAAACAACGATTGTTGTTTACTTAGGTCGGCGTTTCTCGAGCGAAATAAAAATGGTAATGGCGGTAAAAGTAAAATTTTTTAGATGTATTTGAAATGATTTCTCCTGAAACCGGGGTTCTTCACTCGAGGGCGGCATTTGAATAGAAATCCCTCGTCACTTTTGGGCTGACGTGGAAGAAGAATACCCTCCCCGAGCTTTCGTACAAAGCATTCAATGTTTTGCTATCGTTCACGAACGCTATATTGGCGCAGAGAGAGGGCCTTTTCGTCATACACGTTCGTTAAAAATAAGTATCGTAGACTTGGTTGTTATGGTTATTATGTTCAGACTTTATTTATCGTCGGTGAATCCTGATTTAAAAAAAAAAAAATATAAAAAATTAAGTGCAACCAAACAACCTCGTGTAACGTGTTAAAATTAAATTATTGTTATTACGTATTATTATTTTTCGTATTGTGCGGCGTATATGAAAAGAAAAAAAAAGATTAAAATAAATAAAGATTTCCAGATTTTCTGTTACTGAACTTTTTTTTTATTCATCCATCCGATTGTTCTATGCGAAAATGAATGCATTGACAGTAAGGGGGTATGTAAAACAGCGGCGAGAGGTCAATGGGTTGAGAAACGCTGATTTTGAATCATTATTATTATTTTGACTGTATAACAATTTCCAAAATTCGACATGTGAAATATTTATGGTTTGAAATTAAAAAAAATAAAATAAAATATTCCGCGCCACAGTCGTTGTAGGCGAGAATTTGGGAAGGTTGGATATAGAGATGAAGAATTTAATATATAAATAATTGTTAACGATGTAGTTCGGTAAAATGCATTTTGATAGATTAAAATTGAAAAACTCACTAATTACACAATATATTGTCTGTGTTTTTTCGTCATCAATTTCAAACGACTCGATAAATTGTTCATAATAAATCGCCAGAATGTTTTGTAAATTTCACGACGTCTAAAATTGGGGTTTATATTAATATTCTATAAAAATTGCAAGTCTTTTACGATTATTTTTAACCGAACTAAAGAGACAAAATCGAAAATAAAAATCGTAAAAAAGATGCTACACGTGACAAAAAAAAAAAAAAAAAACTAAAATATAAAAATACACACATCATAGTAAAACCGCTTCGATCGGAATCACTAGGTTTTATTACAATAGTTTTAACGTAATTATAATTTTTATTTTTTTTTTTGTCATTTAATACCGGAATTATTATTTTCTTCGTAAATTGCATAATACGTAATTTCATTATTCTTGGCCGGGCACCCCGAGTACCCGCCGATTTTAATGCACTGGCAACGTTCTAAAGCTAACTCGATGATTCACTCATGTTCCCACCGTCGTTTTCGGGGTCGTCGTAGATATTAGTCATTCTATGAAAACTGCGTTGGCATTATACAATTATTAAAATTGTGAAAAAAGTAATATTTTGGTTAAAATTAAACTAAACTAATAATAATATCATTGTATTTTTATGTTTTAATCTCATTATAGTATAATAGTAATGTACACTATCCCGTATAAAAATACGATTAAAATATTTTTGAAAAATTCGAGTATTTTTATAGAAATGATTTGCATAATACGATTGCGATTATTATTATTATTATTATTATTATTATTATTATTATTATATATTCTCTATGGTTGGTTTTTTTTTCTCGCGATTTATTGTTATTTGATAGTCGGCAGAATCGGTATTTTTTACCTCTTGTTGGAAAAGGTATTATTATTATTATTATTATTATTATTATTCATCTTTTATATATATATAATACGGCGATGAATAGGTACGCGTATTTTTTTTTTTTTTGTATTTATTGATGAAATATAAAACCGCCGTTAAAATATTATTTTTTTACTCGAGGGGCTTTTTTTCTTCTGTAGTTATTCGTATTCATCAAACCGCATTTACGTAATATAATAAAATATATTATCATATACACGAGAAAAGTATTCCTAGGAAAACCTAAAAGAAAAAAATCAACCAACGGAATAAATAACTGCAATATAACCACGTTATCTATCCGTCGTATATTATTTTAATTTCTTTATCAATAATTATTTTGTAATATTTATTCTCCATATTATTATTATTATTATAAATTGTCGTCTCTATGGTTATTTTTTAATCGTTTATTTATCGATCTACTGCATTGCAATAAGTGTTGATAACCAATATTTGTTGTCTAGATAAATGTTACAGATAATATTGACTAATAAAGATTTGTCTAAGACGAAGATAATAAATAATTTTCAGCTCTTTAGATAACTGACAGAGATAATAATAATTCATAAAAATAATATTTCAAGAGTGTAGATAATTCAGTATATCAAGTAATAAAATTTATTTTTGAAATATATAAAAAAAAAATTTGTATAGTACAAAACATACAATTATGACAATTATCTGCGAATTTCCCAAGGTAGGAGCATAATTGAAAAAAAAAAAAAAGGAAAAACTTTTGAGGAATCACGATAACAATATACTTAATATCTATTATCCTAAAAATAAATTAGATATTTTGATTATATCTAGATTAAAGATATTTTACTTAAGTCATGTCGTTATGTAAATTATATTTTAGACGATTTCATTTAGATAATCCCGTACAATTCAATTACAAATGATAAACATCAATTACACACATATGAATAGATTAATAATATTAATAATAATAATATTTATTATAATATTTTATAGTTATATATTATTAACATTAAGGCTTTTTTTTTTTTCTATCATGTGGGTTTCAAGTTTATATTATTTGACCGTTAAACTTTCTAATTTTTAATCGATAAATTAACAATGTTATTTTAGTGCTCGCACAAATCAATTGTTTGTCAATCGACGCGTGTATGTGTCGTGTTGTTGTTTACTATCGTATATTATGTAACAAAAAAAAAAAAAAAAGATTAAGAAACAAAAAAATTATATTATGTTGCACGTGTGCAAACATTAATAATTTTATTTGTTTGTTTTTCTCGATCCTTTTTTAGTGTTTTTTTTCTTACCCCGTACACTATCGGATACTGTGAAATCTCTAAAAACAAAAAAATCAACTTACGTCGTTTCTGATTGGCTCCCCGTTTCAGTGATACAATTTCATACAAACAAAAATATTATCGATTCAAATTATAATTTGGCGGCCACTCTCTTCTTGTTACAAGCTCTCCTCTAGTAATCATCTAATATTGTTACGGGCGATATTAACGACCATTGACAAATAATACTATAGACCGCGAATAGAAAGATAACGATTAAACAATGATATGTGCGAGAGAAAAAAAACTTTCTTTAGAAAGAAGAGTTAATTCGAAAGTTTGTTTTTCCAGTTGAATTATATTTTATGCGGGATATCGTTTATATAAACTTATACATTATAATACCAGTATATGTGAAAACTGTGTATACACTGTAAAAATATATATATATATATATATATTTAAATAATCCAGTAGTTTATGAATATGAACATATTTATCCGTGAAGTTTGATATTGTCTGTTCTAGCCTAACCATAACTATAACATTCTTTAAGCATTTTAATTTGATCTATTCAATTTAAAATACTTAAAATCACAGTTTATTCGTGATTGGAATATTGAAATCCGTACTCTGTAGCGTCAAAAGAAATAATTCGCGTTTTAAATGAAATTAATTATGATAAACGATAATACTATATCATTGTGGCTATAATTTTACCACGGTATAGTTTTATTTTTCTACCGCCACAAAATAACCTCTTTAGCAAGAGTCTGTCTCTCTCGTACTTATATCAACTTCGATAATTAATTACACATGCAATATGCGTTATTCGCGGTCTACAGTATTGTACGGCTATAGTAACGACCAAGACTGATAAGAATATTATTATTTTTATTGTCGTCGGCCTTCGCGGGCCAAGCACGTCGTTCGTGTTCTAGCGCTGATAAGCGCGCGAACGATGGAAGTTCGCAGTTGCCGCGGCGACAATCAAAAAAAAAAAAAAAAATGTTTAAAAAATGTATAATTGACTTTGAAACGAATTTGGCAACGCATATTTTTAAAACGTGTACGACCCAGATTATTATTATTATTATTATTATTATTATTATTGTTGAAATCGCGTAAAATAAATTAGCAATCAGTAATCTCTCCCTCCGGCTGATATTGGATTTATAACCCGCCCGAGGCAATCGTATAATTTTAATATATTATATTTTATATAGCCGGATCGGTATTTTCGAAATAAATTCCGTGTTCAATATAATCTCGAATATAATATTCCGTCGGACAATACTGTGTTTTAATACGATATTTTTGTTCGTATTATAATAGGTGTAATAAACATTTTTATATTGAGGAAGAGCGCGTTTTTTTTTTTATTTTTTATTTGTTTGGGCTTTCGCGTCCCCGCAAACGAGATTGCGTATTAATCTAAACGATAGTAAATCGTTTTTATACGAATATTTCGAGTACTCGTGACTATTTTACGACCGATATTTTTTCTTACACTAGTGCCCGCAACAACATATTAAACGATTTCGTTTGCGAAGTGTGCGTGTGCGTGCGTATCCGTGTGCGTGCGCGCGTGCGTCAACAATTTCCAATTATCCGGCAAATGTCACGCGCAAAATGATAAACAGCGTGCGATTTTTACCTTGACAATATTAATATTTATCGCGATAGATACGAATTTTTTGATGGTATTTTCGCGTGGTTCTTTTTTTTTTAAAAACTAATAATATGTTGTTTTGTAGTACGACATAATATCTCCTTTGGGGACTAAACTCCCCCCGACTCCCTACGTTATAGTAGTGTACGACAAATTATAAATATGTTTTTATCGGCGAATTTTTTTTTTTATTTGATGTTTGTTATCCGTATTTTAAAAGCCATACTCTCGTGGTTTTTTTTTTTTTTTTTTTGAGGTAGACACGAATAATAAACAAAATTATACATAATTCGGGAGAAATAACAAAATTATATTTGAATCCGTCGTTTATTTATACGGGGCAACACTTTCACTTTTAATGTACTTTTGGGGCATTGGAAACACAGCGGACAAAAACACCACAATTTAATTATTATTTTATAATTTTGGGGTTTTTTTATCTCTATTTAAATTTTGTCGAGTCTTAAAAATATTTCGTCTTAAAATTCGTTTGGAATTCAAATGTATAAACTAAAAACTCTTACTCTCATATTTCTTTTCTACGTTTTACTACGTATTTGTTTTTTGTTTTTTTTTTTAATCTTAGAATATGGAACCCCCGTGGGACACTGTTTAAAAATATCATGTTCAATTTCCTATTCATAAAGTTACTTATTGTAAAAGTTTTCGAACATGTTTTTACTGGCTTGTGTTTCTTTTTTATTCCCCGCTAAAAAAAAAAAAAAAAAAAAAAAAAAAAAAAAAAAAAAAAAAAAAAAAAAAAAAAAAAAAACACGATAGATGCATTCAAATGATTCTCTTTCGGAATTTAAAACGAAACTTATATTTCGAGTTTTATGGGATGTTTTCTCTTATATTTTTAAGGGTATAAAAATATTATCGGACGATATATATAAATATACGGACGGCCTTCGAACATAACCAATTTTAATTAAAAATATTGTTTTAAAAGTTTCATAACGAGCAACTATTATTATTGTATTACATCCCGCCCGTATATATCGCTTGTGTATAAATCCAAGGCCGCCGTTATAATATCTCGACGATAATTAATATGAAAAGTGTATTTATCAATAAAAAAAAATTACAAAAAAAAAACATTTAGGGCATTATATTATTAGGTCATAAATGCATTTGTAACATTTTTATAACGTTATAAAACCAAGGCTCAAATAAGTATTGCAGTGTGTTATTGTATTAGAATATTGCTCTGCTCGGCCGGTAATAACTCCGGTAGATATGAAATTATAGTTAAAAAAACGCATTTAAAAGCCTATATCACCTCATAATTCATAATTTATAATAAAAAAAAAAAAAAAAAAAAATATATATAACTTATATATGGCTTAAATGAGTTTTATGCCCTTGGGCAATGTTTAAATTCTATTACCGTTGTTTATTACGGTGTGTACCTATAGTTTAGTAAAATCGAGACGACTAAATAAAACGGCATTAAGTATTCTTTACAAAATTATTATTAAATTATAAGTATTTGTTTTATTATATTTATTTATTATTTTCCACTCTTCTTTTCTATACAATATTATTTCCACAAGGTTTATAACGCGAACGTCTCTAGAAGCAATTGAGATATTGTTAATCGTACGATAATTTAAAAAAATAAAATAAAATAAAAAGTGTTAGGCACTTATTAAACGTTTATTAATCGAGTACTATCCGGGGAACTAACGATGGTAGTTGAAAATATAGCAACAGTACCGGTGATAATTGCACTGATATTTTACATTAGCTAAACAAAAAAATAATTTTATTTAGTTGGTATACCCGTGTGTTGTTGCCCATACTGATAATATTGATATCAATACTATTAACGCAGTAAGTGTAATTTATAGTTGTACAAGAAAAAAAAAAATGATCGAATTCGACTGGGGTTAGAACGAGAGCGAGCTTCTTCATTTCATTGCACGAATCGTTTTGTAGGTTGGTATTTTGTTTTATAAACCCTTTTATAATTAATACTTCTTGTCCAGAAATTATATGTATTTATTTACGACTACGAATTATATACATATAGACAGGAGAGGGCTTTATTGGCTTATTAGGAGGATTTTTTCTTAATTCATAATATTTCTATACCATCCGCGCCGAATAGCCCAATTACTATGATCCAATAGCTGCTCGTATATTATCAGCTATTTTTTTTTTCTGTTTATTCTGCTATTCTGCGTTAGCAGTAGTTAGAAGAAGAAAAAAAATTAGCAGTGTACCATTAGTACACGTTGGTACAAATAATAATAATTATTAAATTATTATTTGGTCAACATCAGCACATATAGTTTTTCTGACCCTGATAAATATATATATATTTTTTTTTCCAGATCCTTTGGCATTATCCGTCAATTATAATAATAATATTAATGGAATTTGTATAGTATTCTACGTAATAATATTACGGGAACAAAATAATACGTTTACGAGTTAATCAGTTTGGAGTAAATAGTTTTATCCATATTAATATCGTAGTGGGGAGGGGCGTCCATGTGACGTAGGTTTAACGTGAACGATAACGGTTTGTTAGATTTAAAATATTATATACGACGTTGTTGTAGTTTTGTGACCTTCTACGACGATGATGGTACGATTTTATTTTACAAAATATTATTACATTTTATATCACTTAGACGGTGGAAAATTATGAAAAAAAAAAAAAAAAAAAAATGAACAAACCTTGTCGCCCTATGTACGAGTTAAAACAAAATTGTTCATAAATATAATGTATTCCGTTAATAAATTATATTAATATTTTTAAAAAAAAAAAAACTCGTAATTTTGTTTGCAAGTAATCTAATATACGTATAATATAATTTACCAGAATTGCAATTTCTTTGAAATTCTATATTTTATTAATTATAAATGTAATTGTTATCACAATAACAATTTCTTCTTTTTTCCTTTTTTTTTTTTTTTTTTTTACCACAATAATTATTGCGAAATTTGTCGTCGTTTTCATTATTATTTTCATAGCAACACGTTAAAGGTGATAAGATTTACGAGGAACGTTGAAGAATTTTGACGCATTTTTATTTCGACGTACCGGTCGATCTAGCGAAACAATAAGAATTCTGAAAACGGATTTAAATCCGTCGTCTTCGAGACGACTCTCGAGATCGTTTTACAGTGTGGCCACCCTTTTTGATTATAGTGTTTAGGTTACGAAATCAAAAAAAAAAAAAATTGATGAAAATTCAATTTCAAATAGACTCGACAACACCTTATCACAATAACGTATTTCAGACTTTATTATACCGGTTATTTTTCTCTCTTTAGATTTATTATTTTTAAACCGGGTTTATTTGCCTATACAATAATTACGGACAACGAGTGGGTGTCCCCACAGACGTGCACGTGTAATATTTTAATGTAATCGAATAAATAAATAAAAAAAACGGTTACTACTACTAAAACGTGTAGGCCCACTGTCGTAAATAATAACATCGAAATGGGAATATAATTACAGCTTGATGTAACGATGTTATTAATTTTAATTAATAAATATTATTATTTAAGGATAGCGGCAGGCGAATTGAATTAATTTGTGACGGCGGCGGCGGCGGCACGTTTAATAATAATAAAATGGTGACTGTCGGAATTATTTTGTCGTCAAGTGTGGGGAAAAAAAAAAAAAAAAAATACGGTTACATCATCGTGGGAAATTCGAGTCCTAATTCGACTACAGTGTTGTTTAAGCCCCCCCCCCCCCCGATAGACTCGCGTAGGCTTTCGGTTATCCGTAAAACGATACGCTTTGCCGCCGCGTGTTAAGCGAATTCCCGTTCCCCCTTCGCCGTTCGACGGTGTTTGGTCGGCCGGAATTATTATTAATAATATCAAAGCGACGGGCGAGATGTGTGTAACGATAGGGGCGCGGGAGGATCCGCGGTATTTATGTGCGAGGACAATAGAATAAAAAAAAAATTTCGTGCCTCGAGCGGCGGGTCTACGAAGGGTACGTGCACGACGACTAGAGCACTGTTTGCCACACTGGTGTCGAACGACGGGCGGCGCGGCGGTCGCCACCGTCATTGTGGCGACCGACCGCGGGGTCCGGGTTGATGAGGCGGCAGCGCGCGCGCGCGGTACACCGTCACGATAACACCGTGTCGGCGGCAACGGCGACGACGACTTCGTCGTCGTGTGTATGGTGGCGCGCGCGTTATCAGCGGCGGCGGCGAGTCCGTATGACCGACCGACCGCTCGAAGGCGGCGTCGGCGGCGAGCAGGCAGTCCGTTTCCACACACGCCGCGTGTTGTAGTCGGTGCGTTTATATCGCGGCGGTTGGTTTGCCGCTGTGTTTCTCTGTGTGTGTGTGCGTGTGCGTGTGTGAGTATTTTTTTGTGCGCGCACGCGTTACGTTTTATTTTATTCGTCGCGTGAACATACGTAATAATAATAATAATACAATATTGTTTTTTTTTTTTTTCTTTTCCATCTTTAATGTCGATGCGCCGCCGCACGTCCACCGTTCGTTTCGTACTACTTTAGTTCGGTGTCGTCGACGTTCGTGTTGTTTTGTTTTCTCGGTTCGTAAGTAAAAGAATAAGAAGAAACAAACAAGTAGAAGGAAAAAAAACCGGTCGCGTCCGACCGCTGCGGCGATTATGTTTATGAAAAAATAGACGGTATTTTATATATTATAATATTAATAATAATAATAACAACAATATTACTACCGTCGTCGCCGTAGTTAACTGCCGGACCGCGGTGTGTGTCACGCCTGCGCGCCAATAATATCGTAACGATGATGATGGGCGACGACGACGACTACAGCAAGACCTGCGGCCCCGTACTGGACAGGAGGAATCCGGTGAACCTGGACGAGCTGTTCGTGCCGCTGGGCGCCAAGTCAAAGGAGTGCGAAAATTTGCTAGTGGTGGTCGAAGAGGAGTCAGCCACCGCCGAAGACGATGCGTCGGCACAACTGCCCACGGAGACGGCCGCGGTCGACCTGCCACTGGTCGCTGACTCCAAGGCCACGAGTTTGGTGAACGACATCAACACGAGATTTTCAAACGATTGTACGCAGACGGTGGGCCCGTACCTGGACTCGGCCGACCCGTCACGCAAGGTCAGTGTCCGCGATCTGTTCAAGCCGCTTGACTGTAAGTCCAAAGAGATGCAAAACTTGGCCGAGGAACAACCGTCGGACGAAGAAGAAGGCGCCGAATCCACCGGGGACGGCCATCAGACTTCGGCGCTGCACCACGACGCGCAGCAGACCCAGACTTGCGGTCCCGTCATCATCGACGACACAACGCCCGTCAAACCGAATTTGGAACAGATTTTCTATCAAAATCCGGACGAGGTACCTTTTCACCCAATTATACGACGTGTATACTTACGCGATAAATTAGACTCGTTGGAAATTTTATCATTTCAGGGGGGGGGGTTATTTTCAAATCTTATCATCACCCACCTCGCCACCACCCACCCTGTAACCTATTTACCGTTAAGTTCTTTCGGGTCGACGAGATAAACCCGCCCCCTTTGCATCGGCGGTATTTTCTTATCGTTTTCACGGACAGCAATCAAACGTTAGGTTAGGTTAGGGTTTCATAACAAACTCCGTCCCGCCGAAGTCTCTCATTTCGACATATTATTTCGAACGTACAATTTCCCGATTCGTTGAGTTTTGCAGTAATACCATATATTTATAGTATTGCAAAGATATTATGTATCGCTCTCGACGTCAGTTTCAAAATATTTCGAGAATTTTTTTAAAAAGTAGGAACAAACACGAATGAAAACAAAAATTCTACGTGTCGCGTTCGAGAATATCGTATTATCCGGTTAAATTTTTCCTTTAATTTTTTTCTACCGCGGCGTTAATACGCAATAATATTATCGTCGTAATCTTGACGATTTATTCGCACGAAACTTAATCTATCGACATATACCACCGCTTGTCGTCGTGCGTCTCATTAAAACGAAACTATTGCCCGTAACGAACGTAACGCCACCGCCGCCGGTAGACGAGCGTTGCGACCTTCGGCGGTGTTATCTATATTAGTAATAATTATGACACCTGTACTATTTGTTTGAAACTGTTATGCGACGTATGCGAAGCACGACGACAAATGATAGAAATACGCCGTACGTTATCGGGGCAATACAATGTGTATATCGTTTACACTATATACATTTGTAATTACTATGTGTAATATATTTATGTATCGGGTCGGCATATCCGTTAACATACCGGACGGCGGGCCGGCGTATAATAATAACAATATTTCCAACGAGTCTTTTTCTTATTATACTCGTAGATTATATTTATATGTATGTATCGATACACACGCGTTCTATAAGTAACTGACCACTCGTATTTCCCCCGGTTAGGGTAACGGCGACGGAGAGCAGCGGCAACACGAAACGCCGCAGCGGGAAGATGATGCGACGGGGGCACCGCAACAACGGCCGGATAACGACGAGTCCGCCGCCGGCGTTGGCGGCCAAGGGACGCGATCGCCCGGATACGACGGCGGGCCACAGCGGCCGCCGGCTGTCGATGACCACGGTATACTCACCACCAAGGACGGTACTCCGTTGATCCGGTTGCGGAGCAAGAAATCCATAATGGAATCGCGGTTCAAGTTGACCATGCGTACGTGGGACGACGTGTGGAAGTCGACGGCCTGGGCCAAGTTCGCGCCCGACAAGCTGAAGAACACGTTGCAGAGGTCATCCCGGAATCACGGAGACCTGAAGCCCGGCGACACGGCGGTAGACGGCCGAGAGTTGTCTGGCGACGAGACTAAGGACGCGGCGACGACCGCGACCAAGAAGAAGAAAAAGACGTCGGTGACGACATCCGCCGGGACCGCGGTGCAGGTGAAAAAGAGCCGATTCAGGGTGGTGCCGCACGTGCAGATCGACGAACAGCCGTCGTCCCAGAAAAAGTCGCTGCCCAAGCCGCCGCTGTCGTCGTCGAGCGGCAGCAGCGATACGGACAGCGATCGTCTGCCGCCCGGGTTGCCGATGATCGAGAGCAACCTGAACGAGCTTACAATGGTCGAGTCGGAGCTGAAGAAACTAGAACGGGAGCACGTAGCCAAACACCAGCTGTTGAACCCGAACAACGAGGGCGAATCGGCGGAAAAGAGCGGATCGACCGCGGACGACGGTTCGGTGGCCGGCGACGGCCGGAAACCGCAGCAGCAACAGCGGAGCGCTGTGGGCGGCGATGGTAAAAAAGACACGTCAGCCGTGCCGATGGTGAGCTCCAGAGCCGCGGAAAAGCACTCCAAACGGTTAGGCTGGCTAAAGGCGTTCCGTAGAAAGTCGTCCACAGACACGGAATCAGCTGCCGCCGCGGCGCCCGCCGGCAGCCCGGTTGCCGCAAAACCGACGAAACCCAAACAACAGGCCGTGGCGAAATCTTCGTCGGCCGGTGGTAAACAACAGTCGTCGTCGCCTAGACAACAGCAGAGACAACGGACCGCAGCCGGCCCGAGAACGAGACAGCAACAACAACAACATCAACAACAACAACAACAACAGCAGCAACAGCAGCAGTATCATCAAAACCGTCCCGCCGCCGTCACCATCACCGTTACGCCGGTAAGCCATAAAAAAAAAAAAAAAAGATAAGAAGATTTTTTACAATCAATTTATTTTATAGCGTGGTTTTTTATTCGACGGTGGCATACCGCGTGTGTGTTGTAGTTAATTGAAATGGGTAAACAAAATAATCGATGGGAATAATATAACGGCGTACAAGGGGGTTCGGGGGTTTTTCGTCGTATTATAATATATAGTATTATTATGTAAGGTCGGTGAATCGATTTCGCGTTAGCGTTGAATCGCACACGCGAAAATTATTATTGCCCGACGCCGCCGCCGCCGCCGCCGCCGCCGTTATTATACAATCTACGCACGTTTCGATCATGCGACTTAGGTACCCGCTATATATTTATTGCATACACCGTATCGGGTAAGTTTCGTTTGTCGTTTTTATCGTGTCGGATAAGTTTCGTTATTACGTCGAAACGGAGCTTATCTCGTTGTGTGTGTGCGCGCGCGGGGTTTTTTTTTATTTTTATTTTGAGGTCCGCTATAAAGCTCTGCGCGGCTCTGTCGTGTCGCGCCCGTCCGTCACGTTCCCGAGAAATTTACGATTCTCGGGTGACGCGCGTCACCGACCGAACGGCCGGTGATTTGTGAGAACTAAATATCAAACGGCCGTTTCCTCTCGTTTAGGACGTATCCGATGATGGGACGTTCGCCGCCTCGCTTCCCCCGGGATTTTAGATTCTCGGCGAAGCGAAGAATATATATCGTCCGTCTCTCGCCGTGATGTGTCTATTGCCCCCTTCCCAGCCCTAATCGTTTTGGGAAAACTGGAAAATTTACGACAATAACGGTTTTGTTATTTGCGATTTCGTCATAATCCGGTTGAATACAATTGTAGAGACCTACACAATGTGTACAAGTTTTTTCAATATATTTAGGCATTTGAAATGTTTGAGTTTTTATTGCGTTTTATATTTTATACGGATAAAATTGTGTTTCAGCCGGGCGGAAATGCTTGAAAAATGGCACACATAAGTTTTACTTGGTGATAAAAGAAGAAAAAAAAAAACTCGAGTTTATTGGAATAATTTTTTACTTTTATAAGCGTTTTATGTTGAAATGTTTACGATGGTTGCATTATAAATTGAATTCCTCCATGTATCCCTCCTAACTTTCCGCCTACAACAGTGGCACACCCATGCGCAGTATTCGCGACTATTTTTATGTTTTTTTATTTAGTAAGTCATTAACAAATATTTATTTTTATAAATGGAGGTAGACTTATTAATCATTAGCACAATACAAATGTATGTTTAATTTTTAGATTCCGGGTGTTGTAATAGCTATTAGTTTTGCAAAGACGCGTACCCTATCCTTTCGGAAATCACTGCCGGTTAGTATAATAATGCTGCGATTTGTATTTATGTCGCATCTTAAAAAATACGCTTAATAAACCGATTTATCGTCGCGTACAGTGTATTATTACAGCAAACCCAACAAAATGCCCATTACTGGCGAATATCATAGAACAAAAAAAAAAAAACAATATTATTGCCTATTTTGTTTTCATACGGACAACTCGACTGCAGCTTGTGATATCATTTGCTATAAAACCGACACTAGTGGAAAATGCGCAGTGATAGTGTAATTCGGTCAACTTTGCTGACACGCCTGTATATTTAGCCGTTGTATGACCTACCTTTTTTTAAATTTTTTTTAACATGGTTACTCCACCGCATTACACCGTACACACGTATAATAATTTTATTGTACATCCGAATGACTGCGCCCTGATGGAATTCTTAATGTTTCCGACTCGGTAATAAAACCGAGCGCACGGTCCAATATTACAATCGTCGAGTTATTATAACTATTATTAATTATATATATATATATATTTTTTTTTTGATATAATTCTATAGAGATAAATCGGCATAGAGTAATGTGCGGTTTGTCACAATATCAATACTATTATAATTTCTCGAGATATTAATTAAGACCGGCGGCAGCGTAAACGAAACAAACTAAAAAAAATGTACTTAACAAGATAAGAGTTCCGTGGTTTTGCGCCGACGTCATCTTGGCCAAATGCTTAGTGATACTTGTTAGTAATTATTTTTTATTCTCAGAAATACGAGCGTCGTAAAAAAACAAAACGAAAAAATTTAAAAAGACAAAACCATTTTCCTATCGATTGTTTTAATATATTCAATACAATAATAGATATTTTAATTATTCGTACCACGTACATTAATTAATTGGGAGTTGGGTACGGACTAATTTTACCGTGTAACCGAAAACGTATAAAATAAAAATAGTAAAATATTTAAAACAATATAAAAATTAATTATCGCTACTTACAAAAAAAGCTAAAAAACAAATCGGTTTTACTATAAGTAAAAAAAAGAAATTAAGATCGTTCGTCAGTTTCTTTATCTAAGCCCCACCCCCATATTATTGTCTTTAAAGGTATTTTTAAGTCTCAGAGGGCGTGTATTTGAAATATTATTTTTCACAGTTCTTTCTTTACTATTCAAATTAATGGATTTTTAATGTTTGTTCTTCGGTATTTACGTATATGGCACATCGGTACAATAATTATTGTTTCTACACGTGTTCTGTAATAGTATTACACAATTTAACGATAATTGTTGGTGCTATTTAAAATCTTTGTTTTGTGACAAAGCGATGTTTGCTTATAATAGAATATTATTAAATTTGCTCACAATGAAAACGACGCGAAATATAAACACAATATAAACCTAAGCCATAAATTGTAAATATCATGCCAATATCTGTATTAAGATAGATATAATGCTTTAAGTATTAAGTTAATGTAGGCTAAAAATATTTGTAGTTGAAGCTTTTTACCAAATATAAAAATAAAAAAACATCGCGAAACGTTAGAAAACAAAACAATGTCAATTTTACGAGTGTTTATATTTATTTTTTTCGTAGGAGGAAATAACAATATATGTACAAC
Source organism: Tuberolachnus salignus (assembly GCA_956483605.1). Classification (NCBI taxonomy): domain Eukaryota; kingdom Metazoa; phylum Arthropoda; class Insecta; order Hemiptera; family Aphididae; genus Tuberolachnus; species Tuberolachnus salignus. The sequence continues at coordinate 19,146,437 of OY101431.1, read as the reverse complement.
TCCATCTGTTCGATTCGATTTAATAACCCGGGCTCGGAATTTTATACACTAAAAAAAAAAAAAAAAAAACAATGAAATACGTATGCACGTACATAAAAATGAAATTATTAATTTTTTTTATTATTACAAAATATGTATTTATACGAGAATAAACATCAAAAATGCTTAATTACCATTGTTTTGTTTTTGTTAAAATTAAAATACCTAGAATAAAAAAAAAAAAAAAAATTATTAACAATTAATTTTTTATTTTTCGATATTTAGTACATTTTGAAACATTTTATTCGTCGAGTATTAAATGTATTTTACATTTAAATACATATATTCGGGTAAATTAACATACAAATGTTAATTTACTCGAATTACATTGATTGATTTATATATCATAAAAATCGCCAGAATTTAGTCAAATATGATGCGACATATGATGGACGTTTGTGTTTCGTTCAAATCGAATTTGTGTCGAATCAGATTTTGAATACGCTGGCTACCACTATGGAAATACAAGTGCTCATAACGTAAAACAAGTGGGTATTAATTATGAATGCATGGGCGAAACGTATTTTATAAATCGGAATTTTCAAATTTTAATCTCGTTCGGACGAAGAAAACATGTTCGTGAGCTCTGCTATTACTTACACATCCCCCTCGGATTATATAATATCGCGAGCCCGACGGCTATGATAGACGTGGGTCTTTATAAGTCCTTAATCGTTATCGTGTGTCGAGTGGCGACGACCTCGGAGGCGTAATAATAACACGATGAGAGACAAACGCACCACAAGTATTATATTTTTAATATTATGTAGTTGCCGTCGTCGTCTTCATCCAGATAACGAAATTCGTTTATCTTTTCTATTTTATTTTTTTGCTTTTATCAGACACTCGTATAATAAATACGTTCGTATTATATTATTATAGACAATAGATATAATAAAGATTTCTTTATGGACGGGACACCACGTATGTGCCTATATTATATCGGTATTTACGGTGTACGCGCGGTGTTTTTTTTAATTTAATTTTTTTTTTTTTTTTTTATCACTATTATAAATATTATCTCTTCGCCTAACGGTCCGGGAGCGGTACTTTTCGAGGTTATGTCGTTTGTCTCCTTACGCGGTATCGTCGTCTATGATGTTTATAATATTGTAGTCCGGATTTATGTGTTTTTGCATATCTTTATTAAATATATGCAGTCTTATTAGAGTAATGTTAAGTAGACGATTTATTTAACACAGAGTTCACAGGAATAAGTATTTTTTTGTATATTTAAGAATATTTCATGGGTTAGAGAACATTTAGCATATTTTGGACGATTGTGAGAAAAATATACTTATTTATTCTAATTTTGAAATCATTATTATTCATTTTAAAACAAAAATTGTTTGAATCATTTTTTTTTTAATGAAAAACAAAACACGCTGTGATAGTACGGTTAAGTCGCCGTTGTAAAACTTTACCGCACTATAATTAAAATACACCAAAGGAATATTGTTTTTTTTTTTATTGGTAATATTGTTGATTTATATTCTTACTGCTACTATAGTGTAATTATTCCATCGTGCAAGTTTAAACTTCTCTAAAACGACTATTAAAGAAATATTGTACAAGAAAAAAATTCCATATTAAATTAATATTATATTGATTTTATTTGTCTAACTTTGAAGAGAATATAAGGAGAATATTTATAGGTTTTTTTAGAGAATATTAGAATTATATTTTTAATGTTTTAAGACTATATTTATAAAATAATGGTTTTTTTGTTTTTTTACTTAAAAAGGTTTTCAACTTTTCTATAATAGAAATAATTTATCACTCGTGTTTTGACTGCAAAATATAGTAAATTATAGTAGTATCATAGTATTATTATCTTAACCATGAAAGAAGAATCCCCGTACGGATCGACCGCGCGATGAGTTACAGCAGCACGTTCATTTATTTATTATTTATGGAGAATTCTAATATATACCTCTCGTATTTTACGATATTTCAAAATCACTCTTGGAGTAGCGTACGTGTTTTCATCGGCAAGAAAAAAATATATATATTAAAATTGTGATATATAATATTTAAAAAATCGACATACTTTTGCACCGTGGTCGGGGACCGTTAGTGTAAGTGAGTAAGATATGGTATATTGGATAATTTATTTTTTATTCGTGTTTTATATCACATTTTAACTTAAAACGCTGATAAAAATAAATGATAACATTTGTATATATATAACCTAAACAATTTAGCTATTGGAACGTTCAGGTCTCTACGGTTATTTTCACATAAAACAACAAAATTGAAAATAATATAACTCGCCCAGTTTTTCAGAAAACTATACAAAGGTAAATCAAAAAAAAAAAAAAAAATGACCCCCTCCCCATATGCACCGGTTAGACGATAATTTCTACCAGAAACTACCGCTGTAGTTAATGGTCCGAGCAAGATTAGCAATGTCGAAAAGTTGTTCACAGACGGCAAGAAAAAAAGCACACACACCGTAGTAAAAATCACTGGGAATCTAAATCAAATGGTATTTTCGTTTAATATAGGTGTTTTTATTGTTGAAATCGTTTTCTGGAACGCAAAACGATAATTTTATTGTTTGTATTATATACAGGTATACTTTGCGAGCGCGATTAATAAACGTGTTTTCAATAGTTTTTACGATAAACAAAATGTAATTTAAAATTGCGCAATCGGTTCGGTTGTGCGTTTCAGTGTAATAATATATGACGTACAGGTACTTACCCGTGAATATTATATATAAATTACCGATATAAATATTTTCGACAAAAATTAAAGTCCGCACGAAATATATTATTGTGTATTATCGCTAATAAAACGTTATAATTCGCTGGGTATTATTATTATTATATATCGTCTCAAGGCCCCTGCGATTTTCGCAGGTTCTCGGTTCTCGACATTATCACCATTTTTTTTTTTCTTTAAATATAAAATTATTTTTTACCTTTTAATGACCCACCATAATTCTAAGACTTTTCCACTATGATTTTACTATCCGATTTTAAAAATTAAAATTAAAAATTTTACAAATTATCTACGAGTATTAAAACGTTTGAAATTCGTCGTATAAATTTGTTCAACGGCTAATAGATTAAATTGAAAAAATTGTTAATACAAAAAATATGATGCTTCGGTCGATATTTTTTATTGACTCGTGCGTTTTTTTTTTTCATTTTAAAAATCGAACCACGGGAAGTAGGTTTCGTAATATTAGTTTTGCGACTATGTGTTTTCGAGGAAATTTAACGGAGTTCGTAGGGGGGACCATAATATTCGGGCATTTTCTGCCGTCAGCTGGCTGGCTGGCGTCAGAGGTATGAATCGATATTTGTATTTTCTTTCGTATTCGCGTGTTCTGTATTAACCCCTGTGCCAAGTGCGTGTTCTATCTCATATATATATATTATAAATATGTTATCGATTATGTATAATCGTGCATTTTCTCCAACTATATACGGTGCCAAAAACCGCCGACGTGCGTTTAATCTGTAGACCTTGATTATTGTTATTTTCGTTTTTTTATTACTCTTTTTACCGATAGTTCATAAGTAACCGTCTGACGAATATCGACCGAAATTCCGCGGCCCGGGGCATTCTTCGGGGCCCTAATTTTACTATAAACTAATTTTCTTATATAACGTATGTCGTCGATTGCACAATTTTACCCCGCGGGAGGGGGGTTTTTTTTTTTTTTTTTTTTTTTAGGGGCTTTTTAAAGACTATAGTTCCCTTAACCGCTCCCCCAACCCCTTATTGTAGATTGTGTTTTTATTGTATTATAATTTTTCTACACCGCACGACGCCGGGTTTTTACCGGCTCTATCCGTTTCGATAAAACCGTTGGTCATTTGTAGTGCACTCTGTTGCTATATATAGTCGTGTTGCACAGCCCAACTGAGCATGCGATTATTAGGTTAAATATTATTAAATTTTTAAAATTAAATTATATATTTATAGACCGACACACGACTGCATAATATTAAAATATTTATGTTGTTTTTTTTTATTTTTTTGTAATTATAGTATTTACTGTTTTTAGTGTATAATTTGTGTTAAAACCGAATGGACGTTTTTTTACTATGTATAATTTACTATAGTTGCTATAATGTACTGATATAATGTATACAGAATAAAACGCGCTTGACATGTCCCACGGGACGATGACGACGTATTTGGCAATCGGAAAAGGGAGGGGATTTATTTTTTTTGCATATATTAAAATAATATGTCGACTGCTACGATAATACTACGATTACTACACTATACTCCTACGACAATATCACCGCCGCCGTTTCCCGACTTTTTTTTTTTTTTTTTTAACTTTTTTTTGTTTTTCTGACATAATAACAGAATTAATATGCGAATTTGTTTCCCCTGTTCGTCCCGCACGGTTATAAATTACAATATGGAAATCTGAATCGGAAAAACACTGCTGTTTTATAACGAACGGCCACCGCGTGTATATTATACCTCTATATACTTTACACACGCCCACTCGTCGTAATATACATAATAATATATGACGGGGGTTTTTTTTTTTTTTTTTTTTTTTAAATTCTAAATCACAAAGCTGCCAAAACCTATACCTAACCTTTTTTTTTTTTTTTTTTTTACAACGTGTAATCGCATTTTAAAGGTCCCCTCGTTATTACAGGGTTTTCCTCAAACATGTGCGCGCGCGTGTGTGTGTGTGTGTGTGTGTCTTTCAATCGAACGTCACGTCAAAAGTTTTTCCGCCGTCCACTCGATACACCGTTTATGTACACATACGCCCGAATTGGTAAATAAACGACGGGTTTTCCCTTTTTTTCCCCCCCTTTCCCCCCCAAAAAAAAAGACACTCGACTATCACGTGTTCGTCTATACTCTGGCGTCCGCGGGTAAATATAATATATTATTATAGGAATTGTCGAGTTGTTGACGTCCGGCGAAAGAGCAATACGTAAATATTCGCGTCGCAGTCACTACCGGCGGAGTCCCGACCGCGGGTCTTTCACTTTATACCGGGATAATATTATTGTATTAATTTTCGCGCGGTTATTTTTATACGCGCGAATACGGTTTTTTTTTTTTCTTTTTCGTCGTCATCACCGACACAAGGCTGGTCGTTTTGTCGGCGTTTATTACGTGTATTATTATAGAAAAAAAAAATAAAATAAAATACAAAACACAGAGACGGTGGTGTGTGTGAGAGAGAGCGCGAGAGAACCGGAGACTGTCGTCCCCGAATCACGTACTATACTACCGCAAGAGCACGTGTGTGTCGTGTGAATGGTATTTTATGGTGCGCGTTCGTGACGACGTTTTTTTTTTTTTTCTTATATTGTTTTTTTTTCCTTAATGCGCATTATTATATAATAATATATTATTTACACAAATATCGTATATGCTCGAACCGCGATGACTAAGGTCATTAACATGATCAAGGGGGAAAGATTACACGTGACGCGCCGCCCGGTGTTCTTCTCCCGTAGAGATTTTTCAAAATACGTTTTCTCCTCTGTTTACGACCGGTTTTTTTATTATTATTTTTTTTTTTCGTGCGACCGGGTAAAAATATGTGTCTACTACCACTCCTTATAATATATACAATTATGTAATATATATATATATATATATATATATATATATATATATACATTTTTTTATAGTCTTTTCGACCCGTCGATATTTATTTGTCAGGTTCGTTCGTCGTATATATTTCGTTATTTCCGTAAACATGACCAACACGACCACGACGATATAATATAATATAATATTATATTATATTATAGCAGTACCATTATAAATATTATATTATTACATACCAGCTAGCCAATGTTTGTTTACACCGTCGCTCGTTTTCATTGGACGCGTCGTTCGGCCGTATAGCGTCAAACCCGGTGTGTGGCCTTTACATTTTTTTTTTTTTTTTGTCGATTTCAAACTAGTAAAAAAAAAAATAAATAAATAAATAACTTAAATGGATGTTGTAATACCTACTGCGTACTACTGCGGTTATGTTGTCGTTTCGATGAGGTTTTATACATTTTAATATAAACTACTGTATTACACTAGTGCGTACAATGTTTTAATTCTTCGTTTTCGTAAAGTTTTTCATTTTTTTTTTTTTTTTTTTTTTTTTTTTTTTTTTTTTTTTTTTTTTTTTTTTTTTTTTTTAATAGTATTATACTCGAATAAAAAAATGCACTATGTTGTTATTTGTTGTGTGCATTTATCTATTTTTTCCTTATGTGAAAACAATTTTTCTACCAGATATCTTGCTCGGATTTTCAATTGTAGCGCTTTTTCTGAAAGCATATTGTGATCTAGTTGGTACATTGGGGGGCGGGGATAAGGAAATAATCAGGAAATACCGAAGAAATTTACGACAATAACAATATTTTTAATTTCGCTATTGGTTTTTCGTTAGGTCAAAAATAATTGTAAAGGCCCGATATTTTCGCAGAACATTATTAAAAAGTAGTACGTTTTAGGCTTCGTGTAATGTCGACGTATATTACACGTTGCGGTGAATGTTTTGATCTATTTATAGTTTTGAATAGTTTTTTTTTTACTATTCACTCGGTTTTATGCGGATAAACATTTTTTATTTTTTTGTAATAAATCGATCAATTTGCACCATAAGAATACATTTTTAATCGTGTTTTTCGGCAGCGAAACAATAATCAAATGCATATAATAATGCGATTCAATTTTGTTTACATTCGAATATACGCGTACGTGTAATAAATAAATGATAAATTTATACGCGCGGACGGTATCGATGGTAGAATTTTAAATGAAAAAAAAAACCACGTAAAGAATTGCGTAAATAAATAAATGTATAACATAATATTATATTGTATATTTACACGGGACGAACGTACGGTTTCCGAGCAAATAAATATACCTACAAAGCCAATCGCTTGAGTTTCATTGAATAAAATATCACTACATGTTTATTTTATACGAGTTACACAAACATCATTTCCAGGTGGGCAACGATAATCCGTTGAAAGTTTCGACCTTGGAAACTTTTTCAACTTCAGAGCGTACTCCGCGGGAGCGGCTTTTCGTCGGACTCGTTTTAATATTTAATACGTCGTTTAAAATATACTTGAAAAATGAAAAATGGAAAAAAATAAAAAAGTAAAACCGATTTAGTTTGCATGTTACGGTCTGCAGTATAAACCGGTATTTACCCAATTTGTTTTTTTATATATATATATATACGTAATTTTGAAATATTTGTACTGTAATAATAATATTGTGAGTAGCGGTGTAATGTAATTGCGGCGCATCTATCTTGCTTTTTTTTTTTTTTTTTTTTTTTTTTTTTTTTTTTTTTTTTTTAATTTCCTCGATTCGTTACGGTTTTTGTTTTTTCCTTTAGTATTATATCCGAAAAATGTATCATTATTATATCGAGATAAATTCACTATCATAATCCCGTAATAGAGCGTTAAGGAATTATTTTGAAGGCTTGAAAAACGCATTTTATCGAGAGTGTACGACGAAATATAATAATTATTATTACGTTTATATTATCGAACGCTCGCTACTCTACGACTACCGCTCAATCTATGGTTATCGTATCATTTTTCGACATTTATTTAAAACGACCGCGTAAAATAAATTAGAGAGAAAAAAAACCTATTTTCTAATACTATAGTTCAGGGTTAACCAAGGTTATCTGATAATAATATATTGTAAACGTGTCAACATAACACACATAATATAATAATGTGTCCAAAGTGCATAATACAATTTATTTACTGACCGTACGATATTATTATATTCGAATAAACAATATTGTAATACATGAAATATTTTCAGGCCGTCATATTTTACGATAATTATATTACACAATATTATTGAAATCGGGTTTTTTTTTTTTTACTACGTGTAATCTATACGACCTGACCTAGTAATAGTAGGTTTTTTTTTTTTTTTTTTACTATCCCGGCTAGTATTAACGGGCTTAAGTTATCAACTGAAATTAAATAAATTTTAATCTTTACAGACGTAAAGACTTTACAGGTGTTTACTTACTACGATGGGGATTAATCGAATAAATAGTTGTTTACCGAGATAAAACGGGATTTAAAAACATATTTCGTTTACGTCATAATATGAAAGGACGTGCGATATTATATTGTTTTTACCAAACCGAAATCAAAACTAGTTTGTAAATAATAGCGTTCGAATCGGGAGTGGTTAAGCCCCTCTAATATTTTTTTTATTGTCCCCGATTTCAATTGGGACGGTCCGTCAAAAAGAGTAGAACTTTTAGCCAATAATAATAATTGCGGCGTATGTAATTTTTTTCAAAAACTTGTCCGTTTATTATGATTTCTTTATTGTATTTTCGCCCCTCCCCCCCCCCGACCGATTTAATCGAAATTATTACGGAATTACATTTGAAAATTGGCGGATCAGATCGGGCTCAACTATAGCAGGGAACGCTAATTTATTTTTCCGAGTCACTGTCCCCCTTGGATTTTTTTTTCTCCAATTCTTACGCCAGCGATATCATTACAACAATACTAATACTAACTGCATAAAACAGTGCGTTACGACATTTACGAGGTAGACGATTTTCAACGTAATATTCATATTTTATTCGATTAAGTTCCGCGTGTTCTAATAGCATTTCCATTACCTTTGTATGCATTATATTTAATTTAAAATGTCCTCGTTCACTGATACATCACGCGAAACCGTATAAAGTATTCCGTAAATCAAATTTGTTTAAAAATGTCGTATAATTATAGTTAATATAATATATTATAATACATGATTGCCGCGGCGTCTGGAAACCCAGAAAAGTCCGGGGGAATATGTATGAAAATCTGGAATTTTAATTTCATATTCTATTTTCGTAAATATGAATTATTTAAAATTAGAAAAATAATTGTAAAATTGATAGAAATAAAAACAATTTTATATTATTATTAATCATTTGATAATAAGTAATTTGGCGTTTAATTTATCTAAACAATATCCAATGTCAATTCGAGTATAACTGTATTTTCTGTCCTATTGTTTTGTGGGGTGTTAAATTCAAAAATAATAATAGTAATAGAAATGTTATTTATTTACTCTGGTAAACCGTCCTGGAAAATTCAAAATGGAATTTCGTGGCAACCATGATTGATATAGGCAGTGGTATTTTCGTTAAAATAATCTATAGGATATTTAGATATTACTCGCTCGTTTATGAATATAAGACAGTAATACAATGGAAGCTTTGATTTTATAAGCGTATAACTAATCGGATCCGACCGTTCAAAAAATGAAAGCCTATGGCTTCGCTCGCGAAATACTGTTTTATTTTTATTTTTTATTAAAAGGCTCTTAATACAAACTTTACGAAAATACATTTCTTGTTACCCAGTTTTGTACATTTTTGTTTATGTACCTAAGTAGTGAGTATTAAAAACTATTATTTCGCATGTCAGGTTTAACATTAAATAACATTCAACTTGTAATTACAAGCTTAACATAATGCTACAGATTAAAACTTCAAAAAAAAAAAAAAAAAAATGTTTTTTTCTGATAACAGTAGCATTATACATTAACTCTATAATCTGTTTAATAATCATAGATTATTTATTAAATACATATTACTTTTTAGCCACTCGACCATTTTATGAGAAAAAAAAAATCTTCAATAATCACGGTCACGAACTATATTTTAATTATAAATAATATTTCGAATTTTTTTGTTACGCGGATCTAACTTATAGATAATTGATGATTGTCATATTATTATGATAATAAATAACAATACAGAATACAGAGATTGTTTAATTTTTTTTTAATCTCACGCCGTGTACGGAGTACCTACACACATTTTAATTCTTTTTTTTTGTAAATTTTAATCTATACGTGCGTATTTGTACTATTTTTACAGGGTATACCATCGAAAACATCACTAAGGTAGTAATAAGAGAGTGGCCATCAGACTTTATAGACGGCATATCGTCATATTGTATAATTTTTCGTCCAAACTGCGTTGGTCAGCGTGCACCATAAATACACTAGTCCGCGGTTATCGGTAATCAATAGGAGGCTCTCCCCAATTCGTTGTATTTAAATAAATATGTTCAGTATATATTTAATAAAACGATAATAACGACGTAAAAAATAGATAATATAAAATGTTATCATTGACAACGGGAACCGGCCATCCGGTTATGTTAGGCTCTCCTGGTTATAGGCACGGAGAATAGTAATTATGCGTTCGTTTTTCTAAAAAAAAAAACTATCCGCTCGATTAAACTTGGCGCTAAAACGTTTTATAATTATAATTACTCACCTAGGAAAAGGAACACGAGCGTATACCGGGGGGGGACGAGGGTCCTTGAGTTTGTTTATTCTCTCGGATGGTCTCTCCGTGTCGGTTACACCGCGCAGCGGCAACCTTTAGTACCCGTACATATATTGCTTTTACTTTTTTTTTTTTTTCTCTTTCTCCCATTCTATACACGCGTCCTATTTATTTTCTTCTATTTAATATATACGAGTGTATTATTATGTATTTGATACAAGTAATATCTGAAATTAATTTCGATCTCAAAGAACCCATAAAACGTATCCATACAACAACAACGACGACGACGCCAGTGATATATTTATTATTATCGTTATAATACATTCGTTCGGCAGACGACGACGACGACGACAATAATAATAATAATAATAATAATAATATGCTCTATGGTTTCTTCGGCAGTGTGTTGTACACACGACACGCGATGACGTCTGATGGTGGCGCATGATTTTGTAATAAATTACAATAATAACTGGCGAAATTGTAAAATTTAATAGTGACGGCCGAGACACCGTTGCGTGACGTCATTGCCGCGCACACCGAAGCCCGCCGAATGCCGGTCGATCTGGTTTGTTTTTTTTTTTTTTTTTTTTTTTTTTTTTTTTTTTTTTATTATTATTTATTTAGTTCGCCGCGTCGTTCGTCTTGCGAAACGACCGTAATATAATTATTCAGTTGGGTTTTAATTATTATATTACACTACGCGTACACACCAACAACAACAATAATAATAATAATAATAATTATTATTATTATTATTGGCTCTCGGCCCCGTCCGTACTTTTACCATTTGCAATCAGTGCCCCGCGATACGTGTGTTGGTCGGAGAGCAAGCCAATTTTACCTTTTCCCCCCTGCCGTTTTTTACTATTTGGTTATATTATATTTTAAATACCGTTATTTTCTAGTAACACGGCGGAGGCGGTGTCCTCCGGGCAATACTGTCTCGTTTTAATTTTATAACGGTCGATTTTATTGTAAAAACGAAAATCGAATGAGTTCCGCTCGGACGTATCCGTCTATTGCGCGTTTTTCTATATTATCGCGCGGTGGCGTCCACTCGGCGGCGGCCAACCGGATCCTAAAAAGCTCTCTCGTCGTCGTCGGTCGTAAACTACTTGACGCCACCGCCACCGCCGCCGCCGCCGCTGTCCAGTTGCTGTGCACGTCGAGTCGTAAACAGAGTAAGGCGACAATGAAACTTTCTAATCGATACGAGCCGTCGTCTGTGCAGCGTGCGTGCCACGGCGGTCTGCCAGTGCCGTGGTCGCTGCTTCTGCGGCTGCTGCTGCTGCTTGCTGCTGCCATTGTCGCCATCGTTGTCATGCACACACGCGCGCGCACGCGTTAAAATTTATTATAATACGTACATAGTATACAGGGCGATTCTCGCGGAGAGATTATAGCCAGTCGTCCGGAACGTTTCGATAATATACGCGTAGTGTAATATTATTACACAATATCGGACAATGTTTACAATGTACCGTTTATTAATACGGGTCGTTATTATATATATTATAACGGTTGAAAATTTAGACCGGATCCGGGACAATATATTAATAATATAGGGAAGGGGGCAATTGATTATATCGCGTTATGTGTTTCATATAAATGTATACTATAATATTTTCCCACGCCCTAATTACCGTTAAACGCGTTCGCCGGACGGGCGGACTCCCCGTTAACGGCGATATCTGTGTGCTCGAATCCTCCCTGTATGATAAATCAAAAATAGACTCCGGCGTACGGAAAATATATCGGGTACAATTAAAAGCGGCGTGCGAATAAAATAATTATTATCTCGGGAAAACTATATGAAGTTATGAATATCGCGCGGGAGAAGCCCCCGGGAGTCCGGACTGACGTTGCGGCTCGCTGTGCTCTTCGAGTATATATATTATTACGTAGATAATAATCGCTGTTCCGCGATAAAAGAATCGTCCTGTATACAATACTATGCATAATACAAAACGAGTCCGTATATATTTATATATCGGTGTATAGTGTTTTATGGGTACCCTCGACCCCCGTGTGTTTATTAAAAATATAGTTGGACATGGTTGGGGTTTCGTACGGCTATAATTTGTTCGCCGGCTTTGGCCCCGATTATTCGGAGTAGGTCATTGTCGTTTTCTATAATAAAAACCCTTCGTCCCTTTCGATCCCATTGTGCGCCCGCGTACCTCGATAATATTATAATTTCGTCGTTTCGTACGACAATATCTCCCCGTGGCTTAACACCACACAGGCGTGTCGGCATAAATAAAAACATGGCCGCCACTAGCGCAAATATCATAGAAGAAAAAAAAATTTCATGGAATGATCAATATTATTGCCGATTTTTTTTTTTTTTTTGTGCATTGTTATCATACGACAATTTGACAGCGGCATGAGACACGATACGGCCAACAGTGATAGTGTAATTCGGTTACCTTGCCGACATGCATGTACATTAAGCCACGATCTCGCCTTGATCGTGTGTATTCGGCGGTTAAGGGAGAGGGACCGATGGACTCGTGGTTTGTGATATTAAAAAACAGCGTGAGTGTGACCGGAACGAATTCTTCGGAAGATATAGAATTTTTAGTTTTTACATGTAAAACTTTATTATTTTTCCATTCGAATTTGTTATTAGAGGGACGCGTTTGAACAATATTATGTAATATTTAATATTATAATTTTTTTTTGTCCGTCCAAAATTCGATATTGGCACGATAATATTATAATAATCGCACACGCAATAGAAATCGAAACAACTAACACTATATTATAGTGAGCGTGCACATCGTACGTTATTTTACAATTTATATTATAATAATGTATTTTATGCGGACGCACACTATATAACATAATGTTTAGTGCGTGCATTCATACTAAAATTATGCCTACCACGCCTCGGGTTAATACATTTATTATTGGTGGTAGGTTCGTTACGACGACGACGTGGTTAGGTTAGGTTAATAATAAAATAATTATTAAGTCGTCCGACGGGGGTATATATATATTGTTGTAAACGTAATAATAAAACTGTGGTGTTCTTTTTTTTTTCTTTTCTTTCTTCTTTCGTGTTTTCCAACTATTTTACATAACAAAGACGGTACATGCCTTCGCATACATAAATTTCGGACCATATGGGTATGGAATTTATAATATATATTTTTGTTTTTTTTTTTTTGTTTTTGGACGCTAACATTGTTTGCCCGCATTTATTGCGAAATTAATGTCTTCGCGTAGTAATAATTATATTATTTGGACGCAAACGAATCAACGAGTGTATAATCTTATTTTCAAGAAAGTCCGTCGGTTCTAGGAGTAAACATAAATACGAGTAGTACGATATATTATATATTTTATGCGCGAAGAAATAAAAAGGCAGATTGACAAGTGCTAATAAACGTTACTACTACAACAACGCTGAATCTATTTAAATCGAAGTGCCTATCCCGAGAATCGAATAAAAAAAAACAAACAAAATAAAATCCTGCTTACAAACTACTCTCGGCCGATTGTAACACATGGCCGTGAGACTTGGGCAACTGCCAATGGAAATCGCCGGTGTTTGAGGAAAAAATGTCGAGAAATATGTACGTTCCTTTTTTTTTTTTTTTGTATGTATAATCGAGAAACAGTGGTAATACCGAATTATAAGAGGCCGAACAAAGACCGTCCTCTCGTATATGTATATACAATATAAGTAAAAGACTCGGTGGGATATTAATATAAATACGGGCCGGAATGAAATATCTTTATCAAAACGCAGGGAGGATTTAACATATAATAGTATTATGATGTACAGAAAGAAAAAGACCGGAGGAGATATGTAGCGGGGCATCTGGTCGGGCCATTATGTAGGTTCGTTTTAGTCGTGCAAGAAAACGACGATAATGGGGGGGGGGGTAGGGTGAAAAGGGATCGAGTTACTCCGTTTGTAGCGTTTCTAACTACTGCCGGCGGCGTTTGCGTGTGTCTTTACGTTTAAATAATTAATCGTAACAAAAACGAAAGAGTGTGCGTGCGTGGAGCGAACGAGAGAGAACAACAGTGTAACCCCGGCTGGTCGCCTAAAGGGCGGGAATTACGGTAAAAACACGCATTCCCTCCCACGTCATCCTCGATAATAAGAATATCGTTGTGTACGTGTTTGTTTCTCATTCTGGGCGTGTGCGCGTGCGCGTACGAACAGCCCGACAATTGGGCGCCCGATGTTGCATGCGATCGCGTTCGTACAATACATTATTACTCGTATTTTATTTATTCGATTATTATAAAAAAAAAAAAAAAAAAAAAAAAAAAAAAAAAAAAAAAAAAAAAAAAAAGACCAGATGTGTCCACGGAATATTTTCCCTACACGTTTCGATCGTCGTCGTTGTTGCCTTATTTATTTTTATTTTTCTTTCCGCAATCCGTACGGTTTAAAAATAACTGGTAAAATCGCGTATAATAATTATTATATTATTGTCGGATTTGGTCCTTCGTGGCGGTATCCGGCGTGTTAGACACGACGGACAAGATGATCGCGCCAGATGGTAAATTCACTAACGATATTCGGTGTACCCATACATAAATGTTTGACGGTCTTTTCTATAGGTTGTTTAATCATCATTGGTAATCGTGGTATTCTGGATACTATCCGGATCGCGGTATTGCGTTCGATTGTGTACGAAAAGTATATATATGTACGTTACCATGCGATGCATTTACTGTGTTTTGTTGACCGTAATCAATACATCATTGTTATCTATTTGTCTAGTCCAGTGTTTCCCAACCGGTGGTCCGCGGTCCCATAGATTGTTTCTTCGATTGTGCTATTACAAATTAATTATTATTTTTTTTTTGTAAATAGCGAACAAAATTACGACTTATTGAGAAACCGTATAATATTATACGGTTATCTTATCGTTGTTGCTGCTGTAGACCGATAAGTATTTTCCACTTTTATAAGTGTGTAGGTATCAGTCACAAAAATCACACCAAGTAAATTATTTAGTATAGTAAAGCATAATTCTATATTAGTGAAGTATAGTAATAAAATGTAAAGTAAAATAATACAAATTAACATTTTTCGATAAATTTTGTGTATTCTTGTTAATGAGCAAACAAAAGGTATTCCTAGTTTTCGTAAAATTGAGGTGGTCCGCGACCTATAAAATATTGTCAAAGTGGTCCGTGGTGGTAAAAAAGTTGGGAAACACTGGTCTAGTCTAGTCTATTACACGAAATAAATTGATGGGGGGGGGGGTTTTAAAAGTATCAATTCAGCAGTACGACTTATATTCATTTTTTTTTTTTTTTTATGTTTCATCGACGCGGGCTTATCCAGCCGCAAACGTATTTAACGACAATGTAATTTAACTTACTTCACCCGCAACAACACTCCGTGTAGTTGGTACACGAACGATCCGTCCGTGGCTTAGTATCTATGGGTAATAGGTAAATAGCCGAATCCGTAAATACAAGTGTACACACACATTAGGCGTACAGTCTGGTTTTAAGTGGTCGCCACTTGCAAGCAGTTGGTGCAATGTATACAAACCGATGGTTCGTGTTTTCAATTACTGTCCGCCTACCCTTTTTACATCGGTTTAGTACTTTGGTTTTTGGTGATGTTCGTTGGTTTTTTTTTAAGTTACGTGTTTATATGATGTGCCAATACGGTCATTTTTTTTTTTTTTTTGTTTATTGTATAATGAACACAATTCAAATAAAACGATTCGATCAATTGAATAATGTAATTCGGATTACATTAAAATCGAATCAAAATAATTATCACGATAAGAAGACAAATTCGATTATTATTGTATTGTAAACCTACCTGCATATGACCGCCAGACATCGTCATTAATATAGAGTCTGTGGTTTCAGTAGTCTTTTTTTTTAAAACATTTTTTTTTTTTTGTCGTTATTGTTTTACTCTCTAATTTCGCCAAGAGCAGCATCGGCGCCTTCCGTCTGTCGAGTTTCGCCCGGAATCTTATTATATTGTTCCTTTTTTTTTTTTTTTATTGATCCAATCGGCTAAGGTACTTATTTATACACGGTAAAGTCGTCGCTTTTTAAGATATTTGTTTTTGTATCGACCGGTAAAATGGCTATACACAGTCCGATTATTTATCGACGTGTGAGAATTTCACTCTTGTGTTTTGTGCGACCCGGTGCAATTTATCGTTTATAATATTATTCAAATCGTAGTCTGCTTTTATATTTTCAGGCAACGTCGTCACAATTGAATTATAATAAAAGTCTCATTGTGTTTTATATATCGTTTGTTCTCTCGACGCATTATCGAAAAAGGAAACCGGTGTAAATATTTAACGGCGTATTTATTGAACGTCTTTTTGCATTATATTATTATTATCGATTTAATTTATACGTTTTGAAAGTTACGGCGTGCCGGATTTATAGGTTGAAGAATCTCCTCCCCCCGCTCTCCCACCGTATACGCTTTAAAGTACAAAATTGGCAAATATCTATTCAAAGAAAAATTATATTAATAAAAAAAAAATAATAATAATAATAATATTCTAACTACAAAATTACGTAAAAAATAACAATAAATATACGTTACAAAAAATGTAATATTGGTAAAATAAAAATCCGTCAGACTAATATCCTCGGGGTGGGAAATCTTTTTGAAATTAAGTTTTTATTTCATAAAACTTCCACTTTTATAATATCGAAAACGGTCAAATATGCAACGAAAAATGTAATTTAATAATCTCCTATCGCTGTACACAAGACGCATATTTCGTACACATATATATGACTCGGCTATATTTTCGACAATACGTAAATACGAGAATTTCGTATACGAAAATTCCTAAATGTCCCTATATATATATATAATAATATTATTATACATTTTCACGACGTCCCGGGGGATCAGTTATCGTATTATATATACGTATATATTTGATCAGTCACCGGTCGATTTAATCCGAATTGCCCGACAACGATGCCCGCACATCAAACGCACGCCCTCTTCTGCTGTACGTTTGGCGGCACCGACAGACCTATCGAGTTTTGAATTTCGTGATGGTGAGGGGCGAGGGGGTGAGAACGTGGAAAAAAGTGACATTGAATTAGGAAACGCGGGCGGTCTTTTTCCCGGCGGTGCTGATCGCCCCCCGAATCGCTAGACCGGAGCATATTCCGGTCGCGGCCCGACGTAATTTAATCGGATAATATCCGAAAATTCCACCGTGATTTATTTCCATACCGCCTTTGTACTTTAATATAAAAAAAAAAAAAAAAAATATATAAAATAAAATACAAACGGCTATAAATACGTATGCTATAATACTACGCGCGCACACACAGCATCCCTATATACACCTATACGTTTAACGCGAGAGTATACGCAATAAAACGTTTTATTGTATTATATACGGCGATTGGACGAAAACGATTTAAACCCCCCCCCCGCGTACGTATTATATAATATAATTATTGTATTATTATAAAAAAATATACAGAAAATATTACATAAATAGCAATATTTGGCGGTGCGGGACGCGGAGGAAGAAATCTTATTCGATTTCATTAATATCCGGCGTGTGGGTGGTGCCACTTCGCCCATATTATTGTAATCTTTGCGCAGCTTAATCGAATTACGTCGTACAATAATACATAATCGTGCGAACAACGTGAAACCACGTATGCTGCTCGTGGGTAGGATATACAATATATATATATATATATATATATATATATAGAGTAATTTGAATTTATTGAATTTATCTCTGCTATATTCGGTTGAAATATGTTTCGACATAGACATAAATAGAAAATAAAATATTGAAAATCGTGTATTAATATGTAATTGCGAGGAAAAAAAACGTGTTTTGCGTCTAAATATCTGCGCATTTCTTTTAGAGCCGGACAAATTCTATTATCCACGCAAATAGTAGTAAATCAGTACGTGCGAAATGTCGTGATTTTTTATTTCATTATCAAAATTTGCATTTTAATTTATATTTTTAAAAAATGATTACATTACGTCTAACTATTTTTTTTTTATCTTCCCGTCAAGTACGACTAATGGTGAAAATTGTGTACAATTTACGGACATTTTTTGTTGGGTTAACCGTAGATTTTTGGTTAACGTAAAATCAAATTAAAATTTTTTATTTTCAGCTCCAACATTTTACATGGCTATAAATAGCTAAAAAAAATAACCCAAATGTTTTGAACATTTTACCACGTCTGTAAAGAGCCGTATATTAGTGTTTGATGTAAATTTCAAGTATTTACGATTATTTTTTTTACCTAATTGCATAGATTTCCCCCGTTTTTCTTAATAAAGAAAACTAAAAAATATATAAGGAAAATCAAACAAATGAACTAGTTAGACAAAAATTTCTATTAGAAATCAGAGGTGCCCCCCTCACTGAAATGTTAGATATATCAAACTGGCATTGTAAAGTCGGGACGCAATTAGGTTAATAATTGTAATAGTACACGTTTTTTTTTCGTTTTTATATAACTTGGGTTCACGAGTCTTTGTTCCTGATATCTGTAAACGTCAACTCGTGGTCATAAGAACGTTTTAGTTTTAATATCGGTTACGATATTGTTGTACGGTAGTAATTGTGTTTCTTTTTTCTGCTTGTCCCGTTGATTAATCAAAAAAATAACTTCGATAATATGTTTGCTATGGGCGTCGTGCTTCGAGATTTATAAACGCATTATTATTGTTGACATACCTCCTATTATTTTATCGCGGGTTTATATTAGTGATTGGGGCGCTATCGAGAATAATGTAATAATATCGAATATTTCGAATTTAAAGTATTCGAATATTGTCCACAGATGGTATCCGAGTACCAAATACTTGTCAGGTTTCCTTTATGTTAACCCGACGTTATTTTTCAACGACTAAAATGACGTTTTAGGTTTTCACTTGGGACGCCTGCAATTTCCTCGAAGTAGCTGTATCAGGTTTAGACATGGCGGAATTTTGTTTTTCGACGTAGGTGTGGTTGGCTCTGTTTATAGGCTACAATTCTCTTATCGTTTTCCGACGACTATATTATGTCCCAATAAAAAAAAAAAAAAAAAAAAAAAAAAAAAAACAGTGTTAATAATGCTATAAAAATGTTTTCTTACGAATAGTGGTTATAGACGACGCCCGTCGTTGCTTTATTGCATACAGTTTATAATATTATATCGCGGTGATGGGCCCGTGTAATTTATTCGAATTACATTATCTTTTTTAGCTACAAGATTTGACGTTCGCCGCCAAATCGTGCCCGACTTGTGTGCCTTTGGAACGCGAAAACCGTTAATAATGATTATTATTATAATATTATGAAGACGGTTAAAAAAAACCCGGCGATGATTGAGAAAACGTTATTGGAATAATTTGTCTATTAAAATGTTTTTTTTTCGCGCGTCGTCGTCGTCGTCGTCGTCGTCGTCGGCGGCGGCGGCGGCGGCGCCAACGCCGTTTCGACGATCGTAAAATTCGACCATGTTCTTTTTATTATTATAGTAATTTTTTATTCTGACCGAAACGGATGGCTGGTCAATATATTTAATTTATTTTTTTCCATCAATGTCCGTGCCGATTTAGTCGTTTAGGCTGGGTTATACAGGGCGATCAACATAACGAATGTCTCATCTCGGAAACTATTACATTTTTTTCTTCGAAATTTGTTTTTCAAACAAGCTGCGCACCCTATCCCCCAAAAAACATCAAACTTAAGAGTAGAATATCAACGGGACACCAACACATTAATTTAAATTACATAACTTCTCCTTATATCACACCCGTCATACAGATCTCCACATTCCTAAAGTTACCAAAACAGCCAAGTTATACTACTCCAAAACCATAAATCACCTTCAAAATCACACCAACCCCCATGTTAAAAAATTACTATTCACCTCCATTCTCAGCCCCCCCCCCCTAGAAGACTCAAGAGTCAATGGCTCTAAGACCTAATTGATTAAAACAAAATAATAATTAATTAAATTTATGCCGAAGTACCTTCACTGGTTGGTTAATCCTACAAGTAACGCAAACCGCTACATTTAAATAAATAATATCAATTATGCTTATTATACGAGTTTATGTATAGATTGTGTAATTTCGAAATAAAATTTTTTAAAAAAATATATAACTTCAGTTATGGAATTTTTAGTATATGTCGCTATATGATAATCAAATGTGCTCGGTGAAAATAGTGACGAACAAAAATATCGGCTATGTAACATTTGTTTCTTAAATTTTCGACAATAAAGTTTATACTTTCCGAGATATGAATCCAGATATAGGTGTCTTACGTTTAGTCGATCACCCTGTATATATTTATGTATATATCTATATATAAATATGCAAAGCGTAATATTATACTTTTGTTGGTCGGATATCGCTTTTTATAATATTAATATTAAAACAAATTATTATATTGGCTGGCATACAGGGTGTCCCACGAAGATAATCAAATTCTGTTGTTGTTTTTATGACTCACAGAAATATAAGAATTACCAAACATTTATATTTTAATTAAATTGTTATATTTTGGTAAACCAATTTGAAGAAGTTTATTCTTATTTACTTTTTATTTTCTCGTGGATTTTAATATTATTTTTTTAATTTACAGATAAATAGTGTATAATTTAATTAATACATTGTAGCGTTTTAAAATTATCTCGTCTCGTTTTCCGATAAGTTTTGTCTATCAAAACACATTATTTTTCTGTTAACCAAATAAAAAAATTAATTAAAAATCATGAGGTCAGTGAAATTAAAATCTTGATGTATGTATATATATATATATATCAATATTTGTAGTCGTTAACCCTGTGAGTAATATAATAATAATAATAATAATAAAACTTTGATTATCTATCTTCATTATCGCAATGAGTACATCTTCGTGTGACGCTCTTTGTATTATAGATAATTAACAAAATTCCAATTTTACACTCTGTCCGGTATAATAAATATTATATATTTTCGTTAGTTTTGTAATTCTATATTTTACTAACGCCCCATAGATGATACGTCGATTTCGAAATTATTTTCGATAATATTAAAAGGTTTTCTCTCTCTCTCTCTCTCTCTCTCTCTCTCTCTGTGTGTGTGTGTGTGTGTGTGTGTGTGTCTCTCTCTCTTTATTAATTTTAGACAGATTTCTAATATTATCGTTAATACAATATTTCCGTTGTACCGCAACGTGTTGTTTTTCAAAATCTATATGGGTTTTTATTTATAACAATTAAATAGGATCACGAAAACGCCCACGCTACTGTGCAAACTCATCATCGCCGTTGACGTTTATCGTCAAAGTTATAATATTTTATTATCGTCGTTTTCCGCTTCGAGTTTTATCGGTTTTTTTTTTCTCCCGGCCGATTTTTAATTAATAACAAACAAACAAAACGACCATAAATATGACACGAAAATAATACTACGGCGGTAGGCCATTATTATTTCTCCCGGAGCGAACTCCTTTTCGTATTCAGAATTGCCAAAACTACGAAATGTAAATAAATATCCCACCCGCGATGATAAATAAATAATGTATTCACTCACTAATACTTTGGTACAGGGCGATAAATGTTGGCGATCGCATACAGTCCATAGACTGTTTCGAGTTTTTAGCAGTAGGTCCTTTTTCTCTCTCTCTTTCTGTTAACTCACTTTTCCCATATGTATTACCGTATTAACGTAAAATATTATTACGGTTGTTTATTTTGTATTATTATTATTTTACGTATTATGTCCGAGGTCTCGAGGACTTGTTCAATAAATGTCGTCGTTTCTCTTATAGCATCGTAACGTTTTACTGCCGTTTCAGAAACGGTTGCCTTCTTATACCCGTGTGTATACACATAAAAAAAGAAAAGAAAAGAAAAGTTTTATACATTAAGTGTGTACATAAATGTTTGAGTACTTAAAATAATAATACAGGTACACGGGACACCCGCGGAAAAAAAAAATAGTTTAGACGAGAAAACGATGATTTATAGCGATTTTAGGGTTTTTTTTTTTTTTTTGCACACAAATATGCGTATAGTATGTATCCCGTGTACTATAATACTTCCTATGGTTTATAAGATTGTCGGCAATTACTTACACATAAAATGCGAGTTCAAGTTTTTCGGCATTTACTGCAAATGGGAATACGAGTTTTTCCGTGATCGTTAAAAAGTTATAATTCGGTAATTTAGTATTTTATAATATTATAACAAACGATAATACGTTTTTGCTGCGTTATTATTTAATTTTCGAAAAAGCGTAACAATTAAATTATATACGTTCCTATAATAATAATTAATTATTAATTTAATACGATCGTCTTATTTTATAATATTGTCGCTACGGGGTAATTTTATCGTTATCCATTTTTTTTACTTGAAGTACAATATTTTCGTAATGATATTTTACCTATATAAAATTAGTTTGTAATTTTTATCATTTTAATAATAATATAACCAAATCCATTACACTCCAAGGTCCCGGCCGACACGATGTCGATTTAGAAGGCGTTTTGCGTAGGCAATTCAATAGCGTCCTTGAACGTTGTTGCACTGCAAAAAATAATGATAATATAATATTTAGCGAGTAATAATTATTCATTATTTGTCCATTAATACTACTTACCGAGCAGCCGGCACTAAAAAAAAATTTAATAAAATTGGCGCTTACGCGTGTTTTTTTTGTAGTCGTTAGTATCAATTAAAAACAAAAAAAAATATTCGACTTAATTCGTTTGAATTAATAATTTTATTGTTTACAGAAATAACAAGTGCCTACATTTTACCATCGTCGTTTTCAATGTACACGAATTATTATGTGTGATCTATGTATAATATCACCCTTCTACGTATCAAATCATGCATTACATAATGACCTAGCCATCTCTTCTGTTAACGATGTAACTAAGACCTACAGACGTTTTAACTTCAACCTTCAAACCATAAAAATCCTTTAATCAAAGAACTTGCGTCTATAAATATACCCGGCAACCCACAAAAAAGTTTGAAAAGGCGGTGGTGTAGGGACCGACTAGTCTAGACCAATCTAATACCCTTTGTTCTTCTTTCGATATCTACTTTTTGTTATTCTTATTTATCTTTCCTTTTCTAATACTTCCTAACATTTTTTTTTTTTTTTTAAACTGTAAAAGTGCCTTCACTGGAAGGCATCTTTAATCCGTCCTTCACCGCCATAAATATCAAATTCATCAATTTCACTTATTGTTCAAATTATGTTATAGATTGTGGAAATAAAAACTAAGTAATAAAAAAAAAAAAAAAAAAAAAATGTATAATATCGAGCTCTAATGGGCCAAATAGGGCGTAAGCGAACTTTTGTCCAAAATTACCTTTTGACAACGAACAATTCGGGAAAAATGCTCTAAAAGTTCCGGCATAAGCACCACGAGTTTAAATTCGTTGACAGCGTAAATAAAGTAAGCGACATGATTGAGTAGCGTAAGCGACAGAGTCTACAGCCGAAATTGTTGTACACGCTTTTATTATTTGAAATTATTTCAGAGCAAAATGTAGGAAGTTAAAGAAAGAAAAAAAAAAAATCATTAAAATTCATTAAATATTACATTTTTAACACGGTTCTTTTGTTGTGTGTGTGTGTGTGTGCTTTTTTTGCCTATCAAGGCTCGACTTATACGTTTGGGATTTAAAGAGATTATATTTTCTGCTAGGTTTTTTTTTTTTTTTTTTTTTGTCAGTAGACCGATCGGATTTCACTACTGCTTGCAACAATACATTATGTTTTGTTCGGATTATCGTAGTTTATCTGACTGTAAATTGCAATGTATATTTTTTTTTTTTTCAACGTAAAATGCGAATAAATAACGGTATAATGTAATCATACAATGCGGTATATAATACTCGGCAACGCGATAAAATAATAATACAATGTCGGAGTGTAATTATTATATCGTACGAAACGGGGCGGCGTACAAATCGAATACGCACGCTTAATTGCGTTTACATAATAATATTATATTATGCACATTTGTATATATATATATATATATATATATATATATATACTACGGGATAAATAGATTACGGTGAAATTGCAGTATAAATTCGTGCTTTGTATTTTAACGTTGATATAATTTTAGACTGGGCCCCCGTAGTACCCGCGTGCGGTGTAGATTTACAAAATTGAATAATAAAATCGCGCGGTGGTCGTCCGTGTCCGTCTGTTGTCCGGCGCCCGTCGTGGAAATACCTACGGTATTTTTTTCATTTCCCCCCCCCCCTATGTCGATCGTTATTATTATTACAATTATTGCGTACGAACAAAATACTACTGTCGGTAAAATAATAATGAAAATCGACGTACGTTCAAAAACTATCATCTACGCACGTTTTCTCTCTATCTCTCTCACTTACGCCATCGTCATTTGTCGCGACCTTCGTCAAAGTTTCCCGAAACGCGACGCTCGCCGCCGCCGCCGCCGCCGTACGTCCGTTTATTATTATAATCATTTTGACCTTATCGGACGGCCGATCGATGAATAATGACCGGTCCGCGCCGTCTTTGCGCGGGGTGCACCGTCGTCGGCCGCGGTGACAACGGTACGCCTCCTAACTTTAATATTATTTTATTGACGAGCAACGACGACACTGTAATACGGCGGTTCCCGGTGTCGCTCGCTGTCGAGTCTCGCGGCCAGTCGCTCGGCGAAAAACGAAACGAGCAAAATGTCAGTGCCCGACGACCTACGCCGGTGGTCGCAATGTCGCCAATCGACAATTCGTCCGGATAATTAACACGGATAATATTTCTATAATTCGGTTCTATGTCGCGCAACGACCGGTGGTATTCTGCATTACGAATACGCCCGTAATTATCGTTTAGGGTTGGTCCGGCGGCGGCGGCGAGTTCGGTTTATCCCCGCGCACATCACATAGGCATAACATTGTATGCAAACTAGGGGGCGGCGCGTATTGGGATGGGGGGGGCTACGTAGGGGGAGGGGTAGGGGCAACGCGCTCGCGCACTGTATCGATTGGACGCGCACCGACGGCCTTTCTGACGGAAAACAGACGAGCGCGCGCGCGTCATGCCGTCTTCGGAAGGTGGCCGCCGGGCCGGTACGATAACGCGCGCGCCCTGCCAGCAAAATCCGTGCAGCCGCCGGCGTTCTCGCATCACACTTGGCGTCGAGCCACACGTCTCCTCTGTATAATATTACTATCGTCGCGAACGACGAGCGCGAGAAATTTTTTGCAAAAAAAAAAAAAAATATTTTTTTTTATATATTTATATATGAAAACGACGACGCACACTTTCACGAAATTTATCAACGTATTTTGACCGCGGTTCTTAGACGACGAAAAAAAAAAAAAAAAAAAAAAATTACATTTTTTTTACGCGATAATAAATATTATCAAAACCCGCAGCTTCTCACCTCGTCGTCTAGCGACTGCAGCAATGACGGCTACCTGTACGACTACGACTGCGGTTGAACCGCCGGTAAGGTGATTGCAGTTCTTCTTCTCCTCTCGCCACTCGCGGCCCCTCCAAAACAATAATTTGAGTCACGTTTACCAGGAAAAAAAAAAAAACTAGAAACAAAAATCGTATTATATAATTCTGTACACGGTTGGCGCACAATTTCGCCCCGGGTTGTTACAGTTGTCGGGAAAAAAAACGATAAAGCCTCTCTAACTGGCACTGGATTGTTTACTGTTGCCAACCGGTCTCCGCCCAAATATCATAATACCATAATTTCGTACTTACTTACTATTTCGACGTTTCTACTAAAGAACGTGGTTTCACAACGATTAAACGTTTTAGGTTTTCACTTAACAGGACACTGTTAAACTTCTTTGGCGCATTATCGACTTTGGACGTGGCGGCGATACAATTCCCTTATCATTTTTCTGACAACTGTGTGCACTATTCGTTTTTGCCATATAGCATGCTAATTTAATAACTTACGGTTCGGGGCCATTCTTCCGACCGTGGTGTCGCGTTATCGTAATGTTTAGATAATTTTTTCCAGTCAAATATCAAATATTTTCATTTATCCGGGAAAAAAAACCTCACAATTATCGGCTTGTCCGGTCTTATCCGTCGATTAATCATCATAAAATGCATTTCGCACAACTCTATATGCTCATAAATAATATATATATATATATATTATTACACGTTTTTCTTTTGCTGTAGGGCTTATAATCGCTTAGCAAATCTATATTTCTATATATTTTTAAGTTAGACGATACTTACTCTCTCTCTCTCTCTCTCTCTCTCTTTAATGCCTAAGTATTTGTATTACGTGAGTATACCCAGTGTGTTCGGAAATTTTAATCATCTCTCCTATGAATATTGTCTTCCTTTGCGTTCGTTGATCCTTCCTTTACATTGTGTTAGTTATGATGTCTTATTAAGTACTCCGATTCTCGATCTAACGATAGATGCCAATCAATTATCCGTTTTCTCCTTTAATATTTAGAGAATTTCTACGTTGCTCTTCATTTCGATTTCAATTAAACGCGTAGTAATCTTCTTCATTATCACATAAATAATATGTATTGGTTATGCCGTCTCCTGGCGAGTAACACGTGCACTCTCTTCCTTTATTAAGAGCACAAACAGCACAGAATATAATAATAATACTATTGTAAACCTGAAAATTATATATGTATATTTACGATCCCACGGAACGACGACGATCCCCGCACAGTACTCCCATATGGTCTTTTCTTTTTTTAAGTACTAGTCGCTTGTTTAACCTAGTCTCTAGAATGTCATTTTTTTCATATTTTATTAATTTTGATTATATAACATTACAAACGATATCGATCTTTTTTTGTATCGGTTATATTTTGTTTTTATTGCTGTTGGTAGCGGATGTAAATAATAATATAACCGGGATTCGTTTTTCGTTTTCGAAATCGGTCTCTTTCTTTATGGTCACTGTTATCCCCCCCCCACCAAAAAAAAAAAAAAAAAAAAAAAATAATAACAATAAAAACCTCTTTAAAGTACTTAAGTTTTAACTATACAGTTACACGCTGGGAGCGCTGTACCCGAAGCAGCAACAGTTATGATAATAATAATTATATTTTTTAATCGTCGCAGGGTCGGGGCCGGGTCGGTCCTGTATACGAGAAATATTGTGCTGTTGCACGTGGTTGCTATACAAAAAGTGTATACTTATAGTATACGTGTGTGTATGTGTGTGTGTCGTGTATACGATTTATTTTTATACTAGGAAAACGATTTGACGTTGGCAAGTCGTCGCGGTATTCGACTAAAATACACACGCGTGTACCCCGCCCGCAGCCGTGCGACGACAGAGACGTCCCAATAATTGTCTAGGGGACAACGAAAACCTCCTATGCTTACATTTACTTACTTATACACCACAGTGGTGTGGATTTATAACAAAAAATTGAGTTGAGGGTGGTGCGTTAAAAAAAAAATATATATAATATTGTGTTTTTTACTCGATACTATTTATAAAATATAACCGTCGACTTGAAACAAAACGGATTTTTCACCGTAGATAGTATAGAAGATCGCGATAGACTATGCTACGTAGGGAACCGTTGTAGACGAACGAAAGAGAGAGATTTGAGTTTTTTTTTTTATTCTTTTTTAATAAAATCAAAGAAACTATTTATAATAACCGTTTGTTTCGTTTTATCATTTCGACACTAATATTTTACCCGATATTTTTACTCAAAAAATATTACAATTCGTTCCCGTTCGTCTATTAATTATAATGGTTTACAATTTAATGTTATCGAAAAATAATAAAAGGCACCGGTATCTTTGCTTCCCCCGCCCCATTTAGAGTAGGTAAAAAATCATATATATTGTACCCCCAATTTACGTTTTTTTTATTCTATCGACGGGTTTTTTACATCATCTCCTCCGGGGATATAACGACTGTCCTGAACAAAAAATTCATACTAAATTCCTTGAGTAATTTTATTTATTTTAAAAGTTCTGGCGGGCAATGACCGTTTTTATTGTTTGTAATTATTATCGGATATTATGTTCGTTTAAATATTTGCACTGCCGTTATATACACGATATATCTACCTACGTTCCGTTTGAATTGCAACAAAGTTAATAAAACGTTGAACAATCACGGTTTTTTTTTTTTCATAGTTCAAAAGGTTATACATATTATTATACGGTGGGCCGTCAATTGACCCGTACATCATCATTCATCAGTGATATTATTAATAATTGATAAAAGTTCAAGGTGTATATAGAAATCTACATAAAGTCACGATGTGTTAAATTTCAATATACCCAACTTAATTGGAAAAAAAAAAAAAAAATTGTATTTCAAGGCCTGTGTCGATTTTTTTTTTATACATGTTATTTTTTTTTTTTTTTTTTTATCGGAGAAAGTAATAAATAGGCGATACAAATACAAAATAATTACGTTAGATTTCTATGCAATTTCCTTTTCCGGACTATTAAAGGTCATTCGATATATAGGAGGATGAAAAAAATAAACACTTATATAAAATATTTTCACTTTTCTTCGTTTTCCGTTGTACACACTTACGTATAATCACGGAAAATGATACAGTTTATTTTTTTTATATATATATATAGATATATTTATGTTTATTTATTCGTAATTCGATACGTTTGAAATAAACAAAACGGGGGAAAAGAAAAAAGTTATATAAATATTATATTCGACGGACCGTAATTTCCCGTAATATAGTAAAAATTATATACGTATATATAACAATGTTGGGTAAATCCATTTATTAATCATTTCTTGACCCAGTTTTTCCTATAATATTATTATATGATTTTTTTTTTTCCTCGTAAAGTCAGTCATCTATACCGAAGTGCAGTCGTTTTTTTTCCCTTCTGTTCGATGAGATGTATTAAAAAAAATAAAATAAAAATAAATAGTTTTGACGGAATCCTATCTCTGGTTTCTGTTTATATTGTTTACTGGGCGAATAACGTTCAATGATTATAATATAC
The DNA here is from genome assembly GCA_956483605.1 of Tuberolachnus salignus. Classification (NCBI taxonomy): domain Eukaryota; kingdom Metazoa; phylum Arthropoda; class Insecta; order Hemiptera; family Aphididae; genus Tuberolachnus; species Tuberolachnus salignus. Next base: position 19,117,137 of record OY101431.1, on the reverse strand, counting down.
AGGCCATCGATCAATTTTTTTTTTTTTTAAAACTTTGTTATCGACTTTAAATATCGTGTTATTGAAAATAATAATAATATATATGAACATCGTCAAATGCTGTCGTCGTCGTCCTACTACGCGGTTATCGTTCTTGTCTGATATTTAAATTTTGTTTTCGTGACATGTGAATGCATGAATTAAACACACCGATTTCTATTCGTATCTAAGGTACGTGCGGCGAGTATTTATGTGTAAACCGCAACGTTATTCGCAATATTATAATTTTAAAAGTCGTTTTTCAATAAAAAGAAATCCGCCTAGTAGCGGGAAGAGTGAGAGGGGTGAATAAAATTATTTAAACGCGAGTACAAGACAAATTCGTAATTCGCCAACTACCTGTTGAGTTTTCTTTAACGGGCGAAAAAAAAAAAAAAACATCGACGACAGAATGTATTGTTTATTTCTATTTAGGGACTTTGCGTTCGATTGTTTTCGACTGTCATTTAACTCCGTCAGTAACTCTGATATAATGTAGTTGTATTATAATAACGTTTATTTTTTTCCTTCTCGTAAATGCTTAAAATAGTATTATATATATTTTTTTTTTTTTATTAATACTAGTCAATTATATCGATTGTTGAGATTTATTTTATGTGATAAAACGATTTGCCAGGATATAAAATCCGTCAGTTATTATTTACGTGGCCCACCCACTGTTATCGCGTGCGCAAAAAAAAATAATCATAATCAACATAATCGTTTTTAACAAAAATCGAAGAAAAAAAAAAAATGGCAACTTTTCAAACGAAATACGTTTTATTTGGTTTAATTACATAATATTGTTTCCGAATGCAGAAACAAACACGCGTGCTGCAAATTATCCATTGGTTGTGCGGAGCATAAACTATTACGATATACCATACAACTACATACTGTTTTTTTGGAAAAAAAAAAAAAAAAAAAAAACGTTTTGCATATTTGTCTATGCGGTACAATAAACGATAATGCCCGTCTAAACATAATATAGGCATTCTCAACGCTTCCATAAAATCCGGTGATCTCATCGTACCGCGGCCGCGTACGGAAAATGTATTATTTTTGTACACTCGCATATATTATCACGGTTCTTTTTTTTTTTTTTTTTTTTTTTGTTCTAAACGTGTACATCGAATTGCGATAAACCCGATTTTCGCGTGTGAACGCGATTTAAATATAAACCTGTTGGTCGAAACTCTACTTATATATATATTATATTTAGTGCCAAAACTATCACCGCCGCGTTTATTATTTTTTTCCCCCTCAAATTTTATTATGTTGTGTACCATTAGAAAGTCGACTGCGATTTCCTATAAATCGAAAGCAATCTTTTCGTGGTACAGAATATAATACAGTGCATTGGTATGGCCTAGGTTGTTAAATTCGGTAGTTTAAATTATTATTTTTTATTTTTTTTATTTTATTCTAATTATTTTTACACATTACGATCGTTTCCGTCGACGTATTTGTACAAATGTCCGAAGGTTACGTGCCGTGTGTTCGATATCATCGACGACGGACCACATAAAACACGACTGTTTTTCATTTTCTCTTACTGCGCATGTCTAAATTTGTATCTATTTGTAGAGATGTAATACTCAGGGGCCGTTTTTGTCAGTAATAATAATTAAACACCAAAGAGAACGGATCCCGTTGTTTCTTCAATACTATTCGTTAAATTATTCCGCGCAAAATCGCGTGTTTTTTATCTAGATGTTTGTAAAAAAAAAAAAAAATTAAAAAAAAACCGCAGTCGTTATAATTTATGCGTGATAATCAAATATATAATGATATTATAATAATGACTAAAGCGATAATTGTTGTAAACGTTCAATCAACGGTACGTCTTCATCCTATCGATAATCATATTATAATATAATTTGAATTAAAATAAAATGCATTGGATATTTTAATGTTATATAACCTTGAAATAATTATTACTATACCGGATTTCTCTTTTAAATTAAATACAACTTTTTTTTTCCTCTTGTAGATCTTGCAATAATATAATTAAGATTTTTTTTTTTTTTTTACTCTGCTAATATAATCGTCTGTTTCTGGTCGAATGATCGGGATAAAGGGTTTTACAACAGTAAAACTCGTTTAGTTATTTTTATTTGTCAATTTTATAAACCGTAATTAACTAAGCGATTTTTGGAAATGAAGGACCGTAATTCGAAAATAACGTCATAGCCTATCGTGTACACTTCACGTTGAATTCAAATCACTACGCCCAAACAAGCTGTGTCTAGTTGCTATGCTGCACGTATGTGTTAGGCAAAAAAATATAAGGTAATTCCCTTAAAAAATGCGGTACAATTTTTTCATATATATAAAGTTTAGGCATGAAAAATAGGGGTCTTTATCCGTCCTCCCAGATAATAAAAATTCCCCCCCCCCCGAGTATCATAAATCAGTATTATAACGAATAGTTATTAATATAGACAATATTGAAATATTATAACAAAAAAATATAGAAAAATTCAAACAGCGAAAACTTGTAAGTATAAAAGATTATCGAGAATATAAACTTATGCGTAATATTTCATAACTCATTGTTCATCAAGATGCAAATATTTTTTTTTTTTTTTTTTAAACAGCAAATTCGAACGACGATCGCCCGGAATTCTATTATAATAAAATACGTATACCTCATCTTGTACGGTTATTTGTTATTTGTTCGGTTATTGCAATATTATATCGTTATTGTACCTATACAATCGTATAATATATATAATTTGTTTTAATCGTTATTGAATAAAATGTTGCGCGTAATAATCAGTCGGTCGAATAAAATATATATATATATATATATATATATAAAAAGAGAGAGAGAGAGTGAGAGAGAAAAATTACAGTGTATAATATTAAGTAGGATACAATATAATATTATTATTGATAATAAATAAGAAATTAACACCCGTCGGTTTATGTCCGATAAGAACAAAATATAATAAAGTGGTCGGCGTGCCAGTATATAAAATATGTTTTGGCGTCGTTGGCATTTAGTAGGATTTCACATTATGTACTTATGTACTTGATATTGTGTATACTTGTTCGTGTATTTTTTACGCGCACAACACGTGTATATAATATATACTATTGCAATATAAGTGTGCAAATGACGAAAAACAATATTATAATATAGGATAAACAAGTTTTATCGAAGTAAAATAATAGATACTACGCCCGATCCGATCGTTTTAAATACCGAGCAAAGCATTTTGGATTTAGTCTGTCATTTTTTTTCTGATTTCTATTGTAGGTTTTTTTTTTAATAATAATCGGAGAGTAAAAACGGGGAAATGTACGGCAACAGAGGGAATAATACATTGTTTTCGAGATTTACACGGTTATAAATAATCGTCGGCACCTCTATGACATTTTCACAGAATATTAATATTAAGCCTTTCTGGACGTGGACGATTTTTCAAAAAATCCCGGCAATTTTTTTGTTCAACTGTCTAGTTGTTTTTGAATCAATATAATACAACTGTTTTAGCCGAACCGAAACACAGACATTTCAAACATGGTGCATAATAAATTGTATATATTTAATGGCGACAAATAACGAATTCAATGGTAATGTTATAGTTCTGTGACAAAATGATCTTAATAATTACAACATTTCAAAATATGATTTATTAGGATGATTCATTCATTTTACTCCGGTCATCGACATCAGCGATGTCTAGACTCGATATAATTTCCAAAATATATTCTGTCTAATAGAAATTTATTGGTCGTGGTTTTTTTTTTCTTTTACAATCGCGGTTTTATGCAGATAAAAATGTTGCAATTAATTTTTATCGCCGTTTTCGAGTTTAAAGTTAATATTGTATTGTTGCGGCGGTGGCGGTGGCAAGTCCATATTTTACTATTTTATTATTTCATTTAAACGCCTAATCTCTAAAAGTAAATCGACTTAAAAATGATAATGTTATTGTTCGAAACGTACACGCTAAGTAAGCAAACGCAATAAACCCATTCACAATACCCAATTAAACTTATTTACGAACACAATATAATAATAATCTGCAGTGCGGTGTAATTATCATTATTAATGTAACTCTATAATGACTTAAATATATTTTCAATAATAAAATATATTATGTAATTTACCTACACGCGTATTATCTAAATAATCGACAATCATTTAAAAAAAAAAAAAAATTATTATTATAATCGTTGTGTAGTACGTACGTTTTTATACAAACCTCTGAGAGGTTTTTGTAACGGTAAAATTTTTTTTTTATTTTATATATATATATTGTTATGCTGCTCAAGTATACGTTTTTTTTTCTCGTATAAACGTTATTATTGTCAAGTATATATGTATATATAAATATTTACTTTTAAAATAAAATTATATAATATAATTTTCGTTATTAAGTAATAATAATAATAATATTATGTTTGCTACGGATAATAATTATAGAGATGTAAGTTTTTAATTATTAGATACTTAGACATTCCTATATATATATATATATATATATATTTCGTTTATACGCATTATTCTTCTTGCGAACAGTAGAAGAAAGAAAAAAAAAAATTATAGAAACTGTTACTTACGTACATGCACGTTGCCGTTGTAATTAGTTTCAACAACGAGTCTTCGTGGATTATACGGACCAGAACAATTAAATAATAATATTGAAACGTATATTACCTCTCTTTGTGCGCAATTTACCCGACAAAATTATAGGCCATTTTTTTTTTCTCCTCTCCTATTTTAGCCTACTTGGTCGCGGGACCCGCGCGTAAATAAACGTGTTGTTACGACGAGCTATAATCGTGCGTGTGTAGCTCTCGTTCTAGCTCTAGCTGCGTGATGATATTTTTTTGTCATCGTTAAATTTTACTAAAACAATTTTAAGAACACAATTTATATACATTTATTAGTTATTATTACAGTGTGAATTTCATACTTTCAAACATTTGCTTAAAGGCTGGCGAAGTCATCATTCGATAATTTCTTTATGTGAAATTCGTCTAACGAATTCATGTTCTATGGATACAATTGCCGTGTGTTGTTTAACTCGTGAATCAAATTTTTGCGCGTAGGCCCAGTTTGCCATATTCTTGCTACGCCACTGCGTAGTTTTATCGACATTTTATCTATTACGACCGTATAGATGATGTTATCGAGGTATATGGAAAAACCTTAGGTCCCTCCATAAAATATGAGATGTGAAACGGCCCTTATTTTTAAACCACTGGCCCATTTTTTTCTCTCTAACATTTTATAATATTCGTATATAAATAAATAAAAACCCTCACGCTATGCGTTTTAAGTAATAATGCTAATCATTGACTATAATACCAGTATTCAAAAAAAAAAAAAAAAATGCATAACATTTTTCCCAAAAGATAAATAAAAGCGCGTGCACTTAAAACAAGTTTTCATTCGTTATTATAATTGATGATGACTATAGACCATGTACGTATATTACACGGTTTAGCAGTAATTGGTTTCATTAATATTGTCTACCAACTTGTTGGTATTAATATTTTATTGTCATTGAAAATAACGACCCGGAGCTTTTGGCGGCCGTTTATGCTAAGTGAGCAAACCGATGTCGTATCGATTATGAAATATTATTCGTTTGCGCCGCACGATAATACAGAAACGATTTGCGAATTAATTTCGAGTGTTTGCGTCGTATTGTCACATGACATAATATCATCGTGTGGCATAAACAAATATTTCACACGGGATATTATTAATCATTAAAAATGTGCCCTTTTGGTTTTATTTCGTGTCTGCGATTAACAATGGAAGTTGAACACGATACCGTTTTTTATCGTATTTTCGCGAATATAATATGATAGTTACATGTAGTACGTTAAAATGTTTTAATTAATTTCGATTGTTAAAATGAATACGATAACTCAGAATGGACGCTGATAACACATTGCATGGGAAACATAGGATATCAAAAAAATTGGTGGTCGGCCATTTTATTGGAGTCCCCGTTTTTATATAGATAATGGTAATAAAACTAGACAAATTTACAAATGCGAAGAAAGTATTCTATCGACTGTAACTGATAAGAGACTGAACTCCAAAAACATGACTTTAGTTTACACCCTGAAGTATCCATTCTAATAGCATCTATTCTGTGGCGACCTGTGATCTAACACCCTGTGATGATACTACAGACAGCAGACCCCTGTAGTCGAAATATTAACCGTTTTTATTATCTTTTTAAATTATTATTACTAATGCGTGTATATATTGTTAATAATAATAAATTCTAATATTATATACCGCAAAGTGTATAGTATAGAGGGATGCATTTATAAATTTAAAACAGTATGGTAGTTTTTTTTTTATTGTTTTTTTTTTATTAATCTATCCATTATTGTTGTGCAATTTATTACGATGCTGTACGGCGATAATAATGACCGCGGTCTGTATTTTTTTGTTTTTAATTTTTTTTTTTTTTTTGTTCGCTCGAAATTTCGCAGCAGCAAAACATGCAACTGCGGTTGTCTAATTGGCGTCAATAATTTATGCGTACAGTATTTATTGTTATTAATTATTATTCCGTTGCACCATTTAAGTCGCGTGTATGTGTCCTAATAATGTTTTCCCATACTCGTAATTAAGATTCGTTTAGTTATTTTTTTTTCCTCCGTTTTAACGCGCACATATAATAGACGGGCGTTATATAAGCAACGTTATATATAATGGTAATAATTAATCGGAATCGGTTTTATATTATCGGGATCGATTGACCTCTTAACATTTTTCCATCTAGACTCGTCGACGCCCGACGATATAATTGTATTGTTGTTAAGAAGACGCCGGCTCTGTCTATCCGGCGGGCGATATAATATGCGAAAACGCAATACTGCGCCGAATTAATATAAATTTAAAAAAAAAAAAAAAGAGCGGGCAATAATTATTCCGTAGGGAATGAGACACAGCGTGTTTTTTTTTTTTTTTTTAATTAAAAAAAATGTCCACATTAATGCCGTTGTTTTTAAACGACAATAATTGGAATTATGAACGAATCGCATCGTCGTCTCGCCCTCCGGAAATATTTTTCTATTTTAATTTTATAACAAGCCTTTTTTTTTTTTTTGTTACATTAAAACCAATTTCGAGTTAATTTTATGCAGTGCGGCCCCAAGCGCGTGTTTTCGCTGTATGCGAATCGTCCGGAAATTGTGCGTTTCGGTTGAACATATTTTAACCGTTTATTTTTTTTCTCTCTTATTGTTAAAGATAATATTAAATACCAAATACACACCTATTATTATCAACTGCATATACGTAATACACACATGTATGCTCTATATAAGAAAAATAAAATCCTTTTTTCAAAACCGTCGTGATAAATATGATTAATATGCGTATATTGAAGTATTGTAAAACGATAGTAATACACTGCGTTTACCGAAAATATTAATATTATCATTTCACGGGTAACGTACGTTGTTTTAAGTTTTTATTATTTTTTTTTAAAATTTTATTCGTTAAACGCATAATTGTGAAAGTTTTCGCGTTCGTATATGTAGTAGCCCAAAATAATATAATATTATTATGCTAAACTCAAATGGTAGTATTGCGTTTTTTTTTTTTATGTAGCAATTTTCAACGAGTTATTTTGTGGTTCGTGTTTAATGGTGAGTTTTTTTTTTCTTTATTATAACGTTTAAGAGAAAACTTTATTTTTTTTTATATTCATTTTATGCGCGCGTTAGAGTGAATAGTTTGCGAATTAAAGTTAAAACAAAAAAAACCGATTGCATTTACTGCTATATTACTGCCTTAAACCCGCCCGAGGTCGCTTTCCGTTAAAAAGAAAAGAAAAACTAAGAAAAATCGCGTGAAAGTCAAACACTACGAGGAAAACAAATAAATTATTTTCTCGTGAATCCGGCGACGAGGAATTCCAAACGTCCGCCGTCGGTCGTCTTTAAACGTTATTTTTTTTTTTTATATACTGCAGATAAATTGTCGGGTTTCGTATGCTTTTTTTTTTTTCTCGTAAAAACAAACGTTACAAATTAAATCATTATTAACGACACTTTTGTAGTATTGTTCGGCAAGACTGCGGGTAATAGTGTGGTGAGTGAGAGAGAGAGAGAGTGGAAAATCGCCTAAACACCTAGTATGCCGGTTTTGTTCGACTCGGAGTTTTTGTCCGGGGCCATTGAACAAATATAGCGACAAATAAGTCGAGTTCGAAGATTTTTTTTTCTTAAAAGATTGAGTGGCGGCGGCGGCGGGCGTGGTGCAAGTCCGACTTACTATGTGTTCGTTTGACGAACAAAAAGCCGAAGACGACGTGTACCCGGTGAAATTAGTTTCAGCCAAAATGTGCGTTTTGTTTGTCTCGTTAGGCATAATGCGACGAATTCGGTTTGAACATAATTATTATAACGCGATATTAGTCGTCGGAGGGGACTGGGAAGGTAACTGAAACGGAACGAACCGACCGTTACGAATTGACGACGAAAGTAGCGCGCGGCGATATGAAAAAAAAAAAAAAACGATCGAAAAATCAAAGGGCGTCTCGTGTATTTTCTATTTTCGGTTGGATTTTTTTTTACCGCAATCTGTTTTTTTTTCCATCTGTTGATGTTTCTCTCTCTCTCTCTCTCTCTCTGCCATCCCCGCCGTTCGCGGATTTCCTCCCGAGGCGGATTTTCTATTTTCTACCGTACGGTACACATAATCGGGCGTGGGACCGCGTTTCACCTGACGGGGAACTGTCCGCCCGCCGCAAATGCGACGCACGTTCGCGCGCGCGTGCGAAATCGCCGAACCGCGAACTATCAACGACGACATTACTTTGATTTTTATTTGATTTTTTTTTATTATTATTCCTCACCCGCCAGTCGCGTTTTCATATCATAATCAGTAGGACCAGGGGCGGACAGGGCTATTTTATGTTACCGACAACTAAATTAAAAGGGCCCCCGAAAAATTACACTAAAATTGCGTTTCGCTGGCATTTTTATTTTTATTTTTTTTATATTTACTCTACGCGATATTAACATATATAGAACACTTATATTTACAACCTGTAACGGAATAGACAAATAGCATACCAACGGTTTTAAACCGTTTGTGTTAAGCTTTATAAATGTTGAATTTTTCAAATTATTCTTTGCGCGTTTTAGTTTTGAAAAACTTTTGTTCAATCCGGCTTTGAGCGATTGAAAATACAAATGACAATTTATATGTAAAATAAATGGAAATGTGACACGAATTTGTTTCGTGATTCCTGTATACGAAATTGTAGTATTTTTATATTTTGGAGGAATTTGTACATTTGTAGAGCGTATTTCAAGGATTGCGTGCATTTTCCACTGGACACGAAATAATTATTTGCGATTTTGTACACAGTTAGATAACAGAGTACCCATGATAGGTACCATTGATTTAGATAACATATTGTTATTAAATATTAATTTATTTGGCCACGATAATCTGTGTTATTCCATTTATTAATAAATCGGTAGGTTACGTATACACGCAATCTACGTACGAATTTTGATTTTATATTTGTATTATTATTATTTTATTTTTTTTTCTGTTCAGCCAAAACTACATTTTGGTCATTTTTACGGTATAAACGCACGCGTACGTGTCCGATATGTCTTTTAGGGACAATGACATTGTCGGCCCCTAACTATTATAATAATATTACTCGTATTTTGTATTTATTGACGGTCGGACGCGAGTATAGATATGTTTACTACTCGGCGGCGGCCAATAATAATAGTAATATTCGTATTATTATTATTATTACAAGTACGTTTAATATATATAAACGAAAAAAAAAAAAAACCGAATTTGGCAAAGTCGGCCGTGTCCGGAACGCGCTTGCGTGTTCCGCGAGAACTTGTACTACACAGACAATAATAATATTATAGTGTACGATTTAGTAGTGGTGGTAGTGGTGGCGGTGGCGGTGGCGTTGGTAGTGGTGTCGACGACGTGGACGTGGACGGGCGGGGTCCGAGTGGCGGTGTCGGGCGGCAATGCCGTCGGTGCAACGAGAGGAAGTTACGGCAGCGGCGCGGCGGCGGTGGAGTACGATCGCGGCGCACTCTGTTCGTGCCGCAGACAGCGCTAAAACAGTATACGAACACTGTGTGCGACCGGTGGTGGGACCAGTTTCTTTTTGTTCGTCCGAGAAAGTGGTAGTGACGCGCCCGGGGTCGTTCCGGAGGTCTCGCAGACTGTGTGCCCGATCGCACCGTGTTTGTGTGTATGTGTGTGTTTATCAGTATTTTTTTTTTTCTTTCCTATCCGTACGCAAGTTCTCATCCGACAGGCACCGACGCGATTTCGTCGATTTCGCCGCCACGTTATAATAAATAAATAAATAAAATATTATCGCGTCACCGCGCGCGCGTGTGTGTGTGTGGTTTTGTGTGTATCATGTCCGTACGGAGGAGGAGCGACGACGCGCGATGGCCGTCGCCGTAACAGCCGCGCTGCCACAGTCATTGTGTATGTGTGTGTGTGTGTGTGTGTGTGTGTGTGTTTAGAACAAGAACCGGATGAGTCATAGGCCTCGTCGACCGACACCGCTACAGTTGTTCTGTCGATCGACACAGTCGCCGCGGCCGTCGTACGCACACGGCAGCAATCTTCAACACTCGCGTCTCCGCTACGTCTCGGCCGAACCAGGCGAACCTTTCGTAATCACCAGGTGGTCGTGCGGCCGACTGCACGATGAGCGTTAGCTACATCACTTGGATGCACCAGACGGACAGCCCGGTGTCGTTGCCGCCCGTCGTCGAACACCTGGCCGCGTCTTCGCAAACGTCGCCCGGCGGCGGCGGCGGCGGTCCGTCTCAACAACAGCCACTGCAGCAACAGCAACAACAAGCGCATCAACTGCAACAGAAAACGGCCACGGCCACGGCTATGCCGCCGGCGCCGCAGTCGCAGAGTACTTTGTCCACGGCCACGGCTACACCACTGCCGCCGCAGTCGCAGACTACTTCGACAACGGCCGTGTACGATTCCCTGTCGGCTTTGACATTGTGGTCGCCGCCGTCGTCACTACATCATCAGTCGCTTCAGTCCAAACACCACCAGCATCACGCCCGGAATCCCAACATATTGTTGTCGTCCGCTCCGCCGTCGCCGCACATGCCGGCGTTACTTCCGCCGCCGCCGCCGCCCCCGGGTCTGTCGTCGCTCTCGTCCACTTCGTCAGCCTCGGCCGCCGCCGTTGTAGCCGCAGCGGCTAGCGGTGGCCGGCCGACCGGCGGTCCCGTACGTAATCCGAATGTAATAAAATAATAATTATTATATAATAATACCGACACCTCTAATAAGTTAATTGTCTTTAGAATAGTATTCGTAATATTGTAAACGCATCGTGTATGTGTTTGTTACGTTGTCGTTGACGCCGCCGCGCGCCGTCGGTCGTTGGTACACATAATAAAGCGGATAAACGGAACGAACGACGACGTCGTCCGCGCGGGGTGTACGCGAACGCGCCCTTGTATTTTATTAATGTTGTTTGTATTAATCTCTGTCGGTTCTATGGCGGTACCCTACCCTGTTCCCACCCAGCCCGCCCGGCACCGCCGCACCCGTTTTCCGGCTACGCGAAACAGCGCGTATCCGCGTGGAATAACGACGCCGCGAGTATTATCCACGAAAAGAATAATGTATTTACGCTGTCCGCCGGAATACATTTTACCGAGCCTCCGGTGAAATTGTTCTCCGCCGGGAAATCGTTTTGTATTAATTCGGCGCGCGTATATATATATATTTTTTTTCTTTTCTTTTTTCTTCTAATGTTTCCCCCACCCCTCCATCACCATCACCGCATGGTATTATTATTCACTCGGAGCCAATTTGCTGTTGTTGATTTTTTTTTTTTCTATTCCGTATATTATTTTATTATTCGTTCCACGGTCGCAAATCGGATTCGGTTCTATTTTATTTTTACCTATATATATATATATTTTTTTTTCTGCCGTAATACGCGTCCGCGCACGATATAATAATACACTATTATGATTATTTCTCGTTTCCTAAATTCTATTATAATACCGAAAACCGTCGTACCGGAACAATTACGGGTTTTTACGACCGGCCGCGCGACGCGGATCGAGTAATGGTAATAAATAATTATCGGCCGTGTACCGCCGCAGCCGCCGCCAAACGGTGTCCGCGGACCGACGGTTTTCGCCTGTAAAACGTACGTACGTACGTACCGTAGGTACACGTCGTCGACGGGGGGGTTACTGCAAACCTGTAAAAAAAAAAAATATATATATATATATATATATTTATAATAAAAAAAAAAAAATAAGTAACGACACGCGGAGAGAAATGGTAGTAATGGGGGGGGAGGGAGGACGGAGCTAAAAAAAAAAAAAAAAAAAATTTACACGCGATTTGTGCGCGTGCGCACTGGCGTATACGTACGTATATTATTATATGTATATAGGTACACGGCCGCCGCCGCCGCCGTACTCGTCGTGGTTTTTATTTTTTTTTTTTTTTTATTTTTTTACAGTTATGTGTATAATTCCTACCGCGCTCCTCCCGTTCGCGGTGTAGTCGTATATAGCCACTTCTTAGTGTTTTTTTTTTTTTTTTTTTTTCATCCGCTTCGCATACACGCACGCACACACACACACACACATACGTCACGAACGTATACGATATAATATATACGTATTTTTTTTATTATGCTTGCCCGCTCGGTATATATAAGAAGAAGAAGAAGAAGAAGAAAAAAAAACGCCACACCCCGCCGCAGCCGCCGCCGCCGTCGTCGTCATTGTCGGCGTATTCGACCGGCCCGAAGATATTTTATATTATCCAATCGAAAAACCCGGGGGGGAGGGGAGAATAATAATAAAAAAAAAACGGTCAAAAATGTCGAATTGCCGGTTATGCGTTATACCGCAATTAAACGGAGGAGTGTGTCCCCCATTGTATTTTTATATATTATTGTCGCCGACGACAGTCTCTCGTGGAACCCGGGACTCGAGAGTTTCTTCTTTTCTTTTCTTTTTTTTTCGCTATAATCGTCGATCATTATCCGATAAAAATATCATTTTGGGGGTTCCCTCCCAACCCTCTCTCGGCATACGTACAGGTACGAATAAATAAATAAATAAATAAATAACTGTCGTCTTCGTTGTGCGGCCAGTGGGGGTCCGGCACCGCATGCGCGAACTCCGGTGTGGTCCGCGACCTCTACCGTACCCCCCTGCCCCGCTGCCCCCGTACACAACCCCGGCCGCCGCCGGCTGGTTGAGAAACGGAAAAAACGTGTAAACCTCTCTCTGGACCGCGTGCCAAACGAACGTAACGAAATTTTTTTTTTCACGGGTACCACCTATATGTAAAAGAAAAAAATAATAATAATAATATTCATTATTCTTATAGTTTTTTTTTTTACTACCGGTATTATTAATATTCGGTTCGGTTTCTCCGTGTAAAATTATACAAATTATTCTACAGGTTGGAACGCGTGCGAGAGTTTTGTCTTCTTTTAGTGTTTTTATTTTTATTTATTTTTTTTTTTACCTGAGAAATAAAAAAAAAAATTATCTCCGGAGTTTGTGTGTGAGAAACACGACCAGGTTCTCGGTTTATTTTTTTTTCTTTCTATTCTTTGTAATAGATTATAAACATCATATAATACGTTTTTCGTGTGCGAGCTCGCGTTTCGATTATGTGTGTGTCTGTTTGTTTTTTTTTTTTTTTTCTAATAATTTTTTATTATGTAGTATTTTTTTTTTTTCGTTTCTTATGTACACGACGGGGAACGACGACGAGGTTTACGTAACTTTTTTTTTTTTTTTTTTAACATTTTCTTTCCCTCGTCGCCGATGTGTTGCATCATCATAATAAAAAAATAAAAATAATAATAATAGTACTAAAAAGTAATAAAAAAATACACCGCTTCACACACGCGTACCGGTCTTATATTATTATACCTATCGCCGCCGACACGGATATTCGGGTTTTTTTTTTTTTTATTTTTATTTTCCCTATATTGCCCGCTCGCTCTCTTTTTATTATATTACCGACGATTTCCAATGGTTTACGATCAGTAGATTATTATTATTATTATTATTATTGTTATTATATTTCGGCCCGGACGGAAAAATAAAACCGTGGGTTATACGAAACCCCCGGGGGACCCAAACCGCGGATCGGCGGACGGCCGGCTGCGTGGGACAGGTGCAACATGAGCCTTTGTGTACGGCCGGGTCGTCCCCCCACTCGGCAGTTCGCCGAACAACGACGATTGCCCGAAATTTACCCGTTTATACGTGCACGTGCACGTTCCGAAAACGCTCATGTGGACACGTAGAGTTTTAGGCTGGGAAACGGGAGCAATGGCCTACCACCACACCGCCCCGCCCCGGTGAAATTAAATACAAATCCGCCGTTTACGTACACCCGGACGACGGTAAAAATTACATTATTACGTAATAATTATTTATAGCGCGTGTACATTGTTGTTCCGCCGATTTTTCGATACCAATTACGGGGAAATCGTCATCGGCGGCGATAAGTATAAAACGTTATCACCAGACAGACGTATTTCAACGGATTATCAATTCGTTACGATTAGAATTTCACGAATTTTTATACTTGGTATTATTAATAATGAGATTTAACATACCGCGTTTTATATCCATTAAATATATATATATATATTTGAGTTTTCTGACGTACACGTTTTTACGATTTATTAACTTTACGATACAATTTTTGAAAAGATGCGAAACTGCATATATTATACAAAAAAAAAAAAAAAGGGTCGTGTCCCTTATAAATCCCGAACAAGCAACGAAATATTACTGTACGGCTTTAAACCGCCAGTTAAACCCTACCGTGAATTCGTGACGATGTTAGGAATTCGTATTAAATTACAGTAGTAATATTATTATTATTATTATTATTATTTCGTTTTAAGTGATTAAACGTGGTATTTTCTCGATTCTATATTATAAATTCCCCGGGTACGATTCGGAAAACTGATATTTGATGCCTTTCCCTCCTCCCCTCAATACCCGGTCCATAGCCTGGATCCGCGACTGTAAACTGTTTGTTTGTTCGAGTAAAATTGTTAGATTACAAATATATTAATGATATAAATATCATTTTTCGTAGGTATTCGCATTTGTGAAATCGAATGCTTATTTAATTTTTCAAAATTATTTTTCGTAATAATATTAATATTAACGCGTGCGTGTCCCGTCGAATGTCAAAAGAGGATTGATAGTTTTCAACTGGTAGGTTTTATCATATCTGCTTACGAACCTATTTACGGGAATCGCCAGAAAAATTTATTTTCTAAACAACGGTGGTTCGTATTAACATATCTGTATTTATACTAGAAATACTTAAAAAATATATACATATTTACAAGTCTGCGCGTAAGTTATACTTTTTTTCTTTTTTTTTTTTTTCTAATACAATTCGATCGAGTGTTTCGGAAATAGAAAATTAGAGAAACTGGTGGATTTTTGTTTTTACCGATAAATGCATTATTGTGGCGACGATAACAAAATCCAATGGTTTTTCGGTTCGTATTTCTTTGGATTTCTAAAGCGGGTAAAAAAATATGTAATATTTATGTGTGTGTATATATAAATAAAAAAAAAAACACACACACACATAAATTAAATCGTATTCCATATTAGGGTACGGTAGGTAAATTGTTTCTTTATTATTATTATTTTTTTATTTCATTAAGTAAAAATAAAAAAAAAAACAAAAGAAGGAACCGGTACCCAATATACCGTGAGAATAATTTTTCACGAACCGGTCCACCATCCCTATCGAAAATAATTGGATTCGATTTTTTTTTTTTTCCATCTCTAGTATGTATGAATTAATTTACTTTTTGGTTTTTTTTTTTTTTAACTTACAGTCATGATTTTATCTGAACAATTGTTTATTGTTATTCCGATTCTTTGTCCGGTGCGCTTTTTGTGTCCGATTCCCGGTAGCTTACCGGTTTTATGACGGGCGGGGGATGGACTCTCTCGTTTTTATTATTTGTGACGGTATTTAAGAAGGTACCTAAGTTTTCGTTAATATATTTTTAATCGTATAACTTATAGAACTCGAGTTTTTGCATTACCCTTGAGATAATACCTTGCCGGTATTAAAAAAATGATAATAAAAAAAAAAAAAACCAATTATTTATCAAATTAAAACTTGTAATCTCCGCCTTAAACTGCGCTTAATCTCCTCGCGATTGGCTCGTTGATAAATATATTTGTTGTAAACACGGTTTTAGTTGGTCCTCTTATACGGAAAATTACCTTATGGCGGGCGACCGTATAATCGAGTTTGTTGTTATCATACTATTTCGAATTTCGATCTTTTCCTCGGGCCAAGTTTCCAACGGGGTATTCTTCAGGCGAAAATTGTGCGCTATAGAAAACATTTACCTATCTGCATATCGATGCCAACAACAATGGCCCTAACTTTGAATTGTTATCGTATAATGATTGTGGCGCAAAACTTCACGCAAAACACGCTAGGTCGTCGTCGTCGTCGTCGTCACTCGATTACAATCGTAATCGTTTTTGTTTTCCACATTTATTGGATTAACTATTATTAGTAGGTAGGTACGAAGAAAGAAATAAAAAAAAACGCCGCCACTCGCACGCGGTCTTGGAAGACAGAGTATAGACGACAATCTCCCTCGGTGTTAATTTTACTGTCGCGTATAGAGTTTTAGTTCACTAATTTCAGAGGGCGCCCCCGAACCGAACTTGAAGTTATTTTTTTATTTTTTTTTTTTCGTACATTATATAATGTTCGTAAATAAATTGCAGCACAATTGATTTTTTTTTTTTTTTAAATTTTTATTGTAATTAATTGTATTTCACGTATTGTTTAAAGTTAAACTCGAAGCGCAAAATGTAGCTGTTCGACGGGTCTCCCGCTGTTACAGAACAATAGAAATATCGGTTAAAACAGGTACTCTCGAACGAACTGGCCGGCCCTAAGCGACCGCCGCACCGATAACCTGCCGGTGTTGTTATCCCGACCTTATATGTTTTTAAGACCGTGATTACGGTTATCAAATGGCAGAATATTTTAATTATACGCGAGTGATATTATTCTAGATTGCCAATTAGAGTGGCACGGGATGTGTTCGAATGCGTTACCGTCCGCCATTCGTACGCGAATTACGGCGATAAGAAGAAGAGTTGTTTAGGTGTAAGTCTCGTTCTCTCTAACCCGCGTACCGTCATTTAGATGACCGGGTAAAAGCTGGCTCGGCGGGACGTCCGGTCGTCAATATCCCAAATACGTAGCACCACCGTAAAACACCACTGTGGCCAACAACTGTGCGATAAAAAAAAAAAAAAAAAATAAAAAAAAACCTTTCCGTGAAATGTTTTCAAACGTGTGTGTAATAAACGCACAACGTATTGCCTGCCGTGCGCAGTTCACAAGCGAAATACGTCGAAATGCCATCCGTACCCCTTTAGAGCCGCGTAAAAAAAACCAATGCTCGGCAAACATAATTTTGACGAATATTTTACGCCTTTTCAACGGACGAGAATTGGCGAAATATTCCGTGTTCGCAACCGAACGGCGTAATTGGGAATTTGCTCTGGACGGGGGAACGGCATATAATTACAATCTACGCACACAAACACAATGGTAAAACACTAATTATTATATACGATCAAAGGTTTCTAGATAGTTAGTGCTAATCTATTATATAAAGTTTACTTTTAATATTTAAACTGATTACAGACGGCGGATACGTTTAACGAAAAGTAGTTTGTGCCGTTAAAAATCGTAATTGAATTAGTAAACTTTTATCAGCTCTAATCGTTCGTTTATCAGTGTTAATTTTTTTTTTTTTTTTTTTTAAATTTTCATCGTAATAGGAATTTGATAAAAAAAAATAATAATAATAATAATTAGAAGTCGGCGTCTCCAGTGAAAACCCAAAACCTTAGTCGTTAAAAAAACCCGTGTCTGGTAGAAATAGAATAATGTAGGTCACGGTTTTTTTTTTTTTTTTTAACGTGGCGGTGAGAGATGCACAAGAACAGTAATACGAAAAAAGCGATATTACTATGATATTTTTAGAGGGAACAACGGGGTTGTAACAATTAAATATTTTTCGTTGTTATCAATTTGCTGACAACTATAGCAATATCCGATTGTGATTGGCCGTCCGTATTCGAGAACAAAATGCAAACGTATGGGTGCGCTTATAGTGTCGTATAAGTCAAAACTAACACAGTTTTTTTACATATGAAAAACGACAATTTTCTTTTTGTAGAACAAAATTCAAGGACTGTAATTTACCAATTGTGTTTATTTGAACTACAGTCCACGTCCATAATCGAATAAACGGACATTAAATGATAATTATGCGGGGGACTTTAAACGGCCAAAGGTACGTAAATAGTGAAATATGCTTGTTGGGAACATATAATAATATAAATGGACCTTGACCATTCTCAACGCAATTTTTCATTTCTTATCCATATTTACATTTCAAATCATTAGTTTTTCACATTTACCCGCCGTTTATACATTAGAGCCCAATAGGTTTGAAATTTTTTCGGGAGGCAAATTTATAATTCCCCTCCCCCCCCAACACACACACACACGCCAAGTATAACAACAGTACACATTTTTGAATCTTTTAAAATAAAGAAAGAATTGCAATTATAATTATACATTAATTACATTTTATACTCGTAAGTTTATATACGTATATATATTTCACGTTTCCTGTTTTTTTTTTTTTTTTTTTAATACTTTGACGTATTTATTGCGTCATCGCATCTATCTGGTTTACGAAAATATAAGAAAACCAATCATTAAAAAAATAACAATGTATTATTCCGTTTATAACATAAGTTTTTGTTTTAATTATTTTTTGTGTACACCGAATAGAAATATATTAATACCCCGCCTAATATTATATTGTCTATCGTTACCGCCACTTGTTGTTGTCTGATAATACCGATCGAACAGTTAACCGACGGGGTTTTAATGGATTTAAAATTTAATTTTAAACGCTGAATCATATTTTTCGGAGTAGAGGACGCGCTTGGGGGTGATATTATTCGTTTAACCCGGAAAGGAAGGACCACCGACGTGAAGATATTCCAAGTCCGGTAACCGTGTTTCGCCCGTTTTTTTCGGACAGTCCGTATACTACCGGTAGAGATCGCAAACCGACCGCGAACATTACGATAAGAAAACAATACCATCGTGTTTTGCTATACAAAACGAAAGAGAGAAAAAAATTGACGGTCGTCGTCGTCGCTACGCTTGTGTTGTTCCCCCGACCGGCCTAGTGCTGCGCGGTGTGTATCTGTTACAACGATATCGGTGCTACGTAACGGTACGACGTTACCATAAATATCGTTTCTCGGTCGATAAGTCGTCGGCGATAAAAATAAGTACGGCGATTATTATTATTGTGTACGCACGACGACAACGGCGGCAGAGCAAAATAATAATAGGAAAGAAGGGAAAAAAAAAACCCACCGTGTTCGGATTTAACGAGGTCGCCGCGCGAAACGACCGCAAGCGGCTCGGCGAGAACGCGGGGCGACCCAGCGACGCGAAATTTCGTCGGCGGCGGCCCGAGATAATAACGACGCCGCTAGAGACAGTCACCGCCGCCGCCGCCGCCGCCGCCGCCGCCTACTCGAGCCGTCGTTTACAAATCGCGTAGCCGCGGCGCTCGTCTTTGACGGGTGTGGGGAGATTGGTATTTTTCACGTGTTATTCAGTACAATATATAATAACGTCGCCCTACTTTTGTTCGAATTCATTTCGAGTGCGATATAATATTAATAACAACAACAACATCGACCGGAACCGTTTAAAAATTCTAATAATTATTTTATCCCTGGGCGTCGTCGCAACGGAATCGATATTATTATTATTATTATTATTATTATTTAAATATATATAATATATTTACAGTTTTACGAACCCCGAGTCCCGTAATAGTTATCCGCCGTGGCGCGCAATGTTCCGCGTGTTCCTATCGTCTCGAATTCGATTTAATCGGATTAACCAGATCCGCCGCTTTGGTTCTGGACGAACCGGATTGACGGTCCACTTGGTTCTGGACGATGGAAATTCGTTATCGTAATTGTCCGGCGGCCGTTATTACCCGTTGTTCTTTTCGTGTTTGGACACTCCCGATTTTATTTTTACTCGCTCTTTTACACTGGCAATTCAAACCAAATTTCATTTGTACTTTGCTTCGATAAAACGTCGTGTTATAGAAATATATTCGGAAATTAAATGTTACGTTAACGGGGCCAATCGGGTTATTCATTCGTCCGATCGATAATCGAGAAAACAACTCGCTGTGCATCCCATTATCGAGACGTAATAACCATAAATATGGCCGTGTTCAAACAATCATTTCCGTAATACAATTGCATACCCGGTACCGATCGAATCAACAAAAGGTTCCGGTGCCCGGGGCGGAATGTATCCGCGCGGCCAAAACTCGAATATATTATTATTATTTCTTCGACTTTGGCCGGTGTTTAACAACAAACTTTTAGCGTTTCGAGTTTACGCTTCGGACGCCGACTTCCTCTCGGGGGGGGGGGGTTTCCACAAACTATTATTTTTTAATTAAACCGACTTTAATATTCGACTTCGGAACGCCAAAATTTCCCGGACCGGTGGTTATTGGGTGGAGGACCGCCTTATTCTTATGCGGATTTTTATTTTCACCAATTTTCTATATAGAGTATGTTTGTATTTCATTTACCCTTATTATGTATTTATTTTGTTTGTTTGTTTTATATATATATATATATTATATTTTTATAATTTTTTTTTTTCCCCTAGCCGTGAGTAACATTTATACAAAGTTTTACAACAATGCAAACAGCCGTAGTATTATTATTATTAAAATGAAAAAAGAAAATTATTCGGTTTTTTTTTTTTTTTTTACGGTATGTACACTACGCCCGTCGTGTGTGCACACAGTTGTTGTCGGCAAACAATATATTTTGTTTGTACGTATATAATATAATTTGCGCGTTTTTTTTTTACCGCGCAAAACCGAATCGCGTCATTTTCGCCGGTCGTGTTCCGCCGCGCTCTTTACCGTCTGCCGTCGCGTTTTTTTTTTTTTTTTTTTTTATATTTTTCGTCAAATTTTTTTCCCCCCCGTAAACATCGTACGCGTGACTCTCGCAAAATAACAATAACATTATTATTATGTATCGGTTTGCCGAAAAAAAATACCAACGCCATCATCCATCATTATTATACCCGCCGCCGCCGTGTAGTAAAATCGGTTCGGTTGTTATTGTAATAATTACACAACGATCGCATTATTATTCCGCTGTCGTTAACGTGCGTTTTTTTTTTTTTTTCCTTGATTTTATTATTTTTTTTTTTTTTTTGTTCTTCAAAATTACACCGCGCGCACGATAAATAATTATCCGGCGGTAAAATATTTTTTATCGAAAAAAAAAAAAAAAATTCCCCGTAACCGGTTCGTATGAAAAGAGAGAGAGAGAGATCGAGATACGGATATTTTTGCGAATAAATTCCGTGTCTCACTTCTCGTTCGTTACCGCCGCCGCCGCCGCCGGATAAATAATAAATATGTGCGTTTGCAGATACCGCGGGCGTCACCGGCACCGTTTGATTTTCCGATCGTTTTCGACTGTGCGTGAAATTAATAATATTATTATTATTATTATTAATTTTGTCGTAATACCTAAATAAATATATATATATTTTGTTTTTCTGTTATATTATTATTATTATTAGTATTATTAATTTGTCGTTGATCGAGGCCGCCGCTGTAGTGTGTCGTCATCGTCGCGGAAGCTTTGGAAACGCGCATATAGGATGTATTACTGCCTACATACCATATAATATAAATTATTATTATTATTATATTAATGATTCATGAATTGTGTCCATAAAAAGACACGTCGTCGTTTTTGCGCGCGTTCTCGCCAGTATAATAATAATAATAATAATAATAATAATAATTATTATTATATCCATCGAGTTCCGTGACTAATTTTATAATCGTTTCATTAGCTTTCAAGTTGTCTGTATTGTACCGGGCACCCCTCACCCGACCCCGGCGGTTATTATTTTTGTCCGGCTTTAAATAAAAATTAAATATCGGGGAATGGTATAAAAATACACGAGGTACCCAATCGCCGCCGACACGGACACGTCACGAACGCGCCCTACACCTACGCGGCGGCGTCGTAGGTCGGACGCGTATTAATAATATCGTTATATTATTATTAATATTATTATTAATCGCGAGTTTTTTTTTTTTTTTTCTATTCGTTTTTATTGCGGCGGCGTGTACGTTGCGCCGCCGCCGTTCTCAGCATTTTTTTTTTTTTATCGTTTTATTATCGGCAACAACACAACCGCCGCCGCCGCCGCCGCGCAACGCGTTTTACATTATGTATGCATGTGGTTTTTTTTTTTTTCAATTTTTTTTTTTATTTTTTCCCTCGCGTTCGCGTGGCGCGATTGTTATAAATTACACTAATTAACGATGTTTTACCGTTATTCGTTATCATACCACGTTGCGCGCAGAAAAACCGTGTTGCGTTACCGTTCGGTAACCGAGTGCCGCCGCCGCCGCCGCCGCGGTTTTATTATCGACGGAAATTATTATTATTACGATATCTCTCGTATTGTATTGTTACGACCAAGAACAATTTTTTTTTTTCCTCCTACTCTACAAACGGACCCGCTTAGTTTTAAACTATTTTATTACGCTGCGAAAATTGCGGTTAAACGGCCGACGACCGGTGGTGGTAACCGCCAGCGCGACGCAATTATGGGATTTCTCCCCATCTAGTAAATACCCGACTGTAGTTTTGAGAGTCCCGTGATTTCCACTCGACAAACGCCGAAATCGCGTAATAATAGAAATGAAATTCGACAATTAACTTTTACCGCCGGATTTTTCAGTTCTCTCTCTCTCTCTCTCACCGACGTCGTCTTTAACGACGTCTCTCGCGCCCGTGTTTCGATGTTTTTCAATTCGTAAAACAATTAGTAATTTTGATATTAATTACGAATATATTGTAAAAAAAAAAAAAAATTATATTTCCATCCCGCGAAAATACAACCGAAAACTCCCTGGGGAGGGGAGGCATAAATAAAAATTGAAGAGAAAAAAAACAACGCTTAAATATTAAGACCTTGGACACAACACACACACACACACCGTCCCAATAAATGTCGAACACCGATAAGGTTTATCTATTGTTATATTTTCAATACAGGATTATCGGCGGAGAGAAATATTTTCAAGGGCGTGGGATATTCGGTGGTTATCCCGCCCGGTTTATTTTTCCCCCGATTATAAATATTAATATACTGATGTTTCGCTCCGGGGAGTATAATCGAGGGTTTATATGGGCCTCTCTCACTCTCCCTCCTTCCCTCTCTCTCTCACTCTCTCTTTTTTTTTACTGCCTGGAACCGACAGACGAAATTGTCGTTTTTTTTTTTTTTTTCCGTTTGCACATGCCGACCCCCCCCCCTCGAAAAAATCATAAAAAAAATAAACCTATCCCTCGCGATGCGTCTCGACGATCCAATATTATCGCGTGAATCACGAGGGTCTCCGGTTATTTATTTTTACCAGTCACGCCCTCCAAACCCGCCGTGCCCGCCGTTACGGGGCCACGCGGTGTCGGACTGTTTAACGTTGCTGGTTACGCCATCATATCGTCGCGTTGCGTTCTGATTCTCCGGGATCGATTCCCACAAAATTCGTTTGTTCGATTAGTCGCGACTCCCGGAGCGCGCACATTGTATTTGTCTTGTGCAGGACGGACCCCCCCCCCGTGCGTCCGGAACCCGGAGGAAAACCGTCGACGTTTGTTGGTTTTTTTATACCCTCAAACGTTGGGTTTTTTTTTTTTATTCTGCATAACACATATCTACCGGGCAATCGATTATTCAGCGGCGTCGAAAGAAATAGATGTCGAGAATATTGCGTATTGTACGCGTATTGCGGAATTCTGTTCACCGGGGAAATATTATATTCCCGTTTTTTCGACGACCGTTTCCGCATTATTAAGAAAACTGCATTATTGATATACCGAGGCCCAAAACAAGTATCGTCGTGCAATACTTGGGCATAGAGGTATTGAAGGTTGTTTTCGATTTTACAAACGCCGCCCGAGATCGATAATAACAATGATTATTATTATTATCGTTGTCAATGGCGGATGACGACATCGAACAAACGAACTAATAACGATAGCTATAACCACAGAACCTGTACAATAAGAGATGAGTAACCACACACGGTTACTATAGTTGTTATCACTTTGTCCAAAACGATCAATGCGCTCTTTCCGGGGAAGAAAAAAAAAAAAAAAGAGTGATAATAATGACGACGAGACCGGGGCTTGGTCCGCCATTTTTGCGAACACCACGGCGATAAGAATAGTAATTCGTTCGTTCGCCGTTCTCTCTTGTCATCGTCGTAGATACGACGTTACTACGGAACGAACTGGTTGAATTCGAAAATTTCCAATTATTTTTTTGCTATTTTTTTTTTTTTTTTTTTTTTTTTATTACTCTTCTCACGCACTCGAATACAATACCACGCGCTGTTCGACAGTGTGTTTGAACATTATCGTCTGTGATCTGATCATACCGTCCTTTATTAATATCCGATATCGTAATAACAAACGGATGGCATTGTTTCATTATATAGCCGCAAGGATGGCGGCAAATGGTCGCATCGGCATTATGACAAACACACGTAGGGGCAACGTACATTGTGTATTATGTATTACACCGGTATCGGCATTTCCTATTGGTTCGATACGAGCCTACCGTCAGCTATTATAAATTTGTATCGTATTTTGCTTAAATTGGCCATTTTTTTTATGATGTAACAGTAAATATATATGATCTTAGCAATAATTATTAGCGTCCTTTTTTTTTTTTTTTTTTTATTATTATTATATTTATATGTGTATTGGATTTTCGGCGTTTTCCCCCGTCCAAATGTTTTTTTTTTTTTTTTTTCGAAATTCCGAACATTTGCATTATTGTACACATACGCGCGCGGCCGTCGGTTGGGGGGGTATCCTTGCGGTATTCCGGTCCCAGAAACGATCCCAGTCGGGACACGGGACGGCGACACCGCGTCGAATTTTTTTCGGTTCGCGTGACGTAACGTGCTTACGATAATAACGTGTTAACACGTATCGCGTACGTGCGGTAATTACCGTGCGCGTACGTACGTACGTACCGGCGTTATTTTCACGTACACCGAAAACCTCCCGACACCGACACACGAGGTACGTGTAATTTTGCCGACGGTTTTTTTTTTTTTTTTTGCTTTCACTTTACACGGTAAAAAATACCTAATGTATATATATATATATATATATATTTCTCCGCTCCCTCTCCCTCTCCGTACGTTTTCTTTATCTTTTATCTTCCATCTACGTTCCGCGTGCCCACCTGTATTATATTGTCGTGTATCGTACACGCCGCGCGACTCTACCCGCGGAAAAAAAAAAAAAAAAAACGTTATTATTATAATAACGTATGTGTCGGGACGGAAAACCTTCGAAACGGGGCCGTCGCCACTGCGGACACGTGTGTATACATACCGGTGTAGAAATAACAATAATAAGTACGAGCCGTCGTCGTCGTGTCGCAATTATTCGTGTTGGTGTCGGTACGAAAATGCCCCCCGGACGCGGACGCATAATCGAAATAACAATAATAATAATAATAATAGAACGGCGGTTTTTTAGCCTATGGTCACACCACACCACACCGCCGCCGTGTAAACGTAACCCGGTGCCCATTGTGTAGACGCGTCATCGTCGCGTTATTATTATCGTTATATCGTTATAGTCAACGTAATTATTATAATAAAAAATATATATATATATATATATATATTTATATCGAATGTTCGAGGTGGTTTTTTTTTTTTTTTTCTTTCGTTTCTATATTATTACACAGTAGTCGCGCGTGGATATTAGATATTTAAATTAACGTGGATTTGTTTTCTGGTTTGTTTCTACAGGGCAGTGATGCGGCCACCAATAGCGGTTCGACTGGTGGAGGTGGTGGAGGAGGAGGAGGAGGAGGAGGTGGAGGTGGAGTTGGCGGGGGCGGTAGCGCCTCCGCGGTGACGAGTACACGGGGATCGTCCCGGAGCCGTTCGTCGGAAGAACCGCACATCGGCAAGTACAAACTGCTCAAAACCATTGGTAAAGGAAATTTCGCCAAAGTCAAATTAGCCAAACACGTGCCTACCGGGAAAGAGGTAAAAATTAACAATAAAAAAAAAATAATAATAATAACAATAAAATAATAATAATAATATATATATACCGGGGTTGAAACGTACAAATCGTGTATAGTGTAAAACACGTAATTATATACGTTTTATACCGTATAGAAATAAAATCCCTAATAAACAAAAATACATTTGTAATTTAAACTAACAATAAAATGAGGGATTGTAAATTATAAATAGACAATTGTGGTGTTGCTGTGATTGTTTAAAGGCTAATTTAAAGTAAATAGAAAAAGGCTTTTTATTTCATATGTATACAAATGTGTTCCACAATATTAAACTTGGTAACATTTAAATTTTACATTACAATATGAATATATTCTGTGTCTGTAGCGCAATATTTTATTTCTATTCGGTTAAAAATTGAAAACAAATAGATTTTTTTTTATATATATATATATATATATATATATAATTTATAACTAATATATTTTTACTAAATACACAAATTAATAATCTAACTTAGTATCTGAAACACGTGAATCTAAAGTATTTTTAATTTTTTTAATAATTTATTTAAAAAACACATACGTTTTATATGTGTATATTATCAACCCCGATATATACCCACCGGAGATTTGTTAAATTATTGGGTTTTTTGTTTTTTTTCGTAGGTCGCAATTAAAATCATCGATAAAACACAATTATTACCGGGAAGTTTACAAAAAGTACGTTATTGTTGAATACAAATTGTTATTCGAACTATATTTAACATTTTTTTTTTTTTTTAACTATAACAGCTGTTTAGAGAAGTTAGAATAATGAAAATGTTGGACCATCCGAACATAGGTAACGCGAATCGCCGAGAAATTTTTATTTTATTATCTATTCGACTGTATTTAACGCCCCCCCTTTTTTTTTTTTCATCTCCTTTTCCAGTTAAATTACTACAAGTCATAGAAACCGAAAAAACTCTATATTTAGTTATGGAATACGCTAGCGGAGGCGAAGTGTTTGACTATTTGGTGTTACACGGGCGCATGAGAGAAAAAGAAGCGAGAGCCAAATTTAGACAAGTACGTTGGCCCACAGTAAAACCGTAATATTCTTAACGGTTAACAACAACATTAACGTGTCTTTTTTTATCTTTTCCAGATTGTTTCAGCAGTGCAATACTGCCATCAAAAAAGAATCATACACAGAGATTTAAAGGTAACGGAATAATCAAATTTGTTTTTTTTTTTTTTTGCTCAACAACTATAATAATATTAATGTTTCGCGTATTATCATTGACATTGTACCGTTGTCGTGGTTTTAGGCTGAAAATTTATTACTGGATAGTGAAATGAACATAAAAATAGCAGATTTCGGCTTTAGCAATGAATTCACGCCTGGCGGTAAACTTTATACGTTTTGCGGTAGTCCTCCGTATGCAGCTCCTGAACTGTTCCAAGGTATAATACTATACGATACGACAATATTTTTTTTCGAATTCCCGAGCTTCTTGATTTCACGATATTGTTGTTACAGGAAAGCGTTACGATGGACCAGAAGTGGACGTATGGTCATTAGGTGTTATTTTGTACACATTGGTTAGCGGATCTCTGCCTTTCGACGGTTCTACTCTGAGAGAGCTGAGGGAAAGAGTATTACGTGGCAAATACAGAATACCGTTTTACATGTCCACGGACTGTGAGAATTTATTGAAAAAATTCCTCGTATTGAATCCACTGAAGAGAGCTTCGTTAGAGGTATGGTTTGATGTTAAAAATGTTAATTATATCGAAACGACGTACGAAATCGTCACGATTCTTCTTCGCGTACATATTCAAACTTATTTCCAAAAATGTTGGTTATTTTCGTCCGGTAATATGATAAAAACTCAATATTATTGTATAGGTCATCATGAAAGACAAGTGGATGAATTTGGGTTGCGAAGACGACGAACTCAAACCGTACGTCGAACCGGAACAAGATTTCAAGGAACCCAAACGAATAGGTACACGTTTTGAATAATAATATAATTATAACTTTTTTACGCCCCGGGCGACAGAAAAGGCATTTGCTTTTTACCCGTTTAATAATTGTATTGTTTGTCCAGTTTGTCGCGTTACGGAAATATTAGTCGGTATGGGTTATAGTCGCGGGGAAATTGAAGAGAGTCTGTCTCAAGCCAAATACGATGACATATTCGCCACTTATTTGTTACTCGGCAGAAAAAACAACGACGTAAGTATCCCATAATGAATAGGAGGTTGGTGGGGGATGAACAGTAATCAAATGTTAACAGTCAATCTACGATTTGCAATTATTGTAATTATTTATTGTTATTGTTTTTCCTCTACCTCTGCCTCTCGCCGCAGCCCGAAAGCGACGGTTCTAGGTCGGGCAGCTCGTTGTCGCTGAGAGGAATCACAGGGCCGAACGTCGGCGTAAACAACACTAACAACTCCGTGGCCGTGAACAACAGCAGTCAATCGCCGTCGCACCGGGGTGTACACCGGTCCATATCCGCCACCAATTCCAAACCCAGCAGAAGGGCGTCGTCCGGCGGCGAGACTTCCGCATTGGCCCCGAATCATCCGAACACCGCCAATGTTCCTGCTAACAACAACAGCCCGTCAAACAATCAACAATCGACTCATAACCCATCGATTAACAAAACGAGTAATAATACATTTACAATTTAAATAGATTATTGTGGGGACTACACCCTGTATTTTATTATCAAAACACCCCGTGATAATTATTATTTTGTCTTAACAAACAGAAGTTTTAGGTACCACAAATTCGACAAACCATAATCACAACGTGGCCATTCCAAGTACCAATTTCAAGCGTCAAAACACTATCGATGCAGCCAGCATCAAAGAGAATACGGCCAGACTCAATTCTAGAACTGAAAATATAATAGGCATGTCATGCTCTACGGCAACACGACCATATTCGTTCTGGTTATGATATTATTGTGTTATTTATTTTAGGAACAAAACCACGGTCGTCTATGGTTCCAGGAGGATCAGTGGGTAGAAGGAGCACGATAAGTTACGATGCTAAAGCTGCTGTAGCGCCTCCCCCTGTAATGGACCCTGCAAGGTACATGTTATAAATTACAAAAAAAAAAAAACCCCCAGTGATTGCTCTAAAAATGAAACTTTGTTAATTATCAATTGTATGTAAAATATTGATTTATTGATGTTCTCACTTTAACACAATTAATCTTCTGTTATTATTATATAATATGAACATATTTATTTATTTATTATAATTTTTATTCATTCACTCTATTTATTATTATTATTATTATTATTGTTATTGTTGGTGGTAAGATGATAATATTTTGAACTAATGTTTGCAATGCATTGGTAATCGGGTTTAGTGCGTTGGCGGTACCTAATTCTGGTTCTGGATGTGGAGTCGATACACGATCCAAAGGTCACGTCAAATCTGCCTCTGTGTCTAGTGCCACAGAACACGCCACAGAACACGCCACAGAACCTCCTCCTGCCCACCCGAGGTATTCCTCCCGTTCATCATTTTTATTACTGTGGCTAGATTGTTTTACTGTCTTTTAGATCGTTTCAAATGCATGTTGTGTATTGTATGCATATTAAACATTCAAAAACTCGTGTGAACGTTCCACAAATATTTTCTTTGTGGCGAGAGTTTTCTTATCAAACTCTGTTCATTAAAAAATGAGTATATACTACTGCGCTACTCTTCTTATTATTTTCGAATAGTTCACAATATGTGTAAAAATATTTATTATCTTTGAATATACAAATCATAGATACATTGTCTATGAATATACAAATCATAGATTTTATTATTCGTGCATGTATTTTTATTTAATTGTTCGATTAATCATATAATATTGCATGGAAATATAACTGCTTTGCTTATTAGTTTGTTATTATTATTATTTATTTATTTTTTTAACTAACAATTTATTTAAAAAGCTCATAGGTTAATAATAATTTAGTATTTTAAAAGTTTTTTCAAACATTTGCACCAATTGTGTATTTATACGATTTCCTGCTGATAAGATTAGGTTTTATTTCACTTTCAAAATTAATAATTGTCGTTGTTAATACAAGTTATTATTAAATTCATTAAAACCAAAAATATATCTTATCAGTATTACATTCTTTGAGTTAATTTAAATAATTGTATGTTTCTTTATTTATTCTCCAAGTTATACAGTTACAAAACATAATTTAAAATTGCATATCATTATTAATGAATATATTATTTAATTATTTTTAAAATACAAATTATCGTGTTTATAATCAATTTTAGTTTGCTTGGTTTTTGTACTGCTGCTGTTTAATTCACAAATAAAATTTTACTTAAAAGTGTTTGTCATTTTTCAGCTTTAACATAAACTAGTATAATGAATTTAATAGTTTGACTATTGTATAAACACAATTTGATATATATATGATACTGCTAAAAAAACAAATTCAAAAACTGTCAAATATTAAGCCATATAATATTCGTATTATATTGTTCCATATATAATATTATTTATTGTAAATAGATGATTTTGTTGTGAGTATGAAAATGAATATAGTACAAATGGACCAATGTGTTCTATTAATTTCACATAAAAAATGTATGCTAATTCAATGATATTTAAGGTGTTTAGAATAATTAAGTTTTTTTTTTTTTTTGTAGTACCATCATATCAAATTCTGTTCGCTAAAATATACAATTTTGAATATTTTTTTTTTTTTTTTTTGTAATATAACATAGTGAGTTTTTCTTACTTATAAATATCGTTTTAGGGGTGTAACTGTTTCACCAGCATCGCCAGCAGTCAATAGCCGACAGCCATTCCCGAGGAACGTGCCTAGTCGTCAGACTTTCCATTCAGGTCAGAATAGACACAGAGGTTATACTGGAGTCGGACCAACCAATAACACTGGCAGTCCACATGATCCATCCGTGCAAAGGCCATCGTTCTTTTCAAAGATATCGTCTAAGTTTGTCAAACGGTAAGTGTTTTGTAAATAAAAAAAAATTATTTGTAATTTTTAAAATGCATTGTTCCATTAGTAATAATTTTTAAACAAATATTCTTAAAAGTACTTGGTTGATCATGTAATTGAAAACATTACCATTTTGATTTCCGAATACTAGTTAAACACATAGGTCCCCAAATTGAATAAATTCTCTACATAGACTTATTTAAATGGTAATAATTTTTAATGATTAATTAAAATTCTGTAAGGCCTATGTAACAAGTGAGGTTATGAAAATTGCGTTTTTTTTTTGTTTTTTTTTTTTTTTTTAAAAATCAAATAATACCCAGTTTTGAACTGTAGGTACATATATAATGTGTACAATATTATATTGCAATAATTATAATAATATTATAGCTCAGAATATTCTCGAAATAATCCAATATATAACATCCAGCTGCATCCCCACCTTTGTTAAATTCAAATTATATTGAATAAAATACTAATCAATTACTAACAGCGATTGCATTTTACTTGCAGAGGCCTTACTTGTGAAAGCTTGTCTTAATTAATTTTTTTTTAAGTTTTATTTAGCAATTTTTAGGACAATTAATTTGTGTGCCATATATCATTCAATGAAAACTAAATAATTTTAATAAATTGCATATACATATACAATTATATTATACATCTGTTATTAGCGTACCTTGCATAATTGTCTCAGTAAAGGCAGCGCTTAAAACAATTTTTTATTTTAATTAATACATTTTAACATAATATATAATAATCTATTGGCTAGCTTTCACACAGATACGGTCCCTGCACAGATTATTATAATACATAATTTTTTTTTTTTTTTTTATGTTCTGTCATTTTTTCCATCTTTGTGATCGATGCTTTTTTTTGTGTGTATGTGTGCAGGACCACTCCCCACTAATATGAAAAAAAAAAAAAAATACCAAATAAAAAAATACATCCATATCCATTCATATATGACATGCATGCTACCACTAAATTATGGAGAAGACGAGCAAAAAAATGGGGCAGGCGGGCACTTAACTATTTTGAGACAATTATGCTGGGACGCCACTACTACGCCGTTGACATGCTTAGATCTGACAGTTAAAAAAAAAAAAAATTTATATATATATATATGTGTGTGTGTGTGTGTGTGTGTGTATATGTGTGTGTGTGTGTATATAAATATTTCTATATTTATATATATATATATAAATAAATATTATTATATGTTCCAAACGACAATAATCAATATCATTTACATTATTATTCAGGTTACTTATATAATATTTTACCACTTATAAATTGATAGAAATTTACTTTTTTTTTTTTTTCCTGGTAAAAACTTAATTTATGTTGTTTGCATTTTTGTAATATCTAATTTTAATATTATTATTATTATTTTTTTTTTTTTTTAATTACACACAATTTAAATTTAACATATTAAAATAATAAATGGCAACATAACTTGTTGTCCTGTTTTATATGATATCTATATAAACATAACTAGATAGTAGGTATATGTATTTTACTAAATAAAAGTATAATACACAGACTTGAAAGAAAATTAATATGAAACTACTTATATATGTATATATATTATATGTATATATATATATTATATGTATTATATATATATATTATGTATATAATATATAAAGCCAATTAAAAAATTCTTTTTTTTCTATGTATTTTCTAGTCCCGATTAACTGTTGCATAATTTGTGTATTTTATTATTTTAATCGTTTTCTGGCATATATTTTATTACTGTATACTGTAAACGATAAATATAAATAAATATATATTATAATTATTATTATTATTATTAGTAATTATTATTATTATAATTAGTAATTATTATTATTATAATTAGTAATTATTATTATTATTATTATTATTATAATATTATTCCTTAGTGTACAAACATTATATTTAAGCTGAATGTTATTGTCTTTGGATTTGTAATAAATTGTTTGATATGTGGCATACATTTGTTCTTTTAAGTTTTAAAAACATGTAAATGTTTTTTTTTATTATAAATTGAAATGTACGCACTAAAAAATATAATGTAAATAATATTATAACAACATGCATTCTTTTTTTTTTTTTTTTAACTGCCTGTAAAACCGGCATGGCCTCATAGCAGTTGCACGATGTATAACTACTATACTTAATAATATTATAACACGAGTTACGTTTAAACATTTTTTTTTTTTTTTTTTTTTTTTTTTTTTTTTTTTTTTTTTTTTTTAATTTGTTGTATATTTATACATACAAATTGATCCACGACAATGTATTAT
The DNA here is from genome assembly GCA_956483605.1 of Tuberolachnus salignus. Lineage (NCBI taxonomy): Eukaryota > Metazoa > Arthropoda > Insecta > Hemiptera > Aphididae > Tuberolachnus > Tuberolachnus salignus. The sequence goes on along the minus strand of OY101431.1, from coordinate 19,083,567 downwards.
TTATGCATTCGCATAAATGTTAATATTGGTATACATTTTATACATTTAATAGCTGAAATTATAACGTTATTTATGGTGTAAGTTATGAGACAAATAATCTCTGGCCATCTACTATTATTTGGATTTTTTAGGTTTTTTTTTTTAATTTATGTTGTGTAGGTACATAAATTGATAGGTTCATATGGGTGAAATTACCCGTATGGGTTGTCTACAAATTTTATTATTATTTCTTATGATTTATTTTTATTTATTATTTAAACATTTTATTTATTATTTATTTTTGTTTTTTTTTTTTTTTTTTTTGTATTATTAGTTTTGTTTTATATTTTATTTCAGGCCAATGGATCAAAATCTGCCCAAAAATAATATTGTTAGGTATGTAAATTCAAAAAAAACTATGCCTGACAAAGGCGATAATTGAATCACTAACATCGTATTATTTCTATATCATTGTACTTACTACTAATACACAACAAATTGATAATACTATTGTATTTATGTGAATTAATAATACACATTTTAATATTTACTTGGACCAAGCCTTAGCGTTGTAAGGTGGACAATTTTTTTTTTTTTTCTTTAGTATAAAAAATATATTATTTTATTTAATTAAAACTGAAACTTTTTGTTTTTGCCCTAAAAAAAAAAAAATTGTATTTCGATTTCCAAATTTTGTATATTTATATTTTATAATTAATGTTGTGTTTTTATACATGAATGTATGTATTTTGAGTTTTGATTCTATACATTTATTTCACACAGGTGCTTTAATGTCTTTAAACTGAAAGATATGTGATCCACTGGTTTTATAAAGATTCTATTGTATCCTGATTTCCCTGGTGTTTAAAAAATCAAAACATTCAGGACTGTCCTATGTATATGATTTTAGATTTATTTTTTCAAACCTCATTTTATAAATAAACGACACAAATCATTAATATGTTCAAACATTTCCACAAGTGACATATATTTCTTATTTTGTATTTGTATTTATATTTTTTTTTTTTTTGTAACATTAGTATTACTAGTCAATGACTGAATATTTGTTTTTTTTTTTTTTTTTTTTTTTTTAAATAGTGTAAATCTCTGGCACCTGTTATGGAATTTTACAACATTTAACTTTTTTTTTTTTTTACATTTCACACAGTTAAAATAAATGCAATTATTTATATGACATACAATAGAGAGGGGGTCGGCAACAAATTATTATTTTTTTTTAAATAAACAATACTAAATTATGTTCATTTTAAAAATCTGAAATGATAGAATTTTAAATTTTTAGTTGTATAAAAAAAAATTTGTATTATTATTACTGAAATTAATAATATTTTATTTTTTAATATATTTCCTTCTACCGACTTAATGTAATAAAATTATTTTCAGCTTTGATTTATAATTTAGAAGTGCACAGTACAGCATTTAGTATTTATAAGGTACTATGTTTCTTGTAATTTATAATGGACAAAACCAAATAAAAAACAACCATCGTATCATAACATCCAACTATTTTACAAACGTACAATTGTAGTTTTGAATTTTTACGGACATTGTGGTTTTTTTTTGTTTTTGTTTTGGTTTATTTATTTATTTATTTTTTTTTAATTGTATTTAATACTTTCCAAGCCACATGAACTGCTGCTGCTATGTTTTGAGCCAACCAAACCAAAACGTGCCGACCCCAGCTCTGATTAAATACTATTTTGTTATAATTGTCTGAAAATTTAAATTTAATTAATTTTTTGTTATCCTAAAATAATTTCCACAACGTTTTCGAGTTCCGTTTAAATACATCACCTAACTAATAATACTCTCTGAAATTTGTGTACAGCTCACGTTTTCGAGTGCTGGGTAAAAACAATTGAAATTGTGTTGTTCTATTTGATATAGCTAAACCACAGTTCATCAACACTTAATATATTGTTATTATTATCAGGTGGAGGGGGGAAGACCACTGTGAACAGTAGTAGTCTCTTTGTTCGGATTTATAAAATAACGTGGAAAATGAAAGTAAATTCTTGTATTTTGCTTAACCGCAAGATCCGTTGCGTATAAAAAAAAAAATATGTTTCAATTGCCGATGCTAATTTCGAGTTGCCCGATGTTGAAGGAGAATTTTCGCTCAGGGGGGGACAGTACTTTCGCCATTTTCCAAAGGATAACTTGTCGGCGAAGAGCAATACGAATTCCGGTGGTTGATCGACTCCATGTTATTATTTTATTATTGTTCATACTACTTATTCGTACCTACTAGCCTTATTTCGTTGTGAATAATCTGAATTTGAAATGTTTTTAAAAATACAGTAATACAGTGAACGACGATCAAATGAAACCCAGGTCGTTGAGGTTCACGTGGAGTATGAAAACGACGTCGACACGAGACCCGAATGAAATTATGGCCGAAATACGAGAGGTAAGCGTTTGAAAAACAGGATTCAAATTATTATAGGGCGGGAGTGATGGTGGTGGTGGTGGTGGAATGGTAGGTGCCCAACAAATAAAATAAAATTATGAAACTAGATATCACTATAAAATATTTAGTTTTTTAGTTTTGTTTTTGTTAGTATAATTCGTGTAAGTTTTTTTTTTTCGCGTCTATAATAATACGGAAGGCGTTAAATGTCGACAGTTAGTGAAATAATAATGGCACTAATGAACTTGGAATTCGCGTGCTATTGTTAATCATTATCGATTTATTACATTATGCATTACGACAATCGTCTTGTAATCTGTGAATTTTCATACGATGATGTAATAATTTCATCTTAATACGTGTGTTATTGCTCGTTTAACAGTGATCCAGTTAAAATTATCTAGTACGTATAATTGCCTATTTTTTTTTATTGAACTAATTGTTTATTAACGTGAAAAATACATTTTTTTTTAATATTTTTTTTCAATAAATAAATTTACCCCGTTTTAGGACAATGAAATTTACCTCCACTCAATTAATCGATTTTTATAGACCTTGTTACTGCATGTTGGCAACATAATTCTGCTTTTAAGCTTTTCACCGAATTTGTTGAATGCGCCGTCGACAATTAATAAATTTAAAAAAAAAAATTGAAAACTTGAAAAGAGGGAGGGGATTGCATTATTATATTGCCGTTGGGCAGCAACACAACGGTTATTATGACCGGTGCACGAATTGCACTGAACGTGCATAATAATATTCAACTGCTTATATACTGAATTTGTTGAATGCATTGTCAGAAATTTATAAATTGAAAACTTAGAGGGGATTGCATTATTATATTAGCATTGGCCGGAAACACAACAGTTATTATGACCGGTGCGCGAATTGAATTTAACGAGCACATACTGATTCATTTTCGCATAGATATTAGCATAGCACTTAATTTAACTAACCCGGGGGGGAACATTGTTAGGAATACTTTCGTAGGAAGCGTGCGACTTTGTCTGTACGGCAAAACTGTTGTTGAATTGTCGTCTAAAATTCTAATTCTAATATTTATCGTTTCCCCTCCGACGCTCGTTTATCGGGGTGAATTTAATAGAGGGGGTGTTAGTGGCGAAAAGTGTAGAAATTCCTATAAACGGGTGTACATTTAAAAAATAATTTGAATTTGAATTCGTTTCGTACAAGTTAATACAACAAATATTTTAAATTTTTATTCACTCGTAGGAAGCGTCTTTCTTTATTTGTACGGTAAAACTGTTTAATTGTCTTCTAATATTTATCGTTTCCGCCGCCCGTTTATCAGGGTGAATTTAATAAAGGGGGTGTTAGTGGCGAAAAGTACAGAAATTCCTATAAACGGGTGTACAATTAAAAAATAATTTGAATTTAAATTCGTTTCGTACAAGTTAATACAACAAATATTTTAAATTCTAATTCTCTCGTAGGAAACGTTTTTCTTTATTTGTACGACAAAACTGTTGAATTGTCGTCTAAAATTAAAATTCTAATATTTATAGTTTCCGCCGCCCGTTTATCAGGGTGAATTTAATAGAGGGGGTGTTAGTGGCGAAAAGTATAGAAATTCCTATAAACGGGTGTACAATTAAAAAGTAATTTGTATTTGAATTCGTTTCGTACAAGTTAATACAACAAATATTTTAAATTCTTATTCTCTCGTAGGAAGCGTCTGTCTTTTATTTGTACGGCATAACTATTAATTGTCGTCTAAAATTATAATACGAAAGTGTGCGGGATTGGTGGAACTAATACAAACGAATAAGTTATTAACTTTACAATCGAGTATTTACACTTGTTATTGAGAAATTTAATTCATGCGGTGTGTGTACGTATAACGGGTCGAGGTTTCTAAAACGTTTTATCTAATAATCTAAACGTCTAAATTATTGTTATTATTTTAGTTTTTTTTCTCTCTCTCTCTCTCGCTCACCGTTATTGATTGATGATGTCGTTTTGGGCCCGTAGGTGTTGGACGCCAACAATTGCGATTACGAACAACGCGAGCGGTTCCTGTTGCTGTGCGTGCACGGCGACCCCAACACCGACTCGCTGGTCCAATGGGAGATCGAGGTGTGCAAGCTGCCCAGGCTGTCGCTCAACGGCGTCCGGTTCAAACGCATATCGGGCACGTCCATCGGGTTCAAGAACATTGCGTCGAAAATAGCCAACGACCTGAAACTCTGACTACACACCGAAAACCTATCGTCGGAGGACGTGTAGGTTTTTGGATAAAAAAAAAATTAATTACTCATACCTAAAAAAAAAAAAAAATTTAAATAAATACACACAAACACCACACGTACATACACACACACACATACACATACACATTCACACACATACACACACAAACACACAACGTTATGTATTTACAACCTTATTTACATATTATATATGAATACGTTTATATATTTAAAAAAAAAAACAAAAAAACAAATAACACGCGTTTAGCGAGTGAGTGCGCCCACCAGGTGTATAATATTAGTCGACGGAAGGCGAGAGAATAATCGTCAGCACGCCACGGGGAGACCAATCCTGCCCCCACCCCCCCACCCGTATATAAATTAATAAAATAATAATACAACATATTGTGTACCTATTATATTATTATTATTATTTTTTTATTATTATTATGAAGGTTATAATATGATAATATTATTATTCTATTATACACTTTTCGAGAATTTTGTGTAATTTTTTTTTTTTTCATACGATTCAACTTTTTTTCGTTTTTATTATTTTTTTTTTGTCCTTTCAACAATTTGTATTGCAGTGGTAATTGATATATATATATATATATAAATAGAAATAATTACAAATTACGTTTGATTTGTATTATAAGAATTATTAATTATTAATTGAAAATTAAACCTTCCCCCCCAAAAAAAAGAAAATAATATTTATATAAATGTAGAATATAAAATATGAACGTACCACAATTCAGGATTTTTTTAAAAAAAAAAAAAAATGATTTTCTGGTTTTATTTTATATATTTTTTTTCTTTTTTTTTTTTTCGTTACACGGTTCATACCTAAGAGATGACATGTTATTATTATGTTAAATTAAAATATACTAATGTGTACTTACCTCTGGTATTAGAAATATTAATAAATGTTTAATACTAAGGTTGTCGGCTGACAAAATTGCTTTACTTAACAACTGAACATAAAGAAATAATAATAACGCTCATCGGGGGAGGGGTAACTTAGGCTTTTTGATACCAGTTTATAGTTTAGCCTCCTTGGGCCAAACGAAATATTGAAAATCACTAATTTTAAGATTTAATAATAATAACACTGTTATAAAATCGGTTTTGAATTCCCTCACAGCTTTTTGTTGAGGTATGTACAAAAAATAAAAAATAATAATAATTTAAAACCCAAACGGGGAGAGGGGGAACGCGCTATATAATTTCCATATTAATAATAAAAAAAATATTACTTTTGTAACGTCATCGAAAACGGTTCGCTCCATTTGACTACCTCGACCAATATATTAATATTAATATTATCCACTATTTTTTTTTTTTTTTTAAATCATATCGTATTTGTATGTATGTTTGTTTTAAAACCCCCAGAATTATGTACGATATATTTATATATAGGTAGTGATAATATTATTTGCGGCAATAACCCCCTCCTCTCTCCAACCCCACATCATTCAAATTGATGATGTATTTTTTTTAAAATTGAAATTTATACGCGTATTGTTACTATACGTAGTAAAATGGTGAATTATGATATTTATACTATGCCTTGTAGGTCATCTAATAATCGTATGAGAGTTTGACTCAATAATATAATAAATTTAAAAAAAAAAATAATAATAATAATAATAAAGGTACAATATTGTGTAAACGAAGGAGATCTTTTTTATTATTATTTATTTATTTATTTATTTTTTTCTATAATAATGTTATTATTATGTAAATGGTCTCGCTAATTAAATAATAATAATTTGTGACTAATAATTATTGCTGAAATTTAGAGTGCCCCGGAGACAATATAAATAAATATAGAGAATCGATGGCTTTGTGTAAAATTATTTTTGCTAAATTATATTTTATATATAAATATATATTTTGTATATATTTTTTTTTTTTTTGTCAAGCCTCCCCTAATTCATAAAATTCGGCCCCACACAAACAATCCTCTGTCAACATGATAGATATGAATTTTGTTCAATGACATGATTTACTTGTGTAAGTATGGGGTTTCTTGGAGGAAAAAATTGTTACACATATATACACATTATACACTGTAAATTTATTTATAACGATGATGGCTGTATCAACGAGATATTATATATATAATGTATATGTATTATAATATATTATCATACTATTTTATGTAATGTATTTTACTAATCATTTCAATTAAAATTATGTTAAAAAAAAAAAAAAAAAAGAAAAACACCAAATAATTAATAGACAATATAAATGTAGATTACATATAGCGGTTGCTATATTGTTGTGTTGAAGGTCTTGCGAAATCGGGCATAAAATATTTTGTACATTTCCACACACAAATTATTAATGATTATTATTATACTATTGTATGCATTTTACATTTTTTTTTTTTTTTATTTTTTTTTCTCATTTACATATTATTTATGTAATATATAAATATATATATGTGTGTGTATATATATATATTTATAATTATTATATGTTATTAATTATTATTATTTTTATAAATGTAATAGCAGCAATAAATTAACATTTAAAGTACATTTATAGAGAGATGGCAATCGTAAATAATAATAAATATTTTTGTTTAATGTGGTAGCTGTAATGTGTTACTGTTGAATATTGTAAGCGATGGCAATAATTGATTTGATGTTGGAACAGCCAGGGATTTTTTAATAATTATTTTTATGAAACCAATTAAAATAAAATTAAAACAATAATATATTAGAGAGTAATTCTACTGCTTTTTAATCAACAAAGTACTGTTTCGTGGGATGTAAAACCAAAAATTATGTGATATAAATGTAATCCTATTAAATTAATTAATAACATATTTTTTTTACAAAGATTTATTTATTTTATTTTTTTAGTAAAATAATAGATAATAGATATTTTCAAAATTTATCAGTAACATATTATGTTGTTATCTTTACAGGAAAAAATTGAACGGCACGGAAGAAGGGTAGTAAAAGGGGTCCATTTTTTTAAATTTTGATATATCTGGTAAAGAAAAAAGAGCTATGCGCATGTCCGTAAAGGAGTTTGGCTCCGCTAAACCCTTCTTCCCCCGTGCCCTTCAATTTAAAACAAAATAAATAATACACAATATTAATATTAAAATAATGTTATGTAACAAACAAATTATGTAATATTTTTTTTTTAGATTTTTAATGTAGGGAGGAATATATATTTTTTTAATTTTAGTTTAGTAAAAATATATAGAATAATAATGATGATATGTTAATACCATAAGATGGTTATGTTCGTATATCGTGCAGTAGCTATATATAATTGTCAAATGTTTTTATTTTCTTTAAGGAACGTTTGTTAAAAAAAAAAAAGGAAAAACATAAAAAAAAAAAAACTAAGCGTTTATCGTAATAATGTATAAATACGTGAATACATTTGTATATTTGAGTTGTCGCAGGTATCCAGTTAAAACTTGGCATGCCAGGGTGTTTTATTTTTATTATTATTTTTATTTTTTTTTTTTCTATCAGATACTCTGTACAGGCTAACCCAATAATCTCCAGGGGTGTCCAGTTTAAAACAAATAAATACAAATCTCATGTACTGTTTTATTTGCGCAAGACCCACCGCGACTCATTCTATAGACCGATCAATGCTTGCTTCGCTTCCGAACGTTGTACAGTAGACTCCTAAGACAGCAGCAGCGTATTTATACAACAAAATATCTTGTCTTTTCGTAGATGTATTATGTATTCGAAGGCACCGATAAATTGCGACTCGCAAGTGCTTTGTTTTTTTTTTTTTTTTTCTAGGAAACGTGTAACACCGCTCAGATTTATTAAATATTTAATACTGTTAAAAATAATTGAAGATTTTTATTAGGCGATCTTTTAGTTGTAAGTACAGATACGTAATACTATCATGGCGTTGTTAATTACAAAATGTTATTTTTTATAATTGATATATACATATATATATATATATATATTTTTTTTATTCAATGTCGAATTAGTATTTGTAATGTTATTTAGTAAAATAAAATAAAAATACGAATTGCCTTGTGCCTAGTACGCGATAATGCCACTTTTAAAAATTGTTCTGTATCCCTCCCCCCCAATGCCCGCAAATATTTTTTTACCTGCAACAACTGTGTGTATTATAATTGATTATAATTATTATATTATAGTAAATTAATGCGATATTATTTTTGTTATAAACCATATTATCATAGGTATGGAACAAATTATTTGAAAATAATTATTAATTTTGATTTAAGATTTTTTTGACAAACGTGGCCTTGAATATAATTGTATGTAATTATTATAGTGTACGTTATAGTCCTTTTTTTATCATTTAGACATTGTATAACACCATTAAGTATAATAATTAAGTATTTTTACATTAGGTACATATATATATATTTTTCTATATATATATATATATAAATTTACATATATTTTTCTGTACCACACAGATATATATAAAATGTAAAATTTAGTTTTGTGTAGGTTAACAAAAAGTATCTAAAACGTAAACGAATGGCTCCAATATTATTATTAATTAACGTTTAAGTCATTGATTTCATGTAATACCATACCTATTATAGTATGTATAATAAAGAACAATTTTTTTTTTTTATAATTATCTTCATTATCGATTTTATAGGATTGAAACTCTCTCTCTATATATATATATAAATAATAATAATATGATATATAAAATACTCATAAAAAAAAAAAACCATGTAAATTATTCATATATATATATATGTGTATAATTTATGTATGGCGAAAGTATCAACAGTTGTTGTACATATATTGTTTAACACTAATATAAATAAATAATACTGTATAAAAATTTAAAAAAATATAATAAATAATGTATATATATATATATATATCGATTATGATCGGTTGGTGATTTTAAAAAATTACGTAGAAATTTAAAATAGTATTATTAATTTTTTTTTTTTTTTTGAGATTCGCAATATTTTGCAGTCTACCGATGCGGTATATTTTTCTTGTTCATATCCTACCGGTGGTTAAGAGCGATAATATGAAGTTTGGTAATAAGAAATTTCAGAGGAAAAAAAAAAAAACCCATCAGCCGAATGATTTCTCCGGCGAGGGCTCGGACTTCAGGGATTCGGCCAGTCCTCTTCGGGCTTGTCTCAGGATCTGCGACATGTTCGGCCTGGACCGGCGGTCGACTAATATGCAGCTGTTGACGAATTTCGTAATCTGCGTACGGGTTGAAAAAAAAATGAAAAAAAAATTGCCACGATGGCAGATAAAAGTATGCGTATGTGTGTCTGTCTGCAATTATTCCAATCCTGTATTTACGGACCGGCGACCGATTCAACCGAACCGAAAAAATTCCGGAAATTCAACGGGGTACGACAAACAAAAAAAAATATTGTTCCGGACGATCCGTGTAATCTACACGGATATTCGTTAAAATATTATTTTCTGATAATACGAATTTCGTCGGTAGCGTACGCATTTTTGTCAATCGAACTTTCAAGAACATACGGAAAGTAACGCTCGTTCATTTTTTTTTTTTTTTTTTTCATAAATTAAATCGAAGTTAGTTAATTAAAAAATGTACAGGAATCGGGTACACTCGAGACATAATATTTTTTCGAACGTCGTCATGTCTTACAAATTTAAACTAATAATTCCGATTTTTTTTCATTTTGGCATGTTATTACCGTAAAACGTATAATTTATTAAACGTTATATTGGGTAAAAACCTATTTCATAGTCGGCAAATTTTTAATCACACCCCTACGTCAATTTTTGGTTTTCGTACACGAATACAGCGGAATTTTGGGTTTTTTTTTTTGTTTCTTTGTGCCCGTAAAAAAACAATTATTATTTACCATATACTACTGCGCTCGGTGTTATTGAAATTATAAAAAAAAAAAAAAAAAAAAAATCGATATACGTATTTACCCTAACTATTGTATAATCAATATTATATATTCGTCCGTGGAGTTTTTCGTAAATTTCTTTAATTACCAAGCAATTGTTTTATCGTGGAACGTCCCCACCCCCCTGATCCAGTTAAAACAGTTATCGTTGGGATAGGAAATGGATATCTCGATTTACAGTGTACTTATAAGGCATTTTATATCCGTTGTGGAAAGACTCGACAACCAACCCTAACTAATTGATGAAAAAAAAAACCTCATCGACGAAATAAGCACGTTTTTTTTTTTTTTTTTTGTTTTCTCCAGTATCGAATCGTTTTAACATTTCAATACGTTTTACCAAATTGAATTTAACGCGCTCCTCTATTGGATAGTTTTCCAATACCCTATCGCGTCGGTCACGCGATTTCACTTATAAATAAGTAAATATTATTTTCTCTAAGACTATCCGCCAAGTGCAAATTACTCACCTTCACGGAGTATTTGTCGGACGGTATGGGCGGGTAAAATCCGTTTAGAATCCTTTTGGTCATCAAGTTCATGTTCAGCGTGTTCAGATAGAACGGAGCTTGAAGAGCGGCAAGCTGTAAAATGAAAAAAAAATGTTCAGACGTGCGAAAACGGGCCTACGCCGGATAACATAATATTGTATATATATATATATATTTATCGTAAATAAATCACGGATTTATTTTCAAAACCCAGCTGATCGTATTGTATTCCGATTAGATTGTGATACAGTAAAAAAAAAAAAAAATAAAAATTCGGAATTTTAGTCGTTTTCTTTTTTTTTTTCGTTACTCCTCTGTGTTCTTATTCGCAAATGAAATCCATTCGCGTATTTTAGCACTAATAAAAGAACTACATGCCTACCATGTCGCACGATGATATATATATATATATATATATATCAGCTAGTCGTCATTTGACGGTAAAGAACAGTATGTATTTTTATTATGCATTTCAATCTTTAGCCCGTAGGTATGAGAAAATTAATGTTGTCGTATAGTTTACGTCGGTCGAAATAGATTTTCGATTTCTCGGGGAATTCCGGTCTGGAATCGAACCGCAGATTATTAATTTCAAATATACGCGAAGTAAACATATTATAAAAACTTATAACGGTTTAAAAATCTAAAAAAAATATATACACGAAAAGTAAATAAACGTTACCTACCGACTTTTCGAGACGACTGCGACACTGCCGGCGGTTTTGATACACCAGACACGTACCGCCGAATCGTCATTTGGCGTACGCGTAATAAAAATAGTTTTAAAACGGCAATGAAATAATAAAAATGGCACGACGGGCGAATAGGGGGACGTATTATTATAATATTATAAGAGATATCCGGGAGAGGAGCCCGCGGCATGATGACGACGACGACGACGACGACAATATTATTGGCTTAACAGCATAACCGAGAGAAACGTATTTGTGTTTAAAAATATTATTCACTATATACGAATATAGTATTATTCGGCCGACGAGCGGAAAATATTTATAAATTATTATTAGTTTGAATGTCAGGGAGGGTTTCGTTATAGGCAATTGTAACGAAATTGATGACCGGAGGGGGGGGGGGTGAGAGGGAAAATGGGAAATGTATATCGAAATAAATATTCGACAAATTAAATTTCGAATAAATTAATATAAGAATACGCATCAAGTACAATAATAATATGCGTGGGCAGTACCCGTGTCGTATGCACGAATACCAAGGACAATAATCCGACTTGTATTACACATACGTACACACGAAAATTTCTATAACGCTATACACTACGAACGAAATGATTAGAATTTTATTTTTTTTATTTTTTTTCTTCACTTAAGTGGTCGACAGAACGCCGGTATGCCAAAACGCAAGCCAGATTGGCAATTGGAATTTTTTTTTTTATTTATACAATCTATACTAAAAAAAAATACAATAAGTATAATATATGATTATAAAAATTAAATACAATGGCTTGGGTGTCTTTAGGGAAGAAACCATCCAGTTAGGGTACTTTGGCGTGAATTTACATTTACTTGGGTATTAAGTATTCATAGTATGTTTACTTTATAAAGTCACGAGGCCATTGTCGGTTGAGTCTTCTGGGAGGATTTCCTGGGATGGAGGTAGATAGTAGCTTTTTGATATGGGGATTGGTGTGATTTTGGACACGAAACCTAAATTTCGAATAATACAGCTCGGCTGTATCAGTGACTTTAGGGATGTGAAGATCTGCATGAAGAGTGTGGTTTTAAATATACGGAGGCGCATTGGTTATAAGTCGGAGGATTTTCGATTGAAACACTTGTAATTTTTGTGTGTTTGAAATTTTCGCTAAGCCCCAGAGTTGAATTCCACAGAGCCAGATAGGCTTAAGAAGAAGATTGTATATTTGAATTTTGGTTTTGAGGGATAGTTTTGAGAATTTGCCGAGAATAGGTTTGAGAGAGTAAAGTCATTGATTTAATTTTAATTTTGTCGTGTGAAACAATTGGAATTTAACGATAAAATGTATTCGAGCAACTACGCGGAATTATCCGAAAAGGAATATATTAATTGCACAATTCCATAGATTATTTCAATGGAAAATACGCGGTTAGTTACGACAAACAAAAATGTTCTCAACTTCATATAATATCCGGTCGTAATTAACCGACATGATCTCTCGAAGACGCGACAGTTTGCAATTTATAAGCTTTCTTATATTTGCGCCAGAGGCCCGGGCGCTGGCCAAACGGATTTGCGCGATTTGCCGGCGGACCACCGCGGACGAAATATTCGTTCGTGCCACGAACCTCGGCGATTGACACACGGTTGGCGGTGTAATTTTAATTTTATTAATAATAATTTATTGCGCAACACAAAGCTATCGAATACGGCCCGTGTGTGGGATGAATACTCACTAAACCGTATTAAACTTGCTATTTAAATTCGTGACGTATCCGTTCAAAAGTGTACAGCGATTCGTGCACGCAATTCATCGGTCCCGCACGGGATAACGACATTTTTATCCACCGGAGTCCGTGTTCACGCGCACGATTGTCATGCCAACAACGACTGCGTATACTAACTATACTATACCAAAAATAAATTATTAATACAATTGTTTAATTGACGGGTATGCATCCAAGTACACGGACCGAAATAAATAATAGTACACTAGTGATAGGCTGCAAAGTACGTCAGTGGAACCTGAATTATGTTCGCATTTAGTCACTAACTTAAGACAATTATATGTGTATTATACCTAAATGTGTTTATAATATAAAACTACATTCAACCATCTCGTGATTTTATTTCCTGTATCGCCGTTGCAAAAGTAAATATTTATGAGAAATATTCGACACTTTTATTATAGACATTATATTTCTGTATATAAGTAAGAAATTTCAACCGCTCGAACGGGCCACAGTGATAATGACAAGACCCTCAACACAGATGCATAACATGCAATAAACGGTACTTATAGTCGATGATTACTAAGAAAAAAAATGTAATTTTGGAGACGTCAATATTTACATCAAGTCATGCCGCATCAATAAATATATCGTATTTTGTAAATTTTTCTCATAAATTATTGTTTTGCGTAATATATAATGTTTGATATTCTTGTAGCTCTCACAATATACGTTTAATGTTGTTATCATTATTGTTATTATTATTGCATCAAAGCCAGAAAGCCAAGCGAAAATGAAAAAAAAAAAAAAAAACAATAATAATTGGTGCGTCTCGTCTCTGGCGGACAACCGTGTGCACACATTTGAATATACAAAAAATCGTTCAATGTGTCCGAGCAATAGTAAAAAATTACGTGAAATAATTTGTCCCGCGTCGTATTTATGCGGGGGCGGGCGGGCGGGGGGGGGGTGGTAACGTCACTGCCGCGATGACGGCAGCGCGGCGCCCGGTGTTAATTTTAGCACGGGGTTAATTAATATATGACCGACCGCGTGACACCGGCACCGAAAGCCACGCGTGACGCGTCCGTGTACGCCACCCGCAGAGAGCGACTGACTCGTTTGGCCAGCCGCCCGTGGACGCCGGAGCTTGCAGACGTTGGACAGTCGTCGTCCGGGTCGATGGCCCGCCGGCCGGACGACGAGCAGTACTGGTCCGGACATCCGACAACCGACGTCGAGAATAAGTATCGTTCGTCGCTTTACGAGACCCGCAGCCCAAAAATATCTGTGAGCCCGTTCGGCTAGTTTGAATTGTTGAAATGCCGCAAGACGTCGCACTCCCTTGTGCATCCGTGTGTTGTAATATTAATTTTTTTTTTTTTTAATGGCCGTCCTTCTGGAGGGTTCGTATAAAGGATTTGGCTGAAAATGTGTTTTACCATTGGGCACAGACACTATCTATGGTTCAACTTTCTCCGGAGTATACGCCGAGTTCTCGGGCATCACAATCGTACATTTTTAACGGCTACGAAAATGGTATTTTCACTATTAATAAACACGTATTTTTTTTTTTTCTTTGACCGGTTCAATATTAAATTTGTGTTTTGAAACACTATTCGACGGTGAGGTCGTCGGATACATTTATATCTCGATCAAAACTCTGTTTAATAATCGAATTGATTTCCAAATCGTAGATTGATCAAACTACTGCACTATTACTATCACTATAATGATACGCATAATTTAATAGATAATACATAATAAATAATAGATAATGCATACATTTACGATGATTTGTCGAGTTACAGTGCGAATTTCACGACCTTGATTTTTATTGTTTTTAATCGACGACAGGTGACGTAACCAGAATTTGTTTTTGAGAGGTTGGGGTAGAGAATATGAGAATTTTTTTTCATCATTTTATTGTTTTAATTAATTCCTTAAATCTCTTTACATTAAGATATTCAATAGGCATGCAATATTATAAACTTTTGTCAATTATAAGTAATTATTAATTGTGTAGCTATTGCTGTAGGGCAGGTTCAAATAGGACATAATTATAAAATATGGTCTAACAAATGTTTTATTTGGACGTCTAAATAATGCCGTAGATAGAATAATACGAACGTCTATTGGTATTTGAAAATAATTGAATTAGTTTTTTTTTTCTTCTTCTTCTTTAAATACCGATACGGAATATTTGATAAAAGAATAAAAACCGCAATAAAAGCACGACGAATAAAAAAAAAAAAAAATACGATCAAGCCGGTAAAAAAATCGATCAAATATGCAATATTAAATTATTAATTTGAATTCTTTAGGTACGGTTCTTATTGAAAAAAAAAAAAAAAAAAAAAATATGATAAATTGCATTCGGCTCTTTAATTATAATACCGTATGGGAATCGACGTGCTTACCTCGTATACGACACAAGCCATCGACCAAATATCGCTGTCGAAGTAATACTTTTGGTGTAACATCCTCTCGGGGCTCATGTACAGTGGAGAGCCCAAAACGGACCGGCACGTCAGGTCCATCGTGTCCGTGATCTCTTTGCTGAACCCGAAATCTCCCAGTTTGATCTTTACTCTTTTCCACCGTCCGTACGGCGTCTTGTTCGATTCGTCTAAACCGTACACGAAGATGTTGGCTGGTTTGATGTCTACGACGAAAAAAATAAATAAATAAATAAATAAGCGTCATATTATCCGTATTAAACGTTTATACGATCGATTAAGTACGCGGTTAAAAAGGGTGATTTTCTAAAAAAAAAAAAAATATATATTTATTTATGGAAAAGTTTTTTCTTTTTTTTTAAACCCCCGGGGGGGAGGGGGTACTTATTATTATTGTTATCCGACCGTCTGTAAGATGATTATACAAAAATGCAGTCATGTTCAAAAAAAAAAAAATGTACCAAAACGTACGAAAAAATCATACGAATCCCTGTGTTTTATTAAACGGAATCCGATACCGACGGTTGTCATTAATAATTTTGAAAATAAATCGCGACATCGCATTTGAACGAAACAGATTTCGTTTATAACTTTAACAACAATATTATTATTGTGTATATTTGTGGGAAAACAAGCACTTTGGTAATTATATTTGAAAAAAAAAAAAAAAATTCTAAAATATGTCCTTATAAACTGCACAAATCTCAAACTATGCAAAATACAGTTTTTTCACATACAGTACCGTTAGATGGCAAAAAACTTTTATCGATATAAATTGAATTTTTTTTTTTTTTTTTGACCGACCAACAATAACAATTTGTGAAAATGTCGTGAAAATATATCTAATCTCTCAAATCTGATACGCAACAATATAATATACAATATTTATCTGAAACGACACGTAGTGTAGTCGATTATAAAAAAAAAAAAAAAAAATGTATATACCACGCAGTGTTATAAAATAATCGTATTATCTATAACTACATTCATAAACCATATAATAATTACAGATAATCGCGATCGACAATAATATTACAACAGCAAATAATTGTTATTCAGAGTTGTAATCTTTGTCGGATATCGTAATTTGTCGTATTTTGAGCGTGTAGCCATTTTGTACAGATTTCGGAATTCTTTTCGGTGCGGTTTATTACTATAATGTACGCAAAAGCGAATAATATTGTGTTTCGACAAATAAAAAAAAAAAAAAACTACAACAAGCTGCAAATACGACGGTATAAATACTAATAAATTATGCGACTAAACCTTCGGCGGAGTTTCGTTGTAGGGTATAATTACAATATACAAACCAGTGGCCAGTGGCGTAAATTGACGTAAATTTCTGATTGTGCAGCAAAATATTTTGATTTCTAACCCACCAATACAACAATTTCCTTTATAAATCCCCGCCTAATAAACAATTTATTTTCCCCAAACAACATTATTTCTATAAACAAGCAAAGAATTGATTTAATGGTAAAAACTTTATTAGTAGATAACTAAAAAAATAACAATCAATTAACAATATTATTATTTTAGTCCTCTTTAAAAACATGTTGCATCGAACTCATCAATTACTTGATCGAAATTAACGCTAAACTTTTTTCCAAGTTGTAAAGTAGCTAAACTACTTAGCCGTTCTTGTCCCATTGTCGTTCTAAGATATGTTTTCGATATCTTTAGACAGACAAATGATCTTTGACGACACGCTGTGCCGGTCGGTATGGTTAGGAATATTTTTAATGACTCCGTTAACAATGGAAAACCTTTTTTGAATATCATTCTGTGTTATATATTCTATTTTTGCATCTAATTTGTCAGATATTTACGACAATTACAATTTTGTACGTACTTGTTTAATTCAAAAATGTTGTCTGTTGAAAGTATAAATATATAACTATACATTTGTATACCTACGAATTTTTATGATTATCTGGTGGTGGAAAAATATAATCAAACACCACCACATAGGAAATGTGATGTCAATAAGTGGCTAAACTACTTGGCCGTTCTAGTCCCATTGTCGTTCTAAGATGTGTTTTCAATATCTTTAGACAGACAAATGATCTTTCACAACTTGCTCTATTGGTTGGTATGGTTAAGAATATTAATATATCTTATATATTCTATTTATGCTTCTAATTTGTCAGATATTTACAACAATTACAATGTTGTACATACATAGTTGTTTAACAAACAAATATTGTCTTTTGAAAATAGAAATTATAGGTATACCTATAAATTTCTACGATTAGAATCTGGTGGTGGAAAAATATAACCTCGCCGCCACTGCATTGCAAATGCTAGAACAAGTGCACCACCCAATTTACACCACTGAAATCAGCTATGAATAAAAAAATACCACCAATTATTTTAATGCGCGTGTTTTTGGCTCCCCCCCGTTGCCCGTATTTTTTTAATATTTTTATCATAATTGTCTCATGCTTGTGTTACTTGTATAGCTTGATTGAGTGTAAATGGTATATTTTTAAATACAATCAAATTAACAAACGTTAACATGGAATTATGAGGCTGTTTTTTGCTTTCCCTCCATCTGTTTTATAGCAATAATTAGTAAATATTAGTAGGTCGGTACTTTGACTGGCCCCAAGCCGGATAATCTCGCAGTCTCACGATAAAATATGGTAAAAATATGATCAATAATTTTTTTCGTTTGTTATGTCTTTGGTACCTCTGTGCATGATGCGCGATTTGTGCATGTGATAAAGGGCACTGGACAGCTGGAGGGTGCAGGACCAGACGATCGGCTCTCGGACCAGACAAAACTTGTCGTAGTGCTCGCGGATGATCCGTCTCAGATCCCCGCCGGTGGCCAGTTCCAGACCGATTTTCAATTCAGCGTCCGCGTAATCCCACCACAGACACCTGATGATATTCGGATGATTCAGTTTCTGTATACAATTAAACAATATAAACATTATAAAATATGCCTGTTTTAGATTCTAAACGTAACGAGGAATTGGTTTCCCTTCTTTTTGTGTGTGTCTGTGTTAACAACTATTTTTTTTTTTTTTTACCAAAATTGTTGCTCCTATAAAAAAATTACAAGAGTGCTTTTTTTATTGCTAGTATTTGGGTCTAGAATTTTCCAAAACGTTCAGATCTTTACGATTATTTTTCACTGAATTACAACAGAAAAACAAAAAAAAAACAAAATTTAAAATAACAGAAACCGTTATTGTGCAAATATTCCCGTTTGTCGTATTATTTTGAAAATTATAGGGAAAATCAATCAACGACTTCCCTTTACTTCACCAACTAAATACATTTTGGTACAAGAAAGTGCCTATACATTTTTTGAGTGGAGCAAGATTTTTAGTCAAAAAGTTGAACCAATTTATTCTTCACTTCACTCAGAATCTAAAATGTTCAAACTACTCGTACTTATAAATAACAACTATGTAAAACAATATTTTACATTCCTATAGTAAATTGTACAGTCATTTTTTTTTAGTTTTATACGTTTTGGTTGTACGTTCCGCGGTTACCGAGTTATATGCAAAAAGGCAGGACGATCTTTTTCCAAATATTACTCGACAAATTTTGAATACTAGTACAAATTCGGTTTTTATTTTTTTTTTTTTTTTTATTCTGTTGACATTATTTATTACTGTAAAAACAAAGCACTAACATTACGTTCATATACTTCTCACACACTGACATGAACAACGTTTTTAACTGTTGCCTAATCCTTACTCCTTAGAATCGATCACGTTGGATCCTCCTTGTGAGGACGTTAAACCACCCGTCGTATTTAAGGAGTTGCGTATAGGCAATCTTGGCGACATTTTTGATAAAATTGGTAATTTATCAAATAAAAAATTCTCATTTATATATACAAGTAGTCCCGTGTTATTATCAGAAGTATTTTTTATAGTGTAATCATCATATAAAATAAAATGTATACGAAAAACCGTTTCGCTCGAGACAACCGTACTCTTTCCGTATTCATAGTGGACTTACTACAATTGCATTAAGGTGCTTATTTTTGTGATAACATAAATATAATACAATTTATAAATTTGAATATTTTCAGTTCATTTGGTGTTTTCATTTATTTGTAAAATGTATTGGGCAGGGCTAAGGGCAAAAAAAAGGGCACGCTACGACACAGATAAAAGTTCTTTTTAATGTGTTAGTAACTCTACTGTAAATACGAAAAGAGTCACGTATAGTCGTGACGGACAAAACCGTTTTTACAATCGAATCGCAGGGGGGTATCGGTATCCATTTGAGGAATTTAAAACAGACAATCATTAAAACAATTTCGCGGGGTGCTGTGATAAGAAATTAATGATGGGAAAAATCGGGATTCTCGGATTCCGAAATCAGAAATCCGACATTAATTGTAAATCCGGATTTCATTTTTAAAATTGCGATTTTATATTCATCTATCACAAAACTATTATTGTTATCTTATTTTTAATAGCATTAAATGTGTAAAACGTTAAATACGTTTTTACAAATCGAAAAATATCGCAAATAAAAATGTGTTTCGAAAACAAGTACAAAAAAATCATACATATTACACTCCAATTGATTTGTATAATACGTTACTGACCCGGCAAACGTGGTTTTGCTCATAAAACTAAAAAATGTCTAATTTTGGAAATCAAAACATAAATTTCCGGATTTATGGCACATCACCCTTAAGGTTTTTGTATACAGGTGGTGATGTGCCGGTTAGGTTAGGTGATAGAGAAAAATATGAAACACCACCGCCGCCGCAGTAAAATACTATTGCGATCAATCACAATCGGTACGTGTTGTTCGAAATATTTGTATTAATTAAAAAAAAAAAATAACATACACTTATACGAACGTAAATATTAAAGTTTACGAAACCAGGTCAAGAGGATATCGACGCGGAGGAACATTACAACAATTATTCATTGTATTGCGTTTTCTCGTCTTTACGTGTTTCTTTACACGTACGCAGTTCATCTCGTCTTTTCAATATTTCGTTTTGTATTTTTTTATATATATACATAAGATTCGGATTGGGCAATCGCATTGTACTAATATAATCTATACAAACAACGCAGATTACTAGGGATAACAATGTCTTATATGCATAGAAAATAGAAAATAAAAAAAAATCAATAATATTTTATATTGTCTGTGAGTTGACACAGTGAAAAAAAAAAAGGATTCAAAAATAAATACATTTGACGAGTTCTTAAGAGTGGAGAGTGTTACCTAATCGATAATATAGCGTTTTTAGTATAATAATAATTTATAACACGCGTTTAATATTTCTACGTTTAAATATTTTTTTTATTATTTTTTTCTTCTATTCGAGTGACGAAAAAAACCGTAATTATTTTGCAGCCAATACGTTCTATGACTGTCTGGTTTAGACCCGTTATTTAAAAGAAAAAAAAAATACTTCAAGCAAAATCAAAATTGGCACCGCATTCTCACAACGAAACTCGTTACCAAAAAGTTCACATAAAGTTATCGGTTGGAACAATATTTCAAGTCTAAACGTTATTTACAGACAGTGACAAAAAGAAAAGCACATAGATTCTGATGTGATGATCTAGAAACGAAATCCAGATCGTCAATTATACATTTATGATTTATAATTATGTTGAATGATTTAATATAGTGCAGAAATTCGCAATACGTGAGTGTATTCCGAGTAAAAAATAATCGTTAAATTCAAAGTCTCGCAGTAGTAAAAAAACTAGGTTTTTTTAATCTACGTCGTAAAAAAAAAAAAAAAAAAAACCAGCCTATTTAAACCGGAGAAATAAAAGATCGTCGGGTTTATTGAACCGCGAATAAAAATATACAATAAATATCGAATTTATCGATAAGAATATAATAATGATTTGGTTTATTGTTGTGTTGCTCTACTAAATATAATGCCCGGCGATTATTTATGTATTTAGTGTCTACATTCACAATGCGTTATTAAAACTATTCCTGCGCGATATTAGTTGTCGTATGAACGTAAAAAAGAAACGCCGAAAAATGATTTTCGATTTCGATTATATTTTATACTATTAACGATTCGATATCGTACCGGTACACGATTGGGAATTTCGAAAAATAGTATTCCCGGACAACCGTGGTGTGACCGTACACCAGTTGCACTTGGGTCTGTTACGGAAAACGGCGTGGTAAACCGATGTAACAAACCAACAAAATCCAAACGAAGAATAAAATGTCCCTGGGGTAAACGTACAAAAAAAAGTCCGAAGACCGCGCGAAAATATTTGATTTTTCGTCGGCGACTAGTCGCAGTCTCGTACAGTAACCGGTGGCGTAACTGAGGGCCAGCAATGTCCTGGACTCGCGGGGGCGTGTCCCAAAGGGGCGCTTGTAAATACAACGTTTGCGTGTACGCATATTTTGAATTTCGTTTTAAAATTCACGACACACGGTTTATAGAGATAAAAAAAAAAAAAAGGGGGAAAATAAAGTCCAAACATTAAACAAATACTTGTTTATTGATGCGATATGCGAATACAATAGACCTGAATAAATATTGAATTTTGTCAGTTATTTATCAGATATTTATAGTCTATTTACACTTTTCCTTTAGGTATCGGTATGGTTAAACATGGTACGTATGATAATGTAAAATTGCATTAATTAACTATTGTTTTTTTCCCCCTTTTTTAAATTAAAAACCCATGAGTTTTGGTAGCATAAACAGACGAGAAGCCAAAACTCGATACTGCCCCCGGGGCCCCAAATTTATAGTCACGCCGCTGACAGTGCCTATTTATAAGAACTTAACATTGATTAACCAGTAAAATAATCAGTGAGCATATTAGGCCCCAATCGTCGAAAATGATCCGTGTGTGATTTTTTTTCGTTTTTGTACAAAATTTTACACTGGAAATGTTACTCCGATCAAATATCGACTAGAGAACTTTTTTGTTGCATTTTGTATCGGTAGGTAATTTTTTTTATTTTTCGTGTCGTTTCGCTTAATAATTAATCGGGAATTTCGTGGAGTGAGTGTCATAGATGTTTTTGCAGCACAACTTACGGCGAATTATAATCCGAAATCAAAAACCCGCCGATCTCGGGAAAAAAATGTCAAAAATATTCGTAGTGTTTGTGTGTCCTGTTCGCGTCGTTTGATATTTCGATTTTCCAATAGCTTTTCCCAGACCCGAAAGCCTAAGGTTAATTGAAAATTATAATTTAAGCACCGGGTCGAAAACGTCCCGAACACGTGTAGAAAACTAGAAATCGACGATGCGACGTGATTTCAGTATTTCGCTATATATATATATATATATATGTATGTATACACTGGATCAAAGTTTCTGAATTTGCCGAAATACAGTAAAAGATTTTTTAGAAATATTTAGTCATTCGAATGATTTACTAAACTACCTCGAGTCGTTAGTAAATTAATTTAATAAGCGTAATTTATCTATTTGTCAATAGAATAATATTATACTATGTAGGTATATATGAAATGTCATCAATAGAAATGAATAAAAAAAATATATTAAAAAACGAAACTAATCTCTAGGTTTAAACCTAGTTTAAAAACAATAATAATTTCAAATTGAATATTTTCAACTAAATACTGTTTCTTATCGAAACCGGTAATAGTAAGCGATCTGCCGACAGTAAACATAAGAAAAAACGTAATTTTTTTTATTTTTTATTTTTTTGTTAGTCTGTGAACAGCTTTCGGCAGGGCCGTAGGATGCCCCGCTAGCGCCCCCGGCAAAACAGCGCTATTTTACCGATTTAAAAAATTGATGTGATGTGATATTATTTCCGACCTTTAGTTTTACTCATTTTTTTTTCATTATTATTATTATTATTACAGTGTACATTTCATAATTGAAACAAATTTGATTTGCTCGGTTTACGGCTGGCGAATCCGTCGACAACTCACTTCGGACGACGTATTTCTAGCAAAACCGTTTTCCACGGATAATATTGTCATGCGTGTTAACCTCTCTAAAAATCCAATCGTTTAATGCACACGCGTAGTGTGTACAATTTGAAAAAATTATAATCGTACGGAATAGGTTGGTATTAGCACATTTCGTTTACTACAAATCTACTTCCGTTTTCCACATTAACGCCGTTCACTCCCGAGCATTTTTACCGTACCGCTGCCCCGGCTTCTTTAACCCCCTCACTGCATAGAAGCTCACAGAAAAAACAAAAAAAAACAATACGTTTTCTAATTATTGAAATGAATCGTATTAAACATTTATGAAAATAACGTTACACGTTATTATTACTAGGCATTACACACGAAATGTTTTTCCCGTGTGCCAATAGAGGGAACTCTTCAAAAACCGTATCCTTTGAACTTGATTTAATCGTTTTTTATAGTGTGTAAAAATTAAAAATTTTCATATAGTAAATTGTAGATCGCTTGCGAGGCCGGTACCATTAAACACGTATATTTAACAACGAACGTACGCGAGAACAAAAATAATTAAAAAAAAAAAAAAAAAATGTATTAAACGCGACGTTTAATTGAATTCGTTGATTCGATTAACTTGTGCGAAGACCGTTAATAAAGTAGTAACCACGGCGGTTTGTCGCCCATGATGATATTTAATAATATAATTCGACAGGGCCGAAGTTATGCGTAACGGTTAACGAGTGTTCCGCAATGGTAAAGAGAGCCACTCGAAAGTAAAAAACAAAAAAAAAAAATAAAAACCTACTAGTTTTTATCCGACTTCAACGGGCCTAAAATAGAGAAATACGTATACGGCATATAGGAGGTACCGGTTTATTTAGTCGGTAGTCTATCAATATTTATGATTAACAATAATAATCAATCGATGGATTAAAATCTAGAATACAAATATTTTTTGGAAAATAATTTTATAAGAAAAAAAAAAAAAAAAAAATTAAGCTTAACATTTAACATTTTGTTCGTTATTCGTATTTATTTATTTATTTATTACCAGCTGACCCGACAGACGTTGGTCGGTTGTCCTGTCCAAAATTTCCAATAAATTTGTTTGTGAACGGTTCAAACGATATTCCTGCATACAGAGTGTTCAAGTACGAAAAGAATTTATGATTAAATATTAATAACCATAATTGCAGCGTATCCGCGCTACGGTCGTGTGTTCAATACGAAAATCTCACGGAAAAAACGCTTTCAGTTTTTCACGAATTTTCCACTTTTCCGAATTTTCTTTCCTCAAAAAACCATATTCGGTCTATTACGAACATTAAAAAACTGAGCCGAATCGGACCCAAGCCGTTCACAAGCAATGCGCCGCTTGTACCAACGAACGGCAGTTCATTTTCGTTTATATAGAACGATCGATCGATCGCGGACGATATCATGTTAGGATTTATTTTTATAGCCGATTATCACATTTATGTATTTCCCTGTCTCTGAAGTCAACAAACACCGAACATATTTCTACGCAAAGCAAAACGATTTGTTCGGCGCGGATTCTATAGATATCGAATCTGGGATTATCAAAATCAAATCGAATATAAATTCCTTAAAGCTCGAAATTGTGAAAACGATTATTGGAATCTACCGGGTGATGAAAAATCGTCTTGTTTGAGACGCGTAGCTTTGCAGTTTTACATACTGATGTTTCGACTCGACATATTTGTGTGGAAAACACATCATTTTCTCGCGTGAAAACGATAATATCTGAAAGCTACACTTTCTCATCGTCAGTCGGCGACTATTTTCAAGTTTATGATCAACTAACTGGCCAACGATATTGCAATGTCGCATTTCCGCATCGACAAAATAATTATTTAAACTTTAGAAATTAATTGTAAAATACGTTATAATTGTATTATCTACACATGCATGTTGGCTAATAATTATAGGTACTCAATAAAAATAAAAAAAAAAAAAAAAAACTTCATCCTCAATGAAAAAATATATTCTTGGTAGATCACTGACAAAAAAAAAAAAAAAAAAAAAGTATATTTTATACAATAAAACTATTTCATTTTTTTTTTTTTTTTTTTTTGTGTAAATGTATACCAAAAAAATTTAAATTCATAATAATAAGTAAATTTAGTCGCAAGTTGGCGGCCCCCGGTATAAGAGTGTGGTCTCTTCAATTTGGTGTATTATACGGAAGAATAGAGTAGTGGATTAACATTTAACACCGTCCTACTAATTAACGATACGATTAATATTATAGATATTGTTTTCGTAATGGCCATAGTGTGTGTAAACATCGTAT
The DNA here is from genome assembly GCA_956483605.1 of Tuberolachnus salignus. Classification (NCBI taxonomy): domain Eukaryota; kingdom Metazoa; phylum Arthropoda; class Insecta; order Hemiptera; family Aphididae; genus Tuberolachnus; species Tuberolachnus salignus. Next base: position 19,057,491 of record OY101431.1, on the reverse strand, counting down.
AATATAGATTATTTTTAACCTTGAACAATATACCAAATATATGAAAACCGTCGATTGATAACAAAGAGTCGCCCGTAACAAAACTAGAATAATTTTTATACAACAAACAAATTTGGTAACTTGTTCTAAGATAACGACATGAAGTAACGTGAGAAGGGCGGTCCGCACCGGTGACGATCTCCTCTGGCTCGGGGGAGGGTTTAGTTGACTAATGCAAGAGATCTCGACACCAGTGTCGTTTTAGACGACGTGGTGGGTTATATCTGGGATGGATTCACTGGCCAAGTTGCATTACTAGTGGATTCACGGGGTTTGGATTGGTTTGTTGTGGGATTTTTGTAGTCGTTTTTTAGTTGTATATTTCAATGATAAACGCATTTTTTTTTTTTTCTGGTAATATTATCGGTATAACTTGAATTCGAGTAGAATAAGAAACTTATTTCCGTAATAAATAAATAAAAAAAAAAAAAAATCGATTTTTGGCCGGCTGTTTTTGATTTTTTTTGGCCGGTGTGCGGACGTGCGCTTCGGAATTCCATACGCAGACATTATAAGAAACGCTTTTCGGTCACTAACGACGCCTATTATTATCGTTGTTGTTATAATAAACGTTTTTTAACGATAAAATTACACACTGGACGTGCTCGCCCTCAGTTGCCGTCTCGGTCTAACTAACGGGGGTGGTAACGCGGCAAAAACGTTTCGACCATCGGCACCGATGCCGTTTTTTTTTTTTTTTTTTTTTTCGATAAATCTCAAAAGGACCCGGACGGTAAATGCAAGAAGCAAACCGTCCGTCTGACATACGGTATAACAAAAATGCGTTTACAATCTTTTCGTACTTTTCCTCCCTCAGTAAAGGCGTTAATGGATGGCAATAGTTCAGATTAGGTTTTCGGCGGTGGCTTTTCCGTCACGGCCGTATAGGTAATAAAAATAATATAATAAAAACAATTTAAAAAAAAAAATCAAAAAAAAATATCGTTGTTATACGATTAACAACGTTGATGATGAATCGAAATCGGTCGTACTCACACGCGTAACAATTGTGTTTTGTTCATTCATTACATTAAGTTTTTTTTTTTTTTAAATTTTTGTTATTCGTCAGCGTTTTAAAAAAAAAAAAAATACCGATACCGGGCGATTTTTGTCCATAACAAAATCGTTATAACCAACGTGCCGGACGCGTACGTAACAAAAAAAAGCGGCAAAGGAGAAGAAGAGAATTATTATAAAAAAAAAAAAGAAGAAAAATGTTTAGAACCGTTGGCGTTTTTGAGGCGTATTACACATATTAACTCTCCCTCCCCCGTCGACGCCTTGATGGAAAATTCAGATACGCCACCGGTTTGCCTATAGATAAACGTGTACTGTGGCCTAATCGGTCGGTATTAACTCGATTCCGGGGTACCGTTAACAAACACGAAAAGTTTTCAAATCGTTCCGGTACATAATCCAGTGGCGTGTCCCGGAGATTTCGTCACCACGGTCTCCTGCCGTCCTGGCCCGGCACAATATGCGATTGTGCATAACCTTAGGGTCATCTGCCGATTTTAATCCGATAAATTTTAATCGCGCACCGTACACTCGTTACTCGGCCGAAACGCTGTGCATACATTACACGATTAAATTATCACGAAAAAAAAAAAAAAAAAAAAAAAAAAAACACTTTCATGTCAACGGCGAGAGACAGGGGAATTCAATCCCCTTAACCTATCCGCCCCGTGCGCGCATGCCTTCTTATATCGTGTACGACGGTTTTTGGTCTGTCTCGAAAACGGCCGTGATCTTATTACGACGTTATTTGGACAAAAGGCAAATGTACAAACGGAAATGAAAATCGGTTTGACAAAAAAATAGGGGAAAAAAACAAAAAAAAAAAAAAAAAACCGTTCTACAGGATGTAAGGAAACGTATTTTTGCCATATTGCAGTTCTTACGGATTTACCCATACAGTTACACTATAAATTTAGTAAGCGTTATATAATAATAATATTATTAAACGTAAACGGATTGTATAAATGCATATCCGTTAGTTACAATCCGAACTATTTTAAAATCAGTTATTTTAGTGTTGTCGATAGAAAATAATACCCGGCAATATTTTAGATTTCCGGATAATGTTTAAGGCGGTTTGTGGAACGCCTCATGTTTTGCCACGACTACCGGCCGCCATGTTATTTATTTATTTATACGTAAATGTAAATTATGACAAGCTCTAAATGTCGTTTCAAAAAAAAAAAAAAAAAAAAAAAAAAAAATGTATTAATTTAACGTTATTATTTATAGTTTAAACAAATGGACGGAACGTCGCGGACGAACGTTACAAAATACAATTACAATTAACGGTCGCCCGACCGGCTTACGATAACCCGACGAGATTTATTGCGAATATTAAAATATTTGTTTGGAAATCGTATCATCCCATCAAAAAAACGTTAAAATTTCGGCGTTCCGATACGACAATACCGGAATAGGTGCGGGTTGTTTTTTGTTGTTGGGTTTTGTCGATAACAATGTAATCGCGAGGTGTCGCCGGTATAAACCTAACTACTGACCTTCAGGTTGTTTATTTCGCTCAGACAGTTCCGGACGGTGGTGCCGCGGTCGTCGGCGATGTCCAGCAACTGGACGATTTTCAGCGCGATGTACCGGCGGTCCGGTTCCACCAGCGCCCGGTACACCGTGCTGAACGTGCCCTTGCCCAGCACCCGGTCGAAGACGACCCGTCTGCCGCGAACGCCGTCCATGACGACCGCGACGGCGCGGCGGACGACGAACAACACGAATATTGGTGGTAGGTAAAACGGTAATTCGACAATTACAACCGTCCCGCGGTAATCGCGAACCGGCCCGCCGGTGGTCACGTCGAGCCCGGCCGAGTTGTCCGGCGCGCGCGCACAAAATGCTAATCGGCACTGGGCTCGCCGCCGCCGCCGGCACTGGAACGCGACCGGCCGTATCAGTATTGTAGACGAAGCGCGACGACGATAACCCCCCCCCCCACACACACACACACACACACACGCACACACACACACACACACGCACACACGCACTCTCGCCCGCCGACCCGCCGCTCCCCCCCAAAACCGATATTTAATAATATTCAATATTATAGCGCGTTGCAACACGCCGCTCCGCTCCATAATATTGTTATTTATCGTCATCGCATTCTCCGCCGTTATTAATAATATTATTATTATTATTATTATTATTAATATTATTGTTACAAAAACCCGCGACGCGACAGTTTATAATATCCGACGAAATAATATTATAACGTCATATTGTAGTAGTCGTTATCGTTCCCGATAAATATCCGTGTATATCCCAATCGGTATTTTCGTGCCCTCCCACCGACGGCCAGGGGAAAAATAGTATATTTATACGCGTATAGAAATCCGGTGAAACGGGTACACTTTTTGTTTTTTTTTTTTTTGATTAGCCGTTATTTTTTTAAAAAAAATCCTATATATTTTTCTTTGATTTTCAGAGTAATTTTTTTTTTTTTCGTGTCTGTGAACAGCCGGTACAGACGGCCCCCCCGTCAAACCGGCGCTATTTTACCGATTTAAAAAATTGATGTTATTATTTCCAACCATTGGTTTTACTCATTTTTACAGTGTACATTTCATACTTGAAACAAATTTTATTTACTCGGTTTACGGCTATATACGGCTATAGACTGGACCAAAGTTCCTGAATTTGCCGAAATACACTAAAAGATTTACTAGAAATATTCGAAAGATTTACTAGAGTACCTCGAGTCTTTGGTAAATTCATTTAATAGGCGTAATTTGTCTATTTGTCAATAGAATAATATTATATTATGTAGGTAAAATATATGAAATGTCATAAATAGAAATGAATAAAAAAAATATATTAAAAAACGAAACTAGTCTCTAGATCAGTGGTTCTCAACCCTTTTGGATTCATGTCACCCTCATCTACGATAACCCAACACTACGTCTCCCTAACATCAAAATAATAATAATATAAAATACAAGCCCTATAAAAAATACAGTACGCAGAAAAATAATAACTACACATTTTATTTTTGCTTTACTGTTAAATAAACATTGAAATTTTAAATTGGAAAAAAAATAATTAAGATTATTGATAATATATAATAATTGAATAAACTATGAAATTTAAAAATTAATGAGAAGTTTGACTCTGATGATTTTTACATAGTTGTGGAATTCGAGGGTTGATGGTTAAAAGAGCGAGTCTCATATCGTCTTCTAGTGTGGTTTTTGTGAGTCTTTGACGTTTTTTGGATTTAATATTCGTGAGCACGCTGAATCCATGTTCACATAGCCAGAACGTTGAAAATTGAAGATCAATAATCATTATATTATTACATTTTTTTTCAATAATACAACGGTTACAATAATACGATTTTTTTCAAAAAAATGTCTATATTTTTAAACTTTTTCCAAGATTTTCTTGTCACCCCTACATTGGATCCATGTCACCCAAGGGTGGGTGACCCACTGCTCTAGATAGACGCTATAGATTTGGGCGAATGTTGAGTTATTCCTCCCCCCCCCCCAGACACCTCCACAAATGACACCGCCGGTTGAACTTTAACTTTATTTATTTTTATAATAATATTAAATATTTTACCTAGTTTAAAAACAATAATAATTTCAAATTGAATATTTTCAACTAAATACTGTTCCTTATCGAAACCGGTAATAGTCTCGTAAGCGATCTGCCGACAGTAAACATAAGAAAAAACGTAATATTTTTTATTTTTTTTTTTTTTTGTTAGTCTGTGAACAGCTTTCGGCAGGGCCGTAGGATGCCCCGCTAGCGCCCCCCGGCAAAACAGCGCTATTTTACCGATTTCAAAAATTGATGTGATGTGATATTATTTCCGACCTTTAGTTTTACTCATTTTTTTTTCATTATTATTATTATTATTATTACAGTGTACATTTCATAATTGAAACAAATTTGATTTGCTCGGTTTACGGCTGGCGAATCCGTCGACAACTCACTTCGGACGACGTATTTCTAGCAAAACCGTTTTCCACGGATAATATTGTCATGCGTGTTAACCTCTCTAAAAATTCAATCGTTTAATACACACGCGTAGTGTGTACAATTAGAAAAAATTATAATCGTACGGAATAGGTTGGTATTAGCACATTTCGTTTACTACAAATCTACTTCCGTTTTCCACATTAACGCCGTTCACTCCCGAGCATTTTTACCGTACCGCTGCCCCAGCTTCTTTAGACTCTCTGCATAGAAGCTCACAGAAAAAACAAAACGTTTTCTAATTATTGAAATGAATCGTATTAAACATTTATGAAAATAACGTTACACGTTATTATTACTAGGCATTACACACGAAATGTTTTTCCCGTGTGCCAATAGAGGGAACTCTTCAAAAACCGTATCCTTTGAACTTGATTTAATCGTTTTTTATAGTGTGTAAAAATTAAAAATTTCCATATAGTAAATTGTAGATCGCTTGCGAGGCCGGTACCATTAAACACGTATATTTAACAACGAGCGTACGCGAGAACAAAAATAATTAAAAAAAAAAAAAAAAATGTATTAAACGCGACGTTTAATTGAATTCGTTGATTCGATTAACTTGTGCGAAGACCGTTAATAAAGTAGTAACCACGGCGGTTTGTCGCCCATGATGATATTTAATAATATAATTCGACAGGGCCGAAGTTATGGGTAACGGTTAACGAGTGTTCCGCAATGGTAAAGAGAGGGTACTCGAAAGTAAAAAAACAAAAAAAAAAAAAAAAAAAAACCGACTAGTTTTTATCCGACTTCAACGGGCCTAAAATAGAGAAATACGTATACGGCATATAGGAGGTACCGGTTTATTTAGTCGGTAGTCTATCAATATTGATGATTAACAATAATAATCAATCGATGGATTGATACCGCTGCCCCGGCTTCTTTAACCCCCTCACTGCCCGCGAGTTGAACCAGCTTTCGACGGCGTGTCCACCGCCTCGGCGTTTTTGGTACTCACCTTGCACGCTATTTGTCGTATCCGAGTTTTTCCGTGACAATTGTGTAGACGTTTGTTCGTCCAAGATGAGGATATTCATCGGCCGAGGCACTAACCGCCAACCGACGGTCAGATCGCAGTTTTTCGTCCACCGGCGAAACAATTTCATCGGTTCGCATACTGGGCCTACCACTCCGCTCTTCGTCATCAACATTCGTTCGTCCAGTTTTGAAATCACGACACTATTGTACAACCTTTCCTTCACTCATTGCCCATAAACTAGACATAACCCTCGATGGATTTCAGCAGCTGAAGAAGCACACAAAAATCGTATTATGGCGGAAACTCCACAACTATTAGTCTACCACCGGTTCAATAAAACACTTGAAATAGCTGCACGTACAGCTATGCAGATAGTTTAAAAGCGTTACGACTTGTCGATTTTGGAATTTAAGCGAACGGCCCTTACTTTTCGAATACGCCTCGTATTTATGAAAAAAAATGTCGTCTTGAAGACATATTGAAAAACGTAGCCATACCCTTGCCATGCCCTTGCTACGCCACTGAGCTTTCCGACCGGAAATATCTTCAGGGCTGGTTCCCGGTAGCAAATTTCGTCTAGTTGGTATAGGTACGTCGAGGAAATCGTTATTTTTGCATTATTATTCCTAGTATTTTCCTTAATAATTGGGATTTAAACGTTGGAAAACCGGGAATATATATTTTTACGAAATAACGGTTTTTGTTATATTATATTTTGTGTTTTTTGTCGTAATTCAAATAAAAATAATTACTTGCAGACACCCGGAATATTTGTATTATTAACTAGTCGCGATATGATTTACATTTTTTTTAAATGTATTTATAGCTATTTTAAATTTTCGAGTTTTATGTGGATAAATAATTCTTTTGGTTTCTAAAAATGCTCGAAAAATGTACTAAAAATTTATCGTAACCCGTTGTTCTTATATCCTATTATATAAAAATCCGTATTCGTGATTTGTTTTTTTTTTATTTTTTTCATATGATGCGTTTGATCTTTTCCTCGTTTATGCTATCTAAAAACTTTGCTCGGTTAACTCGATTAGTGAAAATGCTCCGAAACTTATGTAGCGTGCCTGCGTTAGATGGACGGCCGGCGGCGTTTGATTATGAAAAGTTCTTCTCGATGCCCAACAATTGGCCAGTGACGGCAAATTTATATACGAATATTTATAAAATAATTTTAAAAAACTACTTGAGATTATTTTAAGTTTTCAACTTGTTTTTATCGGTATATATATATGAGAATTTCCTCCGGGGTTATTATTGCCGGTTATGTTTTAAAGTTAATCATTTTTTTTATCGCGTAGGCGCATATTTGTGTCGAAAGCAATTTTACTAGAGAATCTATAGAAAAATTGTTTTGTTTTTATTCATTGCACTCTCCTCTAGTTAACCATCTATAGATTATATAATTCACCCACAATTTATAAATTCAATTTCGGTGAAGACAATAACCTATAAATGGTTACTAATACATTCATACGATGATTCACAGTGAAAAAAAAAAAAAGAAAAAAAAGGTAGTTCTACAAATTAATACAATCACAGTTAAAAATACAATTTCAATAAAATAACCTAACATAATAAATAGTTGCTCAGGAACAAATAACTGATAAAATAAAGTTATTAAAATAATTATATCCGAGTTTGAATAAATATTTAAAGTAATGTAATCATATTATTATAATATATAATAAATAGGTTTTAATCTTTCAATAAAACACCATTTTTAATGTAATCTATAGAAAAATCGTTTTGTTTTTTTCATTGCACTCACCTCTGGTCAATCATCTTTAGATCATAAAATCATCCACAATTTATAAATTTAACGTAGGTGAAGATTATAATTTATAGTTGGTTACAAATACATTAATACAATCATTCACAGTCAAACTAACAAAACAAAATTATTTCAAATGCGTAACAATCACATTTAAAAATAGTATTTCACTAACACAGCCTATCGTAATTAATATTAGCTAAAATATAAAACTAACCAATAAAAAAAAATATTTATAAAAACACTCAAGTCCATTATAAATTAAATATAGTACTGTTATTATATATGTTTTAAATATTATATAAAATATAATTATATAAGTACGATTGAAAAAACAATTTTTTTTTTTTTTATTTTGAATACATAGTTAATTCTTTTAGAAAACAATCTACAGAACATAACACTCACAAACAATTTATAAATTCAATGTTGGTAATTTTACCTAACCCAACATAATAAATAGTTGCTCAGGAACAAATAACTGTTAAAATAAAGTCATTAAAATAATTATATCCTAGTTGGAGGAAATATTTTAAGTATTTTCTCGATAGGTAATCTTAGTCGATAGTCGATCTTAAAGTTCTTCTCGATGCCCAACAGTTGGCCAGTGACGACGACAAATTAATAAACAAATATTTATGAAATAATTTTAAAAAACGACTTGAGATTATTGTAATTTTTCAACTAGTTTTTATTCGCCTAATATATCGATATATGTATACGAGAATATCCTCCCGGGTTATTGTTTCCGGTTATGTTTTAAAGTAATTAATTTTTTTACCGCGTAGGCGCATATTTGTGTCGAAAGCAATTTTACGTTTCCATTATTCGTACACCGTTCGATCATAATAATAAATGCATTAAAATATTATGTGAATCTTTGTAAAAAAAAAAAAAACCGTTGGTATTGGAAGTTTTAAAATTTTACATTTCACAATATTAAATGACGAGGCGTCGAATCTATAGACGAACTTAAGCGACACTACTCCGTACAGGCGTATACAGGCGGTGCCGTCAAAGGTATTGTAATTCCTTTGTTCTTCTCTAGAACGACAATTAACACATTTGGGAAGGAAAGGTGTCATATGTTTTCGATAATAGACGAGAATTTGCGCGACGTTTCTAACCAATTTACGTTGACGTTACTCGTACCTATGTCGGTATTCTGATTACGATAATATTTTCTAAACCATGTATTATATGGGTTAGAATTTTTTATAATTTCTATAACTTGTTGATGGGTTTGAGAATAATATTTGAAATAATATTTTGTACACGTTTGTAGGTAAGTACAATAAAAACCTTTTTGAAAATTATTTAATAAAATAATTGTATAAAGTTTTAATGGTAAGGAACCAATTACTTTTTCATAGGAACGAAGAAAATAACGAGTTCTTTTTTTACTCTAAAGAGCAATGTTTCCCAACCGGTGGTCCGCGGTCCCATAGATTTTTTCTTTGATTTCTATTACAAATTAAATTTTTTTTTTAAATAACGAAAAAAATTACGACTTGTTGAGGAACCGTATAATATTATATGGTTATCTTATCGTTGTTGCTGCTGTAGACCGATAAGTATTTTCCACATTTATAAGTGCGTAGGTATCAGTCACAAAAATCACACAAAGTAAATTATTTAGTATATTAATGAAGTATAGTAATAAAATGTAATGTAAAATAATAAAAATTAACCTTTTTCGATAAAATATTGTGTATTCTTGTTAATAAGCGACAAAAAGGAATTCCTAGTTTTCTCGTAAAATTGAGGTGGTCCGCGACCTATAAAATATTGTCGAAGTGGTCCGTGGTGGTAAACACAAAATTGGGATACACTGCTCTAAAGGAACGAGGAATTAAACGGATTCCTATACACAAGGAATGTTAACAAGACTGAATATATAGGGGAAGGTGGTTAAAATACACAAATAATTGGCGAAAAATTTGAATGATGTATACCGTGTACGGATATCGTCATGCACAAATATAACAGTATAAAAACTATTAAACTAATAAAAAAAAGTAACAAGCACAGAAATAAGGCGATAAGCACACGGGATATTCTAATTCTATTCTAATTGTAACATATTCTATGGTGTGTAACAGGTAGTATTGATTTTAACTCGTATTATATTCACACAGGGTGCATGACAGTAACTGAAAACGAATTCTGGGTGGGATGGAGTCAATTTATTATTTTTTTTTTGACAATCAATTTGAAATTACTTTTTTACTTATTAAATTTGCGAGCGTTTTTCTATTTTTACGAACGAATTTCGGACGCTCGGCTATAGTACTTTTAATACACGGCTTGAGTGTGTGTGTGTGTGTGTGTGATCTCTAGAGATTTTGAATTCACGAAAATTTTATGAGTACTGTTACCCATTGGGTAATTCACCCCCACCCCCCTACCCCCAGAAAAATGTGACTGTTTACCTTTAAATTTGATTTGTAGATGTGTGTGGAAATGTAAGAATAACGCCTTGAGATTGTACATATAGGAAACACAAATTTCAGCGGAACAATTGTGTACACGGGAATATGCAGAAAAACGAAACAACCAAAGAAATCTACATGGATAATAATATAATTATTCAACTAGTGATATCAATCATCATATTATATTAGTAAATGAGTAATAAAATCACTAAGAAAAAAAAAAAAAAAAATCAAATTTCTCTATAAACAAGAGAAAATAGCCGGCATCCTTCGTACTATAGGTGGGGCCACTGTTCGAAAAATGGGTACACAAAGACAAATCGTTGAAAACGAAAAACGTTTTTGAGCAAAGTTCGGTTAAATATGTTTTAATAATTTTTAATTTGAAAATTGTAATGAAAATCTTTAACTGCGAAATAAATTATAATTTCGTTTGTGCTTTTAACGAATTTTAAGATTAATTTGAATTTAAAACGCCGATTTACTTATGTAAATTACGACATTTTTATCCACGAGGAGACAATATCACAAACGACAGAATATTTTGAAAATCGCACCGTATTATCTAGAAAATGTTTGCTATACGCGAAACGTTCCGCGTCTTCTTTGATTATTATTTTTCACTTGAACCGACAGGAAATAAACGAAATAAAAATTAACATACGAAATCGTACGGTAGTTTTTACGATTTCCGTCAATCAAACGCTTCGTACGCTTATAAGATACTGTACGAAAAAAAAAAAAAAACCATATATCAATAGATAAAATAGAAATAAGACTTATGTTTGTGTGATATGTATAAACGTGTCTGTGTACCGTTTGATTATTATTTGACGTGTGCAATCTCTGTACAAATACGTTTTATGTAATATTTGTTCAAATATTGAACGAACGTCGTCGAGTAGTATACATATATATATATATATATATATATATATATATATTAATCTGTTCGGTGGTTTACAAGTGTCTAAAAAGTGATAACAAGTATAGATAGCGTATTCGGTTAGTAACCCATTCAACCCAGTTAGCAACCGCAGAAATATTCAGGCGCGTAGACGAGGATGGAGGAGATCTGGCTCTCTCTTAAATTTACTCCGGTCTTTGGCTGGACCTACCGATTTATTTAACCCCGGCAATCGGCGGCCGATTTAAGGGTTCAAATGAAATCGGCAAATCCGTAAGACTCGTATAAAATGTATCAGTAGCATGTACATAAACCTCGATTTTAAAAGCGGCTCGTTTCGCTCTATTTTTACCACCGTCTCCCTTTAAACGACATTTCCCTTAACCGGTGACCCAGCCATCGACCAGAGGCGGTTTAAGCATAGTTTTTGTTCACCGAGGAGACAAAAAATATTCAGCCTCACCAGTACGCTAAAACAGACATAGCATAATGTACAAATAAACCTAGAAAAGACCATCTGACAATAACCTATAGAGTTTAATGAAAAATAATATTTCTGATTTACGCGCATTCACTAATCACCGATATAATTGTAATTATTATTTTTTTATTTAAAACAATGGTAAACGAGGTGATATAATATATTATAGTAAGTACTACCGGTGCTTTTTTTTTTTTTTTTTTTTCATTAGTCGTGTGACTAATACACAACTTCAACAATATAAAAAAAATGATTTGTATGTTTCGTTTTCGGGAAAAAAAAAGTTTTCACGGTGCACCACCATTAATGCTTTTTAAATAAAGGTTTGGCTCAGGCGTGTTGTAATTTGATATAATTCCTACAAAATACTCACGAAACCTGTGTCATTATTTTGATTGTATTTTAGTATATTTTAACAAAGCCCAATAGGAATGTGTTACGTTTTACAACTAATACGCGAACAGACGATACAATATCACACCGAATGAATTCTAAAAAGTGGTAATAACTGCAATAAATATACAAAACGATTGATCGTGATAATAATATTATAATCCGTGATAAAGTGCGCGGTTAAAACAATGAATACAAATTCTTAAATACATATACATATATCGCATTTTTATTTATTTAATTTTTATAACTATATAATTGAAGGGAGAGGGACCCGTCGGTATTTGCCGGCCGAACGCCCGTTAAATCCGTCGCTGTGCCCTTACCTTCCACTATATGATTCGAAGAACAAATTTACTAGACCAACGCAAATTGCAAGTGCAATATAATTATATTTTTTTACAATAATTTTCAGCGCCAATAAAAATTATAAATTCGTGCGTACAGAAACGCAACGGTTCGCCGCAGGTGTATTATAACGCGATAAAACGTATTACCGTACATAATAAACGTGCGGCTAGGTCTAAATGACAGAGGCGGGGAGGGCGCTAGATTTTTTTTTTTTTTTTTAATAGCCTACAGGACCCGGTGTGAAACCGAAAAATTACTCTCCAAATAACTCTCATTCCGGATTCCTTAAAATAATCGATAAGAAATTGACTAAACTATTTAACTCTTAATTTTTTCGATATATATATATATAATTTTTTTTTTTTTATAACAATTTACATACAAATACTAATACAATAATAATTATTAAATAACAATAAAAACAAATACTTGGCACCAGGCGGAGGGGCCACTGTTGTGGGCGGTCGAAAAGTCGAGTTCGGTAAAAACGTTTCGATATATTAAAGTTGAAAATCGTATTTTTCGTCTCGAATTGCCGTATATTTTTATGGAGTTTTTATATAAGAGTTTTTATACGCATAAATTGGGGATAATACCGAAATACAAAAAAAAAATAAATAAAATGTTAAAATATGCGTTCGAGTTCTTTTTCAACATTTAATAAAAATTACGACGAACCGACCGTGTATCGAATTGTCGTGGATTTCGTGCAAAGATTTTTAGCGAACAAATATCACTTTCGATGATGGGAAATCGTCGAGTAATCGTTCAACGTGCCATGTGAATTTCAACAGTTTTTCGTCGGTACGTACCGATTTTTTTATTATCTGTCGTTGAAATTGCCTATCCGCAATCCTTTAAACGTGTAATTGCCCGAATACATTTTACCGAAATCAGAAATCGCGTGGAAAACAATTACGCGTATGCGTACACATCGCGACCGTATTATATAGGCGCGTATAAATGAATAACGTTGTAAAATTCTATAGGAAAAAAAAAAAAAAAAAAAAAAATCATACTTACACGGTGTTGTAGTTAAAAAAAAAAAAAAAAAATATTTAGTAGTATTCAGCATATTGAATATGCTGTCTCGCCGTGAAAACTAGTGAATACTCTTTAAACGTTTCACGAAAATCAAATGATCAGTATCGTAACCAAATGCGACGGCACCGCGTTATAACCCGAAGCAAACTGATATTGTACGGTGAGAAAACGACGACAATTTATCACGGCGGTTGCGAAATGTTATATAATACACGCAAATATCTTACCTCTAATAATAATAATAATAATAATAAAAAAATATGTTTTTTTTTTGTTTTTAACGAAAATGTTTTGGACGGTAAATCAATATTTGTATGACGCCACAATTGTGTAATCAATTTAGTTTGTCGCCAGACATTACGCTCGAATTATTTTTTTATAAATATTTCAACTGCCGTTACGTTATAAGAGGACACAATACCCGCCCGTATTTTAAGGGTTGCGTTATAGGCAATTTCGACGACATTTTTTTTTTTATTTTAAAACATTGTTCAACGTCTCGTGTGAATGGGTAAAGAAGAAAAAAAATACTAACTAATCATTAACCAAGAGTCACTAATGGCTGGGTGGCTGTTTAAACACCGCCATTCATGTTATTTTTTTTTAATTACTCTCATCGTATAAGCTGAATTGTATAGATTGTTTATGTCAAATAAAAATATATATAAAAAAAAAAAAAAACTCGAAAATAATCAAATTCACTATCTAATAAACGCAGATGTAACCTCGTGTCGATATCGCGGGTGTTTTCGGTGTAATCGTAAAATAAAATGTTAATACCACTTTCCGTATTTATAGTGGAGTTATCCAAAATGACACGACAATTGTAGAACAACTTTGACGGTCGTCTACAATTCAAGCTATTTGTTCATCTTGATTTGCTTATTACAAACTAATTATGTAAAGCCATCAAAATAATAACTAGTCTGCCCTTCCTAAGTGTCGACTAATTTAAAAAAAAACATTCCGGCCATTTTTGTCCTATGGACGGGTAAGCGTTTTAAATTGTCGAGTCTTTTAGTTTTTTGTTTGGATTTATTAGGAAAATATTGGTTAAGCCGACCAAAAATACTTGACATTTTTACACGATGTTCCTCATAAGTAGTACTTAGTAGTAAAAAAAAAAAAAAAAATTGAGCTTATTGTAGTAGTTTTTTTTATAAACGTTTTTAGAGTTAACATTTTAGTGGAAATTGTAAATATATCCACGGCATTTCCCGTAGTATTTTTCGACTTGATTGAATAAAACTGTTTTGACCGAACAGAAAATGCACGCACAATTGACACGAGACCCATCAAAAGCTGTTCTTGATAGCGAAAAAGAAAAAAAAGTAGAGAGTATTTTAATAATATTTTTTTTATACCCATGCAAAGTGTACATTTTGATAAAACCATATAAAAATCATGTTATTTCATCAAAACATGATTAACTGAACTTCACTCACAATCGTTTATCGCTACGTACGAATATGAATTAAATTCTTCTTTATACCCTAACTTTCCTTCAAAAACATGGTGAGATGAATGTCCATTATTTTTATATATTTTTTTTTTTTATATATATATACAATTTATTGTTGATCTTTGATTTTCTATTTTTTTTAATCGATTTAGGAAACTACACGTTTTCTTGCAACAGTATCGAAAAATGTAATTTATACTTGGTTCTTTCTATACGCCGCGATTATTTTTCACTTATTATATTTTCATATCGATATGTAGCCGTAATAAATACAGTTAAAAGTGTTTATAAAACAATTTTATCCACAAAAACAAAATCAAAACTAACTTGCCTCCCAGTCAAAACCATGGAGCGACATTGTCCCCCCTGATATATTTATATTGACAACAATAATTACATTTTATTACAATGAATGTCCATTATTTTTTTTTTTTTTTTTTTTTTTTTTTTATATATATACAATTTATTGTTGATCTTTGATTTTCTATTTTTTTAATCGATTTAGGAAAATACACGTTTTCCTGCAACAGTATCGAAAAATATAATTTATACTTGGTTCTTTCTTTACGCCGCGATTATTTTTCACTTATTATATTTTCATATCGATATGTAGCCGTAATAAATACAGTTAAAAGTGTTTATTAAAACAATTTTATCCACAAAAACGTAATCAAAACTAACTGCCTCCCAGTCAAAATCATGGAGCGACATTGTCCCACCTGATATATTTATATTGACAACAATAATTACATTTTATTACAATGATAACAATAAGTTTTCTGAAACAAAGACATTTATTGCATACATGGTTCGTGTCTCGACTTGGGGAAAAATGTTGTGACAAATGATAATTACCGTTATCTCGCGATATATCCTATTAGTTATCAACAGTTAGTTAATAAATACATTTATTTATCGAATCTTGACATACAATAATTTTCTTTTGTAACTATTTGAAAAAACCAAAAAAAAAAAAACCTTCCCAGACCCCCCGTAAATAAGCCACTGGTTTTAAGTGGTCCCGAACAAAACAGTTTTTACAAATCCTCATAAGAGGATTTGCCGCACTGTCAGGATCTAACGGGCGATAAATGAAAAAACGATTATGACACAGTAATTTGCAAATTTATTAATCATAATAAAAAATCACTGGTTATAATACAAACTTCATAAATATGTAATATTTCATTACAAACTAAAAAATACTTTGCATAATATATAAAAAAAAAAAAGTAAATATATAATTTAAAAAAAAAAAAAAGTGTATTACGAAAAATGTCTCAGAATTACAGCCACATATCTAATAAAAAAAAAACTTATACAAACTTAAATATTAAAATAAATAGAAGAAGTACTTCTATCAATTTTAGATAAAATATATATATATATATAGTACTGTTAATATATATGTTTTAAATCTTATATAAAACATAATTATTAATGTACAATTGGAAAAAAAAGTGTATATTTCTTTTTTTTTTTTGAATACATAGTTATATGAAAAATATAATTTCAAAAAAATAACTAACATAATAAATAGTTGTTCGGGAAAAAATAACTGATAAAAAAAGTTATTAAATTATATATATAATCAAGTTATAATTTTTAAGTAAAATACAATTTTTAATGTAATCTATAGAAAAAATGTTTTGTATTTAATGATTGCACTCTCCTATAGTTAACCATTTTTAGGTTATATGATTCACCCACAATATACAAATTCAATGTTGGTGAAAAAATAACCTATAAATGGTTACCAATAAATACATAAAATGATTCGCGGTCAAAAAAAAAAAAAAAAATTAATTAAAATACATAACATTCACATTTAAAAATAGTATTTCACTAACACAACCTATCATAATTAATATTAGCTAAAATATAAAACTAACCAATAAAAAACAAAGTTTATAAAAACAGTCAAATCCATTATAAATTAAATATAGTACTGTTATTATATATGTTTTAAATCTTATATAAAACATAATTATTAATGTACATTGGAAAAACAATTTTTTTTTTTTTTTTTTTTTGAATACATAGTTAATTCTTTTAGAAAACCATCTGCAGAACATAACACTCACAAACAATTTATAAATTCAATGTTTGTAATGTGTATGTCCTGTAGATGATAACCATAGATTCACTAGTTATTCATTGTTGCAAACAATAACATAAAAACTTAAACAAAACTAACAATAATCATAAACTAATGTTTAAGTTACCTATAATGTATAATCCAGCACATAATTTCAGAGGCCTTAAGTCTGAACAGTCTTAAATTTTACGGTGGAACTTAAGGATATACAGCTGTGTCCATGTTTGAAAGTTGAGAAGTACTCGCCAATAACATCAGATTTTATCAACTCCTATTACAAAAATCAATAATAATTATTATGATTCACTAGTTATTCATTTTGCAAACAAGAATATAACAACTTAAACAAAACTAACAATAATCATAAATTAATGTTTAAGTTACCTATTATGTATAATCCAGCACATAATTTCAGAGGCCTTAAGTCAGAACAGTCTTAAATTTTACGGTGGAACTTAAGGATATACAGCTGTGTCCTTGTTTGAAAGTTGAGAACTACTCGCCAATAACATCAGATTTAATCAACTCCTATTACAAAAATCAATAATAATTAATTAATAAATTGACATTTTACTAATCTAACTAATATTTTTGAAATTGTAAATGTTAAAATATCTTATTTATTATGATATATACTATACCTCTTCTGATAACTTTAATTCTTCATAAAAACCAATTGTATTTTTTGAAAAACTCCAAATATTCACTCTACATTTTTCAATTTTAGGACAATCCGATGTATAGTCTAATAGAAAGTATCTATAATGGGATCTTATACTGTACTTGTTAAAAACATACATGAATTAAACATTTCATAACATTTTATTATACAGCTTTGATATTTTATAAACAATACTAAACTATTGAATTACTTTTTGGTGAGCAGAAGATAAATATAATGAGATAAATTGATTTTTTTTTTTTTTTTAAATTTTTGTTGCATTTATTTCAAAGTATTATAAAAATTAAAATGTTTAATTTAAACCAGATATTGACATAGGTTTGTCATTTAGGCCAATATATAACCGTAAGTATTTAAATGCATCACAATCACAGTTTAAAATATAATTTCAATAAAATAACCTTTTTTTTTTTCTTTTGTGGTATCACAACCTACGTGGGGGGGGAACTCTACCCGTCCACCGTTAGTGCTTCGTTAATTAAAGAAACAAATTCTTAGCACATTGTATGTTCTTACTTACTAAAACTTACAAACTAGTTGTCTTACTTCTACGGTTTATATTTACAATTTACAGCTTACAATAGTATACATAAGAAATTTACAACTTAGTTTTAGTTTTATAGCCTTACTGCCGCTCACTGGTGTTGGCGCTCCTCTTCCTCTCTCGTCTTCGGCACCACCTTGATGTACTGAATTGTCGTTTTCCAGTTCGTCGGGCTTCGTTGTTTTCACCGCCGGTTCCGGATTGAAGGCGTTTCCGTTGTTCGCCTCCAGCCCCCTTCGTTGCCTCCACCATCGGTTGCAGTGAGAGAATTTGTGGTCCGCGTCGTCCACGGGGTCCTGGCAGTCGTGGCACTCCGGGGTGCCCAGCCTCCCAATCCTATGCAGGTACTGGCCGCAGCAGCCGTGACCTGATAGGAATCGGGTGAAGTGGTAGTTGGTGTTGCCAAACTTCCTGGACACCCAAGGCACCAACTTCGGGATCAGTCTTTGGGTCCAGACGCCGGTTTCGGCCCGGTCCCACTCCTCCTGGCACTTCCGCAGCGTTTCCGCCCAAGTCTCCTGCGCTGTAGGGAGCTGTTGTCCGTCCCTCTCAGCGCTGTACGTGGTTAGGTGCGCCAGCACTACGCTCGCTACACCCTTTTTAATATAATCTATAGAAAAATTGTTTTTATTTTATTCATTGCACTCTCTTCTGGTCAATCACCTTTAGATCATAAAATCCATCCACAATTTATAAATTTAATGTAGGTGAAAATTATAACCTATAGTTGGTTACTTATACAATGATACAAAATCAAAATAAAAAAAACAAAATTAATTAAAATGCATAACAATCACATTTAAAAATAGTATATAACTAACACAGCCTATCATAATTATTAATATTAGCTTAAATATAATTAACCAAAAAAAAAAAAAATTGATTCATATCAGATAAATTATATATAGTACTGTTGTCATATATGTTTTAATCTTAAATAAAACATTATTTTTACAATTAGTACAGTTGAAAATAACAATTTTTTTTTTTTTTTTTGAATACTAAGTTAGGTTAGTTAATAAATACATAGTTAAATAAAAAATACAATTTTAATAAAATAACTAACATAATAAAAAGTTGTTCAAGAACAAACAACTGATAAAAAAAATTATTTAAATAATTATAAAATTTTATATATAATCTAGTTATAATTTTAAAGTAAAACACAATTTTTAATGTAATCTATAGAAAAATCGTATTGTTTTTACTCATTGCACACTCCTCTAGTTAACCATCTGTAGGTTATATGATTCACCCACAATTTATAAATTCAATGTTGGTGAAAAAAATAACCTATAAATGGATACTAATATATTCATACAATGATTCACAGTTAAAAAAAAAAAAAAAAAAAGTAGTTCTACAAATGAATACAATCACAGTTAAAAATACAATTCCCATAAAATAACCTAACATAATAAAAAGTTGCTCAGAAACAAATAAAGGATAAAAAAAAGTTATAAAAATAATTATATCCAAGTTGGAGAAAATATTTAAAATATTGTAATTATATTATTATACTATATAATAAATAGGTTATAATCTTTTAATAAACCAGAATTTTTAATGTAATCTATAGAAAAATTGTTTTAATTTTATTCATTTGTCACTCCTCGGGACAACCATCTTTAGATCATAAAATTTATCCACAATTTATTAATTTAATGTGGGTGAACATTATAACCTATAGTTGGTTACTAATACATTGATATAATGATTCACAGTCTAAATAAAAAAACAGAATTACTACAAATACATAACATTCACTTTAAAAAATAGTATTTCACTAACACAGCCTATCATAAATAATATTAGCTTAAGTATAACTAACCAATAAAAAAAAATATTTATAAAAACACTCAAGTCCATTATAAATTAAATATAGTACTGTTATTATATATGTTTTAAATCTTATATAAAACATAATGATTAATGTACATTTGAAAAAAAAAAGATTTTTTTGTTTTTTGAATACATAGTTAAATGAAAAATGTAATTTCAAATAAATAATTAGAATAATAAATAATTGTTCAGGAACAAAAAACTGATAAAAAAGTTATTAAAATAATTATTAAATGATATATATAATCTAGTTATAATTTTGAAAGTAATCATTAGAAAAATTATTTTGTTTTTATTCATTGCACTCACATCTAGTCAACCATCTTTAGATCATAAAATTTATCCACAATTTATAAATTTAATGTAGGTGAAAATTATAACCTATAGTTGGTTACTAATACATTGATACAATGATTCACAGTCAAAAAAATAATTAATTCAAATACATAACATTCACATTTAAAAATAGTATTTCACTAACACAGCCTATCATAATTAATATTAGCTAAAGTATAACTAACCAATAAAAAAAGAAGGTTATATAAACAATCAAATCCATTTTAAATAAATTAAATATAGTACTGTTGTTATATATGTTTTAAATATTATATAAAACATAATTATTAAAGTACATTTGGAAAAAAAAAGTTTATATTTTTTTTATTTTAAATACATAATAAATTCTTCTAGAAAACAATCAATAAAACACAACACTCACAAACAATTTGTAAATTCAATGTTGGTAATGTGTATGTCCGGTAGATGATAACTGAAGATTTACTAATTATTCATTTTGCATACAAGAACTTAAGAACTAACAATAATTATAAATTTAAGTTTAAGTTACCTATTATGTATAATCCAGTACATAATTTCAGAAGCCTGAAGTCAGAACAGTCTTAAGTTCTATGGTAGATCTTAAGGTTAAACAGCTGTATCCTTGTTTGAAATTTGAGAACTACTCGCCAATAACATCAGATTTAATCAACACCTATTACAAAAATCAATTTTAATAATTTAATAAATTGACATTTTGACTAATCTAACTAATATTTTTGAAATCGTGAATGTTAAAATATCTTATTTAATATGAAATATTATACTATACCTCTGCTGATAACTTTAATTCTTCATAAAAACTCCAAATATTCACTGTACATTTTTCAATTTTAGGACAATCTGATGTATAGTCTAATAGAAAGTATCTATAATGTGATCGTATAATGTATTTTTTTTAAATTATACATGAATTAAACATTTGATAATATTATATTATACAACTTTGATATTTTATAAACAATACTAAACAATTAAATTACAATTCGGTGAGCAGATGATAAAAATAATTTCAATAAAATAACGAAACAGAACAAATAATTGTTCAGGTACATATAACTGATAAAATAAAGTTATAAAATTATTTATATAATATAGTTACAATTTTTAAGCAATACACTATTTATAACGTACTCTTTAGTAAAATTGTTTTATTTTTATTCATTGCGCTGTCCTCTAGTCAACTATCTTTAGATTATAAAGTTAGCCCACAATTTATTAATTCAATGTTGGTGTAGATTATAACCTATAGATGGTTACTAATACATTAAGACAATGATTCGCAGTCAAAATAAAAAATCAAAATTAATTCAAATACATAACATTCACATTTAAAAATATTATTTCACTAACACAGCCTATCATAATTAATATTAGCTAAAATATAACTAACCAATAAAAAAAAAGTTATCCATGTCAGATAAATTATATATAGTACTGTTGTCATATATGTTTTAATTGTATATAAAACATTATTTTTACAATTAGTACATTTGAAAAAACATCTTTTTATTCTTATTTTTTTGAATACATAGTAAACACTTTTAGAAAACAATCTACCGAACATAGCACTTACCAACAATTTAAAATTTCAATGTTGGTAATGTGTATGTCCAGTAGTTGATAACTATAGGTTTACTGGTTATTCATATTTCAAACAAGATCATGAGACCTTAAACAGGCCAAATATCAGAACAGTCTTAAATTCTACGATGGATCTTGAGGATTAACAGCTGTGTCCTTGTTTGAAAATTGAGAATTACTCGCCAATAACATCAGATTTTATCAGCTCCTATTACAAAAATTAATAATAATTATTATGATTTACTAGTAATTCATTTTGCAAACAAGAATATTAGAACTTAAAAAAAACTAACAATAATCATAAATAAATTATTGAGTTACCTATTATGTATAATCCTGCACATATTTTCAGAGGCCTGAGGTCTGAACTGTCTTAAATTCTATTGTGGATCTTAAGGTTAAACAGCTGGGTCCTTGTTTGAATGTTGAGAATTACTCACCAATAACATGAGATTTTATCAACTCCTATTACAAATATTAATAATTATTATTATGATTCACTAGTTATTCATTTTGCAAACAAGAACATTAGAACTCCAAATATTCTCTGTACAGTTATCAATTTTAGGATTATGTGATGTATAGTCTAATAGACACTATTTATAATGGGATCTTATACTTGTTAAAAACATACAATAATTAAACATTTAGAAATATGACATCTTATAGTTTTGATATTTTGTATACAATATTTAATAATTGAATAACAATATATTGAGCAGATTATAAATATAATACAATAATTTTTTTCTTAATTTGCATTGCATTTATTTCACTTTAAAAAAAAATAAAAAATTTTAATATATACCAGATCTCATTTAAGTTTTTCACATTGCCCAAAATATAACAGTAGTTATTCAAATGTATCTCAATCACAGATAAGAATATAATTTAAATAAAATAAATAAATAAACCAATAGTTTTTTATGACGTGCATCTATCTTATCAATCACCATCGGTTCTAAATCAATGACTTACAATTCAACATTTAATGGAAGTAAAAAATGGTCACTGTAATTCTTTCAGCAAACTGTCTGTCTTTTGGATGATTTCGTAGACTGGACAATCTTCTTTCAGTGAACCTTCTCTAAGTCGATACATAAGACTGACAATTTAAGCATTTAATGTGAGTCAAAAATATCGACTTAACAGACGGCCACTACAGGTTACATTAATCTTAAGACTACTTATATTTATGTATATATATATGTGTTATTAACAGTATTCAAAATGTAAAAAAAAAAATTTGGACGGTTTTAGTTTAGAAACCACTGACCCATAGCAGCTATAGATAAATATTACAGTAATTCGTGGGGACTTTGTCCCTCGCACCCCTTACAAAAGAGTAAATCACAAGTCATTTATTACAAAATAACAAAATTATAAAACAAGACACTAATTTTATAATTTATTAAAAAAAAAAAAAAATGTAAAACATATGTGAAATATATAGAGAGAGCCAATAATAATAATATTTAATAATATTTATCGTTAAAGAAGATATTTATGGTGGAAATAGATAAATTAAAACTCTTAGGGAGACTCAAACCTGGCTAATTGATGTTATTAACCAGTAAGATATAACACATATTTTTACATTTTTTTTTTTTTTTTTACACATTTGAAATAATAATAACGGTTAGATATAAATAGAATATAATATAAATACTTACTTAATAAAATACATTTTTGAAATTATTAATAATTATAATTATAATTTACTGCATTAAATTATCTATTTATACTCTATACTCCATATCAAAAGAGAAGACACCAGTCTTGCGCATTACCTTGTGTAATCGAAAATGTAATCGGTGGGGGATGCACGCCGTTGGACGAAAATCAGTCGCCACCTGGTGTCTTCTCTTTTGGAACGGAATATAGTTGCTGGTATATTTTTACTATATACCATCGGACAGAAGTAAAAATATAAGCAATTTCAACATTATAGCTTGTACGGTTCTTTCTACAATTCGTAGTAAAAATACGTAATTTGTATAGTACACATAGTGATATTATATGGCTCGGAAGTTGTTGCACATGGAACCTTTTTTTTCAATTGTTCGGATTTGTTGCTAAGTATGTTTTAAATTCGTTCCATGCGAGTACGAATTATAATCTAAAAATGTTTAACGCTACTTTTTTGCTATTTCGTTGATTTATCTCATTTATAATACAATTATTAGATACTTTAAAATGTTATTCGCATGATTTTTTTTTTTTTTATTTTGTTGTTGTTTTATGTTTTAGCTAACCTAACCTAACCTTATTATGTCCGTTCGGTATTTTGTCTGTTTTTATTTTGGAAGTTCTTGAAGTCTGCGTAATTTTGTCCACGGTGAAGATGCCGATCAACAAACCGTTATTAACAAACGCGTGTTAAATAAATGAGTCAGTGAGTTTCGAGTGACGGGTTCTTTTTTGCAACATATGTGAAATTCAAGTATCTGCAAATAAATGATACATAGTAGTTACACAACACTAAAAACCGGGCTATTAACTAACTCAGTGGTTCCCAACTGATGGTCCGCGGAACACCGGTGATGGATAATGATGAACACTATTAGATGCCTAAAAAAAAAAAAAAAAAAAGAAAATCCGCTCTCTACTCATCATCTAACATCTAAACATATCGAAAATCAACGTTACCTTGAACAAATTTCGTGCGGCGACGTTCGAATGAAATACGGGAGAGGAGTTGTCGTAGTCGTTCAACGGCACGCGGAACCGCCCAGTCCAAAAGAGAAAAATCGTCTAAAACCGCAACGCAGCGGCAAAGACGCCCCTCGTCGTCGCTCGCCAACCGCTAGGTAGCAGACCGAGGGAGACGGTGGGAGAGGAACGAAACATCCGACCACCCTATTGATCGACCAGGCGGGACGAGTTTGCGCCGGCGCGGGTTTCCCAAATCCCTTCGTTTCGAATATTTGCCGAGATTTTTACACGAGCGGCGGCGCCGCACGTTTAAATTCTTCTAATATTGTGCGCACGCCGGTGCGAAAATAATTCGCCACACCCTACCGAACCATGTTTTTCACAGTTACCGTGAAACATTGATGACATAAAAAAAAAAAAAAAAAAAAACACACTTATTTCATCATATAGGCTAAATGTAATATTATATTAACATTATATTATTACATTAACGAATTTACAAAATGTATTTGCTATTTACGTGACGTCATATTATCCGATGACCGTCCTCTTGTCGAGTATGACGGACTTTCGAACAAATGAATATACGATGTAAAGTAACTCACAAATTCGTATATTTCTCCATTTTAAATAGCCCCTTAGATATTTATTATACTGTTAAAATCCTCATTCGAATGACTCTTTATTTTTAATAATCAGCGCACGCCAGTCCATGGCCAAATAAGCTAGCACTAACTAAAACTGGCAAAATATGCGTTGAAATATACCATAAAAAGTTCAAAAATATGAATGCATATGCACTAGAAATCTGAAAATATGCGAGAAAAAAAAAATCGGCATTGTTAAAGGAATAATAATACTAAAACACGAAATCGAACACTCAGCACTGAACTCAACACAGAGACACGGCTGACTGTATAACAACTATTCTAGAAAATAGCAAATAACGCGATATAACGACTATTACGATCGAGATTACGGGAGAGTTTCGTTTAGACGAAAAAAAATATTGATTGCGAAATCGAAACAAGTAGTGGTAGCGATAAATTGATTTGTGGTACTGTCGTAAGGCTAGGAACACACGAGATGCGACTACGGGGGAAGGATTGCCCTGTCGGGTATAGTTCCCCCCGTAGATTGCGATACTTTCAAAAAAAAAAAAAAAAAAAAAGGAACACACGGGAGTTATTTTACCGCACAAAAAAAATCTACAGCGCGTTACAAATTCATATCGATACAAGAGCGATTATTTTACGGTACCTACGATATTCACGATAAATATAACTTAGACAACAACATCGTGGCAGATGAAAACATTATTTAGTTTTTGTGTAACAATTTTGTATTCAAAATAAAAATAAAAAAATTAAAAGAAACCAATCACTGCCCCTCTCCCACCACCAGGCTTTTCTTTTTTCATTCCGGTCTGAAAATTTGTCTAACGTCATGTTCCGTAAAATAGGTCTATTGTCAATAAACGAAATTAAAAGCTTCATGTCCGGATAAATTATAATTATATTATATTGACTACAGTTGCTAATAGAACCAAAACATGTTGAATGTTTTTACTATATTGATACTTATCTAACTCAAAGTATTTTGTAATTAAAAAATGTACTAAACTAATAGAACTGTGGTCTGAACTCTAGCA
This sequence comes from Tuberolachnus salignus, assembly GCA_956483605.1. NCBI lineage: Eukaryota > Metazoa > Arthropoda > Insecta > Hemiptera > Aphididae > Tuberolachnus > Tuberolachnus salignus. The sequence goes on along the minus strand of OY101431.1, from coordinate 19,031,209 downwards.
CCTCCTTTCATAAAACCGTCTTTAAGATGATATTGGAGACAGACAGTTTAAGTATTTAATGTGAACCAAAAATATCAACGTTAAAGATTGAAATTATTTTTTATATAAGTGCTATTAATAGCTACGTTTTTTAATTTTAATTTAAATAGTTGTAATAATCTGTTTATGTCCACAAAAAATAAAGAGAAATTTCAATTGACAAACTCGTAATAATAATATCTATAAAAAAAAAAATTCAACATCGCATCAAATATAAATGTGTGGTGTCTAACAAAAGACGCTACAAAGTGTCGTCAGGACGTTAAATACACGAATGCTCCAAGGGGAAAGTTGGTAAAAGATTCACGTGGCGAAAATATCGAAAAAAATAAATTGTAAAATATCAACCCTTCATCTTTGATCCTTCATCTGTATAATTCAAAAAAAAAAAAAAATAACCGAATTATTATTTATTTCTTACGTAAACGATAAACCCGTACTCAATGTGTCTATTCAACAAATAAATAATATGGCATTTTACTAGATTTTTATTAAACGGTTATTTAAATTTTGGATACTCTGTACTTTTTTTTAGATTTCAAGCGTAACGAGGAATGTATTGGTTTTACTATATGATTCGTTTGTTTTTTTCCCCAGTCTGTGAACAACTTTTCTATCAGAAATTTTGCTTCGATTTTCGAGTTTCGAAAACCTCCGATATTGGCGAGAGCGGAAGAGTTTGTAGGAAATCGCTGAAACTTCAGAGACAGTTTGTATTTTTAAGTCAGAGTGGGTACAGAGTGGTGCCAATCTCGGTACAAATGGATACGTACATAATTCTATGAATGTGCGCATTGTCAATTATACGCTGTACAATATAAGAAATAAAATCAAAATTAAAAATCGATGTTATATGAATTAAATATCGTTAAAAAATGTTCAAAGTATGTCACACTGGAATATGGTGAAATTTTGATGCATGCAGGTATTTTAATAGGTACTTGTGTTAATATTGGCCTTAGAATAGAGTACCTATACGTTTCCGTTAGTGTAATCACTAATGACATAGAAAAAATACACATTAAAAACGACGGTTACTGGAATCATTTAGTGTTTTAATAATATTTGCAATATGTCAAAACACATTAATTTCAAGACCTTAGGTACTAAAACTGCAATAAATTAACAATATTTATACTGAGCGAATCCATTTTTTTTATTTTGTACAAGAAAATCGAACAAGTAATTAATTCAAATGAAAATATATATTTCAAGTAATTTATGCAATATACGGATGCAGGTTCACTATGATTACTATAATTTACATACAATATAATTGTATAAGTATACGCACGGGTTGGCGAGTTGGCGCATTAAAAAAAAGTCATACGTTGGGTTGTTTTGTTCTAATCTCATTTTTTTTTTTTTTTTTATTGCTGCATACGATTTGTTTACATTTCAAAAATAACAACCATACTTGTAATACATTTACATTTTTAAAACGTTCGCAAACATATACATCGCATACCATCAAACCGTTTTTAATTTCAATTTTTACACGTCTACAATACATAATACCATACATTTCCAATTAACCTGCACTGCTTGCTAATAATAATAATATAAAAATACAATTTATATATCAGTACACACAGAGGGTGTACATACAAAGAGGGTTATTTGAGTTCAAACCACTGAAATTTCAGAAAAATGCATAAATTATATGTGCTAAACAGAGACAATTATCATTGTGGACTATCATTATAATAATTGATATTTCTAGATTTTTGTGATTATTTTGCCGTCGTAATACCCGAACTCCCCTCCTCGGCCCCGGAATTGTTTCTGTATACAAGAGTATTATTATTATAATGAGCGGTGCTCAAATCGGCGAACAAATTAAAAACAGGATGCAAAAACGCAACAAAAAAAAATGTGCGTAGGTACCCGAAGATTTAATTTACTTATTTATTATGAGTATGAATATGTCTGTATAATAACATTGTATGTTCATAAAACCCGATTCAATTACTTGTTCGTACCAGTATAACCAGTAGTAAACGTTTATGTAAAATATATTTAAAAAGAAAAAAAAAAGCGATTTACCGTTAAAAAACCAAATTAAAAATATATTGAAATCTTACCTTGAAGCGCCGAGTTTGCGGCGGACATCAACGAACAACACGAACGGCCGTAACGTGGCACCGACTGTTCGCCAGGGTGGTAAGAGAGTGGTTCCTCAAGTACGGTAGGAGCGGTATTCCGCGACCGAAATGGTTCCTATCAAAATTAAAGATTAAGCGATTAATCAAGATAGTTATTTTAAATATCATACTATAATTTGATCAAAGTTATACAGATACTATTATGCGAGTTAATTATTAACGAATAAAATAATAACCCGCGACATAAAAACGTGGTGTACACTTAATTTTATACGGACGCCAATTTTAATAACCGGTTATTTAATTTACATCAATAATAACGAATAAACACCAAATACTATCGTAATTACCATAAACTATTTTAAAGTATTAAAATAATGAACACTTATCTTATTGATTTAGTTGTGTCTGATAATGTTTAAATTGTATAAACGCCGAGCCCATTTGTTTCTCTGTCCAATTTACAAACTCTTTGTGATTCCTTACTAGGCGCTGAAACATTTTCAATGAATAAATAATATTATATTATTGAGTATTTAATTTTAAATTAATATCATTTTAATAGTAGATCACTTACACGGATGTCAAAATGTACACATTTCTTTTGACTTTGCAAATTTGATTTGGTTGATACCTGGACATATTTCTCTGCTTTTCTCCAATCTTTTCTTATCTTATTCGCACAACAATCAACTCATTGACCTGAAAATGATATGTTTTGTTAAAAAATTGAATTATAAATCAAATAAACAAAAAGCCAACGTACTTCGCACCACGGGTGAACTTGGCTGTTGTTGATGGAAAGTTGATAAAGTAAAATGCATAAGGTAATTAAAATCTGTACGCAACGATATATCATTATTCATTGCAAACGAAAAACAATTCTGAGCGAAATTCAGCTAAACATGTTTTGATCAATTAAAATTAAAAATTGTATTTATTTCTACAAAATAAATTGAAATTATTCGATTTTTTTTAAAATACTTAAACATACATCAATTCAAATATTTGTTTGTCTTACATACTCAAAGTCTTATTGTTTTTTTTAATTTTAATCCGTACTCGATACAATTGAAAACTTAACTAATTTTAATCTCAATACAAAAATTACAACAAAATAATAAAAAAAATCTGATAACAATTAAAAATATATTAATCAATAATCTAAAGATTAATCATTTGTTTTTTTTTTTTTTTTTAATTTTAACCCGTAAATTCAATACAAAATTACAAAAAAAAAAAAAAAAATTTGATTTATAATTTAAAAATGCATTAATCAATAATCTAAGTCCCGTAACATAATACTAAATACTACAATAATAATAAAATACAAATTTATGTTATTGTTTCCACGTTGATTCTAGCGCATATGTTTAGCAAACCATCTTAAGTTCCATGTTGAAGACTGACTATTTAAAAATATAATGTCAGTCTAAAGCAGAGAACTCATAAATGGTTGCTAGTTACACCGGTCTCTTGAACACTACCTATATAAAAATGCATTAGCTATATTGACATTTTAACATACCTTAATATTATATTGAACAATTAATATTTGTTTAATAATAAATATTAAAATATACATGCAAATGAAAAATAAAAATATAAAAAATAAAAGAATGTATTCATTAAAATTCCATCAATCGACTGACATTATTTTCCAGTTATGTGGGCCAGTCAAAACTATGTCCCTTCCTCCCTCCCCTATCAAAAACTGAATTGACGTGATCAGGGTACATCTTTAGAAATATAATTAACTATTTTAGACTGACAATTGAGAAATTCAATGGTAGTAAAAATAATACACAGCTCATAATAAATAGTCATAATATCTATGTTGGTCTTACCTATTAATTAAAATAAAAACAACGATTAAGGAAGTATCATAATGTTCACTTAATAAAACATATGATTTCGTTTGAATTTTTCATGTCTACTGGTAGCGAAATAACGAATTGTCAACTAGCTGAATATAGCCAATTACAATTCAAAAAACTAAACGTCAATGAAAGTGTATGTGTTTAATAATTAATACACGGCTGCAATAGGTTCGTTAGTTGTACATTCATTCTTAAGGTTCATTCAACTAAAGAAAAAAGGAAAAAACTTATGTAATTATTTACATTTGACGTTAAAAAATACAAATACCTATTCCTTGAAAAGCACAGGGACACACAATTAAAAATTTAAATATATAATTACATCAATCACTAACCTAGGGGGCAGGGGATTAAGTTACTCATCATAAAAACAGTCAAAATTTAAAATTCTGTGAACATAAATTATTATGAGTATATTATAATCTTACATTATTTACACTCAGACTATAAATATATGTGTAGGCCTTAGCTATACCCTCTAGCATTCAATCATTAGGCGTTTATAATATATCCAAATAATTTAAAATTTCAAGGTTAGGATGAAATATGCAACCTATCGCATAACTTTCAACTGGTTGCATAACTTTCAACACTCATTCGAAATTAGAAGAAACAATTAAAAAGATTACTGTTGACTATAATAGTAATTATCTAATGATATTAGAAAGCAGCGAAACCCAGTAGAAGAAATAAATACAATTGCAGGTAATACTATTAGGAATCTAACAATTTATTAATTGTCTTGAACAATTATAAGCATACCATCTGTTCTATTTTAGGGAAGTTAGCAATTGTACCAGTCAACTAAATATTAGATGACATTCGAGGATTAATAGTTGGGACGGAAATAAAAAAAATTCACTTGATTGAATTTATAATGTTAATTGAATATTTTATAAATACCTAATCTTGAACACAACTACATTAGAAAAATGGTAATTTTTCAATAGAAAGCATTAAGGGAATTAATACACATATGTATTTTGAGGCATTGCACAAAAGTATAAAATATTGTTATCTCGAAGGAAAACAGTGTAACCTATTAGATGAATCAATAAATGCTTTAATGTTATTAGTCAAGAATAAAAGCTTTGAAAGACCAATCAAAATCACTAAACAAAAACGATCTAGTAAGCTAAATATAAATCATAGCAAGTCACGATAAAAGTAAAAATATTTCACCAAAAATGATAATTGAATTTGACAATTACTGGTTGGTAAATTCTGAAATAGATATTAATATTGTATATAAAGTAGAAAAGACTGACATAAGTCAGATGACATGATAAATCTGTCATGCCATATTTGTATACTTTTATAAAATTGTACATGTTTAACTAATGTAATAAACTTTAATATTTGTAAACACATACATACATTTGCTACAGCAAGTGAACCAACCCAAATATCAAGTTGTGAATCAGAAGACACTAAGTTTGTAACCAATTAGTGGTTGATAATGGATTGATGAATTTTACCAATAATATAGACGATTTTAACCAGTAAAGTAAAAAATAAAATAGAGATGATACTTGGTATGTGAAATTGAACAAATTTAGATCAGGAAGACCAGAATAATGTTTTGAAACACTGAAATATAATACTTAACATATTTGGTAAAAATTAAGACATGCATTTTAAAAAATAAACATCAACAAATTTGAAAAGAAAAACAGAACCACAGGCATGTTTCATACAAAGAAAATGACAAAACTTAGCAGAAACAATAACAATGTCTTCTGCTGAAGAATTAATAATTAAAAAAATCTTTGGAAGAGGGCACTGACGAAGCAATGCATATTAGCAAATCTAAATTTAACCAATCTTACATTTAAAAGTAATAATATATTAATAAGTAAGAAATAAGTGTAATTTTATAATGATATCTATTGTGTACAAATGTATAATTATTATATTGGTATTATCCAATAAATGTTTTAATGTTTTTTATGAATTTAAATAATCTATTATTACCAACCTAAAGGTTTACGATTTTGTAATATACTTTTGTATTACAATATATCGATTTTAAAATATTATTATTATTATTGATTTAATTATTAATAATATTAATAAACAATTTGATATCAGTGAAAGACTGAAAAAATGTATTCCTAAAACTCTTGTCAGTTGTCTCTAAACATTAGCTATCAAACTGGCAATTTTTTTTTTAAACAACAATATTGATACCATAGATATTTCCTACGAAGATCCAATCGTCGTAGAGTACCTACTCTATGACGTATTGTTCCGTTCTTATCACAAATTACTTATTATTTTGGTAAGTCGTTCTTATCAATATCTAAATTTGTTTTATGGAATCGTGACGTTAAAATATTAAACAGTATTTCAGTATCTAATGAGATTTGATAAATATTATTATTATTTTAACACCTACCTAGTTGAAACAATAACTGACAATTTGCAAAATCCCATAAGTGGGACTAAGATTTGACAGGATTTGTGTCTTCTTTTAAATAATTGCATTTATCTACCTAATCTTATGAAAATCGGTATTATTCTAATTTTTAGTACATGGTTTGTAACTAATGGAGCCGATATCACAACCGAGTGATTACCTACCCCTATTTTAGGAAGGAGGGAGTATATAAATATGAGAAGGATATATAAATATAAGTATGTATGTAAGAAAATGTAGTATTAATGATAGTTAGAATATTCATCTGCATGAAGGGAGGAGATAGTGGCATGTGGAAAGCGGAAAGGGTTGACTTGAATACCAAAATTTAACAGGGGATTGTATTAAAAATATCCATTTATAGCATAATGAAAAAAGTCTCTTTTCCTTCTTCTAGCAATGGACTAAAATTTAAAGTAGGGGATTTCGAATTTACTATGATTGACAATATAGATCTGTTGTTGGTTTCCGGGGCTGTTGTGGACAGTTTCGATTGGTACCGACCAGTAAAATTACAAGGGAGACCATTGGTTTTAACAACCAATAGCAAACTACGTGCATTCTAACGCTGGAGGAAGCAAGAAATAGTGAGAAATGTGAAAATAATAAGATGAAAGAAACCCGAATTGGTAACAGCATTTTTAAAAGCAATTTGAAATGCGTCTAGACACAAGAGAGTCAAATCTGACCCCTGTCTATCCGAGTAAATATATGAATACCGACGATAGGAGATCTGTGGAAGTTTTTTGGGCCGGCGGCGGCACGGAGAAAGTGCTAATGGAAAGGCTAAGGGTACCAAATATAACGGGGCACGGATGCTTTAACTCGTTCCTTCACCGCACCCCAGGTGTTCTCACTGCGGTTTTCCCGGTGAGCAGAATGAGGAGGATGACGACGCTCTCCATACCCTCATGCGCTGCAAGGCGTTTGACGGGGACAGGGAGCGCCTGGTCCGGAGGATCGGTCCTTTCGAACCGGGTGACTTGGTGTCACTCATGTTGGAATCCCCAGACCGTTGGAAAGCCGTGGTCGACCTCGCCGAGACGGTCGTCGCGGAAAAGGAGTCGGCCGAACGAACGGCTACGCCAAGCCCTCGACGCCGCCGGCGCGTGCCTTCAAGCGCATCGCCGCCGTCGTTGATCGCGGCCTCGCAGACGCCAAACCGCCGGCGGCGGGGCCGATAGGAAGTGTCCCCCCCCTACTAGTGTGTAAGGGCAGCAAGTGGGCTTTGGCCTGGCCACTGCTCATTCCCCGGTAGGGACGCGAAGCTTTGTGCACTAATTTATGTGAGCCCGCCCCGTCGAAGGGGAAAACGGGGTTTTATACCTTGTGTATTTATTTGTATGTGTTAATTTTGAAAAATAAATGATGGCGACCCGCCTCCCGAAGTAGTGCCTCACGGCCATTCCGGGAGGCGGGGGTATTGCCGGTACTAAAAGCAAAAAAAAAATGGTACCAAATATAGGGATCTATCTGAATATCACTAACTACAGCGGGGGGGACGACAGCCATTTCCAGCTAAGGTCGGAAAATATGATAACGGGACAGGGGGTATTATCTGAGGAAGATATAGGAGTATCATGAGAAGAACGGACGAATGTTAAACCTGGGGGAAACCCATGATCTAATTTGCAAACAATCTCACAGAGTCACATACTGTCATGATCCCTTCACAGATGTAATATTGACTAGGTGCATTTTCAGGCAGATAGTAAGAAATATGAAGCCCGCTAAATTGTATGAATTATGTGAAGTATTTTAGTTCTAATAATAATAATAAGAACAGTAATAAGAGTAGTAAAATTTGAAAATGTTAAAAAATGTATATATATTTGATAACATTGTTTTAATTGTTTTAATATTTTTCAACTAACCATAGAATGAGATAATGATGTGGAAATAAAATATAATGAGACAATGATATATAGTTTGAAATGTAAAAAAGCTCATTTCATTAAATTGTACAATATTCTAATAAATAGTTAAAATTGAGTTAACCTTCGATCACATATTTTTACCTGTTCTTGTGCTGTGTTCAACGGGCACGCAGCGGTAATATGAATAATATTGAAGGTAAACAATTTACATTTACGATCAAAACTGCACACGGGCGAAGCCGGGTAAATTCAGCTAGTAATTATATAATAATGACGGGTGCAATACATCATATTTAAAAATAAAATATTCTAAAATACCGTATTTACCTAACCAGTACTGTATACTGATTTTTTTTCTTCAAATATTGGCCAAATATCGAACAATACCTGAAATTACGGTCACTAAGGGTATACCGACAATTGTTTTCTTGCACAATTCAAGTCGGTTTAATTGTACGACCACCTTAAAGCGTTCTAAATAAAATAACCAGATTTTAATGAATATAAAACTGAAGTCCCGATAAAAATTGTTGTATTTTATTTTTATATTTGTATTGATCATTTTTTTTTTTTTTTTTTTTTTTTACATATTTGATTAGGAAATCAAAATTATTTTTTTCGCTTCGTTCGGAACATAAAACATTTGAAATTCTTATTAAAATCATTTTTTTTTTTATTGATATATATATTTTTTTTTATATAGAAAAAAAATAACTGATAACGAAAGTAGTTAAAAATATTATTTTTGTTTCGCTCAAAAACTAAAATATTTTATAATTTCCTGATTATTTTTCCATATACACATATATATTAATGAACAACAAAATAAATATAAATAAATAATCGCTTCGCTGCTAATATGAAATAGTTTAGTGCGCCGATTAAAATAATAATAATTTTTTTTTATTATTATTGTTGTTATTTAAATAATGTTGTGTTGACATTAAACGTTTGACCAAAACCCATAATCGGTAATATATTAATATTAATATTTAATATAATATTAAACGAAAAAATTAAATCCTAATACTACTCACCGATCGCGACTGCATTGTCACCGGAGATGATCGAACATAGTGGACGAGCTGTAAGCAAAAAAATTGATCGAAAGTAATGGACGAGCTATAGGAAAAAATTGATCGAAAGTAGTGGACGAGCTGTAGGAAAAACTTGATTGAACGTAATGGACGAGCTGTAAGCAAAAAAATTGATCGAACGTAGTGGACGAGCCGTAAGGAAAAAAATGATCAAAGTGACGACGAGCAAGGTCCCCCGCCCGGTTATATAACATCGCGGACACCCCTACCGCCCCGGATCTCGCGTCGGTCGAGAAGGGACGATTGCCCCCGACCGAGTGTTATTTCGTTAGTTGGTGGGAGGCGCTGTGATCGATTACGACCAATCAAAACGACGCGTGCGCGCCGCGTGTACGACGGGGAAAGAGGAGAATGGAAGAAAAACAACGCTATCCAGCACGTTTCATCTGACGAGATGTAATAATATGTTTACAATATAAAGCGGCGATTTTAAATTTATTTATTATCGTAAAACACAATAGTAATTATTATATCTCGACGATAATTATACACTGCAGTCGTCCACAGATTGTACAAATAAGAAAAAACCTATGACGAAAAAAATTAATTAATCTTTTTTTTTCTACGCACGTTTTCATAAACGACTCCAAACCCATTCTAACCCCCCCCCACTCCCACCCCTCAGAAAAGACCTTTCCGTCCTTACTCTCCCAGGAAATCCTAATCGCAGATTAAAAAATGGAAATGATGCCGCGACCTTTTACAAAACTTCAATGTCAAACGTCTCATAGTGGGTAGAGGAGAAAAAAATAACTAACTAATCAATAGCCAACAGTCACTAATGTGTGGCTGCTTAAACACACCTTTCATGTTATTATTATTTTTTTTTTTTTCTTTTTTTTTTTAATTACTCTCATCATACAAGCTTATTGTGCTAAATTGTATAGATTGTTTATGTCAAATAAAAAAATAAACGAATCTTTATTTATACTCTATGGCGACCGTGGATAGGTTTTAATTAATTTTAATAATTGACTCAATGTTTATTTAATAATAGGTACTATGTATCGAGTATTAAAATATTTGATTTAAAAAAAAAAAAACCTATGTCGTGAATAATAATAGGTCATTTTGGATAAATTCGTTTTGGAAAAATGCCTATACATACTAAAATAATAATAATCGGTAGCGTAGTTCGCAAAAAAACAATCGGTATAGGAGTAAAAATTTTGAAACCCTCTCAACCACCTCAACACACCTACTTGATTTAACAAAAATTGTCCATAAATTATTAAGACGAATGATAAATCTTGTACTTACAAGAGAGCCTATATCATATCATAACTCTCTGCCAACTACGTTTTAATTGTGGAATAAATTGCATTTAATTATCAAATAAAATTTAAAAAATATTTATATATGCAATACTAATAAATAACAAATACGTAGATAACACAAAACAAAACTTACTGTGTTAAACATAATACATTAATATTTTAAATATGTGAGTAATTATTATTCAGTATCTATTTTTTTTTTATTGGAGCATTTTAGAGTTATTAATATAAACATTTTAACAAGAGTTTTAGAGAATAAATACGAACAATTTAACTTGAAGTGTAATTCGACGGAATGAATCCACGTCGAACAAGGCGCGTATTTATTAAAGTAACCTCATTATCCATCTTACATTGTGTACATATCGCACATATTACAAATTATAATACGATGACGATAAAAAAAAAAAAACAATTTCTGTTGATAAGATTGTTGGTTAGGTGTATATAGTAATTTAGTCTAAATCTGTAAGCAACCATAAATCATAGCAAACGAATAATGATTCCAAAAATAAAAACTAAACCAATTTTAGTACGCTAAGAATCCAAAATGATATTTGAATAATATTCTAGGCAAGACCGGATTAAGGATCAATTGGGCCCCGGGACACCAGAAACTTAGCGAGCCCCTTTTTTACTCAAACTATAAACATTTTTTTACTGCATTTTTACGGTCGAATATAAAATTGTATAATTTTGTACCGTACAAATAAAAAAAAACAAATGAGCAGAACCAATAAATGTATAATTATGTAATATTGTATTATATACAATACGATATTTTAAAAATTGTTTTGAACGTGTACACTAAGAACAAATATTTCGTTGGAAGAAACGAGCCCCTAAAATCTATAGGCCCGTGCACCCCGCCCCCTCTAATTCCCAGTATAATAAATATTGAGTTACGTGTATGATACGGTGACACACCGGTTCGTTTTTGTTGTATTTTAATATTATATTTAAATTATATACAATTGCATTTAAATTTACCACATTCAATTATTATTCCAAATAAATTTATTTAAAAAAAAAAAACACGTCTTTTAAAGGCACCCCGCAAAATTTTTCAACCGCGAATTAATTCAAATTCACAAATACACGTACGCCATAGACGTAAATAGAGTCTGGAAATACATAGGGCTCGAGCTAAATAGAATAAAAGAATATGATGGTGGTAGCACCCACTCTCTTTGTACACATAATATTATTAATGTCCAAATATAAAAAAAAAAAAAAAAAAACCATAGTGTGGGGCGGACTGTGGCTACTTATATATCTACGGATATCATTACCACCATATTTTTAGTCACTTGTAACGCACATTTTTAGTTTTTAAATATAATTTTACAATATAAAATAATATTTATAATTAATACAATATAAATATTAAAGACTAAATTAATTCGAATATTTTGTATTTTTTAAAATGATTAACGGATTATATTATATTCGTTTATTACTCTACCTTTTACAAGCAGTTTATTTGGAGAAAAAAAAACCATCTGGTAAAAATTCGAAATTTATCGAAAATTTTTAAAAATGTATTTTATACGATTATTCGGTTTGAAAATATTAAGGGCCGTTTTGGATTTTGTTTGTATACGCAATTCGAAACGACTGATATTATCGATTAAATATCGAATTTGTATTTTAATTATTTAATTAATTTTTTTGTAGTGGATCTGATGGATTGATGAACATCTATTCCGGTACACTCAGACTACACCGGCTGGATGCACAATCGACCACTTGTCATTAGCCATCGAATATGCCATACCAGTAGACACCCGTAAAATAATATTTAATATTTAATAGTTAATATGTCTATACATTGTTATCTATTTTAATGTATCACAATGCATAGTAATGACTCTATGGTTTGTTTGTTTCTATGATTATAATGTCCAGCTCCAGACACAATAAGAATGTATCTACATTAAAAATATTTAATTTTTATTTTCCTTAATTAGGAACAAATGGTATTTAGTATAACATTTGTCACATATTTGTACTTTGTAAAATACCATATTCTTAACATAAAACGATTGTACACTATTTGCATCATAATTAAATATTGCCAATGATTTCTGTGATATAAAAAATTAAAAAAATTTAATAAGGCATATTGATTGTATACAAATACGATTTTTTAATTATACAAATTATGTAACTTTACAGTTTGTTTTTTTGATAATAATAAAAAAAAAGTACATTATTTTGTCACTATTTAAATTAAATGTAAGACGTGCGTATTTTGAAGTGTATAAAAATATTTTAAGCAAACAATTTAGAAATTAAACGAAACAAAAAAATACAATATAGAATTCTAAAATAATAATAGTTATACAAAAATAATATACAGGGTTATTCAAAATGATCAATCTGATTTAAAATACTTACAAATTTTTTTTTTTTAGGTTTAGAACAATAAATTATACATTAAATAAAAGAAAAATATGTAAATTTCAATTAATTTTAGTAATCAAAATCGTTGTTTAATCGTATAAGTAGTCAGGTGTATAGTATTTCTAAATTAGATCTAAAAAATTCTTTTATGTGCGCTTCCGTATACGACTTCTATCCCACCAAAATCCACTTATTAAAAACCTCTCCTCTCTAACACTCCCAGGAAATCCTAGGCGCAGGCTAAAAAGGAAATGGTGTCGTGACCTCATACAAGTTTCAATTTAAAATATACATATATATATATATATATATAGAATTTCAATCAGTAACAATCAAAAAAAAAAAATATATATATATAACTAATATAAATAATTCATGTTAAGTGTTGCCAGTGGGCGGCTTCTTATTCAATTGTTCACGTTCTGTCTTCTCTTAGCACATAAGCTTATTGCGCATAATTTGTAAAGATTGATTATTTCTAATTAATAATAATAAAAAAAAAAAAAAACCATAAACCTATATTTGACTCTTAGGTGGTAAGTCACACTCGTGTTTGATTATAGCAATACGAACATGTTGTTTGTACCCCATACATGAACGTTACGATGGTACACCTTACCACTTACGTGGAAAGTTGATTTGTCACAAAAATTAGCAGCAAAATTTACTTCCTGCATAAAAACGCTAAATGAAAGTCGTTTCAATTATTCAGTAGGCTTTATAGCCTGCAACAATTGCAACCTTTATGGTTTCATAGTTAAACGCCGTTTAAAAACACGCCAAACAGTTGTTTATGGAATTCCCAATTAACATGGACTGCGCTAAAAACTCTCTAATTCTTTCCACGTTATCATCGGATACACGTGAGCTCGGCTTTTTTCCTTTGCACAAACATCCCAATTATTCAAACTGATTACCATCTACGTATGCTCCGAGCAGTCCCGTAACGACGAAAATCGCGTTGCACATTTATTACCGATTCACATTTCAAAAATCGCAACACACAAAACACTTTGTGCTGTACGGTCGTCATATTGGCGGAAACTAACCTATCGTCGTTAGTGATAATTTCTAAAATCATGACTTAATGATCATTTAAAACTTGAGAATACCCTCTATTAACAAGTATATAATTTGAAAAGTTAAAATTTATAATTTACAATTTTATAGCTATTTTAAATCGGATGAATCATTTTCAATAACCCTCTATCATAATGTTAAAATTTAAGTTTAATACAATGTTTAAATAAAATCAACCAAATTACAAAAAAGAACAGTTCTTTAGAAGTATATAGGAGATGTAGAAAAACCAATTATAAATAACTAAATGTGATAACTAGATTTCTTAGCCCGAGTTAGAAAAACAATATAAATAGTTTTAAAAATATTTTATAAAAAAAAAAAAAAATAACATATACATGTTGAAAATTATATCGGCAGTATATGAAAACATAATTGTGAGTAAAAAAACATCACAGTTTAGACTTAAATTTTTCACTAAATAATGAAGCTTTTTCAACTCAAGTTTATTTGAAGTTTGTGACAAAACTTTAGTGTACTAAAAAGGCCAAGTTAGATATAAAATATATATACTACACTAATTTAGCCAGTTTAGGGACACCAAAGATTTGTTCATATTGAAATTCTCATGTCTGTATCCTCATAGGAAACTATTTTAGCTGAGTACGATTTCTTGATAATCAGTAGCATAATAATATCAATAACAGTATTCAACTAAGAGTCGCCAGTTCCTGAGTAGATGGTCGACGCCCATTAGTATCATTAGTACCTTAAATGAGTTGGAAAATATATTTACAATAAAATATAAATCTATTGCAAGTAGAAGTGGATTTGATCATACAGTATAGTGAAATAGTTTTAAAAATATTTTATAAAAAAAAAAAAAAATAACATATTCATGTTGAAAATTATATCGGCAGTACATGAAAGCATAATTGTGAGTAAAAAAACATCACAGTTTAGACTTAAATTTTTCACTAAATAATGAAGCTTTTTCAACTCAAAATATATTTTAAACAATGTTATAACTCTATTGTTGCAATTGGCAAACCATAGTTGTCTAGTTATGACAATTTCGAAACTAAATGTTAGTGTAGTTGATCTTCGCCATACTCATTTATACATACGAATAATTATTAATTATATATATATATATAAAAATATAGATGATTATATTAACAATTCACGATATGTTAAAACACTAGTATATATTAAAAAATAAACATCAACATAGTTATGTTAAACAGTATTAAATTGTCTTAAATAATTCTATAGTATACATACACATATGATTATAAAATAAATTCTGGATTCATTGGATTTCTTTTAGTACATCATAGCTAACAATCAAAAGAGTGTATATCATACAAAAAAAAAACACTATAATTAACTGCTAACCTAAGACGTATTGCAAATTTATTTGCGGTTTATAAACTTTAGTAAACTAAAAAGACCAAGTTAGATATCAAATATATATACTACACTAATTTAGCAAGTTAATGGGCACAAAAGATTTGTTTATACTGGAATTCTCATGCCTGTAACCTCATAGGAAACTATTTCAGTTGAGTACAATTTCTTGATAATCAGTAACATAATAATATCAAAAAAAAAATACTCAACTGAAATAGTCGCCGGGTCCGGAGTAGATCGTCGACGCCCATTCGATTCATTAGTACCTTAAATGAGTTGGAAAATATATTTATGTTACTATTTATCCATAACAAAACAGTGGACAATTCATTATTTATTAATTTTATAGTATACACATATTATAATATATATTCCGGTAGTCATTGGGTTTCTCATAATACATCATAGTAAACAATCGATAGAGTGTATATTAAGTGAAAACACATCTATTAATTGATTACCTAAGATGTATTACGACAAGTTTACTTGTAGTTAGTGAATAAACTTTAGTGTACTAAAAAGGCCAAATTAGATTTCAAATATATATACTACACTAATTATACCAGTTTAGAGACACGAAAGGTTTATTCATATTGTAATTATCATGTCTGTATCCTCATAGGAAACTATTTCAGCTGAGTTCCATTTCTTGATAATCAGTAGCATAATAATATTAAAAAAACAGTATTCAACTATGATCATAAGTACCTTAAATAAGTTGGAAAATATATTTATGTTACTATTTATGCAAAACAAACTGTAATAAATAGTAAGAATAATAAGAATAATATAATACAAAATAAATTTCAGTTTACAATAGTTTAGAAGAAAAATTGTTTACCTTAGACAATTAATTATTTATTAATATTATAGTATATTATTATAATATAAATTCAGATAGTCATTGGGTTTTCTTATAATAGATTATAATAAACAATTATTTCACAAAAAATTATACAACTAAGACAGTCTTCATTTCTCAAACATTTTTGTTCGTAAATTGAAAATAAAGTTTTAAAAATTATTAATTTATAGTAATAATAAATGGAATGTGTAACCGTTTTTCAATAAATGCAACTTATGAATTTTTTTTTCTTCTGTTTGTTAGATTCGCCTAACAATAACAAATGCACAGCTTAAATTTAACACATATACATTTAGAGCCACGAGCGAACGCAAGAAAAAATGTCGGGGGGAATGGGGGGGAAAATGTAAAATGTTCATAAATATCGTACTTTTTTACTCTTTAGGTACTCGTAGATGTACATATATATATAGTAAAAAGCATGTTAGGGGTAAAAATTACAAAAATTAGACAGAAACCGATTGGCACCCGTTAGCCGCGTAGAAAAACAAAAATCAGGCATTTGTTACAAAAAAAAAAAAAAAACCAGAATAATTATTGGTTTGCTATTCTTTGACGAATAATGAAAATATAATATAATTTAAATGAACGTTATTACTACCAAATGGATTTTCCAATCAACCGCGGAATACGAATAATAACGGTAACTAATGGTTAATACAATAAATATCCATTATTATTTCTTATTCATATATATATATATATATATATATAACCTAACCTAATATATATACGAGCAGTATTTTTTTGAAAATTGAAATATTCGATAAATATAAAATATAGAAAAAAATAAAACATATGAAATTATAAACGCTTCACCTGTTCAATTGAGATTTTGAAGTATATAACTATTGATCAACTTTAAAAACGATAAGAATTACGATACCGCTTGCCAATTAATGGAATTCTATTCGTAATCCAGCAAGAGGGTCAAAGTGCTAAAACGATAGACGATTGTACGTACACCGGTGTGTTAATAAGATAACGCCTTACGAAATAATGCGAATAAGGTGTAGGCACTCAACGCGTAAAATAATATATATATATATAAAACCAATTGATATCGAATATTATAATAATTATTACAGAAAATAATTAGAAGAAAACAAAAAAAAAAAAAATGTAAAAATGTATAGGTATAAATGTTTTTTTAATTACTTATAATTCGCCGTGGCAATTATTCTTTTAAGCAGTTGAAAATATACAATTATTTGATAGAACGATCATTTCGTACAAGACTGTATTTTTCGAAGAAAAAAAAAAAAAAAAACATAATATTATAATTACGAAATATTAACCCGATCCAGATTATAACACTGTAACGCCGCCGCTGTGGAACGTCACGTGGTATTACACACAATTATTGTTATAACGATTCGTAATTAATCCAAATATACCGGATATGTAAGTAGAACTACTTGCATAGATAAAAAAAAATAAATAAATAATTATACTGTTCGTAGATATTTGGCCGTTATGAAATTATATATTCGAGTACGGAATACGTACGTTAATATAATCAGGGCTCGGATTTTATAGTACTAAAATAAAAAAGAAACTGAAATATGCTATGTGACTTAAATATAAGCGCTATAATAATAAAATGCCATAAAAAACATCAAAAATCGCTAAAAAAGAAAATTAATTAAACTAAATATGCTTAAATGTACGCTGGTTCGATAGGCCAGGCTATCTAAAAATAGATTATACTTACGTAACACAAATAAAAATTTTGCTATTGGTCACAAAAAATGTTATCTAAGTTTTTAATTTAAATCACGGGATAAAAAAAAAAAAAAAAAAAAAAAAAAAAAACACAAAATAAATCAAATCCAATAAATATAATCATATAATAGCACCAAAACTGAAGTAATATCACTATAAAACCAAAATTCTAAAAATATTCAGTATACAATTTTTAGATTTGAAATCCTTGCTCCGAATTTCAAGTGCATCTCTTCTGAAAGCATTTTGGATCTAGTTGGTGCATAATTGTTTTTCGTTGTAGTTTTCATAAATGGGGAAAAAAAATGTTTTATTTTTATTTTTATCTAAGTATTTAAATTTTAAAATTTAACACTGAAATCGTAAAAAAAATCACGGCATTTCGCATACTATTTTTCGATTTATGTGAATACTATTTTTCGGCCCAACAGATATGCATGACAGTTCGACACAAGATTCATCGTAAAGGTGAAAAAGAAAAAGGTTGATATAAAAAAATTTTTTTTTCATAGACGTTCAAGGTGGAAATTTTGATGAAAATCGTAAAATGACACGGCATTTTATTATTTTACAATTTTTATTTGAATACAACTTTTTTGTCTCTATAACACAACAATTTGAGACAAAAAAAACACGTGCAATATTGTAATTTTTGTTTTAGACACGTACAATGTTAAATTGTAATATTATCAAAACGGTTTTACTGAACGTCGGAATCATTTATCCTTAAGTACAGATATAAATAAATTAAATTTCCCTCTATATCTTACCTTCCTAACTCACTTTTATCTATTTAAAAATAAACGTGGAGAGCTAATGTTTCCACTGATTGGTGGATTAATAAACTAGGCCTCTCTAGACGTGGTAAAATGTTCAAAATATGAAATGTTTAAAATTGTCTAGTGTTTTTAGATTCTATTTGGTTTTATGCGAATTAAAATGATTTGAATTTTCGAAAACGGTCAGAAATTTGACACGAGGTTCATCATAATGAGTTTAGGCTAAATAAAAATATCGAAAATGCATTAAGGCTAGGTTCACATGAGTGGCGTTAAACGCGCGTTAGCCAAACGCGCGTTTACAATTACTATTAATTGCTGTTAACTGTACACATGGCAACGCGCGTTGGATGGCGACGCGCGTTCAACGCAGCGATAACGCAAAAAACCTGTCAACGCGCGTCAGCCCAAGTTGACGGCCGTTTGAACATTGTACAGGTTTGCATTGACGTGTTCAGTTGCAACGCGTTTTTCAAGGCGTTACGTCGTTTTTCGTCTACAATGGAAGAATTCAATACTGAATTTTTCATCGATGAAATCGAAAAAAGGCCCTCTATCTAGGACATGACCAGTCGTGATTATTCAAATAAAATAATAAAAAGAAATGCCTGAGAAGAAATAGTACTCATTTTTTCTGATGCAGGTTGTACAGAGGAAAAAAAGAAAGGTGCATTTTCGTCAGCCACAATTTCTTCTTTGATTTGCTCCAACAAGTCATCAAAAGATTTAATCGACATCCGGAAATAGTTAAAAAATTTTAGTTCATAATTTCTCAAACTTGGATACAGCGTGATGTACAAGCTTGTACTTAGTCTGTTTTTTAAAATAGGATGAACCCAGTATTTCCTATTACTCTGCCTACGACGCTGCATTCGTCTATATAAGGTCTATAAGCATACAGCTACTGCTACGTCCATCTTCGCCGGAATAAAAAACACGACTGACTATAGTTATACGCGCGCTTAACGCGTAAAATCTGTAATTCATGTGAACACTGACTAAAAACGCGCGTTAGTCCGACGCGCGTCTAACGCCTCTCATGTGAACCTAGCCTAAAGTGAACATTTTTTTTTTTTTTTTTTTTTATATATTTATATACATTTTATTTGGATCAGTTGTGTCTGCGCAATATTATGTGTATAATTTTAAAATACGAATACAAATCGGCAATATAATCCCGACACAATTACACGTGGTGTGGAATCGGTATTATAATAATGTGTCATTATTAGAATATTAATATTATATTACCTTTGCGTGGACTTCGTCCGCGGTGTAGTAAATGTGGTAATTGACCGGTTCGTGCAACGAATACAATCCAGTTGAAGAAACGGTTAAACGATGAAAACCAGTGAATCTGAAGGAAAAAAAAAAAAAAGAAAAAAAGCTTCGTCGTCGGCCATACCGGCAGGAGGAACGGAACAAAATGGAAAAACTTTAATGGCGGCCAGTTAATAATCTTTTGTCCGGTGCGGCGGCGACGCCTTCCATTAATCACGGAAACGCGGGCAAGTGCGTCCGATTCTCAGCCATCGCGCCCGGGGGATGAAGGGTGGGATATCTTCGGCGTAATCTATGATTTAAAAATTGCGTATTGGGATTTCCGGGAGCGAGGAATCGTGCTGTGATTATATTAGTTTAAATATATACACATTCAAGTGTTCCAATCAAAAGCCCTCAGACTCGTAACTAACGCTCCTCCTTATATCTCAAACCACACCCTTCACACTGACCTCCAGATTCCTCCAGAGTCACTACCACAGCCAAACTACACTACTCCAAATTCAGAAATCGCCTGCAAATATCATACCAATCCCCTTGTTAAAAATCTTCTTTCCGTCTCCATTCCTGGAAACCCCACCTCCCCCAGAAGATTGAAACGACAATGGCCCAGAGATCTAATAAACTAACCACATAATAATACTTTAAGTATTCGGTAATTTCACGTCGAAGTGCCTTCGCTGGATGGTTCTTCGCTCACGTCACTCATGCCATACCTAAAACATCCCTTATGCTTATTATACTGCATTAATTGTATAGATTGTATAATTTTCTAAAAAAAAAAAATAAATAAAAATATATACACATATATATATTTTTTTTGTGATATAATATATATAACCGATTTTGTATAAATACATATCGCTTCCCTACCCACCAGAGACAAAATTCCATATACCTATCCTATATCCCCTTTTTTTTTTTTTTTTTTTTTTTTTGGTCGACGACGTTTTGAAACCTACAGCAACAATAAGGTTCAGTTCACGTTATTTCATCTGAGACTCAATAATTTTACGAAAACATATTTACACGAAAGGCCGTGGAATATAAGATATATATAATAAGATAATAAGATAATAGATAATATATAATAAGATAAAATGGAAAATAATATATAATAATATAAATACGAGTAAATAATACTTATAGGTTTGAAACCTCGCTGGTTTGGCGGCGGAATAAATCACCGACTACCCAGACTAGTGGTGTATTCAGAGGGGCAGGCGAGCACGGGGTGTTTGGTTGTATTTTTTTGTTTTTATATACTTTCATCACAATCGTTTCGTGTTTATGTTACTTTATTCTGGTGTGCACGCGGTTTATTTTCACATTTTATCGACCAAATAAGTAAATATAGTAAAGTATAATTTTTTTTTTAGTATAATAATGGAAATAAACGTTCGGATTGAGTCAAGAGAAATCCTGGATATTCGCCACTGCTCTTCTTCCAGCCCATCCCCTTGGAAAAAATGCAGAAAAATCAAAAACAAAAATAAACCTCACGTTACGTTTTAAGTAATAGCCAATCAAATCAAGTAACGTAAGCAGTAATAAATAATTACATAAATAACTATACAACTATTGAAACAAAATTATAAAAAATTTTCCCGGAAGAAACCCAACTTTTTTCCGGTTTAATAATAATTGATTAAATAATTTACTACTAATTTCTCGTATGTTTAGATTTCGTTGTCGTTTAAAAACTAAGTGGGCGGTAGCGCTCGTGACCGGGCGGTTTTTTCGAGCGATCCGCCGGCATATTCTTGGCAATTCGCCGGCTCGCGTACGTAGGTATGGGTTGGGTACATCTTACTAACAATATTACATAAATGTATTATAAATTAAATAATTTTAACAGGAACGTCCTAGTAGGGCGACAAACCGTACGCAGGGTCGCCACAAGTTTGAAAACGTAAATAATAATAAGAAAGTGCGAAAAAAAAAAATAAACGATTGGGTAAAAATGTCGGTAACACGGCTCCGTAAAATAATTGACAAAACGTTCGCAATAACACCGCCCGTTGCAGGGATTACGTGTAAATTTTTGACTTTTTAGTAAAACTCACAACATTCCGGGGGAAAGCGACAAAAAACACTCGATAGACTATACTAATAAAACAAAGTGTCCTGTCTGTCTGCTGGTCTATAAAAAAGTGACTTCCCCCCCCCCCATAAGCGTAGAGTTCTGAAAAGTTTAACACGAGTGGCTTTTGCCTTCTTCTAATTTCCGGTCTCGAAAATGGATTTTTAAAATTTTTTTTTTTTTTTTTTCTACTACAAAAGCTAAAGTAATACGCGTAGAGCTCTGAAATGACGGGCACTCCGCGGATAATACAGCCAGTTAAATAACTTTAGAACGACACGGTTTTATCGTAAAATGTTATTTTCAGAAAAATTAAGTCGGTTATAATAATCGGAAAGGTATCTTATCTATCTAGACTTACTATAAATTAAATGCAGACGACAAGACGTAATTTATTAATCACAAAAATATTTATCCAAATATGAGTAAAAATTCCTACGAATTTCAGAAATAATATCATATATATATATATATATATATATATTATATACAATAATTTTATACGACGTTTAATACAATTTGAATTATATTACAATATTGAAATGGCGTTTTCTGTTACACAACGATCGATTCTCGTCGTCGGGGGGAAAATATAACTCAATGATATTTTGTTATTATAATATAATATTGGGCTAAAACCTCGATAAATAATATGAAAATAATTGTTTAAAACGATACGATACCTAACCTACGGTTCCGTATAATATTCGTATAATTTTCGCCCTGTTGGCTATAGTATAATAATTAGGTACCGGATTCGGAAAACGAAAACCACGACGGAAGACGGAGGTGAAATTAATTATTATTATTGTCGTGCGATATTTTTCTTCTTTTTTTTTTCTATACTGTGGTGCTGTTCATCTAACGGGCGATTAGAGCAAAATCGCGCTTACGCAGTCCTAATAGATCTCGCTTGATTTTGGTTTTAGAGTAAAATCGCCCATTATAAAATTAAAAGTTGGAAATATTACTAAGTGCATGGTGGTGCGTTTTTTTGTTGAAAAATTTCATTTTTCGAAATTTATAGGTCGTTTAATAATGTTGAAGTCACGTCACCTACGTAGTCTGTATGTCTGTTGTGCGGTTGGTTTTGTTTTAAAAAAGCAGTTTTCATTCGTTGGTATTTCAACGTACCGAAGTTGAATAAAAAAAAAAAATTTTAAAAAACACTGGCAAAAGAACACCCTTGAAAATATGAGTACGGAAAACGTACATTGCGAGACAATCAGTTGGAGAATACCACAGATTGTTCAAATAATTAGAAAATTAATGTGAAGACGAAGATCGATTACAAAATTATAAGCTGTATCAAATAAAATAGTTTACTTAAATAAATCAACTGCAGACTTGTTTACGTGAACATTACCGTAAAAAAAGCACGCGAGCTATTTCGACATGACATTGACGTTCCGCGTATAGTTTAAATCGATCTAAATATATTCGAAATAAAAAAAAAAACCGTACCGTCCTGCGCTCCGAAAAAATGGTCATATTTTTGGTTTTAATTTTTAGAGGCGATTTTACTCTAATATCCAAAATCGACCGTGTTCTAGAACTCGCTTGATTTTTCATTATTCGGAATATAACGTTCAATATTACTTCGTTTAAACACCACGACTATACGAAGTCAGGCCCGGATTTACGGGGTATTGGATGGGGGTGTCGCCCACCCCCACACCAATTTGTTTATTTTCAGTCGGCAAATCTGAATTTTTAACACGAAAATCATCTTGAGTCAACATTTCGCAAATTGACAGTTATTGTTTCAACTATAGGTAGGTGTTCAAATTATAATTCAATACATTTATAATAATAATATTTATCAAATCTGATTAGAGACACGAATATTGTTCAATATTTATGTCACGATTCCGTAAAACACAATAGAATATCCATAAGAACGCCATAGAGTAGGTACTCAATGCAATACGTCCATAACAGGAGTTATAACGTCTACGCGCCTAATTACCTATCATTTATCAATTATGTTATTATGATGGTTTTTCAGTTTTTGTTTTTTTCTTCTTTCCAGTCGTTAATCAATTATGTAATTTTCAATTTTGTTCCGTTTATTTGAATAATAATTAAATTAATTTAATAATTTAACAATGAACAATAGAAAGAGCAAAACAATAAAGTTACAGTGCCTACCGCGCAATAGTGTTTTTTGACAACAGTTGCAAAAGAAAACGCGAAATAAAACAACGTGCCGGTACGTAAGTACTGGTCAAGCAATTCGGGGCACTCGATAATCCATTTTAGCTGCTTCTGCCATTGCCGCGACAAAACAAAATAAATACTCAAGTATGTACATTTTTATTTTTTAAATGTTTATTATACTCACCAAACTTAATTTATCAGATAAACAATTCATCAGTTTCATAAACTATACATTATGTTAATTAATTGTAGGGAATGTTATATCCTTTTCATGCAGTAGAACAAGAGCAAACATAAAAATCGATTTTAACAACACTAAATTCCTTGAAAATAAATTGTAAGAAAATGTAGTCGGCATTTTCAATAATCAATAGGCAAATTGTTTGTTACACTCCCCCCTCCCCCCTTTAGAACATGCAAAGCGCAGGCCCTGTACAAGTTAAAACACGACGAAAGAAATTAAAAATTAAAGATAACAAAATAAGTAAAAATATTATTCAACACCCGGGGCTCATTGGTTCAACTGTGAGATTAACATGAAAACCCAATCAATTTTTTTTTTTTTTTGTCTGTCCGTAAACATCTTCTCTACCAGACATTCTGTTCCAATTTGGTAAGTGTTTAGCATCTTTCTGAAATCTTTTTGGATCAATTTGACGCATTATTTTATGATTTTCTCAATAATAATTGGTTAATAACCGGCAAAATGTACGGCAATGGTTTCATTATTTTCGATTTTTGTATACTTAACGGTAAACAATTTCAGGGTAATGTAATAATTCGGTTTTACGGTTAAAATCGTAAAAATTACGGTATATCAAAAAATGATTAACTGAATTGCAAAATCAGAATCGTTTTTCGATTTGTGCATATATAAATTAAAATCCCCTCTATACCTCATATATTTTTAATTTCTTATCGTCGATAAAGTGGGCCACCCACGGGGCGAAGTATGTTGCTCGGTCATTTTTAATTTAGTATTTTAATACGAAAATCTGTTGAATTAATATTTATCATTACAATATGATTGCGTTATACCGTTCATAAACGGTTAACGTATACCATAAAAAGCATACAAGTATATATATATATATATATATATATATATACATGTATGCCATTCATGGGTATCGAATAAGAACTAAACAAATTAATGTACTTTGGTACTTTACGCATTATCGCGGTGAATATTTATATTTTATTTCCAATTAATATACGTATATACATATATATATATAATAATATTTTAACGGTTTTTTTTTATTTTTTTTTATTTTACATGGGTATTTATTTGTCGGTAGAACACTAATCCCGATTAAAATACCGGGGAGTCTCTCAGGTGTGTTGTTTATATCGATAATAATCAACATTTTAATTTTTTTCGTAATTTAAAATTATTAAAATCACCAAACGGTAATAATGATCTTGATTTTAGTCAATACATTCGAAGTTTTACCATTACAAATCAAAATCACAACGCAATAAACACATGTTTCGGTTAAACATTTTACATTTTCGCGTAATTAATAATCATTAAAAATCCATCCAATAGAAATTATGACAAAACGAATGTTAAAAGTTATACATTTTTTTTTTTTTTTTTTTGCAACACTACAAATATTTGTCTATATTCGGGGGGGGGGGTCGCTCACAAATTTGACGTCGTGCGATTTTTTTCGGCGATTCTGTCGACCACGCCGGTTTATCGAATAACCGTGCGAGTAAATTATATAACCGACTCATTCTAAAATAAAACGTAGAAAATGGAATAAATATATTATAAAAACGATAACGATACATTTAACGTATTTATATTCGATGAAATGCCAACCGTGCATTCCGGGAATCGGTTTATCCCGATGATAATAATTTCATAGCAACGTATATTATTTAACGGACCATTTGGAACTTAAAGATTCGTTTGGTTTTTATAATAATATATCTCGTTTTATTTATCTGTTATTCGTGGACAGTGTACTCGGAATTATTATACCGTTAAATTGTTTGACTCGAAAAATAAGTTTTACTCAAAAATTAAGAAAGAAAACCCATATACAACTGAATAAATTGAGTATCTATGTAGGTATACCATATGATAGCTAAAATCATATTGACGTTAAATTATACAAGACACGTTTTTTTTTTTTTTTTTTGGAAAAAAAAAACACTAATTTTATAATATTTTATGCGTTTATTGTAAAATTATGAAAAATCTGTCATTGTTATGTAAATAATGGTTTATAAACATAATCGAGATGCAATCTAATAAAAATTGTTCGTTATTCATGAAATTAATACACGTTCGATTTATTTTTTTTTCAATTACTACAATTGTTATTAATGGTCTTATTTTAAATAATTTTATTTTAAGTAATTGAAATATGTTGAGTCCTATAACGTAAATTGATAAAGTGACATAAAATTCCCAAACCAAATAAAAATAAAATCGCCTCGGGGGTTTGAATTCTTAAAACAGAACTGATTTACTCTCGATTA
Source organism: Tuberolachnus salignus (assembly GCA_956483605.1). Taxonomy (NCBI): domain Eukaryota; kingdom Metazoa; phylum Arthropoda; class Insecta; order Hemiptera; family Aphididae; genus Tuberolachnus; species Tuberolachnus salignus. The sequence continues at coordinate 19,004,287 of OY101431.1, read as the reverse complement.
GGACTATAATCGGAATGTTTAGCAATAACGCTGCGTTAAAAATATTTTTAATAATTAAATTATTTATAATAAGACCATTAATAATAATAATAATAATTATAGTAATTGAAAAATAAATGGAAATACGACATATCGCGAATAACGCAAACCCATAAATCCCATAACCGTTAACGATAATTTCCTAATCGAATGTATTATGCAATAATTATATGATAATATAATAAATAAATATTATTTTTTATTTATTTACTAATAAATAAATTTTAAAACGATAATATTTGTATACCATGACGGTGATCTATATGTTTGCCCCCCCCCCGTATAATATAGATTATAATCGGCGATTTTCCAATACTTAGAACTTGCAATTAAGAATACAATTAACGAGCGATTAAAAAAATTCGTTGAAATCCAATAATCAGATAAATTCATCACGATTGTAACCAAGAAACGCCAATATAATAGTAAATGCGTTTGTAACAACCAGTGGTGTAAAAGTGCGCCTGAAATATTCGTGGAGGGAAAGCAAAGATACAATTTTGCCTGCCCTGCCCCCGCCCACTACGCCGATATACTAATAGTACAAATCGTCGAATAAAAAAAAAAAATAAAGAAAAAAATGCAATACTGAATACATTCATATTATATTTATAAAATAAAAATAATTATTTCTACTGCATAAAAGTTAATACGGTTAATCGACACAGTTGCCATCTCAATAGCCGTTATCGTGAGAGTTGTACTGTCACCGTGTACCACACTATCACAATAGTTACTATCACCAAGCCTTTCGTGATAGTTTTTAGTTCTATCGCGAGTAATTATCACAATGAATCATATTTTTTTTACAATAAACCAGGCAGACTACCTAGATCTTGTTACTACTTGATACCACCACAGGTACAATATTATGTTTTCAACAAGAAAAGTTGTGTTCGGGGATAGTGGTAGAAGAAAATGATACAAATCTTGATTACACATAGCCGATCCACCGAGTCCTACTTATATTCATTGTACGGTGGTTGTATTATTTTAAGGTTTTAATCGTCCGCGTGCTCAATTCCCGGCACAGTACCCTAGTGTCGCGATTTAATAAATACGATTTTAATTTGCTACTTATAGCACGTAAAATCTATATAAGATTACAAAAAAATTACGCCACCAATTTTAACGGTTTGCATAACGTTTAAACGGAAAACCGCGCACGAAATATTATATCGGGAATGTGTTGGAATATATTTTGGGTTGGTAACGTGCGCGCCGCAGCAACGCCGGCGACGACGGTCCGTGCAGCTCGCCCGCACCGCTCTCGGCGCGACCCTCGCAAACCGTCGCCGAACGCAGCCTCCCCACGGACACCCAGCCACTACCCCGCCGCTAACCCGCCGCTACCCGGTCGATACCGCGCCACTATCCCGCCAGTACGCCGCCAGTACACCGCCGCTAACCCGCCGCTAACCCGGCAACTACCCCGCCGTTATCCCAACGGCCAAACACCGCCGACGAAAGCCGTTCTATAGCGTGCGGTACGCCGGTTATTATATATTTCGGGTAGGACGTGCCGAGAATTTATAATGGATATTATTTTGTTTGCCCCGAGGCGCGATAAAATAAATATAACGAAATAACCCCGAATGAATAGCTCGTACTAGCTAGGTATTTTTAATACGTATTTTTGTAGACCCTGTGTGCGGGCGGCCGCCTTCGGACGCGGAGACCGGCGCCGGACGGGTAGGGTCACCAAGTCAATAAATCAACCCTCGGCCGTCGGCCATTGTCCTCGGGCGTCTTTCAATAACGTTCTCCGAACCCTCCGAAAGTGGCCTGCGCGCCGAAAACAGATTTTACGCCGCCTCGCCGGGATCGATACACGCCCGGACCCGTGTTCGGTCTATAGGGACGCCGAGATAGAAATTATGAGAATGAAGACCGTAATAAAATAACTACGCTTGGAATAATAAAATTCGATCGGGGCCGTCGGATACCGGGGTATTCGGCCGAGGGTATGCCGCACAGATATTCCGTATTCGGAATTGTATTATTGTAACTGTCTAAACACACGGGTATATAATATAATACCGTAAAAGAAATGTAAATGTATAATATATTATACACCTGCGTGGCCGTAATATACATACCGGAGAAAATATCGGTTGTCACAGAATAACCGTAGGCCGGGTTGCGACGGGGACGCGGTGAACGCGTCTCGCGAGTAAGTGGGGTCGGCTCGCCCGCATTCTCGAAAATAAATTCCAATAGGAAAAAAAAAAAAAAACATTTTAAAAATCACACAAAATCACTAAAATAACATATAATTATCCGTCGCGATTACGAATATATGTAACTAATAAATACAATACACTATACAATACAATTAAACAATTTTCGTCACAAAAAAAAAAAAAAAAGGATACTAGCATATTTTATTATTTTCCAGGGGGGGGGACATATGCACTTATACATACGTACTAAAAACCAACAAAATGCTTTAATAATGGTAAAATAGCGAAAAATGCGAATAATGTGAACGTTTTATTTTTGAAGTATCTGAAACACGAATCAAATTGTGTACTCGGAAAGCATTGATTTAGATCACCCCCCCCCCCAAAAAAAAAAGGCACTTTGCATCAAAATCCGGGACCCTATAATGATTAATTTTGCACTTATAAAATCGCAATAATCATTGATCATTGCTTTAAATTTAGCGGTAAACATCGGCATAAATCGATATCGTATATCGACAGATAGTGAGGAAATCGGTTTTTGGTTTTTTTTTTTTTGCAAAACCGATATTTGACTACAGATATTTTCGGGGAAAAATTTTCAATAGGCCGGGAATTGGCCTTTGGAATATGAAGAAAAAATAATAATAAGGTTTTTAACCGATATATCAGTTAATTTCTATACCGGCTCACGGTTTCTTATATTTCAAATATCCGACAGGATATCGGTTTCATATCGGATACCGGAAAATAATCGGTTCACAGCTACTTGAATTCGTAAATGACTAATAACCCTATAACAGCGGTTCTCAACCTTTTTATAGTCGCGTACCACCTACACAATTTGAAAATTTTTACGTACCACCTGACCATTTTTTTGCTTATTAATAATGTATACGTTTATGTTATATGTATAGAATTTTATTTTATTAGGAATTACAAAATGAGATAATATAAAATAAATAAATATATATATATATATATATGATAATAAATAAAGTATTTAATGCACAAAAAGAAATTAAATTAAATCAAATTAAATATGTAAAATTATTATAATTATTATGGTTTACTTTTTACCTAAATGAGACGATTGGTGTTGTTTTGAACGGACAATGACGTCAATATCGGGCTCCAAATTGGTAACTTTAAGTCTTAAATCACTTTTTACATTTAATCTACTTCTATATTTTTTGTGTACAATAATGTATTTTCGCACAGATACGTTGATACAAAAGGGATTAGAAACTGTAAAGCTAAAGAATATCGTTATCTTAATTGCTACGATTACAAACGACCTCACCACACCATCAAATAAACCAAATAATATATTTAATGTTAATAATGTAAAATTCATTCCGATTTTTTTTATGAAGGGAGATTTTCTCGCGTACCACCCATGAGCATTCCGCGTACCACTAATGGTACACGTACCACAGGTTGAGAACCGCTGCCCTATAAAGTTTTTCTATTTTTTCTACACAAACACACCACTGGGTGTACAAGACCGGCGAGCGGCGGTTTTTATCACGCGTGCTGAATGATTGTACACAACCAGGTTAACCCACTCCTTACCGACCACACGGAATGCGTTCGCTAAATTTCCTGTCACCTCTACTCCTGTTTTGCCTTTCCATCTCCGCAAATTTATATACGGTCATACGACGGAGGGTTCGCCATTGTAATTCGCACACCGGCTATATAAAATAGTTCCGACTTGTGTGCCGCCACATCGACTAGTTGACGTAATAATTTCTTCTTTATTATTATTATTATGAACGGGTTTATTTTTCCATCAGACACGGTTTTTTTAAAAAAAAATACGATTTTACCATATAACATTACATATTATTACGCAGGCCGTCACTAAATAATAAGTGTGTCGTCATTTTGCAATATTACTTAACCAAGACGATAATTTTCGAAGTGTTACCGCCTATTATAATATCGTATATACGAATTCAGTTCGGTTTTATGCTTACGGAATTATAGTATTTTTTTTTTTTTTTTTCCCATTTTCGTTAAGTGTAAAATGAATGTATACGTACAACGTTTCTATAGGTTGGTTAACCACTTGAATTTTTTTTTTTTTTTTTATACAATTTTTTATTATGCAATTTTTATACAGTATACGAATACGTAAGTGTCTGAAGTGTAATTGTATAGCGGTGTAGTATTATAATATTGTAGTGTAATCAAATAAATAAATGACGCATAGATGTACACGGAGGGTACCTTGCAGCTGCACCAAAATGTCCCCACCCTTATTTAATTTTCCTTTGCCGACAAACCAAGAGATTTTTCGGTTATTCGCGATAAATATTTAAAAAAAAAAATTCACAAGTATAGTGACATGATATAAATGTAAAAAAAAAAAAGTATATATTTATATTTATATGAGATTACAAAAAGAAACGAAATGACATTAATAGATTAAAACAATTTAATATGTTTTATTTATTATCCAAAATATAATATATTGGTATTGAGAACATACGTTCAAGATTTATTTATATTACGTATATGCATAGTATAATATATACATATTTTTTTTCTTTTACGTTTATTTTACTTTCTACTTGTAATGATTAAAATTTACAAAATAAAATATTCCGAAAAATTGGTCATACGATTTTGTTATCCCGAATAGAAATTATCGTTCGACGGTAATGAAAAAAAAAAAAAAAAAAAAAAAAAAAAAAAAAAAAAAAATCATCGACTCGGACAATATTTTACCGACGTGTGTCCCATCACTGTATTTAAGTTTTCGCCATAGGTATGCAAATATTTAAAATGCATTTTAAATTTGTTTTTGGCGTGGTATAAATGTGGATACGGGATATCGAAATAGACCGGATTTAAGTAGTTGATACGGTAAAGGTAATTTTACAGCGATTTATAAGTACCGAAAATAGATCGGCCGATTCGCATTTCAGTCGAAAAATAATTGACTGGATAAGTGTAATTTAGCATTACCATATTATAGCCGACAACAATTTCAAAATTTTATATTTTGTTTTTCTACTCGTATAATAAAACGGCTAATTTCAAATGGTCGAGTGTGTTAATACAACGTGAGCGTTGAAAAAAAAAACAAAATAAATAAATAAATATTATGTGCGTTTATAAATTGTTCGGATCTAAATGGTCCAATTGTGTTAATGATGGCAGACCGATGAGATTACGTCGGCGATAATCACACGTATCGCCATAATATATTTTTCGAACGAAATATTCGTCGGCAAAAATACTATCGACCAAAATGTTAGCCGATTTGTGGTGTATAGTGCGTGCGCGAAAACGAACGGTTAGAGAGAAGGGGTCCCCGTAACACCGCCCGCCCGCACGCTCGTATATTCGCCGCACGTAGTGTTCAATATCGCGTCCGCGAGCAAAATAAATCCCACTGAAATATATTCGAATAAAACATCCAACATCTTTAGGTCCGCCTAGTGATGCGACGAGACCGATTTTAATTCTACAATTACGCGTCTACTCGAGATCGGAATCGCCATTTTTTCGGTTTCTCAATACGAGTTCTCTTTATAAACATGAACACTTGAAGAAGTATTCAAAATATTACGATTTTTTAAACCGATATTGAACAAATTCGGGACCGGAATTCAAAAATCCGGTAACGGTAATCTCGTGCACGCTTGACGCTAAATTCAAATCTACTTTCAAAAATATTATCGCAACAATAAGCCCGTCGGACCGGTGGACAAAAGATTGGCACGTTTGCGTCGAAAAACCGTCCGTTTCGAAACCCCCCTTTGGGCTCTTTCATACGGTTCGATTGCTTACTGCTGCCTTGCAACTCGATGCCGATTATCGAAATTTGTTTTCTTTTTAATATTGCCTCCACATCAGTATCGTTTTACCGTTTGAGTAATTTTGTTTTTCGAGTCATTAAGACTTTTCGGACAAAAATTACGTTATACCACTCGTATTTAAGATATATAAGCGTATAGACGAATTTTTTTTTTTGAAAATAGTAATTCTATCAATTCGAAAGCATTTATATTCCCCAATTATCGTGGCCCTCATAAGTATTTTTTGTGCAATCGTACAAAAATATAGTGTATACGAAAAACCGTTTCGTGCGGAACAACTGTACTCCTTTCTGTATTTATAGTGGAACCACCAAAATTTTGTAGCATATTCAGGAGAACATTATCTGCGTCATAGCATGCCTATTTTTTCGATAACATAAACACAATAAAAGTTATCAGTTTGTAAACAGTTTCGGTTATTTTGGTGTTTCAATTTACCTATAAAAAGTAATTGGGTAGTGCTATCAAAAAAAAACGAGCACGCTACACAAGGGCGCACTTAGGATATTCAGTAAATATGTACAATTAAAATAGCTAATAATTAATTTTAAATGGTATTTTTTTTTCGTTTCTTTCTCCATTTGGTCTATACGGTTTATTCAGCTATAAGACTCATCTTATGCTTGTTCCAAAGTAAGTCTTAATAAGCGGCGTCCACTATGTATTCTATATTAGTTAAAACATTGCCCAAGTCACCAAAATGTTGACGTCCTTGCCCAATGACGCAATTGCCCCCCCCCATCCCCCGTTAGATAACGCTTCGGTTACAGGGGCTATAACGTCTTCATATTTTATTGTATAGGGATAACAAATAATTGACTGATGTGTTCGTTTTAAAACAATGATAAATATGACCATATTTATGGTCGATGGTCAGCCTGGACGACTGAAGGGTTCGTCAATCATTCGGCGATTGTTGCCGGTGTGAACACTTATACTACTCGACAGAACGAAACTTTAGCTGCCAGAAAATCGAACGCCGGCAACCTATGAAGGGCTCTAAGCTGCGATCTCATGACCATTGTTAAACGTGACAGTTCAGAGATAGTTTGCTATCGTGAAAGTCGTTATCGTGATAATTATAGTACTGTACTGTCGCTGTGCTGAACAATATGAAATTTACTGCCAAAACGACGCGATATATATTTATCACTATTATTCTATCGCGATAATGATAGTAACTATCACAGACAACAATCGTTTATATTTTTCAATAACAAAATGTGGGCGCCATTTGTTTATCCAATATGAAAGAAATTAAAATCGTTATTGTATTATAACCGTAACGGGACTTTGGCACGACCAGGCTCAAAAAAAACCCCTCCCTTCCAAATCATAGCCTTAATTTGTAGTTTTTACATTTAATTTTAATATTGTACATTTTATGAATTGATAATTTTTTTTTTTTTTGCTAGGATATAAATTGATATAAAACTTTACAAATTAGATTTTTATCTCTTTATGTAACCGTTTGTGTGTTAATACGTATTAAGGTATCAACTATAGTTGTTACACTTTTGAATTGTCATCTTTTTGAAGTGAACACGACGGTAGAAGGTTCTGTAGAACACGAAGAAAAATTATTTTGAAATAATATAAATTAATATATGACAATATTCTGTTAGTTTAGTAAAGTGAAAAATATATTTAAAAAAAAAGTAAATACTTAAATAAAAACGAATGATTTCTTATTTAATATTTTAAGGCATTTTAAATGACAATTATTTGGGAAGTAACCCTTCCGCTTCACACTGGGTCCCATGGACTATTAACAATTTTAGCATCCCCCAAAGTTTAGGTCTAGTCTGCGCCGGAACTAGATATTTTTTTTACGTGGTTAAAAATACCATACACTTTATTCGTTGTCCACCCCCCCCCCCCCGGCCAATTCATTATTTTTATTGTGTATCACTTGTTCACTGTTTCTCTCATAGTCCCCCGTAAGATTTTTAAGGTGGAAATGCGCCCGGCCGCGGGTGTAGTTTCGCCTAAACCTACGACAGAGCGGTCGCAATGAAATAATATTATCACGTTGGACTACTGCGTGAGAGAGAGCTGCTTTATTTTGCGGGATGAAATCGATTGCGTTTTCGGAACCCTCGGCGGACGGTCGCTATGGAAACGGACCGATGTGCGTGGGGTGCGAGAATAACGCCTGGGGTGAAAAACATCGTTACGATCCCTCGCGACTCGCAGCGCGCGCGCACCACGACGTTGCCGTTGTCGGTTTTATAAATAAGGGTGTGTGCGGGAGCGCGCGCGGGCCGACTAAAACGCATTATGGACGCCGCCGCCAGCTGTCGGTTTTCGAAAACGGTCGCGAATAATACGGACAATACCGCACGCGGACGAGATCCCCTTTTCAACGGAAGAGATGGACGAGTAGACATTTTGAAATTAACAGAGAAAAAAGATAAACCTTTTGCCAATATACGCGCACAGGTATATACTTGCAATACGTATTGTATCACGAACTACGGGAATTGTTATAATGTTCGGTATTCGGGAATGTTTCCCACCCACCCGCAACCCCCGGCCATTTTAATCCGACAGTTGCGGCGCACACAAAACATCTGCCTCCCATCTTGGCATTGTCCAATGCCTACACGGGTATAATACGCACACGCACACGCTGCAGATTCTCCCGGATATTTTGTAAAGAATATATATTCTTAAACGTATATTTCGTTCATAACTACACGTAGGAAATTGCGCGTCGGATTTTATTAAAAATACAAGCAAGTATTGAACGGGGAGTACAGAGAAACGAACACTACTCCGTATAATAAATCAACGAGAAAAATTCAATTTTCGTATCTAAATTACCGAAAATCCCGTTTGAACCCTCTAAAACCAATGAATTTTATTACGATAAAAATTCGTAGCCTATGCCTTCAATCGGTGAAATAATTTAAGCGGTTTAAGGTTAAACTAATCTATAATTTAAAAAATGTATAATTCAAAATAACAAATTTAAGCGAAGCGTATCATTTCTCGTCACATCTTCTCCGTAATTTTCATTCTCTACATTTTTAAATATGTTCAAGGTTTGATTAGGTTAGGTAAATTTGACAACCCTACAGTTATAATATATATAGTTTGAACTAGTGGCGCAACTAGGATTTATTTTCATGAGGAATTAGACATAATTATAATTATACAAATTTAAAAAATGTATAGTGTACAATAACATATCACTTGAAATTTGACATTAAAAAAAAACATTTCGGAGGAAAGGGGATCATTACTAAACCAATCCCCTTGGTTGCGCCACTGGTCTAAACATCGTTTTAAATTATTTAATTTAAATAAATTCATTATAATCTAAGTTAAGTTATATTATTATCAATTATAGTAGGTATATGAGATAATTTACTGATGTTTATTTGAACTTGTCAATCTATTTTAACTGAATAATAAATTAAAATTAATAGGTACAAAATTATAACAGCTAGGGCGGATTCATTTACAAAATTAATAACAAAAGCCATTAATTATGCGGGCAAGTACCTAATCGAAAATAGCATATAATATTGGAATAGATGTAATATTAAGAATATAGTAGGATTTTAGTAATATTTAGGTTAAATCATTAGCTGTTTTCATTCAAAAATATTTAATCATTATCTCATTGGCATTCGGTAGTGGCGAAATTTGGACTTACAACAGGTCGATATCTAAAAAAATAATAAATTTTTTTAAATGTTTTCCACTCAAATACGAAAAACCAACTAAAATATTTATTGTCTAATACGGTAATATTTCGATATACGCTATTCAAAGATGTATAAATTATATTTATGTTGATTTACATTTTTTTTTTTGTAGATAATAAATACGTATAATACATAGTAAAAATACTAAAAACTAATCAGTATAATTACTGTAACATAATTATTTACCATTTATCTATCATATGATTTCTACTATTTCCATATAAATTTGCACTTTGAACTCTTATAAAAAAAGGTTTATTAAAATATGCTAAACTATTCTTTTCACTCCTCCGTATAATGAATCTCGTGTAAAATGATCAAACATTTCTGGTCGGCTAAAATAATTGCATACATTTTTTTCCCTATATCGAGTTGGTGACCTCTAAATAAATACATATTCCCCTCCCCCAAGACAAAATTCTAATTACGCCACAGATGTACATTTGGTTAAATAGTTATATGTTTGGTGACTTTATAGGTTTCGATGAAACTAAAAATCTGTTTTTAACGTTTTCAATTCTCTAGCTTTATCGAAAATCTTTAAGGTTTAGGTTTATGTACAATTTATCATACAACAATATTGTTTGAAATGGGTTTACGTCGTTGTACTCGTATAGATACATCTGGAAAACCATTATTTTATTTATCATTATATTATTTGATTGTTTGAAGACGAATAAAATTTGGACAAATATTATCCGTTTATTATATAAATCTGTAGGTTCCGGCGTTCAGTATAAATTGATTATTCTGTCGTATTATATAACTAATTAAAATCAAAAATATAAATTATTATTATATAAGACGCTTTTTGTATTTAATTTTATTATTATTTTTTTGTACGACGAAATTTAAGTAGGGGGAAAAGGGGCACAACGAAATATGTCATTAATCACTGTTTGAAAATATACACATTTTTAAGAGTTACGTAATAATTATAATACCTATTTTTTTTGGAAACATTAAAATTATTTTTGTTACGCCGTAATCTGTAGTATTCTTAAAAATCGTATATACTGAATTGATGAACACGTCGTTTAACCTGCAGTATTATCTTAAAAAACATGATTGAAGCCCATCATTGACTACTATGTTATTAGCACGAATTAGTTAAAACTTCACCGCGATACGTATAGACTAAAAGATTATTTGATAAAATACATACGTAACCAACGGACGGGGAAGGCATAAATCCTTGGTCCCTCTCCTCCATAAATACGCCACTGACACAGGTAGTATCGATGCAGGGCACTTTTTTACGAACGATTATCGCGACGTCACTTTGCCGATTGACCTACGCAGGTAGGTCGTCGTGCCGATTACTATTGTTGTAAACCACTTAAATTACATATTAGATTTTTTCAAAATATTCAATTTTATACAAATTATTAATATACCAAGTAAATACAAATCGATAATTAATATGCTGTGTAGACCATTTTTAAAATTTGTTTTTTTATAAAGGTGTAATAGATATTTTGTTCTTTTAGTTTCAATGTCCTAAAATTTGTTTGGAAACCGATTAAAAAACACAATTTAGGTAATCACTGACGTGCAAATTATGATCTAATGCGTAAACTAATTGCGCTTTCGCCGTGTAGACGGAAAATAAAAGAGCCCGACACGCTTCTCACCACGGGTAGGCTATTTTTGTAGGTGCGATGTATATCCTATAGAGTTATTTATTAGTATGCAATACAATTATCTGTACGGTAACTGTATAAATCGCCGTATAAGAAAAACGATTCTGTGTAAAGTTTGGTTAAACAACCGAACGATTTCGATAAATTTAAATTGAAAATTATATATTTTGCTAACCTTGTGTTACCCGGGTTCGTCTGGAAAAAGTGTTACAATAAATATAGCCCGGCAAATAACTGTATAAGTATACAGGCTCATATTAAGTGATAAAAGTAACAACAAAATTTAATGACCATTATGTATTCATTTTTTTTTTTTTTTATCAATATACGCGTGTTATAATTTAACTTGATTTTATCCGTTAATAATACTTATTGAAAAATGAAAATATTAAAAAAAAAAAAAAAAAAAAAAAAAAAACATTCGTAGGATATCCATAGTAAATTAATAATTATAATATATTTATTATTAATTTTTCAACTACAATAAGACCAAGAGTGAAATCAGCAATTATTTAATATAGGTACCAAATACAAGGGTTTATAGTTTTAAACAAGATTATAGTTCAATTATGTTTAAAACTGTGTCATTCCCACCAACTCTCGGCACGTCAATATTTGAACTCAATTTTGATATTGAAATATGTACGTTTAGTATTATAATTTGCATAAAATATGAAAGGTGTTAAAATTATGTTGATGAGATAAAATGTAGTAACCATTAAAACCTAATCCGGCTAAAATGACTTACACAATTTAAGTTTGTTTCTTTTGAAACGCAACTACGTAATTTACTTTTTTTTTTTTTTTTTAAATATAGATAACTAGTTATTACGAACTATTTAATACTTATTTGCATAATATTATAATAGAACAATTATGATGTAATATATATATATATACCTAACACACAATCAAAGTTCATAGTTTCACGAGCACTGCGATACGCAATAAGTATATTTGATTAGATGAAACTTGGCGCAAATATTTATCAATACAAACAAATTTATCATATATTAGAGAATATTACATATTGCATAACTTATTTGATATTTAAAATAAAATGCCAATAGTTTTTAATAAAATATCATAGATTAAATTTATTAATTAATTTTATATTGTAATTAAAATAAATAATACAAATCGAAAATAAAAAAAAGTTAATATAGTGATGTTAAAAAAAAAAAAAAAAAAAAAAAATCGGTTTTCTTGCTATTTTTTAATTACATAAGTATACCGTGTGTTTACGATATGAGGTACCACTTAATATTTTCACTGGATGACCTTAGATTGAAATTTGGTTTTCAGGTGATTCGGGAGTACCGAATTGTACATTTTTAGATAGATTTTAAATTTTTAACCCATTCTGTTTTTATATAGACATTATTTTAAAAAAAACTACTCTACTTGAATTCGTCAATAAAAATTGGAGTTCCTGTTTAAAAAAAAAGTTAGTTGTTTTGCGCACACGCTTACCGAAATGGTAAACATTTTGAAATAGATCTAAAAATGTGCACTTCAGTACTCCCGAATCGCCTTCCAATTCAATCTAAGGTCATCTAGTGATTATTAATATTAAGTGGTACTTCGCATCGTGAACACACGGTGTATAAATCGGTAAATGTTTACATAAAAAGCCAATATAACACGTTATAAAAAAATAAAAATCAAATATATATATTATAAATATAAACAGTTACGGAAAAATAAACATTTTGTTGCAATTATTGCTTACGTTTTGAAACATAAAATTATATTTTGAATTGTTGATTGTGATTATTTATGCTAGGGAATAATACGTTTAGACAAAAAAAAAAAAAAAAAAATGCCATTCAATGCTTGAGTTTGAAAAAAATTAAAAAGGGTTACGCCAGTGTAGTATTTACGGGGAGCACAAGAGGCCCTTTCCATTGGCTGTACATATGTATGTATTTTTTTAAATACTGTAGACCGATAGTTGGGATATTGGATTAACGGATATCGGGTTTCTTTCAAAACCGATGTTTGACCCGACATTTTTTAAGGTGAAAAAACGTCAATAATATCACTGGGAATATGAAAAAAAGCGTTTTAAAAAATAATTCTGTTTAATCGACATATAAGTTAATTTCAATATCGGCTCGCGTTTTTCTATTTCAAACAACGGGTAGTACATCGATTTTATATCGGTAGAAAATATCGGAATACCGGATATCGGAAAAAAGTCTGATATCGGCTCACCGCTAATAACAATCTATGATGGGTTACAATCACATTTTTCCTAGTTGTTGTTTAGAATAATGATAATGTGAAATAGAAATAAAACCCGAAGAAGTGGTTACGTATACGTATGCGTTCAGTTGTCATATCATTTTTAAAAATATTACAGACTGCGGTGAAACGAAAATAATTTTAAAATAGGTATTATGTTACTCTTAAAAACATATAATATTTTTAAGCGGTGATAAATTATTACACAAAATTGGTTTTTTTTTTGTGCCCCTCCCCGCCATTACGAATTTCTAAATAAAAACCGACATTCACTATTGTTCTGTGTTTTGCATAGAAACATCTCGTTTTATACACCCTGTTTCTTTAAACTTTTTTCGCTTCGTTCTGCAGTAAGTAGGCATTTACACAAACACAGGCGAGATGCGTAGTTTTAACAATTATACTTCAAATAACACACCGACTATTTGCTGGCGATGATATTATTGTCGGCATTGCTTGAATTGGGGAGGGGAAAAAAAGAGAAGATTATCTATGGGAGGGGACTTAAACAATATTAGCGTTCTTTGCAATTATTTTAGAACTCAACCGGTTTGATTGTCGCCACCCACACCCAGATGTAAAGGGATATGTCCCAGTGGTGTAACTAGTATTTACAATGCCTTTGAAAAAAAAAGGCCCTAACTTTTCATGAATATGGCCAGTGCCCTTTAAAAATAAAATGAAATTTTTTTTTTTTTTAATACAGCCAATTTTACACGTATTTTTTAATCTATACTTATAGTTGCATTAAAGCACATAATCAAAATAATCGTGGAAATATTGTTCAATATAGAATTATTCAATTTCCATTTTTATTGAGTTTTCAATATGACGGGGCTCGTTGTATTCGTTGATCCGTGGCATTTTACCCATCGCGCCACTGCATACATCAAAGTATTTGCTCGCACATTTATTTATATATTTATAAATATTAAATATTACGAATATTTCTTATTTTCGCAAAAAAAAAAAAAAAAAAACGTTTAGTATTCAATTCCACTACAGTAATATTCACAACATGTTTTATGTATGAGTTATATTTATCGGGCCGAAAAAATTGTCAAACCGTCCCTGTTTGTACACAGTGTTTTTTGACCGCTTTTAATACGAAAACTATTGATATTTTTTTTTGTTGCGGTTTGTCGAATATAATAATAAGGATAAATACCATTTAAAAAAATCATTTCTATAATTACGACTAATGAAACGCTATTTGCCTATATTATTCCGTTCATTAACGGGCGTTTTCTGGTTAAGTTTTTTCTAATTGGTATTATATTATGTAATATTATAAAATTAATATTACGATATGTATTTATAAATGCGAACACCGAGGTTGAACGTAAAAAAATAGTTCAAATATCGCGATAAATCGCTCGTAAACTAAAACCTAACGATAAAACTTTTTTAATCTTTTTTTTTTTTCTATTCAAATGAATAAAGTTATAGTAAAAGTGCCGATGGTCGGTTTCCGGCGATAGTGATTCGAAATGATGTAATAACAAAAATAAATATAAAATAATTAACAGATAACGGACACGGCCAGAAAATCGGCGTACAAATAAAACCGTTTGTCGAACACATTGAACCTATGTATACCATGATTATTCTATTGAACATTGTATAATAATCCAAGGATCGTTTCTCATGAATTAGGTTCTCATCGGTTTTTTTTTTTATTTGTCCCAATTAAAAATATAATTTTGTTTGTGATGGGATTGTCTCGCCGCAGCTATAACGCTCTAAATCGTTCAACGAATTTATAGTGCGACTGAAATCCAAAACCATTTCGTTTTTACATAAAATTAATTAAATACCGATTATCTACATAAAAATGGCTGAATGCCATAAAACTACATTTTTCAATCTGAATCGTACACACTCGTATTTTTATTATAATTCGTATAAATATTAATTATTTACGGTATTCGTGAATCGCCGAACAAAAGTCCGGTAAAAAGGTTCAACATATCCGTGTAACGTCTACAAAAATGGTAAAACATATTGAACGAATTACAAGATGATAAATAGAACATTTATTAATGTTTCAAAAAAAAAAAAAAATAATAATTTAATTAAAATGTATACAATATAAAGGTTTCTATGAATTGTCCTAGTTAAAATTGTATTTCAATACAATAATGCAATTCAGAATTTCGTATTTTTATTCATCGGTCTAGCTTTTCTACCGACGTTTATTTTTTTGTGAAATTTTATTTGTAAGTGACAAACATTGTTTTTAATTTTTCAATTACAGTAACGATATTATTAAAAGGTATTGTGTTTTTTTTGTTACATTAATTATCCAGTAATTGTCGTCAAAATGTGTACATGACTGAAAAGGTTCTATAGTGTATGGTATTTCGAGAGGATAAATTCCAAGATTCAATAAATGGGTCGGATTAGTCAATATTTGTTTATAATATTTGTTATTTGTATACCATTTTCGTATATTAATTATTGCGTTCGTTTTTTACGTCGAAATTCAAGTACCGAACACGTCGTAGGTAACTGAAATTGTAATATTTTTTTGCGGCGTATTTTAAGCGACGGTTAATATGATGCGGCCTATTGCAATTGTATTAGAAACCGGAGTTATATACACTAAAAAGATGCTAAATACGATACTGATATGCAGAGTAAAACCGACATGCGAAAAAACTTTCGAAATATGTGGTAGATGCATTAAAGTATTTGTACTTAATATAACAGCAAAAAAAAAAAATTAACACAGCATTTATTTTCATGCCGGTTGTATTATCGCATTGTCTACGTAACAAAAAAATAATTGTAGTATTTAGATTTGGACAGAGCAAACAGTCGATCTATTTATTAAGAATGTCGCCCGCTTTAATAACGAAATAAATTTTACCCCCCTCCCCCTACCGTCATTGAACACGCAAAATAAATTGTTGTCCACACGCTAGGAGGGGTTTTGGGAGTTCACCCCCCCCTCGAAATATCAGGAAAAAATTTTAAAATAAAATATTTGACTCAAAAATGTTAAGTTTAAAGTCTAAAAGTTTTATACGAGACTCACAAATAAAATAGATGAATATATACGAGCACTAAAGAGTAATAAAGTATGATTTATTACTTATACATTTTAAATTTTTTCATAAATACCCCGACAATTTTTCAAGCGTTCGCCCCAGTCCACATGGAATACATTCAGTATGCAAATACGTATAGTTCCGGTCTTTACTGTAATGATAGTTCGTTTGTAGGGATGAAAAAAAATGTTTATTATAAATAAAGAACATTAAAACGTTACTCGTTTCGAAACAACAAATTTGAACGTAGGTATATATTTATAAATAGAGGGTGATTTTTATTTTTTCGTCGAGCCTTTTTAAAGGACTTTTTTTTTTTGTGGGGGGGGGGAGAAGAGTCTGAATTTGGCAGTACATTAAACCGGTGTTCATGATATTATATTGCTGTGTCGAACTAAATCTCTATTTTTTTAATTGTCTATCCCCCTTTTGCGTCCGTAAGTACGACGCCGATCTGTTATTGTCGGTTGCAATATTAGGGGATGAAAAAAAAGGGTGCACTTCGTACGACGGGTGTCGGTTTGGCGAAGGCACTTCGCTCGTTGGATACTCTTGACGGATGTATTGAATTTAAAATAAATGACCAAGCTCTTTTTTTCAATAAAAGATTCTGAGCCTTTGCTTCAGTGTAAAATATAGGACTATTATTGTCAATTTCATATAGAGTATATTTTACACTGTGTAGTAAACGTTGAAACTGTGAAAAATGTGATATTATTTATTTTAATTAATTATGACGTACAATTTCGACAATGTTGATAAACTAGACATTTTAAACGGCCATAAAATAAAGTTGTGACTACCGATTTTTGGAAAGCTTTTGAAAATGTTTAGGAAAATTAAATTATTGAAGTAAATTAAATCTTAATCAAAATGTTCAGGTCTCAAAATCCAAAATTTCCCACTTAAAAGACTTATAACCATGAAAAAAAATTGTCCAAAATTGTAATATTTTTTTTTTGAAATATTTATCACGTCATTATATTATAAAGTCACATGTAAAAATGTCAGGTTTCTAGAACAATTATTTTCGGAATTGCAAAGAAATAATAAACCTCGAGTTTGACGAAATCACGTTTTCGCCGTTTTTCCGTCAATTTTTGGTAGTTTTTTTATGCCGCGTTTGAGACCTATAGACGTTGTATAGAAAACCGATATCTTTAAAATACCATCTAAGCAAAATTGTCTACCGGAAACAGTATAATAGTGTATAGAAACTGTTTACAATAAAATTAAAATAATAAACGTTATTGTAATACCTCAATACCCCTGGCTCCGCTCAGAATTTAAACTGTATATAAAACGTTACATAAATATTCTCGTTTCGAACATATAATACCTTTTGACCTTTTTCGACGGTTATTTTTTCTCCTCGGACGTTTTTGATAAAACGTCGGCATTCGTTATAATACTAATATATGTGTTTCTTTGTTATTTTTTTTTTTCTCTATCGTTTTATCTCTCATGCGGCGTCAGTTAGGCCGCTGTCGGCCGCCGCCTACTCTATTGTAACCGACACGTTATGGTATAAAATTAACAAATATCGACGGGGGATGGAAAAAAAAAAATATATATATATATATAAACGTAGAATAAAATTACATTCGTTTCGGAGAAAAAAAAAAACGAATAGACGAATGCCTAAACAACACGTGTTTGGCCGCTTCCGCCGCCGGTATAAGGTACACGCCGAATTGCTATTATATTATTATAAATTCTATAGGTGGGTTTTTTTTTTCCTTTTCCCCTCGTACATTCCATAAAAGGGTCGCTTTATGAGTACCTGATACAAAGATGCGCTCGACACAATAATAGGCGGCCGAAACTGTAGAGATTCGTATCGTTAAAATTGTCCTCGGTTAGGTTAGACACTATAATAAAATATATAACTTGAATAAATAAATAAATAAATAAATAAATAAATAAATAAATAAATACGTGTCTCTCGGTGTTTTCGCCGCCACAGCGATAACCAATAAATGCATCTAACAAAACCCACGTGTATCAATATGAAAAATGCAATTTTATACTATCCAGAATGAATAAATACACCGAAAACTATCTATATAACCAATAAGAAAATAATTGTTTTGGGAACGATGAGAGGAGCTCGGGCGCTGAAATATTTTATTATATAAATTATACTGCCTTCATAAGCTAAAACGCCTTTGGACTTACAAAAATAATTGAAAAATGAAGCATCGGAAAGAAAGTAAAATTCAGACATTTCAGGTCAAAATGCCGTATGTCTGAAATATTGTCCTACTAAGCGACTATTTAATAGTCTCTCTGCGAACCGAAAATATAATTTTCGTCTCTTTTTTTTTTTAAGGCCGCCCGGTAATATATATAATTTAATTTATATCTGTACGCAACAAATTTAAATCATTCCGAACAAAATGCGATGGACTGAAAACATGTTTCGTTATAAATATAAATTTAAAATCTCATTCATTTCGTGTTTTTAACGGATTTTGACATAAATTTGACTTTTTAGACACACATAATAGTAAAACTATGACTAATTGTAGTAATTTCTCGGTGGAATATTGGTTAACAACAGATTAATATTTTTTAAGTTTCTCTAGGTGCATTTAACAATGAAATGTATTTATTTTACGAATTGTTTTGTTTTGAAATTATTTACTGAAAATAACGAAACGTGTGTGGCGTATAAATTGTATTTTGTCATTAAGTCAATTTATTTGCCCGTCCTAAAAATCCCGTCAAGAATGTAAAAATATTATCAACATTCCTCGGCCTATCAGTGCTCGAATTAGGGGGGAGCGAAGCTATTCAACTATTTTTAATTTTTTTTTTAGTGTCCCGTTACTAATTGTTTATTATTGAGACAATGGGTCTCTTTAATAATATTGTTAAATGTGTAAATATTATTTTCTAGAATTTAATATTTACAGTTCATTCATAAATTGTTATAATTAATATTATATTATCTGTATTGCACTTTTGCCTTCTGTAATAATATTATAGTAAGTAATTGAACCGGAATCTAAACGTCATAATTTCTTAACGAAAACAACTAACAATACTTTAATAAATACGCAAGCAAAAAATTGTCTTCAATAATTGCCATTGAAACGCTCATTATTATTATTTTTTTCAATCTCATTTAAGCCCCTCTTGGTCGATTCTATTTTACGAGCACTGCTGCCCATACATTATTACAGCGTATGTGTATAATGCATTATTTTTTATACCACATTAAAATATCTATTATGTTCAGTACAATATGGCGTCTCCAAATCGTTAGTTAATCGTATTATGGTGGGCCGGTGTATAGGTATGTCCTATAGGTAAAACAAAACGAAGGCTGTCGTCATTACAGTAATTGCGTTTTTATGTTAAACAGACGTTGTTTATGGTAAACGACGGATTAAATCGAATATAATGAATAGAAATGCGGTTCCGTGTTTCAGGGAAAAAAATAAAAAAAAAAAACCTTAAATTCGGACAATAGTCGGAGGAACGTCAAATGGGGTAAACGGAAACCGGCGATTATTGGAAACGATGTTAATTTAAAAAAAAAATCAAGGCGTCGCAAAAATACATATTGAACCGTGGTAAACTATAATTAGAGCGCGGACTTATATGCAAGAAAAAGTATTAAAATATGCAATAGAAATTATAAAAATGATACATATATTCAGTAAAAAGTAAAAAAAATTTTAAAGTTCAAAATATATTGAATAATATGCGATATTTATAATTTTATAAAATGGTTTTATTAATTATTATCTGTATTATTAAATGGTATTCAAATTTTTTTCCCGTAAAACTGTGACGTCTCTCTGTCAATAAATATTTATGAATTAAAAACGGATGTTCATCAACAACCAAAGTAGTTGGGACATATTTGATACAGCTTAATATAATTTGGTCTTGAAAGAGTCACTTCACCTAATAATGCGTTATTCATTTTTCGTATAACTAAGGTTGATCTTCATTTTTAGATAAAATACTTAGTTTAGTAAGTTTGGTAAAATTTAGTTTTGTCCCTTTAGGTCCAGTTAAACACACAAGTTAAGCAGTTTACTTCCAAATACCCCAAAAATAGTTAGCATTACATAATTATTTTGTCGGGCCCAATGAAAATGGACATTTTCGATGGAAAATTGAAAAATCAATAAAGTTATTAAATTCTGATGATATGGTACAGGAAACACAAACACATATAAATTATAACTTACAGTTACTAAAACAAATTTATAAAACTTGTAAATTACGTTTTATCGTGTACAGACGATTTTTGACAGGACCGGGATAATATTTTGGACTGGGAAATTGTTGTTTTTGGCAGGCTAATGGAATTTTTAACCTGAAAAAATAGGGGTAAAATAATTTTCTAGACGTGTTATAGTTTTAAAAATATTCTGGTATTTTTCGAGTTGTAAATAACAGTTTTAAATTGTCAAACATTTTCGGTGGTTTATATGTGGATAATTTATATGTATCAGGTTAGGTTAGGTTAGGTTAAGTTGAAATTTATGTTAAAACTCGTTGAAAACTCGCACAAAAATGTTATTTATTGTATAGTTACAAACTAATATCATTAAATCTAATAAAATACGTTTAACCGAACTCCGCTCAGAATCGATTTTCGTTTACCGTGATTTATATTTATCTATACATTCAGTATTATTATTATAAACTAAATTACTCTATAAATCCTACATTCCAAACTTCATACCTAAAACAGTGCACTGCCACCCGCGGGCTATGATGCGAATTATTTCCAAATTTTATATTTAGTTAATTACGTTTTAAAGCGAAATACATTACAATACAACACGGTTTTAGTAAGTACTAAACCAACTTAAGTATCGGTTTAGTTTCGAATTATATGAATAAATATTTTTTTGTCTAGATAGATATACTCGACAATTTCATACATTTATATGTTGGTATAAAAATATTATTTGTATTTAATAAACGTATATAATTATTTATATATATAAAATAATTAACAAAAATCGATGGAGAGATGTGTTTAAAAATTTGCCGATTTAATAAAAAGATTTTTACCCATTATTTTCCTTTGATAAATTATAGTAAATTATACGGTTTACGACAATAATATAATAAAATACCAAAACGAAACCAAGAAGTAATCACAATCACTAATTTCACCGCATATTTCTCAGTGGCGTAATTATGAATTTGCTTTGGGATAGGAAATAATAAATTTGTACTTAAAATCCGTAAATCTCCCACCATTCGCCGAAAAACTCTTCAACCCAACAGAAACAGATCCGGAATTTCTTCTATAATACAGGTTAATTTAAAATTATTTAGATTATGTTTATGAATAGTTATTATAATGATACGAAATTGGTAGATAAGCACATAATTGAACATTATCATTAAACCAGACCCAATCGCCTTGGTCTTTCGGACATGTCGTCTATGCCCGTACAAAAAACAACCAGAATTCCGTATTTTAGGTATTGTCTACGAGGTCTACCATACAGTCCGAGTTATGGCCATCATAAGAATATTAGTAGGTACAAATAATAATTGTGTTTTTGTTTGGTGGTTTCGAGATGATTACAAGTTTGAATTGTCATCATACTTCGATCAAAATGTGAGAGCAGTAGGAATAATAAAATAATCGCTTTGGACTCGCCCTTATTAATTACGCCACTGAACTCACTTGCACAATAATTATCACTTTCTTTAAAATCCGGATTAAGGGTGGGGTGGCATATTTCAACAAAATATTTATTAAATGCACAAAAAATACAATTATTTTACTAGTAAATTATAAAACAAAAATGTTCATTGTTTCATAGTAAGAAACATCGCTAGGCAAATAATAAAGTTTGTAAATTAAATGAGAGTTTGTGAACTGCGTTGTACGTACAATTTGGACATTAGGTGTTTTTATTTTACCCTATTCCATAATTAATCGAAATGTTTTTTTCTTCTTCTAATTTGTATGTTACACGACTGTACAATTATATACGATGTAGTAAAAAAACATGTTCGAGTTGAGAGGGGCCCGCTTAAGTGTCTGACAACTCAATATGATGACACGGGCTGGCGGCAGGTTAGACGTACACGTACAGGTGTACTATGGAAAAGTATAATTTATAATATTGTTTGTAACGATGGCAATTGATCAACAATATTATCGAAAACAGTATGGTGAATTTGGAATATTTTTAAATACCTCTTAGGTTTGTTAAAACGGGCCGCGTGTAAAATACTAAAAGATTTCGATTAGAAAAAAAATCGTCGTCACGTTAAAACGGCGCACGCGATAATACCGAATAATAATATAACACCCGACTAAATTGAATGTAATTGAATACATCCGTATTATTATTTTTATTGCGTAAAATATTATTTATTTCGTTTCGTTTATAATACGGTGACGATATGCATTTTTTTTTTTTTTTTTTTTTTATTTTCAAGATGATTTTCGATTAATTTAACCGATAAAACCAAACAATATTCAATATTAGGAGCGATAATTTCAAATGTACCGCCTCCCTGCCGCCGATATTTGTTTGTCGTACGGACACACTGGCAAAATGTATTTGACTGATGTAAAATAAAATGTATTTTCGTCGAGCGTTCGGGATAAACGGACCCCCGAGGGGGGGGGGCGGAAATTAAAAAAAAAAAAAAAAAAAAACTAATAACAATAGAACAAGTCGACCCGTACGGCCGTACAATACGACCCGTCGATAGCTGATCGGCGGCCGCCGCGGGCCCGGTACCCGGCGCCGTCTTCTCACGTGGGAAATTATTGTTATCGTTTTAACAACAAGGCGCGCGCGCGCGCGTTTTGTTATTTTACGAATATGTTATTTTCGTGCGTGCGTCCGCCGAACCATAGAGAAATGTATTTCGGTTTGTCCATTGCGCGCCCCTGCCGCCTGCACTTGTACGCGTCCGATCGCCGCGAAACTTTGCGAAGTTGTTGACGAGTAATTACGCACCCGCGAACGTTTCCGACGGCACGACACCCAATCCTACGATTATTATTGGCGTATTATACGCGTCAGCTCGGCTAATAAGATAATGTATTTATAGCGAAAACGTACGATTCGTGGACGACGGGACGTCGCGTGCCCATCAACGATCCGACGTGAAGCGGCCTCCGCGTCGGCCATTATCTACCCCTAGCGCTACGACGCGCGCACGTCCCCTCCCCCCAGCCCGTAGATTGTTTTTCGAATTTTTCAAATACAATAAAACGGTGTAACGCAATAAACCGAATCACGTAATTGTAATACTTATTCGGATTCCGTCGACCCGGGGGTCCGTGAGATTTGTGTTAAACGCCCGAAATACTGCCCCCGCGACATAAAAACATGATAATAAACAATAAATTATGCACTAAACAACCGTAAAATAATCGAATAACGAATCTAAACAAATATGCACTTGAAATATCCATTAATTAATAATTATTGATCGAGTTAAGGTATTAGTTTTACATTAAATTTTAAAGAATTCTGTATTATTTGTTAAAATAAATATCTTCCTTATACCTAAACGGAAAGAGCTACGAGTTGTAGATAACAAAAACGTATAATTGCGTTAAATATATTTTTTTTTTTTTCGATTATGTGTTTCTCTTAATTTCACCGATCCATTAATATTTGAAGAATTTGTCTAAATATGCAACAAAAAAAAAAAAAAATTAAAATAGCTGAAAAATAAGCGGTTTACTGCAAAATCTATGAAATTTGCAAAAAATATGTACATTCAAATTTCAGATTTGACATCACGGTAACCAGAAATTAATTTATTTCGCACACTGCTATATTTTACAATAAATAACAAAAGTATATGAAAAACGGGAATATTTTTACTGTAACGGTTAAGTAAATATAAATATTTTTCATGTAAAGCAAGTTAAAATGAAGGTGCTAAATATTTAGAGGTATGATATATATATATATATATATATATATATATATATATATAGGTACCGATAACACACACAAAAAGACGCCACTGAGGCGGGATGGTTTTTTTATTTTTTTTATTTATAAAATGTGTATTTAACGTGTAACGTACTTTCGAATCTTCTCGAAACTATATAATGCAACGGTTCCCAAACTGTGTATTTAACGTGTAACGTACGTTCGAATCTTCTAGAAACTATATAATGCAGCGGTTCTCAAACTGTGTATTTAACGTGTAACGTACATTCGAATCTTCTCGAAACCATATAATGCAGCGGTTCCCAAACTGTGAGGCACGCCTCCCGAGGGAGGCGCGAGCTTTTGGTAGGGGAATCACGAGCCGCGTGGTAAATATTGATATTTTTAAATCAACAATAATTTTGTTGATTCATCGTGAATCTTTAGCATCACAAAATATGTGTCCATCGTTAAATACCGTACTTCAAACAGTTATAAAAGTAGTTAACTACATAAAAACAAGGCCTGTTAAAGCAAGGTTCTTTAAAAAGATATGTGAAGAAATGGAAGCAGAGCATACTGCGTTACTGTTTTATTGTAATTCTAGATGGCTATCAAAAGGAAACGTACTAGTACGAGTGTTTGAACTTAGACAAGAACTTTACACTTATTTGAGTGAAGGTCATAATGACATTAACAAGTTTATTGATAGTGATTTTATAATTAAATTAGCGTATTTATGTGATATTTTTGAAAAACTTAATATACTTAACACATCTTTACAAGGTAAAGAAACTCATATTCTGCAATTATATGATAAAGTGGTCGCTTTTATTAAAAAAATCGACTTATGGCAAAGGAAACTGATCGAAGAAAACGATAAAACCATGTGTTTTTCACTTTTAAAAAGTTATCTTGAAGATAATGATATTGAATTACCAATGAGCTCACTAAAAATAATTTCTGATCACCTCCCTGATGACTCTTAAAAATCATATCGCGAAATATTTTCCAGAGACATCGTACAATACAATTGGATTAAAGATCCGTTTAGTGAAAAACCATTACCAAATTTCACAACTATTGAAGAAGAACAATTAATCGATATTTCATCGGATTATTCGTTACGAATAAAATTTTCTTCATTTTCAGTTTTAGGATTTTAGAACAGCATTAAAGATGAATATCCTAAAATATCCAACAAAGCTGTGCGTGTACTACTACCAAATTAATATTACAAATATTAATACTCATTGTTTTTATTTTCATAAAAATAAAAATATTTTGTAATACTTTAAATTGAAGTTTAATAATTATTGACTGTTAACTTATATTGTCATAAAAATAAAAATGTTTGTATATTTAATTACTATAAATTTGTAATTTAATTTTTTAGGGGAAGCGCAATTATTTTTTTTAATTTTTAGGGTGGCATGAACTAAAAAAGTTTGGGAACCGCTGATATAATGTATAAATTGTGATCCTCTGTGGTCGAGCTTAATGCTCGCGAAATCCAAACGAATGTGAATTCGTTTTACAAATAAAATTTATAATTCATATACACCTCACATTCGTTGAAATCGCTAAAAAAATATATACACAATATCAAATCTTTATTGAAATTTCGATAAACTGCGATAAATTAAATACTATTACACTAAACATATTTATAAAATAACTTTTTTGGCCACTGGATTACTAGACTACAGATATATATTAATACGAAAATAATATTTAATTAATGATACCCATACAGCATGATATATTTTTTTAAATGTTTATTTAATATTGAATTTTACATATTACATTTTGTATTGCCCACTGTATGTACTAATGTGCATAGACCAAAATTAAATATTAAAAAGTAATTTACATTAAAATATTAATTTACCCGGCCGAATGCCGGATGGAATTTATTCACATCGCCAATGAGCAAAAATACGTAGTAAAAAAAAAAATGCAAAAACTTTTTGATTATTTTTGGAATCGAACTCAGACCTGCCTACATACCTACTCGAATATTTCCGTCATACCTACTGCGCTACTATATTAGATAGGAACTGTGATATTTAAATATTTTCTTCTTTCATATTATTTTAGAAATTAAACTTGTTCACAGAGGGTCTTAGTGTTAGTGTTAGAATTACACTAACTCTGTGATGTACTACAATACTACCAACTTCCCCTCATCCTCTCTATTCCCCAAATAGACTATACCTACAAAAGATTCAAACGCCCCAAAAATTACAACACCCCCATAGAGTATACTTATCTTGTATTACCCTTAACGCATTCCCCCCTCTTGAAAAAAAAAAATTTGCTCACGAGTACGAACACTAATTTGAAAATTTTAGATTCTGAGTGAAACGAACAATGAATTGGTTTGTTGTGTCCAACTTTTCGACCAAAAACATTGCTCCAATCAAAAACATTATAGGATCTTTCTTGTCATTAAATTTATTTAGTTGGTGCATTAAAGGGAGTTCAATGTATAATTTAAAATTTAGTGTGCCTAAAACACGTATGAAAAATAGGTGCCCTCCGACCCCCTTTTACGTCGAATAATGAATATTCAAACGTTTTACAATGAGTTGTAAATTATAATATTCGATTCACTGGCCACAGGATGTAAAATATATATACTTGAACGTCACCTTGAGGTTTTTGCTAGTTGCCTACTCAGTGCTTACAGTAAATCCGAAAAAACAAAAAGTAAAAGAAAACCAAATATACACTTAGTTCAATAAGTTTGCAATTATTATTTTCGACAAAATTCAGGTTAAATGGTGTGGGTTCAACTAAAATTTAATATTTTCAATGGTCTGACTAACCACAAACTTATTTTATTATTTATTTATTTTTTTTTTTTTTTTTTGAAAAATCTTAAATCGTTCAATTTTATGTTAACGACTGGGAGGAAAAAACTAAAACCTTAAATACTTACAAAGTTTTGAATACCCATAACTCAGTATATACACAGGCGAAACTAGAGACAAAATATTGGGGATGCTAAAATTATGTATTGCTCACAGATAATTTTTTATTATAAAAAGTTTGT
Source organism: Tuberolachnus salignus (assembly GCA_956483605.1). Classification (NCBI taxonomy): domain Eukaryota; kingdom Metazoa; phylum Arthropoda; class Insecta; order Hemiptera; family Aphididae; genus Tuberolachnus; species Tuberolachnus salignus. Next base: position 18,976,617 of record OY101431.1, on the reverse strand, counting down.
TGTTATCTTGACTTAAACTGCCACAAATATCTATAATATCCTTTAGATATTAATTTACCTATCTGACTATATAATATATTATTTTATTATATTATTAGCTGCGGTATCAATAAGTTACAACCGATTAGACAGATAGCAAATAGGTACTATCTTGAAGGACTGCAATGATATAGCCATAAACCATTAATCTTTTTGATAAAAACATCAGATTGAAAATAAACCAACATGAAAGAAACGGCTTCAACTTGTTTTTGGTGTATCAGAACTGGGAGTGCTAAGTTAGAACTTGGAACTTGGGGGTGATGAAACCACCCTAATTCCACCTATGCGTATATATCAATTTTGAATTTTTACTTAGTCATTTTGTCCACAATTAATACATTCCGGACTATCTGACCATATAAATGCACTTGGTTGCTTTTGGCATGACGGTTTGTTTGGGTACATGAAATTGGTTTAAAAAAAAAGAAACTTGTAGTTACCAAACATCAAACATTGCAAATAATAATTTTTTTTTAAATATGTCCTCCTAATTTACCATAGCTAAAACAATAATAATAAAGTTGTAGTATTTAGAAAAATTAAAAATTAAATCGAAATTTCTATTAGATATAAATTATACCTATCATTTTATATTAAAACAAGTGATTTTTATAATAGAGATATAAAATACTATTTTACAACACTTTGATACTTATAATATTTTGATAAATGATAAATTTGCACTGAGTGTGTTTCTTCACCCACTGGATTAACAATAATAATCCGTAGCACTTAACTTCAACAAAAATGTCATCAATTGAAGGATTGGTTGATGGTTTTCAATTTAATTAATTTTAATCAGTGTAACTGGTCAGATGTTTTCAATCTACAATATCAAATTAGTTCTTTGAACTAATCAAATTACCAACTTATTTAGAAAAAATCAAGGTTTTCGAGGAATAAAATATTATGTATCGATATAAATTAGAGCATTCAATGTGTTTTCTAAATGTCAAAGGTATGTAACTATCTAAAACCATACATAGAAACCTGTACTGGCTGCACTTGTGAGGCGGTTACAACTAGTGATGGGAAAAATCCGGATTTGCCGAAATTCGAAATTGAAATCAGACATTTCAATGTAAATCCGGATTTCGGTTTTGAAAATCTGGATTTTTATTTGAATCTAAATTTCGGTTTTTTATATTGTGATTTTATATTCTTTAATTAATTTCTCATGAAACTATTATTATTATTTTATTTTTAGCAGCGTTAAATGTGTAAAACATTAAATATTACACTTTAATAGTTATAATATATTATTATAAGCTGACCCGGCAAACGTTGTTTACTCATAAAAATACAACATTTCCAATTTTGGAATTTGAAACGTAATTTTCGGATTTCAAAATCCAAAAATCCGGATTTATTGAATTTTTAGAAAATCCGGATTTATGTTACATAACTAGTTGTAAGTGACTACCCTAAATAGAAATCACAGTCTTGTTCATGCTAAAATTCAAATTACACTATGCATAATTATTACTAAAGCGCACATTTAAAATTTGCTCTACAAAACTAGTAAAGTGCCTTGAAAAAATACAAATGTGCATTTACCAGTGCTAAATTTAAAAAAAATGCAATCAAAAATTATATTTTATATTAAACAAAATATAACTACAATAGTAGTTGCCTATCTACTCATACCTGATTAGACTTCAATGAGAATACTGTAATATTTCCAGTAATATCTAACAAAACTCCTTGAAATTCTTGATTTATTTTAATCTTGACATTAAGTTGGCTTTTTTATGCAATACAAAACATTTACAAACCAAGTATTAATTTTACAGTATATGACAATTGTACAAAAAAATATACATAATAGCAGTGGCAGATTTAAAGGTTTGAATAGAGTCGGCAAATCCACACAAAATGTATTAATAACATATTTTGCTGTAAATGGTATTGCAGTTTGCAATATAAATTTTTTTTCTGTGGTAAAAATTGAAAAAAAAATTTTCTTTAGATAATTTATGTGGAGCCCCTGTATACAATTTATTACCAACTAAACAACCATTAAATCTGCCACTGATATACATTGTTTTTCATCATATGTGATTGATTTAGTTTTTTGATCTTTGTGGAGTAATTGAAAATGTTAAATATCTTATAAGTATAATCTTTTTATTTTTAAATTACATTTATATTATCTTTACAATACAGAATAGGATACAATTTTTGTTTTTTAATATTTTTTTTAATATTTTGTTATAAGTTGTTACATAGAAGTTACATTTTGCAAACAATTTTTTAAAGTGAAAACCACAATTGAATTGTTGAGTGGAAAAAGGTTTAATATTCCAAAAATATGCTCATTAAATGTTTTATATAAAAATAACTATTGAGTACTACAATCTCAAATTTTAGTGGGTTAAAGTTTAGGTACTTCACTTAGTGTATTGTACAGACAAGTTTTTTGATTCACACAAAAATTAAGGAAACAAAGTTTTTTTTTGGGAGTGTTGAGGAATATTATCCATTTTCCACTTATTTGTTCAATTAAATATTAATATAATCTATAGACATTAATACATGATATTGTATAATGTAGAAGTACTTGCAAAATATGCACTGATTATTACTAATTTCAGTACATGGAATATAATATTATTTATTTAGTTTTAAAATAATAGTAATAATAAATGTTGGATTTCACTTCAAAATGTAAAGATTATTAGTATAAAAATAATTTGTTTTACAATTTTTTGATTGGAAAATAAAAATTACTTAACTCTTGCAGTTTAACAATTAAGAAAAAAGCGGATAATCTGTTCCAATAACATGAATGCTAATAAAAAGTGTTGAATGTCTTGTGTTAGGTTGTAGTATTACAATTTCAAAAATATTCTCTTTCAATTGAAAGTTTTATTTTACAACTAAATTTAAATATTCAGTATTGAACAAAAAAAAAATTTACACTGAGTAAAATTTCTAACATGTTAAGTTGCTGAGTAAATATGATTCTAAATGTAGAATATTATTAGATAAGATTGATTTTTTTTTGTTATTGTTTTTTATAACTGTAAGCTAAATTAAATAATATATTATGATTTGGATGTATAGCATTGGAACATGGACCTTTCAGATTATATGTGTAGATAATATTAATTTTTAATTTGGCACCTTAGACGATAAGAACCTTGAGACAAGTGAGCTTTTATTTTTTGTTCCAGGCTAGTGTAACTGTCTCTGTATTTATCATGTGTAAGAACGGCTTCTGAAAATGTTTAAAAATTTGTTTTAAGCAATTACACAAGTATTATAATTTATGAGACTGCTTACGAAATATAACTTTGCATAAGTTTAAGTTTATAAAATTCTTCTTGGTGGTTTTAAAATGCTTCCTGTGTTCATATGTATAATCAATCATGACTGCATCATCAAATAATGCTATCATAATGCATCTCAAGTAATGGACCAACGGTCCATTTTCCATTAAATATAAATCATGGACCTGTTATTAAAAATACAAGTAATTATTAAATGTTTGGAAATTATAATATAGGAAGGTTAATGAAAAATTACCTACTTTAGTTTTTTTTCGGACTAACTGTGAAATACAAAAATAAAAGCAATTTACGTAAAATATAAATTTTAATATCATTTTTTTTAGACTGAATACTATGCAATATTATTATCATTATCTATTAGATATTTAATAATCATAAAGAAATTTTGAATCATACTAAAAATTGTAAATATATTAAGGGCTGTTCTTACAATATTCTGTGGTATTTGTTAGCTTTAATGGGCTAACAATCATATTATAGAACATTGTAAGAATAACCACAAATATTATTAATACTTAAAAATTTTAAAAAAATATGGTCATGCATGAATAAAACCATAATTTTAATATAAATAATATAGCCATACATCTATATGGCTAGATTATTGTAGATGACATTTTTTATGATTAATTTATAAATACTTTACCAAAAGATCCCAATAGTGCTTGTCTCTAGAGAGCACATCTTCCATTAATTCCAGATCACCTTTAGTCTTTATCGGGTAAATACACTCCACACGAAGTTGTGCCGGAAGATAATAAGTTTCACTCGGACGTTTATGAGTTTTATTTCCAGAAGTTACATCAACTTCAGTTTTGCTTGAATTAGATTCACTTTCAGAATTTATATGTTCAACAGTTTTCACTTTAATAGATCCAAGTGTATGAGCTTTATTAGTCACTTTTGGAATATTCATTTTTTTCTCCTTTTTAGATCTGATTTAACGTATAACAAACAATTCAAACTTTGAATGACAGCTCCTATATAAATCAAAAGAAACAATTTATATTTACTATATAAGAATTGTCAAAAATAATGATTTTACATTTCTGTAGTTCTAATAGTATCACAACGATTACATTTTATATGAACCAATTTCATACAATTCTATCTAGGCCATAAATTATAAAGAATATATATGTTAAGAATTTTTTTTTTTTTTTTAAATTTGCAACGTTAAACACTTTCAAACGTTATAGCTTATAATTATAACTGCACAATAATTTTTAAATTTAAACACCCAGTAGGCAAAGGACATTGTAATATTACATTTTTCAAATATAATCAAATACAATAGACCACACACTAAAATAGTCATTATAGGGTATGTTACCTGGTCACATATTCAATAAATGTCAAATAACAATTAAACATTATATGCCAACGAGCCTGGTTGGAGTTAATAAATATATGTATAGATTAAATAAAATACCTGTATAAAATTTAAACTACACTTAAACTGATCAAATAGTTTATATTCGTTTTGATTGACTTACAGTGATTTTATTAGTACTTGCAAAATGGTAAATGTATTTTACAACATGTTTAACCGTTTATCGAATATCTCTAAATCTAAACTATGATCACTAATAATATTTTATTATCAAAAATAGAGTAATAATTTGCACTAAACAAATTTGTCCAAATATAATAAAACACATGGTTTTGAATGGATAATAAAATTAATTAAATTACAATATTGCTATAAAGATATTTCCATTTTCACCAGTACATATAATATAATAAAAATTTAGGAAAATCAAATACCGTAGATATATACACATCCCAAGTATGCACACACATGATAAATGTCTACAAATTAAGTGAATGAATAAAAAAAAAAAAAAAAAAAAAAAAAAAAAAAAAAAAAAAATTGGATCAAAATACTTAACAGTCGCATTACCAATACTCGCTAGAATTTTTAAAGGGACCTAACAACTATTCATCAAAATACATTTATTAAAAGTAAAAATTTACATTTCAAAAATTTTTCCGTCACTAGTTATTTAATTTCTTGTATTCATTCACAATAATATATAGAATTAATTAATAATTACAAAATATATTTTGTTTGCATAATTAATTCGGCATCGAGTATTAATGTATTAATTAGACTTCAAAAAATCGAAAATACTGGTCTAGTGTATCATTATACTAAAACACTGACGAACGACCGGGAGCGCGACAATATTACAAGTCTCGACGTGCAATCCGAGGTTTTTTTGTTAGCGTTCGCCATTTTGTGTCAACCGAGATGTAAAATCGTAACGATAAAAAAACGAAATATTTACCTGGGAGAGTATTTGGAACCGGATCGGCAGATTGAACGAAATACCACCGGCGAGCGCTGGTCGGCGGGAACAGCGAAACAAATTCACAACAACCCGAAGGCGACGACGGTGCTAAACGTACTAAACGAGAAATTACCCGAACAGCAAATGTCGGTTAATTTACTGTTGTGCAAACAGCACCACGGCAATCGGGTATGTGATGTCAGAGAAAATAACCTTAATGATAACGCCAAACTAACTAAGTTTAAGGTTATCATCGGACATTGGACGCGTTGCGATTGAACGTCAGTGGGGGCAGTGGAGTATGAGAAATGAAAAAAAAAAAAAAAAACTACCGGCGGCGGCACGCAACGCTAACAAACCGAAAAGCGAAATCTTCACGATGTGACGTCATGACGTCGTCCCGTGCGTACGCCCGGAAAAAACGACGCCGTCCGTGACGACGAATAACCCGAAACGACAACGTTTGCAATAATTACAATACGGATTGCGGAATTGAGAATTGCAATAATTTATACCAACTCTACGTATATAATATACAGTAACGCGTGTTTGAAATCGGATTTATTATTTTACATAGGTACACACGAAACTCGTCTAAGAACATGAAATAAATAACATATTGTACGCTTATCAAAATGTTCAACGAAATTGTAACTATCACATACTGTACATGTGAACTTGTGATAAAACAATTTTCGGTTGATAAAAAAAATTCTAGTTTTATTAAGAACCCCGATTAATTCCCCGTTGGCGTTAAACACCCTGCAAATAAATTACAATATACGGAGTGATCAATTCAACGTAAAACACTTATTATTTCGAAAAGTATTAACTCTTTTGAGATATTATTTTTTTTGACAATTTTTGTGGGCGAAATCAGTAACCACCATCCTTTAATGACATTCAAATAGCAACCTATATTAAAAAGTACATAAATACTATACGAAATTTCGGTTTGAATAAATATCAGTATTGAGACATTTTCGGTTTCCGTCAACCCGTTAACGAGTTTTTCGGCTTTTTAGTTTGCCGTTTTTTTTGGGTAGTACATCAACATTTGTGTGCCGTTGTTTTACTCTCCACTTACCCTCAAAAACGACAAACATAAAAGTGAAATATATTTTCGTCGATGGTTTGACGAAAACGTAAAATGTTTAACAACATTTATTTTAACTAAAACTTCATATATTTATGGAATTTGTATTATTTAAGTTGCTATTTAAAAATAAAATTTGGACCATATGGTTTCACGCTAAAAAAATAAGAATATCGGTAATGTAACATTTTAGAATTGAGTCAAGAAAAAAAAATTGTGAAAATGTATTTAGTCGATCATCCTGTATTATATCTAGGTATAGATATTATACCTAGTATTTTATTCATTTTATCTAATTAAGAACTGTTTCATAGAGGAAAATGAATTTAGATAATCGCGGTCAAAATAATATGGACTTTGATCGTATTTATTTTTTATGAATAAATACCTACGTGACCTCAAAACTATATTATTATATTATTATATTAAAACTATATAGATATTTCATTATATTCGATATATTATAATTACTAGAAACTCGATAACCGCTTGTGTAAATTCAATGGAATATTGAGAATATGATCTATGTGTAAAGTTTTTATTTTTATTTTTTTATTACGTTTTTATATAAAATCGATTTATCTAACCGAGAGTATGTTTTCGTAATTGAATCCATAATTATTAATACGTTTAGTGCTACTGCCGGAAATAAAAAAAAAAAAAATCCTATTGAAAATAGGCGAACATAAATATTTTATAATGGCCTGATAAAATGAAATAATTATCAAAATATTATTTTATACCGGAAGGAATTCTTTTTTTTTTTTTTTTATCCAATCCCGCCTCATAGAATAGCATACAGTGGCGTGTCCACTGGAATTTCCTATCATAGTACCTAAATAATAACCGTGAATCTTATTTAATGCCTATACTTAACCCGACAGTGGCGTTAATCAAATACCGTATCCAAAAATACCAATTTGTATTCAATAAATCTTCAAGCTTTTCCTGATAACCTGCAGGCTGAAATATATACGCGTTTCCAGATTTTAATCTGGTATTTAATAATTCTATTCCAAAATTTAATTCCAGATTTTTCGGTATATTTTTAAGCCCATTTGTGGTGGGTGGGTGAGTATTACCCCAATATTATTTGGCATTTATTGAATATGTGGCCCCAGGTGACAAACGCCATAATAATCATTTTAGTGTGTGGACCCCTGTTATATTTGATTAGAAAGATATGCAATATTACTTACTGGGCGTTTAATGTAAAATGTATCGTGTTGTTATAATTATAAACTATAAATGTTTAATATTGATAAATTAAAAAAAAAAAATTTTCTATACCTAGGATTACCTTCCTAGAGTAAGAATAACCTTAAAACGATACCCATTGGTAAAACTAAATCAATTAGAAACAATTTAAATTAATGTAAACAGCTTCACAGATAATGTGTTTTAATCGCACGTCTTTTTTCACGAAGACGAAAACGTAGTTCAATCCAAATTACTGGTAATCGTTTATTTTATGCGTTATTCGTGTGTTTTTTTATTTTATTTCTTTGTAATATATTGATAAATAAAAAAAAGAAGGAAGAAGATAAGCACACTGAAAATGTATAATATGTTAATAAAACTATCAGAACATGACGCAAAAGTAGTAACTAATAATTATAAATCCATTTATTCCTAAAACTATAATAATTTTATCAGTATACGTGATCGAATATTGTGATGAAAGAATTAGGTACATTGCATCATTTTATTACGAAAACCATAACATACAAAAATATTATCAAATCTAATTCTGTTACATACATCTGATAAAATGTAATATAAATTATTAGAACCTGATATATAAAACTTAAAAAAAAAAAATGTCACGACCTCTGAGATACATATAGGATATAAATTAATTTTATTATTCTATATAGACACTGGCTGTATGCAACGACAAATTATGTAAATGAAAAACGTTTCTGTACAGAGTTCAGTGACATTTATTGATAATTAATATAAAATGAAAATTATATTATTTTTTACTAACTACAAAAAAAAAAAAAAAAAAAATTACAATTATTTGTTCGTGTTTTCAACGAATTTTATTATACATTTGAACTAGAAACGCTTATACCAAAACCGTAGTCTCGAATTTACGATAATATTTTTATACTATCATAGCAACAACTTTATAAGGAACTTTCGACCAAATTTCCGAGCGTTCATACGAAGCCAAACAAATTGTATCTCCATAAATGAAACGCCATAATATTTCGAAAATTATTACACCACGTCTAGAAAATGCGTTACATTATATATAACTATATAATACTATAGGTACTATAAGTACTTACCTCGAAAATTACAAGTCTTTGTAATTACGTACCGAACCACAACCAAAAATCAAAATTAATTTTAACAGAAACCGCAAATATTCCCGTTTTTTTTCTCCCGTTTTTTTCTCCCGTTTTTTCTCCCATTTTTTAAGAAACGTATAAGGAAAATCACAATACATGACCTACCTAGTGCACCCAACTAGACAAAATTCGCTACCGGTAACCCTACCCTGGGGCTGATAAGTCACTAAAAATGTTAATATTGACTATAGTACAGAGATTAGAGATATAGTTTTTAAATAAATGTTGAAAATACCAAAAATGTGTAACAAGGTTGTATATGGAAATTATGCCTGTGTAGTCAAGGTACAGGCATAATTTCCATTGTCAATGTAGCTGAATACGATTTTTCCTGTGAAAAATGTATTTATAGGACATATAAAATTACATATTTTGCGTGAGTGAACTTCAGAATTTACATTTTGAAATTGAATTTGAACATTTTCTTAGTTACTTATCCAAATTATACACAAAACGGAGTATGCACAACTCGTCTGACGTGTAAGCATATTGTATTGCGTATTTATATTGCAATGTCAGCGGATATGATTTCAGTTTTAATCAGTTTTTGCACAATATTCGAAAATATATAAATCGATATGATCCCCGGTGCTAAGCTCAGATTGTATTTTTGTTTTATAGTATTTTTATATACGTAGAGTGTATTGTGCATTTTTAATTATTATATTGTCATATTTTTTTTAAAAATAATTTTGACTTACTGTAACTTGTAATGTATAACGGTCATATTATCCGATAATATTATATTAAATTAAACGAATAAAACAAAAATTAGTAATTATTAGCGTATTTTTTTTATTTTATTATTTTAGTATAGAGGGGTATACTATACTTATGTTCTCACTATTAGCATGTCGAATACTTAATGCAATAGAGTAAATTATTATTAAATTATTTCATGTTTCGTAGATTAATCGAATCGTTAGGATTTATTTATCTGTGTATAAGTATTTTGAACATTTAATTAAATCTAAAACTGTTATTTCCCACAAATTACCGAATATCACAGTCCGCAACGTTGTCGTTTTTCCATATAATCTCTAATCGATTACCGATAATAACCGCCATAAGTAGGTATACAAAAAAAAAAAAAAAATTTCGCTGTAAATGGAACTGACTTGAAGAAGCAATGGCCATGTTCGAGTCTCATAATCGGGGTTGGGATTTTATAGCATTTGCATATTTCTTATAAAATTCTCAAGAAATGCAGAGTAAGCGTAAAATTTATTTCACGAGAACTAAAATTTAAAATTAAATTTTGCATATTTTGCGATTTTTAGACTTTAGTGCTATTTCTGGGTTTTTTTTTTTAGATATTTCTGCGTTGTTGACTGTATGTATGTGCATGTTGTAAGTTGTAGAGTTTAAACCGATGGGGCGATTTCAACAAAAGAGGTCTGTCTATGAATTCGTTACTATCACGCGAGTGTTATGGGCCATTTTAAACATTTTAAATTGTGGCCGAGGCGTGTTGTAATATTATAACACACGGCCGTATTGTTATAGGAATGTATTGGTTTTTTTTTATTGTGGTGTAAAAAATCGTGTTTTTTTTTTTTTTTTTTTTTTTTTTTTTTTTTTTTTTTTTTTTTTTTTTTAGTTGATTTTCCGTGTGGTTTTCATAATGATCGGGAAAAAACGATTATACGGCGATTTACGGGACAGCTGTTGACTAGTTTCGTCATTCGATAGCAAAACGGCAATAATTTAGAAAATACAGTTGTGGGCCACTTACTACAATAAAAGTCGAATACGTACGGAGAAAACCAGTGCGCGGCTACGATTAAATTTACGTACGTATTATTTTTATACCACACACGTACTAAATAATATAAGTTCGTTATCTGATTGTTTATAGAAACTCCAACAGCATTAGATACGGCGGGGTTCTCGCACGCACATGTCAGATAACGATTTTATGATTACGGAAAAATGTTTATTGGTCACCCGAACAGACGATTATAATTCCAATGGCACGTCGCAGCGATTACCTAGGTTTGAACTCTGACAAAACATTTCAATTCTTCGTTACACATACGAAATATCGGCCGAGGCAGATTTCGAAAATTGTATTAAAATTGATTAGATAATTATGGTTGAAATTTTGGAAAATGTTAACAACATTTATTGCAATTAAAATTATAAAAATTAAAAGTGTGGCTCCACCGTTTACTCGTACATGTTACGGAAAATCCGAATATTTTTACAAAATGAAAATCGAGATAATTGTCGCCGCGTACCGTTGGAATTTTAAACGGAAGTTTTTGTCGAAAAAACCCGCGGTGACGAGGCACAATAATATTATCTGTGGTGATAAAACCTTATCATCCATGAAAACATATAGAACAAGAAACATACAGAAACCATAAAACCATGTAAAAACAAAAATTCATGATAAAACTCACGGATTGATATTAAACCAGAGTTCTTTGTTATATCGTTATATTTATGTAAGGTCCTTGTGAAAGCGACGAGTTTTATTGCTACCAAACGAACAAAGGAGAACCACCATTGTCCATTTTGCAGACAACTGAATATCTACGAACGACTATATTATCGGTGTCAATTTTCTTTTTATTGAGCCTTTTAACACGTTCAGACGTCCAGAGTTGCTTTTTTTTGTCCGACGACCATCATCGACGTCTCGTGTGGTTATCTGTTTATCGTCTACGAGTAAGTATATAGGTACTTATCCAATAAAAAAAAAAATAATATTTTTATATCTATCCATGTCAATCGTGGAGATGTGTAGTCACTTCACATTGCAATTAGTGTAAATTGCTGTATTATCATGACATACTCTTAATTTAACCTATCGTTACACAATTCGACCTTTTCGAATCTAGGTATAAACGAAACTAAACCAATAGCTGGTTTCTTACCTATTGTGTAGTAGTTCGGGAATTATTATTTTCTTGTAGCTACATACTTATAATAAGTGATATATATTAAATTATACTTGTTGAATGAATACACATTCAAAGAATATATGTTATTAAAACCTTAGTTGCTAAGAATGTCATTTTTATTTTTTTATTTTTCAATTTTTTTTATGATTAGGTATTTTTACTTATTTTTACTTACCAAGTTTAGTTGATAATTGATGATAATTTTTTTGTAATCAAATTAGTTGTTCTTGCAACAGACAAAACAATACACACTCTTTATTGTAAACTTATTAAGCTCCACGCCCATATGGCAATCATTATCATTGACAATTGATAATCAAATAAGGTGACTGAGTTTAACAGTCAAGTAGATTGGCACTCATAAGTGTTAGTGTACATAATTGATAGATAACTCATCAGTTAAAATAAGTACACATTTAGTATAAAAACTAGTACAGAAAGAGGATTGTATGACTATCTGCTTTTACTACTCAATAATTTTTAGTCATTTTCACTAAACTGTATCCAGCTAGTTAATTTTGGTGTTAATTTTAACTGTGGACATTGATCATAGCTTAGATACAATTATAGTGCTTAAATTAAATAAATGGAATCTGTATGCTATTCACAGAACTATTTTGTGTTTATCGTTGTTTCCATAATAAATAGGGAAATTTACTGCAATAACGGTTTCTTTATTTTTGATGGTTCAAAATGTGTAACTCTTTTTACTTTTCTTTATTTCCTTGTATTGCATGTATATTGTGTATGCTAAGCATTTGTTCCAATGCATCTATATGTATGATTAAAATAAACCATCTTGATGACTTTTATTTGATAAAATATTTTACTCTAAAAAAATTAATTTCTATTAAAATACTTTTGTCTCTTTAGTTAATACTCATGAGTTTATTTGTTTAAAAAAATTAATGTGAATATTTTTTACTGTGTATAATATTTGTATGCATACAAAACAACTTAATAACTCTCATTAAATTACATTTTTTTCCACAGAAATACAGTACCTGGGATATTATGGATCGTAGTATTAATAAACGGGATATTATGGAAGCTGGGCCAAGCCGTGAAAGTGGGCCACCAAAGAAACCCAAGACTGAGAAACTTGCTTCAACTTATTTTAGGACGGTTTGGACTTGTAAATTATGTTACACTTGTATTTTAAGTACAAGTCACATTGAGGCTCATGTTAAAGAATGTGAAGTGAAGCATAAAAAAAAACATCCATACATTGATGAGTATGTCTTCATATTTTTCTGATTAGACATTTTTTTTTATATTTTGTTTAATGTTATTTATTTTTATATTTTTAGTTTTTCATTCATTTGCAACTTTTGTCATACTATATTGTCAAATTTCAAGCTTATGAAGAAACATCAAGAAGAAAAACATGGGAATATATTGACTGATGATGATATCCAGATTCAAGACATTTTTGAAGATAATACCCCAGTTGAATAATTTATCAGATCCAAAAAAAAAAAAAAAAAATATTTAACAAGTATAAAAACTCATTAAAATAGTTATGATTAGTTCAGTACATAGATTTGTCAATGTACATTAGTGACACCATTTTTTTGTTAGAATAATATCACAATATCATTAACACTATTGATAAAAATTAAAAACTGTATTTTTTAAATTATTTTAGTGAAAGGTTCCAATTTTTTTTTCCTTTTTTTTTTTTTTACAAAAATAATAATATTAAATAATTCAATAATTGAGTTTTTAACTAACACAAATACTGATTAACTGTATAAAATAATTTTACTTTAATACTATACAATATTTGCACATTGAAGTGGGCTATTTTTTGTAAATCACATAGGCTACTTCGCTTCGATAGCCATATATCTCAAGATTTTTGCCTCTTAACTTCTCTCAATCCCTTTACTGTGCAGTGAATAAGTGAACTTCACTTATTCGTGCCATCCCTAAGTACGGTTCAGTCCTCTCACCTTACCACAATATCTGTTAGTGATCCAGCGGGTCTAGAAAATGTTCATTCTGATGGTCGCTTTCAAGCCCAACAATTCCTTGGCGCCTCCCTCATTACCTGCATTAGGCCTTTTAACCCTTGCAGATCAAAAGCATCTGGTGAAGCTTCAATTCCTCTACAAACTATTAAATAAATATTGTTCTATCGCTATACTTACACCGGTTTTAGTAATTTTTAATAAAAACAGGACAAGGTACCCATTAGACCTAGTATTACAATAATACTAATATTTAGTCCTAAAATAGTCAACTGACATGCATTCATGTATCTATTTGTTTTTTTTTTCTATTTGTTTTATTTATCTAATTTATGTGGACATAAGAAAAAAATAAATAGATAAATAAAAACATTACAAATTTTGTAATGGAATTTTATGAATAGATGTAAAGTCTCAAATAGTTTGTTTCTATTTGAAATTTACTCATGAATTCATCATTATGACATTTTTACACGCATGATTATGAAACTAATACAAATTCCAACAAAATTAACAATTCACATATTAAACTTCATTCATAAAATTTCAAGGTTCAATTAGACATTTTCCATTTAGTAAACATAATTATCAGCATGAATAAACTTTGACTTCTCTAACATCAACATTTCATTTTTATTGTATTATAATACCTGATGATGATTTGAAACCAGTTATTAATACACAATTATAACTTCCAGGCTAAAACTATCATATTTATATACATATTAATTTTTTTTTTTTTACCTTTTTCTATAGTTCTTAATTGTAAACAGATAATAATTATGACTAAAAATAATTTCAATTGCCAAAATGTTCTTATAATGTTGTAATGTAGTAGTTTGTTTTTATTAAGTGTAAATTTGGATGAAAACTGCAAAAATTATAGCATTTCATAATATGATTAACTGAACTTTTTCAGAATCGTTTTTCGTTGAAATGATTTATATCTTTGTACGGATATTAATTAAATTCCTCTCTATATACTGTTAATTTAAGTATTTTCTGAAACTGCAGTCTTTACAATTAATCTTTTCCTAAATATTACTGGACTAATTTTGAATATCACGTACAAATTATTTTTTATTATACGGTTAAAAATATTCATTACTGTAAAAACAATTCATCATCAGATGAATATCATCTGATATTCACTGTATTGTAATTAACTGAAAAATAACATTGAACCTCACTCATACTAATTAATTTACTTTGTTTACTTCTCACACATTGGCATTGCTTGTTTTTAATTGTCATCAAAGTTGTCTAATTCTTCTTAGAATCATGCTGGAGACTCCCTAACCATATTATTAAAATATCTTAGACAGGTTTAGTGGAGGAAATGAACACACAGATAAAACCACACAATTATTAAAACCTTTATATATATTTAAAAAAAATAAATAAATAAATAAATCAACTGATAATGTTAAAAAAGGAAAAAAAATTTGTACAATAGATTAGGCTAGTAAAACATGATAAAAAAAAAAAAAAATTATTCAATAGAATCTTTATTATTTGTACAGTTATTTGGTAATATTATATGGACAAAATGACAGTGTTTCTGTGTACAAAATAAATAATCAATTCACTTCAAAAGTTAAAAATGTTTTTTTTATAAATCATAGTTATAGTGTAAAATGAATCTGAAAATAATAAAATATTTTTAAATATTTGTTTTACTTTTTATTTTGTTTGTTGTTCTTAAATCATATTGTACTATACTGTAATACTATTTGTTTTGCCTGTGGTAAACCATACAGGATCACTATGTATGCCCACATCTTTTTAAAAATGATTGAAATGGCAGTCATATATGTTGTCAACGTCTCAAGGGTGAAAATGTACGTTTGAAAACTCTTCTTTATTACCGGTGGGCGGTAGTTTATGGTTTTGCTTTTCATTGGTTCTATAAAATATATTTTTTGTGTTAATAATTTATACAATAACTGCATGCAGAACTTTTTTTTAGAATTATTCTAATCCATTTAAACTGTCAATTTTTTGCAATTAAAATATTTATAAATACTAAGGCCTGGATTATTATGCAAATGCATATTCTACTACAATTCAACTAGAAAAATGTGTAATGTGTAATTACTATGGTAAATTGTTTTGCATAATTAAATGAAAAGAAAATACACATAAATTGCATATTTTACAATATTCATTAAAAGGGATATTTAAAATCTAATATTTCCTATTCAAATGTAAAGAATTTTGATAAAGTCAAAGAAGGTGTCGACACATTTAATGAAAATGATATCTATTCAAAAAGTTCTGTTATGTTACAGTAATGTTATCTAATTTTCAATGCATCGCAGAAACCATCATACAATTAGAAAAATAGGGGGACTAGAGAAAGTCTCGCGTTAGTTCAAAATGTTGAAAATAAATTAAGTGGAATAGGCATAGAATTTGCTGAATATAAGTATCGCAAGTATTGTCAAAAAATGTATGGTATTCTCAAATTAAAACAATTATATACGATAATGAAAGCATTGAAGAGTTGTCACCGGAAGCCATTTCTTTTTTTAATTATGCGTCTATAGTGATTTGTGTTTTGTAAGTCTATGCTACGCGACAATCGCAGAGCTTTTCAATTTTAAAATCTAATAACACATTTTGTAACTTCATGTTGGTTGGCAATCCAAAATTAATATTAATTTTTAATGATGTTAATTTAGAGTGAAATTGGTAAATTTTTATTAAAAATAGATTTATTAAATAAACTATATTTTATGTTTATAGTGTTTGCAATCATTGCAACAATATAATATATGTAAAAAAAAATAAATGTAAAAAAAAAAATAGGTTTTACTTTTTGTAACCAAAAATGAAATAAAAATATAATTATATTTGTTTAATTAAAATGTATTTTAACAATAACTAATATATGAAAATATAAAATTAAAATAATAGGCTTTGTTGCAAAATAATAATAATATTCGTTTTATCGTAAATTATAAAAAAGTATAACAAATAAAAAAAAAAAAAAACATTTACAATAGCATAAGTAAAAAAGCACCTTTTGTTAAATTAATATTTTAATGTTATTAAAATTGGCACTTGGAAATATGATGTAACATTTTCTTTGTAAATAGTATTACAAAATAAACATTTTCGTCTATTATTTTGACATGGTCAAAATAGTTAATCACTATTTGTTGAGGCTTCATGATGAATCAATAAAATAAAAATATAATCACAAACATATAATAAATTAAAAATTATTATTCTTTATTAATTATTATGATTTATGGCCATGGTATTTAATATTTATAATAATATTGTATTTAAATGTTACGAGATAATACGTGCCGTTAATTACTTATTGAATGATACAAAGTTATGAACTACATTTGGATGCCATAAACAGTAAACACCAAATGTTGTATTCAATAATCGTAATTCTTATCATTTATCGGTCATTGTTTTTATTAAAAATCCGATTGGTATTGTAATCCTAAGGTGTTGATAAAAATAAATACAAAAACACACAAGTTAAATGATCACTCGATTTATGAAAAGGTAAAACAAAATTGCCGTGCGAATTTTATATAGTTGCATTTATATAGTTAATATTAAATTATAATTTGATATTTTTATTGTAGTTATTTTTTTTCCTCAACGTTTTTAGCTCGTAATAAAGAATTTTATTTTGCACAAAAATCCGGATGATAACTATACAAGAATATATTACATACGTCAGTATTCCGCATTTAATATTTTACTCCAATAATTTGTTTTCTTATAATATTTTTTTTTCGGAGTGTACACTGGGATTATCTATCAGATCAATGGCATAAAAAAAAATATTAGCTCACCTTTGCAATCGGAATTATTCGCGGAAATCAACGGACAAACCATTAAACGGTATTTTGTAATCAAATCAATCGTGTCCGTACGGTCGAGCTTCCATCTGACGATGAAAAACATCCAAAAGTTTTTGATTTTTCCGCTTTCTATAGGAAATGAAAAAAAAAAAATATAGGAAACCGTTTGTCAATATGATAAAAACAATCAACGTAGGTGTACACGTCGAACAGATTACTAAAACGTCCGTACCGTCGGTACGTGGCGAGTACACGATTCCCATCTATTTTTTTTATCTATTATTAATTGCTATCGTTCTGGTAACAATTTACTATTGGCACTTATTGCGAATTGATAATTTTTCGTGGGGTTCGGGCACGGACACGACGTGCCGGCACATTTCGAACGCTCGTCCACGTACGTCCAGCTCGTATCGCCCTGTACATCAATCAGTCAATCATAGACACTTGTCGACTAGGTCGGTTGAACTATTATTAACTACTCTATCGTAAACGCCGTTTGTGCATTACGTACGTTAACACTGACACGGATAGTTTGGTTCGGCTTCGCACCAAAACAATATGTAAAAGTCGCGTCGGAGAATTGTATGCCCCGCCGTACAATTCACTATCCACGACAGTTCAAATACACCCGGCGCGGAGGATAACTCTCCGTTCTCTTGACCGACGACGGCGCGCCGACGAGTTCTACAACGATAAAGCCGATTGGAATTCGTAACGATTCGGCGCGTGCAATTGAATGTATTATTCATACGTATACAGTCGAGTCGTGATAACTCGAAGTTGAAGGGGGATAAATATTCACCTCGAGATATGTATTATTCGAGATACCTAACTCGAATTTATCAAAATAAAATAAATACTTCGAGTTACCTATGTAATGAAATATAATTTTAAAATTTTACGATAAAAACGTTATGACAAATATAATACATTTATGTTTATACATAAATGCCATACGAAAACTAAATATGTATTATTTATGAGATACAGTAGAAAAATAATTTGTTATTAATTTTTGGTTTTTTGGCTGTTTATTGACAAAATCTTCTAATTTGCCTATGGATTCGAAAATAGAAATAAGAAAACCTTCGACAGATTCAACAAATTGCCTAACAGTTTGTAATGATGACATTGCTTGGTTCGCCGTAATCATATTTAAAGTTGTTTCAGGCTCATCATTTTCATTATTATCGGAATCACTATTTGATATATATATTTATACCAATGATTTCGTTATCAGTTAACATTCCACTGACTACAACAGTATCATCGATTGTAGCATATGATTGAAATGTAATCTCTTGATCGATGTTAAGTTTATCTGCTACAATTTGCCAATCATATCCACCATCATCATCGTCATTGTTTTCTAAACCATCACCATCACGCCGCTCATCATTATATAAAACCCGTACCCTCCGATTCCACGTTTGGGCGGTACGTAAACCGCCGTGTACTCTCTGGAAAATCCGTTTGCGTTTACTGAATTACAACTCAATGGTGTATATCCAATATGCACGCTGAGCCCCAGAAATGCGGCGTGATTCGCGTACGTGGTACCTGCAATAAAAGATAAATATTTATGTATATAGTAATAAGTCAACGTGTGCAACGGAACAATTTTGTTGTGATCGTAGACGTAAATAAGAGGAGGGAGGCCCAGGGGGCTCGAGCCATACCTCAAACAAATATTTGAATTTACTTAGTCCTAGACATATTTATATTGTATTAACTATAAATATTATATTGTACATTATTATACAATACATTTGTAATTAATTTAACCGTTGGTGATCTTTATTTTTTCGCTTTTATCTGAATACTAAACGTGTGTGTCACGAGTGACTAAGAATAATGGCAACGACAGATATTAGGCGTTTCCAGGCCACAGTCACACTATTTGCTTGTTTTATATTATTTGAATATTGATAAATTATAAATACAAAGAGATAGGGGGGGGGGCATGATATTTGTTTACACTAAAACCTATTGGGCTCAAGCCGTATGCATTTTCAGACTCTATAAACTACAATTAAAATTAAAACGTGTGTACTTAGACGGTACAATATTAAATCACAATTCCACAAACCAAAAAAAAAAAAATAATAAAAAATATAATGGATATCTTTGTAAAATTTACCGTCCTAGACCAGTTGCTCCCTTAGTATGTATATTAATTTTAATGGTATATATATATATATATATATATATAAATATTGACACAGTTGTATTATCGTGTTTTGTTGTATAATAAGCACGGTACTCAAATATTTCTTCAGAGTTTTCATCGTCAATAATGTTCTTCCAATAGACGAACACGTCTCTTTTGAATTTTCTGTCTAAAGTCGTTATATATTGGAAGCTCCCGTACGATGTCGAAGGAGGGCACATAGGCACTAAACCAATTACAATATATACATTGTGAGTTACTTAAGTTTAATTGGTATAAAATACCAACTATAGTATTGAAATTATAGGCATTTTGGAATAAATTATGGCATTAGTTGGTAATAAGTATTATAGATAACTACAATATTTCAGATTAAATTGTATGAAATAAATAAATAAATGTATATGATATGCTTAGGTATATTTTTTTGGCTAAATGAATTCATTAGTTATAGGTAGGTATACTTGTTTTCATAAAATTATAATAATATAAAATTACTAAAATTGGTATTGGTACTTCTAGTTGTATTTTTACGGGCACCGAATTAACAAATATCATCACCAATATCAATGGCAGCCGTTTTTCATTTTCATCCGGATTCGCGTATTCTATCCCGACCATCGTAACCGTGAAATGTATCTTGGTTATTTGTTGCGATAAACCCGAAATAAATAATTCACGCGGATAATATTGAAAAAAAAAAATATAGAGCTTTTAATAATTTAATCTAAACGAGTAGTAAATTATACGAGCAGTTCTCACTAGATGTGACTTTATAGTTTCAATCGAAATCCCAGTCGACAGACAACAATTGAGGTTATTGAGCTATTAGCGGTATATTGTTAAATTCACATTTCCAAAAACATTTCGAGAATGTTATGAAAAGACAGGAATGTCTGTTTTAGAGTTATGATAAAATAGTTGGGCAATTTTAGTACAAAAATCGAGAATATGTTATTCGACTTGTTTGTGGTTTAAGTATTTGTTTGTTATGCCAGTCAGCCAAACTAGTGTAGACTTTACGGGAAGGGGGGAATCGTGTTTAAGCAAACGATTATAATTATTTTCACGATTTAAAAAGTACGACGTATACTTATCGACCGTATCGTCATTATTGTTCTATGGCACAATTGTTATGAATTCCATTATCGCATCGTCTGTATTGTAGTATTCTATTTTATAATTAAATTTCATCGGATGAGGTCATCCGGTTGAGCTAAATTTAAAGAAAATAAAATTTGATTTTGTATCATAATGTAAATATAAGATATGCGTATGTGTCATATTTCTATGAAAAAAAAAAAAAAAAAAATCATTATAATTATAATGAATTTCAAGATTATTTTTTATTGAATTCCTATAGTAGCGTATGTATTGAACATAGGACAGTCGTGTGTGTGTATGGGGGGGGGGGTTCTTTGGAAAAATTATCTTGATCCCTCCTCGAGACAAATTCCTAAATAATTCGCCTGTATAGAACATTTGAACAATTTTCTAATATATACCTAGACCTACATATAATATGGGAATTTCAGTTATATTACTAATTATAATAATAAAATATATCTATTATTATTATTATATCTATTAGAAATTATTATTATATTTGTATTATTTTGGTTACTCACTGATGTTGCGATTGGAACCACCTGCAATTATACAACCAACTCGGCAAGACAAAACTATTTTTTTTAATACACTTAAAATATTTCTAAAATAATATTATAAGGAGAACAAATTCACTATATAATAAGGAGAACCGATAAACGCACGTTTATTTCTCACACAAGTCCCGAAATACAAATGAAAAGCCACAGACCGATGGGCAGTCCGGGGAACAAAACTATTCCTAATAAACGGATATAAACGATTTGTGACGAATTTGTTTAAAACACTATAGTGCAGGGTTTCTCAGACTGCGGGTCCAAGCTAACTTCTGATGGGCCGCGAGAAGTTTTTAAATCGTTATTAATAATTTCAAGTTAATAAATTAGTATTATTATAGATCCCGAAAATTATTCGGAAATAGAGGCGGTTAATATTAGTAATCAACCTCTGAAAACCAATCCGTTTACTCCAAACGCTGGCGCCACCGGGTAAAAACCATGCGAGTCGCTTCATCTTTTATCTGCCGAATAAAAAAAAAAAAAAAAAAAAAAAGTGAGAGTAACCGTTTGCACGTATATGTCCACAGCCCCCTCCTCCCCTGTCGTTGGAATTTAATAATTTTTTTTACCATGCAATTAGCATGTATTGGCATGCTGACTTTTGTTATTTGCAATGCGTATAATTTAGGCAGGATATCAAAAACTATAAGGGGGGGGGCTGTAGACACGAGTTTCCAGTTCCTCCCCCTCACCTACACACAATTTTTAATTTCAAATTTTTTTCTTAACAAATATTTAGCACGTAATTAGCATGTATTTGCTCGGCCGGTCTCGAAATTCTATCGATATCAGTAAGTGCGCAAAATCTGTTCTCCTGATTCGCACGTGTCCCCAACCCCCCCCCCCCCCATCACCTAGTTTTCGATATTACGCCTAAATAAAAAAAAAAACAAAAGTTAGCATCTCAATACATGCTAATTATATGCTAAATATTTGCTAAAAAAATATAAATATATTTCAATGCGTTTCGGGGGGGGGGGGGGCTGGGAACACGTACGTACCGTTTACGCAGTATCATACGAACAACATCAAAATAGATTAGGTACATTATTATTATTATTATTATTTTTTTTTTTTTTTGGTAAATGGTTTGAGTATCTTTTTAATTTCGAGTACCTATGTACTCGCTTATGTTGACTAGTATTTTCTTAAAAAATTAGAATTATATAAGAAAAAAAAAATGGTTACCTATTCTATCGGGTGTTAATATTTTAAAATAAAAATAACCATGAATTTAGATTTATTTATTTACACGGTAAATCTGGATAAAAATTACGTTATTCTAAAAATCTGTAAAAAAAAAAAAAAAAAATGTTTTTCGTTAAATCCGTAAAATATGCAAATAAAAATTGTTGAACCTAAAAACCAAAATACGCAATTTCATACAAAAAATAACGAAATCTGCACTTTCACTTGATTATGGCGTATTAAAAAATTCCCCTTTCCAATTAAACGCATTATTTATAATTATATAAGTTAATTATTTTTCAAGTATTATTAAACTATATTAAAAAAAATATATGTCTTGTCTTGTCCACCCGCTCATTTTAATGTTGGCGGAAGCGCGGCACTCAAAAACACGGTTAACGATTAACATTACCTAATTAAATAATTTCAATTACAATAATAATTGTAATTAGAGAAAAAAAATTTAATTTTGTTTTCTCAGATTCTGAGCATATAAGTTAAGTGACGAATGAATTAGTATGATGTGTATTTTTTTCTGTCAATGTTTATAGACGGTAAAAACTTTTCTACCAATTTTTCTATTTTTCTATCGGAAATCTTGATCCGATCAAAACGTAATGGACAAGAACCTAAACAACGAGAATATTTTACCCAATAACGGTTTCTGTTATATTCGATTTTGTTTTTTTTTTTTTTTTGTTTTTGTTATTCGTTTATAAATAATCGTAGAAACCCTGCAATTTTGACCGTATATTTATATAATCCCTCTATTAAACGCGTGACAGTTTTCAAAACATTTTGGAATTTTTAAATTGTTGATTTTTTTGTTTAGTTTTTATTTGGATTGTAAATTGTTTAGGTTTCACAAAATTTCTCGAAAATTTAACACAAGATTTTGTGTAAACACAATTTTTTTTTATACATCTCTGAAGTTCAGGCTTTGACGAAAATCGTAAGTCCGTCAAATTACGGATATTATTTTCGTAATTTATGTGAATACAATTTTTGCCGGCCACTACGAAAATTCAAGAAAATTCGACAACCCAGTTCGCCTTATAAGTTCAGTACTTAATGGAAAAATAAAAAAATAATAAAAAATTAGCGTTATGCGATGATTTTTTTTTTTTAAATTTATTTTTTTTTTTTTAATTTTAAATTTTTATAAAAATCGTTTAAAAACGGCAATTTTCTAGATTTCGATGTGTGCGAATACAATTTTATTAAGAAAATTACCAAGTGAAAAAAATAAAAACACACACCATACTAAAACCGTAATAGCTTCGCTCAGAATAATCTAAAATGTTTAAGTATATATAATATACAATATACTTACCGTTTTATTTCACGCCGACCTGTTCGTAATAACTATGGTATTACAGTAAAAAAAAAAAATTGGTAAAAATATCAGCCGATACATTATTAGATAATTATTATATTGTTTCCACTTGGCGGCAATACAATTGAAATCTACTGACAACGGTATTTTATATACTTACCTCCGCGGTCATGTTCGGCATTAAAAAAAATAGTGTCTGCACCGGAAAAATCAACCTTTTTTACACGTGTACTGTTATAAATCATTGTTATAAATATGTAAAACCATTGTTTGTTTTCGTACCAGGATTACCAAAGAAGACGGTTTTGTTACCGAAAAAAATTATATTTATTTTCGTGGGTTAACGTGTATGTACCGCACGCGCGTATATTACCGTATATTTATTGTACCAGTGGCGTAACAAGTAGTTTTTTTAACGGTGAGAGGGGTGGGGCGATTCGAGTCATAAAAATTACGACCACCTTGATTTGATTGACATTTAAATAATAATATTTACCTATATATATATATATATATATATATATATATATGTCAGATTCACAACTAATAACAATACTTACTTTACCGTTTCTATATATAGACTAATAATGTGCAGACAAAATAAAGCAAAAATATTCGCAGAATAAAAACGGTGATGCATCGCCTACATCACCCCCTCCCCTTCCCATCTGAGTACACCACTGGTTTGTAATAATGATATGGACTTGAGCAACAGATTTCGCTCAAAACATAGTACTATTGACAGTAAGATATTCAACGATAGTACGAATAACTAAAGTGTATTGTATATGTATGTAGAAGGATATAAAAGGATAAATTGAAAAAAAAAAAAATAATACTATTAAATAAAAATGAAACTAATAATATAATTTCCAGTAATAAATTATGAACATAATAATAAGTAGCCACGTACTTATACAAACCGACGAATTATTAAATTAAGCAAATGAATAAGCAAAATAAAAAAAAAAATTCCTTAAAAAAAAAAAAAAAAAATGAATTAAAATAATAAAAAAAACCCCGCAAAATCGTGTCAGTATAATGTTTGATTACTGAATTGAACAACCGCAATTTGACAGGCACAAATAGAAACATTCTTCGGCGCAAGACACATCGTTGACGTTATTCACGGCGTCGTCGTCTTGGAATTGCTGTGGTGGTGGTAGTTGAGTCGGTTGTACGTCAACCGGTGTTTTGTTGACGACCGCTGTCATCACGTTGACGTTGACGAAAACTGCAGATTCGTGAACGGGTTTATATGTATCGCCCGCGGCCGCACCATCTGGATAATCTTGAACGCCCACGGCTGAACTACCTTGATTGCCCTTGACAGCAGCACTACCTCGATCACGTGCCTTCACAATATCTCGGTTGCGCGTAACCATAATACCTTGGTTGTGCGCCAACACAATACCTTGGTCGCGCTCCACCACAATACCTTGGTCGTCCGCGGTCGTAATGCCTTGGTCGTGGTTTATCAACACAAAACGCCCGACGTTGAAGTCGTGATTAGACGTCGATGGTGATGGCGGCGGCGGCGGCGGCGGCGGCTGCATAACAGTGTTCATCATGGGCAAGTTAACGTTGTACGAATGCTGTTTGTGCTGTCTCTTGGGAATGCGCAACAATTCGGAGACGGTGTTGATCAACTGACCGACCGGCGGCGGCCGCGGCGGCGACGACGACATCGGGACGGGCCCTTGATTACCGGTCGGCGACGGACACCGTACGACGTTGGCGTGCGGGACGGTCTTAGTGCAATCATCGGTGCAGTGCCACTGCGTCGATGCGGGCGATTTTTCGCCGGTTTTTTCTATGCGTTTCATCGTGCGACGAACGAAAACGGGTGTTGTTTATTAACGAGCGACGGCGAACGTACACAAGACCAGAAACGGTGCGGACCGCAGAATGCTCGACGATAGACTGCGCGCACGAGAGAAGGCCGACCCGGTTTATACGGTATAATGCGGTGTACGTATTGTTCCCGCGCGAACGGCAGAGTAGTTTTATTGCATTCCGCTACGGTACCGCTGTGTTTTCGTTAAAATAACACTTAAATGGTACGGTGGTGGCGGCGGCGGCGGCGCCGGCGGTGGGGGCGGGCGGTTTCGTTGTCGTTTGTTTGATTTTATTTTTTTACCTCCTAAATTCGGCCGGCCGTCTCGAAGATCGCCACCGCGCGTAAACGTCTCGACCAACCGCCGCGGCCGCCGCCGACGAAAAATGTCCGGGGATGTTGTTCGGCGAGCGCGCGCGCGTTTTCGTGATCCGACGGCGGTCCGGTTTACCGACGGTCGGGCACGGGGGGGTTGTCACGTACGATAACATAATAACGCACGACAGGGACAGCACTCAAGAAGACCGATTTGGTGTGAGAGCGAGTGAGAGAAAGAGAAAAAATTATCGTGCGACACGGACGACAAGTGGTACACCCGTTTAATAATAATAATAATAATATTCTCCTAACCAAACGGTTCCCAAACTGCAAGACGCGGTAAAAACGACAGCGAACAACTGTTGTGATCGCTTGATCGGCGTGTATAGGATTTTGAAATCGCGTAACATATTCGGATGTACCGAAATCAGAAACAAAGCTTGGAATTTGCGTGAAATAAGATTTTTAGCAGAAGCCGCTGAATGTAAAAAAAAAAAAAAAAAACATATCCGTCCGAAACCCCGACCTGGATAAAACGAATAAAACGCGCCGGAATTTCGATACCCAAGTCATTATTAATACAATAGGCGGAGTATAATCCCCCGAATTCTCTTTTTGTACATTTCGAGAGGGTTTAGCATCACCACCACCTGCCCGTGTTTAAGATATACGGGCTAAATCAATTGCATTTGTATGACCTATCGTATGTCTTCTATTATTCGACGAGGGATCGGTGATGTAATTATAGGACTCACTATTTTTTTTTTTTTTTTTGTGGGAATGATATTAATCATAAAAATCAAAAAAAAAAAAAAATCACAACTACCTACCCTTCTTTACTACGCGATTTTATTAATAACATTAAATCAAATCGTTGGTTTTGCACTATAAACCCACACACGTTAAATTCACAACCAGGGGCGTTGGATAACGGGTCCATGTGGGGGGGTTATGCCCCCTACTGCCAAAATATTTAGGTTCCAGTTGTCCCCCTTGATTTGTATGTTGAATATTCCGAACAAAATTACTAAACAAATGATTTAAATAAAAAAAATTTACATTTTTTGATAAATAAAGTTTTTCATATAAATGTGTAATTCGATTATTCGCTAACAACCACAACAACAACAAAAAAATATACAAATTTATTTCTATATTTTTATTTTAACTATATTTCTGGAATGTTATTTTGAAAATCACGTTATATTTTATTTCTTGTAAAAATTCTTTACACAGAATGTTCAGCCCAAACAGTCTAAAAATCACCACCAACCGTTCACAACTAACAATGCTATTATACTATAATAGATATACTATTCTATATCGCATTTATCGTCGTCGTCCGGGTAACGTTAATAACACTGTGCATGTAGGTATACGAACAGAATAATAATAACGTGAGAGACCATTTGCTTGATATTTTGTATTTTAGTATCCGTGCGTAGTAAATATTTAAAGAGGAAAAAAACATCCCCAGAGCACTGGGCGGCATTATTATTCGTATTGTGGACTATATTTAACCTAGAAATGAATCAGTCTGTCTGTCCGTATAAGAATTAATAGACTTGAGTACTGCTGGCGCGATTTTTACGTGTTTTTTTTTTTGTAAAATGTTCCGCGTTGTCCGGAGAAGGTTTATAGCTAATGAAATTCACCGCCCCCTAAAATTCGGTTTTTAGGTATTTTCAGTATAAAAATCTAATTTTTATTTTTATTTTTTTTTGATTACCGGTTGAAATTAAAAAAGTAGAACACTTTTAGTCTGCCGAAGGTGGAGCTGCCCCGCATTCCAACTACTGTTTATTATTATTTTTTTAAGTAGTGACATGGGCGGGACAATAATACATAATGAATGTTCTAGCAACAGCAATATCCAGCAATAGTAAAAAAATTGTCAGGTAAAATTGTGTATATTTATATTTATGTTATCGCTGATAAATTACAGTGTGATTTCGGTTCGATTTTCCCATACCCGCCGCGTTTACGAACCCAGTCAATTTGGGCCAAATACCGCAGAACGGATCGTATCGATTAAACGACGGTGTTCACTGTTCATGCACCTATTATTATATTTGAACCGGGTTTATAATCCCCCGAAACGGGTCTTTTCAAGACGTTTAAATGTATAGGAAGAGCGGCCGCATCGCCCCCATCTCTCGAGTAATGCCATTGGCCGGAGAGACGTGATAAATGTTTTTTTTTTTTTCAAGTAGGTATAAAAAAAAAAAAAAAGAAAAGAAAAATATTTGGGAACCCTAACCGAATGTTGTCCGTCTCCAATTGTCCGACTGTAGGTATGCACACAATAAGGCGGTGGATGAAATAACGTCAACAAAATTAAAAAAAAAAAAAAACCGTTATAAGGAATCCGACAATAATATTATGCTTCCGCGTTACAGGTATAACACAATAACAAACAGTACTCTAAAACCGGTCGGATTTTCGTTTATGTCCGGCAAGCCAATAAAATTCATTGCTTGTTGACGATATTTTTTCGGTTAGAGAAAAAAAAACCATTCCCCAAAATGCCCGCCGTAACGGTGTCAATACAATATCCACGTCGTTAAAAATATTATCATTATAACGATGTTATTCGTAACTATACACAGTGGTGGTGTATTTGAGGGGTGATGGAATGAATCAATTTGTTTCTGTTGGTATATTCTACTTATGAACTAGCCATATTTGTGTGTTTCTTATTTACAATTATTTTTACTTATTCACTGGCTTTACTAACAACATTTGAGCAATGCCAATTTATAAACGAAGAAACAAATTAAACTTTTAAGTGAAATTATGTAGCTTTTTATAAATGTTGACACTTATCCAGATAAAAAAAAAAGAAAAAAGGTTTATATATTCTCAACACTAATAAAGTGTCATACATTAATAGAGAATTATTAATTGAATTTACTGTGAATATTGATATTTGTCGGCCTCTATTTAGGGATTGTGATTATGAATAAAAAGTAGCCTAGTGTGCTAAATTTCAGCCAAATCGGTTCAGTCGTTACGTCATGAATGATTAACAACCAAACAAACAAATTCATAACATTTCTACCTAACTATTTGAGAAATTTGAAAAATCTATCTGAAACAAAAATGAAAGAAGTCAAAAATCCGAAAAAAAAAATTAATTGATTAAATCAACTAAAACTTGCCCACGTATCCCCATTCAAACTTTCATTCCCTATTTCATCATCTTCTGGGTTTTTTTCAAAACAGAAGGTAGGTTTTTTCTAAGGTAGGACCTTTTTCGGGATGCAATCTATCTCCTTGCTAAATTTTATTGAAATCTTTTCGGCGGTTTAGGCGTGAAATGGTAACAGACAGAGGTTACTTTTGTATTTATTATATTACTATATATATATGAGTATTTATATCTAAAACTATTTTTAATGATTTACCTTTGCGTACAGAAGTAAATTAAATTCCCCTCTATATATCCTACCTTCACAACTTTCCAGCTCCAACAGTGATCCACCCATAAGCTACGAGCAGTGATAATTTTTTGTATTTTTACTTGCTCTGTTTTCTATTTCAAATACGAAACGTTTATTTTGCATTTCGTCTGCGTTTTTCGCCGTTTTTAGGTAATTATTTTATAATGGTATTATTGTCGTCAAAAGGTGATTTGTATGTAATAATATTATGTAAAACTCATGGTTTTCAATTATTATATAAAACAGACATTTCTACAGTCATAGTTTACAAAATAATCTTAATAAAAATATATTTAGAGATAATATCGAAAAAATACTTTACGAAATATTCAATAATTATAATATCATAATATACAATATCATATCATATTATACATCAATAGAATGACTCATCGCTCGGGTGAGTCACGCATCGCTACAATAAAAGGAAATCAAAAGACCTACTACAATCATTAATAATAATTCGTCGATAAATTTTAACAATAGATTTTATTTTATTCATTTTTCAACTGAAAAATAGATAAATATATTATAGTACGAAATATCATTATTTTTAAATAATAATATGATATAACTTCACGAATATTGATAAATACAGTGACTCACGGCGTTTATTGAATATGATAAATAATTGAATTTGTTCTTTCCGATAAAAAAATATATTATTAAAAAACGAAAAATAATCAATTGTTTTAGAATTAATACAGAAACATTTTTTTTTTAATTATTTTTTTTTAAATTTATTTATTTTTTATATAAACATAAACACAGCAATTTTAAAAAAAAATAAAATATATGTATTAAAAGAACAAAACAAAGCTTGTAATATTATATAACGATAATAACTAAAGGAAATAAAATTATTATAACTCAAGTTGCGTGTAAGTAGGAGATTTTCGAGGATGGCTGTATATACGTACATTTTTTCTAAAAAAAAAATATTATAGAAAAAAGTTACAGCCATGTCAGTTTTTGATTTTTTTTTAATAGCAGTAACGCTTTTGTGTGACATTTTATATCCTCTTAAAATTTTTTAATTTGTGTTTATATTCTAATTTCAACTTAAACAACAAAATTTACGTTCTGTAACGTAATTTTGCCATGTTACCGCATTAGTTGGACTTAGAAAGTAAATGCGAGTGTGGCGGCCTATATATACGTTATTGATACGCCGTATTTTTTCGATTTTTCCTAAATATTATAATATTCTTCCTAATGGCACGAAAAAATATTACCAAAATCTAACAAAAAAAATGTACAAAGTACCAATTTAGTAACAAAATCGATATAATGTATTTATTCATCTATCTATTCAACGGGAGTCTTGTCTTAATCTCCTCTTATTGTTTGCAAACATAAGGTGTTTTTTTTTTTTTTTTTTAAGGCTGTATTTGTAAATAAAGGTACAGTCAACTCGAGATATGACGAAAATCTTGATTTAACGAATGAAATTGTCGTTCCTTGGAAAATCTTGTGACATAACGAAAAATTAATTGTATTTTGGGCCTATCGATAAAACGTTTAGTTTTTTTGATAAAAGCTTTTTGCCATGTAACAAATTTTTAGAATTTGGAGCTAGCTATTACGAACTTTTATTTAGATTAGATATACTAGTCTTCTAGTGTATAATGACTCTACGAAAAATAGCTTTCTATTATGAAGTTTTTCTGATGATTATTATACAATGAAGTGCTCTCTGTGTTTTCTAGCCTTTTAAATTTGGACAACGCTATTGACCGGGTAAGCAAAAGCGGCTACACACAAAAAAATTTATAGATTTTTAAAAAAATAAATGTATTTTATACATATATAATATGATCTTACGATGCATATATATATATATATGCATACATATATTTATATGCATGTAAATATTATTAAATTAAAATTAATATGTATTTGTAGTGTGTTTTAAATGTTGAATTTTTCTTCTCATCTCGGTAAAACGAATTTTGTTGGTTTATACTCTTGATATAACGAAATTCGATGTAACGAACTTTCGACAAACCGAACTTTTTTTCTCGGTCCCATAAAATTCGTTATATTGTGAGTTAGCTGTATAATGTCCCTGCAGTTGAAATCTTATTAATTTAAACAAAAAAAAATTAATAATTAAGTTTTAGTAAAAAATTAATCCAAATTTGTGAAGTATACAAATGTGTTACTGCTTCATCATAAAACTGATAATTATCTATAAGACATATAGATACAATTTGTTATTCTATAAGCTTATATAGGCTCCAATAAAGCCCTGATTATAATTTAATACTTTTTAACAATAATAACTATTATGTCGTGTACATTAACAGTATTTTGGAATGACTACTAATTTAAAAGCTTAGTATATATTTTTGTAAAATTGATGTGTAAATTTATCACTGTAGTGTACTGAGTTTTGATAATGATCAAAGACAAATAATATATGAAAAAGCTATTCATTTTATTTTTATCAATCTTTATAGCACAATGATAATGTTACATTCGGGCACATTTTACAATTTTAAAAGGTAGTAGAACAACAAGGTGTAATTGATACTAATAAGAGAAAATTATGTATACTGTATAGTGATGATAAACAGTTTTAGAATTTACTATAATATCTAATGAAAATATCGGTATATTAGAATAAAAATATTTTGCCCTCGTGAACTGTATAAAACCCAATATTATATCTAGTTAAATCATCATTGAATTTCGAACAAAAATAAATGACAAACCGTCAATAAATAAGTTTTACTAATTTATAGTAGGGGAGTAGTAAAATAAGTTAGTAAAATAATTAATAATTTTGGAATTTTTTGATTGTATACTTCATAACATTATTGTCTTCGTCTTAATTATCCTTCGATATTTTTTAATAATGTGGTAAAGCGTATAGGATCATTGTGTAAACTTATACCAAATTTTGTCAGTATTGTAACATGTATGATGTGGATGGTTTAAGATTGACAAAGTAATCTTCAAAATACCTCTTTATGTGTAGTTTATTTAAACTTACAGTTTTATTTGTCATTGATTCTAAAACACATAAAATATATTTTAAATTATGATAACATTTATAATAAATGCCACTAAAACTATATATATAAACAAACAAACTATCAATAATAGTCATTTTAAGGATATTTAATATTTTCTAACATTACAAAAATGAAAACATAAATCAAAATTAATTTTTGGTATTTTATTATTAATTCGAATTAATAACGTACAGTAAAAATACAGATCAGGTTTCCATAATATACATATTGGCCCATTGGGCATATAGTGAAAAATCAAGTTTATGATAGCGATGTAAAATTAATTTAAATTTGAATTTCGTTTAAACATTAAGAATTACAATATTGTTAAAACAGGCAATATTATTTGTGTACTGTATTATTTTTATGACAGATTACACATGTTTGCTATTATTTTATTTTACTTTTTTTTAAACATTTGTGGCGCTGTAAAAACGCTCAAAAAGTGATACAATCAGTAAATTAATATTGGGAACTTTACATTAAATTAGCTTTTTCCAACATAGCAATATCTAACTTATTACCGGCCTTTAAAACATTGGTGCTCAACTTCATGGGCACAATAATTTAAAAGACAAATGTTACATAGTTTTATTACACTCTTTTGATTGCAATAACTATAATATATACTAATTGACAAATAATTTTTTTAAATTAATATATAAAAATCGAATAGCGGTATAAAAGGCATATCCCCTTTTTATATTGGAGCGAAAAGTGCCCGTGTAAACTTGAAAAATAGTCCTGATTTATTTTATTTTAAATATTTTACATGGACGCACTTAGACCGTTTGATAATTAATTAGATTTCTATTAAAAATATTGCTCCAATCAATTTACGCGCGCCCACTCCCCGCGGGCACCTCCGTGCTACGGATCCGTCGCCCCCATATGGTCGCGACGCGGATCCTCGTGCGGAGCGCTGACGGGCGGGGTACGTCGCCTGCCGTCGTAGTCCCCAACGCGCGCAGAGCTTCGAAAGCCCTGCACCTGCGAGAGGCCAACAGATCGACGGGAGGTAGTCCCGCAACAATTAACGCCGCCTCGTGCGAGACGGTCCTGTAGGCGCACACGCTGCTGGACGGCCGCCATAGCAGCAAGGCCCGTGGGGCAGAGTTGCAGGGAATAGGCCCACGCTGGAGCGCCGTACACTAGCACGCTGTGTACGACGCTCACGAGCAGTTTCCTCTTGCGCTCCCGCGGACCACCGATGTTAGTTAGGTTAGGTTAGGTTATTATTAGCCGGCCGAGCGACGACATTACGCGCTGGGCTTTGTCGGCCGCAGCGCGAAAGTGCTCGCCGTACAGAGTCCCCTTGTTCTTCAGCACAAGGCCGAGGTACTTCAGGGACTCGCTGGGCGCGACGAGTTCGCCGTCGAGTCGAATGGCGGTGCCGTCGTCCAATGCCGGTTACTAAACACCACGACCGACGTTTTTTGGACGGTCAGCCGTAGCCCCAGGTCTCCGACACCTTTCGAGACGATCACCAGCGTGGCGTTCGTCCGATTTTGAGCGCCTTCCACCATGTCACCTTCCGCCACGATCAACGTATCGTCTGCGTAGCCGATAGTGATCGTGCCCTTCGGGAGGGGTAAGCGGAGGACGGCGTCGTACGCGATGTTCCAGAGGAGCGGCCCGAGAACGAATCCTTGGGGGTACCCCGCAGGTTACCGGAACTGTCACGAGACCGGTCGACGGGTCGTCGCGCACGATCAGAACTCGGCCGCTCAGATACGACCCAATCATCCGTCTGATGTAAGGCGGAAACCTCGTGCGCGCCAGCGCGGCCGCGATTACCTCCCATCCGACCGTATTGAACGCATTTTCGATGTCCAAGCTCACGGCGACGGCCATCTTCCGGGCGTTACTGGCCTCCAACAGCTTTCGGTTGAGGGTCCTGAGCGCGTCGTCGGTATACCGTCCGCGATGGAAACCGAACTGCCGTTCGGACAGTCCGTTCCCCGCCGCAACCATGTGCTCTTCCATCCTGCGGGCCAGGAGAAACTTGAAGATTTTCCCGACGTCGTCGAGCTGATACAGCGGTCTGTACGAAGACGGCAGTCCCGCCGGTTTGTTCAGCTTCGGGATGAGCGCTAGGCACGCAACCTTCCACCGCCCGGGGAACGTTCCGCTCCCGAGGCAGGAGTTGAACGTCGCGACCACCTTTTGGCGGCCCGGATGAGCCGCTTCAGGGCGGTGCGTGCTGTTCGGAGATTGCCTTCCGCCGCGGCCGTGGCTTCGAGGTCGCCGCGGGCGCGGCATCTGGTCGTCCCCCGCCGTGCCATCACGCATTCGTCGCGTGCCGCTGCGATCTCTTTGTTCCACCAGTAAACCGGTGGCCTGCGGCCGGCGTTGGGAGTACGCCGCCAGAGGGAGAGATCGCACGCTTTCGTGACGTGTCTGACGAGCTCGTCAGCTTCCGAGTCAGAGCTGAAAGCATCGGGGACACACTCCGTCGGACGAGATGAGTCGACCTACGCGGCAAGGCCAAGACCGGCCGCGAGCATCTCCGCATCCAGTTCGGCTGTATGCCAACCGGGATGGCATGCGGGTCCGCTCGGGGCGCGGGTCGCAAGCCCTGCCTGGCGGGTGACCGGTGTACGGCTATAACCGTAGGTAAACGTCAAGTAACGATGGTCACAGCCAAAACTTAATTTTCTTCTTAATTTTTCCATTTTCTAGTAAAACATAACTCAATATCATTAAACAACACTAATAAATAAAATAAACCATCGGAATATTAAATAAATCACTATTATTATGTAGCGGAATACACGATTCCCAAATCATTCCAGTAGTGAAAACGGTAAATCGATTTAAGGCAGTATGGCTGTCATCCGGGTACACTTTACTATTGGCGCTTATTGCGAATTGATATTTATTCCGAGGATTCAACAAGTTAATGGTGTAGCGAGATCATGATCGTGAAACGCGCGTCCAGTTCATATCGCACTGTACACAATATCGTAACAAATTACTAGGCTAAATCTTAATCGACCATTATTATTTGGTTGTATGTACATTACACTGGTATAAATAGTCCTTTTCCACTTAACACCAAAATAAAATGTAAAAGTTTGACTTCTACGATGTGGTGAATTGTATACTAGCACTATTTATCCACGACAATTCGAATAAGCCCGGTTTATTCGGCTCTGTTCTGGTGAGCGATGACGGTTTGTCCAGTTCTGAAAAAATCATTAAACACTTATGGTTTAAATGAAATTACAAAGTAACAGGCGTTTCGTATATACAAATGCCTACCATCTGATGAACCGGGTACATAAATTGTCGAATACTCTGTGGACAGACCGTTTGAGTTCACCGAATACACAGTAAAATTGTATCCGATTATGGTGTTGAAACCCAAAAACATGGCATGATTTGCATACGTACTTTTGCTAAGGACATTTAATCTGTAATATAATTTAACAGTTTAAATAATTATTGATGTGAAGTTTATTGGTTAAACCGAATACATAAGTTTTAGTTTAATATGATATACTGACCTAGTTGTATTATCGTTTGTTGCGACCGTATAATAAACAAGATACTCAAATGAATTGTGACATTTTTCATTTTCGTTGATATTATGCCAATAAATGAACACATCTCTTATAAATTGATTACCGAAAGTTGATGTTATATAGTCAAAGCTGCCAATAGTTATTAGTGGAGGTGTCATGGGCACTAAAAACAATAGTATACGTATTTGAATTTGTTATTATAATTAAACTAGACCAACAAGAGAATATACAAACAAATAGAAATACATTTCACCGTGGAAATTATTCTAAGGTAATTATGAGTACTTTATCAGTACACCACTGCCTACAAAAGGAGACATTAAGATAAAACAATTTAGATATTGAGTTTTAAAAATTGTTTTATTTGCTGATTTCAACAAAATATTTAATATGATTTTCCGTTTAATTAAAACACAAACATTAATTTATTATAATTTAATTTTCATTTATGTAAAGAAACTAACTAAAAAACAATAACAAAAAAAAAAATTAAAAAATGAAAAGTGTAATACAATTTTTCTTTCCAAATTCAAGTGTGAAGAGTTTAAATATATGATTCAAATTAAGTACCACCAAGTGGAAAATTTACATATTTAAAAGTACAGTTACAGTATAGAAGATCTTTAGTTCAGAACATTTTACAAGTTTGAACATTAAGGAGCTTTTTTATTAACCGTCAATGGGTTTCTTAGAAAAAACATTTTAGTATAATGAATGCCTTCCTCAACTATCTCAAAATCTAAAATAATAAACTATTTATATGCCAATATTAATTGATTTGGTTGATGCAAAAAGGGTTCTCTGGCAAAAATAAGTTAACCGCGGATTTTCAGTGTAAGAGTATATATTCAACGTTTATGTAAGAAAAGACCATATTCAGATATTCCCTGGGCTAAACACCGGCTTGTTCATTTTCTGATTAATGCGTAAAGGAGCCATAAGGCCATAAGGAATAATCCTTGGCTAAGGTCACTTTTCACATGAATCTCCTTCATTTACATTGTTGTATCTTGCTTGTTTCATCACCAAGTCTATAACACAACTTTGATCTGATGGTCCATAAAATGAGTGCTTGAAAACTGAAATTATATGCAGACAAAAATACTATACAGTTACTGCCGTTGTATTTTATTTCATGTAAAACCTTATTCTGTTTATAATTCCAGTACAAGATATATTTTATCATCATCAATGTGTTCGGGATACACATTATAAAGCAGAACATGACAAAATTGTACGTTTATCATAAAGGGAATGGGAAGAAAGGCCCAAATGATGTATGTTAATTTTTGATAAACTACAACAAAAATGAAATCCCTGAAACTGTGAAGACTTTGGACATATTTAGTGATAATTACGCCGGATAAAACAAAAACCAACGATGAACATATTTGATAAAATAGAACAATGTTATCCCATAGGAGGATACAGCTTCTTGCATTTCTATTGTGATTTCAACCAAATTAAAAGACATTTGAAGATATTTGACAGAATTTATTCTATAGGAAATTTACTACAAATCAATTTGAGAAGCAGTCCAAAAAACCCTAAAAAATTTATGCTGAAATTGGTGGAGGCTGATGAAATTCTAGATTTCAAGGAAAGGTGGTCTATATATTTTAAGATAAATCCTATATCACTTCACCTACAACAGTGATACGAGTTATAAAGGCCCAACGATGGGCTTTCATCGATGGATTTATTTTTCATATATTCAGCATGTGGAAGAATACTGTGTTTGAATTTCTAATTCGAAAAGCCTATCCTATAGAAAAAGTCCCACTAAAGAAAATAATTGTAGATTATGTCGTTAGGTAACCTAACCTAACCTAACTACAGCTGTACATTACAAAAAAACTACATGTCTTTTTTAGTATCATTTATTAATTGGTCGATCATTGCTGACGAAGAAGATGAAAATTTGGAATAAATTAATTTGTTATTATTGTTATTTACGTTTTTCATGTAAATTACATTATTTAATTATTTTCTGTCATATAATATGTCTATTTTTGAAAACAGGGATCTAAGCCCAATGATTTTTTTGATTTTTTATTGTTTTAACTATAATAATTATATATTAAATACATAAGTATTCATTAATAGGATTATTGTACGTGAGTTTTTACGGTTCAAGAACGCGTTGTAAGATACTTTTGCGTAAGGTAAAATGATAATACAATACTTGTTAAAGGTATAATTTAGTAATATATATGTAATTGTTGTAGACAAAATGAATCAATCACACTCAATTAAAAAAGATTATAGACCATCTTGTAAATCTGGAAAAAGATGCCAAAGTAGAAGTAGAGGACATCAATATGAGTACAAACATTCACAAATTAAGGTCTGACGTGCGATAAATTGTCTTTTTTTTATTTTTGTTTATTTTTAATACCACAGCCACCATTTAGTGTGCATACCAAGTGCTTGTATTTGTTATATTTAAATGTCAGAATTTGTTTATTACCGAAATACCGAGCGATGGGCTATTTAATTAATAACTCGATGCTGCTTTAGTAATTGTTAGGTCGGTTAAAGGATTTTCTCCCGGTATAGAATATTATCAACAATAGATTTATTATTATTATTTTTTTAGGTGGTTTTTTTTTTGCGTTTAATTGATCACGATGTATGGGTGTATATCATCATTGTTGTATAAATATCTAAAATAATTTTTTTTTTAAAACTCGTTTAATAAACTAATAAATTTGTTCAATAAATGCGATTTTTGTCAAACTCGTAGCGATATTCACGTGGAACACATAAAATGCGTATAATAAAACGATAGTTTCTTAATTTTTTAAATAAATTACAGCTAGAATACGTGACATCTTTTAAATTAACGCCCGATACTATACGTCGCAGTATCCATTGAATAAATTATTGTTTGAATTTTTTTTTTTTTTAATGTAATTGTTTATTTATATTGTTATATTGTTATTTTAAATAGTTGTCATGATTATTATGTTTAATACTTGTCATGAAATGATATTGTGATATCCAAACGATATTAATTAACAAACTAGTTTCTATTCGCTTAAGATTGATTTTTAAGTGACTTATATTATTAGGACATCAATAATCCAGGAATGAAATGATATTACTTAGGTGGAGTGAATTACGGGGGGGGGGGGGTGCCAACACAAAACAAAATGTTTAAATACAAATTAAAATATATTTTAAGTATATTTTTTATATTACAAATATTATATTCTAGTCGGAGTTACCTTCTTTTACTGAATTAAGAAAATCATGTATTACAGAATAATTATATCTTATTTTCATCAAAAATATTCTTTGTGTATTTGTAATTTTTATTAAACATGTACCAAGATTAGATAAAATTAAATTTATGGTGTCTACTTTATTGTAACTATTTTCATTCCTATCTATAGCTGCATCATAGTCACATCACTAGTCGATACTATTTTTGTAATTAAGATAAGTTATTATGTGCAGTCTGTGTAGGAATAACTTTATTTTTATTTGTTTCTTCAGCTATAGCAGTTATATTTCATATTGATAAACTTGCATTAGCGTATAAAGGAACCAGTTACAATATACAGAATTATTCAAAATGATTCAACTTATTTAAAATGCTTATATATTATTATTTTTTAGGTTTGGAAAAAAATATACATATTATATCTACAATATTATACATTAAATAAAAGAAAAATATGTCAAGTTTAATTAGTTTTAATAATTTTAATAATCAGAATCATTGGATTCTCATAATCGTGGAGTTAGCCATGTTTGAAGCATTTCTAAACGCGAGGCCTTTAGCAATAATTATAAAATCATGAATTAATGACATTCTAAAACTTAGGAATACCCCCTATTAACTGGTATATAATTTGGTAAGTTAAAATTTATAATTAACCATTTTATAGTTATTTTAAATCGGATGAATCATTCTGAATAACCCTGTACTATATTATAGTTTAATAGACCCTAGAGAAGAAAATAGAAATACATGGGCTTGCTTTACATTATGCATTGTTAGCTGTTATGTCTAAACAATACATTTTATAGTTCTATTGTATATGTTTATGTTGTTGATAACAATTTGGTAGATGATAATTCAAAATAGAAAATCAAACATGCCTACTTAAATCTAAAATGTGATGGATTTGTATGAAATATAAAAATAAAACATTTATGATTAATTTAGAAATTTTAAACATGAGTTCAAATCAAAATGTTTTAAACCCTAATAAAATATATTAAATAAAAATAAAAATATATTGTATAATTTAATTTAAGAGGAGACAATTGACGAATTTTGGTAGTTTTTGTACTATTTTTAAATTTCTAATTTTTCTATTTTCGGTTACACTAATCTTTTTTTTTTTGTAAAATGAATGATATTTAAACATAATTGTAATGTTTAAACCAATTGATTTCAAGTACAGGCACAGTATAAAAAATGACTACAATTACTACTATTTTTGTAACATAGTAAATAGTAATCTTAAAATTTAATATTTAATTAGACAACTTCCGCTACTCAGCTAGAACAAATAAGCTATACAAATATTATTGTACATTTGTATAATTAAATTTAACATTAAAATAATATACATCACTCATCCTCCTAATCGGATTGGGTTTCCTCAAAAACTAGTAAATACTTTAAAAGATGTCAACACCAGACAAATAAAGTTTAATGATAAAAATTATATATTTTTAAATAATGACTGTGTACTATTTTTTTTTTCCTGGTGAAAGTTTATTATAATTTACAATTAATGTTGTAATAATAATAATGTATTAATGTTATAATATATGTTTTACGTTAATGGCTTTATTTTATATTAAATAAACTAAAGAACACCCATATGTCAACAGCACATGGGGAAAAGTAACCAATTGCTCCCCCCCCAATTGTTGATCAGGTAATGCAAATAACTATAGATGAAACATTATGTGTGAATATTACTAAAATACCAAAATCAATGACTACTCAATTTTGGTGGAACAAGAAAACACAATATCCAAAAATAGGGGATGGGGATAAGTGTAAAGTTCATTTTATTGCTATAGTTTTAAAATACGTTATGCAATTGCAGGATTATGTTAAGGTGGACAATAGATCACCTAAAACAAGGGATTTAGCAGAAAAAGTTAATTTAAAAACCAGTGGTGAGTTACCCAGTGTTAATCGCAGAGAGGATTCAGTAGAAGAAAATCAAAGTGGTCATGGTATGTATACATTATATGTATTATACTATATAAACATTTGTTTATATTTTATTACTTATATTAGATGACTTATTGATGACTTAAATTTAATGTCTAAAATTCAAGTGTAGTGGGTAAAAAATTGAAATTTAAAAATATGATTTTTACCATTATGCAGAAAACTGTTTAATAAAATTAATGGTTTTTCACTACACTCAAAATCTAAAATAATAAGTTGTTACTAAATTTAAAAAATTTCATGGTATGTATAAGTTATTATCATTAATAATACTCACCTACACATTGTTGTAACTCTTATACTCATAGTCCCTAACCTGTCATGCCACCTAATTGTTAAACCAAGACTTACAAAAGGAGACATTAAAAAAAAAAAAAAAAAATGTATATATTGTGTTAGTTTATATCATCAAAATATTTAATATAAATATTTAATAATACAAATATTTTTTTATTTTACTTTAATTTTCATCTATGTAACCAAAGATATCCAGAATTAAAAAATAAAAACAATGAATAGTATAATAATACATTTTTATTTAAGTTAGTGTAATAGATGAAATAATTTGCAGTTAGAAATATGTTTTATAAAACTATCAAAATATCCACATAAATCATAGTCATGGTATAGATCATTTTACCTGTTTCAACGTCTTGGAGCATTTTAACTAACCAAGAATTTTTCTTAGAAATAATACACATTATATTAAAATTAATGTCTTTTTCACTTCACTAAAAAACAAATTCAATAAATTATTACTAATGCACTAAACTATTTATATGTGCATAATAAATAATTCTTGGAAATAACACCTTTTACAATATATATTTTGGTGTTTTATGTATATTGTGTTCAATAATAATTAGACAGTTTAATTTATACTAATTGTGACATCTCTAAAAGTTGTAGACAACAAGTATCAGCTGCGTTCTGGTCAACAATATAGTAGACTTCCTTTAATGTCAGGCAGTAAATGCTCAACGGAAAATAAAGCACTGTACAAATACAAATATAACCTGACTAAAGTATGATATGGTATTAATTTATTTATTTTATTGTACTTAAAAATATGTATTGTGTTTGTAGGATGATGTTAAAGTGGATAGTTTTAAACCATCTAAAATAAGGCGTTCAACTAGAATAGTTAAGTTAAATAACTCTAGTGATAAGGAATTCAGAGTTATTCACAAATATAATTAAATAATAATAAAACTATATTAGATCAATTAATTAATATTTTTGTCATCTTTTCTTACAGTGGAGTAACATACAGTTATATAATATTATGTAATGTTCTATAACTGTGTTTATATTATTTTTTCAAAAATCCCTCCTCTTAAACATCCCCTACTGTATTCGTAGCTAACATTAATGTAATATTTATTTTTCTAATATATGTTTTTGATATCCATATTTTGTCTGTAAAATTATATAAAACATATGCATGTGTATTTTTAATCAATAAAAACAATACAATTTGTATAATTTCTGATTTTCAAAAATAGAAATTAAATATATATTATTTATATTTTTCCTTTTGGTGTTGGTGACTTTTACTTTTCTCTTTTTCCACACATATTTTCTTATAATATCCAATAAACTGGAAATGCTTTTACATATATTTATGTTTCCATTTTTCCCAAAAAATCAAAAATTATTTTCCCCTATTATTATGGAAATTATAAGTATCAAAATTGTTTACATTTTTCTGTAAATTGAACATTTTTTTTTACAAATTACAATAACGCTATAGCTAATGGATATTTGCACAGCCCTGATAAGGATGTGGTATTGTAGTATTTGTCTTATCAATGTTCTAAATGTGTTATTTTATTACATCAAATGCAATAAACTGTAGTGAATGTAGTAGGTAAATTGCAATTGTGTGTTTAATTTTGATGACATGATATGCACATTTGTTCAATTAATTTTAATTTATTATTTTTGCTTAAGTGTTTAGAATAAATATATGTTTTAAAATGTCAAACCAGCTAAACCCAATAGTATAAAAAGTATCTTTCAAGGAAGCTTTCATTAAAAATGGAATACAACTATAGTGTTTATTACTATGTTATATTTATGTTTTATTTTAAAATGTAATAGTTACAAAGACAACAAGCACACTGAACAACATAGACAAGCAACTAATTGGAAACGAAACTGCCAACTCATTTTGTAAGTTGTGTATTATTTTTCTGAATACTTTATCAGGATAGTTGAAAGGACAATTGATTTATTGAAATCAATACTCTTTAATTTATAGCTCTAATTCCAATTTTTTCAAACAGATTCCACACCTATGCAATTTGTTTTTAAATGTTGTGTTTAAATTACACCAATACTTACAAACCAGAAGTAAATAAATTTCATGTATTCTGAAAGTGGTCACAAAATTTGTACCTATAATCTATAAACTTATAAGCTACTTTGAAAGCTATCAACTATCTACTCTTTTAAA
This sequence comes from Tuberolachnus salignus, assembly GCA_956483605.1. Taxonomy (NCBI): domain Eukaryota; kingdom Metazoa; phylum Arthropoda; class Insecta; order Hemiptera; family Aphididae; genus Tuberolachnus; species Tuberolachnus salignus. The sequence goes on along the minus strand of OY101431.1, from coordinate 18,932,644 downwards.
CTTTAAAAACTGTATAAATTGCTATATAAAAAAAAAAAGTTAACTTATATTATAACAGTTATTCAAGTAAAATTATATTGCTGGCTAAAAGTACAAAACTAATTTCTGTTTAAATTTCCAATTATAAATTTGTTTTGTGTTTAATAAACAGGTGTAATGGTTTCTACTTTTTTTCATTTTTTATATTCCTATATGTAAGACCTAACCAATATATTATAGATGGACTAGGAGTTATGTTAGTATCCATATAATAGCTATTATAATTTAATTATTTTTTCAATTATGTTAAAAGTGTAAGTAAAATATTTAAAACCACAATTATTCTTGTATCATTGTGTAGGCATGGTTTAATAACATTTTTTGTGATGAATTTTTATCTATGTAATTTTAATAAAATTTAAAAATTTGAATAATACCATAGTACTTATATAGTTATAAGAATTGTGATTATTATTCAGGGGTTTATTTATTTTATATACTCTTGCAGATTATTGAAATAATATTTATGTTAAAAATTTATTTGGTTATAATTAAATGTTAAATTTTTTTTTATGTGAATAACAATTTGTTCAACGTTTTAATTGTTGTTTTTTTTCACATGCAGAAAAGTAATAATATAGTTATGGCCTGTAAAATAACAGACAAAGAACTTAATTGTTCATTAGCTACAAAAAACTTGGAGGCCTCATTTGACAGATAATTTGTAATATTCTAGGCTTGAAACTTTAAGCAATAATAAAAGGTAAAATATGCAATTAATTTGTATACAATATGCATTTATAAGGGATAAGCTTTAAAAATGTATTATTAAAAAAACAAAAAATTATTTTCACAAGTTGCAAAGGCAATAATGACAGATTCTGGTAAAAACTAAAAATGAAATGCTAGACAAGACTGTTGATCATAACAAAATTGCAATGAATAATCGGTAATGTTATACAAAATGTAGACAAGGGGATGACAATATGCAGCAGCTTTTTATTTTTAAAATATTTCAAATACAATATTCTATTTTTTTTTAAATTTGTTTGTGGTAGGTTTAAAACCATAATAATATGCAATAATATGTTATAAACTTTTAAATATGCGAATACCTATAAATTAAAAAAAAAAATGCAACATAAATCTTTGTATTACGATTATATGTATAATAAAATAAATTTGTATTGAATCAGAATTTTAATATGCTACTTCCTAACAAATATGCAAATTCATTAAGATCAGAGATTATAATAAATTGACCTTCGACATTAAAGCTGGTCAAGAAACATCAAAAAAAAAAAAAAAATTATCCTATTGAAAAGTATTTTTTTAAACTTGTCTGTTTGTTTATGTCCATATTAATATAATTTCTTTTTTCATATTTTGTATTTACAGTGTTCATGTGTGTAAAATCTGTAACAGGAATTTACCATATAAAGCAGGGTCGATGAAACATTATTAAAAATATTGAAGAATTATTTAAGAAACTAGATATGGATATTAAACATATTATGTTAAAATAAAAACTACAGTTAAAATTCAATAATTTTGTTTTATAATATTAACATTTACTTATCAATAAAAGTGGTTACAGTTATTCTTGTTATCAGTCAACATCGACCAATCAATTCCTTGGAAAAAAAAAAAAGAAACGTTATCGTTTCAACCAATGGCATAAGCATACTGCGCGTCCTAAAATCATTAATATTAACCATAATAAAAATAATAAATATGTAATACATAGTGGTACTAACTTTCATTGTGTTGATAGCACCGCGGTTAAGTTTTATTATATTAAACAAAATAATTCATTTATATAAATACAGTAAGTGAGTTTTTACGTTACAGTGCAAGGACGCTTTATGGGATACGTTTGCGTAAGGTAAAATAACACAAAACTAATTAAAGTTATAATTTAGTAATATATATATGTAAATGTTGTAGACAAAATGAATACGTCTCACGCAAGTCAAAAAGATGGTAAACCGCCTTGTAAGTCAGGAAAAAGATGCCAAAAGAGAAGTAGAGAACATCTAGATATGTACAAGCATTCACAAAATAAGGTATGACATGCAATGAACTATCACCATTTTTGGAATTTTGTTTTTCTAATACCACCACAAGCAATTGGTATGCCATTTTTTTGTATTTGTTATATTCAAATGTCAGAATTTGTTTATAATACCAAGTGGTGAGCTATATAATTAATAAATAGATTCTATTATACATCTAATACTTGGCTGCCACAGTCCTGTTGGGTTAGGACCTCCTGATATATAAAAAAAGCGAAAAAATAATTTTTTTTTTTTTTATGATCAGACAATGCAAATAACTATAGATGAAACATTATGTGTGAATATTACTAAAATACCAAAATCAATGACTACTCAATTTTGGTGGAACAAGAAAACACAATATCCAAAAATAGGGGATGGGGATAAGTGTAAAGTTCATTTTATTGCTATAGTTTTAAAAAACATTATGTAATTGCAGGATTATGTTAAGGTGGACAATAGATCACCTAAAACAAGGGATTTAGCAGAAAAAGTTAATTTAAAAACCAGTGGTGAGTTACCCAGTGTTAATCGCAGAGAGGATTCAGTAGAAGAAAATCAAAGTGGTCATGGTATGTATACATTATATGTATTATACTATATAAACATTTGTTTATATTTTATTACTTATATTAGATGACTTATTGATGACTTAAATTTAATGTCTAAAATTCAAGTGTAGTGGGTAAAAAATTGAAATTTAAAAATATGATTTTTACCATTATGCAGAAAACTGTTTAATAAAATTAATGGTTTTTCACTACACTCAAAATCTAAAATAATAAGTTGTTACTAAATTTAAAAAATTTCATGGTATGTATAAGTTATTATCATTAATAATACTCACCTACACATTGTTGTAACTCTTATACTCATAGTCCCTAACCTGTCATGCCACCTAATTGTTATACCAAGACTTACAAAAGGAGACATTAAAAAAAAAAAAAAAAAATGTATATATTGTGTTAGTTTATATCATCAAAATATTTAATATAAATATTTAATAATACAAATATTTTTTTATTTTATTTTAATTTTCATCTATGTAACCAAAGATATCCAGAATTAAAAAATAAAAACAATGAATAGTATAATAATACATTTTTATTTAAGTTAGTGTAATAGAGGAAATAATTTGCAGTTAGAAATATGTTTTATAAAACTATCAAAATATCCACATAAATCATAGTCATGGTATAGATCATTTTACCTGTTTCAACGTCTTGGAGCATTTTAACTAACCAAGAATTTTTCTTAGAAATAATACACATTATATTAAAATTAATGTCTTTTTCACTTCACTAAAAAACAAATTCAATAAATTATTACTAATGCACTAAACTATTTATATGTGCATAATAAATAATTCATGGAAATAACACCTTTTACAATATATATTTTGGTGTTTTATGTATATTGTGTTCAATAATAATTAGACAGTTTAATTAATACTAATTGTGACATCTCTAAAAGTTGTAGACAACAAGTATCAGCTGCGTTCTGGTCAACAATATAGTAGACTTCCTTATTGCAATAGGGGTAATTGTTTGAATCTACAAATGTAATTAAATAAAAATAAATATGTAAATTGTGTTTAATAAATTTTTGTACAGTAATAAATATAATTATAATAAGGTTTTATCCAATTGTTATAGACAGGTATCCAGTGTATTCTGAAAAAGATAGACATCTTTTTAAGCCAGAAAGTAATTTTGCAAAGAAAAATGAAGGGGTATGTAACCTGGGTACATTCAAACATAAAATCAAAAAAGTAAGATATGAGATTGAATTATTTTTAGTTATTTTTAATATTTGTGAAAATATTTATATATTTGTAGGCTAAAGTTACTAGTGAAACTAAGACATTATCTGGGAAAAGGGATTTAACAGGAAATGTAAAATTAAAAAATAGTAGTGATGTGTCCATGTACAATGTTGATCACAAAAGGGATTCAGAAGGAGAAATTCCAAGTAGTCATGGTATTTATAAGTTATATTCAGTATGCATTGTAACCATTTGTCAATGTTTTATTACTTGCATTATAATACAAAAATTCTTTATTTATTTTAATTGAATTTATATCTGTGTAATTTATGGAAATCAAAAATATGTAAACAATGTAAAAGATGGTTTTTTTTTGTTAAATGTTTTTAATTAAAGTGTAATAAGGGAAAACACTTGTAATCTAGAAATATATTTTATAGATGTATCACTATATAAAAGATCCACATATATTAATTTGACAGTATAGAACATTTTACCAATTTGAATGTTTAGAAGGATTTTAACTAATTTAACAAATTTCTTTAAAAAAACCATATTTTATAATATAATAGCTTATTAACATTTCCCATAATCAAAAATAATAATTCACTAAAATACTTTACTTCAAATATGCTAATATTATTTAACTCTATACACTTTATACAATTTATCTTTCTTTCTTGTATATATATTGTGTTCAATAACTTGAAAGTATCATATTAATTGAACTTATAATTCAGTAATATTAAAATGTTGTAGACAAGTATTTGTTCTGTTCTGGTCAAAAAGATAGTACAACTTCTTTAAATGAACCAGTAAGGAAATATGCAAAGAAAAATGAAGAACACTTGGATAAATCCAAACATAAACCCAATAAAGTGATATATGAGAGTAAATTGGTTTTTATTACTGTATTTATATATTTGTTTTGTGTTTGAAGGATGATGTAAAAGTAGACAATAAGAAAAGATCTGGAAAAATGGATTTAACAGGAAATGTAAAATTAAAAAACAGTAGTGATGTGTCCATGTTTAATGTTGACCACAGAAGGGATTCAGAAGGAGAAATTCCAAGTAGTCATGGTATTTATAAGTTATATTCAGTATGCATCGTAATCATTTGTCAATGTTTTATTACTTGCAATAAAATACAAAAATTCTTTATTTATTTTAATTGAATTTATATCTGTGTAATTGAAGTAAATCAAAAATAGGTAAACAATGTAAAAGATGGTTTTTTTTTTTTTTAATGTATTTTATTCAAGTGTAATAAGAGAAAACACTTGTAATCTAGAAATGTATTTTATAGATGTACCACTATGTATAAGATCCACATATATTAATTTGACAGTATAGAACATTTTACTAGTTTGAATGTTAAGAAGGGTTTTAACTAGCCAACAAATTTCATTAGAAAAAACCATATTTTATAACAATACTGGCTTCTTAACTTTTCCCATAATCAAAAATAATAATTCACTTTAATACTATACTACAAATATGTTAATATTATTTAACTCTATACACTTTATACAATTTATCTTCTATTCTTGTATGTATATTGTGTTCAATAACTTCCTTGTATCATATTAATTATACTTATAGTACAGTAATATTTAAATGTTGTAGACAAGTATTTGTTGTGTTCTGGTCAAAAAAATAGTAGAACTCCTTTAAATGAACCAGTAAGGAAATATGGAAAGAAAAATGAAGAAACTTTGGATAAATCCAAACTTAAAGCCAAAAAAGTAATATATGAGACTAAATTGGTTTTTATTATTGTATTGAAATATTTGTTTTGTGTTTGTAGGATGATGTGAAAGTAGACAATAAAAAAATATCTGGAAAAATGGATTTAACAGGATATGTAAAATTAAAAACTAGTAGTGATGTGGCCATGTTGTTTAATTATCAAAGAAGGGATTCAGACGATGAAATTCCAAGTAGTCTTGGTATGTACAAGTTATATTCATTATGCATCGAAATCATTTGTCAATGTTTTATAACTTGCATTATAATACAAAAATTCTTAATTTATTTTAATTGAATTTATATCTGTGTAATTGAAGGAAATCAAAAATAGGTAAACAATGTAAAAGATGGTTTTTTTTTTTTTTAATGTATTTAATTCAAGTGTAATAAGGGAAAACAGTTGTAATCTAGACATGTATTTTATAGATGTAGCACTATGTACATTATCCACATATATTAATTTGACTGTATTTACTATTTTACCAGTTTGAATGTTTAGAAGGATTTTAACTAGCCTACAAATTTCATTAGGAAAAACCATATTTCATAATAATAATGGCTTCTTAACTTTTTACATACTCAAAAATAATAATTCACTAAAATACTTTACTACAAATATGCTAATATTATTTAAATCTATACACTTTATACAAATTTTCATAATGCTAGAATGGATTACCTGAGTTATTCAATAAGTTTATTTTTGTGTCCAACTCAAGTGTTTTGTGATTTCATTGGAGCAACAATGTTATAACAAATTCTGGAATTGGACTTACAAATGTATATTAATATAAACTAATTACCTGTGAAGAAAAAATTACAGAGAGATGATCATGGATGGGAAGGATGGTCTGAGTTCCATTAGTTAATGAGTAATACTTATATGTTGTAGATGAAATGGATCAATCAGATGCTGGTCATAAAAATGAAAGAAAATGTTCAAAGCAAAATAAAGTAAATCTGGATAAATACAAACATACACCATCTAAAGTATAGTATATCATAAATTAATCATTTTTATTGTATTTAAAAATATTATTTATTTTTGCAGGATGATGTTAAAGTAGTTAGAAAGAAAACTTCTAGGAAAAACGATTCTACAAATAATGTAAAATTAAAAAACAGTAGTGATGTGTCCATGTTCAATGTTGATCACAGAAGGGATTCAAAAGGAGAAATTCCAAGTAGTCGTGGTATGTATAAGTTATATTCAGTATGCATTGTAACCATTTGTCGATGTTTTATTACTTGCATTAGAATACAATAATTCTTTATTTAATTTAATTGAATTTATATCTGTGTAATTAAAGGAAATCAAAAATAGGTAAACAATGTAAAAGATGGTTTTTTTTTTTTTTAATGTATTTTATTCAAGTGTAATAAGAGAAAACACTTGTAATCTAGAAATGTATTTTATAGATGTACCACTATGTATAAGATCCACATATATTAATTTGACAGTATAGAACATTTTACTAGTTTGAATGTTAAGAAGGATTTTAACTAGCCAACAAATTTCATTAGAAAAAACCATATTTTATAACAATACTGGCTTCTTAACTTTTCCCATAATCAAAAATAATAATTCACTTTAATACTATACTACAAATATGTTAATATTATTTAACTCTATACACTTTATACAATTTATCTTCTATTCTTGTATGTATATTGTGTTCAATAACTTCCTTGTATCATATTAATTATACTTATAGTACAGTAATATTTAAATGTTGTAGACAAGTATTTGTTGTGTTCTGGTCAAAAAAATAGTAGAACTCCTTTAAATGAACCAGTAAGGAAATATGGAAAGAAAAATGAAGAAACTTTGGATAAATCCAAACTTAAAGCCAAAAAAGTAATATATGAGACTAAATTGGTTTTTATTATTGTATTGAAATATTTGTTTTGTGTTTGTAGGATGATGTGAAAGTAGACAATAAAAAAATATCTGGAAAAATGGATTTAACAGGATATGTAAAATTAAAAACTAGTAGTGATGTGGCCATGTTGTTTAATTATCAAAGAAGGGATTCAGACGATGAAATTCCAAGTAGTCTTGGTATGAACAAGTTATATTCATTATGCATCGAAATCATTTGTCAATGTTTTATAACTTGCATTATAATACAAAAATTCTTAATTTATTTTAATTGAATTTATATCTGTGTAATTGAAGGAAATCAAAAATAGGTAAACAATGTAAAAGATGGTTTTTTTTTTTTTTAATGTATTTAATTCAAGTGTAATAAGGGAAAACAGTTGTAATCTAGACATGTATTTTATAGATGTAGCACTATGTACATTATCCACATATATTAATTTGACTGTATTTACTATTTTACCAGTTTGAATGTTTAGAAGGATTTTAACTAGCCTACAAATTTCATTAGGAAAAACCATATTTCATAATAATAATGGCTTCTTAACTTTTTACATACTCAAAAATAATAATTCACTAAAATACTTTACTACAAATATGCTAATATTATTTAAATCTATACACTTTATACAAATTTTCATAATGCTAGAATGGATTACCTGAGTTATTCAATAAGTTTATTTTTGTGTCCAACTCAAGTGTTTTGTGATTTCATTGGAGCAACAATGTTATAACAAATTCTGGAATTGGACTTACAAATGTATATTAATATAAACTAATTACCTGTGAAGAAAAAATTACAGAGAGATGATCATGGATGGGAAGGATGGTCTGAGTTCCATTAGTTAATGAGTAATACTTATATGTTGTAGATGAAATGGATCAATCAGATGCTGGTCATAAAAATGAAAGAAAATGTTCAAAGCAAAATAAAGTAAATCTGGATAAATACAAACATACACCATCTAAAGTATAGTATATCATAAATTAATCATTTTTATTGTATTTAAAAATATTATTTATTTTTGCAGGATGATGTTAAAGTAGTTAGAAAGAAAACTTCTAGGAAAAACGATTCTACAAATAATGTAAAATTAAAAAACAGTAGTGATGTGTCCATGTTCAATGTTGATCACAGAAGGGATTCAAAAGGAGAAATTCCAAGTAGTCGTGGTATGTATAAGTTATATTCAGTATGCATTGTAACCATTTGTCGATGTTTTATTACTTGCATTAGAATACAATAATTCTTTATTTAATTTAATTGAATTTATATCTGTGTAATTAAAGGAAATCAAAAATAGGTAAACAATGTAAAAGATGGTTTTTTTTTTTTTTAATGTATTTTATTCAAGTGTAATAAGAGAAAACACTTGTAATCTAGAAATGTATTTTATAGATGTACCACTATGTATAAGATCCACATATATTAATTTGACAGTATAGAACATTTTACTAGTTTGAATGTTAAGAAGGATTTTAACTAGCCAACAAATTTCATTAGAAAAAACCATATTTTATAACAATACTGGCTTCTTAACTTTTCCCATAATCAAAAATAATAATTCACTTTAATACTATACTACAAATATGTTAATATTATTTAACTCTATACACTTTATACAATTTATCTTCTATTCTTGTATGTATATTGTGTTCAATAACTTCCTTGTATCATATTAATTATACTTATAGTACAGTAATATTTAAATGTTGTAGACAAGTATTTGTTGTGTTCTGGTCAAAAAAATAGTAGAACTCCTTTAAATGAACCAGTAAGGAAATATGGAAAGAAAAATGAAGAAACTTTGGATAAATCCAAACTTAAAGCCAAAAAAGTAATATATGAGACTAAATTGGTTTTTATTATTGTATTGAAATATTTGTTTTGTGTTTGTAGGATGATGTGAAAGTAGACAATAAAAAAATATCTGGAAAAATGGATTTAACAGGATATGTAAAATTAAAAACTAGTAGTGATGTGGCCATGTTGTTTAATTATCAAAGAAGGGATTCAGACGATGAAATTCCAAGTAGTCTTGGTATGTACAAGTTATATTCATTATGCATCGAAATCATTTGTCAATGTTTTATAACTTGCATTATAATACAAAAATTCTTAATTTATTTTAATTGAATTTATATCTGTGTAATTGAAGGAAATCAAAAATAGGTAAACAATGTAAAAGATGGTTTTTTTTTTTTTTAATGTATTTAATTCAAGTGTAATAAGGGAAAACAGTTGTAATCTAGACATGTATTTTATAGATGTAGCACTATGTACATTATCCACATATATTAATTTGACTGTATTTACTATTTTACCAGTTTGAATGTTTAGAAGGATTTTAACTAGCCTACAAATTTCATTAGGAAAAACCATATTTCATAATAATAATGGCTTCTTAACTTTTTACATACTCAAAAATAATAATTCACTAAAATACTTTACTACAAATATGCTAATATTATTTAAATCTATACACTTTATACAAATTTTCATAATGCTAGAATGGATTACCTGAGTTATTCAATAAGTTTATTTTTGTGTCCAACTCAAGTGTTTTGTGATTTCATTGGAGCAACAATGTTATAACAAATTCTGGAATTGGACTTACAAATGTATATTAATATAAACTAATTACCTGTGAAGAAAAAATTACAGAGAGATGATCATGGATGGGAAGGATGGTCTGAGTTCCATTAGTTAATGAGTAATACTTATATGTTGTAGATGAAATGGATCAATCAGATACTGGTCAAAAAAATGAAAGAAAATGTTCAAAGCAAAATAAAGTAAATCTGGATAAATACAAACATACACAATCTAAAGTATAGTATACCATAAATTAATCATTTTTATTGTATTTAAGAATATTATTTATTTTTGCAGGATGATGTTAAAGTAGTTAGAAAGAAAACTTCTAGAAAAAACGATTCTACAAATAAAGTAAAATTAAAAAACAGTAGTGATGTGTCCATGTTCAATGTTGATCACAGAAGGGATTCAAAAGGAGAAATTCCAAGTAGTCGTGGTATGTATAAGTTATATTCAGTATGCATCGTAATCATTTGTCAATGTTTTATTACTTGCATTAGAATACAAAAATTCTTTATTTATTTTAATTGAATTTATATCTGTGTAATTGAAGTAAATCAAAAATAGGTAAACAATGTTAATGAAGGTTTTTCTTTTAAATGTATTTAATTCAAGTTTTATAAGGAAAAACAGTTGTAGTCTAGAAATGTATTTTATAGATGTAGCACTATGTATATCATCCACATATATAATTTGACAGTATTGACCATTTTACCAGTTTGAAGGTTTGAAGGATTTTAACTAGCCTACAAATTTCATTAGAAAAAACCATATTTCATAATAATAATGGCTTCTTAACTTTCCCTATAATCAAAAATAATAATTCACTAAAATACTATACTACAAATATGCTAATATTATTTAACTCTATACACTTTATACAATTTATCTTCTATTCTTGTATGTATATTGTGTTCAATAACTTCCTTGTATCATATTAATTAAACTTATAGTACAGTAATATTAAAATGTTGTAGACAAGTATTTGTTGTGTTCTGGTCAAAAAGATAGTAGAACTCCTTTAAATGAACCAGTAAGGAAATATGGAAAGAAAAATGAACAAACTATGGATAAATCCAAACTTAAAGCCAAAAAAGTAATATATGAGACTAAATTGGTTTTTATTATTGTATTGAAATATTTGTTTTGTGTTTGTAGGATGATGTGAAAGTAGACAACAAGAAAATATCTAGAAATAGGGATTCTACAGGAAAAGTAAAATTAAATGACAGTATTGATGAGTCATTTGGTGTTGATCACAGAAAGTATTCTGTAGAAGGTTGTTCATGTAGTCATGGTATGTATAAGTACTGATTTTAAAATATACAGATTGCTTATGGCATAAGGAATTTTTGCGAATAAAATTATAATTGTGTACAAATTATAAATATGCTTCCCGTAAATAGTGCAGTCATATTCAACAAATTGTTTTGCTTTAAATAACTTTTATTCACTATACCGATGGTAGGAGAACATGATGATACGATGTCTATAATCACTTATCTGTGTATATCATTAAATACTATTTTAAATTATATTATTATGTACTACTATTTTTTGATGGTAAGACGCAATAATCGTAACCTCACCTAGATAGAGGTGCTATAATTACATTTTAACTAATTGTGGGATAAAATTTACGAAATATGATAATCCATATCGATATATTCGTAATATGTGTTTTGACTTTGAATTTATTAATATTTTTTTTATTATGAATTTGAAATTGCAAAGTTTTCGATTCTGGTTGAAATATCGACATTCGGATTTAATGTAAAAAACAAATTTGTTGATTTTGAACAGTAAAGTTAGGATGTATTTAAATAAATGCATATATAACTTTAATAAACACGTAAACGCTCCCTGGGGGGGGGCAAGTTCTATTCGTACTAGATCCGCTCTTGATTCATAAATACTAATAAAATATTAGCATTTAACATTATACCATAGGTAGGTACTTTCTAAAAAAAAAAACATGCATTTTCATACTCATATATGTATATTAAATAGCAATTAAAAATAGCAATTAACCTTCCAAAATTATGTCATATCCTAATTTTATTCTATATTTTATATATTATATCATATCCTAATTATCTATATCACAAAATTGTATTTCGTTTATAGAAACAAATGATAAGGAATTATCTTCAAATGCTGTTGCTAATGAAACAGTTGGTAGTATTTTATTGCATTCAAGGAAACAGCAAACAAATTCAACAATGGATTTTATAGCAGAAAATACAAAACAACAGGAACACTGCAGTACTGTAAATATAAAAAATTGTATTATGATTATTTTAAAAACGATTTGCCTCATCTAATTATAAATTGTATATTAACTAAGGTTCTAGTTTTTTTTTTTTTGTATTGAACTAATTGTGTTTCATTATTTCTATTATTTAACAGTAAATGTTATGTTATTACTAGATTTGTTATATTAAGTATAAATACTTAATATTTTATACATTAAACATTGTTATATTTATAAAAATATAATATAAATACTTGTTTTAGACAAATTATTTATCAGATGATAGTGACAGTATTGATGAAGTTGCAGCATTATTTATACCAAAGATAATTCCTGGCGAGAAATTCTGTGAATCAAATTTACCTGAAATCTCTGGTAAGTCAGAAAAAGAAAAAAATATTTGCTTTACACTTCTATTTTATATTTTTTATTTTTTTTTAAAAATATTTGTTTTAGAATTGGAGGTAAATAATGAATGTATTTGTTTTTTTTATGGTTATTGCAATTGTCTCTATGTAATAACTTTAGGATTGTATCTTTTATGTTGCTCTATGGTATAAATTTATTGCAGTAACCAAATAAAGAAAATATTAATTGGTTTATATATATATATATATATTTATTATAGTTTTTTTCTTTTTTATTAATATTAATAATTATTTTAGGATAATTTTACTAAATTTCCAGAAAGTAATCCAGTGCCACTTATAAGACATTTCAACTATTATTTATACATATTTGTATTCCTATTTAACTGTTTTAATTTAATGGGGACATATTTTGATTATAAATATAAAAACTATAATTTATTAGCATGAATATTTGAAAGTTAATTTGCTATATATTTTGTTAGATGATTCTTCTGATGATGATAATGATGGATTAAGTGAAATTGATTGGCTTTCTAATAGTGAAGTTTATGAATGGAACCAACAAATATCTAAATTATTTAATTGTGGAAAAATGCCTGGAGAATTCTTTGATTTTTGGGCTTTTTGTAAAAATCAAAATCCTTCCCAACCAGAAGGTATTTTATATCCTTAATTTTTACAATTGATTATATTAATTATCATAATGTATTTTTTTAGATATATTATTACCATTTGGGTTGAAATTAGTCGGACCTTTTGATGTATTAGCTGGCCATATGAATGCATGTAATCCTGCACATTTAGAAAAGGGTGTTTTACATTGGCGTTATTTCTATGATCCTCCCGAATTTCAAGTAAGTGTTCGTTTAAGTATAATTGAATTCGAATTTAAAAATAAATTATTTTATTTAGTACGGGTAGGTTAAGAATACTTAATTATTGTTACTTGTGAACCAATCATCTCCAATGACAATGAATTACTTTGATAATACAAATTCAATTATTTTAAGTAACTAACCTGTAATTTATTATAATTTAATTTTCTTGATATAAATTGAAATTTAACTAATTAGTTATCCATTTTTTTTTTATGTATAAAAAGTACAGATGTTTTATTAATTTTTAGAAAGTTATACTCAAATAAACCTGTTGTTTAATACTGTTTTTTTATTTTTTAGACAATTATAGCAAGTATTCACTCTCAATTTCATATTGGTTATTTTAGAGATAATCCATTAGATTGTCCAATTGCTATTGTTTCAAATGATCCAGAAGAAAACTGTATTATTAAAATGGCAGGTAGAAGTCTATTTGCTATATTAAGGTAAAATTTGATTAAAATTATATATAAGTAATATATTTCTTAAATAATATTATTTTACATGCTCTAATAGAAAGTATTTGAATGATTTTGATGGAAAACCTGCAAAAAAATTTTATAAAAAAATGATTAGATTTGAAAGTCGAGGTGTTTCATACATTTTAGAAGGTCGAAAAAATATTTCAGTGGTAAACACATTTAATACATTTGGTATTTCTATTTCATTTGATTTAAAGGTATATCATAGTTATCGGCCTTTACCAGTTTCTAATGGTAAGTCACATAGAAATTAATTTTATCATTGTTCTCTTACATAATTAATTTTTCAGAACTACTTCAATACATTTTAAAGTGCTACTATGAAGCAAATGTTAGGAATGATAAAAATGACAAAGCAATTGAATTACAGACTGTTATAAATTATGCTGTTAAAGCTTGTAACGAAAATAACTTTGGTACACAACTTGAGTTGGGCATTGATGTTTTTTGTGATGGAAATCCTAGACTTCATAGTGTCTGTAAAAGTCTCTTGTGTGAAGTTTACCAATTAGTTAAAAAACCTCAATTTGCAGCTATAATTAAGGTAATTATTGTAATATAAATTATATTCAATTAATTATTCTAAACTTGTAATATCATGTTGTTTAGTTTGGCATTTGGTTTTTGATATGATAAATACTGTATTTGCAAATAGTAAAATAAATTATTATTATATATCATGCATTAAAATATAAATTCATGTTATATTTATTAGACCACTTAAACAATTTGTGGTAAAGGTTACACAATTAATATTATTAATTTAAACAAAGATTATTTTAATTCTCATAAAATTAACTTTTTCTCAATATTTCCTATATGAAAAGAAATATTTATACACTAATATGCATTAATTTACACTCTGTGTATCATGTTGTAATTTAACCATCCACATCCTGATAAGATATTTTATGTTTTTTTTTTTTTTTAACTCATTGATTATAAATAATGACTATTGCTTTAGTAATATTAAATAAAAAAAACACATGCCTTTAACACAGTAACAATTCAATATTTTTTTTTTTATAGATGCACCTGGCTCACAGAAGAAAAGGTCTAAATATGAGTATACTGTAGATTATAATACCTGCAAGATAACAGTAATTTAAGTATACCTTATTTTAGAAATATAGTAAAAATTAGTACTTTTCTTTATAAAATATGAATTTTTTAATTTAATTAAAAATCATATCTAAGTTACAAATAAAATATATTATAATGTTATTAAATATTATTATTACTATTTAATAACATTATAACTACAAATTTGTGGGGAATTTTTTTTTCAAGTATGTCTTAAGGTTAGGTTAGGAAAATATTACTTTAAAGTAAAGTTTATAATGCTGTACAATATATAATTATTTTAAAAGGGTTAGTGATTAACATTTGAAATTTTATCTTATGAATGATTAAAAATATAACACTGTCAAATATAATCAAATATTGTTTATGATGTAAGGAATATAAATCCTATCATATTTTGGCTCTTAATTAACACAATTGTAATAAACATGACATTTTTCTTGTGCACAATCATTTATCCCTAATCACTTAACCCTATGTATGACATAGATTTGATGTATTTTTTTTACATTTATTTTATATATATAGTTTATATTATACACTAAATATTCTACCATTGTAAACTTTATAATATATCTATAATAAATAATTGTGAATTTTATATAGCGTATTACAGATAAAGTTGGGGGGGGGGTTAACAAGGTTAACTTGTTTATTAAGTTTTTTTTGATAATCAGCCCACTCTCTTGAATTTTAATGTAATATCAATTTATTAAATTTATGTCTTTAGAATTTATATTTTGCTTGTCAAATTAAGTAATACATATTATATTTTGATAATCATCTATAAAAACAATAGAATTTTATACTTTTTGTATTTAATAAATAAAAAACAAATTATATATTGTTTTTTTCTCTCTCATTGATTTTGGTAATTTCTACATTCTATTTTTCCACATACTTGTTCATGTAAAATCAAATATTTGGGAAACACCATTGCCTACATACATTTTGAAATGTAATGGTTACAAAGACTTTGAATCACCAAACATACTGATTAACATATTAGGAACAAATCTGTTAACTTATTTTGTATGTAGTGTATGTAGAACCATTAAAACAATAATTATTTGTTTACTTTATGCTTTGAGCATAGATTATTAACTAATAGTTAATAAGTTAATAAGTATATTTAATATCCTTAAATAACATTTTTAAAATGTTGTTTTCTGAAAACTTTATCAGGATAGTTAAAAGGACAATTGAAATCAATAATCTTTATTCTATAGCTCTAATTGCAATTTTTGTATTATTATAATTTAGTATTAAACTCCATGTGTGCTGAAAGAAATCTCTAAAATGTGTACCTATATTCTATAAACTTATTACTAAGCTATTTCCATGGCTTTCTATTGTCTACTCGTGTAAACTTTAAATACTTATCTTTAATATCTTTATAGTAAAAAAAAAAAATTCAAAATTGTTTAGCAATATTATTTAAAACATTTTTTATCTTGTGAACTTATAATATTAGAGTTATTTAAGTAGACTTATTTAGCCAGTTGGTAGTAAAAATCTAGGTACCGTTTAAAATTCCTGGTTAGTAATTGGATTTTTTGTTTTAATTAAGTAAAAAGTATAAGTAAAATATTGAAAATCAGAATTATTCACGTATATTGTAATATTTCATGACAAAAAAAATAGTGTTTATCAGCACAATTTCTCAATGGACATTTTTGCAAAACAACCTGAAATATATATTATACCTATATAATATTAATATTTATAAATAAATTGAGAAATAAATATATTCCATGTATGTTAAAATGATTGATAAAACCTTTTGTATTAACGGTAATAAAATTGTGTTATCTAATATACATAAGTCGTTATTATTTAGAAAAAGTGATTTACAATTTACAACTTATGGCGTTGCCAGTCACCTGTTGTAATACTGTATTACTTGACTGTCATCGTCAAAACAAGTTACAATAGTTGTTCGATTTTATGATTTCCTAGCTAATTTGCAATTAGATAAAGTTCTGAGTCGTGATTTAATGAAATGATCATTGACCAATAATAGCTGACGGAGGAAACTTCAAAAAAAAAGTCCTCCTATTAAAAAGTATTTCTTTATATTTGTCTGTACAATGTATAGCGATATAAATATAATTTCTTTTTTCTTTATTTACAGTGTTCATGTTTGTAAAATCTGTAACAAAAATTTCCATTTAAACCGGGGTTGACGTTCCACTGAACATTTATAAAAACTTCGATAAATAAAACATGATAAGAATATTAAACATATTATATAAAAATAAAAGTTATGAAAATTCATTGTTTTTGTTTTATAATATTAAGATATACTTATCATCCCTGGTGGTTACATCTGATTCGTCATCAGTTTATACCGGCTTTGTCGATCGCCCGCCGCCGCGAATAATATTCCTTGATAAAAAAAAAAAATGAAATATTATCGTATTTTGCAATCTCCATGAGCAAATGATAATTTGTTTGTTGTCCTAGAATCTTTTCGATTTGATAACGCTCTTATTCAACTGTACAAAAAAAAGAAATTTAAAATAGTTGTAAGAATTTATATTTATTTAACTTAACCAACAGTGGTTAAGTTATTTATTATTTATTAATAGCATTATTGTACGGGAGTTTTTACTGTAAAGTGCAAGGATTCATTTTAGGATACGCTTATTTAAGGTAAAATGATAATACAATACTAGTTAATGGTATAATTTAGTAATATATATGTAAACATAGTAGACAAAATGGATCAGTCTCACGCACACCAAGCAAATTGTAGACCACATTGTAATAGTGGAAAACAATGTCTAAAGAGAAGTGGAGAACATCTGGATAATTACGAAAATTCACAAACTGAGGTATGAAGTGCGATAAATTGTCGCATTTTTTTTATTTTTGTTTTTCTAATACCACCACCACCACCATTTTGTGTGTATTCGTATTTGTTTATTCAAATGTCAGAATTCATAACTGCTATTTTAAATCATATACTTTCCTGCCTTAAAACTTGTTAGGTAGGTTAGGTTAGGTTAGGTCTTCTCCCATTATAGAATATGATTGACAAAAGTTTCCTTATTATAATTTTTTTATGACAAAATTGCCATGAAAATGTAATGTGATATCCTACTGATATTAATTAACAAACTAGTTTCTTTTGTCTAAGTTTGATCAAATGTAAATGACATAACTTATATTGAGATATGGGGTGGGCTGTGTGCTAACACAGTTTTTCTAATACATGTTTTATGTTCGTAACATTTTCTTATTTTCTCATAAACTTAAAGGCGCCTTATATCATTAGCGCTTTTAGCAAGAATACCTATTTTTAGCCCATCTAAACCTGAATCCGGCAATACATATAGCTATAGAGAAAACTTTAAGTGTGAATGAAGCCCTTTAATTTCTATTCTATTTAAATTGTCTTGGAAAGTCCAGATAAATTCTAAAACCAATGATTACTAAGTATTGGTATAATTAGAGAACACATAGTCCAAAAACAGGGGGTGGTATAAGTATAATGTTCATTTTTTTTTATAGTTTATTAAATATATTATATAATTGTAGGAAGATGTTAGAGAGGACAATAATAAAAAGCCTAGAAAAAGAGATTTAGCAGAAAATGTAAATTTTAATGATGGTAATGATGAGTCATCTAGTGTTCCTCACCGAAGAGATTCAGAAGAAGAAGGTCAAAGTAGTAATGGTATGTATAAGTTATTTGTATTATGCTATGTAACCATTTGTTAGCATTTTATTACTAGTATTAGAAACTAAAATTATTTTTTTATTTTAATTTAATTTTTATTTGTGCAATGAATCAAAAACAAAAATCTGTAATAATAAATTAAAAAAGTTTTGTTTCATGTGTAATAAGAAGTTAAATTAGGAATCTATAAATATGATTTATAGAAGTAACACTAGGCAAAAAATCCAAATTCATTAATGTACACTAACAATGTAGAAGATATTTAGTATATGACATATTACCAGTTTGATTAATTTGGATCATTTTTACTAATTTTTCTTCAATAAAATTCAATAAAATGAATGGCCATTTCAGTACTCTCAAAATCTAAAATAATAAATTGTTACTAAAATACTACACTTTTAAAATCCCAATATTTATTTATTCTTGGAAATAACACCTTGCACAATTTATCTTTCCTCATTTAATGTATATAATATTCAATAATATGATAATTTTTTGAACTACATGAATTTATTAATACTACATGACAATAATTTGTTTGACAAGAATTATTCATACTTAATGTGTTTGTATTTGACAGTTATAAGAATGTTTTATTTTTAAAGTAATGCATGATTGTAGACAGTTGTGGGGAATTTAAAATTATGATAAACCATACAATTTTGTTTTTCTAATATTTTTTCCATACATTTCAGTACTTCACATTTGTGGTTAGGTTAGTTTGTTAAATATTAGTCTTGGTTGGTAAATAATTAATGTTCAAAAATTATGACACATCCTAATTTTATATTAACAATATCACTATTTGGTATTTTTCATAGGAACAAAGGATAAGGTATTGTCTACAAATCCTGTAGTTAATACTGTTGCTAATCAAACAGTTGATGGCAATTCATTAAATGAACAACAAAATTCAATACAGGATCATATGTCATGCATAACAGAAAATACACAACAACAGCAACAAATCAGTACTGTAAATATAAAACATTGTAAAATTATTATTTGAAAAACAACTTCTCACATCTACTTATAAACTGCATATTATGTGAGGGCTTGGTTTTTTCCTTTTTATTTAATATTTATTGAAAACATTTTTTCATTATTTCTATTATTTAGGAGTGAATGTTATGTAATCACTAGATTTATTAAATGAGTAAACATGTAATATAAATACTTGTTTTAGACAAATAATGTCTTAGATAATAGAAGAAGTGTTCAAGATTATGCAACATCCTACTTACCACAGCAAGTTCCTGGCGAGATATTAAGGTCCTTAATCTCTAATGAAATCTCTGGTAATTAATAAAATACAAATTTTGAATAGATAATAAACTAATTTTTATTTTTTGTCACTCATAAGATATTTTAGTATTTATTTATATTAATTTGTATTGTAATTAAACTGTTATCAGTTTTTGGTAATATATTTAATTATAAATATAAAAACTATTATTTATTTCCATGAATAGTTGAACGTTAATTATTATTTTATTTGGTTAGATGATTTTAATGATGGTGATTCAATTGAAACTGTGACACTTGATATTGCTGATATAATTTCTTGGAACAAACAAATATCTAAGTTATTCCTTGTTGGTGATATGCCTAGAGAATTTTTTAATGTTTGGGCTTTTTGTAAAGAAACATTACCCAGTAATCCAAAGTGTATGTTAAATTGTTAATTTGAATAATCAATTATTTTAATAACCATACCAATTATTTTAGATGCATTAGGAGCATTTGGATTGAAGTTAGTGGGACCATATGATGTATTAGCTGGATATATGAATACAGATAATCCTTCACATATAATAAATAGTGTTTTACATTGGCGTTATTATTATGATCCTCCTGAGTTTCAAGTAAGTGTTATTCATAATTATTCTTATTGGTGAAACTAATTTATTATTATTTCCAACAATAATGAATTACTTTATTCATTCAAATTTAATTATTTTAATAACTTAACTAACCTTAAGTTTATTATATTAAATTGTTTTTTTATGTATAATGAGTAAAGGTGGTTAAATATTTGTCTAGAAAGATATACTTAAATATACCTGTTTTTAAAAGTCTTTTTATTTTTTTATTTTTTAGACAATTATAGCAAGTATCTACTCTCAATATCATATTGGTTATTTTAGAGATAAACCGTTAGATTGTCCAATTGCTATTGTTTCTAATAATCCAGAAAATAACTGTATTATTCAACTGGCAGGAAGAAGTTTATTTGCTGTTATAAGGTAAATTAAGATTAAAATTATATATAAGTAATAAATCTTTTAAATAATTCTATTATACATCTTGTTTTAGAAACTATATACGTTCTGTAGGTGGATTTTTTGCACATAGTATTTGTAAAAAATTGGTTCAATTTGAAAAGAGAATGGCTTCATATCATTTAGGCGGTCGACAAGTTAGTCCAGTGGCAAACACATTTCATACCTTTGGAATTTCCGTTCCATATGATGTAAAGACTAAAAAAGGTTATCGGCCTTTAATAACAACTGATGGTATGTCACTTAGACATTAATTTTATTGTCATTATCTTACATAATTATTTATTTAGAATATATACAGAGAATATTAAAGAACTACCGCGAATTAACGGTTTCCAGTAATAAACTTAAAGAACTCTATAAATTAAAACCTATTTTGGATAATGCCTTCACAGCTTGTAGTGAAGATGATTTTGGTACAATGCTTGAGTTAGGCATTGATATATTTTGTGATGGAAATCCTAAACTTCATAGTATCTGTAAAAGTCTCTTGCTTGAAGTTTACAATTTACTCAAAAGACCACAATTTGCTACTATACTTCAGGTAATTGTTTTTATATTATAAATGTAATTTAAATAATTATTCTGAAATTTGAATAGTTTGTAGTTTTGTTTGGTTTTCCTGGAACTCATGATTTCTCAAATATTACTAAGATTTCCTATATGATTATCAAATATTTGTTATAATTACTATCTATCATGAAGTAAAATATAAATTCATGTCATATTTATTAGACCACTTTGAAAATTTGTAGTTAAAATCTAATTTAAGTTTTTGTATTCTTATATAGTTTTTATACAATTGTTAAAAAATATTTGGTAAAGGTTCCACAATTTAATATTATTAGTTTAAACAATGATTTTTTTTTATTCTTATAAGATGAACTTACAGTCTGCTCATCTGCATAAAGCTGCTACTAATGAAACAAAAATACTACAAACACAAATACAAATTAAAAATTCTACTTTCTTAACATCTAAAAGTTTACCTGTCACACTTGTGTGACTGTTCAGTGCTTCTTTGGAATTGATTTGCCTATGACTTCAGTTGATATTCACACGGTGCCGGGTAAAATTTTAGTTGACTTACCAATTTTGGTGCAAATACAAAATTAATACAAAACATTAAACAAGCTTGACCCAATTACAAACGAGCAATGCACAAGTACAGAGTGAATTGATACATTTTCAATGATTCTATTATAAATATAAATCTGAACAGTAGATTTAAATTCGGGTACTAATTCAGGTGTTCAAACCCAAAAAATGAAAAAGCTAGTAATATCAAAAAAAATTAATGTCAAAAAAATGCCTAAAATATTTAAACCACCATCAATCACAGTTAGTGGTATATAAAACCTGGTTAGTTAGTGAACCCGTGAAGAAGTTTCTGGCCATGAACAGCAGCTTAAAAGTATTACTAATGGTGATATAAAAATTCTTACTGAGGATGAACATTAAAATCGAACATCAAAGATTCCATTTGAAAGGAGAAAACAAATTTCGTGGCTTACGTCCAAAAACTGAAACATGTGAAATCAAAAGAGATCTGACTAAGATTATTCTGCAAGCAACATGTCGAATATCTAATATATCCTAAAACGGGTAAGCAGCAACAACAGACTAAAGAAAATGACTCCAATTTAACGGAAATCTTATCTGCCTTAACTAAAATTACCAAATCTTTAGTTAGTATTACATCTAGACTAGATAGATTAGAAAGTAACCAATCAAAGCCAAATAACAAAAGTCAGAAGAAAAAGAAATGAACCCGCACACTGGGGATCATAGCTTGGAACACCAACGGTCCAGCGCAAACAAGATCTCGAAAACATTTTGCCCAGTGAAAATATCCATATTGCTCTCATTTCAAATAGATATTTCACCATTGACTGTTTTAAAATGTTAAGAACTATATTATGTATACCATTTTTTCCTCAGCGGTAAAGCACGAGGAGGTACGGCTGTATTCATAAAATAGGCTATAAAAACTTTGAGTATGATAAATACTCGGAGCTACGCATACTATTGTTCGTATTAATAATGGGAAAAAAGACCTTACAGTAACGGCTATTTATTGCTCACATCAAGGAGGCACAGATGAAATTAAATTCACGGAATTTGTCCAAAAATTAGGCAACCTCATACCTGATGAGATAGTTTAGATTCCAAAACAAACATTCAACCATCGACCAAGTTAAACGCGTTACTAACGTGATTATCAAGACACTTGAAGAAAAAAGTATTGTTGCAGAGTATTTCTAGACGTGGCCCAAACTTTTGATAAATTTGGCATAAAAGATTACTCATGAAATTACTGCACACTTAGTGTGCAATTTTTGAACTCTATTTGACTGAACGACAGTTTCAAGTCATGCGTGAAGAAGCGATAAAAAATTGGAAAATATATCGGCAGGAGTACCACAAGGTAGCGTCCTAGGCATAGGTGCAACTAGGATCGAGAATCTGGAGGGTCTTAAGGTTTTTTAAAGTCTCATATTTAATCAAATAATATTTTACCTCCCATCTTAGTCTAGCAGTATATATAGGATTTCTCTAAAGAGAGACATGGCCAAAACCCAAAACATTAAGTTAATAATATACTAGATACACAGACATTTTATATTTTATTTTTGTTCTTAACAAATTTTCATAATGAAAATAATACACCTATTTAATAGTTTATAATAATTTAATACATATATTTATTTTGGAAAAATTATCAACAATTACTTATATCTCTTTCTATATTTAAAATAGATAAATAATTAAATCTTTCATCTCCTATTCTACTTCTTAACCAATTTTTAATATGTTAATTGTCTCAGCAATTTGTAATAATTTGTACACAATTTGGGTAGATATGTTTTGAATTACATTATTTAAATCATTAAGATAATAATCATTTTTTTTTTTTAATTTTTAAACAATTTTTGCAACTAACATTTCAGACCTTAAACTGTCTATTGAAATATCCGTAACATCCTGAAAGGAAAAGAGATTATGATAATTATAAATCTTGTTACAAATAATTAACTAATTTAATAATTTGTTCAGATAACATATTATTTTAGTTTCATATTTAAAATGATTAAATTATGCTCTACGTTAATTAGATACCTTCTAATGATTAATGAAACACATTGTATTTGTATAATCCAAATTACAAAATGAGTCAATTGAAAACTTTTTTTTTATTTTCCATTAATTAACTGTTAGATTTTGAAAAACTATATTTGAAATTAGTAATTACAGTATCCATGATGCGTATATATGCTTCAGTTTTCCAAAATGTTTCACACTTCATGTTTTGAAGCGGAAGCTTCTGCTCCTGTGGTTGTTAGGACATAATCATGGAAATTGTTTGGTCCCATTCGTTGACGTTTTGATCCTCTTTACTAAATAAATATAAATATACTGTAGTATTACATTATAAACTTTATTATTAAAACATAATAATACATATATAAAACAAATTAATTATATAATAATTATATATTAATTCGTTATATACATTATAACATTAAACATTATGTACATAAATCATTTTTTCAGCTGTACGCATTTTTCTCCACAAATTACAAAATCCATCATCACATCTTAAGTTTTCTTAAGTTGTTATTAACAAAGTAAATATAATAAATTACACCAATAATTACATTTTTAAATGTATCAAGAGTTGCAGTTTTATTTTGTAAAGTATTATTTAAAATATTTAAAAAACTCAACTTCACTTCTTTATGTATAGTAATAACAACTAAAAACTCATTTTTTTGATTTGAACTCAAAATTCCTAAAACAATATTTAAAATATTTATAGATAGGTATCAGTAAAGATTATTTTTATAATTATTCTTTATCTATAGCCTGAGCGATATCTTTATCTTTGTTCTTCTATTTCATAATTTAAAAAATCGACTATAGCTGTAAATTGTACAGCATGGCTTCACAGTTTGTAATACAAACCCATCTTGTGCCACCAATTCTTAAAATATTACCTTTTTTTATTCCTAATTTTGACCAGATTTCTGATAATTCTAAATGATTAAAAGAACATGAAAAGTGAACAAATACAGCTTCCAATAAATTGAATACATTACGAGCACTTTAAACACATAAAATAATAAATTTATCAACATTTAAATAAATAATACTGTTAATAAATTTTTACTTTCTTATTTTTTTATACTTCTATGTTTTTACACATGTCAACTACCACTAGATTCAACCATGTGCCATGCAATGGATGTATATTGCACTATAATATAATTCCCTAATTCTGGCTTGTACACCATTAAGTCTTCCAGACATAACACTGGCTCCATCATACGACTGAGGTACTATTTTAGGAGTATTTATATTAATATTTTGAACTTTAAAAAATTGGTATTAGCCACTAAAATATAATTTGTGTCCTGATCTCTTGAAACATAGACTTGATAAATCTAAATAAAGCGTTCATATACTTGTAAATCAACCACATATAATACAAAATTAGTAATGTATTTTAATATTTTAATAATATTATTAAGACTTATGGTATACTAGATAAGACAGTGTAAATGCATTATTACAATAATAAAATTGTATTCAATATAAGTAAAAAATCTCTAGAAATTATTTAATATTATATTGCTGCTATTCTTTAACTTTATCAACACACATTTTTAAAATCTCTTCTTGAACTTTCCAGCTGCTTAAATTAATTTTTGTAGATAAATATTTTCAAAATCAGGATCATGTCATGAGAACAGTTTCATTATTCTTTAAAATTATCTAAACACATTTAATTTGTAATAATAATTGAAACTAACAAAAAAATATTACATATAATTTATAAATAAAAACCTTGATTATTAATGATTTCATTGTGGTCTCTGAAGGCAATTCCTTGTTCACCGAGGTACAAATCTATATTGATCCATTTTGTTTTTTACTGCTTTTATATTCGGCCATTTTTGTAAGACTATTTAAATGAGTTTTAGTAAATTCTAAACATTTAAATTTAGAGAAAATCTGTAAAATATAAACAACAGGTGTTATCTGTTTTTTCTTTTTTTAACAATCATAGGTAAATTGTATTCAGTTATTGAAAACAATTAAACCAATAAAGTATATTTTCAATACATTTCTCATATAAAAATATTAAAAAACAACAAAAATATTAGATAAAATAAAAAATTTTTAATGTTAAAATTACTTGTTTTTTTCAAATTAGAAAATCCAATAATGGTAAGTGTTTTCTACATTTCCATAGTCATTTGAAAAAAATGCGGCAAGCAAAGCAAAATACTGAATTTTTTTAGTGCTATACTCAAGCAAACCAAAATGTGTATAGTGAATTGATGTGAATGAACAATTTTATGAGCCAAATTTGGTTTTAGGATAAACCTAAATCATAACAATTAATAATCAAATAATAGTATTTATAAGTAATTTCTAGTAAATTTATCATTATTTACAATGGGGAACTAGTACAATTTATAAGCCAAAGCCAAAATATTTAACAAAACTTTAATCAGATCCTAATGTATGTGTAGCGGTGTAGGTATATACAATAAGTATAATATTTATTATTTGTCAATAATCCATAAATCTAAACGTTGATAATAATTTAATTGAAAATTGTTTACATAAAAATAAAACTTATTAATAATATTAATAACTGAATAATTAATAATAATAATAATGGAATAAATTGGCGATTATTAAGTTTAAACTGTTTTATATTTACTTACCTTTAAAATAGGTCTTTTAGGGCCCGAATCTAAATCCCCAAGATCTGAATCCAAACTACTTGCAAATGTTGAATTTATAACTGAAAAAGTTAGTTTTCAACGTTTTCTGTTTGAGTACAACATGGATCTGGATCATTTACGATTTGATCATTTTAAACTTGAATATTCACATTGTTTGAAAGTGGGTAATCGTCTTTTTTATTGGCTTGACGGAATTTAAAAATATCAAATACTTTTAATTTATCCATTGTAGAAAAAAAAAAAAAATTACACTTGATAATAAATAATATAAATGAAAAATGCATACGGGCATTTTATGCAATTACAGTTTTATCGACATAACTTTTATTTACGTTATCTGATTTATACTGAAGTTTTTCCTATTCCTCATTGGCTTATTTTTTTTCGATAAAATTGTTCATCACATGGTATAGAGTATAGATTATAAACTAATTATTAAAACCTAATTTGATTTCCCTGTATTATGAATGTAGAACTTAAAATAAATACAATATTGGAAATTAAAATTAATAATCTGTAATGGGCTAGCTGGTGGCCTATGAATAAACATCAATACATGTTTTATATTTTTGTTGATAGTACTTATATTAACTTATAGAATTTCAAGTAATTAAATGGTCCTAATAATTTTAATAAGCTACAAGTAAAATATGTTTAAAAACTGAGGGGGCTAAGCCCCTCCAGTCACCTCTAATTGCGCCTATGGTCCTAGGACCTATTTTTAATTTACTGTACAGCTGATATCCCTAACGGCAATGACCGCTATGTTTGCTGATTATACGACAATTTTAACAATCAATAAGAATTAGCAGACTTGCGACTGATAATTTACAAATCATAATGGACAACATCTTTAATTGGACATGACGTTGGAAAATACAAATCAGTAGTGAAAAATCGGTGCACGTACATTTTACTTTGCGTAAAACTGTAAATATTCAAGTGTTGCTGGATCACACAATAACCCATCAAAAGATTCAGCGAAATACATGGGTATGCACCTTTACATCCGAATAAATTGAAAACATCATGTCCGAAATAATTACAAATCAAAGAAAAACGCGCAAATTGTAATGGCTAATTAGAAGACTCCTTACGTAGCTATTATCAAACCAATTTAGCATCCAGCTGTGGAGCAGTACCTGCAAATCCAACATCCAAGTTATTCAACGTTGTCAAAATATCGCTCTTCGAACAATTGTAGTAGCATATCAGTTCGATAGAAACGACATCATACACCGCGATCTGAAGATATCACCCATCCAGGATGAAATAAAAACATTTTGCTAACAAATATATAAATAGATTAGAGCTGCACACCAATGTACCTGCTAGACAACTTCTTGACAAATCGCAAGACATTCAGCAAATCAAACGCTTGAAGCCGTACGATTTACTTTAAGTAACTTAAGCTAAGAATAGCAGGTAGTCCTCATTATTGGTACAACATTATTGGTTAATGTATTCATATATATTATTTACTTATCTTATATTAATTAATATTTAGACACCCATTAAGCATTGTATTTATAAATACAGATATTAGAAAGTTTGTCTACATAACAATTCCTATAGCTAATTTAAAAAAAAAAAAAAAAACTTATTTTTAAACAATTAACAAGATTTCCTATATGATTAACAAATATTTGTGTACTGTTTCCCTTAGTGATTTACCCTAAAAGTAACATATTGTAATTTACTCCTCCTCATCATGAAAACATAAACATTTGTTTTTGGTTTTTTTTTTCCTGTCAGTAGACATACATCCAGACTATGAAAATGTATTGGGTACTTCTCATGAAGTGGTGAATTAATTTATAATATCAATTACACTAAATGGAGTGTAACCATCACATCTATTAAGGTGACCATAATAAATATAAAGATTTTTGTTTCTTGTTTAAAAACGTACAGTTTTAATACCTAAAATTTGTTATATTTAGCCCTAAACATATTCTATTTCAATGTTAATATGTTATTTCCATGCCTTAAAATGTGTTTAGGGTGTTAAACAGTTGCATAATTAGAAACAGGCAATTGGGGAGCCAGCATTATCTCTAGTACCCCTATTAGATTTATACATAATTTTCCTTTAACACAGTTATAATTGAATGTTTTTTTTTTATAGATTCACCTGGCCAACAGAAGAGAAGGTCAATATATGAGTATATTGTAAATTATAATACCTGCAAGATTACAGTCATTTTACATTTAAGTATACCATTTTTAAGAAAAATAATATGGATTGTTAGGTACTGTTCTTAATGAATAATGCATTTAAATGAAGAATCATATCTAACTTACAAATAAAATATATTCTAATTTATTAACAATTAATATTCTTATTTAAAAAGATTATAACTACATATTTGTGTGTGTGTTTTTTTTTTCAAGTATGTTTTATATAGAAAATATACTTTAATGTAATTTATAAAGCTGTACAATATATAATCATTTTCAGAGGGTTAAGGATTAGCATTTGCAATTATAAATGATTAAAAGATTAAAAATATATCACTGTCACACATAATTAAATACTGTTTATGATATTAGGAATATAAATCATATCGTATTTTTGCACTTAATTTACACAAATGTAATAAACAAGAGATATTTTTTATGCACAATCGGTTAACCCTGATTCTAGTCAATGTAAATAACTTTATGTTTTTTTTTTTTTTTTTTTTTTTTTTTTAATAAATGTATGAAATCTATTTATTTTATGTCATACACCAAATGAATATCAATATAATTGAATATTCTATCATTATAATCTTTATCATATGTCTAAAAGCCATTTTAAAGAATGGTGATTTTTTAATAGCCTATTACACTTAGCTTGTGTTTATTAATTATTTTTTTTGAAATCAGCCCACACTCTTGAATTATAATGTAATGTAAATGTATTAAATTTATGTCATTAGTATTAATATTTTGTTTGTCAAATTAACCAATACATATTATTGTTTATTAATCATCAATAAAAACAATACAATATTATTAATTGCATTTAATAAATAAAAAACAAATTATTATTTGTTTTTTTTCTCTCATTGATTTTGGTTACTTCTACCTTCTATTTTTCCACATACTTGTTCATTTAAAATCAAATATTTGGGATAAACCACTGCCTACATACATATTGAAATCTAATGATTACAAATACTTTGAATCACCAAAAACACTGAACAACATATTGGGAACGAATCTGTCAACTAATTTTGTATGTAGTGTATGTAGAACCATTAAAACAATAATTATTTTTTTACTTTATCCTTTGAGCATAGATTATTAACTGATAATTAATAAGAATATTTAATATCCTTAAATAACATTTTTAAAATGTTTTCTGAAAACTTTATCAGGATAGTTAAAAGGACAATTGAAATCAATAATCTTTATTCTATAGCTAAATATTCTATTCTAATTGCAATTTTTGTATTATTATAATTTAGTATTAAACTCCATGTGTGCTGAAAGGAATCTCTAAAATGTGTACCTATATTCTATAAACTTATTACTAAGCTATTTCCATGGCTTTCTATTGTCTACTCTTGTAAACTTTAATTACTTATCTTTAATATCTTTATACTAAAAAAAAAAATTCAAAATTGTTTAGCAATATTATTTAAAACATTTTTTATCTTGTGAACTTATAATATTAGAGTTATTTAAGTAGACTTATTTAGCCAGTTGGTAGTAAAAATCTAGGTACCGTTTAAAATTCCTAGTTAGTAATTGGATTTTTTGTTTTAATTAAGTAAAAAGTGTAAGTAAAATATTGAAAACCAGAATTATTCACGTATATTGTAATATTTCATGACAAAAAAAATAGTGTTTATCAGCACAATTTCTCAATGGACATTTTTGCAAAACAATATGAAATATATATTATACCTATATAATATTAATATTTATAAATAAATTGAGAAATAAATATATTCCATGTATGTTAAAATGATTGATAAAACCTTTTGTGTTAACGGTAATAAAATTTCGTTATCTAATATACATAAGTCGCTATTATTTAGAAAAAATGATTTACAATTTACAACTTATGGCGTTGCCAGTCACCTGTTGTAATACTGTATTACTTGACTGTCATCGTCAAAACAAGTTACAATAGTTGTTCGATTTTTTGATTTCCTAGCTAATTTGCAATTAGATATAGTTCCGAGTCGTGATTTAATGAAATGATCATTGACCTAGGAAACTTCCGAAAAAAGTATTTCTTTATATCTGTCTGTAAAATTTATAGCAATATTAATATAATCTCGTTTTTCTTTTTATCAGTGTTTATGTGTGTAAAATCCATTACGAGAATTTCCATTAAAAACAGGGTAGATGGAATATTTACAAGATCATTGATGAATGAGACATTAATCATGATATGAATATTAAAATAAAAATTATGGTTTAAATTCATTATTTGTGTTTTTAATATTAAGATATACTTATCATCGCTGGTGGTCCAACTGATTTCGTTATCAGTCTATACTGCTATCGTCGATGGTCCACTGCCGCGAATAATATTACTTGAGTAAAAAAATAAAAGAAATATTATCGTATTTATCAACGTCTATCAACAAATAAGGCGTCCTAAAATCGTGGTATTGACCGTACTTGAAAAAGTAATTATAAAACAGGTATTTGTATTAACAATTTATGTGTTGACGGAACCGTAGTTAAGTTATTTATTATTAAATATATAAGAATTCATTAATAGGATTATTGTACTTGAGTTTTTACTGTAAAGTGCATGGACTCGTAGAATATGTCTACTTAAGGTAAAATGATAATACAATACTAATTAAAATTATTATTTAGTAATATCTATGTAAATGTTTTAGACAAAATGGATCAGTCTCATGCAAGTCAAAAAGATGGTAAACCGCTTTGTGAGTCTGGAAAAAATGCTCTAAGACAAGTAGAGAGTATCTGGATAAATACAACATTCACGGACTATGGTATGACGTGCGATAAACTGTCGCCTTTTTTTAATTTTTGTGTTTCCCCACCACCATTTTGTGTGCATTTGTATTTGTTATATTCAAATGTCAGAATTTGTTCATAATTAATAACTTTTTGTATAGATATTTATATTTTTAATCATATACTCTGCTGCTTAAATTCTTGTTAGGTCAGTTATTTCTTCTTCTGGTATAGAATATTATCAACAAAATAATTATATATATATTTTTTTCCTGGCTTCATATTTTGATGAAATGATATTGTGATATTCTACCAATATTAACTAAAAAAATAGTTTCTTATCACTAAAATTATTTATTTATTTTAGTTTAATTTTTATCTGTGTAATGAAAGAAAACCAACAAAGTGTAAATGTGTATTAAAAAAGTTTTGTTTCAAATGTAAGAAAAAGATAAATTTGGAATTTATAAATATAATTTATAAATGTAACACTAGGCAGGAAATCCAAAATTTTAGTGTACAGTCACAATATAGAAGATCTCCAGTGTATTAGTTTGAACATTTAGGACCATATTTACAAATTCTTCTTCTTCAAAAAAAAATCAAGTTTCAATAAAATGAATGGCTTTTTCACTTTTATTATTTATTAGTGTATTCAAAAAATTGTGTGTCATTATTTTTATTATTTAACACTGAATGTTATGTAATTACAAGGCTTAATAAATAAGTATACATGTAATATAAATATTTGTTTTAGAGAAAAAGTGTATCAGAGAATAGAAGAAGTGTTCAAGATTATGCAACATCCTACTTACCACAGCAAGTTCCTTAGTCTCTAATGAAATCTCTGGTAATTAATAAAATACAAATTTTGAATAGATAATAAACTAATTTTTATTTTTTGTCACTTATAAGATATTTTAGTATTTATTTATATTAATTTGTATTGTAATTAAACTGTTATCAGTTTTTGGTAATATATTTAATTATAAATATAAAAACTATTATTTATTTGCATGAATAGTGGAACGTTAATTATTATTGCTTATAATATTGAGTATAGTATAATATAGTCATATTTGTTTATTATGTATTGCTGATATAATTTCTTGGAACAAACAAATATCTAAGTTATTCCTTGTTGGTGATATGCCTAGAGAATTTTTTAATGTTTGGGCTTTTTGTAAAGAAACATTATCCAGTAATCCAAAGTGTATGTTAAATTGTTAATTTGAATAATCAATTACTTTAATAACCATACCAATTATTTTAGATGCA
Organism: Tuberolachnus salignus; assembly: GCA_956483605.1. NCBI lineage: Eukaryota > Metazoa > Arthropoda > Insecta > Hemiptera > Aphididae > Tuberolachnus > Tuberolachnus salignus. The sequence goes on along the minus strand of OY101431.1, from coordinate 18,899,604 downwards.
TTAGGAGCATTTGGATTGAAATAAGTTGGACCATTTGATGTATTAGCTGAACATATGAATACAGATAATCCTTCACATATAATAAATAACATTTTATATCATAAATTATTATTATTATCCTCTGAGTCTCATGTAAGTGTTATTCTTAATTATTCGTATTGGTTAAACCAATAATTTCTTATAATAATGATTTACTTTAATCATACAAATTTAATTATTTTATTAACCTAACTAACCCTTAGTTTGTTATATTAAATTTTTTTGATACAATTTTTTTTTTTTGTATAAAGTGTACTGGTGGTTAAATATTTGTTTAGAAAGATATACTTAAATATACCTGTTGTTAAATAGTGTTTTTATTATTTTTATTTTATAGACAATTATAGCAAGTATCTACTTTCAATATCATATTGGTTATTTTAGAGATAAACTGTTGATTATCCATTTGCTATTGTCTAATAATCCAGAAGAAAACTGTATTATTCAACTGGCAGGAAGAAGTTTATTTGCTGTTATAAGATAAATAAGGATTAAAATTATTTATAAGTAATATATCTTTTAAATAATTTGTAATATACATGTTGCTTTAGAAATTATATGTGGATATCATGCACATAGTATTTGTAAAAAATTGGTTCAATTTGAAATTGAGTGCCTTCATATCATTTAGAAGGTGGTCCTAATTTCTCAACAATTACCAAGATTTCCTATATGATTACCAAATATTTGTGAACTGTTTCCCTTTGTGATTTACCCTATAAGTATCATATTCTAATTTACTCCTCCTCATCATATGTTTTCGTTTTTTTGTTTTTCTCTCAGTGGACAATTCACACATACAGATTATGGAAATGTATTGGGTACTTCTCATGAAGTGGTTTATTAATTTATAATAATATCAATTACACTAAATGGATGTGACCATAATACATATAAAGATTTTTGTTTCTTGTTTAAAAAAGTACATTTTTGATACCTAAAATTTGTTATATTTAGTCCTAAACATATACTATTTTAATGTTAATATGTTATATCTTATTTCCATGCCTTTAAAATGTGTGCAAAGTGTTTATCAGTTGCATAATTAGTAACAGGTGATTGAAGGGTCAGCATTATTTGTAGTAACCCTATAAGATTAATACATAATTTTCCTTTCCTGATGGACTTGATTCTTTCTATTTTTTATTTTTTTTTAAAACATAGAGTTATGAGGCCCAAGCCTCAGTCAATAGCATTACAGATGTCACAGATTATAAATTATCACTTTTGCTTTAATAATTTTGAATAAAAACATATGGCTTTTACACAGTTACAATTGAATGTTTTTTTTTTATAGATTCACCTGACCAACAGAAAAAAATGTCAATATATGAGTATACTGTAAATTATAATACTTGCAAGATTACAGTCATTTTACATTTAAGGATACTAATTTTGAGAAATATAATATGGATTGTTAGGTACTGTTCTTAATAAATAATGCATTTTTTAATTAAATTACGAATCATATCTAACTTACTAAAAAAATATATTTTAATTTATTAACTATTATAATTATTATTTTTAAAGTTTATAACTACAAATATGTGTGTGTTTTATTTCAAGTATGTTTTTAATTGAAAATATACTTCAAAGTGCAATTTATAAAGCTGTACAATATTACATCATTTTAAGAGTTTTATGGATTATTATTACCAATTTTAAATTATTGAAAGATTAAAAATTTATCATTGTCACACATAATTAAACACTATTTATGATGTATGGAATATAAATCCTATGATATTTTTGCTCTTAATTTACACAATTGTAATAAACATTTCTTTAAGCCATTAATCCTAGTTATTACATTGTAGTTATGTTGTTTTTTTTTAAAAAATAAATGTATGAAATCTATCTATTTTATATCATACTCCAAATATTCTATCATTATAATCTTTATCATATATCTAAAAACCATTTTAAAGAATGGTGATTTTTCAATAGCCTATTATAGTAGTTGTTACGGGGGAGGGGGAAAGGACATGGTGGGCTTTTGTTTTATAATGTTATTTTGTGTGATAATCTATAATTGTATTTATATGTTTTTTTTGTAAATCACCCATCCTTCTCTTGATTTATAATGTATATTAATGTAGTAAATTTATGTCATTAATATTTGTCTGTCAAATTAAGTTATCCATATTATTATTTGTTAATTATCAATAAAAACAATACAATTATTTAATTTTTGCTTTTAATAAATAAAAAATAAATTATATATATTATTTGTTTTTTTCTCTTCTTGATTTTGGTTACTTCTACCTTTCTATTTTTCCACATATTTGTTTGTGTAAATTGAAATATTTGGGAAAACCTTTTGCCTATACACATTTTGAAATGTAATTGTTACAAAGACCTTGAATTACCAAACACACTGAACAACACATTGGGAATGAATCTGTCAACTCATTTTGTATGTAGTGTATGTAAATTTCCTAAAACAATTTTTTTTTAATCTCTAACCTTTGAACTAATAAACAGGACATATACCTATTAACTTATTAACTAATAGTTACCTATTATATATACATATACATTATTACATATACTTATTAATAGTTAATAAGTTAATATGTATATATCCTTTACTAATGTTAGCCGCACAATTTCAATATTTTTTACCCAAATTGTGCTTACGTTATGTAAGTCTTTTGTATGCATAAATCCATAATCATAAATCATCTCTTTTCAGTTTTCCCTGAAAAATAACTTATCGGGATTTTAATAGGTCTAATTCTTTTACTTTATTTGTAAGTACAAATACCTAATTTTACAAAAAAAAAAAAAAAAAAACATTACGGTAGAAGGGTAAAACATTATACTATTTAATACAGTGTCACATTTATAAAACTATTACTGTAATTTCTATTTTATTTTTATTTTGGTTTTCCTAAATGCATATAGGATGGTATATATTTATTGTATAAATAAAACAGAAATTACTTATCTACTGCCATTTTATTATGGTTGATCCGAACAATAAAGGTAAATTCATACACATCAGTCACGAGAGACGGTTTAGTTTCGAGAATACTGGTCAGTCTCATTCCTGGAAAATATGCATTGACTAAATTTATATCGCGTTATCTCCACTCTTAAATTTACGATCCGAATCCGCTCAGTCAGTATTCCTTCATTCACCGAACCGAGAAATTTATATTTCTTGGCAACGACATTTTTTGATTTGACTGACGTCATTTGTGTGTTTTGATATTTTTAAAAATCTATCAAATTAAATTTGGTATTATGAAACAAAATACATTTTTATTTATTTAAAATTTTTAATTTAAAATTATAATCAAATTTATTTCTATGTAAATATTAAAAATTTAATTTATTAAGATATAATTAATATGTGGGCGGAATAAATAATACAAATACAAATTTATTTTATTTTTTTACAATAAATCATACCTTAAAAAATAATTTAAACGGGAAAAATAATTTGCTACCTAACCTAACCTGCCATATTCATGCGTTGTTTTGTTTAACTACTATTGTTAAAATAAATAAATAAATAATCAAACAAATATTTAATACGTAATTTGTACAGGCGCGTGTGTGGTAACTGTCTTAACACGACAGACCCGATTTCTCGGAACTGAGCCGTCTCGTGACATATGTGTAAAACAGACATGACTAATCATCAGTCAGAAAACATCTGTATCCCAATTGTCACTAATTGGGGAGGTAATTGTCTCGTGACTGATATGTGTAAATCGACCTTTAGGAAGTACCATATTAGATTGTCTAATATGGCTTCAGCCGATCAAATACCTTGACCAAACACCATAAGTCGACATTTATAGCCAGCCGACCACCATAGGCGGAAATTTGATTGAATTTGAATACCTCTTTTTAAAAGAAATATAAGTATAAACCTTTTGAATTTATTGTATTAGCCAGTTATGAGTTGGGGAAGGTTGTAAGGGTCCCCGCCTCCCGAAGTTGTGCTTTTTTTTTTTTAAACCGGCAATACCCCCGCCTCCCGGAAACGCCGTGAATCACCACTTCGGGAGGCGGGTTGCCATCATTTATTAAATTAAATGAAAACATACAATTATTGAATAAAAATCCCGGTTTCCCCTGAGGCGGGGCGGGCTCACATAGATAGTTACATCATTCATGCCCTACCGTGGGGATGGGGCGTAGCCGGGCCAAAGCCCACTTGCTGCCCTCACAGGGTCAGGGGGGGACTCATCCTGCCGGCTTCTCGGCCGACGGTCCAGCCGCTACGGGGCCCCGATCAACGACGGCGGCGGTGCGCCTGAAGGCGGCGCAAGCCGGCGACGTCGAGGGCTTGGCACTGCCGTTCTGCCGACTCCCCGAAGTGGTGCCTCACAACGATTCCGGGAAGCGGGAGTATTGCCGGTTTGAAAGGAAAAAAAAAAAAAAGGTTGTAAGGGTCGATGGTTGGGGTTACATCCGTGGACATTAATCACGGTCAAGGACGTACGGGGAATATAGTTGAATATTGATAATATCAAAAAAAAATCAATATTTTTCTGGATAAACCGTCTGTCGTTATTTTTTCATCCATGGTGCATTTTGTGGAGTATAGAAGCAACCATTGAATTTTTATATTTGTAAATCTTAGGTTGGTATAATGAAACCGGTTCTATACAGTCATGGTGCTACTATAGTGCGACGGAGGTAATTACCTATACCTGTCTGTTAACCACGACAGCAACTTTACGATTCATGAACATTCCGAGATAATAGCCATTATTTTTCTGGACAGGCCGGTAGTGAAAGCAGCAATGGATTCGTCAAATCATATGGAAATTTCTATAAAAAGACAACGCCACACTGTGAAAAAACACGTCGAAAGGTAATAATTATTATATTTGGTACTATAATTAATGTTAATTAAAACACGTGGCATTAATTAATTTTAATTTTATTTAAAAAACTGCGAACTCCAAATTACACGTTTACAGTAATCAATTCGCGTATTTTAGTGTAAACATTGTTAAAAATGTCCGAAAGTAAAAAAAAAAAATTATATAATACTATCACCGTGTAATTATGTAAAAATATTTATGTGCAGTGGCGATCAGTAGCGTGGTTTTATACTCACACCACTCGCTGTATTTAAACACACTGATGTCCTACTAAAGCACGTGTATATTATCGCACGATAAAATTCCCTATTTCCTTCAATTTTTATTTATACAATTGTTAATTATTTTTCAAGTATTAAACTATAAGAAAATATACAATCTATATTGTCTTATCCATCCACTTACCTAAATTTAGATGGAATCGTGGCTACTCAAAAATCTGTTAAAGAAATCGCATATTATTGGAAACGTGAAATTAGAGGGTAATTTAATTTTTATCGGATCAGGTCGTCCTGTAAAAAAGTTGTTTACAGACGGAAAATAAAAAATAAAAACACACCAATGTAAAAAGAATACGTTCTTCCCTTCGATTAGAAACTAAGACATCAGTAAACTCACTGTGGACATGGACTCCCGGAGGAGCGAGGTAAATCGCCCTTCCCCAAAATACTAATTTAAAATTTAATTCGTCAACAATTATTTGACGAATTTTATAATGAATGAATTTTTTTTTTTGGTCATATATATAACTCCCTTGAAATCTCACCTATGTCCGACCATGACGGTAGGTATTTAAAATGGGCTATACTAGAGTATGAGGTATGTATTATCATATTATAAATTTGAGAGCTTTTTATTATTAATATTACTTCATATTATTTTTAGTTAATAATATTAGTCATGTCTCTATGCGGATTTTATAATAATATTATTAATGGAGTTTTCAAACATTTTTCTAATTTTGGTGCAATTTTGCATTACATTTAAACTTTTTTCAATTTCCGTTTTGTATTTAAGAGCAGGCGTTTAAGTACTCAAACGGTATGAAGTGTTTAACCTATTAGTAGACTTTTTCTGTTCTAACATAAATAATCTTGCTTGAACCGGTTAAATTTACCCTCATTGTGCCTGGTTATAATCATTATTAATTTTATCATCGTAGCAAAATATTTGTTTTGAACCGTGTGCTAATAACTTATAAAAACCAATCCATACGGGATACAATTGTTACTGCCCTGGTAATAGTTACTTGTTCAAATATATTTGTTAAGGAGTATAATTTTTTGAAAATTGTTTACTCCCTGGAAAAAGCGACCTATTATATTTAGTTATATTTATAGGCCGAGTGGTTCTTTAGTTGCAAATTATTAGTTAATTTACGTTTAACTTGTAATCATAAAACAAAATGTATTTCTTAAAAAATAAATAAATAGGTGGAAAGTTTGGAAGATAGGATATAGAGGAGAATTTGTTTTATAGATCTATGCAACTTAGATTAAACTATAAACTATAGTTTATAGAGACAAAAATATACTTAAAATAATTTAATAAATATGTAACAGAAAAACTACCTTAACCTGTAGTATTAAATACTAATGATAGTTAAATAAGAATACAATTATATTAAATTTCAAATTTAATTAAAAGTGATTTACTGATAAGAAATAAAATTGACAAAGTTTTCATTACTGTCAACAATATGATTAAGTCCAAAGCAATTAAAATTACTTATAAATAAAAGCAATTAAATAATAAATAATTAATAATATAAAATTAAGGTAGGTACCATATAGTTTTACTGGGGAAATAATACAAATGTCCAGAGGGAGTGGAAATATATCTGGAGGAGTAACTTTTTCTGGGAAGTAAAAATAGCCAGTTAGGACAGCAAAATGTTACTCCTTCTAAATTTTTACTAAAGGACTATCATTTGTTAGTCATACCAGTCATCTTTAAACTAGTGATGGGAAAAATCCGGATTTTGAATTTATGTTTCTATTTCCAAAATCCAAAATGTATTTCCAGTTTTAAAATCCAACATTTGTAATTGACTGTACAGATTTCTTTTTTTAAATCTTAAAACCAATCATTCGGTAATTTTGTTTACATTTTTGTTGCAATCACAATTTAGAAATAATTTGGAATCAGATAAAAATCTGGATATTAGAATAAAAAGAACAAAATATTAACTTAAAAAAATAAATAAATTTAAAGAAATTTTCCAAATTACTCAAAAGGCTATTGTATAAACAAAACATACAAATGCCTACAAAAATTAGTAATACTGACATTAGTGTAACAACGCTATTGAGTAGCATCATAATAGTGTTCTATCTAGTAAACACTGGGTAATTTTTATTTACAGTTGAAATATTTAAGGACTTCTGTACTAATTGAATCGAATTGCAAATGTTATTTTAGAAAAATTGATTTATCAGAATTTATAGAAATGTAGTATCTATTTATTTATGTATTGTAATTCATGATGTACAGCTGTACTAAAAAATAAAAAAATTAAAAATACAAATTACTTTGAACTAGATTTATGCTCAAATGGTCAATCATTTATAATAATAATAAAAAAAAATGTGTGGATCTTAAGTTGTCTACTAATTACCCACTTATATTAATATAAAAATGGTTTATGTTTTTCAGTATAATTGAACAGACAGGATATGGTCGTGGATTAGAGCCAGACTTTATTTTGGGAGCAAACCTAGACAACAATGGAATGCTTTTATTTTCTTTGAAATGGAAAAATTCATTTGAAATCGATTGGGTTAAAGCTAAAGAAGTCTATAGAAAACATCCTCAAATCGCCATAAGTTTTTATGAAAAGAATCTGGTTTTTAATGAAAATGATATGAAATTTATATAAAATTGATCTTAACTATAACAAATACTTATAATTTTATTTTTAAAAAAAAAAAAAAAGCCTTATAATTATATTATTTTAATTGCGTTAAAACTACTTTTTGTATGTATTTGAATTCTAATTATTTTTTTTATCTATTGACAGTACCTACAGAACGGATAGGGTAATTATAAATATCAAACTAAATATATCCATGTAATAACAAAATATGTAATTTTTTTTAATGTTAATAATTAATTAACTTAGACAATATGAATATGTATAAATGTTTTAATCACATTTGTAAATTTTTTTATTCTGACAGACACTGAACCACTATGTACCTATTTTTATATCTATTAAATTTCAATTATTAATAAATATAGAAGTATTTTTTTTATGGTTGTTTGTTTATATCCTCCTTCTGGTCAAGCCTGTATACAAGGGAGAGGGTTAAACCCTCCCCCCAAAATTTTTAGTAGAATTTTAAAATCAATACATTTTCCAGAATGCCACGCAAGGTTGACTTTGATAAATTATTTAAAATTGTATTTAACTATTTTTTTTCATTATTTATAGTTTGTATACATATTATATTTTGTACAGAATAATATTATCATTAAAATAATTTTATAATTATGTACTTTTAATTTAAATATTAAAAATGTTTTAACCCCCTCCCCCAAAAAAAATTGATCTTGTATACGTACTTGCTTCTGGTTGTAATATCAATATAAGCTTAACAAAATATTAATATTATTCAAAAATAAATGACAGTCAAATATATAAAATCAAACAATTTCAAATAGAAATAAATAAAACAAGCCAAACAATTATTGGGAATTCTATGTCTAGATAATGTCAAGTATTCACATAAAAAATATAATTAAAAAACTAGACAATTTAAAATAGTTAAAATAACTAAAAATACCTATGTACGCGATATGTTTTGAATATTGTACCACGTCAAGAGAAAGTGTTAATATTCTAAGTATTGGATAAAATATTCAGGTTTTTTTATATTAGGTTTACTGAGTTACAATACAAGAATAAAATCGAAATTAACGGAAACCGTTATTGCGTAAATATTTCTGATTTTCTTCATTATTAAGAAACCACGAATTGAAATTGAAATAGATAACATTTTCTACCAAAAACAACGCTTGGTATTGATAATTAGAGCAAAATTTCTGGTCAAAAAATGGTTTGCATACAAATAAAATCATATTATAGTAAAACCAATATCCACATTCCTTGTTGCCTAATACGCATAGTATTTGTAGGATAAACAAAACATGTTACCCAAAAAGAAAATTTCAAAATTGCGATACCTTTGGTTCATATCAGTTTTTATAATCCCCGTAGAGTAACAGAAAGCTCGATAATAATATTATTGTATAAAATACGGTGGTGTATTAAATGTTACACAGAATCATGGTACACGATAATTTATGGTCGTTAAAGTGGTCACACTAAAAGTAACCCGATCAATATTATACACCCTATTGTACACCCCAAGCCACAAGCACAAAACAACAAGACGCCGTATTCGAATATAGAGGATAAAAAGGTGCGTCTATAAACTTAACATTTCAAACATAAAATAATACACATTTTTTTGAAGAAGACGAATTTTGGAAAAATGTCTTTCGTGACTCCTACATATGTGCCGAAGGTCATGTTGCAGCCCATAAACCTGATCTTTCGACATTTGCAAAATCATACTAAAGTTCACGTAAGTTTTTCAATGCAGTGTGAAAAATGTAATAATATTATCGATATGTACGGGCAGTGCTCGAATTGGTGGGAGGAGGTACGATTTTATTCGTTCCTACAATTTAGCTTACCACATATAATTTAATTAACTCAGGAATGCTATCGTAGGAAAAGTCTTTCTGCATTTATACACAAGAGCCTAATTTAGAATTTTCGAGGCTCGGAACAAAAGAAAATAAATTGGCATATTATTATAAATTCTAAATTAAATTATAATTAGTAAATATAATAGCCAGTCAATAATTAATAGCAAATTAAACAATAATTGAATGTGGGTATTACAAAATCTTCACATTTTTCATAATTTTTTTTCCTAGCTTTTTGTTCTGCAAATGCTTCAATAATTTTCTCGAAATCAATGTTTGCAGTGATGTAAGTTTTAATGGACATGGTTCCTAAGGCATACAATTTTTCTTGCATTTTTTTACATAAAACATTTTCTGTTCTTTGGTATATATTTTTCATATAAAACATTTTCTATTGAAATTTAAACTTTTATTTACAAGCTTTGTAGAAAAAAAAATTGAATAAATAAAAAAATTAAAAATCTTATTCATTTTGAGATTTAATTAAATTTTGAAGATGTTATACTAACGTTAAAAAAACTTAATTAATTTTTTTCTATATTATTAGCTAAATTGTCTAATTTATCTGGTAAGAATTTTAAATAATTCACAAATCTTAATTCAATTGTACCATCTCTAAAATTATGTACATAATTTAAAACTTTTGAAAAGAATATATATTTTTCCTCATTATTTGGAATTTTGAACTGTATATTTCTATTATCATTACCAAACTCTTTTATAAATAAATGAGCATCGTAGCCAGATATGTTGTGAAAAACAGTCCTCGCTTCCCCCTCTCCACTTCGAACCCTGTCTACAGAAACTACGTATATTATAAGATTTCTTTATTAACGATTAATAGGTATGGCTGCAAGACAGAGTCAACTTGAGAATCGAAGGGTACATCATCGGTTTCGACGAGTTTATGAATTTGGTGCTGGACGAAGCGAGCGAAGTCAATCTTAAAACCGGCTGGTCCCATCGTGTCGGCCGTATGATGCTGAAGGGCAGAAACATTACTGTTATCGAACAGAAGTTGGAATAAAATAATACATTACTATGCATATCCTATTCATTTTTATAAAATACATTCGTCGAGTATAAAAACTAATTATGATTTGTGTATTTATTTAGTTATTGTAAAATCAATTAAAATACTTCGCACCACTGGTAGGCAGAGACGACTAATAGCTTCTTCGCTATACCAAGAACCTAAACACAATATTATACACTTTTTAATTAGACTCGTGTCTTTTCTATTTTCGTTACCCAAATTTTTATGAAAATATATAATTAAAATAATACGTTTCGGTGGGTACACTATTAACATACATATAGGTCTGTACATTGAAATGCGCCTACTAATATTATTTATCATAATCATGTTTAAGACATACCGAAAACATAGAAAAGGATAATGCCCTATTGGAAGAAAATAAATATCGTCGTCATTGACAATACGTCTATATTAATATAAACGATATCATTTATAACTATAGTTTTACTGTTATCCATAATATGCGTATTGTCACCGTCACTATATTGGGAAGTACGGACGATTTAAAATATAGGTGAACGACATTGATGCCATTGTTCTGTGTGTGTATTTCGTTTGTCAGAGTTTCGTTATATCCTTTGTCAACATCTTGAAATAGTAAGTAAAACCACATACCTACATAACTATCCGTTTAACCCGGGCAACTGGACAAGGAAAATTAATGCACCATCTCTAGTTAAGGTTAAGTATATTTTTACTCAGAGTAAAAAACAAATGTTTTTAATTAATTTTTATTGCTGGAATAAATTTAAAGTTAAGTAATTTTTTTCTGCACATTGTTATTTATAATTTTACTCGAATTATTTAAAAAAAAAAATGAATTAAAAAAACTATGAAATCTAAACTCTGAAGGCGCCCTGGGCGTTTGCCCAGCTAACCCACTCCTAATACCGGCCTTGGATAAACCGAACAACTTTGTAGTTGATACCAAATCTTGTCTAAACCCAATACGTAATATTTTATCCCGACTAAAAATATAATATGTCCTGAAATACTTACTAATAACTGTACAAAATTACTACATTTTAATAATTATTTGTAAACCAGTATTTTTATTAATACTTTACCTACCTAATCGAAGAAATATTTTATTGGTTTTTTTCTCATAGGATAGTAATAATATTAAAAAAAATAAATTGTTTTATTTTTTACACATCATGCTTGCCATTTTTTTTTTTTGTTTAATATATTTTAAATATTTCAAAGTCGTGAGAAGAAGCCCTCATTTTTCTTACTTTAATTTATACAAAAATGAACATATCATTTTTTTTTTTGTTTATATTATGAGTTTACGTTAGGTTCCTACTTTTATTTTTTTTTGATTACTCATACGTTATTTGCTTATTGTATACAATTTACTGTACAGATTATATCTGTATATTTTTATTCGTTATAGAAAAATAAAATAATAATAATAATTTAACATTTGCAATGACTAAATAATCAAAAAGAAAGCCATTGGTTTTACCCGGTGGAAAACTTCCATAGTTTTATTACCCTTAATCTTTTTTGGTATTTTCAATAATAAACTTAATGTAAGGTACATAATTAGTAATACATATTGTATATTAAATATAAGTATTTATTTTGTTAATTTGACAGACACATAATATATACATTATATATGTAATTAAGTCTACAAAATGAAATATTATCGTTTGTTTTCAAATATTCCGGAATCAGGCACTATTATGAAGACACCGATCGTTGTATTGGAAGATGTATTAAATGATCTAAACATTTTTACACTACTAAAATTCGATCCGGTACAAAACGTAGGGTTTTTACTTTCACGGCCATTTCAATATCGTGTCACAGACGGTCGATTCGTTGCATTTGGTCTAGGTTTGTACATAATGTAATAAATATTTAATGTTGTTTTAACAATAGTACAATAGTAAATGATGAAAAATGTTAATTTTTAATATTAAATTATGTATTGAAGGTGAATCAAAAACGGAAGCTAAAGAAAATGCAGCCAAGTCTTTGTTAGCGATTATTATTAAAGAGTTTCCTGAATGTATTCCCAATAATTTTAATGAACTCCGCAACATCTATAATTCATACACATGCTCATTTTATAATTTAGATTATATTATAAATTGCAATGATTATAATCCAATTGAACTGCTTCAGAAACGCTGCATGTTACTCCGTGTACCTCTACCGAATTACAATTTGAAAACCATAGAAAGCACTATACAAAGAGAAGTGTACTTTATTTTGCGTAGAGTATTATATCTCATAGGGATTGGCAAATGCAGTAGAAGAAGGTTGGCCAAATGTAAGGCTGTTAATAATCTCTATTTAAAGTTAAAAAAGTAAGCGATTTTTACAATTTTTAATTCAAATTGACAATGATTATTATTATTTTGTTTTTATATATATATATATATATATATATAAGTATGACAGCAAGTGCGGTACAAAATCTAGGGAATAATCAACTAAAACCCCTCAATAATGTATTTGGAAATACAAATATGGTTGGTTGTATTCATAACAAATGTGTCAGTAAACCGGAAGATTTTACATTGATGTCAGTACATAAAAATGACCATAGGATTGGGTTTGTACATCAAGATTCGACGAATTGTAATTTTAAAGGAGAAATTCCAAAAAATGAAGGTGATCTACTAAATCAAAAAGCTAAAAATAATCATATGGTTGGTAATAGTCCAATAACTACAACAGGAAATTTTACAAAAAGTCTAGCAAATCAACTAAATCAAGTAGCTGAAAATAATGATATGATTAGTAGCCCTTTTTTTAGTATGTCGGAAAATGTCAATCAAATTCCAATAGATCAATTAAATCAAGAAGCTGAAAATTATAATATTATCGTTTTGAAACATCAAGAAACTAATCATTTTAATAATACGGCAGATTCAAAAGAAAATTTATTATATGAACTAAACCAAGAAGTTGAAAATATTGACAGGGTTAATTACGACCACAACGATTACAATAACTTAATGAGTACACCGGAAAACTTTCCGAGAAATCCAATAGATGAATTAATTCAAGAATTTAAAAATAATGATTTTTTTGTTTTCGACTATCAAGAACCTAAAAATGTGAATAGTACTGCGGAAAATCAATTTGTTAAAATAAACAAACTAAATCAAACAGTAAAAAATACAGAAATGGTCAGTTTTGTTCAGCACGAATGTTCTCAAACTAGAAATTCAAGAAATCTTAAAAATGTGAAGCACATTACTTATTTCAAACAATTTACCCGTATTGCTAGAAATTTATCATTTACTGGTGTATCATTTTTATTTTTCATAAAGGAAACGTCAGATAAACGTTTATATGTATACAACATTAAACAGGTTTTAGATTGTTTAACCGTTGAACAAAGGACTAAGTATAATATTAAAGAATTTCTACAAACATTATCAGCCTACTCCTATTCCGGTAAATGTTACACTATTGAAGAAGCTCGACGAGATGACGCGCCTAAAATAATGGAATATTTTAAATTGTTCGTCATTAATAATAGAAAAACAATTGGAAGTTAATTAATATATTAAAATATTTTGTATTTCAAAATGTAGAAAAAAAAATTTTAAATGTAATAAATATAATATATAACGAAGCATATTATATATTTGTGTAACAATAAAATACTATAGTAAGGTATACTTATAATATAATTTCCTGTTATCTTTTGCGTTAATCTTTGTGTAAAAGAGAATAAAAATTAAAAAAAAACTCGTCATTTTAAAATTCCTTTTAATAAACCAAAAATGTGTTACGTTGAAAATTTGTTCACACTTAGAAAAGGTGTGGACAAATAGATAAAAATATTAATATTCTGTCAAATTGTCAGTTCTCTATGATTATTTTTAACCTAGTTACAACAAAAAGAATGAATCGAAAATAATGAAACTGTGCATTTCCAACCCTACACATATTTTCTAAATTTTTTCCCAATTATTAAGAAAACAACAAAAATCAAAACATTACCACCTGACTGAACTAGCTTGATCCAAAATGGTTTCAGAAAAAGTGCTACACTTGAAAATCGTTGCAAGACATCTAGTAGATAATTTTTCATGGATGGGAATAAATAAATCACACATCATAATAAAACTACCACCAATATGTTCCTCGCTTTGCTCAGAATCTAAAATTATAAGATATATGTATATATGTATATTTAATATAGGTAAGTACTCATCTAATATGAATTTTTTTATTTGGTACACTTATACCAATATTTGTACATATGTAATAAAAAAATTACCTATTTTGAAAACATAGCAGCTATAACAATCTATCAACATTACTCATTTTGTTAATGCTGTAATTGATGTATCATCAAAAGACTGTAGCTTATATTTTAGACTATATTTCAATAGTCTAAATCGTAACCTAGAAATTAAGTAAAATAAGTTATGAAATATTTAATTTTTATAAAATGTAACATTTAAGAATACAATTATAATATTTTTAAAACTATTATTCATACAATATTTATTTACTATAATTTCCATTATAAACTTGTGTTATTGTATTATTTTACAGTTAAATTTCCTTTTAAAATATACCTTAAATAATTATTAATTTGAATGCCATACTTAATGTAGGAAAACATATAATACAATTCTATACTAATGTAATATAATTATTTCATACTGAATTTATTAAAAAAAATATGGATTCTACAGCATAGATATAGATAGATAATTTAGATACAAAAACACATGGATAATAAACTGCATTAGATAACAATTTAAACCTTTTAGAATAAAAAAAAAAAAATACAGTTTTAAATTGATTTTTCAGGAGTTGAATTACATTATAATTCAAGTATAAACATTATTTTATTATTATCAGGTATATTAGAAACACTTGTGATGCAACCTAACAAATTATAAAAAAAACAGAAAAAAATACATTGAAAAGAATACAGAAAAAAAAGCATATTTTTCATTTTTATACTATAAATTATAATTTGTCATTTCACAACCTATCTTAAAATATTATATAAACAAAATGTTTTAAAATTATGTTTCTTCTCAAGCAGTAACCATACTAATGCATAATTTTTAATTGTTAATGTATTTTTAAAATTTATCATTCAATTAAATTTAGATGACATTTCAAAAGTAAGGATGAACATTATTTTGCATTTAAAGATTTATATTACTCAATATACATTTAAAACAATTTAGCGCATAAACAGTAGCAGCTTTATGTGCTCCTTCATAACTAGTAGTTTCACCAAAAAATCTTAATGTAATAGGAGTAGACACTTGAAGAGAAGTCTAATAAGTTCCACTATGTGGAATTTCTTCAAGATCTATTTATGTTAATTTTAATCCTTGCTCAGTAATAAAACTATCTAAAACTTGTACACTGTTACACAAATTAATTTGTTCATCTTGCATTTCTTTTATATAATTAAACCAAGAGCTTTCAGTTAATGGTAAAGTTTTATGAATTACAGATGAATGATCTAAATTATCTGATTTTGAATCTTTAGGACAGGATCATGTGACCAAGTCTTGTACAATAAGATCATCTACAATTCCCGGATTATTTTTGCGTTCATTAATATCCTTTTGTACTCTGAAAAAAAAAAAAAATATAAATAATTAATTATTGGTTATATAAAAAAAAAAATTACTCAGCAAGTATATTATTAGTTAGTATTACTCACTGTTTTAATATCAACAACATTTTATGAGCGGCAATACGCTTGGACACTATTTTAGAAGTGCCTTCCCCAAATTCCTTGAAATTTAAAATGTTACACGAAAACTTGTAAATACGTTTATGCATTAGACCAGTTGTATTTTCTAATATGTAAACTGGTAGATTGTAATGGAGAGTGTCACAAAGTTTGTGAAGCACGTCCATTGGACTATAATCAGCATCAATAGTCATCCATTCAGGCAGATTATTTCTATTCTGAATATAAATCATGTGGGATTCTAATAAAGAATTTGTACACAATTCTGGATAATCTCTATTGAGAATCTTTAAGAAAGACTTTGCTGCGTTTCCTTTGGCATTTCTTTTAGAACATCCTAAAAAAATTAAAATATTATTTAGAAAAAAATTTACAATTTTTATAAACGAGAAAATATTAAATTTTAACCTTCACCACTAGCAATATATCGACCATCCGTGACATGGTATTTAAAGGATACTCTATTTTTAGGCATCTTTTCTGAATAAAAAAATTAAATGAAAGCTTTTTCATTCCTTGTGATTTCAACAGATCTTTCAATAAAGGGATTGAAGGTTTATGAGTATTAAACTTCAAATTACTACCAGCACAATGCATAATTGATTTCTATGTGTATATTATATGCTGCAACAAAACAATATTATTATCAAATAAATTTAAAAAAAAAATCAAATTATAAATGTTAGGTAATTGTAATTTTACATATTATTATAAAATTTAATGTATAAATGTATTAATTAATCAATACTATATTGTTTTATATTTATGAAACGTTTATACAGGTCTTGAGTCATATAAATTAAAATATTATTTTTCTCTGTTAGATTATTAGTCTTTAAAGCCATTGAACATTCAAATACAACAATTTTCCAATGTCATTTAATGACACAAACCATACCGATATAATAATTTATATAAATCGACCAAAATATTTTATAATATAGTTATAGTTATTGTAACTATTGTATTTGATTAAATACTATGGTGTACAATTTTAAGATTTTGGCCAGAGATATTTTTTCCTTAACAAACTAAAATTTGATGAATTTTTGTCTTCTTTTTGTACCCTAGTTTTGTGTGGATACAAAAGAAAAAAAAGCACTTTTAACGGGTACCTCCACAAACCGACCATTGAGTCATAAATTATCAAAATATAAAAGAAGAAAAAATTCAACATTTGTACATTATTACCTATATTATTTATTGTTCGATTATTTTTATGAGTGAAAGAGTGGTTAATTGAAAATAAAAACTACATCGATTATTCGATTTGTTCACTATAATAGTAAATTAATATAAAATAAAATCGTTGGCAGATTATGAAAAATAGTAGGAGCAATACGATAGGTCGCATACTACGCAATAAAATATGGACGGGAGGAGGTCCTAGGATGGAATACAGGTACCGAAAATCCATAAAAACAAACAATTGTCGAGAGTTAAAGAATTCGGGGATTGACAGGGAAAAATGGATTGACCGTGCTCGCTCTTCCGAAAATTAGTATGTACCAAAAGTAAAGGCGCGTGAGCAGTATATTTTACGCAATATTTTACGGCTGCGAACAGGAAAATTTTAAATTCCATGACGTCATGAATTTAAGAAAAATTAGAAGTGTAATAAGAAAATCATTTCAAACCGCATAATAAAAATACTGATTACATCATATTACAAGCCCTGATATACTTTAAAACATGACAAATATAACATTGTACATTATTGTGAATCGTTAAATAAAAAGTCTCGATTAACATTTATTTGTGCGACCTAACCAATATTACTCTAGATAATCGAGGTTCTACTGTACGCATTTAAATTTAAATATACTTACTGAAATCCCGAAACTGTACTGTACTAATAACCAATAATAATTTAAAACAAAGTAATTGACGAGTGATGGTAGATAGGTAATAATATGTGTTCCACGGCGTGTTATTATCCATATGAGATAATGGTATAAAATACGTCATTGACGGTGTTACGTGGCAGTTACGAGGAGGACGAGAGTCCTGAATGTCAGAATCGCCTGATATGTCAGTAAAAGTGGGTGGCCAAGACCTGCACGACGACACAACAATAAAATTCGAACCATAGGTACCAACATCAAATAATGAACACGGTTTGCGATTTTGCGTGCCTATGTTACCACGGTATAGATAAAAAATAAATAAATAAATAAAACAGAATTTGTTTTAGAGATTATACAACTCGATAAAAAAAACAACTAAATATATGAAAAAAAAAAAAAAAAACGGACATACTTTACACCACGGGTGGGCCACTGTTGTAGGTAGGAAGTGTTAGGAAGGTAGGATTTAGAAGGGAATTTAATTTATATCTGTATGCAACGATAAATCACTACTTACAACAAACGATTCTGTGCGAAGTTTAGTTAATTATGTTTCAAAATGCCGTAATTATTACGTGGCAAGAATGTTTTGATAATTTCAGTTTCTCACAATTATTATTAACCGAGTTATACCCAAATGAAAAAATTCGAAAATAATAAAACCATTCCTTGTTTTCCTGTAATTCCTACGTCTTTCCCCTGAATTTCCACTACAACGAAAATAAAAAAATGACAACTAGATCCAAAATGCTTTCAGAAAAAATGGTGCACTTAAAAATCGGAGCAGGATGTCTGGTAAAAAAGTTGTCCACGGACGGAAACAAAAAAGATAAAGAAAAAAAACACACATCATAGTAAAACCTCCCCCAAAAAATAAATAAGTATAATTTATATTATTACTTATACCTTTTATTTATTGACGGTACACCGGTCGAAAATCTTGTGTGAAATAGCCAAAATACACAGTAATTGGATTTGGTGGAATTAATCCCCGGTGTCGTTTCCAGTTTTCAACAAAAACATTATGCATAAAAATATTATCGAATAAGCATAGTATTAATATAGGTATAAATATTATTAATTAATAGAATATAAAAATATGTTTTGTCCGCATATAATAGAGGTCAGGCACGTATACAGGGAGTCAACCACCTTCCACCCGCAAAAATAATTCGTCAGAATTATTGCATAAAGAGAAGAAATGTTAATGTTTTATGCGTAATAACTGTATTGATTATTGTCAATTTTTTAGGAAAAAAAAAATTCTACCACAGTAATTTTTTCTGTGTACATGCCTGATAGTTGTCCCTATTACACGTGTATAAACAAGAAGTATATTTGTTTCCGTATATGTATGGTCTGAAGACTTAAAAAGTAAAGCTTTAAAATTATTGAATTTATTGACAAAATAATATAATAAAATTAGTTACCTACCCACTAATAACTCGATACTTTTAAAGGTAAAATAATTGGCTTTTTCTACACAATATTAAACATCAATATTATTGTTATGTTAATATTAAGTAAAAAATAACATATATTTATTATTTAGGTACTATCACTACATAGAACATATTGCATGTAACATGCAATTCTATAAACCACGTATACGAGATGTGTTCAATAAATACCCAGAGAAAATTTATTAAAAATTATATTTGATACTTACCCATTATTTAAATGGATCACCTTGAAAATAACATCCTTTAGCTTCTATGCTCCCAACGGTCTTGCCATTTTTGAAAACACCTTTGAATTTCCTCCAATAGCCTTTAGTTTTTCTGTCGTGTTATAGATCGTTCCGAATTATTTTCGTACATTTTCTACAGACAAATGAATGTCGATCTGAAAACGATATAAATTTCGGTGAATAGGATAGCCGAGGAGTAAGTGGTTACCTATACGATTTATTAGGGCTAGGATAATTTTCAACACCTAGAAAATCGCTTCATCATAGTGTAATATTATGATTTTAAATACATTTAAATCACCTCGCTGTTTTACCTAGGCGTAAATGTGTTTTTTTATCAAATATGCCGAACCTATTGGCTGAACCAGCGTCATGTATCTAGTAAAACCAATAATTTTTTGTTACGCTTAGAATCTAAAAAACCGCACATATCGCAGTAAAATTTGTTTTATATATACTCGTGGTATTATATGGTTTACAACAGGGATGGCAAATAGGATTTGATCAATGTGTCAATTTATGACACAATTTTCTTTTTTTTAAATAAATAAGTTATTTATTAAATGAATAAATATATTTTTTTAAATGTTATTTAAAATAACATTAATAATTTGTACATTAAAAAAAAAAATATAAAAATACAATAAGCAAATGGGTGAATAAAAACTAATGATAAAATGTAGAAAAAAAGTATAAAAATATCAACTTTTATTGTTTTTTAGAAACCTTTTGCTTCATACTACTTAAACGACTTTATATGTTTGACTGATATGCCGTTGCTTGCAAAGTAATACATGCTGCCGAATTTTCCTAGTTTAATTTGTTTCTAGTTTTTGAATGTGCATGTTTTATTATAGAAAAGAGTCTCTCACAACCATAAGTTAAAGAGAAGATCGTTAACAATGAAATCGCTCATTTTTTGATGGAATAAAAGATATCTTGAATATTATTCCATACTCCTAATACTGTGTTGTCAATACCGCATTCTGTTTCTGTTTCATTATGTATTCGATGACGGTATATTAGTTAATTTTAAAAGTTCCTCACGCATTTCGTTTCCTTTTGAAAAACGTGCGAAAATTGCTAATCTAGCAGATGACTTTATATCAGTTGTTTCATCCAAACAAATTGAGAAAAAATTACAACTATTAATATCAATCTGAAGTTGATCGGAAATATTGACGCTCATTTTTAAAATTCTTTCTTTAACAGTATTTCTGTTCAGCTGTAATTTTTGAATTTATTGAAGTAATTTTTTCTTTATAATTAAAATTTTGGAACAAACTAGAAGTAGCTTTTAACCTGGCCATTTTTAATTCGCCATTAGAAAATAGTTTTGAGTATTTGGCAATAAAAAGAGAAATTTCGAAACTTGCTTCAGTGGAGAAATTACTTATTTTCTTTCGGCAATATTTAACTAGGAAATTTTCTTTATGGTTCGTTAAATTCTGTTTGATAGATGATGTTCGAGTTACAATAACTTCAGAGCATATACCGCATTTACTTTTATCGCCACATTTAATAAAACCATAATCGGTGCATGATAGTAAAAAATTTCGAACATCCTGTATTTTTTTTTTTTTTACGTAGGTAACATTTTGAATGAAAATACGTATAAATAATATAAAAATCGCACATAGTCGTACTTTCTCAATACCCGAATGAGAACTGATTAGATTAACCTGCCGTATACTTTATGACAGTGTCACATAGTACAAAATATAAATAATAAACATAAAAATCGATGTATATGAAATATAGATTATTAAATGTGCAATCGATAATTCAGATTTGTTGAGATATATATATATATATATATATATATATATGTTCCCTAAAAATGTATAAATATATATGGATACATGAAAGTCTTTCGGATACCACTGAAAATTTTCCTTGTGCCGAGCTTGGCATACGTGCCACTTATTTACCATCGCTAGTTTATAACAAACATTTTTTTTTTTAATTTTAATAATTTACTTTCACTAGAATTGACAATAATTTGCGTACATAATTAATTGTGTTTGAGATGAAACTATTTACAAAGTACGAAAAACACCGTATAAAAATGACGTTAAAAATGTCTATTTTGCATACAAGTTGAAAACATCGTTTTTAATATTATATAATAATTGCCTTTGACCGTAATAAAAAATGACGGAACTATGCAAAAAATATATACTAATTATAATAAAATAATAAAGAAATGTGAGCCAATGATATTGAAATTGATCGATATGTCGGTTGAAAGCTCTATTTTATTTATCCGTATTCATAATCCAGAGACATTATTAAGTAAAAAATACTTAATTTAAAATATTATATTATGTATAGTGTTGTCAAATTAAAAATGTATGTGAAAATCTTACAACTTATATATATTATATAATATATTTTTAAATATCCAAAAATATTGATTTACATTTAAATTGAAATAAGAAGATCGTGTTAATATATCTAAAAAAAATTCAAAAAAAGACTTTATTAGTTTCAAAATTATGAAAGAGAAGCTAAAAGAATATGCATATTTTCCTTTTTTATTTTCATATTTTACGTTGAGGTACAAACAACAGTAATTACAGTACAGACGAGGATTGGTACAGGTTTCAATAGTAATTTCGTGGGTGTTGGATAAATAAAGCTGATCTTATTAACGTTTTACTCCAAAAATATCGATTTTGAGAAAAAAACAACCTGAAATCCAATATTCCGATATCTTTAATATCGGCCGATGAACGATATCGATTTAACCGAAATTCACCGCTAACCATAACTAACCAGAATGTTACAAAGAAAAAGATCTCTTGTCGTTTTTCGATCGGAGCTCGATTTCTGGTAGAAAAGTTGTTGAACAGACGCAAAAAAAAAAAAAAACATACACATTATAATGTAGTTAAACCAATATACGTCAATATATTTCTCCGCTATACGCTCAGGAATTAAACTTTTTTTTTAAATTACTTTATTAATTATAAGCTAATTAGTAGTGAGAGTTGGCTCAACATCATAGCAAAGTAGGCAGCCGTCTAGGGCGGCAAATTGCGAACTAACTAAATTAATTTAATTATTATATTATTCAGTATACTGAAATCGATCTTCATTGTTCAGCAAATACAAAAACAAAAAGGGACTTTACTATTTTCAGAAAATGGTGATGTTAGTAAAACAGATGCAATAGAAATGACGGATAAGTTATTGGTAGTAGTATCCGAATTCTTTAAACCCTATTTAAATAGTACCCCGTTGGAAGTGCTACTTTTGTAAATAATGACAATTTTATACCCACTTCGTATCATTTTAACAATGATCGATCGCATCGGCGAAAGAAGCTTTTCTAAATTAAATATACGTAATTAAAAACTATTTGAGGTATTCTATATGAATCAAGAAAGGTTAAGTGATCTCACTATAATTTTCGTTGAAAGAGGAAAAGTGATGAAAAATCGTGATTTGAAAATGTATTGATTGATATTGTACAAGAAAAGGCTCGCAAAATAAATTTCGTTTGGTATATTTTGAATACTTTAGTTATATTTATCAACGTGCAATGCCGGTTATAAAATATGACTTGTACTTTTTTCATAACATTTATTTTAATAAAAGCAATTATACTTATCGTTAAAAAACGAAATGCGTCTTTCTTTTGCATGGTCCCCCCGACCATTTGTGGCGGGCAGGGGGCACCATGTATTCTGTGTTCTACGGTAACGTATTATTTTCGTAAAAATTCGATATTCGACGGAACCTATATACGAATTTTAACCGCCGTCGCGTATACACTATATACAACATATAAACAGGGGACTTTGGCGCCACTGCCGGTCACCGTGGCAGGTGCAACGCCGTCCAATAACGCGAGATCGAATATATAAGATTATCCGGCGATTATGCTTGAAATAACCGCCGCCGCCGCCGGGGTTCGGTTCTGCGGTGCGTCGCGAACGTGTGTGATCAACCCCTGCCCCGATGCCGAGGTATTTATATAAATGTATATGTGTACAAGAGACAAGCGGAAATTCTGTACTGTCACCATAAATCCTGAAGGTCCCCGTAGACCTCGCCCCGTCCATCGACACACACGGGGCACCGTGAAACGGCCGCCGACCGATTGTATCGCAAACAAACACAATAGCTGCTCCTCGGTCCGAATTCCTGGTGGTGTCTCCATATCGAAATAAATTACCGATATACCCGCCGCGTTCCCTTACCCCCACCCCCTCACCACAGTATAACGACGTTTTTATTTAGGGTGTGTATACTACTTTTTTCTTTTTACGCCTTAACAACAATTTATTTTATTTTACCACTGTAGAGTGGTTGGGGTTCTCGACGTTTCTCACAGTTCATGATTGTTTAACAAAAAAAACCGTCTACGTCTGTCGAATATATTCGGTCGGGGGGTTATATATGTGAAGAAAAAAAAAAACATAATTATAATTTTATGTAAATACCCACGAAAACATTAATATATTCGAATATATTATTCAACCGATACATCTAATACACGAATTTCCCATTATCGTCACCTATAACCTAATATTATTTATATATTTTAATTGGATAATATTCAACTGCTCGTTATTACGTTTAAATTGTCAACTGTGTACGTATATTATTATACTATTGAAATTCCTACATTCCCTCTACACCTACCCTGGTAAAGAAATATTAACGGACAAGTCAAAAACTACTACTTTACATGAGAGGAAAAAGAACCTTGTAACTTTTTTTTTTTTTTAATTTAGTACCAATTTTACATTTATATAATTCATAAATATTTTTTACAATGAGCGGTGAATTAATTTTATTGAATAATTATTTATTTTTAACACTTGCAATTAGCATTTACCTTTTAGAATTAATTAATTAGATTTTCTTCTACTCGCTGTTTTGTGTTACTTGGAATTTAATAATGTTCCCCGGTTATTTTGTCAGATTATTTAAATGATATTTTAAGGTCGCGAGCAGTGTTTAAAAGTAAAAAGTGGATAATAAATTATATGATAAATTTGATAAGTCAACACTAGGAATCATCTCGAAATTATCAACACATTTACTTTTAATTGAGTGATAAAATTTAGAATACTTAATTTGGAGAAAAAAAAATAGCAGCGTATTTGTTTTTTCACTTGATAATAGTCGAAATGACTTTTACCTTAAAAACTATTATTTATACGAAAAAAAAAAAAAAAATTCCACTTTATCCTAAAAACGCTGCTAGCGACCTTAGAAATCGTTTAAATAATCTGCACATGTTTGTATTAATTTAGTTAATAATTAATGAGAAGGAGAAAATCCTATGGAGAAAATAATTCCTGAAACACCCTAATGTATTATAGCGGACCGTACGTGGGCGGTATAGAAACTTGTTTAAAATTAAAAGGTTATACCTACCATAATATAATAATATATATTCGTAGGCGATATAAATTCCCAATACCTTGGCGTCCCCCCGGGGACAATCGTTTAATCAACAAATCTGAACACGACCCGGTACAGAGAAATAAAAAGAAAAACAACCGATATTAGCTATAAAATAATATACCAGAGACCATGTATCGGCGGCGGTGGTGGAGAGGCGCGAGGGGCGCCGATACACCAACGAAGTTGGTGGTGGCGCCACTAACCCGGTACGCCGGCCCGGGACCGCCGCAGTTAGTTGCACGGCAAACTTCACGTGTTGCGTTCAGTAGGCGCGCGTACGTCTCTCGCGTGAATCGGCGGTGTCGTTATTGCGGTAGCTGTTCGCGTTTTAAAAATACCGACATGGAAACATCGTCGCCGACAAAAATGTCTATCGAATACGTTAAAATCGTTGCCATGGTCGTATTGGGTTTAGGCTCGTTTTGGATGGGCATCGCGCCCATGAAACTGATCAAGTATTTCCGATCGAATTCTCCGGACGACGACCGCGCCTCCGACGGGTCCGTTTTCGCGATCTCCACGACCCGGTCTTCCACAACCGTGTCGCACTTGCTGTGCTTTGGAAGCGGCATTTTGTTGTTCACCAACCTGGTGCACTTACAACCTAAAGTCCGGAAACAAATCGAATCGCTACAGGAAGCCGGCATAATGTTCAATAGCGTGCCCAATTTCGGCGAGATAATATTTTGCTTCGGGTTTCTGTCGATTTTCTTCGTGGACGAACTTTTTTACTTTTTGCTGGACAGATGGGTGGCCAAACAGGCGGACAAAAACGCTGTCGTTGTAGTGCTGGCGCGGTCGTTGAGCCTAAGACGGCATAACACATCTATAACCCGTAGTTCGGTGCCGCCGATGACCGGCTGCGTGCCCTTGGTGACCATCGTGGAGGTGCCGGAAGAATACGATGATTACCAGCCCTCGACCTCGGGAAACCCGTGCAAGAACACCGCCGACGACGTGCCGACTGAATCGAACGTCGGCGAGCCCACCGTCGACGACAGTCATCGACCTGCGTTCGGATACATGTTCACCGTAATCGCCCTGTCCATCCACGAAGTGTTCCAAGGGATCGCTATCGGTCTGGAAAACAACGTCGGGAGCGTGTGGTGCCTGTTGGTCGGGGTGGCCACTCACAAACTGGTGATCGCGTTTTCTATCGGATTGGACATGACATGGTCAGAGGCCCGGAAACTGATTATCGTGTTGTACCTGGCCACGTTCGCTGCCGTCACGCCTATCGGGATTGTCGTGGGCATGTTGCTCACCCAAACCGACGGATCGCCCGGGCCCACGGTGGTTTCCATCCAGGCTTACGCCGACGGCACCCTCTTGTACGTGGTGTTTTTCGAGATTTTTGCCAGACACAAACAACCGGGATTCCCGTATTACGTGCTGGTCACGACGCTTGGGTTCAGCGTTATGTTACTACTGCAATTCACCAGCAAATACACAACCTGCAGCTGAATACGGTAATATAGTCGGTATAGAAAATAAATACATTCGCATTTTTTTTCAAAAAGAACGACCACATTCAAAAAAAAATCCGTAATTTAATTTTAATAAAACATACTATCGAGCATTCGTGTGAATGCATTCAATTAAATGTATTCATTCTATAAACCCTGGAGACGAGCATATATATATAAGTTCACGGATCTTTAAATTTCAAAATATAATATAATATTAAATAGAGGCAAATGCAATTAGTGCGAAACCCATGTCGTATATATTCACGTACAATGATGTAACCCGGAAAGAAGGGGTAGCCGTGTTAAAATACGAAAAAAAAAAAATACACACAATAAACTGTTTAATTGCTATAATAAAATATAATAACCATTGCCAATTTTGCACTATACAATAAATATTATGTATCTTGCGGAATAACCTTTTCGAAAATGTTTTAAAAATAACAAATGCATAGATATATATAATTTCCATTTATTATTTTGTTGCACTGTGTGGTGCAACCCATCTCCCCCATTACAAAATCATTTGACCAGTTAACATATGTTTATACAATAAAATATAAAAGTACAAGTATTTAAAAATCGAAATGGATTTACGAGTATTACAATAATTGTATATACGATTAGCTCACAAATCACAATGGTATATAATATGTATGAATAAAATTACTTATCGTCGCTGGGTTATTATTCCAATTGGCATTACGATTAATAATAAAAAAAAAATTTCCGCCAATTAAATTCAACTTTTTAAATGGTAACGCACAAAATATTTAACCGTATTGATCGTATTAAAATGTATTTTATTTTTGCATTTCATTATTATTGTAAAAATGCCTAGGTACAAGTTACTAATTTAAATTTAATTACTTTTTTTTTTTTAATGTGTATAACTATTATACCTAATTGCCAATAATTAATCTCAAGATCAAATAAAACAATACTCCTAAATATTTGTACTTTTATATGTTTTCTGAAAACATAGATACACATTATTCGATCGTATTGTCAAATTAATCAAAAAAATCATGCACTACCTAAACTATCGTTACAATACATTTATCATAAGTACCACAAAAATTCTTCCAATTTCGAAAATTCTAAAACAATACGATCAGACACGAGTACTATTTGGGTGATTCGCGATTCACAACTAATGGGAATTGTATTTATTTTGTATACACAAATAAACTTAGTCCGACAAATATTACTATACAGAACTAAATTTCGCACGATGATTTTATGAATAGTAAACTAACAATATTATTAGGCGAATCGACCGGTTTGAAATGTATAATTTTGTAATCCGGCCACTCCGATGTTTGTCAACCAATTAATAAACTAAAATTGACAAACAGTTGATTTTATGTACGTCATACACGGTCAATACAAAAATGAATAATAATATTATAATATTTAATATTTAATATTCATAATTATATATTGTGTTTTGTCTCTATGAAAAAGATTAATATTATTATCTATATACATATATGTAGTTTTAAAAACTAAAAATTGTTTTTTTTTTTTTCCGTCGAATAATACTATTGTACAAAATGGCTATGTTATATATGTATAGAAAAAAAAAAAAAAAAAAACCGCTTCCTATAGAATATAATTTCATAAGAATTATTATCGATTATAAAGTTTTTTTTCTCGTTGATGGTCCAAGTTCCATTTGTATTATTATAATTTTAAGACGGGATTTAATAACTTAGATATCGCATTTTTTTTTTCTTTTTCTTGTTATCGGATAAATAAAGTCCGATTTTTATACCTACGGGAATCGTAACTGAATGATAATATTAATAAAAATGACTTCAGAAAAAGAAAAAAAACAATTATATATATATATTTTTTTTTAATTGCCTTATTTTATAATTAGTATATTAGAAATGTCTGTAAGCGCGTGTTTTAATTACTAAAGAAATTCATAACAATAGCATAATATATATTATTTTTAAAATATTTTTTTTTAGAATAATGTCGTGGGCGTTTAATCAAAATGCATCAGCCACCTATAGTGACGCAGTTAAAATACCATACACATTCGGGTTGCATACTTGGTGATATTTGGTTTTTTATGGTATATATCAGGGATGAGCAACTGGCGGCCCGCGTATCTTTTTTATCTGACCCGTGCTACATTTTAAAAATTACTCCGTACAATGTTAAGAAATTATTACATTTTCTGTGTTACAAGGTTATAATTAATGCAAGGCATTAATGTAAACTTCGAAAGAAGATTGGAAAAATCTGACCTAATGCATCATCAAATGAATACGTCTAATAATCTTATAGCAGTAGAAATTTAGAAGTGAAATATTTCACTTCAATTATAATTATATGAATCGCAAACAGATCCTATTTTTTTTTATCTACAAAAGAGATTGGAAAAATGTGCTTTTGAAAAATTATTTTTAATGACCTTTATTTTTGCTTTCTGTGCATCGGGTCATTAGATTTTAAAGTTCTAAAAATTGTCCTTCTAGTAACTTTGAGTCGCCCATCCCGGGTATATATAAATAACGTAAAAAAAAAATTTTTTTGAAATAAATGTCACTAGGCGCGACTGTTCATTAATTAACCGCCCTCGCTACGTATCATCATAATAATATATCAATCGTCAATTTGTAAAATGTATTCATACATTTGTTTATTTACACATATATACATTTAATATCGTAAATACATGATCAAAATAAATAATATAAAAATCACAAGTTTAATTTAGTCATTTATATTTCCATTTCCTATATGTTTTTGGTATACAATCGTATAAAATATACAAAACGGAAAGGCGGAAATAAGCCTCGGGCACGATAAGCTCAAAAATATTCATTTTGAATTTTGCAAAATGATTAGTAGAGTGGCAATTAGTTGTTATTATTTTAATGCCCGGAATAATTAACGAACTGGTGTTTTTTGGAGTGAAAAATCGCTGGATCAACTACAGGTAATTTGATTTACAAACGTGTATATATAAATAGGTACAAATGCAAAAACGTAATTCTATCCGAGATAAAAGGTATTTTCGAGGTGGTTTTAAACAACTGTATGATGAATACCGAAATTGAAAAAAAAAATCATCGTTGTTCACCGACGCATAACATAATATAATGCGATTTTCGAAACAATTTTACCGTTGAAAGCTATTTAAATTTTAAGTACACGTAAATGGTATGAATATGGCATATACGTGAATTAATTATAGAAAATAATTTACAATAATTGTGTCTAACCCGGGGCCCGCTATAAAAATACGCAGCCCGCATATTTTCGACCAGACATTATTTTAATGATCAGTAAGTGTTTAATGTAAAATATGGTTTTTTTTTTAACCGTCGGAATTGCATTATAAGATTTTTTCAGACGTCATCAATGCATAGATATGTAAAAATAGTTAGTAGGTAAGTATGCTTAAAAATGTAGTGTTGTTTTTTGGGATTTCTCGATTGCGTTTGGACATTTATATTATAAAATCTTTGTAAATATACGAGTACACGCGCAATACAATTTGAGAAAAATGATAATAATTAAATTCTATTTAAATTTTCACAGATTTATTATAACTAATTTTTAAGATGATAATATTTTAGAAGGCAGTATACGTAATATAGGTCGCCGTAGTGTTTTTTTTTTTTTTAATATAACTTTTTCGTTTGACAATATTTTAGAAAAACAACGTCGCACTCCTTTCGGATATATTTTCCACAAAAAATTATTCTTTTTCAGTTTAAATTATAATTTTGACTTTAACGCCACAAATTGAATGTTCTACGTAACGCGATTTCGCCATGTTGCCCGTTAGTTAAACCGAAACAATAGCAATGGTTGATATCTAAGAGGGAGAATCCACCCTCTTTGAGGATTTCGTCACTTTATATTAGTACCTACAACTTATAAATTATTTAATTCTATATGTACGTAGGTATGAATATTTAAATTGACCAAAATTTGTTGTTATAGTTACATTAGTATGTATGGTATCTAAATAAATATTCTAAATTGTTCCTCCTCTTTTTTAATAGTTAATTCTTAGGTATTTTAAATGTGAAATACATATGCATAAACTGTTAAAATATGGGAGGATTTGAACAGGTACGCGTTTAGAAATGTCCAGAAATGGGAGCGGGGTTATGAACAATGTTTTCAATTAAAACCAAAATCAAAATTTGCATATTTTCCGTACTGATTATCAGAGTAATGAATTTCAAACGGGGATAACGGTAGGGGTCGAATCCTATGACCCCCCAGTGGGTTTTAAATTCACCTTCACCACCCAAAACGTGAATTTAACACGATATGGGACGGTAGACGCGGGTGCGGCAGTCTTCATAACGTTTTACATAATATTAAATTATATGTAATCGTTTTACATCATTATTATCATTTATAATAATCGACTACTATACAGTTGCAACAGGTAGGTAATTTAATCATATCGCCGAGCAGGAACTACGATGGTACAAATTTCAAATAACAGCAGTTGTGGTATAAAAATATTTAATAGCTTTAAATTAGCTAGGGCAATGAACTAACTATAAGACACACGTTATCTCGGAAAGTATTAATTTTATAGGATTTTTTTTTGACAATTTAAGAAACAATGTTACTTTAACGATATTTTTGAGGTTGAAACCACCACCCACTTTTAATTTTCAAATAGCAACCTATATTCAAATTCCATAAATAGATAAAGCACAAATACATTTTGATGTTTAAACTTTAAGTTTTCGTCAACTGTACGGTGGTGTCTGACAAATATGCACGAGGCGTGTTCAATAAATACCCAGACTAAAATTATTTTAGAAAAACTTTTAACATTATTGGTAATGTTGTTATACCAAAATAAACTAGAAATAATGAATATAATTTCAGTATATAATACAAATTTTTATTTTCAATCAACTATTGACAGTTCGTGTTCAAAATTGATCGTTTTGTATAAAATCGCGATTTCACAATGGATATTACGGAACAACGCACTTGTATTCAATTTTGTTTCAAAATTGGTAAAAATGCTACAGAAACTTTTGAATTGATTAAATTAGATTTTGGAGATGTTTCACAAGCCGTTGTGTAAATTTTGACTTGTTCGAACGTTTTAAAATAGGTCAAATATCCATTGAAGATGGCCATCGTCCTGGGCGTCCATCAACATCAAAAACAAATTATGCCATTATTTTGTTCGAAACAAAATTAGAAATGACCGACGATTAACTATCAGAGAAGTAGCCAATGAAGTTGGCATATCAATTGGTACTTGTTATTCGATTTAATCAGATGTATTGGGTATGGAAAGAGTGTCCATACAATGAGTGACAAAATTGTTGACTGAGGAACAAATGAAACATCGCACTGAAGTATGTTTGGAATTAAAAAATTGCGTATCTAATGATCCAAGTTGTATAAAATCAATTATTACGGCTAATGAAACATGGATGTATGAATATGATTCCGAAACTAAAGTTCAATTATAGCAATGGAATTCATCTCGTCCAAAAAAATATCGTCAGATCCGGTTAAACATAAAAGCTTATTGTTTGTTTTCGATTTTTTTGGTTCAGTCCATTATGAGTTTGTACCTACAGGTCAGACAGTAAATCAAATTTTCTATAAACAATTACTGGAAAGTACGTCGTAAAAGACCAGAATCGTGGAAATTAATGTCGTGGCTTTTGCACCATGACAATACACTAACGCATTCAACACTTTCCATACATGAATTTTTGACATCCAAAAATATAAGAAGAATATATACAGAAGAATCAAAGGTTATAACCTTGGAGAAAATACAAAGGTGTTTTCAAAAGTGGCAAGATCGTTGGAATCTAAAGGACACTATTTTGAATGTGATCCACTTAAATAATAGTCTTTATCAACGAAAATGCTTTATAGTGGCACAGACCAATAAAAACACAATATTCCGAATTTCCAATTGTATCGTGTGCTGTCTTTATATTTTAGTTAAATATTATAAGTATGATATATACTTGTTGTAATTTAAGATTAACATATAAATATCTTCTAAAACTCCCATCAAATCAAGCACACAATTATAAATTATTTAAATACACTATAAATTGTTGATTAGTGTAATTTGCCTTATTATACGTGAAGACATTTTCGACTTAAAAGTACATTAAGATAGGAGCAAACTATCTGAATTTAAAACTCAAGACGTCCGCGTCAATGTCGGTCGAAAATGAACGGCTTTTCAATATTGACATAGATGACATCATCAATAAAGCAGCGAGTAGTCCAAAAACCTAACCAAATACCTAATGTACTAATTAATTAATTGTAAATACATTTGTACAACTAAATTTAATAAGGGAGTATATTTTTTCCAAATGCAATTTTTTTTTTTTCGTAAAAGGAATTTAAATCCCAATCTGCTCCTGTATTAATTTGTTGATTTCAATACGACACATGAAACAAAACCTATGTAAGCCACTTGTGATATTCCGCCTTAAACGCGACATAAAACAATTAATTTTTTAAAACGATTCGATTTCGTGTACACGTTTTAAAAGTACGTGTAATTTTTTTTCTCACGATTATAATAAATATAGTATAGAAATTAGAAGTAAATCTACCTTTAATTTTGCATGACTGTCGCCGTCACTTTCATAATTTCCACCGAGCGAAATAAAACCGCAACGAAAAACTTATTGGACTTGTTGTTTTATCGTTAATATCGTCGCGGTATGTTTTGATGAAATTAAAAAAAATAACGACTCACGGACTACTATGATAAAAACTCGTAGTGATAAGAAGAAAAAAACATAACAGTTGACGACGTTTTAATATTCACGGGTGATTTGTGATCATCTCGGCGATTGGTAGGCTTGCCGCTTATGTAATCAGTAGATGTGGTATTTTATTGTTTACATATTACTACCAATTGGCCCGTTGTACTGTTATCAACTTGCTTAGTCCGTGACGACTTTTCTATAAATCCAATCCGCCGACGCCGATCAAAACCGACTACGGCGAATAGCCAAAAACGATCAACCGCCAAAGGCAAAACACGACAGTAAAACACATCTGAAATCTATGACTACAATGGCGTATTCCACACGCAGCTCATCCAATAACGATTTTTTGGATTCGGACTCAGAATACAAACCGCGGTTTAAGAATGGAAAATCTCTCCGCGCAGCGCGCAGCAACACCAATGGTGTCGTCAATGATCGGTTGCAACGGATGAAACAGAAAAAGTACGTTAAAGACTTGGAACTAGAAATCATAAGGATAAACCTAATGATTAACGACATGAAGAGTAACCGGGGCAGTAACAGTCAACATTGCGCTCAACAAGTGGCCCACCTATACGAGATGTTGGCCAAAAATCAACAGGTTTTCTCTTGGATACACAATACACTGTGGACTTATTGTATCATTCCCCAAGATACTCTTAACATGACTTTAAATGAACTAAACTCTGAAATTAACAACGACCCCGAGTGTAGTGTCGCGAACACGCCTAGACAGTTTGACGATAATTTCGATTTATCAGTGGAAACTGACAACTACTACCATCCACTGGAGCCTTCTGCAATAGAACTTCAATACGATGAAGATTGGACATTGTTTAACGGTATTCTACTAGATTTAATAATTTAATTTCCTTTTTTATGATAATTAAGCTATGAAATAAAAAAAATAAAAAAAATAATAAAAATTATTAATTATAATTTCTAATAGTAACTATATAATAGTATTGTAATAGTATAATGGATAGTAACTATACAATTTAAGTAGACTTGTTTTTAGTTTTCTTCTTATATGTAGTATAAAAAGTATTTAAACTAATCAATTTTCTGAAATTAGTTTTATTTGTATTCAATTAGTAAATAGGTATATAAGACTAACTATTTTACTATCGAAAATTGCTCATGGGTTTAAACTTAATTTGTTAAACAATTTAGTATACCTTGCATTTAGTTTTGGGATAATTAATATTTGATGATCAGGAACCACTAGTGTTGATTGTTAGATGTGTCATTAGGACATGATTCCTAATTAATTATTGAACGCACTTTCTACTTTTCCTTGTACTTTGATTTGATAGAGATATGAGCAAGAATGTTGATATCACTAAATGTATTCATTTTTTTTTAATTGAAAATAAGTTTAGTTATAAAGAATATTATATTATTACTATTTGTAATAATGTATTGATTACATATTTTACTAGTATATTTATATCGTATTTTGTATATATAATTTGTTTTAATTTATTAATTCTATGTACATAGATGTAAACTACAGGGTAATGTTTATTATTTTATATTCTGTAGGAATATTTACACCATTTAAAAACTTTATAAGAGCCTTCTTGTAACATTTTGAATTCATTAGAGTGGCCTTCATTGACATTCCTTTTAATTTTATCAACAACTGGGAGAAAAAATACAAATTAATCAGGGTTCCAGTTGTCAAGCTCCTCTCAGAATCATATTTTTATTGCACTGATTTATCATTAAAATAAAATTACTATATCCTATACTTTTCCAACTTCTCAACTACAAGTAGATGCCAATATTTTGGTACTATTTATTGCTGTTTGTTCAGATATCATATAAAATGTATTAAATTGTTTTTTCTCTGTATAACTTTTATTTTGTTATATCAAAATTGTATGTATTTTATTTTATACAACTACTATTAAGTTAATTACAATTAATTAATTTTACTATATCTTATTTAAAATATTTAAATATTTGTTGTTTACTACATTATATTGTTTACTACAATAGTGTATCTAAAAAAATATTAGTTTTAAGTTTTCAAATTTGGAAAGTATTTATCAGTATTATTACACATAATCAGTATTATCATCACATTAAATTATAATTATATTAATAACATTTTACTTGATTTTTAACAAATAATTTGAATTGTGTAGCGTAGCTATTATAATTTAATTGATAATTAAATGTACTTGCATTAGAATGTTGTTATTTTAAAGTATCAAGTTTATGAAAATATATTATATACCTACTTTATATGCGATTTACAGTACTAAACACAATAAAACATATGAAATTTTAATTGAGAAAGTTATAGAATATATTTAAAATTTATCTTTTATTTATGGGAACATAAAACTATTTATTATTTTTGGCACTATGCATTCTAAATTTCAATGTTATTTCTCTAATAAATATATGTGAAATACAATTAGTATAATAAATATTAATAACATTTAAATATGTATTATTTATTGTTACCCACCTCATCTTAATATTTTCTACTGTCTCTTGAATAGTGTGACAAAATAGTTAAATAAATTATTCTATTTTTAACATTTCAGAATTTATTGCACTGTATATTTAATATCCAATATTAACTGATTATGCATTAAAGTAGATGCTAAAATTGTATGACAAAGTTATAGTTATTTTGTAGTACAAATATATTTTGTTGTTTAGTAGTTTTTTTAATTAACTATGATCATCTAATAACAATAACTATTATTATTTATCAGTGACATACTTATAGGTGAGGGGGTTCATGGATACCGGAACCCCCCAAGAACCAAAAAGAAAAAAGGATTTCTAAAGAATAAACATAGAAAAAGTTTGATGGTTATCTAGTTACTAGATAATTTTAATATAGCATATAGGTATACAGATAAACATCAATAATATTATCAGCTTAACGCAAATTATATTTTTTCCCACAAAATACAGATATCGATAAGCAACTATTAGCACTATTATAGCCAAACATATTGCTTTATACTAGTCAGTTTGTCATGGCATTTATATTCAAAAATAAAACAAGTCATATTTTATATTTTGTCTCTGAATGACTGAACAGTAAACAGGCAACAGACAATATGGTCCTTATGAGTTACAGCCTATAGACTACAGTTCACTAAAATATGTAAAAAATGCACAATTAGATTTTGTAATTTAAATTTGTTAAGTCTATTATATTAAATAAAATGCTTAAATCAGTCCAAGGTATTTTTAATAAATATATAATATAATGTTGGAACTAAAAAAAAAAAAAGTCCACACCCTCAGAAAATAGTTGAATGTAAGCCACTGGTATTTATAATCAATGCCACTAGTTACTCAGTACACAATTTGTTGTCATTATGATACAAATATAATTATGAATAATGTTGATTTTGAAACTTTTTTTTTTTTTATCTAGCTATTTATTATTATTTTCTAATGATAAATAATAATTATGGTTTTAATGTTATTTACACAGGTACCAGAGATGGCAAATTATAAGTCTCATTTTTTTTCTTTTTCTGTTATATAAATTTGAAAATTATTATAAATATTTTAGGGGTACAAATACATTAATTACTCAACTGTTTTGTATAGCTAGTCTAACATTTTGTTAATGAAAAAGTGTTTCTTTTAATTTTCATTATATCATAGGTTTGTACTTA
This sequence comes from Tuberolachnus salignus, assembly GCA_956483605.1. NCBI lineage: Eukaryota > Metazoa > Arthropoda > Insecta > Hemiptera > Aphididae > Tuberolachnus > Tuberolachnus salignus. Next base: position 18,862,406 of record OY101431.1, on the reverse strand, counting down.
ACTGATACATTTGTTTAATTCTTTATAACTTTTAGACAAATAAGGCTTAACTTCACTTATTAAATGAAAAAATACATCCATGTTTAGTGGAATATATTAATATCATTAAAAAGTGGTCTCTTTAACTCGCCCATTAAACTTGCCTTCACTACATCTACCAAATACTGTGGTATTTTTTGTTTGGAAATCTCTAAAATTTTAAGGAGTGCTTTGGCATGTTGATTATTTTTTTAAGTAAATAATGTAATTGCGCTACCGGTTTTTTCAGCTCTGCCTGTAATACCCAATCTATTGAAATAATTTTCTATATTCACTGGAAATTCGTAATTAATTACTACATTGATGTCTTTAAAGTCTATTCCCCTTACAATCAGATCTGTAGCAATCAGTATTGATGCATTACCATTATGTATGTCGGCATATGTGTTCTTTTCCACCATGTATGGTATCTTGTATTGGTTTGAATAAATTTGTCCAACCAATATTTTTTTTGACGTTCTTTAAGTAACATAAATCCCTGGTATACTATATCTACAACAGCCAAATAAGGAAGCCAACTCTAAGGAATAATGGATTGTCCAATAATACAAACACTGTATTATTATAATCAAATGGCCATGTTGAACTTGTTAAAATCGTTTGTCTATCAGGGTGAATATATTTTAACGTCAATTTAATTTGATTTTTAAGGAATTTCAACATATAGTCTGTTTGGTCCAAAACCAAATAGGGCACATAATGAACTTTAATAGCCACTAGACTAATCAAATGGTTAAACTGGTTTCTCATTTAGCAAATGTGCAATTTGATCTTGTAGATTAACGCCATGGTGTATAGTTAAAACATTAATTTTGTCAAATAAAATGTTTTATTTCATTTTCGATCTGCAACACTAATTCTCTTGTAGTACACAATGTATGGGGTTTTGTAGTGCATGAGCCAATGCAGGTAATAAGTACATTTAGTACTTATAATACAATAAGTATTTCTTCCCCGTTCCTGTCGGTGAAATAGCAATTAAGTCTTCTCCACTCATGATAATTGGTCAACCCAATTGGCTTTGTACAGGCAAAGGATTAGGAAATTGTTGTTTCTCTATTATCGACATAATTTGCGGGTAGGCGTGAAAGGTATGATTAAACATAGTTGTCGGGTTCGGTAAATTAGTGTTGAAACCTGCACCATTGTCCTTTAAAATTATATTATCCGATCTAAATGATTCCACATATTCGACACTCATATTATTGTCTTTGTTGTGTATTACGTACAGATTTTTCACTTTATCTGGAAATACAGGCGACTGAACTGTTATTACATCCGTACCCTTTTAGCCGCTTTCTTCGAAAATATCCATATAATAAAAGCTCGTTATTTCTTTGTGCACCGGCAATCTGTTCTTACGAAATCTTCTCGGTTTTTTGGAATGCGGCCCCGGTGGCGTTGACAACGATTTAACCTTAACTTTGGACTACAGTATCTTTTTGGCTATTTTGTCGATGCGTGTAATGGCTTCAATATGTCTGTATTCTCTGCCCGATATTTTGATCCTTCGAGATTGTTTCATGTCACCTTTGGTGACTATAATTATCATATCGCTCTGTCTCTTGATCCGTTTTATTGATTGTCCGTCTTTTCCGATTACGTGTTTAATCATCTTCTCTTCGATGTATAAGTATGTGTATGTGAGCTTCATGAATCTGTATGCACATTAAATAGTGCATGCAAATTTACGTTTTATAAGCACCTATGTCAGCTCTATAAATCTGAAAAAAAAAATATGTAAACAGTCAACAAGTGTTATAAAACTGAACCGAATTTGTTTTTAAGGTACCATTTTGTGTTACATTAAGACCATTTGAAATAGAATAAGTTATTAGGTAAAAAATTAAAATTTATTAAGTATAAAGTATAAATACTTTTGGTCATTACTGATTTTTTAGTTTTTAACAAATCTAAGAAACGAATACAGTTAGATATATACAAGGTTAGTAGCATTTCTGTACTTTAGTTAGTTTACAGGTCTATTATAAATTGTATTAAATATAATGTTAACTTACTTTATACACACAAGTTCTCAACAGATTCATTATTCATTATTCAAAATAGAAAAATTAAATTTAAAAAAAAAAAACAGGAATTAGAGTATACAAAAGGTATACAAATGGGTACGTAGGTTGTTATTAGTCTTATCACTTATATCACTCTTATCTCTTTTTTATAGTTGACAAGCATCATTGATTATAATTATTATAACATTTATAACCAGGAGCACCATAGGTGAGTGAGAGCTGTGCAGCTGTGCATTTTAAGTTATCACTGTAATCAGCAGCAGGCACGATTTTTATCAGGCAATCCAAACTGACTTAATATTTTGTTAGTTTTACAATAATCATTTCAAATTCCAATCTGAAATTTGGTTTCATAATGGCCATTGTATTCCGGATTGTCATATAGTTAATAGGTAGGTTTTTCAGTTTAGTGGAGACATTGAAAACCACATTATGGATAGACAAAGCGGTGAGTATGGTAAACATTCTGGTCAGTCAATAGAAAATTGTAATTGCACATATTTCAGGATTTAAATAATTTATAACAACTTTTACAGGATGCTGGTTTGTTTATTCGGTTATTGGATCGGGTCATGATTGTGATGTAGTCAGATTGCAAAGGTCCATGCGAATCAAACAAAGTGTTGGGTGGTGTACAAAGACTATAGTAGCTGCCCACGTACAATACAAAACTTAGATAAGTATGTCGTCTATTTTTATTTCTCTGTAAATGTTGAATCAACTTTGATTGATTGAATGATATTAACTATATCAGGTGTATTAGATACTATCAATGTTAGGTAATGAACACTCAAAGGTAAAAACAATTACCTATAAAAAAAAAATTCTTTATTATTTTTATATTGAAATTTAGTTGTAGTTTTATTATTTTTTATTATTATTGTCATAAAGAAAATGAGGCCCACTGAACAAGTACCTATTAGGTTACAAATCACAACATCAATAAAGTATTATCTAAAAAAAGAAAAATTATAGAATAAAATATGTTAAAACTATAATTCAAATATATAAATCAAAGTAGACAAAGTACTGATTGAGTTTAGTATATAAAATAAAAATAATATAATTGCATAATATTTTGCAAGCAACATGATTACTAGAGAGGTATGGGAGACATAGCTAAAGCATGAGAAAGTAATAATATATATATTTTTTTTTTGAAATGCTGTTTGTTATATAAATATCATAAATGTTGATACTAGTCGAACAATTCAAAAGCAGATAATGGAGAATGCTACAAAAAATGTGGAAAACTATATAAACAAAAAACCGCTCACTCATAATGAATAGGAAGATGTTGGAAAGATTTCAAGGAAGATGTCCGTATCTATGTGAGTTTACCTGCAGACACTAGGTCAAAAGACATACAAATTTATTTTTGTACAGCTCAGTGTACACAGCATTTCACTAGTAATTCACTGTACTCTGTACATTAAAATATTTATTTTTCTGTATTTAATTAGTTTAGCGGGAAAATATACATGTAAACAATGAACAGGTCATGGAAGTACACACACCCCTCTTTTGGATGATGATCAGATATGAGAAGATGACTCTATGAATAATGGGAGTGTCACAGAATTCTATGAGCTGGGCTTCACAAGGACATTGCTGATGAGCCGACCAGTGAATCCACAGGACATTAAGTCAACATTTACCTAAATATATATAATGCAAATAATTTAATTAAATTTAAAAAAATTGTATTATTATTTTTTTTTATAATTTAATTTTAAAAGACATCAACTGGGAGTTAGGTTCACAGATAATTATTATCAGACAGTTATCTGCTGTATATCATGTTACAATGTTTAATATGCAACCAGATAACCATTATTTTACACTTGGTGTATTTTTTTTTTGTTTATGTATACTTTATGGATAATTTTATCACTTTCTAAGTGTTATCTAGTTGTAATTATTGTTAAGATTAATGTTTAGGTAGATATAGCATACAAACTAAAAATAATATTTCTTGTTTGCAAAATGATTTGACAAATTACTTACTTAAAAAAGTATTTAAATTTAATATCTTGCCAATATCAATGAGTCAATATTAATATATAATAAATCACTATTATCTGGTAAATATATGAGTTCTAAAAAATCATAGATTATCAAGGAAATTTTGTTAGGTTATTTATCTAAAGCAATACATATCTACTTGTACCTTAATTAGAATTATCCCTGCAATGTTGACCCATAACGGTAAAAAAAACCAATACTTATTCATTTAGACTTTTTGAAAATTTTGAATTATTCAAAGCAAAAGATACATTTTTATTACCCTTTATCATTAACTTAGTCTGCAATTTTTCACAAATGTATCAAGGTCAGAATGATTTAGTTATCCAAACAAAAAATCATTTTTCTCAAACAAACAGAACTAAAATTTCAACTAATTAGACACTAGGAGGTTAATAACTTTATTTATTTATGTATTGGCAATTTTTTATTGGGTGTGTAAAAAGCTTTTCAGCTTATCATAATATAATATTAAAAATTAGACAAGTCAGTTATAAGAGGAGTACATAATAATTTTTTAAAATATTTTTTAAGTAGTAGAACTAGGATTTAAAATTGATGATATCCTATGGCAGGGATGGCAAATAAGATTTGTTCAATGTGCCAATTTATGACACAATTCAAAACAAAATGTTCAGATGGTTAGGTTAATTATTTTTTTACACAGAATTTTTACAAAATAAAAATGAATAATTAGTAAAACAGTATATCAATATGTTGAGGAACTTTTAATAATCACTTGTCTAAACTAAATGTTACTATTATTTGTATTATAATATATTTATTAAACTTACCTATTCAAACTACCACTAAATACTAACCAATTACCTTCATTAAGTATAATTTGTTAATAATTAATTTATTCTGGTGATATATAAACAAAAAACATTTAATTGCAATGGTTGATCATGAGCATACAATTAGATTTGAAAAAAAATATCTAATATAGATTTGATTTTATGTATTTCATTTAAACTTAATATAAATAATTTAATTGCATTAAAAAAAAAAAAATGTCAAACATTTAGATGTAGCTTGTATTTTCTTTGTAAAAACTTTATTATTTTCATCATATATACCCCATTAGATGTTACATTGGTATTATTATTGTTGTTGATGATGAATATTTTTTTATTTTATTAATACTGATATGATTAGTATTTTGTTTTTCTCTTTATGTGTATTTTAATTTTTTTCTTGATATATTGTTTGGTAATTCAATTTTATCATTGTTATATTTTACTATTGTTATATAGTATATTTTAATAAGAACTGCTTCCTCAGCATCACTCACTTTATTTATTGGGGGAGCTGCAATATTGTAAACTAATATCTTTAAATAATATATATGATTAAAATTGTTGCAATTAATTTAGTATTATTTTAATTATTCCAAAGTTCTGGGTATCACTGTCAGTACTTAATAAACTATAATAATAAATAAGAACAAAATAAAAAATTAACTATACATTTTCTTTGAATATCTAATGATTAATAAATGATTTATCAAATATTTCTTATTGCAAAATGGATATTTTATTAATTAAATATTAATACTATCAATTTAATTATGTGACAAAATTGTATTATGAATGTTTTAATGATATATTCTTTTAAAAATGTTATTTGTTCTGCCTTAACAGTCAACATATTAGTATATAATTTTGATTAGGCAGACTCACACATTTTAGTACAAATATAGGAATCATTTCTACTGTCAAAATTAAAAATTATATGCAAACTAATTTATTAACTAGTCTGTATATAAACTAATTTAGAAATTATGAAATAGAAATTATATGTAAATCAAAAACACAAACAAAAAAAAAAAATGGTGAATATATATATATAAAATTATCATACACCTTTATTATTGAAGATCATAAAAAATTTTGACTGATAAAATATTTAAAAAAAAAAAAAAAAATGTTTATAATTACACAATTTTTTTTTCAATTTCATAAAAATTTAGCTGTATAGTTAGGTTGTCCATAAAATAGGTAATAGAACAAAATACAAACATAATATGACAATGTTTTGTTTTATATATAAAAATATATTTGATATTTTATTGAATATGTAAGAAAAGCAAATAATGTATTTTGTTATTTTTTTTTTTTTTTAAATAATTTTATGTGCTATAAGTTATAACAAAATGGATTAATTAAAATACTGACCATAAGATCTATTTACTATAATTTATTTATTTTTTGTGTTAAGAATTAAATTAATTTCATAATGTTGTTGTTTAAGAAATCAACTGTATTTTGATAAGACATTGTCTGATTTATTATGAATACAAATTGACTGTTTATTATCTGATTATGAAATGAAATATAAGAATTGAAATTTCAAAAATTGGTTTTTTGTTAATTATAAATGCAATTTTATTGATCTATAAAAAAAAAAAAAAAAAAAAATCACTAGTTAGGTAGATATATGTAATAATCAGTTTTATAATTATGGTTTATGCATTTTACCAATTATTTCGGAATCACGAATATGGAGGACCCGGAAAAAAATCTTGCCGCTAAGGAGTCGTGTAACTGAAAAATAAAATAATTAAGTACCTAAGTAGGAATTAATTATATTTCCCACTATTTTCTGTATAGGCAACACAACGTACACGAATCCCCTCAATTAAAACGTTTGATAGTTTTAAACAAATATATTTATTTTGTTAATAAAATCTAATTATCAACAACATTCTGATAGGTTCCTACCTATTTAAAAAAATTTTTTTTTAAATTACTGTAACAGAGTATCACGTAGATAATATTATTTCCATCGATTATTCAATTTATGAACAGTATTTGTATTTTGATAATTGCATAATGATGTACCTGAAGTAAATGCGTATGAATCATGAAACTGATGTTAAAAATGACTTGAAAATAAATTAAACATTTAGCAGAAAATTATTGATCATCCAATCACCGAATCTATTTTATCGATAATATATCATGGAAGTGACGGTTAGACATTTATACAATAAAAATACGATAAAAATAATTGTGCCTACTTTAATCAAATTACATTATAATACATGTATATTGGGCGAGGCGTAAGTTCTTATCAATATTAAAACAATACAAATAAAAATATTTTTTTATAATATTTTAAAACGTACATTAAAAATGTCGAATACGCTTATAATTGATAAAAAAAAAAAAAAAAAATATAAAAGCTAATAAATTATAAAATGTGCATTTTTTCTTTTGAAAATCGTAAAAATTGTCACATTATTTTTTAAATTTAAACTCTGTGATGAATGAATGAAATTTTGTTTTTGATATTCCGTGTACCGGAACACCATAAAAAAAAAATGTCACAAATTCCTAGCCTAGTAAATAATATATCGGCACGCTGTTGTTAAGTTAAAAAAATACAACAAATTGAAATTATCGAACGTCAAGTAATTTATTTAATTTATTTTTTTTACTCAGTGTGTTTTTAATATCTATTTAGTTCATTTATAAAAATCGATTAGAAATGATGAATTTAAATGGTGGATATAGAAACAAAACTTGAAAACATCGAATAGAGGAGAACCGTTGACATTATGAACAATTTGGAAAAAATGATTTTGAAAAAATATGATTAAAAAAAACTTTTTGTGGAAAACTAACTAATAAAATTGGATCAATAACAAAAAAAGTTGTATTATTTTATCAGAGCCGTTTTAATAAATTTACTTCGGTTATCCATTGAAAAAAAAAAAAAATATTTTTGAAATCATTTTTAGATTATTAAATTACGTAATTTTCCTTAAAATAGCGTTTTCTAAGGAGCAAAATATAGGCAATTTCTATTCTCGCCGTAGTAGGTCGCATCGATATTGCAAATTTATTTTTGGGTTTATAACAATTTAGATATTATTATTGTTTTATGTTTTTACCACACCACTATTATCTATACGTAATCAATACTGAATTATGCGATAATGAAATTATAACAGTAGTAAAATAATGTTAAAACTTATAAAAATTATTTCCATAACCAAACGGTTTTTTTTTCACATACCCGTTCTCTAGAAATTTAAACGGCTATTACAAAGAAACTATTCATCGATTATGTATGCATGGTACTACGCAACAATTTTTAGAATAAAAAAATAATGAACAAATAAAACGTTATTATTTTCTAGTCATTAAGGGGTGAAATAAAAATGTATTATTTCTCTACACATATGTCTCTAACGAAAAAAACAAGATAAAAGAAAACAAAATTGAATGGTCTTTAAAAGTCCGGAAAACACGGTGGCACACCCTGTATATTTTTTTCTCTATTATTTGGCTGGTTCGCGGTATGATGACCCCTTTATATAATTTATGAAACTTTGACGGTTTTTTCTTTTTATTTTGGATAAGGGAACTATAGTTTTTGCTTTGTATTAGGAACTAATTTTTACATCTGCACAATAAAATGAAACAACTAACAAAATGTTTTCCAGTACGAGTGCCTCGAATAATGACTAAATGGTTTATAAGACTACGGCTATATTGGACCCGTTTCCGATCGGATAGTCCAACAGTCCGACGAGTCGGACAAAATGAGATTATTTGAGTTAAATAATCGAAATTAAAAAAAAAAACACTCTTCAATATCGCGTGTGACAAATTACAGTGTGTTTGATTAAACGGTCAAACAAAAGTACACTGTAAAATGTATAGTTTACATAAGTTGGTAAAATTTAATTTAAAAAAATGGAATTTGATAACGAACGTTTAATCGACGTTGTTCGTTCAAAATGTGCATTACGGGATAAAAGGTCAGCGCGTATTTATGCTCATTCGAATATATTCTTTAAAAATTTTAAGATATTCTCGAAGTTTAATATCTACATACTTTGAGACATTCCTCATTATTGTGATATTTTAATAAATTATGCGTGTGCAACGGGATGCCTCGGGTTATTTGAATATAATATATTATTATCCAGTGTATCGTCCCATTCGTCTTCCCAGCTGCTGGAACACGTCTTGAAAACATATTGAATAAAAAGCGAAAAAACACCACGTGAACCCTATCAAAATATATGGTATAGATACGTACCAATAAATCAATTTCGGAGTAGAAATCGGAAATAATGCAGCCATAAATGTCGGACGAACGTATCGGAAACGGGTCCAATGTAACCGTAGTCTTAAATACGGACGGCTGTCGACTGTCGTACGACTGCATTCGACATTCAAATTGCAGTACGATAATTATAATTTAGAAAAACAATAGTGGCTAACAACAGCCATAAATGTCGAGGTTATTTCGCGGCTACGATTGAATTATAAGTATGTATTATTTTTGTACTAAAATAATACATACTTATAATCCGTTTCTTCGTTACGAGTACGAGATTTTGGCCGGGACAGAATTTTTAAAACTTTAATTGATTAAATAATTTTGTTTGAAATGTTTGCACATTTTGGAAAATTTTAACAACATTTATAGCAATTGCATTTTATACAAATTTAAAATGTGGCTCCATTGCGTTCTCATACATGTCACTTTATATTATTTCAAAATGAAAATCGAGATAATTTTTGTCTGAATTCTCGTAGAATTGGAAACAGTAGTTTTTAAAAAAACCCTTAACCGGTTGAAACGGGTCGAAAAAACCACGTAAAACGAGTAATAAGTCTGGTTAAATTGCCGGGCTTGAGATTAAAGGATTTTAATTTTGAAAACAGATTTGATTGTGTACACTAATTTTCTAGGTTCCGAACGAGACAATTTTTGATATTCGAAAAATTGAATGCGCAATTCGGTACACAAATAATGGAAAATTATCTTTTTTTTTAACTATCAATATTTTAACGATTAAGTTGAATATGAAAAATCTGTTTTCAAAATTAATATCCGTTAATCTCAAGCCACGTAATTTAACTTTATTTTACGCTTATTGGTCTTATAGACACTTATATTGGGTTTCATTGTTTTTGAACGAATCCGTGTTGACATGAGTTTGCGAGTGCGAGTGGTATTCGGCTGCGGTAGCTAGAAATCCGCCGAGCGAACAGACGCATTAATTGTGTCAATAGTATATACCGATGTGAAAACCATTTATAGACTAAAATGTATAATAAGTATTTGGCGATAATAATAAAATTGTATATCCTACTACTCGTTTACAACACACGACGTGTATTAAATACTATTTTGCGGTTATTGACTATTATATTATTACTACTATTTTATTCATTCGACAAAAAAATTTGATCAAAACATTTCCGATTCCGATTTCTTTTATTATAATTATGGAACAGAAAAATGATTGCCTGCCAAAAAAAGATATTATTTAAAAAAAAAAAAAAAAACGAACCGAAAATATCGATGCGACATATAACAGTAGAGTGAAAAAAGTAAATATATATTATTTTTTTTTTTTGGAAAATCTGTTGCCTCAACTTATCAACGAAATAGACTAACCAATAGCTTTATATTATTTTTATTTTAATTTAGTAATACAAAAAAAAATGTACGATTTAACAAATATATTTGAACAAACTCTATTTGTTGCTATACGATTTTAATTAAATTATAGAAAATAATACTCTTATATAAAATTATACGGCAGTTGATTTTGGTTCCATTCATTTTAGCTGTAAGTTCTACGATTATTGTAACGCCATTATTGTAACGCCAATGCATTATAAGCAAAAACGTATCAATACTTGATAAAAATCTAGTCAAGTATGACTAACGTGACTATATTTGTTTATAGTCAAAGCGGGACACCAATACATTTTAATAGGAAAACCATAATAATTTTTGCGTAAAATGACAAAACTAGAAATATATAAAACACAGTGTGTTTTTATTAGAAAAAAAAAAACATTAATTTTTTATATAAAAATGACAACAGACAAATGTTGATTAAATTATTCGACTGCTTTTTTATATTCATCAGATCCGCGAATCTGCTTTAAAATATCCGGTTTGGTTTTTATAAATGAATGAAACTGTTAACACGATTTGTTTATGTTACTGTTGGTTATCAGAATGGCTTTTAATACAGGAACTTCCAATTTAGTTTTTTTACTGCTCCGTATTTTATTCATATGAGAAAACACTCTTTCGACTGGAGGAGCGTTACTGCTTGGCAGACATACAATGTACTCGACAATTAAACGAAAATTCACGTGTGAGAGATCTTTAGCATGGAAGTGTGTAAATACTTTCACCCAACGCTTTTCAGTGGCTATATTCCCAGTGTTACACTTACCAACATAATGTTTTTGGTTGCTCTTTTTTAGTGGAATAAAATGCCATGATCCCCTTTTTTTCAATGCGGGACATTATTGGGTTCTTTGGGGACAGCGGGACACAAAGTTCGAAAGCGGGACTGTCTCGCCCAAAGCTGGACGTATGGTCACGTTAAGTATGACGCCCGTCTGGCAGCAGCAACATTGGATATGTACTATAATTATTATTATTATTCGTACAGCATAAAAGTAGATATTATATCGTTGCAATAAATTGATAAATAAACCCAATGCTTCGACGGTGCGGAAAGTGGCGGTACTCGAACACGATTTAATCTCATTCACACTCATTACATTTACTTCTCACACATAGACATAACCAAATGTACCTGTCATATTAGTTGCCTAATGTCAAACCCCTTTAACATTTTTTTTTTGTTTTTTGAATATTTATTCGAATACATTCGAATCTGTAAGTTTTTTTTTTACAATAATCACGTTCGATATTTAAATTTTTTACATAGAGATTCGATTAAAAGGAGTTAGCCAGTTGTAACACTTTTGACTCAATATTTTTATTTTTTTTTTTTTTTAAATTTAAGTTATGTCTGGACACCAATTTGTTTTTAGCCTTTTCGGAGGATTACCTGGGATGATATTTGAATTAAGGGTAAGTATTAGACAATTTAAATGGTCTGCCAGACGTGCACGTAAGAGTTTGTAGAATGAAGAGGCTACATCGGTGACTGTTGGTATATTTAAATCTGTATGTAGGGTATGATTTGAGATATGTCTCAAAGACACATAGAGTAATTTTGGAGTGATTTCCTAGAAATTTTAATCATTTAAAAATTATTATGTTCAGCCCTCGTGGTTCAAAAATCGTTCCGGAACCACTGCGTAACCGTATTTAGATAAATAATAATTTATAAAAAAAAAAATGTTACGGTTTGTTTTTTAATTATAAAAAAAAGGTCACTTTTATCTTGAACATCTACCATCTTGTTAAAGTAAATTGAAAATCAATATACAATATTTAATTTTCCCGATAATGTCTTTAGTTTTCATTAAGAGTAAAAAAATTTCTATAAAATCACTTTGTAAGATCATTTTTGTTCTGTTTTACGTGTTCTACATGTTTGTTCACAAATTATACAATTACACAATAAATACTTGTGGTATGGAATCGAAGCCATTTTTAAATTTATATGAAATTGAATGTTTGAGTAAATAAATTATCATTTTTTCCAAAGCCTTTCAAATTGCTTACGCGTTACCTTAAATTCTAGTGCGACCTATGAGGTACTCAAATTTGAAATTACATCCACCGCGCACAATGCGTATTTTATATATTAATATTTTTCTGCATTGGTTTCTACTCCGGTATAATAATTTACATTTATTTGTTCTATTTCATAAAATTAAAAATTTGCTTATTTTTTTAGACACTCCTGTTTTCGGATTCCATTTTTCTTTCGGTAAATTAAATAAACGAATAGTGGACGAATAAAAGTAAAAAATAATAACCAATTCGTATTTACCTAAACGTGGAAAAAATTAACTCGGCGAATACATAATAGTACGTATATTGCCTATTCATAATTTATAGCCGTTATATATTTGGTCTTTTGTGATTATGCGGTCTGAAAAGGTTTTTTTATAATCTGCTGCGGCACTCTTTATTGGCACAATATATACGAGTATATATATTTATATATTACTTACTTACGTAAACCGGACAATATAAATTGTATACTTACAATTCAATAGGAAATACGAGACGGGAAAAAATAATCGAATGATAAAACTCCTACATGCACTACGTAGTTATTACTGAATTATATTTGATCAAATTTAATTCCCCGTTATATTATTATACGTGGAGGGTATACCGCCTCTTCTCTTTAGCGACGATGAATAGGATTTTCGTAGAGTGTAAGGGTATTAAAAAAGGACGCGAAAATTGTGATATTGAAGGATTTGTGTGGAAATGGTTTTTACATAGGTAAGTTATATAATATATTATTATACACAAGCGTGTAGTCGTAATATACAATTTCGTCCTGCGATTGTCGTTCGTAGAGTAATAATAATAATAATACGTTCCACTACTCCCCATACATTGCCTAACAAAAATACTAAACTCGGGAGTGATAAATATAATTTCAACACCATTTTTAACACCAAAATTTATTTTATCTACAACCAATGCAATTTTGTCAATATAGGTTGCCGTTTGAATTTTATTCCTCAAAAGCAGTCCCGTTTTTAATGAATAATAATAAATATCAAATACATTTAGAATGTAATATATTGTACTAATTTAATTTATCTACTTTACGTTAAAACAGTAGTATTTGTATTTTATATAACTATAAAAAAAAAAAACATTTTAAACTAATTAAATTATTCAGCTATCTAAATACACGTTAGATAGACACCTTGAAATTATCACGTTAAAAAAAAATAAAATAATAGTTACACGAATAAGTAATATTAAATAACCGATCCGTTTATCTGCAGGTATCTATACGATACCCGCCGACGTTTTGATAAAGTCCATTTTTACGTGCATTAGACAAAACCGAGTAATCGAAAACGAATTTAAGTGTTGTATTTCGTTCGTGATAAAAACTATGTAAAACGAGTCTGCATAGGACGTAGGTTACACGAAATACTGTATCTTGAAATATGTGAAAATGGAATTATGATGTAATAGTGTTTTTAAAATATTACAGTAAGTAGCCATTGCGTTGTTTTGGTCACAAAATACATATAGATATTTACAATAAGATTAACTCAATTCATACGTAGGTATAAATATTAAATAACGTTATTTGTTCAGATTAGTACAAGTTTTTTGCGTGCCTATAAGTACTTATAATATTTTGAGATTCAAAAAATGTTATTGATATTATTTATATATAGGTACACGAAAATGCTCAAAAAACTATACAGATGATCAGCAACATTTCTTTTACGACTGTATGACCGTACAGATGATGTTATTATTTTTTATTCCAAAACGTAATATTTTGTATACTTAATTTAATAATGAATTCATTTTGTATTAATAGATTTTACATTTTCAGCGTATTTAATGTATTTTGAAAAATTCTATTGGCAGTTTTTCTTTTGACTAAGCCTTAAGTAAGTTTATGTGGCCTACTTATTATTTATGATTATACCTACGAATTATTAATATATTATTTACTCCCAAAACTACAATATTATATTATTATAATAATAATATCACTATAATATATCGTCATAATAATTACCATATCTGTAACTAATAACTAATAATATCACAAATTATATCCATAATTTACAGGTTCGGTCAAACATCTAATGATTTTTTTTTGCTAACTTTATTCTGTGTAATACATTATCCGAGTATAGGTAGGTACTTTTTGTTCTTTGTTAAACAATTAAAATAATTAGATCTAAAAAAGTGAAATAAAACCGAATTATCATTAAAAAAAATTGCTAATTACAAATATTATAATTATTTTACAGTGTTTATGGTGACCAGATATAAAATCCAAACAAAAGTTAATTTTAAAACTTAGTTCCTATATCATAAAAAAAAAGCCTCCCTAAAGAAAATTGGCCAATGTGTATACTAGTTTACCCATTTTACCCATAGTGATCTCCATCTATACAAATTGTTTTTTTTTTAATCTGATTTAATCTGATAGTCTATTATTTCTATTTCTATTATCAACTATTAAAGCGAATTATTTGAAATTATAATTTCATTACAATGCCAATTTATAAGGTGTATGTCTTAATGATAAAAATACTTAAAACTTAATGCATTCAAAATATAAGAAATATTCTAATATATGATTATTGAAAAACAAAATTGTATTAATATGTTTCCTATATATTTAAAATATATTAGAATCTAAAACTTTGCATATGTTTGATAGTATGATAAACTAAAGTTCCCTCTTTTGCATCAAGTTGCAAATTTTCAGTAGAAAGATCATTATTTAAAAAATATATATTTACCTTTTGACCAGATGGAGCAGGACAGGTTATTTGATGTTTTTTCTATTGATATGATTTTTTATATTGCGGTGACCGCTATTTGATATAACAAATTCACTTTTACATATTTCACAGCAAACATTATGAAGAGATATTTAAGTTAGTTTTATAAAAGTAAACTCATTCTGTAGATTTGAATTAAATACACATATTCTACGTGGCCCATAATATTTAAAAAAAAAACTATTGTTAAGAACACTAGGAAAATGCACCAAAAAAGAGTACATCTGGTCACCATAGCTATAATATAGGAATGACAATTATATATTTATATCTATTTATAGAATATGCAAAATATTACTTTTTAATTTTAATATGATTGTTGTAGTATATCTATACAGGTATACTATTTTTATTAATAAATTTGAATTGTAATTAATCAATTAATTGAACTTTGACGTGTTGTATTCATTTTTTATTAAAGCGGTTACTTGTTTTCTACCTATAAAATACAAACCGTAAAGGGGTATCGTCGAAGTAAACTTTGCGGACAAAATTATTATTTGTATTGGATCATAATACAATAACTATTTCGAACTAGAGAAAGTCGTATAGTCATATTTTAGTAAGTATAACAATTTGTAAATAATATACTAATACACATAATGCATATTATATTACATTGAGTGTTTATACTTTAACATGATACATTTAGAAATTTAAAATAAATGTACTTATATTTTATATATTACATTATAAAAATTATTTAAAAAAATAAATGTACCGGAATTCACTTATATACCTACTCTTCGTATTGTTTATTATTTTTCATATATCATCTATTTATTTTTCAACCAATTTATTACGGACACTAGTCTAAATTGTATTTATTTATTTTTATACCTGTGTATTTATGTCTATAATATTATTTATTTTATATATAATAGGTACATTAATATATATATAAATATATATATGTATTTAATATAAACGTTTGAAAGTTAAAATTAGTAATATGATAGTTAAATATTTGTGTTTACTCTTTAAAAAAAAAAAAAAAAAAAAAAAAAAAAACAATCGTCATCCATACGCGATTATACCATACGATATTCTTGGTTTTATATCTTTGTAGGTACGTGTTTTATATAAATGTGATCCATGATAGCATTGATATAATTAAGTAATAGCGTTATACTTGATAATATTTTATTATAAATATACAAGTATATACCTAATCTATTTGATGTTGTAACAACGGGTTCAAATTAAACGAATTATCAACGTCTAAAAGTATATAAACCCCGAGGAATATAATTTATAATATCAGTTAAATTTTTACAGAACATCCGGACAATTCACAAAATAGTATGGCTAGCCCGAAAATTTTTTTAGCAATAATTACAGTGTTGATCGTGAAAGTAAGTATACCTAACCTACGCAAAATATTTGATTTTAAATTAACATAAATTAATAAAATATTGTTATTTGTCTGTTTCTGTGTGTTCTAGTACGGTGTCAATTCGTGTTCATTGCGAAGTCATACGTTATCTCATAGTTTTTCCGATGCGAATGCCACTCCACACCATTCGTCGGTTCAAAGGCCTCATACGATATCTTCTCCTTGCAGTGATTCGTCGTCCGATTCAAGTATTTCTTCATCAAATGTTTTACCAAATAGTTCGAATGGCATTGAGTCAGCACCGACTCTGTCAGTTCCGACGCCAGTTCCACCTCAATCGCCATCTGTTTATTCGAATAGTTATTACCAGTCTCTTGTACATATTTTAGTAAAACTCTTGTCGTCTTCTCCAACGAGCGCCACTCCGTTGGCCCATCCAGCGTCATCTACGGTTTCACCAACCTCGCCCTCGGTGGCCGATCAGTTTTCAAAGCCGAATATTGTATCTCCCCCTTGTCCATCGTCGTCCATTCTGCCGTGCGGTTCAGCACCAACTCCTATTGTAGTAAATAAAGTTCCCGACCGTGTTTCAAAACCATACGCCGTACCTTCGCCGTCCAGTTCATTGGGTGATTTATCAAGGACGCCGTGCGGTTCAGTTTCGTCTAAAATCGTCGATTTAGTTAGTCCGGCCCCCACACCAGCATCAACTTCTACGCCGACGCCGCGTATAAATCCAGACCTAGTGAATGTTTTACAGAAACTTTGTTCGTTGATCTCACAATCTACACACGTAACTGCTTCTCAGCGAACGCAGTTATCGCCGCTGTGCAGCTCGCTCCGTGTGCCAGCATTAAATACAAATTCTGTACCCGTCCCGGTAACAATACGTGCACCTTTTTCGGATTTGACTTCTTTTTCATCGCGTTCACCGGGCCTTTCATGTGGTTCATCGTCTAATATTAAAGTACCCACAGCAGTTCCAGCTATATCATCCCCTAAAGCAATTCAAAAGACTGATTTTGAAAATAATTCCACACGGGTTACAGCACAGACAAAACCAGTTAAGCCACCAGGACCAGTGCGAGTACCGTCATCTGCTTTATCAACACTTTCCGGTCATAACTCGGCAATTATAAATTATTTAATTAAGTTATCATTGTGCACTCAAGCACCCATTATAGTTACGTCTTCTACTCCTCCATTGACTTTATCTAAACTATGCTCACACGTAACGCCTAAGCTGAATACACCTTCCGGTTTAGTTTCAAAGCCAGAAACGGTATATTCTGGTTTTTCTACAATACTACCCCATTTAAGGTCTGGTTCGTTGTCAAAAGCGCAACCAAATTTGTTGGGAGGTTTATCTGCTAAGCCAACTATAGCGCCTACACTTCCACCCGTTCCAATATCTATTCCTACGTCAACTTCGGGTATATCTTCTGGATATAATCCAGCTTTTATAAAACTTTTAATTAAACATCTCGTGTCTACTCCGACTTCCATGATACCACATTTGTCTCCATCGTTTAAATTAACTCAGCCTACATTAAGTACCACTACAGTCTCTCCTCTCATTCTAAATCCATTTCCAACGTCTAATTCTAATGAGCCAGTATCCGATTTAAACCCAACCGTATCTAATATAATGTTAAATAAATCGTCTATTTTAACTCCATTTTCAACACCGGCCCCAACGACCGTTCCAAAAACCTCATTTAGTTATAATCAAGATTTAATAAACCTATTATTCAAGATATTATCAGCTTCTTCTAACGATTTCAAAACACCTATTACCACTGCGCCTACCTCGTCATCAAGCTCGCCTTTATCGTATGACTCGAATAGTATTCCAACATCAACTTTAGCCCCTAGTTTATTATCGAAATCTGATTCTTCTACATCGTCATCATTTGACTCGGCGTCTATTAAAGAATCTGATCTATCACCAGGTTCGGCTGTGACCTTACCCGACGATCTACTTCCGATTGCCGTTACGCATTTACCAGTTTTAAACCCACTTTCAACACAAGTTCATGGTAAAATTTTACCTAAATCATCTCTATCGTTGGGTCTATGTCACCGAAAACATTCTGTACTATCAAAATTATCTAGTTCACCGTCATCCCAAATAGATGTTAGCCCATGTTTACGAACTTTTTTACGACCACTAGCACCTTCGTCATCACCATGCTCAAAATCTACTTTAAAATTAAAGTCCGGCTGTAAACATCCATCGTCCAATTAGTTAATATGTTTGTTTCTATTAATAGATCGATAAAAATAACGTTTATCGAAATTATGAACAATATGTTGAACGTTTTACTTATTTAGTTATTATTATTACTTTATAGTACCTATGTAATCTAATAATATTATATACTCGTACATTTTATTTTATCTTGTTTTATAAGAAAATTGTGTTTATCATTATTTGTGTTATGTATATCTAATAAAATATTGAACATTATAAATATATAATATTTACCACCTAAATTATTCAATTAATTCGGTAATTTATTTGATTTGTGTAGTGTAGGTAGTGGGTTTTACGATTACGTGTCGGATCAAACCATTAATTAAGGAGTAAAATATAGGCAATTTCGCTTGCATGTTATATTGGCGGTGTACGAATCGTGGCCAGTGATGTATTGCTGTGTAAATTAATATTACCGTGAGTGCGTTTCAATGCATTGTCAACGGAATGGGTGGACAGAAAAATATAAACTCTTGATTTTTTATTTTTTATTAATCAAAATATGGTTTACAAGAAAAAAAAACGTTGAAATGGTATGATTTCAATCATTTTTCATTTATTTCTAATAAAAAAGACTTTGTACAGGTCGCATTGTATTGTGTGAACCATTATAATTTGGGATATAAATATTGAAAATCAATGTCCAAATAGAAACGTACAATTAAATATTGCAAGCCGTTGCATTTGTATAATTATTCTAAGTTTTGGTATCAATTAAACCGTTCTTCTTACCCAATAGTATATATTGGTTTAAGTACTACTACATTTAAAATTGTTAATTTTAGTATAATTACAATAGGGTGCCGACTATACCAGTACTATACTAGCACTTATAATCGTATTTAATTTGGTACCTATAAAATTATTTACGATTGTGACGACGCGTCGTCGGCCAGAACGAATGTTCTAGGAGATGGCCGTACGCGTGTGCAATTCGTGGCGGCAGATGTGTGTCGCCTTTTTTTCCGACCGACGACGCCACATGATTATTTATTTATTATTTTACATTTACTTTTTAACCGAGACTTGGATACAACAGATGCTGCAGATTATTATCTAGAAATTAGTAAAATCCAAATAAACGGATGGTTTAACCAAATAACGATTAAGGATTTAGCTTATATGTCTGCATGCAAAATACCTATAATATTAATTAATTTTATGTTCGAGACATTTATCATTGCAATGGTTTTATTCTTATTTATGGAATGCTAACCTAATCAAAAAAAAAAAAAAAAAAAATGATATATTAGCTTATCAAAGAAAACTAGCTGGGCGAAATTAATAATATTATCATTGATAATAAATCAACGTTATTATTTTTAAACGAAAACTAGGTATTTTTTTTACAATTTCAGTACGAATAGGATATTCTATATACGCATTCTTTAAACGTCCACTTTCGTTCTGTATAGTTATATTAAATAATTAGATATATTAATGCAATTGTCAAATGTAATATAATATTAAATTATTACCTATATTATTACATAACTATGTCTCTACAGGTGTATTTTTTCATTTTCCATTTGGAATAAATTGTGTGTTATTAAAACATAGTTATACTACATAGTTTTCGTGATACGTGTTTTAATTTAACTTTTCAGCCGATTACAATATAATTCGTAATCTGATAGGTTGTTAAATATCTAAGGAATATTTGCGTTATTACATACATTGATAAATGTGTACTTTTTAAAATCTGTATCGCCCTCACCGTGTACCGGCATCAACTATAAAGTAGTTATCATAAAAGGTTACAAAAAAAAAAAAAGGCATATTCTAAATGACGGTAATTTATTTTATACATTTAACAGTTTATAGTACTTATACCCGCCTACATTTACATTTCAGGGATTTCTTAAAAATAAATATGAGATATTTTTATTAAAATTATAAAATCGAAATATTAAATTATTTTTAGTGTCATTGATGTCCTTGTATAAATAAAATATGTAACATTAAGAGGACGCCACTCTGTCCATTTAACAGGTTTAAACATTACCCGCTTCCAAAATAGTACTTGAATTCTAATAGATTTAAAAAAAAACAATATTATTTCCTAATTTATAGACGAAAATATTTACTATATTTTTAAAGAGAGATTTTTCAATATTTATTTCCCAGAAATCGTCTCGTACTTAAAATTTCAAAAAAAAAAAAAAAAATGTAGGTTTACTATTTTGTATTATTATAACTTTTACTCCTATCAGAAAACTGCTGAGTGAAAATATGAGTTATATTATCATGATATTTTTATTTTTTTCAAACCATTGATGAATTATGTAATTTTTTATTTTGTACCGTTTATTTGAATAATAATTGAATAAAAAAATTAATAATTTAACAATAGAAATGGAAAAACGTAAAGTTACAGTGTCTATCGTGTGATAGTGTTTTTGACAATGATTATAAAAGAAAACACGAAATAAAACAACATGTCGGTAAAAGTACCGGTCAAGCATTTTGAGGCACCCGATAATAAATTTTTTGCTGCTTGTGCCATTGTCATAATAAAACAAAAAAATACTCAAGTATGTATAATTTTATTTTTTTTTAAATGTTTATTATACTCATTATATTTAGTATATCAAAAAATAATTTAATAGCTTCATAAATTATACAAAATGTTTATTAATTGTAAGAAATATTATATCCTTTTCATACAGTAGAACAAGAACAAGTACACAAATCTATTTTAACAACACCAAATTTCTCGGAAACAAATTGTAAGAACATGTAGTCGGCATTTTCTTAATAATCAGTCGGTAAATTGTTTCTTACACTGCCACCAGAAAAATGCATAGCACCGGCCTTGACTTGAATTGTTGACACATTCACTTATCTCATCGTTGATTATATTATTGATTTGTATACGCTAAGAACATCGACAATTTTTCAGTAATAAATTTAGATACAGCGAAATGTATCCCTAACCTTCCCTTAATCTTGAGCTTGTTTTTTCTTTTTAATAATTTGTTTGAGCGATAGAGCTATTCTATTTCTCTATAGTTTTGTTATAATAGTATTTTCTGTTATAAAGCGTGTGTTGTGATAACGGCGAACTCATCATTATCACAATATGATTAATAACAATTATCGTAATTTTTCTTGTACGTCGCGTGTCGTACAATAATTATTATATACAAATATCGATTTTCGATTTCGAGTATCGGCCATATTAAAATAAATATTTTTTATTTTTATATTTCCGTAAATTATGAAAATGGACAGGAGTTTTGATAATACGAGCATACAAAGTGATATTTTCAAACGTCTTTTTGGGTGACGACGTTCGATTCGAAATATAATACAGAAGTGGAAAGGATGTGTATGCAGGACGTGAGCCCCTCGACCCACGCATATTGTGCATACCCAACAAACGCGTATAAACGACGTACGTTACGTTGCACAGCATGGTACCCTGGTAGACATACGTTCGGGTACGTGAAGGGTCGAATATCGTGCGGGGACACTACGCACCGCCACACGAACGTTGTCGCCATCGCCCGCAGTGAGGACGCATGCTCTTCCGGCAGCGACGAAGGTACGACCGACGGCGAGCGTATTCGGCCGAGGTGTCCAAAAGAGCTACTGATTTCTCACACATGCCTATAAGCATAAATGCGTGTGAAAGAAACTGGCCGCTAAAGGCTCGTTCAAAGCAAATATTAATGATCGAGTGGGGATGGGAAACCCAAAGTTACTAGAAGACTGATTATTAGAACTTTAAAACCTATAGGGTTATAGAAAACGAGAAAAAAACGCTGTTTAAAAGAACTATTATTAGATATTATATTAACTATAATTAGAATTTATTTTGTATAATTTTTACAATTTATTCAATGTGAATTTATAAAGCTTAGAAAGCAAAGCAACAATAAACGTAACCCATTGTATCATGGGTGGGTCATTGTTGTAGGTGGCCTATTTATACCTGTATGCAATGATAAATAGCATACAAAAACGATTCTGAGCCAAGTATTATAAGTAGCGTTTTTTGCCATAGTAAACTAGTAATTCAAATAAGAAATAATAAAATTCAAATTTGACGAAATCGTTGAGAATAATAATAATTTGTAGCCTGGCAACAGCGGCGAACGGACGTTACGTTGCACAGCATGATACCCCGGTAGACATAGGTTCGGGTATATGAAGGGTCGAATATCGTGCGGGGACACTACGCACCGCCGCACCAACGTTGTCGCCATCGCCCGCAGTGAGGTCGCGTGCCTACCGTTGGCGGCGAAGGGACGATTGACGACGTGCGTATTTGGCCCAGGGTACCATTGCCACGGAGATACTAATTCATCAACACAGGCTATAAGCATATATGTATGGGGAGAATCTAGCCGTTACAGGCTCACTCAAAACAAATGCTAATGGTCTGACGGGGATGGACAACCCATAATTACTAGAGGGACAATTATCAGAACTTTAAAACCTAGCGGGTTATAGAAAACGAGAGAAGAAAAAAAACGCCATTTAATATAACTATATATAATTAGCATTTATTTTTTATAATTTTTATAATTTGTTTAATGCGAATTTACAGAGCATAGAAAATAAAGCGAAAAGAATGTACATACTTCGCACCATGGGTGTGTCACTGGTGTAGGTGGGAATTTGATAAGGTAGTATATAGATAGGCATTTAATTTATATCTGCAACCAACGGTAAATTGCATAGGAACAACGATTCTGAGCCAAGTAGAATTAGTATTGTTTTTTGCCATGGTAAACTAGTAATCAACATAAATAAAAATGAACTAATACCCGTTTGATGAAATCGTTAAGAATAATAATTTGTAGCCTGGCGGCGGCGACGGCGAATGGAACGTTGCATGGCATGATACCCCGGTACATATAGGTTCGGGTACGTGAAGGGTCGAATATCGTGCGGGGATACTACGCACCGCCGCACCAACGCTGCCGCCGTCGTCAGCAGTGAGGACGCGTGCCACTGACGGCAACGAGAGGACGACCGACTACAAGCGTATCCGGCCCAGGGTGCCGTTGCCACGAAAATACTAATTCCTCACCCACGACTTAAACATATATGCGTGGGGAGAATCTAGCTGCTACGGGCTAATTTTAAGCAAATGCTAATGGCCCGACGGGGATGGACAACCCAATGTTACTAAAGGGCCAATTTATAGAACATAAAATCTTAGCGGGTTATAGAAAGCGGGAGAATAAAAAAACGACATTTTAAATAATTATTTATAATTAGCATTATTTTTGTATAATTTGTACAATTTGTTTAATTCGAATTTACAGAGCATAGAAAGTAAAACGAAAAAAAGCGTACATACTTCACGATATGGGTGGGTCATTGTTGTAGGTGGGAAGTTGACAAGGTGGTATATAGATAGAAATTTTATTTTTATTTGCATGCAATGATAATTTGCATACGAAAAACGATTCTGAGTTAAGTAGCATTAGTTGTGTTTTCTATTATGGTAAATCAATAATCTACATTAATAAAAAAGAAATAATAAAATTTGAGTTTGACGAAATCGTTAAGAATAATAATTTGTAGCATGGTGGCGGCGACGGCGAACGGACGGAACGTTGCATGGCATGATACCCCGGTACACATAGGTTCAGGTACGTGAAGGGTCGAATATCGTGCGGGGATACTACGCACCGCCGCGCCTACGCTGCCGCCGTTGCCCGCAGTGAGGACGCGTGCCTTCCGGCGGCGGCGAGGGGACGACTGACGACGATCGTTATCCGACCGAGGGTGCTGTTGCCACGAAGCTACTGAATCCTCCCTCCCTCCCCGCCAATAAACACGTATGTGGGGGAACAATAGGTCACTACTGGCTCACTCGAAGCAAATACTAATGATCAGGCGGGGAACGGCAACTTAATGTTACTAGACCACCAATTTTTAGAATTTTAAAATTTAGCTGATTATAGAAAGCGAAAGAAAAAAAACACCGTTATTGATAGTTACTATTTATAATTAGCATTTATTTAAAACAATTTGTTTAATACGAATTTACAGAGCATAGACAGCAAAGCGAAAAAAAGCGTACGTACTTCACTCTGTGGGTGGGTCACTGTTGTTCGAGTAATGGTCTAGTTTAAACCTTACTATGATTTATTTTAGATATTCTTTGTCGTGCATATATGAGTAGGTATTTGTAATATTTGAGTATAATAATTAAATGCGTCAATTTTCTCTATTTATAAACTATGAGGGGTCATATCCCACTCAAGCCCCACCAAAATGTCTGCCTATGAGTGTTAATGTAAAACAAATTTATTGTTTACATATAGCCGTTTAAAATCTCGGCGATTACTTTTACGTAAAAATATGAAATCTATGGCGCTGATGACTCATGGATAAGAACAAAATGTTATTTTACAATTGTTTTTTATTTTTTTAAATAATTGGTTTTTTCTTTTAGTGTCACTTATATTACTTATTACTATCTATGTATATCTGGAAAATCTAGTTAATATTATAACATTGATTTGTATATAGTATTCGATACCCGATTATTCTTCGATTATTCTTAACATGTGGTCTTTTAAGTGAAATGGTATTAACGATTTTATAAGGTCTTAAGCATATAAGTGCGAAGGCATAATTTTTATATAACGAAACGTAATATTAAACTATTAATGTTAATAATAATAGATTAAATATTATTTTTATCAATGATACCAACAAAAATTGTTAATATATTATGAGATATCCTCCAATATAACACTGTATATGGACATTTGATATAGACTAAAAAAAAATATATTACCTGGGTTCTCTCACAGTTTTTTTTCTCTCGATATTTTTATTCTAAACGAGTTTCTTACGAATATTACACCGCACGGAGGAATAAGAATTGCCCGTTAAGTTTCCGGCCTGGAGGGGACGATCGACGATAAGCGTATCCGAACGAGGGTGCCGTTACCATGGGACTATTGATTTTTTCCCCTAACGAATATGTAAAGCCGGATCCCGCTGGTCTACGCCCTATGGTTTCGTTGAGTTTTTATTTTTGTATAGTTAAGAGTGACTACTTTCTTCGATTGTACATTTTGAGAGGGCTTAGCCTGTATTTGATGAAAAACAATTATTGTATTTAACTATTCATTTTGAAGAGACAGCAAAATTGCATTGAATATTTATTTTGTTTTTATGTAGTAAAGATACTAATTTATAAATGAACTGCTACATTTACTTTTCCATCAAATTACATGTTTTAATGAAATGAACTTAACCTACACTATTCTCATTACTACGGGTAATTTATGAACGTAATATGAAAGATATATATCCAATATTGAAATTGCTTATCGAATATTTGTCTCAACATCAGCCACTAACTGTACCGCCGAACTATTGTTTCCGTTTTTAAAATAATCAAAAATTATTTACGATCGACCATGTTGCATTGATAGACTAAATTCCTAGGATATATTAACTATAGAACGTGACTTAACGTCATTATTAGAGTATGATGACTTTTCAATGATAGAATCTAGAAAAAAAAAAATTCTATGTAAACAATAACTATGAATAGTTAGCATTGATATTACTTATATGTGTAATTATATTAATAATAATGTGTTGGTCTTCTTGTATATATTTTTACTTAATACAAATAAATAGCTAATATTATATTTGAATTAGAATGTTTTTTTAAACTTTACTCAAATAAAAAAAAATTTCATAATATTGAGAACATATTTGTATGTGAGGATATGTTTCAGAAGTGATATTTTTAGGTTAGGGGTGGAAAATTGTTAAATTCGCCCATAGCTATTATTGTAAGTTTTTAGCACACAGACTAAGACCGATACGATTATGATCAATACTATAGTCAGTCAAAAAATTACAAATATTTCATTATAATTTAAAACAAATTCATATATATATATATATATATATATATTATAATAATATAATATATAATATATATTATAATAATATAATATATAATATATATTATAATAATATAATATATAATATATATTATATTATATAATATATAATATATATATGTACTTCGTACCAGTTTTTTTCCAACAAAAAACAAATAACCTACTTAGTTGTATAATTATTTCAAACCAACGTTTTATAACAACTAAATTATTTAATGAATAATAATTTAATTATCAGTCAAAGTTTTTTTTTTTTCTTGTTGAAATACGAGTATATTATTATGTGTGGCCACACGCCGGTATGTAATATGAAAATATGACGTAAAACGTCCTTTTATAGCAATTAAATTATTTAACGAATAATAATTTAATTATCCGTCAACGTTTTATTTTTTTTTTCTTGTTGAAATACGAGTATATTATTATGTGTGGCCACACGCCGGTATGTAATATGAAAATATGACGTAAAACGTCGTATAGCAGTCCGACTTGAAAACTAGATTATTTTTAAAATAATGCTGTCTATCGTTTTTAGATTAAATCGGAGACTACAAGGATATAATATTATATTATCGTATACGCGTATTACATAATATAGTATATAATATAAAACCTACACGTTTTAATCGCGACCGTATATTAATTTTATCTTTTAAAAGTAAAATTTCGAATTTTTTTTTATTAGCTTGTTTTACACAAAATATAATATAATATCAATGGCTATAATATTACAAAAAATAATATTCCGAGAATATCAAATCTATTATTATTATAATTATTAATCGTTTGTTTCTTCATTTAAATATTGAACGGGAATGTAATAAAATGTAGTCAATTTTACTGCATTTAGACGATTTCCAGCGTTTCATACATGTGTAGTTATTTTACGTATTTTAATGATATTATTATATTTTTCATTTTTAAACGCATATGGTTTTATTAGACGTTAAAAAAAAATTACAAAATAATTTAACTAGTTTTTATCGTATAGGTAATAGAAAATAGGGAATGATAATGTTCTTTTAAATTGTTTAACCCTGTATAATATATATATATATTATGGTGCAAAAGTAAAATAAACGGATTTGGGCTATTAACCTTATATATTATGTATACGAGTATGTTCGTAACAAGACTACGTTCATTTTAGAAAAAACAAATTAAAGAAAAATCTACTTTAGGCAAACGGTTTTTAAAATTGTCTCCATTTTTGTACAAATTGAAAATTATTTTTACCTTTTAATGGCCACCTCTTAACGATATGACTTCCGCTAATTTACTGCCCGATACCCGTTCAATGGGAAGTGGTGTATCAACCATTTTATATGTTATTCACGAAGCTATTCGACTGACCAAAATGTTGGAACTTATAGTAATTCAATTTTAAAAAAGAAAATATGTTTGAATTCATAAACAAGTTAACTTTGCATCGGTCGAAGCAAGTTTCTAATTTTATCAAATTATTTACGAGAATAAATCTGTACAGATTTGTACATTTTCAATGGTTAATAATTAAATAAACAAAATGTTAATATGAAAAATATACTTCGACCTAACCTAACTCATTCAAATTTACATTTTTAAAATCAAACTATGGATCTAGATGATCTATTGATCTATCTAACTAGATCAATTTTTGTCAGGCGTTTAGTTATGCTTGTCAAAAATTGTATAGACTTTGCAGGGCCTTAGGAAAAAAATTGCAAATAAAGTTTAAATTTTCCGATACATTTCGGTTAAATTCGACAATCTGAAGAAAAAATCCGTTACTTTTCGCTGTGTAGTAATTTCGGTTTTTTTTTTACAATACTTTATAAATTACAAATAAAACGATTTCAGTACACGTACTTACTGATAGTTTTTAAATATATAAATAATAATAATTTCATGATATTATTTCTATATCCTATACAACAAGAGAGTTTTTTAGAAGTTCGAGTATTTTGATTTTTAGGCTAGCAAAGGATCTTGTGGTTTTATAATGAGGATTATTTTCATTTTTTTATTTATTTTTTGTAAACACTTTTTGTGCCAGAAGACTTTATCTCATCTTTACATTCCTTATTAGAATTTTAACGCGGCTGAAAACACTATCAAAAAATAACGAAAAAACAATTTCGTCAAACTCGTATTTTTTTATTTATTTTTATTTATGATGATAACTGGATTATTATGGCAACATTGAAAAAACACAACTAATACTTCTTCGTTCAGAATTATTTTTCGTTTGCAATTTATCGTAGCATGCAGATATAAATTAAATTCCTATCTATATAACACACTAGGTTTTAAAGTTATTCAAATTGGCCCTCTAGTCACTTTAAGTTGCCCGTTCACACCCGATAATTAGTATTTGCATCGAGTGAGCCTGTAGTGGCCGGTTGCTCCCCCCTCATATATGTTTATAGGCGGAGAGGTGAAGAGGAGTCAGTAGCTCCGTGACAACGGTACTTTAGGTCGATAATGCTCGTCATCGGTAGTCCGCTCGTCGCCGCAGGAGGACGCGTCTTCACTGCAAGCAACGGCGGCGGCATCGTTGGTGCGGCGGTGCGTAGTGTCCCGCACGATATTCGACCCTTCACGTACCTGAACCTATGTCTACCAGGGTATAATGCCGTGCGACGTACAGTCTGTTCGCCGCCGCCGCCGGGCTAAAAATAATAATTATTATTTTTAAGGATTTCGTCTAACTAGAATTTTATAATTTTTTTTTTCTGGGGTAGCGCAAAACCATCTAAAACCAGCACCATTTAAGCTTTTCAATCGATCTCCTTACGTCTCATAGTATCATGGTATGTAACAAATAAAGCACTACACATAGATTTAAAAATCGATACAGTTGACCAACTAGCTAAAATATACTATACCAAATTTTATACTAAATTACAGAATCATCGAAATCCCCTCACTTTAAATTTATTCTCAATTACACTCAGTTAAAACCCCCCAAGTCGTTTCAAAAGACAATGGTGTCGAGATTAATCTAAATTAATATCACGTTTTGAACTGAATAGCTTCCCTCATTAAATCATCATATTTGCTTATTGTGTTAGCTTAAATACAGATTGTTAGTTTTTTTAATAAAAATAAAAAAAAATTGTTTCTTTTTTCGAGTGAGCCTGTAACGGCTAGATTCTCCCCCTACATATATGCTTATAGACTGGGGTGATGAATTAGTATCTCCGTGGCAACGGCACCCTGGGCCAAATACGCACGTCACCAATTGTCCCTTCGCCGCCGACGGTAGGCATGCGACCTCACTGCGGGCGATGGCGACAACGTTAGTGCGGCGGTGCGTAGTGTCCCTGCACGATATTCGACCCTTCATATACCCGAACCTATGTCTACCGGGGTATCATGCTGTGCGACGTAACGTACGTTCGCCACTGTTGCCAGGCTACAAATTATTATTATTCTCAACGATTTCGTCAAATTTGAATTTTATTATTTCGTATTTTAATAACTGGTTTATCATGACAAAAAACGCTACTAATAATACTTGGCACAGAATTGTTTTTCTTATGCAATTTATCGTTGGTTGCAGATATAAATAAAATTTCTATCTATATAGTACCTTGTCAAATTCTCACCTACAACAGTGACCCACCCGTGATGCAAGGGGTTACGTTTTTTTCGATTTGCTAAATTCACATTAAAGAAATTATACAAATCTTATAGAATAAATGTAACTGTAAATAGTTATTTCCAATAGTGTTTTTTTTCTCTTGCTTTCTATAACTCGCTAGGTTTTAATGTTCTAAAAATTGGCCTTCTAGTAACTTTGGGTTGCCCATCACCGCCTGATCATTAGTATTTGTTTTGAGTGAGCCTGTAGCGGCTAGATCCTTCCCCCAGATATATGCTTATAGGCGGGGGTGGAAATTAATATCTCCGTGGCAACGTCACCTGGGCCGAATACGCACGTCGTCAACCGTCCAATCGTCGCTGCCGGAAGACACGCGTCCTCACTGCGGGCGATGGCGACAACGTTGGTGCGGCGGTGCGTAGTGTTCCCTCACGTTATTCGACCCTTCACGTACTCGATCCTATATCTACCAGGGTATTATGCCGTGTGACGTACCATCCGTTCGCCACCCTCGGGCTACAAATTATTATTATTTTTTTTAACGATATTCCTCAAACTCGAATTTTATTATTTCTTTTTTATTTAAGTTGATTAAATCTACTCGAGTAAGACCACAGGAAGTAGTTTAATTTTTGTCAGGTGTTTAGATATATCTGAGGAAACTTTCATGGACTTTTCCTGGGCTTTTGGGAAAAAATCGCAAATAAAAATTAATTTTTCCGATAGATTTATTCAACAATTCGGAGAAAATACAGGTTTTTTCTTTACGATACTTTATAAATTACAAATAAAACGATTTCAGTACACGTACTTACTGATAATTTTTAAATATATAAATAATAATAATTTCATGATATTATTTCTATATCCTATACAATAAGAGAGTTTTTTAAAAGTTCGAGTATTTTGATTCTTAGGCTAGCAAGTGGTTTTATAATGAGGATTATTTTAATTTTTTTTTTTTTTTTTTGTGAACACTTTTTGTGTCAGAAGACTTTATCTGATCCTTACATTCCTATACTGTTTCTGGTAGCACATATTGACTAGTTGGTACTTTAAAAAAGTTATATACCTATAAAATTTTAACGCGGCTGAAAACACTATCAAATAATAACGAAAAAACAATTTCGTCAATCTCGAATTTTTTTATCTATTTTTATTTATGTTGATTACTGGATTATTATGGCAACATTGAAAAACTACGACTTATTCTACTTTGCTCAGAATCGTTTTTCGTTTGCAATTTATCATAGCATACAGATATAAATTAAATTCCTATCTATATATGTAAAAGCTTCTCAACTTTCTCTCTGCAAAAGTGACTCACCCATGGTACGAAGTACGTACGCCCTTTTTTTTTTATTCTGTATTTTCTTATAATCATTATATATTTTTCACATAATTTTAATATCGTTTTGTCTATTTTTATTTATAATTGCCTTATTGTAATGTAGGTACGTATCGGATGACAATAAGTGATATTATACTACCACGTCATACATATATATATAATTATAATACCTACGTACTTTCTGCTATATTCTATTCGGTATTATTATAATATTTTAAGGCGTATCTAATCAAACTTGTATTTCGACTATTTACACAAATTATTATACGTATGTGTAGGCACACGAAATGAAACAATAAGTACGTTTTATCGGTATAATTAAAAAAATGTTGCAGTTGAAACAATATAAACACGTCTCTGCGATAATATACTACCACGCGTTTAAATAAAAAATGTATAATATATAAAATATGTAAATTTATACTGAACAGAACACAATACGATTTTGTTATAATATATATATATATATATATATATATATATATATATATATATATATATATATATTTGTGTGTTTAGTGTTTAATTGAATTTAAAATATTAAAAAAAATAACTTCTATTTATTTTGTTTCCTTTTGCAGCGATATAGATATACACATTATTATGTAATTTAAGTAAAATATGGCGTTTATAGTTCTAATTGAAATTGGACGCATGTCATTCGATTCCTGCAGTGTGTGAGTAAATTCAATACACCTGTGTCTTTGTTCGCGTGCTAAATGTTTACGTATTAGAAAAAAAAAAAAAACAAAATAATAATCAACAGTAAAGACTGAGAGTCGTTTCATTGAAAAAATAAATATAAATACACTTATTTAATATCGACACATATTCTAAATGCTATTAAAATATTACGAATAATACAGAAAATAAATATTCGTTATAATACGAGATTTCGTATAGTATATTGGTATAGGTACACAGGCGTATCATATTAGTTCAAATCTATTAAAAAATATAATAATATGGATATACTGGCATTTTATTAAATAAATACTTCCAGACGAATTTGAAATTACAGGTAGTATTATTTTAATATATAGAAAAATATAACGTAAATATATTATACGAATATATCCGTTTGTTTATCTGTTTATAACACAATCACATTTCCCAACACCAAACATTTGATTACATATCAACTATTGTTATAGGACATTTTTTTATATCTAATATGTGAATATCAATGAGAAAATTATATAAAATGCAATGACAGTTTGTATTATTTTTATTTTTTTTTTAACATAATAACAGTATACTTAAAAACTATTTTGGATGTATACATAAATAAAATAATATATTATTATCTTTAAATAATAAAACAAACCAAAATGTATATTTGTGTTTTTTATACCGAGTGATACAAATAATGTAATTTTCTTGTAGTCAGCATCGCGTATCAAACAAAGATTATCTACTGTATAACTATAATACCGGAATAAATAAGTAAGCAATTGGAATTTGTAAATATAATAAAAACTAATAAATACAATTAATTAGACTATCATTTAAAATATAAAAATAAAATATTTATCGTCAAGACGATGACCATTTTGAATAGGTATTTTATGCATTAATACTATTAATGCGGCATTAACAAAACGTGTACATTTTTTATCTTAAATTAATTTTCGAAAAAAAAAAAACTTAAGTAATATTGTGATTTATAAATATAATGATAGTTTTCGTACAGAGTGTGCGCCTACTTTTATATAAACTATTAAAAAAAAAAAACTACATATTATTATTAGTATAATAAAGTATAATAGTAGTCTAACTAAAAATATTCGTTTGAATGAACAAATACACACTAATTTTGTACTTAAAAACAGGTAGGTAATTTTGTTTCCAAAAAAAAAAAAAATTGTTTGTTGACTGATGTGCTTTACGGCACATCATTAAGCGCTATATAAAATCAATATGGTTATTTATACGTGTCGTAGAATTACGTTCTAGACACGGTATTTCCTATTGCGGAATAGGAGCCGCAGATAACGTATTGACGGGACGTGTTGTGGAGGCGAAGTCTGACGATTCGGTGATTTGTGCTAGGGGCGAAACGACCGTAGTATCAAAGACTGGCACGGAATCCGGTACAACGGGCGACGAACCGGCAGACTCGTTGACAGGAGTAATAAGCGCGGCAATCCCGGGCGTCGTGGCGGTCGGTGCTTCTGATCCGGGGACTGCAGCGTTCGACGCGTGGTTGGGGTACGCTGACGGTACGGCGACGGGCACGGGGATAGTTGTAGACGGATCCGCGGCGATAGGTGCAGTCGGCGGCGGCTCGGACGACGACGACGACGAATAAAATGGTCCTGAATTAGACAACAAAATCGAAAGTAACTGTAGGTCTGCTAGACTCTGGCGATCAAATGTCGGATCATATGTATCGGGCAGTGCCGGGGACGTGTCGTAGTGCAATGACGGATTCGGCGGTACTGTGACGGGCGTAGTAATGAAATGCGACAAAAGTAGAAAATCGCTGAGAAGCCGATTGTCGGCGGAAAAATCATAAACGGGCGTCGTGGCCGGGGATTCGAGAATCGGGTCTAGCACCGACGGGCGGAACGGGAGAATATCAGACGAAATACCTGACGGGATTGTGTTTATCGTGTCGGGACGATATTGTCCGGTACGCGATGATTTCCATGTGGCCGGGAGCGCACGGTGCGGAGACGTCGGATCGTACGCCGAAGTGGAACCAGAAATATAACACGGAACGGCAACGTCCTGGAAAATACAATAATTTATACGTATAAACATTTAATACAGAAAAATTAAAAATTAAATTAATACAATTTCATACCTTTGCAACAAACACCGAAAACACTATTCCGATAAACGTTAAACCCGTCATGGTGTCGGCACTCGTATAAGTCCGCACTGTACGGTATTCAATTATAATATCAAACGGTATGGCTGTTTGTGGTTTATATATAGGAGCTATCTTACACACCGTTAAATGTCGATAGCGTAAAGTTGATCGCGGCACGTTATATTATGTACATAACGGAATAGATTGTAATATATGAATTTATCTATTATAGGTATAGGTATTAGGATATAGTAGAATATCATAAATTCGCACAATATCTCATATAACTATAGATTGTACCGTACACCAAAGATCGAGTATACAACACTGTCTCCGTTAAAAAAATATTTATTACCCGCCACCTCTATT
Source organism: Tuberolachnus salignus (assembly GCA_956483605.1). Taxonomy (NCBI): domain Eukaryota; kingdom Metazoa; phylum Arthropoda; class Insecta; order Hemiptera; family Aphididae; genus Tuberolachnus; species Tuberolachnus salignus. The sequence continues at coordinate 18,827,439 of OY101431.1, read as the reverse complement.
TATCTACTTATCTATTAATCTACTATATAGTATAATATTCCAATATATACCGGAATGCCTGATAAATTTCAACTATTAAACGATACAAAATATACTTATACTCGATTGTTAATAAATATTATTAAAACTAATGCGATTTCAAATTATTCTCTCGGAGTGTGGAAATTAATAATAAAACAATTATAATACCTAAGGCTTATATGGGTATTGGGCAGGGGCGTAGGTGGTTAATAATTATAATAATACATTTTAATTTTGTAAATAAACTGTAGGGAAACTAGAAAAAAAAAAAAAAACAATTATAAACTATGGTGGAAATAGTGTAGCGAGAACATTTTTTTGTAAGGAATAAAAGTTGAGCGGTCTAGATCACTTCACAATCTCCCGCCCTATTCAAGTATTATTATCATATAGATTAGAAAAAAAAGGCATGCAAACAATCGACAATAATAAAATATGTACAAAAGAGTAGAGGAGCTGAAAAATAAACGTAATACCGTATGGCCTACAGTGAAAAATATTTGCTGCATTGAGAACCCGGATGATACAAAAGAGGTTTTGTTATGATTTTACTTATTTCAATCGAAATTTTGCAGTTTTCCGAACTGTTCCTGCCATATTATAGTATGTGATACCGATACTAAAATTTCAGTTACATTGTAATTATTTGCATATAAACTATCGGTAAATCCACGTGAAAACTTCGAAATCTTAATCATCTTTATCGTTTACACTTAAACCGGATCACGTATATTAATAAAATTGATCTTAATGAAAAAAAAAACGAATTAGGACAAAATGTGTTATTGTTATAACAAAATGTTATTCCGTAATATATAGGCAACTCAATTTACAATCCTGTGCGTTTAATAATCGGTTAATGATAGTATAGTTGGGGGTTTAATATTAGATAGTTAATCATTTTACTCAGTGGTAAAAATAATTTTATATTACAATGGTATATAAATAATTAACAGCTTAAATAAAATAACATAAAACAAAAACACATATAAATATATATAAATTAGTAGTAGTATAACCATGCCAGTTCTAGTTTAACAATATTATTTATACATCAAATTTTTACTGATCTTTGTTATACATTTTTTTAAAATAAAATATTTTTTATTCTTTTCTATATATTTCTCTCATAAAACAATTTATATAAAATTAAAAAAAATATTACTTTATTTAATAATATTCAATAAACACTATGATTTTTTAATATATGTTCATCAGGAAAGGTGTTCCCTTTGTTAATTGACTACACATAGATTCCATAAATAGCAGTTTTAATAATGAAGAATTACAAAAAACAAAATTTAATAAAAATTATATTTGCTATACAAATAATTAAATAACAAATCAGTGAAAACTAGTCAAAGAAAATAAATTGTGGTTGTGAATCACAAATATTACCCATCATTTTGGCGAGGATTAAAATTACAAATGAAAAAATAAAAATTAACATTCTGATCTGCACATCAAATACATAAAGGCTCTATATTGAAACGGTTTACAATTAACACTCCCACCATATTAATTTACCAGGGTTATTAGATAAATAATTCATATAACCATTACTAATGTTACAAAATTCCTACGAAAGGACAAACATATTTCAACTAATTTAAAGTGTATTTCAATAACTGTATAAGACAATTCTTGTCATCCATAAATTTGCAATTGGATACTTTAAAAAGTGTTTTTGAAATATTAAATGTTAGGCATAATACTAAACATGAAGATTAAAAAATTATTATTATAAGTTACATTAATGTGTAGCAACAGAAACTGTATACATTTAATTAAAATTTACACATTCCATATTCATCAGCAAGAAAAAAAAATTAAATTATATTATTTTAAATCTAATAATCTATTATTCTCAGAATAATTTATAAATATAAAATTAATGAAATTCCATATTAAATGTTTACAATTTTTGAGTACTATATATTATTATATTTAACATATATTAGCTGAAGTATTAATGTTACCTTTATTAATAAATTTAATTAATTTTAAGTAAATGATACATACCACCATTACTATTGTTCTATCAACCACTATGCAATAACATACAGTTTTGAACTCATTTGATGTGTGTTTCTGTAACTGAAGGAGATATCTCTTATAATTAAAAACATTGAAATTGGGAACGTTTCATAGTGTTTTAGAAATATGGAATGATATATATAACGCTATAAAAAAAATTTTTAATACTTATTTTAAGTTACAATTATGTGTAGCAACAACAACTGTATAAATTTAATCAATTTTGACACAATAATTTTCATATTTAAAAAAAGAGAAATAAATTATATTTATTTGAATATAATAATCTATATATTTTAGAATAATTTATAAATATAAGTATTAAATATTTTCCAAAATGTATGTGTAAATTATATGAGAACAGTAAAATATTATATTTTAAGTGTATAAAATAATGATTATTGTAACATTAAATATTCAGATATGTACATAATATTATATAAAAAATACATACCACTATTACTTATGTTCCAATATGCATTATGAAATGACATACATTTTAAAACTCATATGATGTGTGATTCTGTTAATGTGGAAGCTTTATATTGTCATCAAAAACATTGAAATTGAGAATTCTTCATAGTGTTTTAAAAATATGGAATGATTGATATAACGCTATAAAAAAAAAATGTTTAATACTTATTTTAAGTTACAATTATGTGTAGCAACAACAACTGTATACATTTAATCAAATTTAACACAATCATTTTCATATTTAAAAAATGAAAAATAAATTATATTTATTTGAATATAGTAATCTATAAATTTCAGAATAATTTATAAATATAAGTATTAAATATTTTCCAAAATGTATGTGTAAATTATATGAGAACAGTAAAATATTATATTTTAAGTGTATAAAATAATGTTTATTGTAACATTAAATATTCAGATATGTACATAATATTATATAAATAATACATACCACTATTACTAATGTTCCAATATGCATTATGAAATGACATACATTGTAAAACTCATATGATGTGTGATTCTGTTAATGTGGAAGCTTTATATTGTCATCAAAAACATTGAAATTGAGAATTCTTCATAGTGTTTTAAAAATATGGAATGATTGATATAACGCTATAAAAAAAATTTTTAATACTTATTTTAAGTTACAATTATGTGTAGCAACAACAACTGTATACATTTAATCAAATTTAACACAATCATTTTCATATTTAAAAAATGAAAAATAAATTATATTTATTTGAATATAGTAATCTATAAATTTCAGAATAATTTATAAATATACAAATGAAATATAATCACATGTTTAATTTTAAATTATATGAGTACAGTAAAATATTATATTTAAAGTGTATAAAATAAAGATTTATGTAACATTAAATATTCAGATATGTACATAATATTATATAAATAATACATACTACTATTACTAATGTTCCCATATGCATTATGAAATGACATACATTTTTAAACTCATATGATGTGTGATTCTTTTATTGTGGAAGTTTTATATTGTCATCAAAAACATTGAAATTGAGAATTCTTCATAGTGTTTTAAAAATATGGAATGATAGATATAACGCTATAAAATAAAATTTTTAATATTTATTTTAAGTTACAATTATGTGTAGCAACAACAACTGTATAAATTTAATCAAATTTTACACAATCATTATCATATTTAAAAAAAGAGAAATAAATTATATTTATTTAAATATAATAATCTATATATTTTAGAATAATTTATAAATATAAGTATTAAATATTTTCCAAAATGTATGTGTAAATTATATGAGTACAGTAAAATATTATATTTAAAGTGTATAAAATAAAGATTTATGTAACATTAAATATTCAGATATGTACATAATATTATATAAATAATACATACTACTATTACTAATGTTCCCATATGCATTATGAAATGACATACATTTTTAAACTCATATGATGTGTGATTCTTTTATTGTGGAAGTTTTATATTGTCATCAAAAACATTGAAATTGAGAATTCTTCATAGTGTTTTAAAAATATGGAATGATAGATATAACGCTATAAAATAAAATTTTTAATATTTATTTTAAGTTACAATTATGTGTAGCAACAACAACTGTATAAATTTAATCAAATTTTACACAATCATTATCATATTTAAAAAAAGATAAATAAATTATATTTATTTAAATATAATAATCTATATATTTTAGAATAATTTATAAATATAAGTATTAAATATTTTCCAAAATGTATGTGTAAATTATATGAGAACAGTAAAATATTATATTTTAAGTGTATAAAATAATGTTTATTGTAACATTAAATATTCAGATATGTACATAATATTATATAAATAATACATACCACTATTACTAATGTTCCAATATGCATTATGAAATGACATACATTTTAAAACTCATATGATGTGTGATTCTGTTAATGTGGAAGCTTTATATTGTCATCAAAAACATTGAAATTGAGAATTCTTCATAGTGTTTTAAAAATATGGAATGATTGATATAACGCTATAAAAAAAAATTTTTAATAATTATTTTAAGTTACAATTATGTGTAGCAACAACAACTGTATACATTTAATCAAATTTAACACAATCATTTTCATATTTAAAAAAAGAGAAATAAATTATATTTATTTGAATATAATAATCTATATATTTTAGAATAATTTATAAATATAAGTATTAAATATTTTCCAAAATGTATGTGTAAATTATATGAGTACAGTAAAATATTATATTTTAAGTGTATAAAATAATGATTTTTGTAACATTAAATATTCAGATATGTACATAATATTATATAAAAAATACATTCCACTATTACTTATGTTCCAATATGCATTATGAAATGACATAAATGTTAGAACTAATTTGATGTGTATTTATGTAATTGTAGAAGATTTATATTGTCATCAACAAATGGGCAATTGTGAACTTTAAATAGTGTTTTAAAAATATGGAATGATTGATATAACGCTATAAAAAAAAAATTTTTAATACTTATTTTAAGTTACAATTATGTGTAGCAACAACAACTGTATACATTTAATCAAATTTAACACAATCATTTTCATATTTAAAAAATGAAAAATAAATTATATTTATTTGAATATAGTAATCTATAAATTTCAGAATAATTTATAAATATACAAATGAAATATAATCACATGTTTAATTTTAAATTATATGAGTACAGTAAAATATTATATTTAAAGTGTATAAAATAAAGATTTATGTAACATTAAATATTCAGATATGTACATAATATTATATAAATAATACATACTACTATTACTAATGTTCCCATATGCATTATGAAATGACATACATTTTTAAACTCATATGATGTGTGATTCTTTTATTGTGGAAGTTTTATATTGTCATCAAAAACATTGAAATTGAGAATTCTTCATAGTGTTTTAAAAATATGGAATGATAGATATAACGCTATAAAATAAAATTTTTAATATTTATTTTAAGTTACAATTATGTGTAGCAACAACAACTGTATAAATTTAATCAAATTTTACACAATCATTATCATATTTAAAAAAAGAGAAATAAATTATATTTATTTAAATATAATAATCTATATATTTTAGAATAATTTATAAATATAAGTATTAAATATTTTCCAAAATGTATGTGTAAATTATATGAGTACAGTAAAATATTATATTTAAAGTGTATAAAATAAAGATTTATGTAACATTAAATATTCAGATATGTACATAATATTATATAAATAATACATACTACTATTACTAATGTTCCCATATGCATTATGAAATGACATACATTTTTAAACTCATATGATGTGTGATTCTTTTATTGTGGAAGTTTTATATTGTCATCAAAAACATTGAAATTGAGAATTCTTCATAGTGTTTTAAAAATATGGAATGATAGATATAACGCTATAAAATAAAATTTTTAATATTTATTTTAAGTTACAATTATGTGTAGCAACAACAACTGTATAAATTTAATCAAATTTTACACAATCATTATCATATTTAAAAAAAGATAAATAAATTATATTTATTTAAATATAATAATCTATATATTTTAGAATAATTTATAAATATAAGTATTAAATATTTTCCAAAATGTATGTGTAAATTATATGAGAACAGTAAAATATTATATTTTAAGTGTATAAAATAATGTTTATTGTAACATTAAATATTCAGATATGTACATAATATTATATAAATAATACATACCACTATTACTAATGTTCCAATATGCATTATGAAATGACATACATTTTAAAACTCATATCATGTGTGATTCTGTTAATGTGGAAGCTTTATATTGTCATCAAAAACATTGAAATTGAGAATTCTTCATAGTGTTTTAAAAATATGGAATGATTGATATAACGCTATAAAAAAAAATTTTTAATAATTATTTTAAGTTACAATTATGTGTAGCAACAACAACTGTATACATTTAATCAAATTTACCATAATCATTTTCATATTTAAAAAAAGAGAAATAAATTATATTTATTTGAATATAATAATCTATATATTTTAGAATAATTTATAAATATAAGTATTAAATATTTTCCAAAATGTATGTGTAAATTATATGAGTACAGTAAAATATTATATTTTAAGTGTATAAAATAATGATTTTTGTAACATTAAATATTCAGATATGTACATAATATTATATAAAAAATACATTCCACTATTACTTATGTTCCAATATGCATTATGAAATGACATAAATGTTAGAACTAATTTGATGTGTATTTATGTAATTGTAGAAGATTTATATTGTCATCAACAAATGGGCAATTGTGAACTTTAAATAGTGTTTTAAAAATATGGAATGATTGATATAACGCTATAAAAAAAAAATTTTTAATACTTATTTTAAGTTACAATTATGTGTAGCAACAACAACTGTATACATTTAATCAAATTTAACACAATCATTTTCATATTTAAAAAATGAAAAATAAATTATATTTATTTGAATATAGTAATCTATAAATTTCAGAATAATTTATAAATATACAAATGAAATATAATCACATGTTTAATTTTAAATTATATGAGTACAGTAAAATATTATATTTAAAGTGTATAAAATAAAGATTTATGTAACATTAAATATTCAGATATGTACATAATATTATATAAATAATACATACTACTATTACTAATGTTCCCATATGCATTATGAAATGACATACATTTTTAAACTCATATGATGTGTGATTCTTTTATTGTGGAAGTTTTATATTGTCATCAAAAACATTGAAATTGAGAATTCTTCATAGTGTTTTAAAAATATGGAATGATAGATATAACGCTATAAAATAAAATTTTTAATATTTATTTTAAGTTACAATTATGTGTAGCAACAACAACTGTATAAATTTAATCAAATTTTACACAATCATTATCATATTTAAAAAAAGAGAAATAAATTATATTTATTTAAATATAATAATCTATATATTTTAGAATAATTTATAAATATAAGTATTAAATATTTTCCAAAATGTATGTGTAAATTATATGAGTACAGTAAAATATTATATTTAAAGTGTATAAAATAAAGATTTATGTAACATTAAATATTCAGATATGTACATAATATTATATAAATAATACATACTACTATTACTAATGTTCCCATATGCATTATGAAATGACATACATTTTTAAACTCATATGATGTGTGATTCTTTTATTGTGGAAGTTTTATATTGTCATCAAAAACATTGAAATTGAGAATTCTTCATAGTGTTTTAAAAATATGGAATGATAGATATAACGCTATAAAATAAAATTTTTAATATTTATTTTAAGTTACAATTATGTGTAGCAACAACAACTGTATAAATTTAATCAAATTTTACACAATCATTATCATATTTAAAAAAAGAGAAATAAATTATATTTATTTAAATATAATAATCTATATATTTTAGAATAATTTATAAATATAAGTATTAAATATTTTCCAAAATGTATGTGTAAATTATATGAGTACAGTAAAATATTATATTTAAAGTGTATAAAATAAAGATTTATGTAACATTAAATATTCAGATATGTACATAATATTATATAAATAATACATACTACTATTACTAATGTTCCCATATGCATTATGAAATGACATACATTTTTAAACTCATATGATGTGTGATTCTTTTATTGTGGAAGTTTTATATTGTCATCAAAAACATTGAAATTGAGAATTCTTCATAGTGTTTTAAAAATATGGAATGATAGATATAACGCTATAAAATAAAATTTTTAATATTTATTTTAAGTTACAATTATGTGTAGCAACAACAACTGTATAAATTTAATCAAATTTTACACAATCATTATCATATTTAAAAAAAGATAAATAAATTATATTTATTTAAATATAATAATCTATATATTTTAGAATAATTTATAAATATAAGTATTAAATATTTTCCAAAATGTATGTGTAAATTATATGAGAACAGTAAAATATTATATTTTAAGTGTATAAAATAATGTTTATTGTAACATTAAATATTCAGATATGTACATAATATTATATAAATAATACATACCACTATTACTAATGTTCCAATATGCATTATGAAATGACATACATTTTAAAACTCATATCATGTGTGATTCTGTTAATGTGGAAGCTTTATATTGTCATCAAAAACATTGAAATTGAGAATTCTTCATAGTGTTTTAAAAATATGGAATGATTGATATAACGCTATAAAAAAAAATTTTTAATACTTATTTTAAGTTACAATTATGTGTAGCAACAACAACTGTATACATTTAATCAAATTTTACACAATCATTATCATATTTAAAAAAAGATAAATAAATTATATTTATTTGAATATAGTAATCTATAAATTTCAGAATAATTTATAAATATAAGTATTAAATATTTTCCAAAATGTATGTGTAAATTATATGAGAACAGTAAAATATTATATTTAAAGTGTATAAAAAAATGATTTATGTAAAGTTAAATAAACAGATATGTACATAATATTATATAAACAATACATACCACTATTACTAATGTTCCAATATGCATTATGAAATGACATAAATGTTTGAACTAATTTGATGTGTATTTATGTAATTGTAGAAGATTTATAGTGTCATCAACAAATGGGCAATTGTGAACTTTCAATAGTGTTTTTGATATATCAAATGTTAAACATTATGCTAAAAAAAAAAAGAAAAATTAAAATACTTATTTTAGGTTACAAATATGTGTAGCAACAACAACTGTATACATTTAATCAAATTTTACACAATCATTATCATATTTAAAAAAAGATAAATAAATTATATTTATTTGAAAATAATAATGTATATATTTTAGAATAATTTATAAATATAAGTATTCAATATTTTCCAAAATGTATGTGTAAATTATATGAGTACAGTAAAATATTATATTTTAAGTGTATAAAATAATGTTTTTTGTAACATTAAATATTCAGATATGTACAAAATAATATATAAAAAATACATACCACTATTACTAATGTTCCAATATGTATTATGAAATGACATAAATGTTAGAACTAATTTGATGTGTATTTATGTAATTGTGGAAGATTTATAGTGTCATCAACAAATGGGCAATTGTGAACTTTCAATAGTGTTTTAAAAATATGGAATGATTGATATAACGCTATAAAAAAAAATTTTTAATACTTATTTTAAGTTACAATTATGTGTAGCAACAACAACTGTATACATTTAATCAAATTTAACACAATCATTTTCATATTTAAAAAATGAAAAATAAATTATATTTATTTGAATATAGTAATCTATAAATTTCAGAATAATTTATAAATATACAAATGAAATATAATCACATGTTTAATTTTAAATTATATGAGTACAGTAAAATATTATATTTAAAGTGTATAAAATAAAGATTTATGTAACATTAAATATTCAGATATGTACATAATATTATATAAATAATACATACTACTATTACTAATGTTCCCATATGCATTATGAAATGACATACATTTTTAAACTCATATGATGTGTGATTCTTTTATTGTGGAAGTTTTATATTGTCATCAAAAACATTGAAATTGAGAATTCTTCATAGTGTTTTAAAAATATGGAATGATAGATATAACGCTATAAAATAAAATTTTTAATATTTATTTTAAGTTACAATTATGTGTAGCAACAACAACTGTATAAATTTAATCAAATTTTACACAATCATTATCATATTTAAAAAAAGAGAAATAAATTATATTTATTTAAATATAATAATCTATATATTTTAGAATAATTTATAAATATAAGTATTAAATATTTTCCAAAATGTATGTGTAAATTATATGAGTACAGTAAAATATTATATTTTAAGTGTATAAAATAATGATTTTTGTAACATTAAATATTCAGATATGTACATAATATTATATAAAAAATACATTCCACTATTACTTATGTTCCAATATGCATTATGAAATGACATAAATGTTAGAACTAATTTGATGTGTATTTATGTAATTGTAGAAGATTTATATTGTCATCAACAAATGGGCAATTGTGAACTTTAAATAGTGTTTTAAAAATATGGAATGATTGATATAACGCTATAAAAAAAAAATTTTTAATACTTATTTTAAGTTACAATTATGTGTAGCAACAACAACTGTATACATTTAATCAAATTTAACACAATCATTTTCATATTTAAAAAATGAAAAATAAATTATGTTTATTTGAATATAGTAATCTATAAATTTCAGAATAATTTATAAATATACAAATGAAATATAATCACATGTTTAATTTTAAATTATATGAGTACAGTAAAATATTATATTTAAAGTGTATAAAATAAAGATTTATGTAACATTAAATATTCAGATATGTACATAATATTATATAAATAATACATACTACTATTACTAATGTTCCCATATGCATTATGAAATGACATACATTTTTAAACTCATATGATGTGTGATTCTTTTATTGTGGAAGTTTTATATTGTCATCAAAAACATTGAAATTGAGAATTCTTCATAGTGTTTTAAAAATATGGAATGATAGATATAACGCTATAAAATAAAATTTTTAATATTTATTTTAAGTTACAATTATGTGTAGCAACAACAACTGTATAAATTTAATCAAATTTTACACAATCATTATCATATTTAAAAAAAGATAAATAAATTATATTTATTTAAATATAATAATCTATATATTTTAGAATAATTTATAAATATAAGTATTAAATATTTTCCAAAATGTATGTGTAAATTATATGAGAACAGTAAAATATTATATTTTAAGTGTATAAAATAATGTTTATTGTAACATTAAATATTCAGATATGTACATAATATTATATAAATAATACATACCACTATTACTAATGTTCCAATATGCATTATGAAATGACATACATTTTAAAACTCATATCATGTGTGATTCTGTTAATGTGGAAGCTTTATATTGTCATCAAAAACATTGAAATTGAGAATTCTTCATAGTGTTTTAAAAATATGGAATGATTGATATAACGCTATAAAAAAAAATTTTTAATACTTATTTTAAGTTACAATTATGTGTAGCAACAACAACTGTATACATTTAATCAAATTTTACACAATCATTATCATATTTAAAAAAAGATAAATAAATTATATTTATTTGAATATAGTAATCTATAAATTTCAGAATAATTTATAAATATAAGTATTAAATATTTTCCAAAATGTATGTGTAAATTATATGAGAACAGTAAAATATTATATTTAAAGTGTATAAAAAAATGATTTATGTAAAGTTAAATAAACAGATATGTACATAATATTATATAAACAATACATACCACTATTACTAATGTTCCAATATGCATTATGAAATGACATAAATGTTTGAACTAATTTGATGTGTATTTATGTAATTGTAGAAGATTTATAGTGTCATCAACAAATGGGCAATTGTGAACTTTCAATAGTGTTTTTGATATATCAAATGTTAAACATTATGCTAAAAAAAAAAAGAAAAATTAAAATACTTATTTTAGGTTACAAATATGTGTAGCAACAACAACTGTATACATTTAATCAAATTTTACACAATCATTATCATATTTAAAAAAAGATAAATAAATTATATTTATTTGAAAATAATAATGTATATATTTTAGAATAATTTATAAATATAAGTATTCAATATTTTCCAAAATGTATGTGTAAATTATATGAGTACAGTAAAATATTATATTTTAAGTGTATAAAATAATGTTTTTTGTAACATTAAATATTCAGATATGTACAAAATAATATATAAAAAATACATACCACTATTACTAATGTTCCAATATGTATTATGAAATGACATTAATGTTAGAACTAATTTGATGTGTATTTATGTAATTGTGGAAGATTTATAGTGTCATCAACAAATGGGCAATTGTGAACTTTCAATAGTGTTTTAAAAATATGGAATGATTGATATAACGCTATAAAAAAAAATTTTTAATACTTATTTTAAGTTACAATTATGTGTAGCAACAACAACTGTATACATTTAATCAAATTTAACACAATCATTTTCATATTTAAAAAATGAAAAATAAATTATATTTATTTGAATATAGTAATCTATAAATTTCAGAATAATTTATAAATATACAAATGAAATATAATCACATGTTTAATTTTAAATTATATGAGTACAGTAAAATATTATATTTAAAGTGTATAAAATAAAGATTTATGTAACATTAAATATTCAGATATGTACATAATATTATATAAATAATACATACTACTATTACTAATGTTCCCATATGCATTATGAAATGACATACATTTTTAAACTCATATGATGTGTGATTCTTTTATTGTGGAAGTTTTATATTGTCATCAAAAACATTGAAATTGAGAATTCTTCATAGTGTTTTAAAAATATGGAATGATAGATATAACGCTATAAAATAAAATTTTTAATATTTATTTTAAGTTACAATTATGTGTAGCAACAACAACTGTATAAATTTAATCAAATTTTACACAATCATTATCATATTTAAAAAAAGATAAATAAATTATATTTATTTAAATATAATAATCTATATATTTTAGAATAATTTATAAATATAAGTATTAAATATTTTCCAAAATGTATGTGTAAATTATATGAGAACAGTAAAATATTATATTTTAAGTGTATAAAATAAAGATTTATGTAACATTAAATATTCAGATATGTACATAATATTATATAAATAATACATACTACTATTACTAATGTTCCCATATGCATTATGAAATGACATACATTTTTAAACTCATATGATGTGTGATTCTTTTATTGTGGAAGTTTTATATTGTCATCAAAAACATTGAAATTGAGAATTCTTCATAGTGTTTTAAAAATATGGAATGATAGATATAACGCTATAAAATAAAATTTTTAATATTTATTTTAAGTTACAATTATGTGTAGCAACAACAACTGTATAAATTTAATCAAATTTTACACAATCATTATCATATTTAAAAAAAGATAAATAAATTATATTTATTTAAATATAATAATCTATATATTTTAAAATAATTTATAAATATAAGTATTAAATATTTTCCAAAATTTATGTGTAAATTATTTGAGAACAGTAAAATATTATATTTTAAGTGTATAAAATAATGTTTATTGTAACATTAAATATACAAATATGTACATAATATTATATAAATAATACATACCACTATTACTAATGTTCCAATATGCATTATGAAATGACATACATTTTAAAACTCATATGATGTGTGATTCTGTTAATGTGGAAGCTTTATATTGTCATCAAAAACATTGAAATTGAGAATTCTTCATAGTGTTTTAAAAATATGGAATGATTGATATAACGCTATAAAAAAAAATTTTTAATACTTATTTTAAGTTACAATTATGTGTAGCAACAACAACTGTATACATTTAATCAAATTTAACATAATCATTTTCATATTTAAAAAAAGAGAAATAAATTATATTTATTTGAATATAATAATCTATATATTTTAGAATAATTTATAAATATAAGTATTAAATATTTTCCAAAATGTATGTGTAAATTATATGAGTACAGTAAAATATTATATTTAAAGTGTATAAAATAAAGATTTATGTAACATTAAATATTCAGATATGTACATAATATTATATAAATAATACATACTACTATTACTAATGTTCCCATATGCATTATGAAATGACATACATTTTTAAACTCATATGATGTGTGATTCTTTTATTGTGGAAGTTTTATATTGTCATCAAAAACATTGAAATTGAGAATTCTTCATAGTGTTTTAAAAATATGGAATGATAGATATAACGCTATAAAATAAAATTTTTAATATTTATTTTAAGTTACAATTATGTGTAGCAACAACAACTGTATAAATTTAATCAAATTTTACACAATCATTATCATATTTAAAAAAAGATAAATAAATTATATTTATTTAAATATAATAATCTATATATTTTAGTATAATTTATAAATATAAGTATTAAATATTTTCCAAAATGTATGTGTAAATTATATGAGAACAGTAAAATATTATATTTTAAGTGTATAAAATAATGTTTATTGTAACATTAAATATTCAGATATGTACATAATATTATATAAATAATACATACCACTATTACTAATGTTCCAATATGCATTATGAAATGACATACATTTTAAAACTCATATGATGTGTGATTCTGTTAATGTGGAAGCTTTATATTGTCATCAAAAACATTGAAATTGAGAATTCTTCATAGTGTTTTAAAAATATGGAATGATTGATATAACGCTATAAAAAAAAATTTTTAATACTTATTTTAAGTTACAATTATGTGTAGCAACAACAACTGTATACATTTAATCAAATTTAACATAATCATTTTCATATTTAAAAAAAGAGAAATAAATTATATTTATTTGAATATAATAATCTATATATTTTAGAATAATTTATAAATAAAAGTATTAAATATTTTCCAAAATGTATGTGTAAATTATATGAGTACAGTAAAATATTATATTTTAAGTGTATAAAATAATGATTTTTGTAACATTAAATATTCAGATATGTACATAATATTATATAAAAAATACATTCCACTATTACTTATGTTCCAATATGCATTATGAAATGACATAAATGTTAGAACTAATTTGATGTGTATTTATGTAATTGTAGAAGATTTATATTGTCATCAACAAATGGGCAATTGTGAACTTTCAATAGTGTTTTAAAAATATGGAATGATTGATATAACGCTATAAAAAAAAATTTTTAATACTTATTTTAAGTTACAATTATGTGTAGCAACAACAACTGTATACATTTAATCAAATTTAACACAATCATTTTCATATTTAAAAAATGAAAAATAAATTATATTTATTTGAATATAGTAATCTATAAATTTCAGAATAATTTATAAATATACAAATGAAATATAATCACATGTTTAATTTTAAATTATATGAGTACAGTAAAATATTATAATTAAAGTGTATAAAATAAAGATTTATGTAACATTAAATATTCAGATATGTACATAATATTATATAAATAATACATACTACTATTACTAATGTTCCCATATGCATTATGAAATGACATACATTTTTAAACTCATATGATGTGTGATTCTTTTATTGTGGAAGTTTTATATTGTCATCAAAAACATTGAAATTGAGAATTCTTCATAGTGTTTTAAAAATATGGAATGATAGATATAACGCTATAAAATAAAATTTTTAATATTTATTTTAAGTTACAATTATGTGTAGCAACAACAACTGTATAAATTTAATCAAATTTTACACAATCATTATCATATTTAAAAAAAGAGAAATAAATTATATTTATTTAAATATAATAATCTATATATTTTAGAATAATTTATAAATATAAGTATTAAATATTTTCCAAAATGTATGTGTAAATTATATGAGAACAGTAAAATATTATATTTTAAGTGTATAAAATAATGTTTATTGTAACATTAAATATTCAGATATGTACATAATATTATATAAATAATACATACCACTATTACTAATGTTCCAATATGCATTATGAAATGACATACATTTTAAAACTCATATGATGTGTGATTCTGTTAATGTGGAAGCTTTATATTGTCATCAAAAACATTGAAATTGAGAATTCTTCATAGTGTTTTAAAAATATGGAATGATTGATATAACGCTATAAAAAAAAATTTTTAATAATTATTTTAAGTTACAATTATGTGTAGCAACAACAACTGTATACATTTAATCAAATTTAACACAATCATTTTCATATTTAAAAAAAGAGAAATAAATTATATTTATTTGAATATAATAATCTATATATTTTAGAATAATTTATAAATATAAGTATTAAATATTTTCCAAAATGTATGTGTAAATTATATGAGTACAGTAAAATATTATATTTTAAGTGTATAAAATAATGATTTTTGTAACATTAAATATTCAGATATGTACATAATATTATATAAAAAATACATTCCACTATTACTTATGTTCCAATATGCATTATGAAATGACATAAATGTTAGAACTAATTTGATGTGTATTTATGTAATTGTAGAAGATTTATATTGTCATCAACAAATGGGCAATTGTGAACTTTAAATAGTGTTTTAAAAATATGGAATGATTGATATAACGCTATAAAAAAAAAATTTTTAATACTTATTTTAAGTTACAATTATGTGTAGCAACAACAACTGTATACATTTAATCAAATTTAACACAATCATTTTCATATTTAAAAAATGAAAAATAAATTATATTTATTTGAATATAGTAATCTATAAATTTCAGAATAATTTATAAATATACAAATGAAATATAATCACATGTTTAATTTTAAATTATATGAGTACAGTAAAATATTATATTTAAAGTGTATAAAATAAAGATTTATGTAACATTAAATATTCAGATATGTACATAATATTATATAAATAATACATACTACTATTACTAATGTTCCCATATGCATTATGAAATGACATACATTTTTAAACTCATATGATGTGTGATTCTTTTATTGTGGAAGTTTTATATTGTCATCAAAAACATTGAAATTGAGAATTCTTCATAGTGTTTTAAAAATATGGAATGATAGATATAACGCTATAAAATAAAATTTTTAATATTTATTTTAAGTTACAATTATGTGTAGCAACAACAACTGTATAAATTTAATCAAATTTTACACAATCATTATCATATTTAAAAAAAGAGAAATAAATTATATTTATTTAAATATAATAATCTATATATTTTAGAATAATTTATAAATATAAGTATTAAATATTTTCCAAAATGTATGTGTAAATTATATGAGTACAGTAAAATATTATATTTAAAGTGTATAAAATAAAGATTTATGTAACATTAAATATTCAGATATGTACATAATATTATATAAATAATACATACTACTATTACTAATGTTCCCATATGCATTATGAAATGACATACATTTTTAAACTCATATGATGTGTGATTCTTTTATTGTGGAAGTTTTATATTGTCATCAAAAACATTGAAATTGAGAATTCTTCATAGTGTTTTAAAAATATGGAATGATAGATATAACGCTATAAAATAAAATTTTTAATATTTATTTTAAGTTACAATTATGTGTAGCAACAACAACTGTATAAATTTAATCAAATTTTACACAATCATTATCATATTTAAAAAAAGATAAATAAATTATATTTATTTAAATATAATAATCTATATATTTTAGAATAATTTATAAATATAAGTATTAAATATTTTCCAAAATGTATGTGTAAATTATATGAGAACAGTAAAATATTATATTTTAAGTGTATAAAATAATGTTTATTGTAACATTAAATATTCAGATATGTACATAATATTATATAAATAATACATACCACTATTACTAATGTTCCAATATGCATTATGAAATGACATACATTTTAAAACTCATATCATGTGTGATTCTGTTAATGTGGAAGCTTTATATTGTCATCAAAAACATTGAAATTGAGAATTCTTCATAGTGTTTTAAAAATATGGAATGATTGATATAACGCTATAAAAAAAAATTTTTAATAATTATTTTAAGTTACAATTATGTGTAGCAACAACAACTGTATACATTTAATCAAATTTACCATAATCATTTTCATATTTAAAAAAAGAGAAATAAATTATATTTATTTGAATATAATAATCTATATATTTTAGAATAATTTATAAATATAAGTATTAAATATTTTCCAAAATGTATGTGTAAATTATATGAGTACAGTAAAATATTATATTTTAAGTGTATAAAATAATGATTTTTGTAACATTAAATATTCAGATATGTACATAATATTATATAAAAAATACATTCCACTATTACTTATGTTCCAATATGCATTATGAAATGACATAAATGTTAGAACTAATTTGATGTGTATTTATGTAATTGTAGAAGATTTATATTGTCATCAACAAATGGGCAATTGTGAACTTTAAATAGTGTTTTAAAAATATGGAATGATTGATATAACGCTATAAAAAAAAAATTTTTAATACTTATTTTAAGTTACAATTATGTGTAGCAACAACAACTGTATACATTTAATCAAATTTAACACAATCATTTTCATATTTAAAAAATGAAAAATAAATTATATTTATTTGAATATAGTAATCTATAAATTTCAGAATAATTTATAAATATACAAATGAAATATAATCACATGTTTAATTTTAAATTATATGAGTACAGTAAAATATTATATTTAAAGTGTATAAAATAAAGATTTATGTAACATTAAATATTCAGATATGTACATAATATTATATAAATAATACATACTACTATTACTAATGTTCCCATATGCATTATGAAATGACATACATTTTTAAACTCATATGATGTGTGATTCTTTTATTGTGGAAGTTTTATATTGTCATCAAAAACATTGAAATTGAGAATTCTTCATAGTGTTTTAAAAATATGGAATGATAGATATAACGCTATAAAATAAAATTTTTAATATTTATTTTAAGTTACAATTATGTGTAGCAACAACAACTGTATAAATTTAATCAAATTTTACACAATCATTATCATATTTAAAAAAAGAGAAATAAATTATATTTATTTAAATATAATAATCTATATATTTTAGAATAATTTATAAATATAAGTATTAAATATTTTCCAAAATGTATGTGTAAATTATATGAGTACAGTAAAATATTATATTTAAAGTGTATAAAATAAAGATTTATGTAACATTAAATATTCAGATATGTACATAATATTATATAAATAATACATACTACTATTACTAATGTTCCCATATGCATTATGAAATGACATACATTTTTAAACTCATATGATGTGTGATTCTTTTATTGTGGAAGTTTTATATTGTCATCAAAAACATTGAAATTGAGAATTCTTCATAGTGTTTTAAAAATATGGAATGATAGATATAACGCTATAAAATAAAATTTTTAATATTTATTTTAAGTTACAATTATGTGTAGCAACAACAACTGTATAAATTTAATCAAATTTTACACAATCATTATCATATTTAAAAAAAGAGAAATAAATTATATTTATTTAAATATAATAATCTATATATTTTAGAATAATTTATAAATATAAGTATTAAATATTTTCCAAAATGTATGTGTAAATTATATGAGTACAGTAAAATATTATATTTAAAGTGTATAAAATAAAGATTTATGTAACATTAAATATTCAGATATGTACATAATATTATATAAATAATACATACCACTATTACTAATGTTCCAATATGCATTATGAAATGACATACATTTTAAAACTCATATCATGTGTGATTCTGTTAATGTGGAAGCTTTATATTGTCATCAAAAACATTGAAATTGAGAATTCTTCATAGTGTTTTAAAAATATGGAATGATTGATATAACGCTATAAAAAAAAATTTTTAATACTTATTTTAAGTTACAATTATGTGTAGCAACAACAACTGTATACATTTAATCAAATTTTACACAATCATTATCATATTTAAAAAAAGATAAATAAATTATATTTATTTGAATATAGTAATCTATAAATTTCAGAATAATTTATAAATATAAGTATTAAATATTTTCCAAAATGTATGTGTAAATTATATGAGAACAGTAAAATATTATATTTAAAGTGTATAAAAAAATGATTTATGTAAAGTTAAATAAACAGATATGTACATAATATTATATAAACAATACATACCACTATTACTAATGTTCCAATATGCATTATGAAATGACATAAATGTTTGAACTAATTTGATGTGTATTTATGTAATTGTAGAAGATTTATAGTGTCATCAACAAATGGGCAATTGTGAACTTTCAATAGTGTTTTTGATATATCAAATGTTAAACATTATGCTAAAAAAAAAAAGAAAAATTAAAATACTTATTTTAGGTTACAAATATGTGTAGCAACAACAACTGTATACATTTAATCAAATTTTACACAATCATTATCATATTTAAAAAAAGATAAATAAATTATATTTATTTGAAAATAATAATGTATATATTTTAGAATAATTTATAAATATAAGTATTCAATATTTTCCAAAATGTATGTGTAAATTATATGAGTACAGTAAAATATTATATTTTAAGTGTATAAAATAATGTTTTTTGTAACATTAAATATTCAGATATGTACAAAATAATATATAAAAAATACATACCACTATTACTAATGTTCCAATATGTATTATGAAATGACATAAATGTTAGAACTAATTTGATGTGTATTTATGTAATTGTGGAAGATTTATAGTGTCATCAACAAATGGGCAATTGTGAACTTTCAATAGTGTTTTAAAAATATGGAATGATTGATATAACGCTATAAAAAAAAATTTTTAATACTTATTTTAAGTTACAATTATGTGTAGCAACAACAACTGTATACATTTAATCAAATTTAACACAATCATTTTCATATTTAAAAAATGAAAAATAAATTATATTTATTTGAATATAGTAATCTATAAATTTCAGAATAATTTATAAATATACAAATGAAATATAATCACATGTTTAATTTTAAATTATATGAGTACAGTAAAATATTATATTTAAAGTGTATAAAATAAAGATTTATGTAACATTAAATATTCAGATATGTACATAATATTATATAAATAATACATACTACTATTACTAATGTTCCCATATGCATTATGAAATGACATACATTTTTAAACTCATATGATGTGTGATTCTTTTATTGTGGAAGTTTTATATTGTCATCAAAAACATTGAAATTGAGAATTCTTCATAGTGTTTTAAAAATATGGAATGATAGATATAACGCTATAAAATAAAATTTTTAATATTTATTTTAAGTTACAATTATGTGTAGCAACAACAACTGTATACATTTAATCAAATTTAACACAATCATTTTCATATTTAAAAAATGAAAAATAAATTATGTTTATTTGAATATAGTAATCTATAAATTTCAGAATAATTTATAAATATACAAATGAAATATAATCACATGTTTAATTTTAAATTATATGAGTACAGTAAAATATTATATTTAAAGTGTATAAAATAAAGATTTATGTAACATTAAATATTCAGATATGTACATAATATTATATAAATAATACATACTACTATTACTAATGTTCCCATATGCATTATGAAATGACATACATTTTTAAACTCATATGATGTGTGATTCTTTTATTGTGGAAGTTTTATATTGTCATCAAAAACATTGAAATTGAGAATTCTTCATAGTGTTTTAAAAATATGGAATGATAGATATAACGCTATAAAATAAAATTTTTAATATTTATTTTAAGTTACAATTATGTGTAGCAACAACAACTGTATAAATTTAATCAAATTTTACACAATCATTATCATATTTAAAAAAAGATAAATAAATTATATTTATTTAAATATAATAATCTATATATTTTAGAATAATTTATAAATATAAGTATTAAATATTTTCCAAAATGTATGTGTAAATTATATGAGAACAGTAAAATATTATATTTTAAGTGTATAAAATAATGTTTATTGTAACATTAAATATTCAGATATGTACATAATATTATATAAATAATACATACCACTATTACTAATGTTCCAATATGCATTATGAAATGACATACATTTTAAAACTCATATCATGTGTGATTCTGTTAATGTGGAAGCTTTATATTGTCATCAAAAACATTGAAATTGAGAATTCTTCATAGTGTTTTAAAAATATGGAATGATTGATATAACGCTATAAAAAAAAATTTTTAATACTTATTTTAAGTTACAATTATGTGTAGCAACAACAACTGTATACATTTAATCAAATTTTACACAATCATTATCATATTTAAAAAAAGATAAATAAATTATATTTATTTGAATATAGTAATCTATAAATTTCAGAATAATTTATAAATATAAGTATTAAATATTTTCCAAAATGTATGTGTAAATTATATGAGAACAGTAAAATATTATATTTAAAGTGTATAAAAAAATGATTTATGTAAAGTTAAATAAACAGATATGTACATAATATTATATAAACAATACATACCACTATTACTAATGTTCCAATATGCATTATGAAATGACATAAATGTTTGAACTAATTTGATGTGTATTTATGTAATTGTAGAAGATTTATAGTGTCATCAACAAATGGGCAATTGTGAACTTTCAATAGTGTTTTTGATATATCAAATGTTAAACATTATGCTAAAAAAAAAAAGAAAAATTAAAATACTTATTTTAGGTTACAAATATGTGTAGCAACAACAACTGTATACATTTAATCAAATTTTACACAATCATTATCATATTTAAAAAAAGATAAATAAATTATATTTATTTGAAAATAATAATGTATATATTTTAGAATAATTTATAAATATAAGTATTCAATATTTTCCAAAATGTATGTGTAAATTATATGAGTACAGTAAAATATTATATTTTAAGTGTATAAAATAATGTTTTTTGTAACATTAAATATTCAGATATGTACAAAATAATATATAAAAAATACATACCACTATTACTAATGTTCCAATATGTATTATGAAATGACATAAATGTTAGAACTAATTTGATGTGTATTTATGTAATTGTGGAAGATTTATAGTGTCATCAACAAATGGGCAATTGTGAACTTTCAATAGTGTTTTAAAAATATGGAATGATTGATATAACGCTATAAAAAAAAATTTTTAATACTTATTTTAAGTTACAATTATGTGTAGCAACAACAACTGTATACATTTAATCAAATTTAACACAATCATTTTCATATTTAAAAAATGAAAAATAAATTATATTTATTTGAATATAGTAATCTATAAATTTCAGAATAATTTATAAATATACAAATGAAATATAATCACATGTTTAATTTTAAATTATATGAGTACAGTAAAATATTATATTTAAAGTGTATAAAATAAAGATTTATGTAACATTAAATATTCAGATATGTACATAATATTATATAAATAATACATACTACTATTACTAATGTTCCCATATGCATTATGAAATGACATACATTTTTAAACTCATATGATGTGTGATTCTTTTATTGTGGAAGTTTTATATTGTCATCAAAAACATTGAAATTGAGAATTCTTCATAGTGTTTTAAAAATATGGAATGATAGATATAACGCTATAAAATAAAATTTTTAATATTTATTTTAAGTTACAATTATGTGTAGCAACAACAACTGTATAAATTTAATCAAATTTTACACAATCATTATCATATTTAAAAAAAGATAAATAAATTATATTTATTTAAATATAATAATCTATATATTTTAGAATAATTTATAAATATAAGTATTAAATATTTTCCAAAATGTATGTGTAAATTATATGAGAACAGTAAAATATTATATTTTAAGTGTATAAAATAAAGATTTATGTAACATTAAATATTCAGATATGTACATAATATTATATAAATAATACATACTACTATTACTAATGTTCCCATATGCATTATGAAATGACATACATTTTTAAACTCATATGATGTGTGATTCTTTTATTGTGGAAGTTTTATATTGTCATCAAAAACATTGAAATTGAGAATTCTTCATAGTGTTTTAAAAATATGGAATGATAGATATAACGCTATAAAATAAAATTTTTAATATTTATTTTAAGTTACAATTATGTGTAGCAACAACAACTGTATAAATTTAATCAAATTTTACACAATCATTATCATATTTAAAAAAAGATAAATAAATTATATTTATTTAAATATAATAATCTATATATTTTAAAATAATTTATAAATATAAGTATTAAATATTTTCCAAAATTTATGTGTAAATTATTTGAGAACAGTAAAATATTATATTTTAAGTGTATAAAATAATGTTTATTGTAACATTAAATATACAAATATGTACATAATATTATATAAATAATACATACCACTATTACTAATGTTCCAATATGCATTATGAAATGACATACATTTTAAAACTCATATGATGTGTGATTCTGTTAATGTGGAAGCTTTATATTGTCATCAAAAACATTGAAATTGAGAATTCTTCATAGTGTTTTAAAAATATGGAATGATTGATATAACGCTATAAAAAAAAATTTTTAATACTTATTTTAAGTTACAATTATGTGTAGCAACAACAACTGTATACATTTAATCAAATTTAACATAATCATTTTCATATTTAAAAAAAGAGAAATAAATTATATTTATTTGAATATAATAATCTATATATTTTAGAATAATTTATAAATATAAGTATTAAATATTTTCCAAAATGTATGTGTAAATTATATGAGTACAGTAAAATATTATATTTAAAGTGTATAAAATAAAGATTTATGTAACATTAAATATTCAGATATGTACATAATATTATATAAATAATACATACTACTATTACTAATGTTCCCATATGCATTATGAAATGACATACATTTTTAAACTCATATGATGTGTGATTCTTTTATTGTGGAAGTTTTATATTGTCATCAAAAACATTGAAATTGAGAATTCTTCATAGTGTTTTAAAAATATGGAATGATAGATATAACGCTATAAAATAAAATTTTTAATATTTATTTTAAGTTACAATTATGTGTAGCAACAACAACTGTATAAATTTAATCAAATTTTACACAATCATTATCATATTTAAAAAAAGATAAATAAATTATATTTATTTAAATATAATAATCTATATATTTTAGTATAATTTATAAATATAAGTATTAAATATTTTCCAAAATGTATGTGTAAATTATATGAGAACAGTAAAATATTATATTTTAAGTGTATAAAATAATGTTTATTGTAACATTAAATATTCAGATATGTACATAATATTATATAAATAATACATACCACTATTACTAATGTTCCAATATGCATTATGAAATGACATACATTTTAAAACTCATATGATGTGTGATTCTGTTAATGTGGAAGCTTTATATTGTCATCAAAAACATTGAAATTGAGAATTCTTCATAGTGTTTTAAAAATATGGAATGATTGATATAACGCTATAAAAAAAAATTTTTAATACTTATTTTAAGTTACAATTATGTGTAGCAACAACAACTGTATACATTTAATCAAATTTAACATAATCATTTTCATATTTAAAAAAAGAGAAATAAATTATATTTATTTGAATATAATAATCTATATATTTTAGAATAATTTATAAATAAAAGTATTAAATATTTTCCAAAATGTATGTGTAAATTATATGAGTACAGTAAAATATTATATTTTAAGTGTATAAAATAATGATTTTTGTAACATTAAATATTCAGATATGTACATAATATTATATAAAAAATACATTCCACTATTACTTATGTTCCAATATGCATTATGAAATGACATAAATGTTAGAACTAATTTGATGTGTATTTATGTAATTGTAGAAGATTTATATTGTCATCAACAAATGGGCAATTGTGAACTTTCAATAGTGTTTTAAAAATATGGAATGATTGATATAACGCTATAAAAAAAAATTTTTAATACTTATTTTAAGTTACAATTATGTGTAGCAACAACAACTGTATACATTTAATCAAATTTAACACAATCATTTTCATATTTAAAAAATGAAAAATAAATTATATTTATTTGAATATAGTAATCTATAAATTTCAGAATAATTTATAAATATACAAATGAAATATAATCACATGTTTAATTTTAAATTATATGAGTACAGTAAAATATTATATTTAAAGTGTATAAAATAAAGATTTATGTAACATTAAATATTCAGATATGTACATAATATTATATAAATAATACATACTACTATTACTAATGTTCCCATATGCATTATGAAATGACATACATTTTTAAACTCATATGATGTGTGATTCTTTTATTGTGGAAGTTTTATATTGTCATCAAAAACATTGAAATTGAGAATTCTTCATAGTGTTTTAAAAATATGGAATGATAGATATAACGCTATAAAATAAAATTTTTAATATTTATTTTAAGTTACAATTATGTGTAGCAACAACAACTGTATAAATTTAATCAAATTTTACACAATCATTATCATATTTAAAAAAAGATAAATAAATTATATTTATTTAAATATAATAATCTAGATATTTTAGAATAATTTATAAATATAAGTATTAAATATTTTCCAAAATGTATGTGTAAATTATATGAGAACAGTAAAATATTATATTTTAAGTGTATAAAATAAAGATTTATGTAACATTAAATATTCAGATATGTACATAATATTATATAAATAATACATACTACTATTACTAATGTTCCCATATGCATTATGAAATGACATACATTTTTAATCTCATATGATGTGTGATTCTTTTATTGTGGAAGTATTATATTGTCATCAAAAACATTGAAATTGAGAATTCTTCATAGTGTTTTAAAAATATGGAATGATAGATATAACGCTATAAAATAAAATTTTTAATATTTATTTTAAGTTACAATTATGTGTAGCAACAACAACTGTATAAATTTAATCAAATTTTACACAATCATTATCATATTTAAAAAAAGATAAATAAATTATATTTATTTAAATATAATAATCTATATATTTTAGAATAATTTATAAATATAAGTATTAAATATTTTCCAAAATGTATGTGTAAATTATATGAGAACAGTAAAATATTATATTTTAAGTGTATAAAATAATGTTTATTGTAACATTAAATATACAAATATGTACATAATATTATATAAATAATACATACCACTATTACTAATGTTCCAATATGCATTATGAAATGACATACATTTTAAAACTCATATGATGTGTGATTCTGTTAATGTGGAAGCTTTATATTGTCATCAAAAACATTGAAATTGAGAATTCTTCATAGTGTTTTAAAAATATGGAATGATTGATATAACGCTATAAAAAAAAATTTTTAATACTTATTTTAAGTTACAATTATGTGTAGCAACAACAACTGTATACATTTAATCAAATTTAACATAATCATTTTCATATTTAAAAAAAGAGAAATAAATTATATTTATTTGAATATAATAATCTATATATTTTAGAATAATTTATAAATATAAGTATTAAATATTTTCCAAAATGTATGTGTAAATTATATGAGTACAGTAAAATATTATATTTAAAGTGTATAAAATAAAGATTTATGTAACATTAAATATTCAGATATGTACATAATATTATATAAATAATACATACTACTATTACTAATGTTCCCATATGCATTATGAAATGACATACATTTTTAACTCATATGATGTGTGATTCTTTTATTGTGGAAGTTTTATATTGTCATCAAAAACATTGAAATTGAGAATTCTTCATAGTGTTTTAAAAATATGGAATGATAGATATAACGCTATAAAATAAAATTTTTAATATTTATTTTAAGTTACAATTATGTGTAGCAACAACAACTGTATAAATTTAATCAAATTTTACACAATCATTATCATATTTAAAAAAAGATAAATAAATTATATTTATTTAAATATAATAATCTATATATTTTAGTATAATTTATAAATATAAGTATTAAATATTTTCCAAAATGTATGTGTAAATTATATGAGAACAGTAAAATATTATATTTTAAGTGTATAAAATAATGTTTATTGTAACATTAAATATTCAGATATGTACATAATATTATATAAATAATACATACCACTATTACTAATGTTCCAATATGCATTATGAAATGACATACATTTTAAAACTCATATGATGTGTGATTCTGTTAATGTGGAAGCTTTATATTGTCATCAAAAACATTGAAATTGAGAATTCTTCATAGTGTTTTAAAAATATGGAATGATTGATATAACGCTATAAAAAAAAATTTTTAATACTTAATTTAAGTTACAATTATGTGTAGCAACAACAACTGTATACATTTAATCAAATTTAACATAATCATTTTCATATTTAAAAAAAGAGAAATAAATTATATTTATTTGAATATAATAATCTATATATTTTAGAATAATTTATAAATAAAAGTATTAAATATTTTCCAAAATGTATGTGTAAATTATATGAGTACAGTAAAATATTATATTTTAAGTGTATAAAATAATGATTTTTGTAACATTAAATATTCAGATATGTACATAATATTATATAAAAAATACATTCCACTATTACTTATGTTCCAATATGCATTATGAAATGACATAAATGTTAGAACTAATTTGATGTGTATTTATGTAATTCTAGAAGATTTATATTGTCATCAACAAATGGGCAATTGTGAACTTTCAATAGTGTTTTAAAAATATGGAATGATAGATATAACGCTATAAAATAAAATTTTTAATATTTATTTTAAGTTACAATTATGTGTAGCAACAACAACTGTATAAATTTAATCAAATTTTACACAATCATTATCATATTTAAAAAAAGATAAATAAATTATATTTATTTAAATATAATAATCTAGATATTTTAGAATAATTTATAAATATAAGTATTAAATATTTTCCAAAATGTATGTGTAAATTATATGAGAACAGTAAAATATTATATTTTAAGTGTATAAAATAAAGATTTATGTAACATTAAATATTCAGATATGTACATAATATTATATAAATAATACATACTACTATTACTAATGTTCCCATATGCATTATGAAATGACATACATTTTTAAACTCATATGATGTGTGATTCTTTTATTGTGGAAGTATTATATTGTCATCAAAAACATTGAAATTGAGAATTCTTCATAGTGTTTTAAAAATATGGAATGATAGATATAACGCTATAAAATAAAATTTTTAATATTTATTTTAAGTTACAATTATGTGTAGCAACAACAACTGTATAAATTTAATCAAATTTTACACAATCATTATCATATTTAAAAAAAGATAAATAAATTATATTTATTTAAATATAATAATCTATATATTTTAGAATAATTTATAAATATAAGTATTAAATATTTTCCAAAATGTATGTGTAAATTATATGAGAACAGTAAAATATTATATTTTAAGTGTATAAAATAATGTTTATTGTAACATTAAATATACAAATATGTACATAATATTATATAAATAATACATACCACTATTACTAATGTTCCAATATGCATTATGAAATGACATACATTTTAAAACTCATATGATGTGTGATTCTGTTAATGTGGAAGCTTTATATTGTCATCAAAAACATTGAAATTGAGAATTCTTCATAGTGTTTTAAAAATATGGAATGATTGATATAACGCTATAAAAAAAAATTTTTAATACTTATTTTAAGTTACAATTATGTGTAGCAACAACAACTGTATACATTTAATCAAATTTACCATAATCATTTTCATATTTAAAAAAAGAGAAATAAATTATATTTATTTGAATATAATAATCTATATATTTTAGAATAATTTATAAATATAAGTATTAAATATTTTCCAAAATGTATGTGTAAATTATATGAGTACAGTAAAATATTATATTTTAAGTGTATAAAATAATGATTTTTGTAACATTAAATATTCAGATATGTACATAATATTATATAAAAAATACATTCCACTATTACTTATGTTCCAATATGCATTATGAAATGACATAAATGTTAGAACTAATTTGATGTGTATTTATGTAATTGTAGAAGATTTATATTGTCATCAACAAATGGGCAATTGTGAACTTTCAATAGTGTTTTAAAAATATGGAATGATTGATATAACGCTATAAAAAAAAAATTTTTAATACTTATTTTAAGTTACAATTATGTGTAGCAACAACAACTGTATACATTTAATCAAATTTTACACAATCATTATCATATTTAAAAAAAGATAAATAAATTATATTTATTTGAATATAGTAATCTATAAATTTCAGAATAATTTATAAATATAAGTATTAAATATTTTCCAAAATGTATGTGTAAATTATATGAGAACAGTAAAATATTATATTTAAAGTGTATAAAAAAATGATTTATGTAAAGTTAAATAAACAGATATGTACATAATATTATATAAACAATACATACCACTATTACTAATGTTCCAATATGCATTATGAAATGACATAAATGTTTGAACTAATTTGATGTGTATTTATGTAATTGTAGAAGATTTATAGTGTCATCAACAAATGGGCAATTGTGAACTTTCAATAGTGTTTTTGATATATCAAATGTTAAACATTATGCTAAAAAAAAAAAGAAAAATTAAAATACTTATTTTAAGTTACAAATATGTGTAGCAACAACAACTGTATACATTTAATCAAATTTTACACAATCATTATCATATTTAAAAAAAGATAAATAAATTATATTTATTTGAAAATAATAATGTATATATTTTAGAATAATTTATAAATATAAGTATTAAATATTTTCCAAAATGTATGTGTAAATTATATGAGTACAGTAAAATATTATATTTTAAGTGTATAAAATAATGTTTTTTGTAACATTAAATATTCAGATATGTACAAAATAATATATAAAAAATACATACCACTATTACTAATGTTCCAATATGTATTATGAAATGACATAAATGTTAGAACTAATTTGATGTGTATTTATGTAATTGTGGAAGATTTATAGTGTCATCAACAAATGGGCAATTGTGAACTTTCAATAGTGTTTTTGATATATCAAATGTTAAACATTGTGCTAAAAAAAAAAAGAAAAATTAAAATACTTATTTTAAGTTGCAATTATGTGTAGCAACAACAACTGTATACATTTAATCATATTTAACACATTTATTTTCATATTTAAAAAATGAAAAGTAAATAATATTTATTTGAATATAGTAATCTATATATTTCAGACTAATTTATAAATATAAAAATGAAATATAATCACATGTTTAATTTTAAATTATATGAGTACAGTAAAATATTATATTTTAAGTGTATAAAATAATGATTTATGTAAAGTTAAATAAACAGATATGTACATAATATTATATAAACAATACATACCACTATTACTAATGTTTCAAAATGCATTATGAAATGACATACATTTTTAAACTCATATGATGTGTGATTCTGTTAATGTGGAAGCTTTATATTGTCATCAAAAACATTGAAATTGAGAATTCTTCATAGTGATTTAAAAATTTGGAATGATAGATATAACGCTAAAAAATAAAATTTTTAATATTTATTTTAAGTTACAATTATGTGTAGCAACAACAACTGTATACATTTAATCAAATTTAACACAATCATTTTCATATTTAAAAAATGAAAAATAAATTATATTTATTTGAATATAGTAGTCTATATATTTCAGAATAATTTATAAATATAAGTATTAAATATTTTCCAAAATGTATGTGTAAATTATATGAGAACAGTAAAATATTATATTTAAAGTGTATAAAATAAAGATTTATGTAACATTAAATATTCAGATATGTACATAATATTATATAAATAATACATACTACTATTACTAATGTTCCCATATGCATTATGAAATGACATACATTTTTAAACTCATATGATGTGTGATTCTTTTATTGTGGAAGTTTTATATTGTCATCAAAAACATTGAAATTGAGAATTCTTCATAGTGATTTAAAAATATGGAATGATAGATATAACGCTATAAAATAAAATTTTTAATATTTATTTTAAGTTACAATTATGTGTAGCAACAACAACTGTATACATTTAATCAAATTTAACATAATCATTTTCATATTTAAAAAAAGAGAAATAAATTATATATATTTGAATATAATAATCTATATATTTTAGAATAATTTATAAATAAAAGTATTAAATATTTTCCAAAATGTATGTGTAAATTATATGAGTACAGTAAAATATTATATTTTAAGTGTATAAAATAATGATTTTTGTAACATTAAATATTCAGATATGTACATAATATTATATAAAAAATACATTCCACTATTACTTATGTTCCAATATGCATTATGAAATGACATAAATGTTAGAACTAATTTGATGTGTATTTATGTAATTGTAGAAGATTTATATTGTCATCAACAAATGGGCAATTGTGAACTTTCAATAGTGTTTTAAAAATATGGAATGATTGATATAACGCTATAAAAAAAAAATTTTTAATACTTATTTTAAGTTACAATTATGTGTAGCAACAACAACTGTATACATTTAATCAAATTTAACACAATCATTTTCATATTTAAAAAATGAAAAATAAATTATATTTATTTGAATATAGTAATCTATAAATTTCAGAATAATTTATAAATATACAAATGAAATATAATCACATGTTTAATTTTAAATTATATGAGTACAGTAAAATATTATATTTAAAGTGTATAAAATAAAGATTTATGTAACATTAAATATTCAGATATGTACATAATATTATATAAATAATACATACTACTATTACTAATGTTCCCATATGCATTATGAAATGACATACATTTTTAAACTCATATGATGTGTGATTCTTTTATTGTGGAAGTTTTATATTGTCATCAAAAACATTGAAATTGAGAATTCTTCATAGTGTTTTAAAAATATGGAATGATAGATATAACACTATAAAATAAAATTTTTAATATTTATTTTAAGTTACAATTATGTGTAGCAACAACAACTGTATAAATTTAATCAAATTTTACACAATCATTATCATATTTAAAAAAAGATAAATAAATTATATTTATTTAAATATAATAATCTATATATTTTAGTATAATTTATAAATATAAGTATTAAATATTTTCCAAAATGTATGTGTAAATTATATGAGAACAGTAAAATATTATATTTTAAGTGTATAAAATAATGTTTATTGTAACATTAAATATTCAGATATGTACATAATATTATATAAATAATACATACCACTATTACTAATGTTCCAATATGCATTATGAAATGACATACATTTTAAAACTCATATGATGTGTATTTATGTAATTGTAGAAGATTTATATTGTCATCAACAAATGGGCAATTGTGAACTTTCAATAGTGTTTTAAAAATATGGAATGATTGATATAACGCTATAAAAAAAAAATTTTTAATACTTATTTTAAGTTACAATTATGTGTAGCAACAACAACTGTATACATTTAATCAAATTTAACACAATCATTTTCATATTTAAAAAATGAAAAATAAATTATATTTATTTGAATATAGTAATCTATAAATTTCAGAATAATTTATAAATATACAAATGAAATATAATCACATGTTTAATTTTAAATTATATGAGTACAGTAAAATATTATATTTAAAGTGTATAAAATAAAGATTTATGTAACATTAAATATTCAGATATGTACATAATATTATATAAATAATACATACTACTATTACTAATGTTCCCATATGCATTATGAAATGACATACATTTTTAAACTCATATGATGTGTGATTCTTTTATTGTGGAAGTTTTATATTGTCATCAAAAACATTGAAATTGAGAATTCTTCATAGTGTTTTAAAAATATGGAATGATAGATATAACGCTATAAAATAAAATTTTTAATATTTATTTTAAGTTACAATTATGTGTAGCAACAACAACTGTATACATTTAATCAAATTTACCATAATAATATAGTAATCTATATATTTCAGAATAATTTATAAATATAAATATGTAATATAATCACATGTTTAATTTTAAATTATATGAGTACAGTAAAATAATATATTTTGAGTGTATAAAAAAATGATTTTTGTAACATTAAATATTCAGATATGTACAAAATAATATATAAAAAATACATACCACTATTACTAATGTTCCAACATGCATTATGAAATGACATAAATGTTAGAACTAATTTGATGTGTATTTATGTAATTGTAGAAGATTTATAGTGTCATCAACAAATGGGCAATTGTGAACTTTCAATAGAGTTTTTGATATATCAAATGTTAAAAATTATGCTAAAAAAAAAAAAGAAAAATTAAAATACTTATTTTAAGTTACAATTATGTGTAGCATCAACAACTGTATACATTTAATCAAATTTAACACATTTATTTTCATATTTAAAAGATGAAAAATTAATTATATTTATTTGAATATAGTAATCTATATATTTCAGACTAATTTATAAATATAAAAATGAAATATAATCACATGTTTAATTTTAAATTATATGAGTACAGTAAAATATAATATTTAAAGTGTATAAAATAATTATTTATGTAAAGTTAAATAAACAGATATGTACATAATATTATATAAACAATACATACCACTATTACTAATGTTCCAATATGCATTATGAAATGATATAAATGTATGAACTAATTTGATGTGTATTTATGTAATTGTAGAAGATTTATAGTGTCATCAACAAATGGGCAATTGTGAACTTTCAATAGTGTTTTTGATATATCAAATGTTAAAAATTATGCTAAAAAAAAAAAGGAAAAATTAAAATACTTATTTTAAGTTACAATTATGTGTAGCAACAACAACTGTATACATTTAATCAAATTTAACACATTTATTTTCATATTTAAAAAATGAAAAATTAATTATATTTATTTGAATATAGTAATCTATATATTTCAGACTAATTTATAAATATAAAAATGAAATATAAACACATGTTTAATTTTAAATTATATGAGTACAGTAAAATATTATATTTTAAGTGTATAAAATAATGATTTATGTAAAGTTAAATAAACAGATATGTACATAATATTATATAAACAATACATACCACTATTACTAATGTTCCAATATGCATTATGAAATGACATACATTTTTAAACTCATATGATGTGTGATTCTTTTATTGTGGAAGCTTTATATTGTCATCAAAAACATTGAAATTGAGAATTCTTCATAGTGTTTTAAAAATATGGAATGATAGATATAACGCTATAAAATAAAATTTTTAATATTTATTTTAAGTTACAATTATGTGTAGCAACAACAACTGTATACATTTAATCAAATTTAACACAATCATTTTCATATTTAAAAAATGAAAAATAAATTATATTTATTTGAATATAGTAATCTATATATTTCAGAATAATTTATAAATATAAGTATTAAATATTTTCAAAATGTATGTGTAAATTATATGAGTACAGTAAAATATTATATTTTAAGTGTATAAAATAATGATTATTGTAACATTAAATATTCAGATATGTACATAATATTATATAAATAATACATACCACTATTACTTATGTTTCAATATGCATTATGAAATGACATACATTTTAAAACTCATATGATGTGTATTTATGTAATTGTAGAAGATTTATAGTGTCATCAACAAATGGGCAATTGTGAACTTTCAATAGTGTTTTTGATATATCAAATGTTAAAAATTATGCTAAAAAAAAAAAAGAAAAATTAAAATACTTATTTTAAGTTACAATTATGTGTAGCAACAACAACTGTATACATTTAATCAAATTTAACACATTTATTTTCATATTTAAAAAATGAAAAATTAATTATATTTATTTGAATATAGTAATCTATATATTTCAGACTAATTTATAAATATAAAAATGAAATATAATCACATGTTTAATTTTAAATTATATGAGTACAGTAAAATATTATATTTTAAGTGTATAAAATAATGATTTATGTAAAGTTAAATAAACAGATATGTACATAATATTATATAAACAATACATACCACTATTACTAATGTTCCAATATGCATTATGAAATGACATACATTTTTAAACTCATATGATGTGTGATTCTTTTATTGTGGAAGCTTTATATTGTCATCAAAAACATTGAAATTGAGAATTCTTCATAGTGTTTTAAAAATATGGAATGATAGATATAACGCTATAAAATAAAATTTTTAATATTTATTTTAAGTTACAATTATGTGTAGCAACAACAACTGTATACATTTAATCAAATTTAACAGATTTATTTTCATATTTAAAAAATGAAAAATAAATTATATTTATTTGAATATAGTAATCTATATATTTCAGACTAATTTATAAATATAAAAATGAAATATAATCACATGTTTAATTTTAAATTATATGAGTACAGTAAAATATTATATTTTAAGTGTATAAAATAATGATTTATGTAAAGTTAAATAAACAGATATGTACATAATATTATATAAACAATACATACCACTATTACTAATGTTCCAATATGCATTATGAAATGACATACATTTTTAAACTCATATGATGTGTGATTCTTTTATTGTGGAAGCTTTATATTGTCATCAAAAACATTGAAATTGAGAATTCTTCATAGTGTTTTAAAAATATGGAATGATAGATATAACGCTATAAAATAAAATTTTTAATATTTATTTTAAGTTACAATTATGTGTAGCAACAACAACTGTATACATTTAATCAAATTTAACACAATCATTTTCATATTTAAAAAATAAAAAATAAATTATATTTATTTGAATATAGTAATCTATATATTTCAGAATAATTTATAAATATAAGTATTAAATATTTTCAAAATGTATGTGTAAATTATATGAGTACAGTAAAATATTATATTTTAAGTGTATAAAATAATGATTATTGTAACATTAAATATTCAGATATGTACATAATATTATATAAATAATACATACCACTATTACTTATGTTTCAATATGCATTATGAAATGACATACATTTTAAAACTCATATCATGTGTATTTATGTAATTGTAGAAGATATATAGTGTCATCAACAAATGGGCAATTGTGAATTTCAATAGTGTTTTTGATATATCAAATGTTAAACACTATGCTAAAAAAAAAAAGAAAAATTAAAATACTTATTTTAAGTTACAATTATGTGTAGCAACAAAAACTGTATACATTTAATCAAATTTAACACATTTATTTTCATATTTAAAAGATGAAAAATTAATTATATTTATTTGAATATAGTAATCTATATATTTCAGAATAATTTATAAATATAAATATGTAATATAATCACATGTTTAATTTTAAATTATATGAGTACAGTAAAATAATATATTTTGAGTGTATAAAAAAATGATTTTTGTAACATTAAATATTCAGATATGTACAAAATAATATATAAAAAATACATACCACTATTACTAATGTTCCAACATGCATTATGAAATGACATAAATGTTAGAACTAATTTGATGTGTATTTATGTAATTGTAGAAGATTTATAGTGTCATCAACAAATGGGCAATTGTGAACTTTCAATAGAGTTTTTGATATATCAAATGTTAAAAATTATGCTAAAAAAAAAAAAGAAAAATTAAAATACTTATTTTAAGTTACAATTATGTGTAGCATCAACAACTGTATACATTTAATCAAATTTAACACATTTATTTTCATATTTAAAAGATGAAAAATTAATTATATTTATTTGAATATAGTAATCTATATATTTCAGACTAATTTATAAATATAAAAATGAAATATAATCACATGTTTAATTTTAAATTATATGAGTACAGTAAAATATAATATTTAAAGTGTATAAAATAATGATTTATGTAAAGTTAAATAAACAGATATGTACATAATATTATATAAACAATACATACCACTATTACTAATGTTCCAATATGCATTATGAAATGACATACATTTTTAAACTCATATGATGTGTTTCTTTTATTGTGGAAGCTTTATATTGTCATCAAAAACATTGAAATTGAGAATTCTTCATAGTGTTTTAAAAATATGGAATGATAGATATAACGCTATAAAATAAAATTTTTAATATTTATTTTAAGTTACAATTATGTGTAGCAACAACAACTGTATTCATTTAATCAAATTTAACACAATCATTTTCATATTTAAAAAATAAAAAATAAATTATATTTATTTGAATATAGTAATCTATATATTTCAGAATAATTTATAAATATAAGTATTAAATATTTTCAAAATGTATGTGTAAATTA
The DNA here is from genome assembly GCA_956483605.1 of Tuberolachnus salignus. NCBI lineage: Eukaryota > Metazoa > Arthropoda > Insecta > Hemiptera > Aphididae > Tuberolachnus > Tuberolachnus salignus. The sequence continues at coordinate 18,788,821 of OY101431.1, read as the reverse complement.
TATGAGTACAGTAAAATATTATATTTTAAGTGTATAAAATAATGATTATTGTAACATTAAATATTCAGATATGTACATAATATTATATAAATAATACATACCACTATTACTTATGTTTCAATATGCATTATGAAATGACATACATTTTAAAACTCATATCATGTGTATTTATGTAATTGTAGAAGATTTATAGTGTCATCAACAAATGGGCAATTGTGAATTTCAATAGTGTTTTTGATATATCAAATGTTAAACACTATGCTAAAAAAAAAAAGAAAAATTAAAATACTTATTTTAAGTTACAATTATGTGTAGCAACAAAAACTGTATACATTTAATCAAATTTAACACATTTATTTTCATATTTAAAAGATGAAAAATTAATTATATTTATTTGAATATAGTAATCTATATATTTCAGAATAATTTATAAATATAAATATGTAATATAATCACATGTTTAATTTTAAATTATATGAGTACAGTAAAATAATATATTTTGAGTGTATAAAAAAATGATTTTTGTAACATTAAATATTCAGATATGTACAAAATAATATATAAAAAATACATACCACTATTACTAATGTTCCAACATGCATTATGAAATGACATAAATGTTAGAACTAATTTGATGTGTATTTATGTAATTGTAGAAGATTTATAGTGTCATCAACAAATGGGCAATTGTGAACTTTCAATAGAGTTTTTGATATATCAAATGTTAAAAATTATGCTAAAAAAAAAAAAGAAAAATTAAAATACTTATTTTAAGTTACAATTATGTGTAGCATCAACAACTGTATACATTTAATCAAATTTAACACATTTATTTTCATATTTAAAAGATGAAAAATTAATTATATTTATTTGAATATAGTAATCTATATATTTCAGACTAATTTATAAATATAAAAATGAAATATAATCACATGTTTAATTTTAAATTATATGAGTACAGTAAAATATAATATTTAAAGTGTATAAAATAATGATTTATGTAAAGTTAAATAAACAGATATGTACATAATATTATATAAACAATACATACCACTATTACTAATGTTCCAATATGCATTATGAAATGATATAAATGTATGAACTAATTTGATGTGTATTTATGTAATTGTAGAAGATTTATAGTGTCATCAACAAATGGGCAATTGTGAACATTCAATAGTTTTTTTGATATATCAAATGTTAAACATTATGCTAAAAAAAAAAAGAAAAATTTAAATACTTCTTTTAAGTTACAATTATGTGTAGCAACAACAACTGTATACATTTAATCAAATTTTACACAATCATTATCATATTTAAAAAAAGATAAATAAATTATATTTATTTGAAAATAATAATGTATATATTTTAGAATAATTTATAAATATAAGTATTAAATATTTTCCAAAATGTATGTGTAAATTATATGAGTACAGTAAAATATTATATTTTAAGTGTATAAAATAATGTTTTTTGTAACATTAAATATTCAGATATGTACAAAATAATATATAAAAAATACATACCACTATTACTAATGTTCCAATATGTATTATGAAATGACATAAATGTTAGAACTAATTTGATGTGTATTTATGTAATTGTGGAAGATTTATAGTGTCATCAACAAATGGGCAATTGTGAACTTTCAATAGTGTTTTTGATATATCAAATGTTAAACATTGTGCTAAAAAAAAAAAGAAAAATTAAAATACTTATTTTAAGTTGCAATTATGTGTAGCAACAACAACTGTATACATTTAATCATATTTAACACATTTATTTTCATATTTAAAAAATGAAAAGTAAATAATATTTATTTGAATATAGTAATCTATATATTTCAGACTAATTTATAAATATAAAAATGAAATATAATCACATGTTTAATTTTAAATTATATGAGTACAGTAAAATATTATATTTTAAGTGTATAAAATAATGATTTATGTAAAGTTAAATAAACAGATATGTACATAATATTATATAAACAATACATACCACTATTACTAATGTTTCAAAATGCATTATGAAATGACATACATTTTTAAACTCATATGATGTGTGATTCTGTTAATGTGGATGCTTTATATTGTCATCAAAAACATTGAAATTGAGAATTCTTCATAGTGATTTAAAAATTTGGAATGATAGATATAACGCTATAAAATAAAATTTTTAATATTTATTTTAAGTTACAATTATGTGTAGCAACAACAACTGTATACATTTAATCAAATTTAACACAATCATTTTCATATTTAAAAAATAAAAAATAAATTATATTTATTTGAATATAGTAATCTATATATTTCAGAATAATTTATAAATATAAGTATTAAATATTTTCAAAATGTATGTGTAAATTATATGAGTACAGTAAAATATTATATTTTAAGTGTATAAAATAATGATTATTGTAACATTAAATATTCAGATATGTACATAATATTATATAAATAATACATACCACTATTACTTATGTTTCAATATGCATTATGAAATGACATACATTTTAAAACTCATATCATGTGTATTTATGTAATTGTAGAAGATATATAGTGTCATCAACAAATGGGCAATTGTGAATTTCAATAGTGTTTTTGATATATCAAATGTTAAACACTATGCTAAAAAAAAAAAGAAAAATTAAAATACTTATTTTAAGTTACAATTATGTGTAGCAACAAAAACTGTATACATTTAATCAAATTTAACACATTTATTTTCATATTTAAAAGATGAAAAATTAATTATATTTATTTGAATATAGTAATCTATATATTTCAGAATAATTTATAAATATAAATATGTAATATAATCACATGTTTAATTTTAAATTATATGAGTACAGTAAAATAATATATTTTGAGTGTATAAAAAAATGATTTTTGTAACATTAAATATTCAGATATGTACAAAATAATATATAAAAAATACATACCACTATTACTAATGTTCCAACATGCATTATGAAATGACATAAATGTTAGAACTAATTTGATGTGTATTTATGTAATTGTAGAAGATTTATAGTGTCATCAACAAATGGGCAATTGTGAACTTTCAATAGAGTTTTTGATATATCAAATGTTAAAAATTATGCTAAAAAAAAAAAAGAAAAATTAAAATACTTATTTTAAGTTACAATTATGTGTAGCAACAAAAACTGTATACATTTAATCAAATTTAACACATTTATTTTCATATTTAAAAGATGAAAAATTAATTATATTTATTTGAATATAGTAATCTATATATTTCAGAATAATTTATAAATATAAATATGTAATATAATCACATGTTTAATTTTAAATTATATGAGTACAGTAAAATAATATATTTTGAGTGTATAAAAAAATGATTTTTGTAACATTAAATATTCAGATATGTACAAAATAATATATAAAAAATACATACCACTATTACTAATGTTCCAACATGCATTATGAAATGACATAAATGTTAGAACTAATTTGATGTGTATTTATGTAATTGTAGAAGATTTATAGTGTCATCAACAAATGGGCAATTGTGAACTTTCAATAGAGTTTTTGATATATCAAATGTTAAAAATTATGCTAAAAAAAAAAAAGAAAAATTAAAATACTTATTTTAAGTTACAATTATGTGTAGCATCAACAACTGTATACATTTAATCAAATTTAACACATTTATTTTCATATTTAAAAGATGAAAAATTAATTATATTTATTTGAATATAGTAATCTATATATTTCAGACTAATTTATAAATATAAAAATGAAATATAATCACATGTTTAATTTTAAATTATATGAGTACAGTAAAATATAATATTTAAAGTGTATAAAATAATGATTTATGTAAAGTTAAATAAACAGATATGTACATAATATTATATAAACAATACATACCACTATTACTAATGTTCCAATATGCATTATGAAATGATATAAATGTATGAACTAATTTGATGTGTATTTATGTAATTGTAGAAGATTTATAGTGTCATCAACAAATGGGCAATTGTGAACATTCAATAGTTTTTTTGATATATCAAATGTTAAACATTATGCTAAAAAAAAAAAGAAAAATTTAAATACTTCTTTTAAGTTACAATTATGTGTAGCAACAACAACTGTATACATTTAATTAAATTTTACACAATCATTATCATATTTAAAAAAAGATAAATAAATTATATTTATTTGAAAATAATAATGTATATATTTTAGAATAATTTATAAATATAAGTATTAAATATTTTCCAAAATGTATGTGTAAATTATATGAGTACAGTAAAATATTATATTTTAAGTGTATAAAATAATGTTTTTTGTAACATTAAATATTCAGATATGTACAAAATAATATATAAAAAATACATACCACTATTACTAATGTTCCAATATGTATTATGAAATGACATAAATGTTAGAACTAATTTGATGTGTATTTATGTAATTGTGGAAGATTTATAGTGTCATCAACAAATGGGCAATTGTGAACTTTCAATAGTGTTTTTGATATATCAAATGTTAAACATTGTGCTAAAAAAAAAAAGAAAAATTAAAATACTTATTTTAAGTTGCAATTATGTGTAGCAACAACAACTGTATACATTTAATCATATTTAACACATTTATTTTCATATTTAAAAAATGAAAAGTAAATAATATTTATTTGAATATAGTAATCTATATATTTCAGACTAATTTATAAATATAAAAATGAAATATAATCACATGTTTAATTTTAAATTATATGAGTACAGTAAAATATTATATTTTAAGTGTATAAAATAATGATTTATGTAAAGTTAAATAAACAGATATGTACATAATATTATATAAACAATACATACCACTATTACTAATGTTTCAAAATGCATTATGAAATGACATACATTTTTAAACTCATATGATGTGTGATTCTGTTAATGTGGATGCTTTATATTGTCATCAAAAACATTGAAATTGAGAATTCTTCATAGTGATTTAAAAATTTGGAATGATAGATATAACGCTATAAAATAAAATTTTTAATATTTATTTTAAGTTACAATTATGTGTAGCAACAACAACTGTATACATTTAATCAAATTTAACACAATCATTTTCATATTTAAAAAATAAAAAATAAATTATATTTATTTGAATATAGTAATCTATATATTTCAGAATAATTTATAAATATAAGTATTAAATATTTTCAAAATGTATGTGTAAATTATATGAGTACAGTAAAATATTATATTTTAAGTGTATAAAATAATGATTATTGTAACATTAAATATTCAGATATGTACATAATATTATATAAATAATACATACCACTATTACTTATGTTTCAATATGCATTATGAAATGACATACATTTTAAAACTCATATCATGTGTATTTATGTAATTGTAGAAGATTTATAGTGTCATCAACAAATGGGCAATTGTGAATTTCAATAGTGTTTTTGATATATCAAATGTTAAACACTATGCTAAAAAAAAAAAGAAAAATTAAAATACTTATTTTAAGTTACAATTATGTGTAGCAACAAAAACTGTATACATTTAATCAAATTTAACACATTTATTTTCATATTTAAAAGATGAAAAATTAATTATATTTATTTGAATATAGTAATCTATATATTTCAGAATAATTTATAAATATAAATATGTAATATAATCACATGTTTAATTTTAAATTATATGAGTACAGTAAAATAATATATTTTGAGTGTATAAAAAAATGATTTTTGTAACATTAAATATTCAGATATGTACAAAATAATATATAAAAAATACATACCACTATTACTAATGTTCCAACATGCATTATGAAATGACATAAATGTTAGAACTAATTTGATGTGTATTTATGTAATTGTAGAAGATTTATAGTGTCATCAACAAATGGGCAATTGTGAACTTTCAATAGAGTTTTTGATATATCAAATGTTAAAAATTATGCTAAAAAAAAAAAGAAAAATTAAAATACTTATTTTAAGTTACAATTATGTGTAGCATCAACAACTGTATACATTTAATCAAATTTAACACATTTATTTTCATATTTAAAAGATGAAAAATTAATTATATTTATTTGAATATAGTAATCTATATATTTCAGACTAATTTATAAATATAAAAATGAAATATAATCACATGTTTAATTTTAAATTATATGAGTACAGTAAAATATAATATTTAAAGTGTATAAAATAATGATTTATGTAAAGTTAAATAAACAGATATGTACATAATATTATATAAACAATACATACCACTATTACTAATGTTCCAATATGCATTATGAAATGATATAAATGTATGAACTAATTTGATGTGTATTTATGTAATTGTAGAAGATTTATAGTGTCATCAACAAATGGGCAATTGTGAACATTCAATAGTTTTTTTGATATATCAAATGTTAAACATTATGCTAAAAAAAAAAAGAAAAATTTAAATACTTCTTTTAAGTTACAATTATGTGTAGCAACAACAACTGTATACATTTAATCAAATTAAACACATTTATTTTCATATTTAAAAAATGAAAAGTAAATTATATTTATTTGAATATAGTAATCTATATATTTCAGACTAATTTATAAATATAAGTATTAAATATTTTCAAAATGTATGTGTAAATTATATGAGTACAGTAAAATATTATATTTTAAGTGTATAAAATAATGATTTTTGTAACATTAAATATTCAGATATGTACATAATATTATATAAAAAATACATACCACTATTACTAATGTTCCAATATGCATTATGAAATGACATGAATGTTAGAACTAATTTGATGTGTATTTATGTAATTGTAGAAGATTTATAGTGTCATCAACAAATGGGCAATTGTGAACTTTCAATAGTGTTTTTGATATATCAAATGTTAAAAATTATGCTAAAAAAAAAAAGGAAAAATTAAAATACTTATTTTAAGTTACAATTATGTGTAGCAACAACAACTGTATACATTTAATCAAATTAAACACATTTATTTTCATATTTAAAAAATGAAAAGTAAATTATATTTATTTGAATATAGTAATCTATATATTTCAGACTAATTTATAAATATAAGTATTAAATATTTTCAAAATGTATGTGTAAATTATATGAGTACAGTAAAATATTATATTTTAAGTGTATAAAATAATGATTTTTGTAACATTAAATATTCAGATATGTACATAATATTATATAAAAAATACATTCCACTATTACTTATGTTCCAATATGCATTATGAAATGACATAAATGTTAGAACTAATTTGATGTGTATTTATGTAATTGTAGAAGATTTATATTGTCATCAACAAATGGGCAATTGTGAACTTTCAATAGTGTTTTAAAAATATGGAATGATTGATATAACGCTATAAAAAAAAAATTTTTAATACTTATTTTAAGTTACAATTATGTGTAGCAACAACAACTGTATACATTTAATCAAATTTAACACAATCATTTTCATATTTAAAAAATGAAAAATAAATTATATTTATTTGAATATAGTAATCTATAAATTTCAGAATAATTTATAAATATAAAAATGAAATATAATCACATGTTTAATTTTAAATTATATGAGTACAGTAAAATATTATATTTTAAGTGTATAAAATAATGATTTATGTAAAGTTAAATAAACAGATATGTACATAATATTATATAAACAATACATACCACTATTACTAATGTTCCAATATGCATTATGAAATGACATACATTTTTAAACTCATATGATGTGTAATTCTTTTATTGTGGAAGCTTTATATTGTCATCAAAAACATTGAAATTGAGAATTCTTCATAGTGTTTTAAAAATATGGAATGATAGATATAACGCTATAAAATAAAATTTTTAATATTTATTTTAAGTTACAATTATGTGTAGCAACAACAACTGTATACATTTAATCAAATTTAACACAATCATGTTCATATTTAAAAAATAAAAAATAAATTATATTTATTTGAATATAGTAATCTATATATTTCAGAATAATTTATAAATATAAGTATTAAATATTTTCAAAATGTATGTGTAAATTATATGAGTACAGTAAAATATTATATTTTAAGTGTATAAAATAATGATTATTGTAACATTAAATATTCAGATATGTACATAATATTATATAAATAATACATACCACTATTACTTATGTTTCAATATGCATTATGAAATGACATACATTTTTAAACTCATATCATGTGTATTTATGTAATTGTAGAAGATTTATAGTGTCATCAACAAATGGGCAATTGTGAATTTCAATAGTGTTTTTGATATATCAAATGTTAAACACTATGCTAAAAAAAAAAAGAAAAATTAAAATACTTATTTTAAGTTACAATTATGTGTAGCAACAAAAACTGTATACATTTAATCAAATTTAACACATTTATTTTCATATTTAAAAGATGAAAAATTAATTATATTTATTTGAATATAGTAATCTATATATTTCAGAATAATTTATAAATATAAATATGTAATATAATCACATGTTTAATTTTAAATTATATGAGTACAGTAAAATAATATATTTTGAGTGTATAAAAAAATGATTTTTGTAACATTAAATATTCAGATATGTACAAAATAATATATAAAAAATACATACCACTATTACTAATGTTCCAACATGCATTATGAAATGACATAAATGTTAGAACTAATTTGATGTGTATTTATGTAATTGTAGAAGATTTATAGTGTCATCAACAAATGGGCAATTGTGAACTTTCAATAGAGTTTTTGATATATCAAATGTTAAAAATTATGCTAAAAAAAAAAAAGAAAAATTAAAATACTTATTTTAAGTTACAATTATGTGTAGCATCAACAACTGTATACATTTAATCAAATTTAACACATTTATTTTCATATTTAAAAGATGAAAAATTAATTATATTTATTTGAATATAGTAATCTATATATTTCAGACTAATTTATAAATATAAAAATGAAATATAATCACATGTTTAATTTTAAATTATATGAGTACAGTAAAATATAATATTTAAAGTGTATAAAATAATGATTTATGTAAAGTTAAATAAACAGATATGTACATAATATTATATAAACAATACATACCACTATTACTAATGTTCCAATATGCATTATGAAATGATATAAATGTATGAACTAATTTGATGTGTATTTATGTAATTGTAGAAGATTTATAGTGTCATCAACAAATGGGCAATTGTGAACATTCAATAGTTTTTTTGATATATCAAATGTTAAACATTATGCTAAAAAAAAAAAGAAAAATTTAAATACTTCTTTTAAGTTACAATTATGTGTAGCAACAACAACTGTATACATTTAATCAAATTTTACACAATCATTATCATATTTAAAAAAAGATAAATAAATTATATTTATTTGAAAATAATAATGTATATATTTTAGAATAATTTATAAATATAAGTATTAAATATTTTCCAAAATGTATGTGTAAATTATATGAGTACAGTAAAATATTATATTTTAAGTGTATAAAATAATGTTTTTTGTAACATTAAATATTCAGATATGTACAAAATAATATATAAAAAATACATACCACTATTACTAATGTTCCAATATGTATTATGAAATGACATAAATGTTAGAACTAATTTGATGTGTATTTATGTAATTGTGGAAGATTTATAGTGTCATCAACAAATGGGCAATTGTGAACTTTCAATAGTGTTTTTGATATATCAAATGTTAAACATTGTGCTAAAAAAAAAATGAAAAATTAAAATACTTATTTTAAGTTGCAATTATGTGTAGCAACAACAACTGTATACATTTAATCATATTTAACACATTTATTTTCATATTTAAAAAATGAAAAGTAAATAATATTTATTTGAATATAGTAATCTATATATTTCAGACTAATTTATAAATATAAAAATGAAATATAATCACATGTTTAATTTTAAATTATATGAGTACAGTAAAATATTATATTTTAAGTGTATAAAATAATGATTTATGTAAAGTTAAATAAACAGATATGTACATAATATTATATAAACAATACATACCACTATTACTAATGTTTCAAAATGCATTATGAAATGACATACATTTTTAAACTCATATGATGTGTGATTCTGTTAATGTGGATGCTTTATATTGTCATCAAAAACATTGAAATTGAGAATTCTTCATAGTGATTTAAAAATTTGGAATGATAGATATAACGCTATAAAATAAAATTTTTAATATTTATTTTAAGTTACAATTATGTGTAGCAACAACAACTGTATACATTTAATCAAATTTAACACAATCATTTTCATATTTAAAAAATAAAAAATAAATTATATTTATTTGAATATAGTAATCTATATATTTCAGAATAATTTATAAATATAAGTATTAAATATTTTCAAAATGTATGTGTAAATTATATGAGTACAGTAAAATATTATATTTTAAGTGTATAAAATAATGATTATTGTAACATTAAATATTCAGATATGTACATAATATTATATAAATAATACATACCACTATTACTTATGTTTCAATATGCATTATGAAATGACATACATTTTAAAACTCATATCATGTGTATTTATGTAATTGTAGAAGATTTATAGTGTCATCAACAAATGGGCAATTGTGAATTTCAATAGTGTTTTTGATATATCAAATGTTAAACACTATGCTAAAAAAAAAAAGAAAAATTAAAATACTTATTTTAAGTTACAATTATGTGTAGCAACAAAAACTGTATACATTTAATCAAATTTAACACATTTATTTTCATATTTAAAAGATGAAAAATTAATTATATTTATTTGAATATAGTAATCTATATATTTCAGAATAATTTATAAATATAAATATGTAATATAATCACATGTTTAATTTTAAATTATATGAGTACAGTAAAATAATATATTTTGAGTGTATAAAAAAATGATTTTTGTAACATTAAATATTCAGATATGTACAAAATAATATATAAAAAATACATACCACTATTACTAATGTTCCAACATGCATTATGAAATGACATAAATGTTAGAACTAATTTGATGTGTATTTATGTAATTGTAGAAGATTTATAGTGTCATCAACAAATGGGCAATTGTGAACTTTCAATAGAGTTTTTGATATATCAAATGTTAAAAATTATGCTAAAAAAAAAAAAGAAAAATTAAAATACTTATTTTAAGTTACAATTATGTGTAGCATCAACAACTGTATACATTTAATCAAATTTAACACATTTATTTTCATATTTAAAAGATGAAAAATTAATTATATTTATTTGAATATAGTAATCTATATATTTCAGACTAATTTATAAATATAAAAATGAAATATAATCACATGTTTAATTTTAAATTATATGAGTACAGTAAAATATAATATTTAAAGTGTATAAAATAATGATTTATGTAAAGTTAAATAAACAGATATGTACATAATATTATATAAACAATACATACCACTATTACTAATGTTCCAATATGCATTATGAAATGATATAAATGTATGAACTAATTTGATGTGTATTTATGTAATTGTAGAAGATTTATAGTGTCATCAACAAATGGGCAATTGTGAACATTCAATAGTTTTTTTGATATATCAAATGTTAAACATTATGCTAAAAAAAAAAAGAAAAATTTAAATACTTCTTTTAAGTTACAATTATGTGTAGCAACAACAACTGTATACATTTAATCAAATTTTACACAATCATTATCATATTTAAAAAAAGATAAATAAATTATATTTATTTGAAAATAATAATGTATATATTTTAGAATAATTTATAAATATAAGTATTAAATATTTTCCAAAATGTATGTGTAAATTATATGAGTACAGTAAAATATTATATTTTAAGTGTATAAAATAATGTTTTTTGTAACATTAAATATTCAGATATGTACAAAATAATATATAAAAAATACATACCACTATTACTAATGTTCCAATATGTATTATGAAATGACATAAATGTTAGAACTAATTTGATGTGTATTTATGTAATTGTGGAAGATTTATAGTGTCATCAACAAATGGGCAATTGTGAACTTTCAATAGTGTTTTTGATATATCAAATGTTAAACATTGTGCTAAAAAAAAAAAGAAAAATTAAAATACTTATTTTAAGTTGCAATTATGTGTAGCAACAACAACTGTATACATTTAATCATATTTAACACATTTATTTTCATATTTAAAAAATGAAAAGTAAATAATATTTATTTGAATATAGTAATCTATATATTTCAGACTAATTTATAAATATAAAAATGAAATATAATCACATGTTTAATTTTAAATTATATGAGTACAGTAAAATATTATATTTTAAGTGTATAAAATAATGATTTATGTAAAGTTAAATAAACAGATATGTACATAATATTATATAAACAATACATACCACTATTACTAATGTTTCAAAATGCATTATGAAATGACATACATTTTTAAACTCATATGATGTGTGATTCTGTTAATGTGGATGCTTTATATTGTCATCAAAAACATTGAAATTGAGAATTCTTCATAGTGATTTAAAAATTTGGAATGATAGATATAACGCTATAAAATAAAATTTTTAATATTTATTTTAAGTTACAATTATGTGTAGCAACAACAACTGTATACATTTAATCAAATTTAACACAATCATTTTCATATTTAAAAAATAAAAAATAAATTATATTTATTTGAATATAGTAATCTATATATTTCAGAATAATTTATAAATATAAGTATTAAATATTTTCAAAATGTATGTGTAAATTATATGAGTACAGTAAAATATTATATTTTAAGTGTATAAAATAATGATTATTGTAACATTAAATATTCAGATATGTACATAATATTATATAAATAATACATACCACTATTACTTATGTTTCAATATGCATTATGAAATGACATACATTTTAAAACTCATATCATGTGTATTTATGTAATTGTAGAAGATTTATAGTGTCATCAACAAATGGGCAATTGTGAATTTCAATAGTGTTTTTGATATATCAAATGTTAAACACTATGCTAAAAAAAAAAAGAAAAATTAAAATACTTATTTTAAGTTACAATTATGTGTAGCAACAAAAACTGTATACATTTAATCAAATTTAACACATTTATTTTCATATTTAAAAGATGAAAAATTAATTATATTTATTTGAATATAGTAATCTATATATTTCAGAATAATTTATAAATATAAATATGTAATATAATCACATGTTTAATTTTAAATTATATGAGTACAGTAAAATAATATATTTTGAGTGTATAAAAAAATGATTTTTGTAACATTAAATATTCAGATATGTACAAAATAATATATAAAAAATACATACCACTATTACTAATGTTCCAACATGCATTATGAAATGACATAAATGTTAGAACTAATTTGATGTGTATTTATGTAATTGTAGAAGATTTATAGTGTCATCAACAAATGGGCAATTGTGAACTTTCAATAGAGTTTTTGATATATCAAATGTTAAAAATTATGCTAAAAAAAAAAAAGAAAAATTAAAATACTTATTTTAAGTTACAATTATGTGTAGCATCAACAACTGTATACATTTAATCAAATTTAACACATTTATTTTCATATTTAAAAGATGAAAAATTAATTATATTTATTTGAATATAGTAATCTATATATTTCAGACTAATTTATAAATATAAAAATGAAATATAATCACATGTTTAATTTTAAATTATATGAGTACAGTAAAATATAATATTTAAAGTGTATAAAATAATGATTTATGTAAAGTTAAATAAACAGATATGTACATAATATTATATAAACAATACATACCACTATTACTAATGTTCCAATATGCATTATGAAATGATATAAATGTATGAACTAATTTGATGTGTATTTATGTAATTGTAGAAGATTTATAGTGTCATCAACAAATGGGCAATTGTGAACATTCAATAGTTTTTTTGATATATCAAATGTTAAACATTATGCTAAAAAAAAAAAGAAAAATTTAAATACTTCTTTTAAGTTACAATTATGTGTAGCAACAACAACTGTATACATTTAATCAAATTTTACACAATCATTATCATATTTAAAAAAAGATAAATAAATTATATTTATTTGAAAATAATAATGTATATATTTTAGAATAATTTATAAATATAAGTATTAAATATTTTCCAAAATGTATGTGTAAATTATATGAGTACAGTAAAATATTATATTTTAAGTGTATAAAATAATGTTTTTTGTAACATTAAATATTCAGATATGTACAAAATAATATATAAAAAATACATACCACTATTACTAATGTTCCAATATGTATTATGAAATGACATAAATGTTAGAACTAATTTGATGTGTATTTATGTAATTGTGGAAGATTTATAGTGTCATCAACAAATGGGCAATTGTGAACTTTCAATAGTGTTTTTGATATATCAAATGTTAAACATTGTGCTAAAAAAAAAAAGAAAAATTAAAATACTTATTTTAAGTTGCAATTATGTGTAGCAACAACAACTGTATACATTTAATCATATTTAACACATTTATTTTCATATTTAAAAAATGAAAAGTAAATAATATTTATTTGAATATAGTAATCTATATATTTCAGACTAATTTATAAATATAAAAATGAAATATAATCACATGTTTAATTTTAAATTATATGAGTACAGTAAAATATTATATTTTAAGTGTATAAAATAATGATTTATGTAAAGTTAAATAAACAGATATGTACATAATATTATATAAACAATACATACCACTATTACTAATGTTTCAAAATGCATTATGAAATGACATACATTTTTAAACTCATATGATGTGTGATTCTGTTAATGTGGATGCTTTATATTGTCATCAAAAACATTGAAATTGAGAATTCTTCATAGTGATTTAAAAATTTGGAATGATAGATATAACGCTATAAAATAAAATTTTTAATATTTATTTTAAGTTACAATTATGTGTAGCAACAACAACTGTATACATTTAATCAAATTTAACACAATCATTTTCATATTTAAAAAATAAAAAATAAATTATATTTATTTGAATATAGTAATCTATATATTTCAGAATAATTTATAAATATAAGTATTAAATATTTTCAAAATGTATGTGTAAATTATATGAGTACAGTAAAATATTATATTTTAAGTGTATAAAATAATGATTATTGTAACATTAAATATTCAGATATTTACATAATATTATATAAATAATACATACCACTATTACTTATGTTTCAATATGCATTATGAAATGACATACATTTTAAAACTCATATCATGTGTATTTATGTAATTGTAGAAGATTTATAGTGTCATCAACAAATGGGCAATTGTGAATTTCAATAGTGTTTTTGATATATCAAATGTTAAACACTATGCTAAAAAAAAAAAGAAAAATTAAAATACTTATTTTAAGTTACAATTATGTGTAGCAACAAAAACTGTATACATTTAATCAAATTTAACACATTTATTTTCATATTTAAAAGATGAAAAATTAATTATATTTATTTGAATATAGTAATCTATATATTTCAGAATAATTTATAAATATAAATATGTAATATAATCACATGTTTAATTTTAAATTATATGAGTACAGTAAAATAATATATTTTGAGTGTATAAAAAAATGATTTTTGTAACATTAAATATTCAGATATGTACAAAATAATATATAAAAAATACATACCACTATTACTAATGTTCCAACATGCATTATGAAATGACATAAATGTTAGAACTAATTTGATGTGTATTTATGTAATTGTAGAAGATTTATAGTGTCATCAACAAATGGGCAATTGTGAACTTTCAATAGAGTTTTTGATATATCAAATGTTAAAAATTATGCTAAAAAAAAAAAAGAAAAATTAAAATACTTATTTTAAGTTACAATTATGTGTAGCATCAACAACTGTATACATTTAATCAAATTTAACACATTTATTTTCATATTTAAAAGATGAAAAATTAATTATATTTATTTGAATATAGTAATCTATATATTTCAGACTAATTTATAAATATAAAAATGAAATATAATCACATGTTTAATTTTAAATTATATGAGTACAGTAAAATATAATATTTAAAGTGTATAAAATAATGATTTATGTAAAGTTAAATAAACAGATATGTACATAATATTATATAAACAATACATACCACTATTACTAATGTTCCAATATGCATTATGAAATGATATAAATGTATGAACTAATTTGATGTGTATTTATGTAATTGTAGAAGATTTATAGTGTCATCAACAAATGGGCAATTGTGAACATTCAATAGTTTTTTTGATATATCAAATGTTAAACATTATGCTAAAAAAAAAAAGAAAAATTTAAATACTTCTTTTAAGTTACAATTATGTGTAGCAACAACAACTGTATACATTTAATCAAATTTTACACAATCATTATCATATTTAAAAAAAGATAAATAAATTATATTTATTTGAAAATAATAATGTATATATTTTAGAATAATTTATAAATATAAGTATTAAATATTTTCCAAAATGTATGTGTAAATTATATGAGTACAGTAAAATATTATATTTTAAGTGTATAAAATAATGTTTTTTGTAACATTAAATATTCAGATATGTACAAAATAATATATAAAAAATACATACCACTATTACTAATGTTCCAATATGTATTATGAAATGACATAAATGTTAGAACTAATTTGATGTGTATTTATGTAATTGTGGAAGATTTATAGTGTCATCAACAAATGGGCAATTGTGAACTTTCAATAGTGTTTTTGATATATCAAATGTTAAACATTGTGCTAAAAAAAAAAAGAAAAATTAAAATACTTATTTTAAGTTGCAATTATGTGTAGCAACAACAACTGTATACATTTAATCAAATTTTACACAATCATTATCATATTTAAAAAAAGATAAATAAATTATATTTATTTGAAAATAATAATGTATATATTTTAGAATAATTTATAAATATAAGTATTAAATATTTTCCAAAATGTATGTGTAAATTATATGAGTACAGTAAAATATTATATTTTAAGTGTATAAAATAATGTTTTTTGTAACATTAAATATTCAGATATGTACAAAATAATATATAAAAAATACATACCACTATTACTAATGTTCCAATATGTATTATGAAATGACATAAATGTTAGAACTAATTTGATGTGTATTTATGTAATTGTGGAAGATTTATAGTGTCATCAACAAATGGGCAATTGTGAACTTTCAATAGTGTTTTTGATATATCAAATGTTAAACATTGTGCTAAAAAAAAAAAGAAAAATTAAAATACTTATTTTAAGTTGCAATTATGTGTAGCAACAACAACTGTATACATTTAATCATATTTAACACATTTATTTTCATATTTAAAAAATGAAAAGTAAATAATATTTATTTGAATATAGTAATCTATATATTTCAGACTAATTTATAAATATAAAAATGAAATATAATCACATGTTTAATTTTAAATTATATGAGTACAGTAAAATATTATATTTTAAGTGTATAAAATAATGATTTATGTAAAGTTAAATAAACAGATATGTACATAATATTATATAAACAATACATACCACTATTACTAATGTTTCAAAATGCATTATGAAATGACATACATTTTTAAACTCATATGATGTGTGATTCTGTTAATGTGGATGCTTTATATTGTCATCAAAAACATTGAAATTGAGAATTCTTCATAGTGATTTAAAAATTTGGAATGATAGATATAACGCTATAAAATAAAATTTTTAATATTTATTTTAAGTTACAATTATGTGTAGCAACAACAACTGTATACATTTAATCAAATTTAACACAATCATTTTCATATTTAAAAAATAAAAAATAAATTATATTTATTTGAATATAGTAATCTATATATTTCAGAATAATTTATAAATATAAGTATTAAATATTTTCAAAATGTATGTGTAAATTATATGAGTACAGTAAAATATTATATTTTAAGTGTATAAAATAATGATTATTGTAACATTAAATATTCAGATATGTACATAATATTATATAAATAATACATACCACTATTACTTATGTTTCAATATGCATTATGAAATGACATACATTTTAAAACTCATATCATGTGTATTTATGTAATTGTAGAAGATTTATAGTGTCATCAACAAATGGGCAATTGTGAATTTCAATAGTGTTTTTGATATATCAAATGTTAAACACTATGCTAAAAAAAAAAAGAAAAATTAAAATACTTATTTTAAGTTACAATTATGTGTAGCAACAAAAACTGTATACATTTAATCAAATTTAACACATTTATTTTCATATTTAAAAGATGAAAAATTAATTATATTTATTTGAATATAGTAATCTATATATTTCAGAATAATTTATAAATATAAATATGTAATATAATCACATGTTTAATTTTAAATTATATGAGTACAGTAAAATAATATATTTTGAGTGTATAAAAAAATGATTTTTGTAACATTAAATATTCAGATATGTACAAAATAATATATAAAAAATACATACCACTATTACTAATGTTCCAACATGCATTATGAAATGACATAAATGTTAGAACTAATTTGATGTGTATTTATGTAATTGTAGAAGATTTATAGTGTCATCAACAAATGGGCAATTGTGAACTTTCAATAGAGTTTTTGATATATCAAATGTTAAAAATTATGCTAAAAAAAAAAAAGAAAAATTAAAATACTTATTTTAAGTTACAATTATGTGTAGCATCAACAACTGTATACATTTAATCAAATTTAACACATTTATTTTCATATTTAAAAGATGAAAAATTAATTATATTTATTTGAATATAGTAATCTATATATTTCAGACTAATTTATAAATATAAAAATGAAATATAATCACATGTTTAATTTTAAATTATATGAGTACAGTAAAATATAATATTTAAAGTGTATAAAATAATGATTTATGTAAAGTTAAATAAACAGATATGTACATAATATTATATAAACAATACATACCACTATTACTAATGTTCCAATATGCATTATGAAATGATATAAATGTATGAACTAATTTGATGTGTATTTATGTAATTGTAGAAGATTTATAGTGTCATCAACAAATGGGCAATTGTGAACATTCAATAGTTTTTTTGATATATCAAATGTTAAACATTATGCTAAAAAAAAAAAGAAAAATTTAAATACTTCTTTTAAGTTACAATTATGTGTAGCAACAACAACTGTATACATTTAATCAAATTTTACACAATCATTATCATATTTAAAAAAAGATAAATAAATTATATTTATTTGAAAATAATAATGTATATATTTTAGAATAATTTATAAATATAAGTATTAAATATTTTCCAAAATGTATGTGTAAATTATATGAGTACAGTAAAATATTATATTTTAAGTGTATAAAATAATGTTTTTTGTAACATTAAATATTCAGATATGTACAAAATAATATATAAAAAATACATACCACTATTACTAATGTTCCAATATGAATTATGAAATGACATAAATGTTAGAACTAATTTGATGTGTATTTATGTAATTGTGGAAGATTTATAGTGTCATCAACAAATGGGCAATTGTGAACTTTCAATAGTGTTTTTGATATATCAAATGTTAAAAATTATGCTAAAAAAAAAAAGGAAAAATTAAAATACTTATTTTAAGTTACAATTATGTGTAGCAACAACAACTGTATACATTTAATCAAATTTAACACATTTATTTTCATATTTAAAAAATGAAAAATTAATTATATTTATTTGAATATAGTAATCTATATATTTCAGACTAATTTATAAATATAAAAATGAAATATAAACACATGTTTAATTTTAAATTATATGAGTACAGTAAAATATAATATTTAAAGTGTATAAAATAATGATTTATGTAAAGTTAAATAAACAGATATGTACATAATATTATATAAACAATACATACCACTATTACTAATGTTCCAATATGCATTATGAAATGATATAAATGTATGAACTAATTTGATGTGTATTTATGTAATTGTAGAAGATTTATAGTGTCATCAACAAATGGGCAATTGTGAACATTCAATAGTTTTTTTGATATATCAAATGTTAAAAATTATGCTAAAAAAAAAAAAGAAAAATTAAAATACTTATTTTAAGTTACAATTATGTGTAGCATCAACAACTGTATACATTTAATCAAATTTAACACATTTATTTTCATATTTAAAAGATGAAAAATTAATTATATTTATTTGAATATAATAATCTATATATTTTAGAATAATTTATAAATAAAAGTATTAAATATTTTCCAATATGTATGTGTAAATTATATGAGTACAGTAAAATATTATATTTTAAGTGTATAAAATAATGTTTTTTGTAACATTAAATATTCAGATATGTACAAAATAATATATAAAAAATACATACCACTATTACTAATGTTCCAATATGTATTATGAAATGACATAAATGTTAGAACTAATTTGATGTGTATTTATGTAATTGTGGAAGATTTATAGTGTCATCAACAAATGGGCAATTGTGAACTTTCAATAGTGTTTTTGATATATCAAATGTTAAACATTGTGCTAAAAAAAAAAAGAAAAATTAAAATACTTATTTTAAGTTGCAATTATGTGTAGCAACAACAACTGTATACATTTAATCATATTTAACACATTTATTTTCTTTTTTTAAAAATGAAAAGTAAATAATATTTATTTGAATATAGTAATCTATATATTTCAGACTAATTTATAAATAGAAAAATGAAATATAATCACATGTTTAATTTTAAATTATATGAGTACAGTAAAATATTATATTTTAAGTGTATAAAATAATGATTTATGTAAAGTTAAATAAACAGATATGTACATAATATTATATAAACAATACATACCACTATTACTAATGTTTCAAAATGCATTATGAAATGACATACATTTTTAAACTCATATGATGTGTGATTCTGTTAATGTGGATGCTTTATATTGTCATCAAAAACATTGAAATTGAGAATTCTTCATAGTGATTTAAAAATTTGGAATGATAGATATAACGCTATAAAATAAAATTTTTAATATTTATTTTAAGTTACAATTATGTGTAGCAACAACAACTGTATACATTTAATCAAATTTAACACAATCATTTTCATATTTAAAAAATAAAAAATAAATTATATTTATTTGAATATAGTAATCTATATATTTCAGAATAATTTATAAATATAAGTATTAAATATTTTCAAAATGTATGTGTAAATTATATGAGTACAGTAAAATATTATATTTTAAGTGTATAAAATAATGATTATTGTAACATTAAATATTCAGATATTTACATAATATTATATAAATAATACATACCACTATTACTTATGTTTCAATATGCATTATGAAATGACATACATTTTAAAACTCATATCATGTGTATTTATGTAATTGTAGAAGATTTATAGTGTCATCAACAAATGGGCAATTGTGAATTTCAATAGTGTTTTTGATATATCAAATGTTAAACACTATGCTAAAAAAAAAAAGAAAAATTAAAATACTTATTTTAAGTTACAATTATGTGTAGCAACAAAAACTGTATACATTTAATCAAATTTAACACATTTATTTTCATATTTAAAAGATGAAAAATTAATTATATTTATTTGAATATAGTAATCTATATATTTCAGAATAATTTATAAATATAAATATGTAATATAATCACATGTTTAATTTTAAATTATATGAGTACAGTAAAATAATATATTTTGAGTGTATAAAAAAATGATTTTTGTAACATTAAATATTCAGATATGTACAAAATAATATATAAAAAATACATACCACTATTACTAATGTTCCAACATGCATTATGAAATGACATAAATGTTAGAACTAATTTGATGTGTATTTATGTAATTGTAGAAGATTTATAGTGTCATCAACAAATGGGCAATTGTGAACTTTCAATAGAGTTTTTGATATATCAAATGTTAAAAATTATGCTAAAAAAAAAAAAGAAAAATTAAAATACTTATTTTAAGTTACAATTATGTGTAGCATCAACAACTGTATACATTTAATCAAATTTAACACATTTATTTTCATATTTAAAAGATGAAAAATTAATTATATTTATTTGAATATAGTAATCTATATATTTCAGACTAATTTATAAATATAAAAATGAAATATAATCACATGTTTAATTTTAAATTATATGAGTACAGTAAAATATAATATTTAAAGTGTATAAAATAATGATTTATGTAAAGTTAAATAAACAGATATGTACATAATATTATATAAACAATACATACCACTATTACTAATGTTCCAATATGCATTATGAAATGATATAAATGTATGAACTAATTTGATGTGTATTTATGTAATTGTAGAAGATTTATAGTGTCATCAACAAATGGGCAATTGTGAACATTCAATAGTTTTTTTGATATATCAAATGTTAAACATTATGCTAAAAAAAAAAAGAAAAATTTAAATACTTCTTTTAAGTTACAATTATGTGTAGCAACAACAACTGTATACATTTAATCAAATTTTACACAATCATTATCATATTTAAAAAAAGATAAATAAATTATATTTATTTGAAAATAATAATGTATATATTTTAGAATAATTTATAAATATAAGTATTAAATATTTTCCAAAATGTATGTGTAAATTATATGAGTACAGTAAAATATTATATTTTAAGTGTATAAAATAATGTTTTTTGTAACAT
The DNA here is from genome assembly GCA_956483605.1 of Tuberolachnus salignus. Classification (NCBI taxonomy): domain Eukaryota; kingdom Metazoa; phylum Arthropoda; class Insecta; order Hemiptera; family Aphididae; genus Tuberolachnus; species Tuberolachnus salignus. The sequence goes on along the minus strand of OY101431.1, from coordinate 18,766,015 downwards.
TAAATATTCAGATATGTACAAAATAATATATAAAAAATACATACCACTATTACTAATGTTCCAATATGAATTATGAAATGACATAAATGTTAGAACTAATTTGATGTGTATTTATGTAATTGTGGAAGATTTATAGTGTCATCAACAAATGGGCAATTGTGAACTTTCAATAGTGTTTTTGATATATCAAATGTTAAAAATTATGCTAAAAAAAAAAAGGAAAAATTAAAATACTTATTTTAAGTTACAATTATGTGTAGCAACAACAACTGTATACATTTAATCAAATTTAACACATTTATTTTCATATTTAAAAAATGAAAAATTAATTATATTTATTTGAATATAGTAATCTATATATTTCAGACTAATTTATAAATATAAAAATGAAATATAAACACATGTTTAATTTTAAATTATATGAGTACAGTAAAATATAATATTTAAAGTGTATAAAATAATGATTTATGTAAAGTTAAATAAACAGATATGTACATAATATTATATAAACAATACATACCACTATTACTAATGTTCCAATATGCATTATGAAATGATATAAATGTATGAACTAATTTGATGTGTATTTATGTAATTGTAGAAGATTTATAGTGTCATCAACAAATGGGCAATTGTGAACATTCAATAGTTTTTTTGATATATCAAATGTTAAAAATTATGCTAAAAAAAAAAAAGAAAAATTAAAATACTTATTTTAAGTTACAATTATGTGTAGCATCAACAACTGTATACATTTAATCAAATTTAACACATTTATTTTCATATTTAAAAGATGAAAAATTAATTATATTTATTTGAATATAATAATCTATATATTTTAGAATAATTTATAAATAAAAGTATTAAATATTTTCCAATATGTATGTGTAAATTATATGAGTACAGTAAAATATTATATTTTAAGTGTATAAAATAATGTTTTTTGTAACATTAAATATTCAGATATGTACAAAATAATATATAAAAAATACATACCACTATTACTAATGTTCCAATATGTATTATGAAATGACATAAATGTTAGAACTAATTTGATGTGTATTTATGTAATTGTGGAAGATTTATAGTGTCATCAACAAATGGGCAATTGTGAACTTTCAATAGTGTTTTTGATATATCAAATGTTAAACATTGTGCTAAAAAAAAAAAGAAAAATTAAAATACTTATTTTAAGTTGCAATTATGTGTAGCAACAACAACTGTATACATTTAATCATATTTAACACATTTATTTTCTTTTTTTAAAAATGAAAAGTAAATAATATTTATTTGAATATAGTAATCTATATATTTCAGACTAATTTATAAATAGAAAAATGAAATATAATCACATGTTTAATTTTAAATTATATGAGTACAGTAAAATATTATATTTTAAGTGTATAAAATAATGATTTATGTAAAGTTAAATAAACAGATATGTACATAATATTATATAAACAATACATACCACTATTACTAATGTTTCAAAATGCATTATGAAATGACATACATTTTTAAACTCATATGATGTGTGATTCTGTTAATGTGGATGCTTTATATTGTCATCAAAAACATTGAAATTGAGAATTCTTCATAGTGATTTAAAAATTTGGAATGATAGATATAACGCTATAAAATAAAATTTTTAATATTTATTTTAAGTTACAATTATGTGTAGCAACAACAACTGTATACATTTAATCAAATTTAACACAATCATTTTCATATTTAAAAAATAAAAAATAAATTATATTTATTTGAATATAGTAATCTATATATTTCAGAATAATTTATAAATATAAGTATTAAATATTTTCAAAATGTATGTGTAAATTATATGAGTACAGTAAAATATTATATTTTAAGTGTATAAAATAATGATTATTGTAACATTAAATATTCAGATATGTACATAATATTATATAAATAATACATACCACTATTACTTATGTTTCAATATGCATTATGAAATGACATACATTTTAAAACTCATATCATGTGTATTTATGTAATTGTAGAAGATTTATAGTGTCATCAACAAATGGGCAATTGTGAATTTCAATAGTGTTTTTGATATATCAAATGTTAAACACTATGCTAAAAAAAAAAAGAAAAATTAAAATACTTATTTTAAGTTACAATTATGTGTAGCAACAAAAACTGTATACATTTAATCAAATTTAACACATTTATTTTCATATTTAAAAGATGAAAAATTAATTATATTTATTTGAATATAGTAATCTATATATTTCAGAATAATTTATAAATATAAATATGTAATATAATCACATGTTTAATTTTAAATTATATGAGTACAGTAAAATAATATATTTTGAGTGTATAAAAAAATGATTTTTGTAACATTAAATATTCAGATATGTACAAAATAATATATAAAAAATACATACCACTATTACTAATGTTCCAACATGCATTATGAAATGACATAAATGTTAGAACTAATTTGATGTGTATTTATGTAATTGTAGAAGATTTATAGTGTCATCAACAAATGGGCAATTGTGAACTTTCAATAGAGTTTTTGATATATCAAATGTTAAAAATTATGCTAAAAAAAAAAAAGAAAAATTAAAATACTTATTTTAAGTTACAATTATGTGTAGCATCAACAACTGTATACATTTAATCAAATTTAACACATTTATTTTCATATTTAAAAGATGAAAAATTAATTATATTTATTTGAATATAGTAATCTATATATTTCAGACTAATTTATAAATATAAAAATGAAATATAATCACATGTTTAATTTTAAATTATATGAGTACAGTAAAATATAATATTTAAAGTGTATAAAATAATGATTTATGTAAAGTTAAATAAACAGATATGTACATAATATTATATAAACAATACATACCACTATTACTAATGTTCCAATATGCATTATGAAATGATATAAATGTATGAACTAATTTGATGTGTATTTATGTAATTGTAGAAGATTTATAGTGTCATCAACAAATGGGCAATTGTGAACATTCAATAGTTTTTTTGATATATCAAATGTTAAACATTATGCTAAAAAAAAAAAGAAAAATTTAAATACTTCTTTTAAGTTACAATTATGTGTAGCAACAACAACTGTATACATTTAATCAAATTTTACACAATCATTATCATATTTAAAAAAAGATAAATAAATTATATTTATTTGAAAATAATAATGTATATATTTTAGAATAATTTATAAATATAAGTATTAAATATTTTCCAAAATGTATGTGTAAATTATATGAGTACAGTAAAATATTATATTTTAAGTGTATAAAATAATGTTTTTTGTAACATTAAATATTCAGATATGTACAAAATAATATATAAAAAATACATACCACTATTACTAATGTTCCAATATGAATTATGAAATGACATAAATGTTAGAACTAATTTGATGTGTATTTATGTAATTGTGGAAGATTTATAGTGTCATCAACAAATGGGCAATTGTGAACTTTCAATAGTGTTTTTGATATATCAAATGTTAAAAATTATGCTAAAAAAAAAAAGGAAAAATTAAAATACTTATTTTAAGTTACAATTATGTGTAGCAACAACAACTGTATACATTTAATCAAATTTAACACATTTATTTTCATATTTAAAAAATGAAAAATTAATTATATTTATTTGAATATAGTAATCTATATATTTCAGACTAATTTATAAATATAAAAATGAAATATAAACACATGTTTAATTTTAAATTATATGAGTACAGTAAAATATAATATTTAAAGTGTATAAAATAATGATTTATGTAAAGTTAAATAAACAGATATGTACATAATATTATATAAACAATACATACCACTATTACTAATGTTCCAATATGCATTATGAAATGATATAAATGTATGAACTAATTTGATGTGTATTTATGTAATTGTAGAAGATTTATAGTGTCATCAACAAATGGGCAATTGTGAACATTCAATAGTTTTTTTGATATATCAAATGTTAAAAATTATGCTAAAAAAAAAAAAGAAAAATTAAAATACTTATTTTAAGTTACAATTATGTGTAGCATCAACAACTGTATACATTTAATCAAATTTAACACATTTATTTTCATATTTAAAAGATGAAAAATTAATTATATTTATTTGAATATAATAATCTATATATTTTAGAATAATTTATAAATAAAAGTATTAAATATTTTCCAATATGTATGTGTAAATTATATGAGTACAGTGAAATATTATATTTTAAGTGTATAAAATAATGATTTTTGTAACATTAAATATTCAGATATGTACATAATATTATATAAAAAATACATTCCACTATTACTTATGTTCCAATATGCATTATGAAATGACATAAATGTTAGAACTAATTTGATGTGTATTTATGTAATTGTAGAAGATTTATATTGTCATCAACAAATGGGCAATTGTGAACTTTCTATAGTGTTTTAAAAATATGGAATGATTGATATAACGCTATAAAAAAAAAATTTTTAATACTTATTTTAAGTTACAATTATGTGTAGCAACAACAACTGTATACATTTAATCAAATTTAACACAATCATTTTCATATTTAAAAAATGAAAAATAAATTATATTTATTTGAATATAGTAATCTATAAATTTCAGAATAATTTATAAATATAAGTATTAAATATTTCAAAATGTATGTGTAAATTATATGAGTACAGTAAAATATTATATTTTAAGTGTATAAAATAATGATTATTGTAACATTAAATATTCAGATATGTACATAATATTATATAAATAATACATACCACTATTACTTATGTTTCAATATGCATTATGAAATGACATACATTTTAAAACTCATATCATGTGTATTTATGTAATTGTAGAAGATTTATAGTGTCATCAACAAATGGGCAATTGTGAATTTCAATAGTGTTTTTGATATATCAAATGTTAAACACTATGCTAAAAAAAAAAAGAAAAATTAAAATACTTATTTTAAGTTACAATTATGTGTAGCAACAAAAACTGTATACATTTAATCAAATTTAACACATTTATTTTCATATTTAAAAGATGAAAAATTAATTATATTTATTTGAATATAGTAATCTATATATTTCAGAATAATTTATAAATATAAATATGTAATATAATCACATGTTTAATTTTAAATTATATGAGTACAGTAAAATAATATATTTTGAGTGTATAAAAAAATGATTTTTGTAACATTAAATATTCAGATATGTACAAAATAATATATAAAAAATACATACCACTATTACTAATGTTCCAACATGCATTATGAAATGACATAAATGTTAGAACTAATTTGATGTGTATTTATGTAATTGTAGAAGATTTATAGTGTCATCAACAAATGGGCAATTGTGAACTTTCAATAGAGTTTTTGATATATCAAATGTTAAAAATTATGCTAAAAAAAAAAAAGAAAAATTAAAATACTTATTTTAAGTTACAATTATGTGTAGCATCAACAACTGTATACATTTAATCATATTTAACACATTTATTTTCATATTTAAAAGATGAAAAATTAATTATATTTATTTGAATATAGTAATCTATATATTTCAGACTAATTTATAAATATAAAAATGAAATATAATCACATGTTTAATTTTAAATTATATGAGTACAGTAAAATATAATATTTAAAGTGTATAAAATAATGATTTATGTAAAGTTAAATAAACAGATATGTACATAATATTATATAAACAATACATACCACTATTACTAATGTTCCAATATGCATTATGAAATGATATAAATGTATGAACTAATTTGATGTGTATTTATGTAATTGTAGAAGATTTATAGTGTCATCAACAAATGGGCAATTGTGAACATTCAATAGTTTTTTTGATATATCAAATGTTAAACATTATGCTAAAAAAAAAAAGAAAAATTTAAATACTTCTTTTAAGTTACAATTATGTGTAGCAACAACAACTGTATACATTTAATCAAATTTTACACAATCATTATCATATTTAAAAAAAGATAAATAAATTATATTTATTTGAAAATAATAATGTATATATTTTAGAATAATTTATAAATATAAGTATTAAATACTTTCCAAAATGTATGTGTAAATTATATGAGTACAGTAAAATATTATATTTTAAGTGTATAAAATAATGTTTTTTGTAACATTAAATATTCAGATATGTACAAAATAATATATAAAAAATACATACCACTATTACTAATGTTCCAATATGTATTATGAAATGACATAAATGTTAGAACTAATTTGATGTGTATTTATGTAATTGTGGAAGATTTATAGTGTCATCAACAAATGGGCAATTGTGAACTTTCAATAGTGTTTTTGATATATCAAATGTTAAACATTGTGCTAAAAAAAAAAAGAAAAATTAAAATACTTATTTTAAGTTGCAATTATGTGTAGCAACAACAACTGTATACATTTAATCATATTTAACACATTTATTTTCATATTTAAAAAATGAAAAGTAAATAATATTTATTTGAATATAGTAATCTATATATTTCAGACTAATTTATAAATATAAAAATGAAATATAATCACATGTTTAATTTTAAATTATATGAGTACAGTAAAATATTATATTTTAAGTGTATAAAATAATGATTTATGTAAAGTTAAATAAACAGATATGTACATAATATTATATAAACAATACATACCACTATTACTAATGTTCCAATATGCATTATGAAATGACATACATTTTTAAACTCATATGATGTGTGATTCTTTTATTGTGGAAGCTTTATATTGTCATCAAAAACATTGAAATTGAGAATTCTTCATAGTGTTTTAAAATTATGGAATGATAGATATAACGCTATAAAAAAAAATTTTTAATACTTATTTTAAGTTACAATTATGTGTAGCAACAAAAACTGTATACATTTAATCAAATTTTACACAATCATTTTCATATATAATAAATGAAAAATATATTATATTTATTTGAATATAATAATCTATATATTTCAGAATAATTTATAAATATAAGTATTAAATATTTTCAAAATGTATGTGTAAATTATATGAGTACAGTAAAATATTATATTTTAAGTGTATAAAATAATGATTTATGTAAAGTTAAATAAACAGATATGTACATAATATTATATAAACAATACATACCACTATTACTAATGTTCCAATATGCATTATGAAATGACATAAATGTTTGAACTAATTTGATGTGTATTTATGTAATTGTAGACGATTTACAGTGTCATCAACAAATGGGCAATTGTGAACTTTCAATAGTGTTTTTGATATATCAAATGTTAAACATTATGCTAAAAAAAAAATGAAAAATTAAAATACTTATTTTAAGTTACAATTATGTGTAGCAACAAAAACTGTATACATTTATTCAATTTTAACACAATCATTTCCATATTTAAAAAAAGATAAATAAATTAAATTTATTTGAATATAATAATCTGTATATTTCAGAATTATTTATTAATGTATGTATTAAATATTTTCCAAAATGTATGTGTAAATTATATGAGTACAGGAAAATATTATATTTTAAGTGTATAAAATAAACATTAATGTAAAGTTAAATATTCAGATATGTACATAATATTATATAAAAAATACATACCACTTTTACTAATGTTCCAATATGCATTATGAAATGACATAAATGTTAGAACTAATTTGATGTGTATTTATGTAATTGTAGAAGATTTATAGTGTCATCAACAAATAGGCAATTGTGAACTTTCAATAGTGTTTTTGATATATCAAATGTTAGACATTATGCTAAAAAAAAAAAGAAAAATTAAAATACTTATTTTAAGTTACAATTATGGGTAGCAATAACAACTGTATACATTTAATCAAATTTTACACAATCATTTTCATATTTAATAAATGAAAAATAAATTATATTTATTTGAATATAGTAATCTATATATTTCAGAATAATTTATAAATATAAGTATTAAATATTTTCAAAATGTATGTGTAAATTATATGAGTACAGTAAAATATTATATTTTAAGTGTATAAAATAATGATTATTGTAACATTAAATATTCAGATATGTACATAATATTATATAAATAATACATACCACTATTACTAATGTTCCAATATGCATTATGAAATGACATACATTTTAAAAATCATATGATTTGTGATTCTGTTAATGTGGAAGCTTTATATTGTCATCAAAAACATTGAAATTAAGAATTCTTCATAGTGTTTTAAAAATATGGAATGATAGATATAACGCTATAAAAAAAAATTTTTAATACTTATTTTAAGTTACAATTATGTGTAGCAACAACAACTGTATACATTTAATCAAATTTTACACAATCATTTTCATATTTAAAAGAAGATAAATAAATTATATTTATTTGAATATAATAATCTATATATTTCAGAATAATTTATAAATATAAATATGTAATATAATTACATGTTTAATTGTAAATTATATGAGTACAGGAAAATATTATATTTTAAGTGTATAAAATAATGATTTATGTAAAGTTAAATAAACAGATATGTACATAATATTATATAAACAATACATACCACTATTACTAATGTTCCAATATGCATTATGAAATGACATACATTTTTAAACTCATATGATGTGTGATTCTTTTATTGTGGAAGCTTTATATTGTCATCAAAAACATTGAAATTGAGAATTCTTCATAGTGTTTTAAAATTATGGAATGATAGATATAACGCTATAAAAAAAAATTTTTAATACTTATTTTAAGTTACAATTATGTGTAGCAACAACAACTGTATACATTTAATCAAATTTTACACAATCATTTTCATATTTAAAAAAAGATAAATAAATTATATTTATTTGAATATAATAATCTATATATTTCAGAATAATTTATAAATATAAATATGTAATATAATCACATGTTTAATTTTAAATTATATGAGTACAGTAAAATATTATATTTTAAGTGTATAAAATAATGATTTATGTAAAGTTAAATAAACAGATATGTACATAATATTATATAAACAATACATACCACTATTACTAATGTTCCAATATGCATTATGAAATGACATACATTTTTAAACTCATATGATGTGTGATTCTTTTATTGTGGAAGCTTTATATTGTCATCAAAAACATTGAAATTGAGAATTCTTCATAGTGTTTTAAAATTATGGAATGATAGATATAACGCTATAAAAAAAAATTTTTAATACTTATTTTAAGTTACAATTATGTGTAGCAACAAAAACTGTATACATTTAATCAAATTTTACACAATCATTTTCATATATAATAAATGAAAAATATATTATATTTATTTGAATATAATAATCTATATATTTCAGAATAATTTATAAATATAAGTATTAAATATTTTCAAAATGTATGTGTAAATTATATGAGTACAGGAAAATATTATATTTTAAGTGTATAAAATAAACATTAATGTAAAGTTAAATATTCAGATATGTACATAATATTATATAAAAAATACATACCACTTTTACTAATGTTCCAATATGCATTATGAAATGACATAAATGGTAGAACTAATTTGATGTGTATTTATGTAATTGTAGAAGATTTATAGTGTCATCAACAAATGGGCAATTGTGAACTTTCAATAGTGTTTTTGATATATCAAATGTTAAACATTATGCTAAAAAAAAAAAGAAAAATTAAAATACTTATTTAAAGTTACAATTATGTGTAGCAATAACAACTGTATACATTTAATCAAATTTTACACAATCATTTTCATATTTAATAAATGAAAAATAAATTATATTTATTTGAATATAGTAATCTATATATTTCAGAATAATTTATAAATATAAGTATTAAATATTTTCAAAATGTATGTGTAAATTATATGAGTACAGTAAAATATTATAGTTTAAGTGTATAAAATAATGATTTATGTAAAGTTAAATAAACAGATATGTACATAATATTATATAAACAATACATACCACTATTACTAATGTTCCAATATGCATTATGAAATGACATACATTTTAAAAATCATATGATTTGTGATTCTGTTAATGTGGAAGCTTTATATTGTCATCAAAAACATTGAAATTAAGAATTCTTCATAGTGTTTTAAAAATATGGAATGATAGATATAACGCTATAAAAAAAAATTTTTAATACTTATTTTAAGTTACAATTATGTGTAGCAACAACAACTGTATACATTTAATCAAATTTTACACAATCATTTTCATATTTAAAAGAAGATAAATAAATTATATTTATTTGAATATAATAATCTATATATTTCAGAATAATTTATAAATATAAATATGTAATATAATTACATGTTTAATTGTAAATTATATGAGTACAGGAAAATATTATATTTTAAGTGTATAAAATAATGATTTATGTAAAGTTAAATAAACAGATATGTACATAATATTATATAAACAATACATACCACTATTACTAATGTTCCAATATGCATTATGAAATGACATACATTTTTAAACTCATATGATGTGTGATTCTTTTATTGTGGAAGCTCTATATTGTCATCAAAAACATTGAAATTGAGAATTCTTCATAGTGTTTTAAAATTATGGAATGATAGATATAACGCTATAAAAAAAAATTTTTAATACTTATTTTAAGTTACAATTATGTGTAGCAACAACAACTGTATACATTTAATCAAATTTTACACAATCATTTTCATATTTAAAAAAAGATAAATAAATTATATTTATTTGAATATAATAATCTATATATTTCAGAATAATTTATAAATATAAATATGTAATATAATCACATGTTTAATTTTAAATTATATGAGTACAGTAAAATATTATATTTTAAGTGTATAAAATAATGATTTATGTAAAGTTAAATAAACAGATATGTACATAATATTTTATAAACAATACATACCACTATTACTAATGTTCCAATATGCATTATGAAATGACATACATTTTAAAAATCATATGATTTGTGATTCTGTTAATGTGGAAGCTTTATATTGTCATCAAAAACATTGAAATTAAGAATTCTTCATAGTGTTTTAAAAATATGGAATGATAGATATAACGCTATAAAAAAAAATTTTTAATACTTATTTTAAGTTACAATTATGTGTAGCAACAACAACTGTATACATTTAATCAAATTTTACACAATCATTTTCATATTTAAAAGAAGATAAATAAATTATATTTATTTGAATACAATAATCTATATATTTCAGAATAATTTATAAATATAAATATGTAATATAATTACATGTTTAATTGTAAATTATATGAGTACAGTAAAATATTATATTTTAAGTGTATAAAATAATGATTTATGTAAAGTTAAATAAACAGATATGTACATAATATTATACTAAAAATACATACCACTACTACTAATGTTCCAATATGCATTATGAAATGACATAAATGTTAGAACTAATTTGATGTGTATTTATGTAATTGTAGAAGATTTATAGTGTCATCAACAAATGGGCAATTGTGAACTTTCAATAGTTTTTTGATATATCAAATGTTAAACATTATGCTAAAAAAAAAAAAGAAAAATTAAAATACTTATTTTAAGTTACAATTATGTGTAGCAACAAAAACTGTATACATTTAATCAATTTTAACACAATCATTTCCATATTTAAAAAAAGTTAAATAAATTAAATTTATTTGAATATAATAATCTGTATATTTCAGAATTATTTATTAATGTATGTATTAAATATTTTCCAAAATGTATGTGTAAATTATATGAGTACAGTAAAATATTATATTTTAAGTGTATAAAATAAACATTAATGTAAAGTTAAATATTCAGATATGTACATAATATTATATAAAAAATACATACCACTTTTACTAATGTTCCAATATGCATTATGAAATGACATACATTTTTAAACTCATATGATGTGTGATTCTTTTATTGTGGAAGCTTTATATTGTCATCAAAAACATTGAAATTGAGAATTCTTCATAGTGTTTTAAAATTATGGAATGATAGATATAACGCTATAAAAAATTTTTTAATACTTATTTTAAGTTACAATTATGTGTAGCAACAACAACTGTATACATTTAATCAAATTTTACACAATCATTTTCATATTTAAAAGAAGATAAATAAATTATATTTATTTGAATATAATAATCTATATATTTCAGAATAATTTATAAATATAAATATGTAATATAATTACATGTTTAATTGTAAATTATATGAGTACAGGAAAATATTATATTTTAAGTGTATAAAATAATGATTTATGTAAAGTTAAATAAACAGATATGTACATAATATTATATAAACAATACATACCACTATTACTAATGTTCCAATATGCATTATGAAATGACATACATTTTTAAACTCATATGATGTGTGATTCTTTTATTGTGGAAGCTTTATATTGTCATCAAAAACATTGAAATTGAGAATTCTTCATAGTGTTTTAAAAATATGGAATGATAGATATAACGCTATAAAATAAAATTTTTAATATTTATTTTAAGTTACAATTATGTGTAGCAACAACAACTGTATACATTTAATCAAATTTAACACAATCATTTTCATATTTAAAAAATGAAAAATAAATTATATTTATTTGAATATAGTAATCTATATATTTCAGAATAATTTATAAATATAAGTATTAAATATTTTCAAAATGTATGTGTAAATTATATGAGTACAGTAAAATATTATATTTTAAGTGTATAAAATAATGATTATTGTAACATTAAATATTCAGATATGTACATAATATTATATAAATAATACATACCACTATTACTTATGTTTCAATATGCATTATGAAATGACATACATTTTAAAACTCATATGATGTGTATTTATGTAATTGTAGAAGATTTATAGTGTCATCAACAAATGGGCAATTGTGAACTTTCAATAGTGTTTTTGATATATCAAATGTTAAACATTATGCTAAAAAAAAAAAGAAAAATTAAAATACTTATTTTAAGTTACAATTATGTGTAGCAACAACAACTGTATACATTTAATCAAATTTAACACATTTATTTTCATATTTAAAAAATGAAAAATAAATTATATTTATTTGAATATAGTAATCTATATATTTCAGAATAATTTATAAATATAAATATGTAATATAATCACATGTTTAATTTTAAATTATATGAGTACAGTAAAATATTATATTTTAAGTGTATAAAATAATGATTATTGTAACATTAAATATTCAGATATGTACATATTATTATATAAATAATACATACCACTATTACTAATGTTCCAATATGCATTATGAAATGACATACATTTTAAAAATCATTTGATTTGTGATTCTGTTAATGTGGAAGCTTTATATTGTCATCAAAAACATTGAAATTAAGAATTCTTCATAGTGTTTTAAAAATATGGAATGATAGATATAACGCTATAAAAAAAAATTTTTAATACTTATTTTAAGTTACAATTATGTGTAGCAACAACAACTGTATACATTTAATCAAATTTTACACAATCATTTTCATATTTAAAAGAAGATAAATAAATTATATTTATTTGAATATAATAATCTATATATTTCAGAATAATTTATAAATATAAATATGTAATATAATTACATGTTTAATTGTAAATTATATGAGTACAGGAAAATATTATATTTTAAGTGTATAAAATAATGATTTATGTAAAGTTAAATAAACAGATATGTACATAATATTATATAAACAATACATACCACTATTACTAATGTTCCAATATGCATTATGAAATGACATACATTTTTAAACTCATATGATGTGTGATTCTTTTATTGTGGAAGCTTTATATTGTCATCAAAAACATTGAAATTGAGAATTCTTCATAGTGTTTTAAAATTATGGAATGATAGATATAACGCTATAAAAAAAAATTTTTAATACTTATTTTAAGTTACAATTATGTGTAGCAACAACAACTGTATACATTTAATCAAATTTTACACAATCATTTTCATATTTAAAAAAAGATAAATAAATTATATTTATTTGAATATAATAATCTATATATTTCAGAATAATTTATAAATATAAATATGTAATATAATCACATGTTTAATTTTAAATTATATGAGTACAGTAAAATATTATATTTTAAGTGTATAAAATAATGATTTATGTAAAGTTAAATAAACAGATATGTACATAATATTATATAAACAATACATACCACTATTACTAATGTTCCAATATGCATTATGAAATGACATACATTTTTAAACTCATATGATGTGTGATTCTTTTATTGTGGAAGCTTTATATTGTCATCAAAAACATTGAAATTGAGAATTCTTCATAGTGTTTTAAAATTATGGAATGATAGATATAACGCTATAAAAAAAAATTTTTAATACTTATTTTAAGTTACAATTATGTGTAGCAACAAAAACTGTATACATTTAATCAAATTTTACACAATCATTTTCATATATAATAAATGAAAAATATATTATATTTATTTGAATATAATAATCTATATATTTCAGAATAATTTATAAATATAAGTATTAAATATTTTCAAAATGTATGTGTAAATTATATGAGTACAGTAAAATATTATATTTTAAGTGTATAAAATAATGATTTATGTAAAGTTAAATAAACAGATATGTACATAATATTATATAAACAATACATACCACTATTACTAATGTTCCAATATGCATTATGAAATGACATAAATGTTTGAACTAATTTGATGTGTATTTATGTAATTGTAGACGATTTATAGTGTCATCAACAAATGGGCAATTGTGAACTTTCAATAGTGTTTTTGATATATCAAATGTTAAACATTATGCTAAAAAAAAAAAGAAAAATTAAAATACTTATTTAAAGTTACAATTATGTGTAGCAATAACAACTGTATACATTTAATCAAATTTTACACAATCATTTTCATATTTAATAAATGAAAAATAAATTATATTTATTTGAATATAGTAATCTATATATTTCAGAATAATTTATAAATATAAGTATTAAATATTTTCAAAATGTATGTGTAAATTATATGAGTACAGTAAAATATTATAGTTTAAGTGTATAAAATAATGATTTATGTAAAGTTAAATAAACAGATATGTACATAATATTATATAAACAATACATACCACTATTACTAATGTTCCAATATGCATTATGAAATGACATACATTTTAAAAATCATATGATTTGTGATTCTGTTAATGTGGAAGCTTTATATTGTCATCAAAAACATTGAAATTAAGAATTCTTCATAGTGTTTTAAAAATATGGAATGATAGATATAACGCTATAAAAAAAAATTTTTAATACTTATTTTAAGTTACAATTATGTGTAGCAACAACAACTGTATACATTTAATCAAATTTTACACAATCATTTTCATATTTAAAAGAAGATAAATAAATTATATTTATTTGAATATAATAATCTATATATTTCAGAATAATTTATAAATATAAATATGTAATATAATTACATGTTTAATTGTAAATTATATGAGTACAGGAAAATATTATATTTTAAGTGTATAAAATAATGATTTATGTAAAGTTAAATAAACAGATATGTACATAATATTATATAAACAATACATACCACTATTACTAATGTTCCAATATGCATTATGAAATGACATACATTTTTAAACTCATATGATGTGTGATTCTTTTATTGTGGAAGCTCTATATTGTCATCAAAAACATTGAAATTGAGAATTCTTCATAGTGTTTTAAAATTATGGAATGATAGATATAACGCTATAAAAAAAAATTTTTAATACTTATTTTAAGTTACAATTATGTGTAGCAACAACAACTGTATACATTTAATCAAATTTTACACAATCATTTTCATATTTAAAAAAAGATAAATAAATTATATTTATTTGAATATAATAATCTATATATTTCAGAATAATTTATAAATATAAATATGTAATATAATCACATGTTTAATTTTAAATTATATGAGTACAGTAAAATATTATATTTTAAGTGTATAAAATAATGATTTATGTAAAGTTAAATAAACAGATATGTACATAATATTATATAAACAATACATACCACTATTACTAATGTTCCAATATGCATTATGAAATGACATACATTTTAAAAATCATATGATTTGTGATTCTGTTAATGTGGAAGCTTTATATTGTCATCAAAAACATTGAAATTAAGAATTCTTCATAGTGTTTTAAAAATATGGAATGATAGATATAACGCTATAAAAAAAAATTTTTAATACTTATTTTAAGTTACAATTATGTGTAGCAACAACAACTGTATACATTTAATCAAATTTTACACAATCATTTTCATATTTAAAAGAAGATAAATAAATTATATTTATTTGAATACAATAATCTATATATTTCAGAATAATTTATAAATATAAATATGTAATATAATTACATGTTTAATTGTAAATTATATGAGTACAGTAAAATATTATATTTTAAGTGTATAAAATAATGATTTATGTAAAGTTAAATAAACAGATATGTACATAATATTATACTAAAAATACATACCACTACTACTAATGTTCCAATATGCATTATGAAATGACATAAATGTTAGAACTAATTTGATGTGTATTTATGTAATTGTAGAAGATTTATAGTGTCATCAACAAATGGGCAATTGTGAACTTTCAATAGTTTTTTGATATATCAAATGTTAAACATTATGCTAAAAAAAAAAAAGAAAAATTAAAATACTTATTTTAAGTTACAATTATGTGTAGCAACAAAAACTGTATACATTTAATCAATTTTAACACAATCATTTCCATATTTAAAAAAAGTTAAATAAATTAAATTTATTTGAATATAATAATCTGTATATTTCAGAATTATTTATTAATGTATGTATTAAATATTTTCCAAAATGTATGTGTAAATTATATGAGTACAGTAAAATATTATATTTTAAGTGTATAAAATAAACATTAATGTAAAGTTAAATATTCAGATATGTACATAATATTATATAAAAAATACATACCACTTTTACTAATGTTCCAATATGCATTATGAAATGACATACATTTTTAAACTCATATGATGTGTGATTCTTTTATTGTGGAAGCTTTATATTGTCATCAAAAACATTGAAATTGAGAATTCTTCATAGTGTTTTAAAATTATGGAATGATAGATATAACGCTATAAAAAATTTTTTAATACTTATTTTAAGTTACAATTATGTGTAGCAACAACAACTGTATACATTTAATCAAATTTTACACAATCATTTTCATATTTAAAAGAAGATAAATAAATTATATTTATTTGAATATAATAATCTATATATTTCAGAATAATTTATAAATATAAATATGTAATATAATTACATGTTTAATTGTAAATTATATGAGTACAGGAAAATATTATATTTTAAGTGTATAAAATAATGATTTATGTAAAGTTAAATAAACAGATATGTACATAATATTATATAAACAATACATACCACTATTACTAATGTTCCAATATGCATTATGAAATGACATACATTTTTAAACTCATATGATGTGTGATTCTTTTATTGTGGAAGCTTTATATTGTCATCAAAAACATTGAAATTGAGAATTCTTCATAGTGTTTTAAAAATATGGAATGATAGATATAACGCTATAAAATAAAATTTTTAATATTTATTTTAAGTTACAATTATGTGTAGCAACAACAACTGTATACATTTAATCAAATTTAACACAATCATTTTCATATTTAAAAAATGAAAAATAAATTATATTTATTTGAATATAGTAATCTATATATTTCAGAATAATTTATAAATATAAGTATTAAATATTTTCAAAATGTATGTGTAAATTATATGAGTACAGTAAAATATTATATTTTAAGTGTATAAAATAATGATTATTGTAACATTAAATATTCAGATATGTACATAATATTATATAAATAATACATACCACTATTACTTATGTTTCAATATGCATTATGAAATGACATACATTTTAAAACTCATATGATGTGTATTTATGTAATTGTAGAAGATTTATAGTGTCATCAACAAATGGGCAATTGTGAACTTTCAATAGTGTTTTTGATATATCAAATGTTAAACATTATGCTAAAAAAAAAAAGAAAAATTAAAATACTTATTTTAAGTTACAATTATGTGTAGCAACAACAACTGTATACATTTAATCAAATTTAACACATTTATTTTCATATTTAAAAAATGAAAAATAAATTATATTTATTTGAATATAGTAATCTATATATTTCAGAATAATTTATAAATATAAATATGTAATATAATCACATGTTTAATTTTAAATTATATGAGTACAGTAAAATATTATATTTTAAGTGTATAAAATAATGATTATTGTAACATTAAATATTCAGATATGTACATATTATTATATAAATAATACATACCACTATTACTAATGTTCCAATATGCATTATGAAATGACATACATTTTAAAAATCATTTGATTTGTGATTCTGTTAATGTGGAAGCTTTATATTGTCATCAAAAACATTGAAATTAAGAATTCTTCATAGTGTTTTAAAAATATGGAATGATAGATATAACGCTATAAAAAAAAATTTTTAATACTTATTTTAAGTTACAATTATGTGTAGCAACAACAACTGTATACATTTAATCAAATTTTACACAATCATTTTCATATTTAAAAGAAGATAAATAAATTATATTTATTTGAATATAATAATCTATATATTTCAGAATAATTTATAAATATAAATATGTAATATAATTACATGTTTAATTGTAAATTATATGAGTACAGGAAAATATTATATTTTAAGTGTATAAAATAATGATTTATGTAAAGTTAAATAAACAGATATGTACATAATATTATATAAACAATACATACCACTATTACTAATGTTCCAATATGCATTATGAAATGACATACATTTTTAAACTCATATGATGTGTGATTCTTTTATTGTGGAAGCTTTATATTGTCATCAAAAACATTGAAATTGAGAATTCTTCATAGTGTTTTAAAATTATGGAATGATAGATATAACGCTATAAAAAAAAATTTTTAATACTTATTTTAAGTTACAATTATGTGTAGCAACAACAACTGTATACATTTAATCAAATTTTACACAATCATTTTCATATTTAAAAAAAGATAAATAAATTATATTTATTTGAATATAATAATCTATATATTTCAGAATAATTTATAAATATAAATATGTAATATAATCACATGTTTAATTTTAAATTATATGAGTACAGTAAAATATTATATTTTAAGTGTATAAAATAATGATTTATGTAAAGTTAAATAAACAGATATGTACATAATATTATATAAACAATACATACCACTATTACTAATGTTCCAATATGCATTATGAAATGACATACATTTTTAAACTCATATGATGTGTGATTCTTTTATTGTGGAAGCTTTATATTGTCATCAAAAACATTGAAATTGAGAATTCTTCATAGTGTTTTAAAATTATGGAATGATAGATATAACGCTATAAAAAAAAATTTTTAATACTTATTTTAAGTTACAATTATGTGTAGCAACAAAAACTGTATACATTTAATCAAATTTTACACAATCATTTTCATATATAATAAATGAAAAATATATTATATTTATTTGAATATAATAATCTATATATTTCAGAATAATTTATAAATATAAGTATTAAATATTTTCAAAATGTATGTGTAAATTATATGAGTACAGTAAAATATTATATTTTAAGTGTATAAAATAATGATTTATGTAAAGTTAAATAAACAGATATGTACATAATATTATATAAACAATACATACCACTATTACTAATGTTCCAATATGCATTATGAAATGACATAAATGTTTGAACTAATTTGATGTGTATTTATGTAATTGTAGACGATTTACAGTGTCATCAACAAATGGGCAATTGTGAACTTTCAATAGTGTTTTTGATATATCAAATGTTAAACATTATGCTAAAAAAAAAATGAAAAATTAAAATACTTATTTTAAGTTACAATTATGTGTAGCAACAAAAACTGTATACATTTATTCAATTTTAACACAATCATTTCCATATTTAAAAAAAGATAAATAAATTAAATTTATTTGAATATAATAATCTGTATATTTCAGAATTATTTATTAATGTATGTATTAAATATTTTCCAAAATGTATGTGTAAATTATATGAGTACAGGAAAATATTATATTTTAAGTGTATAAAATAAACATTAATGTAAAGTTAAATATTCAGATATGTACATAATATTATATAAAAAATACATACCACTTTTACTAATGTTCCAATATGCATTATGAAATGACATAAATGTTAGAACTAATTTGATGTGTATTTATGTAATTGTAGAAGATTTATAGTGTCATCAACAAATGGGCAATTGTGAACTTTCAATAGTGTTTTTGATATATCAAATGTTAAACATTATGCTAAAAAAAAAAAGAAAAATTAAAATACTTATTTTAAGTTACAATTATGTGTAGCAATAACAACTGTATACATTTAATCAAATTTTACACAATCATTTTCATATTTAATAAATGAAAAATAAATTATATTTATTTGAATATAGTAATCTATATATTTCAGAATAATTTATAAATATAAGTATTAAATATTTTCAAAATGTATGTGTAAATTATATGAGTACAGTAAAATATTATATTTTAAGTGTATAAAATAATGATTATTGTAACATTAAATATTCAGATATGTACATAATATTATATAAATAATACATACCACTATTACTAATGTTCCAATATGCATTATGAAATGACATACATTTTAAAAATCATATGATTTGTGATTCTGTTAATGTGGAAGCTTTATATTGTCATCAAAAACATTGAAATTAAGAATTCTTCATAGTGTTTTAAAAATATGGAATGATAGATATAACGCTATAAAAAAAAATTTTTAATACTTATTTTAAGTTACAATTATGTGTAGCAACAACAACTGTATACATTTAATCAAATTTTACACAATCATTTTCATATTTAAAAGAAGATAAATAAATTATATTTATTTGAATATAATAATCTATATATTTCAGAATAATTTATAAATATAAATATGTAATATAATTACATGTTTAATTGTAAATTATATGAGTACAGGAAAATATTATATTTTAAGTGTATAAAATAATGATTTATGTAAAGTTAAATAAACAGATATGTACATAATATTATATAAACAATACATACCACTATTACTAATGTTCCAATATGCATTATGAAATGACATACATTTTTAAACTCATATGATGTGTGATTCTTTTATTGTGGAAGCTTTATATTGTCATCAAAAACATTGAAATTGAGAATTCTTCATAGTGTTTTAAAATTATGGAATGATAGATATAACGCTATAAAAAAAAATTTTTAATACTTATTTTAAGTTACAATTATGTGTAGCAACAACAACTGTATACATTTAATCAAATTTTACACAATCATTTTCATATTTAAAAAAAGATAAATAAATTATATTTATTTGAATATAATAATCTATATATTTCAGAATAATTTATAAATATAAATATGTAATATAATCACATGTTTAATTTTAAATTATATGAGTACAGTAAAATATTATATTTTAAGTGTATAAAATAATGATTTATGTAAAGTTAAATAAACAGATATGTACATAATATTATATAAACAATACATACCACTATTACTAATGTTCCAATATGCATTATGAAATGACATACATTTTTAAACTCATATGATGTGTGATTCTTTTATTGTGGAAGCTTTATATTGTCATCAAAAACATTGAAATTGAGAATTCTTCATAGTGTTTTAAAATTATGGAATGATAGATATAACGCTATAAAAAAAAATTTTTAATACTTATTTTAAGTTACAATTATGTGTAGCAACAAAAACTGTATACATTTAATCAAATTTTACACAATCATTTTCATATATAATAAATGAAAAATAAATTATATTTATTTGAATATAGTAATCTATATATTTCAGAATAATTTATAAATATAAGTATTAAATATTTTCAAAATGTATGTGTAAATTATATGAGTACAGTAAAATATTATATTTTAAGTGTATAAAATAATGATTATTGTAACATTAAATATTCAGATATGTACATAATATTATATAAATAATACATACCACTATTACTAATGTTCCAATATGCATTATGAAATGACATACATTTTAAAAATCATATGATTTGTGATTCTGTTAATGTGGAAGCTTTATATTGTCATCAAAAACATTGAAATTAAGAATTCTTCATAGTGTTTTAAAAATATGGAATGATAGATATAACGCTATAAAAAAAAATTTTTAATACTTATTTTAAGTTACAATTATGTGTAGCAACAACAACTGTATACATTTAATCAAATTTTACACAATCATTTTCATATTTAAAAGAAGATAAATAAATTATATTTATTTGAATATAATAATCTATATATTTCAGAATAATTTATAAATATAAATATGTAATATAATTACATGTTTAATTGTAAATTATATGAGTACAGGAAAATATTATATTTTAAGTGTATAAAATAATGATTTATGTAAAGTTAAATAAACAGATATGTACATAATATTATATAAACAATACATACCACTATTACTAATGTTCCAATATGCATTATGAAATGACATACATTTTTAAACTCATATGATGTGTGATTCTTTTATTGTGGAAGCTTTATATTGTCATCAAAAACATTGAAATTGAGAATTCTTCATAGTGTTTTAAAATTATGGAATGATAGATATAACGCTATAAAAAAAAATTTTTAATACTTATTTTAAGTTACAATTATGTGTAGCAACAACAACTGTATACATTTAATCAAATTTTACACAATCATTTTCATATTTAAAAAAAGATAAATAAATTATATTTATTTGAATATAATAATCTATATATTTCAGAATAATTTATAAATATAAATATGTAATATAATCACATGTTTAATTTTAAATTATATGAGTACAGTAAAATATTATATTTTAAGTGTATAAAATAATGATTTATGTAAAGTTAAATAAACAGATATGTACATAATATTATATAAACAATACATACCACTATTACTAATGTTCCAATATGCATTATGAAATGACATACATTTTTAAACTCATATGATGTGTGATTCTTTTATTGTGGAAGCTTTATATTGTCATCAAAAACATTGAAATTGAGAATTCTTCATAGTGTTTTAAAATTATGGAATGATAGATATAACGCTATAAAAAAAAATTTTTAATACTTATTTTAAGTTACAATTATGTGTAGCAACAAAAACTGTATACATTTAATCAAATTTTACACAATCATTTTCATATATAATAAATGAAAAATATATTATATTTATTTGAATATAATAATCTATATATTTCAGAATAATTTATAAATATAAGTATTAAATATTTTCAAAATGTATGTGTAAATTATATGAGTACAGTAAAATATTATATTTTAAGTGTATAAAATAATGATTTATGTAAAGTTAAATAAACAGATATGTACATAATATTATATAAACAATACATACCACTATTACTAATGTTCCAATATGCATTATGAAATGACATAAATGTTTGAACTAATTTGATGTGTATTTATGTAATTGTAGACGATTTACAGTGTCATCAACAAATGGGCAATTGTGAACTTTCAATAGTGTTTTTGATATATCAAATGTTAAACATTATGCTAAAAAAAAAATGAAAAATTAAAATACTTATTTTAAGTTACAATTATGTGTAGCAACAAAAACTGTATACATTTATTCAATTTTAACACAATCATTTCCATATTTAAAAAAAGATAAATAAATTAAATTTATTTGAATATAATAATCTGTATATTTCAGAATTATTTATTAATGTATGTATTAAATATTTTCCAAAATGTATGTGTAAATTATATGAGTACAGGAAAATATTATATTTTAAGTGTATAAAATAAACATTAATGTAAAGTTAAATATTCAGATATGTACATAATATTATATAAAAAATACATACCACTTTTACTAATGTTCCAATATGCATTATGAAATGACATAAATGTTAGAACTAATTTGATGTGTATTTATGTAATTGTAGAAGATTTATAGTGTCATCAACAAATGGGCAATTGTGAACTTTCAATAGTGTTTTTGATATATGAAATGTTAAACATTATGCTAAAAAAAAAAAGAAAAATTAAAATACTTATTTTAAGTTACAATTATGTGTAGCAATAACAACTGTATACATTTAATCAAATTTTACACAATCATTTTCATATTTAATAAATGAAAAATAAATTATATTTATTTGAATATAGTAATCTATATATTTCAGAATAATTTATAAATATAAGTATTAAATATTTTCAAAATGTATGTGTAAATTATATGAGTACAGTAAAATATTATATTTTAAGTGTATAAAATAATGATTATTGTAACATTAAATATTCAGATATGTACATAATATTATATAAATAATACATACCACTATTACTGATGTTCCAATATGCATTATGAAATGACATACATTTTAAAAATCATATGATTTGTGATTCTGTTAATGTGGAAGCTTTATATTGTCATCAAAAACATTGAAATTAAGAATTCTTCATAGTGTTTTAAAAATATGGAATGATAGATATAACGCTATAAAAAAAAATTTTTAATACTTATTTTAAGTTACAATTATGTGTAGCAACAACAACTGTATACATTTAATCAAATTTTACACAATCATTTTCATATTTAAAAGAAGATAAATAAATTATATTTATTTGAATATAATAATCTATATATTTCAGAATAATTTATAAATATAAATATGTAATATAATTACATGTTTAATTGTAAATTATATGAGTACAGGAAAATATTATATTTTAAGTGTATAAAATAATGATTTATGTAAAGTTAAATAAACAGATATGTACATAATATTATATAAACAATACATACCACTATTACTAATGTTCCAATATGCATTATGAAATGACATACATTTTTAAACTCATATGATGTGTGATTCTTTTATTGTGGAAGCTTTATATTGTCATCAAAAACATTGAAATTGAGAATTCTTCATAGTGTTTTAAAATTATGGAATGATAGATATAACGCTATAAAAAAAAATTTTTAATACTTATTTTAAGTTACAATTATGTGTAGCAACAACAACTGTATACATTTAATCAAATTTTACACAATCATTTTCATATTTAAAAAAAGATAAATAAATTATATTTATTTGAATATAATAATCTATATATTTCAGAATAATTTATAAATATAAATATGTAATATAATCACATGTTTAATTTTAAATTATATGAGTACAGTAAAATATTATATTTTAAGTGTATAAAATAATGATTTATGTAAAGTTAAATAAACAGATATGTACATAATATTATATAAACAATACATACCACTATTACTAATGTTCCAATATGCATTATGAAATGACATACATTTTTAAACTCATATGATGTGTGATTCTTTTATTGTGGAAGCTTTATATTGTCATCAAAAACATTGAAATTGAGAATTCTTCATAGTGTTTTAAAATTATGGAATGATAGATATAACGCTATAAAAAAAAATTTTTAATACTTATTTTAAGTTACAATTATGTGTAGCAACAAAAACTGTATACATTTAATCAAATTTTACACAATCATTTTCATATATAATAAATGAAAAATATATTATATTTATTTGAATATAATAATCTATATATTTCAGAATAATTTATAAATATAAGTATTAAATATTTTCAAAATGTATGTGTAAATTATATGAGTACAGGAAAATATTATATTTTAAGTGTATAAAATAAACATTAATGTAAAGTTAAATATTCAGATATGTACATAATATTATATAAAAAATACATACCACTTTTACTAATGTTCCAATATGCATTATGAAATGACATAAATGTTAGAACTAATTTGATGTGTATTTATGTAATTGTAGAAGATTTATAGTGTCATCAACAAATGGGCAATTGTGAACTTTCAATAGTGTTTTTGATATATCAAATGTTAAACATTATGCTAAAAAAAAAAAGAAAAATTAAAATACTTATTTAAAGTTACAATTATGTGTAGCAATAACAACTGTATACATTTAATCAAATTTTACACAATCATTTTCATATTTAATAAATGAAAAATAAATTATATTTATTTGAATATAGTAATCTATATATTTCAGAATAATTTATAAATATAAGTATTAAATATTTTCAAAATGTATGTGTAAATTATATGAGTACAGTAAAATATTATATTTTAAGTGTATAAAATAATGATTATTGTAACATTAAATATTCAGATATGTACATAATATTATATAAATAATACATACCACTATTACTAATGTTCCAATATGCATTATGAAATGACATACATTTTAAAAATCATATGATTTGTGATTCTGTTAATGTGGAAGCTTTATATTGTCATCAAAAACATTGAAATTAAGAATTCTTCATAGTGTTTTAAAAATATGGAATGATAGATATAACGCTATAAAAAAAAATTTTTAATACTTATTTTAAGTTACAATTATGTGTAGCAACAACAACTGTATACATTTAATCAAATTTTACACAATCATTTTCATATTTAAAAGAAGATAAATAAATTATATTTATTTGAATATAATAATCTATATATTTCAGAATAATTTATAAATATAAATATGTAATATAATTACATGTTTAATTGTAAATTATATGAGTACAGTAAAATATTATATTTTAAGTGTATAAAATAATGATTTATGTAAAGTTAAATAAACAGATAAGTACATAATATTATACTAAAAATACATACCACTACTACTAATGTTCCAATATGCATTATGAAATGACATAAATGTTAGAACTAATTTGATGTGTATTTATGTAATTGTAGAAGATTTATAGTGTCATCAACAAATGGGCAATTGTGAACTTTCAATAGTTTTTTGATATATCAAATGTTAAACATTATGCTAAAAAAAAAAAAAGAAAAATTAAAATACTTATTTTAAGTTACAATTATGTGTAGCAACAAAAACTGTATACATTTAATCAATTTTAACACAATCATTTCCATATTTAAAAAAAGTTAAATAAATTAAATTTATTTGAATATAATAATCTGTATATTTCAGAATTATTTATTAATGTATGTATTAAATATTTTCCAAAATGTATGTGTAAATTATATGAGTACAGTAAAATATTATATTTTAAGTGTATAAAATAAACATTAATGTAAAGTTAAATATTCAGATATGTACATAATATTATATAAAAAATACATACCACTTTTACTAATGTTCCAATATGCATTATGAAATGACATAAATGTTAGAACTAATTTGATGTGTATTTATGTAATTGTAGAAGATTTATAGTGTCATCAACAAATGGGCAATTGTGAACTTTCAATAGTGTTTTTGATATATGAAATGTTAAACATTATGCTAAAAAAAAAAAGAAAAATTAAAATACTTATTTTAAGTTACAATTATGTGTAGCAATAACAACTGTATACATTTAATCAAATTTTACACAATCATTTTCATATTTAATAAATGAAAAATAAATTATATTTATTTGAATATAGTAATCTATATATTTCAGAATAATTTATAAATATAAATATGTAATATAATCACATGTTTAATTTTAAATTATATGAGTACAGTAAAATATTATAGTTTAAGTGTATTAAATAATGATTTATGTAAAGTTAAATAAACAGATATGTACATAATATTATATAAACAATACATACCACTATTACTAATGTTCCAATATGCATTATGAAATGACATACATTTTTAAACTCATATGATGTGTGATTCTTTTATTGTGGAAGCTTTATATTGTCATCAAAAACATTGAAATTGAGAATTCTTCATAGTGTTTTAAAATTATGGAATGATAGATATAACGCTATAAAAAAAAATTTTTAATACTTATTTTAAGTTACAATTATGTGTAGCAACAAAAACTGTATACATTTAATCAAATTTTACACAATCATTTTCATATATAATAAATGAAAAATAAATTATATTTATTTGAATATAGTAATCTATATATTTCAGAATAATTTATAAATATAAGTATTAAATATTTTCAAAATGTATGTGTAAATTATATGAGTACAGTAAAATATTATATTTTAAGTGTATAAAATAATGATTATTGTAACATTAAATATTCAGATATGTACATAATATTATATAAATAATACATACCACTATTACTGATGTTCCAATATGCATTATGAAATGACATACATTTTAAAAATCATATGATTTGTGATTCTGTTAATGTGGAAGCTTTATATTGTCATCAAAAACATTGAAATTAAGAATTCTTCATAGTGTTTTAAAAATATGGAATGATAGATATAACGCTATAAAAAAAAATTTTTAATACTTATTTTAAGTTACAATTATGTGTAGCAACAACAACTGTATACATTTAATCAAATTTTACACAATCATTTTCATATTTAAAAGAAGATAAATAAATTATATTTATTTGAATATAATAATCTATATATTTCAGAATAATTTATAAATATAAATATGTAATATAATTACATGTTTAATTGTAAATTATATGAGTACAGGAAAATATTATATTTTAAGTGTATAAAATAATGATTTATGTAAAGTTAAATAAACAGATATGTACATAATATTATATAAACAATACATACCACTATTACTAATGTTCCAATATGCATTATGAAATGACATACATTTTTAAACTCATATGATGTGTGATTCTTTTATTGTGGAAGCTTTATATTGTCATCAAAAACATTGAAATTGAGAATTCTTCATAGTGTTTTAAAATTATGGAATGATAGATATAACGCTATAAAAAAAAATTTTTAATACTTATTTTAAGTTACAATTATGTGTAGCAACAACAACTGTATACATTTAATCAAATTTTACACAATCATTTTCATATTTAAAAAAAGATAAATAAATTATATTTATTTGAATATAATAATCTATATATTTCAGAATAATTTATAAATATAAATATGTAATATAATCACATGTTTAATTTTAAATTATATGAGTACAGTAAAATATTATATTTTAAGTGTATAAAATAATGATTTATGTAAAGTTAAATAAACAGATATGTACATAATATTATATAAACAATACATACCACTATTACTAATGTTCCAATATGCATTATGAAATGACATACATTTTTAAACTCATATGATGTGTGATTCTTTTATTGTGGAAGCTTTATATTGTCATCAAAAACATTGAAATTGAGAATTCTTCATAGTGTTTTAAAATTATGGAATGATAGATATAACGCTATAAAAAAAAATTTTTAATACTTATTTTAAGTTACAATTATGTGTAGCAACAAAAACTGTATTCATTTAATTAAATTTTACACAATCATTTTCATATATAATAAATGAAAAATAAATTATATTTATTTGAATATAATAATCTATATATTTCAGAATAATTTATAAATATAAGTATTAAATATTTTCAAAATGTATGTGTAAATTATATGAGTACAGTAAAATATTATATTTGAGGTGTATAAAATAATGATTATTGTAACATTAAATATTCAGATATGTACATAATATTATATAAAAAATACATACCACTACTACTAATGTTCCAATATGCATTATGAAATGACATAAATGTTAGAACTAATTTGATGTGTATTTATGTAATTGTAGAAGATTTATAGTGTCATCAACAAATGGGCAATTGTGAACTTTCAATAGTTTTTTGATATATCAAATGTTAAACATTATGCTAAAAAAAAAAAGAAAAATTAAAATACTTATTTTAAGTTACAATTATGTGTAGCAATAACAACTGTATACATTTAATCAAATTTTACACAATCATTTTCATATTTAATAAATGAAAAATAAATTATATTTATTTGAATATAGTAATCTATATATTTCAGAATAATTTATAAATATAAGTATTAAATATTTTCAAAATGTATGTGTAAATTATATGAGTACAGTAAAATATTATATTTTAAGTGTATAAAATAATGATTATTGTAACATTAAATATTCAGATATGTACATAATATTATATAAATAATACATACCACTTTTACTAATGTTCCAATATGCATTATGAAATGACATAAATGTTAGAACTAATTTGATGTGTATTTATGTAATTGTAGAAGATTTATAGTGTCATCAACAAATGGGCAATTGTGAACTTTCAATAGTGTTTTTGATATATGAAATGTTAAACATTATGCTAAAAAAAAAAAGAAAAATTAAAATACTTATTTTAAGTTACAATTATGTGTAGCAACAACAACTGTATACATTTAATCAAATTTAACACATTTATTTTCATATTTAAAAAATGAAAAATAAATTATATTTATTTGAATATAGTAATCTATATATTTCAGAATAATTTATAAATATAAATATGTAATATAATCACATGTTTAATTTTAAATTATATGAGTACAGTAAAATATTATATTTTAAGTGTATAAAATAATAATTTATGTAAAGTTAAATAAACAGATATGTACATAATATTATATAAACAATACATACCACTATTACTAATTTTCCAATATGCATTATGAAATGACATACATTTTTAAACTCATATGATGTGTGATTCTTTTATTGTGGAAGCTTTATATTGTCATCAAAAACATTGAAATTGAGAATTCTTCATAGTGTTTTAAAATTATGGAATGATAGATATAACGCTATAAAAAAAAATTTTTAATACTTATTTTAAGTTACAATTATGTGTAGCAACAACAACTGTATACATTTAATCAAATTTTACACAATCATTTTCATATTTAAAAAAAGATAAATAAATTATATTTATTTGAATATAATAATCTATATATTTCAGAATAATCTATAAATATAAATATGTAATATAATCACATGTTTAATTTTAAATTATATGAGTACAGTAAAATATTATATTTTAAGTGTATAAAATAATGATTTATGTAAAGTTAAATAAACAGATATGTACATAATATTATATAAACAATACATACCACTATTACTAATGTTCCAATATGCATTATGAAATGACATACATTTTTAAACTCATATGATGTGTGATTCTTTTATCGTGGAAGCTTTATATTGTCATCAAAAACATTGAAATTGAGAATTCTTCATAGTGTTTTAAAATTATGGAATGATAGATATAACGCTATAAAAAAAATTTTTAATTCTTATTTTAAGTTACAATTATGTGTAGCAACAACAACTGTATACATTTAATCAATTTTTACACAATCATTTTCATATTTAAAAAAAGATAAATAAATTATATTTATTTGAATATAATAATCTATATATTTCAGAATAATTTATAAATATAAATATGTAATATAATCACATGTTTAATTTTAAATTATATGAGTACAATAAAATATTATATTTTAAGTGTATAAAATAATGATTTATGTAAAGTTAAATAAACAGATATGTACATAATATTATATAAATAATACATACCACTATTACTAATGTTCCAATATGCATTATGAAATGACATACATTTTAAAAATCATATGATTTGTGATTCTGTTAATGTGGAAGCTTTATATTGTCATCAAAAACATTGAAATTAAGAATTCTTCATAGTGTTTTAAAAATATGGAATGATAGATATAACGCTATAAAAAAAAATTTTTAATACTTATTTTAAGTTACAATTATGTGTAGCAACAACAACTGTATACATTTAATCAAATTTTACACAATCATTTTCATATTTAAAAGAAGATAAATAAATTATATTTATTTGAATATAATAATCTATATATTTCAGAATAATTTATAAATATAAATATGTAATATAATTACATGTTTAATTGTAAATTATATGAGTACAGTAAAATATTATATTTTAAGTGTATAAAATAATGATTTATGTAAAGTTAAATAAACAGATATGTACATAATATTATACTAAAAATACATACCACTACTACTAATGTTCCAATATGCATTATGAAATGACATAAATGTTAGAACTAATTTGATGTGTATTTATGTAATTGTAGAAGATTTATAGTGTCATCAACAAATGGGCAATTGTGAACTTTCAATAGTTTTTTGATATATCAAATGTTAAACATTATGCTAAAAAAAAAAAAGAAAAATTAAAATACTTATTTTAAGTTACAATTATGTGTAGCAACAAAAACTGTATACATTTAATCAATTTTAACACAATCATTTCCATATTTAAAAAAAGTTAAATAAATTAAATTTATTTGAATATAATAATCTGTATATTTCAGAATTATTTATTAATGTATGTATTAAATATTTTCCAAAATGTATGTGTAAATTATATGAGTACAGTAAAATATTATATTTTAAGTGTATAAAATAAACATTAATGTAAAGTTAAATATTCAGATATGTACATAATATTATATAAAAAATACATACCACTTTTACTAATGTTCCAATATGCATTATGAAATGACATAAATGTTAGAACTAATTTGATGTGTATTTATGTAATTGTAGAAGATTTATAGTGTCATCAACAAATGGGCAATTGTGAACTTTCAATAGTGTTTTTGATATATGAAATGTTAAACATTATGCTAAAAAAAAAAAGAAAAATTAAAATACTTATTTTAAGTTACAATTATGTGTAGCAATAACAACTGTATACATTTAATCAAATTTTACACAATCATTTTCATATTTAATAAATGAAAAATAAATTATATTTATTTGAATATAGTAATCTATATATTTCAGAATAATTTATAAATATAAATATGTAATATAATCACATGTTTAATTTTAAATTATATGAGTACAGTAAAATATTATAGTTTAAGTGTATAAAATAATGATTTATGTAAAGTTAAATAAACAGATATGTACATAATATTATATAAACAATACATACCACTATTACTAATGTTCCAATATGCATTATGAAATGACATACATTTTTAAACTCATATGATGTGTGATTCTTTTATTGTGGAAGCTTTATATTGTCATCAAAAACATTGAAATTGAGAATTCTTCATAGTGTTTTAAAATTATGGAATGATAGATATAACGCTATAAAAAAAAATTTTTAATACTTATTTTAAGTTAGAATTATGTGTAGCAACAAAAACTGTATACATTTAATCAAATTTTACACAATCATTTTCATATTTAAAAAAAGATAAAAAAATTATATTTATTTGAATATAATAATCTATATATTTCAGAATAATTTATAAATATAAGTATTAAATATTTTCAAAATGTATGTGTAAATTATATGTGTACAGTAAAATATTATATTTTAAGTGTATAAAATAAACATTTATGTAAAGTTAAATATTCAGATATGTACATAATATTATACTAAAAATACATACCACTACTACTAATGTTCCAATATGCATTATGAAATGACATAAATGTTAGAACTAATTTGATGTGTATTTATGTAATTGTAGAAGATTTATAGTGTCATCAACAAATGGGCAATTGTGAACTTTCAATAGTTTTTTGATATATCAAATGTTAAACATTATGCTAAAAAAAAAAAAGAAAAATTAAAATACTTATTTTAAGTTACAATTATGTGTAGCAACAAAAACTGTATACATTTAATCAATTTTAACACAATCATTTCCATATTTAAAAAAAGTTAAATAAATTAAATTTATTTGAATATAATAATCTGTATATTTCAGAATTATTTATTAATGTATGTATTAAATATTTTCCAAAATGTATGTGTAAATTATATGAGTACAGTAAAATATTATATTTTAAGTGTATAAAATAAACATTAATGTAAAGTTAAATATTCAGATATGTACATAATATTATATAAAAAATACATACCACTTTTACTAATGTTCCAATATGCATTATGAAATGACATAAATGTTAGAACTAATTTGATGTGTATTTATGTAATTGTAGAAGATTTATAGTGTCATCAACAAATGGGCAATTGTGAACTTTCAATAGTGTTTTTGATATATGAAATGTTAAACATTATGCTAAAAAAAAAAAGAAAAATTAAAATACTTATTTTAAGTTACAATTATGTGTAGCAATAACAACTGTATACATTTAATCAAATTTTACACAATCATTTTCATATTTAATAAATGAAAAATAAATTATATTTATTTGAATATAGTAATCTATATATTTCAGAATAATTTATAAATATAAATATGTAATATAATCACATGTTTAATTTTAAATTATATGAGTACAGTAAAATATTATAGTTTAAGTGTATAAAATAATGATTTATGTAAAGTTAAATAAACAGATATGTACATAATATTATATAAACAATACATACGACTATTACTAATGTTCCAATATGCATTATGAAATGACATACATTTTTAAACTCATATGATGTGTGATTCTTTTATTGTGGAAGCTTTATATTGTCATCAAAAACATTGAAATTGAGAATTCTTCATAGTGTTTTAAAATTATGGAATGATAGATATAACGCTATAAAAAAAAATTTTTAATACTTATTTTAAGTTAGAATTATGTGTAGCAACAAAAACTGTATACATTTAATCAAATTTTACACAATCATTTTCATATTTAAAAAAAGATAAAAAAATTATATTTATTTGAATATAATAATCTATATATTTCAGAATAATTTATAAATATAAGTATTAAATATTTTCAAAATGTATGTGTAAATTATATGTGTACAGTAAAATATTATATTTTAAGTGTATAAAATAAACATTTATGTAAAGTTAAATATTCAGATATGTACATAATATTATACTAAAAATACATACCACTACTACTAATGTTCCAATATGCATTATGAAATGACATAAATGTTAGAACTAATTTGATGTGTATTTATGTAATTGTAGAAGATTTATAGTGTCATCAACAAATGGGCAATTGTGAACTTTCAATAGTTTTTTGATATATCAAATGTTAAACATTATGCTAAAAAAAAAAAGAAAAATTAAAATACTTATTTTAAGTTACAATTATGTGTAGCAATAACAACTGTATACATTTAATCAAATTTTACACAATCATTTTCATATTTAATAAATGAAAAATAAATTATATTTATTTGAATATAGTAATCTATATATTTCAGAATAATTTATAAATATAAGTATTAAATATTTTCAAAATGTATGTGTAAATTATATGAGTACAGTAAAATATTATATTTTAAGTGTATAAAATAAACATTAATGTAAAGTTAAATATTCAGATATGTACATAATATTATATAAAAAATACATACCACTTTTACTAATGTTCCAATATGCATTATGAAATGACATAAATGTTAGAACTAATTTGATGTGTATTTATGTAATTGTAGAAGATTTATAGTGTCATCAACAAATGGGCAATTGTGAACTTTCAATAGTGTTTTTGATATATGAAATGTTAAACATTATGCTAAAAAAAAAAAGAAAAATTAAAATACTTATTTTAAGTTACAATTATGTGTAGCAATAACAACTGTATACATTTAATCAAATTTTACACAATCATTTTCATATTTAATAAATGAAAAATAAATTATATTTATTTGAATATAGTAATCTATATATTTCAGAATAATTTATAAATATAAATATGTAATATAATCACATGTTTAATTTTAAATTATATGAGTACAGTAAAATATTATAGTTTAAGTGTATAAAATAATGATTTATGTAAAGTTAAATAAACAGATATGTACATAATATTATATAAACAATACATACCACTATTACTAATGTTCCAATATGCATTATGAAATGACATACATTTTTAAACTCATATGATGTGTGATTCTTTTATTGTGGAAGCTTTATATTGTCATCAAAAACATTGAAATTGAGAATTCTTCATAGTGTTTTAAAATTATGGAATGATAGATATAACGCTATAAATAAAAATTTTTAATACTTATTTAGGGTTACAATTATGTTTAGCAACAAAAACTGTATACATTTAATCAAATTTTACACAATCATTTTCATATTTAAAAAAAGATAAAAAAATTATATTTATTTGAATATAATAATCTATATATTTCAGAATAATTTATAAATATAAGTATTAAATATTTTCAAAATGTATGTGTAAATTATATGTGTACAGTAAAATATTATATTTTAAGTGTATAAAATAAACATTTATGTAAAGTTAAATATTCAGATATGTACATAATATTATACTAAAAATACATACCACTACTACTAATGTT
This sequence comes from Tuberolachnus salignus, assembly GCA_956483605.1. NCBI lineage: Eukaryota > Metazoa > Arthropoda > Insecta > Hemiptera > Aphididae > Tuberolachnus > Tuberolachnus salignus. The sequence continues at coordinate 18,729,616 of OY101431.1, read as the reverse complement.
CCAATATGCATTATGAAATGACATAAATGTTAGAACTAATTTGATGTGTATTTATGTAATTGTAGAAGATTTATAGTGTCATCAACAAATGGGCAATTGTGAACTTTCAATAGTGTTTTTGATATATGAAATGTTAAACATTATGCTAAAAAAAAAAAGAAAAATTAAAATACTTATTTTAAGTTACAATTATGTGTAGCAACAACAACTGTATACATTTAATCAAATTTAACACATTTATTTTCATATTTAAAAAATGAAAAATAAATTATATTTATTTGAATATAGTAATCTATATATTTCAGAATAATTTATAAATATAAATATGTAATATAATCACATGTTTAATTTTAAATTATATGAGTACAGTAAAATATTATATATTAAGTGTATAAAATAATAATTTATGTAAAGTTAAATAAACAGATATGTACATAATATTATATAAACAATACATACCACTATTACTAATGTTCCAATATGCATTATGAAATGACATACATTTTTAAACTCATATGATGTGTGATTCTTTTATCGTGGAAGCTTTATATTGTCATTAAAAACATTGAAATTGAGAATTCTTCATAGTGTTTTAAAATTATGGAATGATAGATATAACGCTATAAAAAAAAATTTTTAATACTTATTTTAAGTTACAATTATGTGTAGCAACAACAACTGTATACATTTAATCAAATTTTACACAATCATTTTCATATTTAAAAAAAGATAAATAAATTATATTTATTTGAATATAATAATCTATATATTTCAGAATAATTTATAAATATAAATATGTAATATAATCACATGTTTAATTTTAAATTATATGAGTACAATAAAATATTATATTTTAAGTGTATAAAATAATGATTTATGTAAAGTTAAATAAACAGATATGTACATAATATTATATAAATAATACATACCACTATTACTAATGTTCCAATATGCATTATGAAATGACATACATTTTAAAAATCATATGATTTGTGATTCTGTTAATGTGGAAGCTTTATATTGTCATCAAAAACATTGAAATTAAGAATTCTTCATAGTGTTTTAAAAATATGGAATGATAGATATAACGCTATAAAAAAAAATTTTTAATACTTATTTTAAGTTACAATTATGTGTAGCAACAACAACTGTATACATTTAATCAAATTTTACACAATCATTTTCATATTTAAAAGAAGATAAATAAATTATATTTATTTGAATATAATAATCTATATATTTCAGAATAATTTATAAATATAAATATGTAATATAATTACATGTTTAATTGTAAATTATATGAGTACAGTAAAATATTATATTTTAAGTGTATAAAATAATGATTTATGTAAAGTTAAATAAACAGATATGTACATAATATTATACTAAAAATACATACCACTACTACTAATGTTCCAATATGCATTATGAAATGACATAAATGTTAGAACTAATTTGATGTGTATTTATGTAATTGTAGAAGATTTATAGTGTCATCAACAAATGGGCAATTGTGAACTTTCAATAGTTTTTTGATATATCAAATGTTAAACATTATGCTAAAAAAAAAAAAGAAAAATTAAAATACTTATTTTAAGTTACAATTATGTGTAGCAACAAAAACTGTATACATTTAATCAATTTTAACACAATCATTTCCATATTTAAAAAAAGTTAAATAAATTAAATTTATTTGAATATAATAATCTGTATATTTCAGAATTATTTATTAATGTATGTATTAAATATTTTCCAAAATGTATGTGTAAATTATATGAGTACAGTAAAATATTATATTTTAAGTGTATAAAATAAACATTAATGTAAAGTTAAATATTCAGATATGTACATAATATTATATAAAAAATACATACCACTTTTACTAATGTTCCAATATGCATTATGAAATGACATAAATGTTAGAACTAATTTGATGTGTATTTATGTAATTGTAGAAGATTTATAGTGTCATCAACAAATGGGCAATTGTGAACTTTCAATAGTGTTTTTGATATATGAAATGTTAAACATTATGCTAAAAAAAAAAAGAAAAATTAAAATACTTATTTTAAGTTACAATTATGTGTAGCAATAACAACTGTATACATTTAATCAAATTTTACACAATCATTTTCATATTTAATAAATGAAAAATAAATTATATTTATTTGAATATAGTAATCTATATATTTCAGAATAATTTATAAATATAAATATGTAATATAATCACATGTTTAATTTTAAATTATATGAGTACAGTAAAATATTATAGTTTAAGTGTATAAAATAATGATTTATGTAAAGTTAAATAAACAGATATGTACATAATATTATATAAACAATACATACCACTATTACTAATGTTCCAATATGCATTATGAAATGACATACATTTTTAAACTCATATGATGAGTGATTCTTTTATTGTGGAAGCTTTATATTGTCATCAAAAACATTGAAATTGAGAATTCTTCATAGTGTTTTAAAATTATGGAATGATAGATATAACGCTATAAAAAAAAATTTTTAATACTTATTTTAAGTTAGAATTATGTGTAGCAACAAAAACTGTATACATTTAATCAAATTTTACACAATCATTTTCATATTTAAAAAAAGATAAAAAAATTATATTTATTTGAATATAATAATCTATATATTTCAGAATAATTTATAAATATAAGTATTAAATATTTTCAAAATGTATGTGTAAATTATATGTGTACAGTAAAATATTATATTTTAAGTGTATAAAATAAACATTTATGTAAAGTTAAATATTCAGATATGTACATAATATTATACTAAAAATACATACCACTACTACTAATGTTCCAATATGCATTATGAAATGACATAAATGTTAGAACTAATTTGATGTGTATTTATGTAATTGTAGAAGATTTATAGTGTCATCAACAAATGGGCAATTGTGAACTTTCAATAGTTTTTTGATATATCAAATGTTAAACATTATGCTAAAAAAAAAAAGAAAAATTAAAATACTTATTTTAAGTTACAATTATGTGTAGCAATAACAACTGTATACATTTAATCAAATTTTACACAATCATTTTCATATTTAATAAATGAAAAATAAATTATATTTATTTGAATATAGTAATCTATATATTTCAGAATAATTTATAAATATAAGTATTAAATATTTTCAAAATGTATGTGTAAATTATATGAGTACAGTAAAATATTATATTTTAAGTGTATAAAATAAACATTAATGTAAAGTTAAATATTCAGATATGTACATAATATTATATAAAAAATACATACCACTTTTACTAATGTTCCAATATGCATTATGAAATGACATAAATGTTAGAACTAATTTGATGTGTATTTATGTAATTGTAGAAGATTTATAGTGTCATCAACAAATGGGCAATTGTGAACTTTCAATAGTGTTTTTGATATATGAAATGTTAAACATTATGCTAAAAAAAAAAAGAAAAATTAAAATACTTATTTTAAGTTACAATTATGTGTAGCAATAACAACTGTATACATTTAATCAAATTTTACACAATCATTTTCATATTTAATAAATGAAAAATAAATTATATTTATTTGAATATAGTAATCTATATATTTCAGAATAATTTATAAATATAAATATGTAATATAATCACATGTTTAATTTTAAATTATATGAGTACAGTAAAATATTATAGTTTAAGTGTATAAAATAATGATTTATGTAAAGTTAAATAAACAGATATGTACATAATATTATATAAACAATACATACCACTACTACTAATGTTCCAATATGCATTATGAAATGACATAAATGTTAGAACTAATTTGATGTGTATTTATGTAATTGTAGAAGATTTATAGTGTCATCAACAAATGGGCAATTGTGAACTTTCAATAGTGTTTTTGATATATGAAATGTTAAACATTATGCTAAAAAAAAAAAGAAAAATTAAAATACTTATTTTAAGTTACAATTATGTGTAGCAACAACAACTGTATACATTTAATCAAATTTAACACATTTATTTTCATATTTAAAAAATGAAAAATAAATTATATTTATTTGAATATAGTAATCTATATATTTCAGAATAATTTATAAATATAAATATGTAATATAATCACATGTTTAATTTTAAATTATATGAGTACAGTAAAATATTATATATTAAGTGTATAAAATAATAATTTATGTAAAGTTAAATAAACAGATATGTACATAATATTATATAAACAATACATACCACTATTACTAATGTTCAATATGCATTATGAAACGACATACATTTTTAAACTCATATGATGTGTGATTCTTTTATTGTGGAAGCTTTATATTGTCATCAAAAACATTGAAATTGAGAATTCTTCATAGTGTTTTAAAATTATGGAATGATAGATATAACGCTATAAAAAAAAATTTTTAATACTTATTTTAAGTTACAATTATGTGTAGCAACAACAACTGTATACATTTAATCAAATTTTACACAATCATTTTCATATTTAAAAAAAGATAAATAAATTATATTTATTTGAATATAATAATCTATATATTTCAGAATAATCTATAAATATAAATATGTAATATAATCACATGTTTAATTTTAAATTATATGAGTACAGTAAAATATTATATTTTAAGTGTATAAAATAATGATTTATGTAAAGGTAAATAAACAGATATGTACATAATATTATATAAACAATACATACCACTATTACTAATGTTCCAATATGCATTATGAAATGACATACATTTTTAAACTCATATGATGTGTGATTCTTTTATCGTGGAAGCTTTATATTGTCATTAAAAACATTGAAATTGAGAATTCTTCATAGTGTTTTAAAATTATGGAATGATAGATATAACGCTATAAAAAAAAATTTTTAATACTTATTTTAAGTTACAATTATGTGTAGCAACAACAACTGTATACATTTAATCAAATTTTACACAATCATTTTCATATTTAAAAAAAGATAAATAAATTATATTTATTTGAATATAATAATCTATATATTTCAGAATAATTTATAAATATAAATATGTAATATAATCACATGTTTAATTTTAAATTATATGAGTACAATAAAATATTATATTTTAAGTGTATAAAATAATGATTTATGTAAAGTTAAATAAACAGATATGTACATAATATTATATAAATAATACATACCACTATTACTAATGTTCCAATATGCATTATGAAATGACATACATTTTAAAAATCATATGATTTGTGATTCTGTTAATGTGGAAGCTTTATATTGTCATCAAAAACATTGAAATTAAGAATTCTTCATAGTGTTTTAAAAATATGGAATGATAGATATAACGCTATAAAAAAAAATTTTTAATACTTATTTTAAGTTACAATTATGTGTAGCAACAACAACTGTATACATTTAATCAAATTTTACACAATCATTTTCATATTTAAAAGAAGATAAATAAATTATATTTATTTGAATATAATAATCTATATATTTCAGAATAATTTATAAATATAAATATGTAATATAATTACATGTTTAATTGTAAATTATATGAGTACAGTAAAATATTATATTTTAAGTGTATAAAATAATGATTTATGTAAAGTTAAATAAACAGATATGTACATAATATTATACTAAAAATACATACCACTACTACTAATGTTCCAATATGCATTATGAAATGACATAAATGTTAGAACTAATTTGATGTGTATTTATGTAATTGTAGAAGATTTATCGTGTCATCAACAAATGGGCAATTGTGAACTTTCAATAGTTTTTTGATATATCAAATGTTAAACATTATGCTAAAAAAAAAAAAGAAAAATTAAAATACTTATTTTAAGTTACAATTATGTGTAGCAACAAAAACTGTATACATTTAATCAATTTTAACACAATCATTTCCATATTTAAAAAAAGTTAAATAAATTAAATTTATTTGAATATAATAATCTGTATATTTCAGAATTATTTATTAATGTATGTATTAAATATTTTCCAAAATGTATGTGTAAATTATATGAGTACAGTAAAATATTATATTTTAAGTGTATAAAATAAACATTAATGTAAAGTTAAATATTCAGATATGTACATAATATTATATAAAAAATACATACCACTTTTACTAATGTTCCAATATGCATTATGAAATGACATAAATGTTAGAACTAATTTGATGTGTATTTATGTAATTGTAGAAGATTTATAGTGTCATCAACAAATGGGCAATTGTGAACTTTCAATAGTGTTTTTGATATATGAAATGTTAAACATTATGCTAAAAAAAAAAAGAAAAATTAAAATACTTATTTTAAGTTACAATTATGTGTAGCAATAACAACTGTATACATTTAATCAAATTTTACACAATCATTTTCATATTTAATAAATGAAAAATAAATTATATTTATTTGAATATAGTAATCTATATATTTCAGAATAATTTATAAATATAAATATGTAATATAATCACATGTTTAATTTTAAATTATATGAGTACAGTAAAATATTATAGTTTAAGTGTATAAAATAATGATTTATGTAAAGTTAAATAAACAGATATGTACATAATATTATATAAACAATACATACCACTATTACTAATGTTCCAATATGCATTATGAAATGACATACATTTTTAAACTCATATGATGTGTGATTCTTTTATTGTGGAAGCTTTATATTGTCATCAAAAACATTGAAATTGAGAATTCTTCATAGTGTTTTAAAATTATGGAATGATAGATATAACGCTATAAAAAAAAATTTTTAATACTTATTTTAAGTTACAATTATGTGTAGCAACAAAAACTGTATACATTTAATCAAATTTTACACAATCATTTTCATATTTAAAAAAAGATAAAAAAATTATATTTATTTGAATATAATAATCTATATATTTCAGAATAATTTATAAATATAAGTATTAAATATTTTCAAAATGTATGTGTAAATTATATGTGTACAGTAAAATATTATATTTTAAGTGTATAAAATAAACATTTATGTAAAGTTAAATATTCAGATATGTACATAATATTATACTAAAAATACATACCACTACTACTAATGTTCCAATATGCATTATGAAATGACATAAATGTTAGAACTAATTTGATGTGTATTTATGTAATTGTAGAAGATTTATAGTGTCATCAACAAATGGGCAATTGTGAACTTTCAATAGTTTTTTGATATATCAAATGTTAAACATTATGCTAAAAAAAAAAAGAAAAATTAAAATACTTATTTTAAGTTACAATTATGTGTAGCAATAACAACTGTATACATTTAATCAAATTTTACACAATCATTTTCATATTTAATAAATGAAAAATAAATTATATTTATTTGAATATAGTAATCTATATATTTCAGAATAATTTATAAATATAAGTATTAAATATTTTCAAAATGTATGTGTAAATTATATGAGTACAGTAAAATATTATATTTTAAGTGTATAAAATAAACATTAATGTAAAGTTAAATATTCAGATATGTACATAATATTATATAAAAAATACATACCACTTTTACTAATGTTCCAATATGCATTATGAAATGACATAAATGTTAGAACTAATTTGATGTGTATTTATGTAATTGTAGAAGATTTATAGTGTCATCAACAAATGGGCAATTGTGAACTTTCAATAGTGTTTTTGATATATGAAATGTTAAACATTATGCTAAAAAAAAAAAGAAAAATTAAAATACTTATTTTAAGTTACAATTATGTGTAGCAATAACAACTGTATACATTTAATCAAATTTTACACAATCATTTACATATTTAAAAGAAGATAAATAAATTATATTTATTTGAATATAATAATCTATATATTTCAGAATAATTTATAAATATAAATATGTAATATAATTACATGTTTAATTGTAAATTATATGAGTACAGGAAAATATTATATTTTAAGTGTATAAAATAATGATTTATGTAAAGTTAAATAAACAGATATGTACATAATATTATATAAACAATACATACCACTATTACTAATGTTCCAATATGCATTATGAAATGACATACATTTTTAAACTCATATGATGTGTGATTCTTTTATTGTGGAAGCTTTATATTGTCATCAAAAACATTGAAATTGAGAATTCTTCATAGTGTTTTAAAATTATGGAATGATAGATATAACGCTATAAAAAAAAATTTTTAATACTTATTTTAAGTTACAATTATGTGTAGCAACAACAACTGTATACATTTAATCAAATTTTACACAATCATTTTCATATATAATAAATGAAAAATAAATTATATTTATTTGAATATAATAATCTATATATTTCAGAATAATTTATAAATATAAGTATTAAATATTTTCAAAATGTATGTGTAAATTATATGTGTACAGTAAAATATTATATTTTAAGTGTATAAAATAAACATTTATGTAAAGTTAAATATTCAGATATGTACATAATATTATATTAAAAATACATACCACTTTTACTAATGTTCCAATATGCATTATGAAATGACATACATTTTTAAACTCATATGATGTGTGATTCTTTTATTGTGGAAGCTTTATATTGTCATCAAAAACATTGAAATTGAGAATTCTTCATAGTGTTTTAAAATTATGGAATGATAGATATAACGCTATAAAAAAAAATTTTTAATACTTATTTTAAGTTACAATTATGTGTAGCAACAACAACTGTATACATTTAATCAAATTTTACACAATCATTTTCATATTTAAAAAAAGATAAATAAATTATATTTATTTGAATATAATAATCTATATATTTCAGAATAATTTATAAATATAAATATGTAATATAATCACATGTTTAATTTTTAATTATATGAGTACAATAAAATATTATATTTTAAGTGTATAAAATAATGATTTATGTAAAGTTAAATAAACAGATATGTACATAATATTATATAAACAATACATACCACTATTACTAATGTTCCAATATGCATTATGAAATGACATAAATGTTAGAACTAATTTGATGTGTATTTATGTAATTGTAGAAGATTTATAGTGTCATCAACAAATGGGCAATTGTGAACTTTCAATAGTTTTTTGATATATCAAATGTTAAACATTATGCTAAAAAAAAAAAAGAAAAATTAAAATACTTATTTTAAGTTACAATTATGTGTAGCAACAAAAACTGTATACATTTAATCAATTTTAACACAATCATTTCCATATTTAAAAAAAGTTAAATAAATTAAATTTATTTGAATATAATAATCTGTATATTTCAGAATTATTTATTAATGTATGTATTAAATATTTTCCAAAATGTATGTGTAAATTATATGAGTACAGTAAAATATTATATTTTAAGTGTATAAAATAAACATTAATGTAAAGTTAAATATTCAGATATGTACATAATATTATATAAAAAATACATACCACTTTTACTAATGTTCCAATATGCATTATGAAATGACATAAATGTTAGAACTAATTTGATGTGTATTTATGTAATTGTAGAAGATTTATAGTGTCATCAACAAATGGGCAATTGTGAACTTTCAATAGTGTTTTTGATATATGAAATGTTAAACATTATGCTAAAAAAAAAAAGAAAAATTAAAATACTTATTTTAAGTTACAATTATGTGTAGCAATAACAACTGTATACATTTAATCAAATTTTACACAATCATTTTCATATTTAATAAATGAAAAATAAATTATATTTATTTGAATATAGTAATCTATATATTTCAGAATAATTTATAAATATAAATATGTAATATAATCACATGTTTAATTTTAAATTATATGAGTACAGTAAAATATTATAGTTTAAGTGTATAAAATAATGATTTATGTAAAGTTAAATAAACAGATATGTACATAATATTATATAAACAATACATACCACTATTACTAATGTTCCAATATGCATTATGAAATGACATACATTTTTAAACTCATATGATGAGTGATTCTTTTATTGTGGAAGCTTTATATTGTCATCAAAAACATTGAAATTGAGAATTCTTCATAGTGTTTTAAAATTATGGAATGATAGATATAACGCTATAAAAAAAAATTTTTAATACTTATTTTAAGTTAGAATTATGTGTAGCAACAAAAACTGTATACATTTAATCAAATTTTACACAATCATTTTCATATTTAAAAAAAGATAAAAAAATTATATTTATTTGAATATAATAATCTATATATTTCAGAATAATTTATAAATATAAGTATTAAATATTTTCAAAATGTATGTGTAAATTATATGTGTACAGTAAAATATTATATTTTAAGTGTATAAAATAAACATTTATGTAAAGTTAAATATTCAGATATGTACATAATATTATACTAAAAATACATACCACTACTACTAATGTTCCAATATGCATTATGAAATGACATAAATGTTAGAACTAATTTGATGTGTATTTATGTAATTGTAGAAGATTTATAGTGTCATCAACAAATGGGCAATTGTGAACTTTCAATAGTTTTTTGATATATCAAATGTTAAACATTATGCTAAAAAAAAAAAGAAAAATTAAAATACTTATTTTAAGTTACAATTATGTGTAGCAATAACAACTGTATACATTTAATCAAATTTTACACAATCATTTTCATATTTAATAAATGAAAAATAAATTATATTTATTTGAATATAGTAATCTATATATTTCAGAATAATTTATAAATATAAGTATTAAATATTTTCAAAATGTATGTGTAAATTATATGAGTACAGTAAAATATTATATTTTAAGTGTATAAAATAAACATTAATGTAAAGTTAAATATTCAGATATGTACATAATATTATATAAAAAATACATACCACTTTTACTAATGTTCCAATATGCATTATGAAATGACATAAATGTTAGAACTAATTTGATGTGTATTTATGTAATTGTAGAAGATTTATAGTGTCATCAACAAATGGGCAATTGTGAACTTTCAATAGTTTTTTGATATATGAAATGTTAAACATTATGCTAAAAAAAAAAAGAAAAATTAAAATACTTATTTTAAGTTACAATTATGTGTAGCAATAACAACTGTATACATTTAATCAAATTTTACACAATCATTTTCATATTTAATAAATGAAAAATAAATTATATTTATTTGAATATAGTAATCTATATATTTCAGAATAATTTATAAATATAAATATGTAATATAATCACATGTTTAATTTTAAATTATATGAGTACAGTAAAATATTATAGTTTAAGTGTATAAAATAATGATTTATGTAAAGTTAAATAAACAGATATGTACATAATATTATATAAACAATACATACCACTACTACTAATGTTCCAATATGCATTATGAAATGACATAAATGTTAGAACTAATTTGATGTGTATTTATGTAATTGTAGAAGATTTATAGTGTCATCAACAAATGGGCAATTGTGAACTTTCAATAGTGTTTTTGATATATGAAATGTTAAACATTATGCTAAAAAAAAAAAGAAAAATTAAAATACTTATTTTAAGTTACAATTATGTGTAGCAACAACAACTGTATACATTTAATCAAATTTAACACATTTATTTTCATATTTAAAAAATGAAAAATAAATTATATTTATTTGAATATAGTAATCTATATATTTCAGAATAATTTATAAATATAAATATGTAATATAATCACATGTTTAATTTTAAATTATATGAGTACAGTAAAATATTATATATTAAGTGTATAAAATAATAATTTATGTAAAGTTAAATAAACAGATATGTACATAATATTATATAAACAATACATACCACTATTACTAATGTTCAATATGCATTATGAAACGACATACATTTTTAAACTCATATGATGTGTGATTCTTTTATTGTGGAAGCTTTATATTGTCATCAAAAACATTGAAATTGAGAATTCTTCATAGTGTTTTAAAATTATGGAATGATAGATATAACGCTATAAAAAAAAATTTTTAATACTTATTTTAAGTTACAATTATGTGTAGCAACAACAACTGTATACATTTAATCAAATTTTACACAATCATTTTCATATTTAAAAAAAGATAAATAAATTATATTTATTTGAATATAATAATCTATATATTTCAGAATAATCTATAAATATAAATATGTAATATAATCACATGTTTAATTTTAAATTATATGAGTACAGTAAAATATTATATTTTAAGTGTATAAAATAATGATTTATGTAAAGTTAAATAAACAGATATGTACATAATATTATATAAACAATACATACCACTATTACTAATGTTCCAATATGCATTATGAAATGACATACATTTTTAAACTCATATGATGTGTGATTCTTTTATCGTGGAAGCTTTATATTGTCATTAAAAACATTGAAATTGAGAATTCTTCATAGTGTTTTAAAATTATGGAATGATAGATATAACGCTATAAAAAAAAATTTTTAATACTTATTTTAAGTTACAATTATGTGTAGCAACAACAACTGTATACATTTAATCAAATTTTACACAATCATTTTCATATTTAAAAAAAGATAAATAAATTATATTTAATTGAATATAATAATCTATATATTTCAGAATAATTTATAAATATAAGTATTAAATATTTTCAAAATGTATGTGTAAATTATATGTGTACAGTAAAATATTATATTTTAAGTGTATAAAATAAACATTTATGTAAAGTTAAATATTCAGATATGTACATAATATTATACTAAAAATACATACCACTACTACTAATGTTCCAATATGCATTATGAAATGACATAAATGTTAGAACTAATTTGATGTGTATTTATGTAATTGTAGAAGATTTATAGTGTCATCAACAAATGGGCAATTGTGAACTTTCAATAGTTTTTTGATATATCAAATGTTAAACATTATGCTAAAAAAAAAAAGAAAAATTAAAATACTTATTTTAAGTTACAATTATGTGTAGCAATAACAACTGTATACATTTAATCAAATTTTACACAATCATTTTCATATTTAATAAATGAAAAATAAATTATATTTATTTGAATATAGTAATCTATATATTTCAGAATAATTTATAAATATAAGTATTAAATATTTTCAAAATGTATGTGTAAATTATATGAGTACAGTAAAATATTATATTTTAAGTGTATAAAATAAACATTAATGTAAAGTTAAATATTCAGATATGTACATAATATTATATAAAAAATACATACCACTTTTACTAATGTTCCAATATGCATTATGAAATGACATAAATGTTAGAACTAATTTGATGTGTATTTATGTAATTGTAGAAGATTTATAGTGTCATCAACAAATGGGCAATTGTGAACTTTCAATAGTGTTTTTGATATATGAAATGTTAAACATTATGCTAAAAAAAAAAAGAAAAATTAAAATACTTATTTTAAGTTACAATTATGTGTAGCAATAACAACTGTATACATTTAATCAAATTTTACACAATCATTTTCATATTTAATAAATGAAAAATAAATTATATTTATTTGAATATAGTAATCTATATATTTCAGAATAATTTATAAATATAAATATGTAATATAATCACATGTTTAATTTTAAATTATATGAGTACAGTAAAATATTATAGTTTAAGTGCATAAAATAATGATTTATGTAAAGTTAAATAAACAGATATGTACATAATATTATATAAACAATACATACCACTATTACTAATGTTCCAATATGCATTATGAAATGACATACATTTTTAAACTCATATGATGTGTGATTCTTTTATTGTGGAAGCTTTATATTGTCATCAAAAACATTGAAATTGAGAATTCTTCATAGTGTTTTAAAATTATGGAATGATAGATATAACGCTATAAAAAAAAATTTTTAATACTTATTTTAAGTTACAATTATGTGTAGCAACAAAAACTGTATACATTTAATCAAATTTTACACAATCATTTTCATATTTAAAAAAAGATAAAAAAATTATATTTATTTGAATATAATAATCTATATATTTCAGAATAATTTATAAATATAAGTATTAAATATTTTCAAAATGTATGTGTAAATTATATGTGTACAGTAAAATATTATATTTTAAGTGTATAAAATAAACATTAATGTAAAGTTAAATATTCAGATATGTACATAATATTATATAAAAAATACATACCACTTTTACTAATGTTCCAATATGCATTATGAAATGACATAAATGTTAGAACTAATTTGATGTGTATTTATGTAATTGTAGAAGATTTATAGTGTCATCAACAAATGGGCAATTGTGAACTTTCAATAGTGTTTTTGATATATCAAATGTTAAACATTATGCTAAAAAAAAAAAGAAAAATTAAAATACTTATTTTAAGTTACAATTATGTGTAGCAATAACAACTGTATACATTTAATCAAATTTTACACAATCATTTTCATATTTAATAAATGAAAAATAAATTATATTTATTTGAATATAGTAATCTATATATTTCAGAATAATTTATAAATATAAGTATTAAATATTTTCAAAATGTATGTGTAAATTATATGAGTACAGTAAAATATTATATTTTAAGTGTATAAAATAATGATTATTGTAACATTAAATATTCAGATATGTACATAATATTATATAAATAATACATACCACTATTACTAATGTTCCAATATGCATTATGAAATGACTTACATTTTAAAAATCATATGATTTGTGATTCTGTTAATGTGGAAGCTTTATATTGTCATCAAAAACATTGAAATTAAGAATTCTTCATAGTGTTTTAAAAATATGGAATGATAGATATAACGCTATAAAAAAAAATTTTTAATACTTATTTTAAGTTACAATTATGTGTAGCAACAACAACTGTATACATTTAATCAAATTTTACACAATCATTTACATATTTAAAAGAAGATAAATAAATTATATTTATTTGAATATAATAATCTATATATTTCAGAATAATTTATAAATATAAATATGTAATATAATTACATGTTTAATTGTAAATTATATGAGTACAGGAAAATATTATATTTTAAGTGTATAAAATAATGATTTATGTAAAGTTAAATAAACAGATATGTACATAATATTATATAAACAATACATACCACTATTACTAATGTTCCAATATGCATTATGAAATGACATACATTTTTAAACTCATATGATGTGTGATTCTTTTATTGTGGAAGCTTTATATTGTCATCAAAAACATTGAAATTGAGAATTCTTCATAGTGTTTTAAAATTATGGAATGATAGATATAACGCTATAAAAAAAAATTTTTAATACTTATTTTAAGTTACAATTATGTGTAGCAACAACAACTGTATACATTTAATCAAATTTTACACAATCATTTTCATATATAATAAATGAAAAATAAATTATATTTATTTGAATATAATAATCTATATATTTCAGAATAATTTATAAATATAAGTATTAAATATTTTCAAAATGTATGTGTAAATTATATGTGTACAGTAAAATATTATATTTTAAGTGTATAAAATAAACATTTATGTAAAGTTAAATATTCAGATATGTACATAATATTATATTAAAAATACATACCACTTTTACTAATGTTCCAATATGCATTATGAAATGACATACATTTTTAAACTCATATGATGTGTGATTCTTTTATTGTGGAAGCTTTATATTGTCATCAAAAACATTGAAATTGAGAATTCTTCATAGTGTTTTAAAATTATGGAATGATAGATATAACGCTATAAAAAAAAATTTTTAATACTTATTTTAAGTTACAATTATGTGTAGCAACAACAACTGTATACATTTAATCAAATTTTACACAATCATTTTCATATTTAAAAAAAGATAAATAAATTATATTTATTTGAATATAATAATCTATATATTTCAGAATAATTTATAAATATAAATATGTAATATAATCACATGTTTAATTTTTAATTATATGAGTACAATAAAATATTATATTTTAAGTGTATAAAATAATGATTTATGTAAAGTTAAATTAACAGATATGTACATAATATTATATAAACAATACATACCACTATTACTAATGTTCCAATATGCATTATGAAATGACATAAATGTTAGAACTAATTTGATGTGTATTTATGTAATTGTAGAAGATTTATAGTGTCATCAACAAATGGGCAATTGTGAACTTTCAATAGTGTTTTTGATATATCAAATGTTAAACATTATGCTAAAAAAAAAAAGAAAAATTAAAATACTTATTTTAAGTTACAATTATGTGTAGCAATAACAACTGTATACATTTAATCAAATTTTACACAATCATTTTCATATTTAATAAATGAAAAATAAATTATATTTATTTGAATATAGTAATCTATATATTTCAGAATAATTTATAAATATAAGTATTAAATATTTTCAAAATGTATGTGTAAATTATATGAGTACAGTAAAATATTATATTTTAAGTGTATAAAATAATGATTATTGTAACATTAAATATTCAGATATGTACATAATATTATATAAATAATACATACCACTATTACTAATGTTCCAATATGCATTATGAAATGACTTACATTTTAAAAATCATATGATTTGTGATTCTGTTAATGTGGAAGCTTTATATTGTCATCAAAAACATTGAAATTAAGAATTCTTCATAGTGTTTTAAAAATATGGAATGATAGATATAACGCTATAAAAAAAAATTTTTAATACTTATTTTAAGTTACAATTATGTGTAGCAACAACAACTGTATACATTTAATCAAATTTTACACAATCATTTACATATTTAAAAGAAGATAAATAAATTATATTTATTTGAATATAATAATCTATATATTTCAGAATAATTTATAAATATAAATATGTAATATAATTACATGTTTAATTGTAAATTATATGAGTACAGGAAAATATTATATTTTAAGTGTATAAAATAATGATTTATGTAAAGTTAAATAAACAGATATGTACATAATATTATATAAACAATACATACCACTATTACTAATGTTCCAATATGCATTATGAAATGACATACATTTTTAAACTCATATGATGTGTGATTCTTTTATTGTGGAAGCTTTATATTGTCATCAAAAACATTGAAATTGAGAATTCTTCATAGTGTTTTAAAATTATGGAATGATAGATATAACGCTATAAAAAAAAATTTTTAATACTTATTTTAAGTTACAATTATGTGTAGCAACAAAAACTGTATACATTTAATCAAATTTTACACAATCATTTTCATATTTAAAAAAAGATAAAAAAATTATATTTATTTGAATATAATAATCTATATATTTCAGAATAATTTATAAATATAAGTATTAAATATTTTCAAAATGTATGTGTAAATTATATGTGTACAGTAAAATATTATATTTTAAGTGTATAAAATAAACATTTATGTAAAGTTAAATATTCAGATATGTACATAATATTATACTAAAAATACATACCACTACTACTAATGTTCCAATATGCATTATGAAATGACATAAATGTTAGAACTAATTTGATGTGTATTTATGTAATTGTAGAAGATTTATAGTGTCATCAACAAATGGGCAATTGTGAACTTTCAATAGTTTTTTGATATATCAAATGTTAAACATTATGCTAAAAAAAAAAAGAAAAATTAAAATACTTATTTTAAGTTACAATTATGTGTAGCAATAACAACTGTATACATTTAATCAAATTTTACACAATCATTTTCATATTTAATAAATGAAAAATAAATTATATTTATTTGAATATAGTAATCTATATATTTCAGAATAATTTATAAATATAAGTATTAAATATTTTCAAAATGTATGTGTAAATTATATGAGTACAGTAAAATATTATATTTTAAGTGTATAAAATAATGATTATTGTAACATTAAATATTCAGATATGTACATAATATTATATAAATAATACATACCACTATTACTAATGTTCTAATATGCATTATGAAATGACATACATTTTAAAAATCATATGATTTGTGATTCTGTTAATGTGGAAGCTTTATATTGTCATCAAAAACATTGAAATTAAGAATTCTTCATAGTGTTTTAAAAATATGGAATGATAGATATAACGCTATAAAAAAAAATTTTTAATACTTATTTTAAGTTACAATTATGTGTAGCAACAACAACTGTATACATTTAATCAAATTTTACACAATCATTTACATATTTAAAAGAAGATAAATAAATTATATTTATTTGAATATAATAATCTATATATTTCAGAATAATTTATAAATATAAATATGTAATATAATTACATGTTTAATTGTAAATTATATGAGTACAGGAAAATATTATATTTTAAGTGTATAAAATAATGATTTATGTAAAGTTAAATAAACAGATATGTACATAATATTATATAAACAATACATACCACTATTACTAATGTTCCAATATGCATTATGAAATGACATACATTTTTAAACTCATATGATGTGTGATTCTTTTATTGTGGAAGCTTTATATTGTCATCAAAAACATTGAAATTAAGAATTCTTCATAGTGTTTTAAAAATATGGAATGATAGATATAACGCTATAAAAAAAAATTTTTAATACTTATTTTAAGTTACAATTATGTGTAGCAACAACAACTGTATACATTTAATCAAATTTTACACAATCATTTTCATATTTAAAAAAAGATAAATAAATTATATTTATTTGAATATAATAATCTATATATTTCAGAATAATTTATAAATATAAATATGTAATATAATCACATGTTTAATTTTAAATTATATAAGTACAATAAAATATTATATTTTAAGTGTATAAAATAATGATTTATGTAAAGTTAAATAAACAGATATGTACATAATATTATATAAATAATACATACCACTATTACTAATGTTCCAATATGCATTATGAAATGACATACATTTTAAAAATCATATGATTTGTGATTCTGTTAATGTGGAAGCTTTATATTGTCATCAAAAACATTGAAATTAAGAATTCTTCATAGTGTTTTAAAAATATGGAATGATAGATATAACGCTATAAAAAAAAATTTTTTATACTTATTTTAAGTTACAATTATGTGTAGCAACAAAAACTGTATACATTTAATCAAATTTTACACAATCATTTTCATATATAATAAATGAAAAATAAATTATATTTATTTGAATATAATAATCTATATATTTCAGAATAATTTATAAATATAAGTATTAAATATTTTCAAAATGTATGTGTAAATTATATGTGTACAGTAAAATATTATATTTTAAGTGTATAAAATAAACATTTATGTAAAGTTAAATATTCAGATATGTACATAATTTTATATTAAAAATACATACCACTTTTACTAATGTTCCAATATGCATTATGAAATGACATAAATGTTAGAACTAATTTGATGTGTATTTATGTAATTGTAGAAGATTTATAGTGTCATCAACAAATGGGCAATTGTGAACTTTCAATAGTGTTTTTGATATATCAAATGTTAAACATTATGCTAAAAAAAAAAAGAAAAATTAAAATACTTATTTTAAGTTACAATTATGTGTAGCAACAACAACTGTATACATTTAATCAAATTTAACACATTTATTTTCATATTTAAAAAATGAAAAATAAATTATATTTATTTGAATATAGTAATCTATATATTTCAGAATAATTTATAAATATAAATATGTAATATAATCACATGTTTAATTTTAAATTATATAAGTACAGTAAAATATTATATTTTAAGTGTATAAAATAATGATTTATGTAAAGTTAAATAAACAGAAATGTACATAATATTATATAAATAATACATAACACTATTACTAATGTTCCAATATGCATTATGAAATGACATACATTTTAAAAATCATATGATTTGTGATTCTGTTAATGTGGAAGCTTTATATTGTCATCAAAAACATTGAAATTAAGAATTCTTCATAGTGTTTTAAAAATATGGAATGATAGATATAACGCTATAAAAAAAAATTTTTAATACTTATTTTAAGTTACAATTATGTGTAGCAACAACAACTGTATACATTTAATCAAATTTTACACAATCATTTTCATATTTAAAAGAAGATAAATAAATTATATTTATTTGAATATAATAATCTATATATTTCAGAATAATTTATAAATATAAATATGTAATATAATTACATGTTTAATTGTAAATTATATGAGTACAGTAAAATATTATATTTTAAGTGTATAAAATAATGATTTATGTAAAGTTAAATAAACAGATATGTACATAATATTATATAAACAATACATACCACTATTACTAATGTTCCAATATGCATTATGAAATGACATAAATGTATGAACTAATTTGATGTGTATTTATATAATTGTAGAAGATATATAGTGTCATCAACAAATGGGCAATTGTGAACTTTCAATAGTTTTTTTGATATATCAAATATTAAACATTATGCTAAAAAAAAAAAAGAAAAATTAAAATACTTATTTTAAGTTACAATTATGTGTAGCAATAAAAACTGTATACATTTAATCAATTTTAACACAATCATTTCCATATTTAAAAAAAGATAAATAAATTAAATTTATTTGAATATAATAATCTGTATATTTCAGAATTATTTATTAATGTATGTATTAAATATTTTCCAAAATGTATGTGTAAATTATATGAGTACAGTAAAATATTATATTTTAAGTGTATAAAATAAACATTAATGTAAAGTTAAATATTCAGATATGTACATAATATTATATAAAAAATACATACCACTTTTACTAATGTTCCAATATGCATTATGAAATGACATAAATGTTAGAACTAATTTGATGTGTATTTATGTAATTGTAGAAGATTTATAGTGTCATCAACAAATGGGCAATTGTGAACTTTCAATAGTGTTTTTGATATATCAAATGTTAAACATTATGCTAAAAAAAAAAAGAAAAATTAAAATACTTATTTTAAGTTACAATTATGTGTAGCAACAACAACTGTATACATTTAATCAAATTTAACACATTTATTTTCATATTTAAAAAATGAAAAATAAATTATATTTATTTGAATATAGTAATCTATATATTTCAGAATAATTTATAAATATAAGTATTAAATATTTTCAAAATGTATGTGTAAATTATATGAGAACAGTAAAATATTATATTTTAAGTGTATAAAATAAACATTAATGTAAAGTTAAATATTCAGATATGTACATAATATTATATAAAAAATACATACCACTTTTACTAATGATCCAATATGCATTATGAAATGACATAAATGTTAGAACTAATTTGATGTGTATTTATGTAATTGTAGAAGATTTATAGTGTCATCAACAAATGGGCAATTGTGAACTTTCAATAGTGTTTTTGATATATCAAATGTTAAACATTATGCTAAAAAAAAAAAGAAAAATTAAAATACTTATTTTAAGTTACAATTATGTGTAGCAACAACAACTGTATACATTTAATCTAATTTAACACATTTATTTTCATATTTAAAAAATGAAAAATAAATTATATTTATTTGAATATAGTAATCTATATATTTCAGAATAATTTATAAATATAAATATGTAATATAATCACATGTTTAATTTTAAATTATATGAGTACAGTAAAATATTATATTTTAAGTGTATAAAATAATGATTTATGTAAAGTTAAATAAACAGATATGTACATAATATTATATAAACAATACATACCACTATTACTAATGTTCCAATATGCATTATGAAATGACATACATTTTTAAACTCATATGATGTGTGATTCTTTTATTGTGGAAGCTTTATATTGTCATCAAAAACATTGAAATTGAGAATTCTTCATAGTGTTTTAAAATTATGGAATGATAGATATAACGCTATAAAAAAAAATTTTTAATACTTATTTTAAGTTACAATTATGTGTAGCAACAACAACTGTATACATTTAATCAAATTTTACACAATCATTTTCATATTTAAAAAAAGATAAATAAATTATATTTATTTGAATATAGTAATCTATATATTTTAGAATAATTTATAAATATAAATATGTAATATAATTACATGTTTAATTGTAAATTATATGAGTACAGTAAAATATTATATTTTAAGTGTATAAAATAATGATTTATGTAAAGTTAAATAAACAGATATGTACATAATATTATATAAACAATACATACCACTATTACTAATGTTCCAATATGCATTATGAAATGACATAAATGTTTGAACTAATTTGATGTGTATTTATGTAATTGTAGAAGATTTACAGTGTCATCAACAAATGGGCAATTGTGAACTTTCAATAGTGTTTTTGATATATCAAATGTTAAACATTATGCTAAAAAAAAAATGAAAAATTAAAATACTTATTTTAAGTTACAATTATGTGTAGCAACAAAAACTGTATACATTTAATCAATTTTAACACAATCATTTCCATATTTAAAAAAAGATAAATAAATTAAATTTATTTGAATATAATAATCTGTATATTTCAGAATTATTTATTAATGTATGTATTAAATATTTTCCAAAATGTATGTGTAAATTATATGAGTACAGGAAAATATTATATTTTAAGTGTATAAAATAAACATTAATGTAAAGTTAAATATTCAGATATGTACATAATATTATATAAAAAATACATACCACTTTTACTAATGTTCCAATATGCATTATGAAATGACATAAATGTTAGAACTAATTTGATGTGTATTTATGTAATTGTAGAAGATTTATAGTGTCATCAACAAATGGGCAATTGTGAACTTTCAATAGTGTTTTTGATATATGAAATGTTAAACATTATGCTAAAAAAAAAAAGAAAAATTAAAATACTTATTTTAAGTTACAATTATGTGTAGCAATAACAACTGTATACATTTAATCAAATTTTACACAATCATTTTCATATTTAATAAATGAAAAATAAATTATATTTATTTGAATATAGTAATCTATATATTTCAGAATAATTTATAAATATAAATATGTAATATAATCACATGTTTAATTTTAAATTATATGAGTACAGTAAAATATTATAGTTTAAGTGTATAAAATAATGATTTATGTAAAGTTAAATAAACAGATATGTACATAATATTATATAAACAATACATACCACTATTACTAATGTTCCAATATGCATTATGAAATGACATACATTTTTAAACTCATATGATGTGTGATTCTTTTATTGTGGAAGCTTTATATTGTCATCAAAAACATTGAAATTGAGAATTCTTCATAGTGTTTTAAAATTATGGAATGATAGATATAACGCTATAAAAAAAAATTTTTAATACTTATTTTAAGTTAGAATTATGTGTAGCAACAAAAACTGTATACATTTAATCAAATTTTACACAATCATTTTCATATTTAAAAAAAGATAAAAAAATTATATTTATTTGAATATAATAATCTATATATTTCAGAATAATTTATAAATATAAGTATTAAATATTTTCAAAATGTATGTGTAAATTATATGTGTACAGTAAAATATTATATTTTAAGTGTATAAAATAAACATTTATGTAAAGTTAAATATTCAGATATGTACATAATATTATACTAAAAATACATACCACTACTACTAATGTTCCAATATGCATTATGAAATGACATAAATGTTAGAACTAATTTGATGTGTATTTATGTAATTGTAGAAGATTTATAGTGTCATCAACAAATGGGCAATTGTGAACTTTCAATAGTTTTTTGATATATCAAATGTTAAACATTATGCTAAAAAAAAAAAGAAAAATTAAAATACTTATTTTAAGTTACAATTATGTGTAGCAATAACAACTGTATACATTTAATCAAATTTTACACAATCATTTTCATATTTAATAAATGAAAAATAAATTATATTTATTTGAATATAGTAATCTATATATTTCAGAATAATTTATAAATATAAGTATTAAATATTTTCAAAATGTATGTGTAAATTATATGAGTACAGTAAAATATTATATTTTAAGTGTATAAAATAAACATTAATGTAAAGTTAAATATTCAGATATGTACATAATATTATATAAAAAATACATACCACTTTTACTAATGTTCCAATATGCATTATGAAATGACATAAATGTTAGAACTAATTTGATGTGTATTTATGTAATTGTAGAAGATTTATAGTGTCATCAACAAATGGGCAATTGTGAACTTTCAATAGTGTTTTTGATATATGAAATGTTAAACATTATGCTAAAAAAAAAAAGAAAAATTAAAATACTTATTTTAAGTTACAATTATGTGTAGCAACAACAACTGTATACATTTAATCAAATTTAACACATTTATTTTCATATTTAAAAAATGAAAAATAAATTATATTTATTTGAATATAGTAATCTATATATTTCAGAATAATTTATAAATATAAATATGTAATATAATCACATGTTTAATTTTAAATTATATGAGTACAGTAAAATATTATATATTAAGTGTATAAAATAATAATTTATGTAAAGTTAAATAAACAGATATGTACATAATATTATATAAACAATACATACCACTATTACTAATGTTCCAATATGCATTATGAAATGACATACATTTTTAAACTCATATGATGTGTGATTCTTTTATCGTGGAAGCTTTATATTGTCATTAAAAACATTGAAATTGAGAATTCTTCATAGTGTTTTAAAATTATGGAATGATAGATATAACGCTATAAAAAAAAATTTTTAATACTTATTTTAAGTTACAATTATGTGTAGCAACAACAACTGTATACATTTAATCAAATTTTACACAATCATTTTCATATTTAAAAAAAGATAAATAAATTATATTTATTTGAATATAATAATCTATATATTTCAGAATAATTTATAAATATAAATATGTAATATAATCACATGTTTAATTTTAAATTATATGAGTACAATAAAATATTATATTTTAAGTGTATAAAATAATGATTTATGTAAAGTTAAATAAACAGATATGTACATAATATTATATAAATAATACATACCACTATTACTAATGTTCCAATATGCATTATGAAATGACATACATTTTAAAAATCATATGATTTGTGATTCTGTTAATGTGGAAGCTTTATATTGTCATCAAAAACATTGAAATTAAGAATTCTTCATAGTGTTTTAAAAATATGGAATGATAGATATAACGCTATAAAAAAAAATTTTTAATACTTATTTTAAGTTACAATTATGTGTAGCAACAACAACTGTATACATTTAATCAAATTTTACACAATCATTTTCATATTTAAAAGAAGATAAATAAATTATATTTATTTGAATATAATAATCTATATATTTCAGAATAATTTATAAATATAAATATGTAATATAATTACATGTTTAATTGTAAATTATATGAGTACAGTAAAATATTATATTTTAAGTGTATAAAATAATGATTTATGTAAAGTTAAATAAACAGATATGTACATAATATTATACTAAAAATACATACCACTACTACTAATGTTCCAATATGCATTATGAAATGACATAAATGTTAGAACTAATTTGATGTGTATTTATGTAATTGTAGAAGATTTATCGTGTCATCAACAAATGGGCAATTGTGAACTTTCAATAGTTTTTTGATATATCAAATGTTAAACATTATGCTAAAAAAAAAAAAGAAAAATTAAAATACTTATTTTAAGTTACAATTATGTGTAGCAACAAAAACTGTATACATTTAATCAATTTTAACACAATCATTTCCATATTTAAAAAAAGTTAAATAAATTAAATTTATTTGAATATAATAATCTGTATATTTCAGAATTATTTATTAATGTATGTATTAAATATTTTCCAAAATGTATGTGTAAATTATATGAGTACAGTAAAATATTATATTTTAAGTGTATAAAATAAACATTAATGTAAAGTTAAATATTCAGATATGTACATAATATTATATAAAAAATACATACCACTTTTACTAATGTTCCAATATGCATTATGAAATGACATAAATGTTAGAACTAATTTGATGTGTATTTATGTAATTGTAGAAGATTTATAGTGTCATCAACAAATGGGCAATTGTGAACTTTCAATAGTGTTTTTGATATATGAAATGTTAAACATTATGCTAAAAAAAAAAAGAAAAATTAAAATACTTATTTTAAGTTACAATTATGTGTAGCAATAACAACTGTATACATTTAATCAAATTTTACACAATCATTTTCATATTTAATAAATGAAAAATAAATTATATTTATTTGAATATAGTAATCTATATATTTCAGAATAATTTATAAATATAAATATGTAATATAATCACATGTTTAATTTTAAATTATATGAGTACAGTAAAATATTATAGTTTAAGTGTATAAAATAATGATTTATGTAAAGTTAAATAAACAGATATGTACATAATATTATATAAACAATACATACCACTATTACTAATGTTCCAATATGCATTATGAAATGACATACATTTTTAAACTCATATGATGTGTGATTCTTTTATTGTGGAAGCTTTATATTGTCATCAAAAACATTGAAATTGAGAATTCTTCATAGTGTTTTAAAATTATGGAATGATAGATATAACGCTATAAAAAAAAATTTTTAATACTTATTTTAAGTTACAATTATGTGTAGCAACAAAAACTGTATACATTTAATCAAATTTTACACAATCATTTTCATATTTAAAAAAAGATAAAAAAATTATATTTATTTGAATATAATAATCTATATATTTCAGAATAATTTATAAATATAAGTATTAAATATTTTCAAAATGTATGTGTAAATTATATGTGTACAGTAAAATATTATATTTTAAGTGTATAAAATAAACATTTATGTAAAGTTAAATATTCAGATATGTACATAATATTATACTAAAAATACATACCACTACTACTAATGTTCCAATATGCATTATGAAATGACATAAATGTTAGAACTAATTTGATGTGTATTTATGTAATTGTAGAAGATTTATAGTGTCATCAACAAATGGGCAATTGTGAACTTTCAATAGTTTTTTGATATATCAAATGTTAAACATTATGCTAAAAAAAAAAAGAAAAATTAAAATACTTATTTTAAGTTACAATTATGTGTAGCAATAACAACTGTATACATTTAATCAAATTTTACACAATCATTTTCATATTTAATAAATGAAAAATAAATTATATTTATTTGAATATAGTAATCTATATATTTCAGAATAATTTATAAATATAAGTATTAAATATTTTCAAAATGTATGTGTAAATTATATGAGTACAGTAAAATATTATATTTTAAGTGTATAAAATAAACATTAATGTAAAGTTAAATATTCAGATATGTACATAATATTATATAAAAAATACATACCACTTTTACTAATGTTCCAATATGCATTATGAAATGACATAAATGTTAGAACTAATTTGATGTGTATTTATGTAATTGTAGAAGATTTATAGTGTCATCAACAAATGGGCAATTGTGAACTTTCAATAGTGTTTTTGATATATGAAATGTTAAACATTATGCTAAAAAAAAAAAGAAAAATTAAAATACTTATTTTAAGTTACAATTATGTGTAGCAATAACAACTGTATACATTTAATCAAATTTTACACAATCATTTTCATATTTAATAAATGAAAAATAAATTATATTTATTTGAATATAGTAATCTATATATTTCAGAATAATTTATAAATATAAATATGTAATATAATCACATGTTTAATTTTAAATTATATGAGTACAGTAAAATATTATAGTTTAAGTGTATAAAATAATGATTTATGTAAAGTTAAATAAACAGATATGTACATAATATTATATAAACAATACATACCACTATTACTAATGTTCCAATATGCATTATGAAATGACATACATTTTTAAACTCATATGATGTGTGATTCTTTTATTGTGGAAGCTTTATATTGTCATCAAAAACATTGAAATTGAGAATTCTTCATAGTGTTTTAAAATTATGGAATGATAGATATAACGCTATAAAAAAAAATTTTTAATACTTATTTTACGTTACAATTATGTGTAGCAACAAAAACTGTATACATTTAATCAAATTTTACACAATCATTTTCATATTTAAAAAAAGATAAAAAAATTATATTTATTTGAATATAATAATCTATATATTTCAGAATAATTTATAAATATAAGTATTAAATATTTTCAAAATGTATGTGTAAATTATATGTGTACAGTAAAATATTATATTTTAAGTGTATAAAATAAACATTAATGTAAAGTTAAATATTCAGATATGTACATAATATTATATAAAAAATACATACCACTTTTACTAATGTTCCAATATGCATTATGAAATGACATAAATGTTAGAACTAATTTGATGTGTATTTATGTAATTGTAGAAGATTTATAGTGTCATCAACAAATGGGCAATTGTGAACTTTCAATAGTGTTTTTGATATATCAAATGTTAAACATTATGCTAAAAAAAAAAAGAAAAATTAAAATACTTATTTTAAGTTACAATTATGTGTAGCAACAACAACTGTATAAATTTAATCAAATTTAACACATTTATTTTCATATTTAAAAAATGAAAAATAAATTATATTTATTTGAATATAGTAGTCTATATATTTCAGAATAATTTATAAATATAAATATGTAATATAATCACATGTTTAATTTTAAATTATATAAGTACAATAAAATATTATATTTTAAGTGTATAAAATAATGATTTATGTAAAGTTAAATAAACAGATATGTACATAATATTATATAAATAATACATACCACTATTACTAATGTTCCAATATGCATTATGAAATGACATACATTTTAAAAATCATATGATTTGTGATTCTGTTAATGTGGAAGCTTTATATTGTCATCAAAAACATTGAAATTAAGAATTCTTCATAGTGTTTTAAAAATATGGAATGATAGATATAACGCTATAAAAAAAAATTTTTAATACTTATTTTAAGTTACAATTATGTGTAGCAACAACAACTGTATACATTTAATCAAATTTTACACAATCATTTTCATATATAATAAATGAAAAATAAATTATATTTATTTGAATATAATAATCTATATATTTCAGAATAATTTATAAATATAAGTATTAAATATTTTCAAAATGTATGTGTAAATTATATGTGTACAGTAAAATATTATATTTTAAGTGTATAAAATAAACATTTATGTAAAGTTAAATATTCAGATATGTACATAATATTATATTAAAAATACATACCACTTTTACTAATGTTCCAATATGCATTATGAAATGACATACATTTTTAAACTCATATGATGTGTGATTCTTTTATTGTGGAAGCTTTATATTGTCATCAAAAACATTGAAATTGAGAATTCTTCATAGTGTTTTAAAATTATGGAATGATAGATATAACGCTATAAAAAAAAATTTTTAATACTTATTTTAAGTTACAATTATGTGTAGCAACAACAACTGTATACATTTAATCAAATTTTACACAATCATTTTCATATTTAAAAAAAGATAAATAAATTATATTTATTTGAATATAATAATCTATATATTTCAGAATAATTTATAAATATAAATATGTAATATAATCACATGTTTAATTTTTAATTATATGAGTACAATAAAATATTATATTTTAAGTGTATAAAATAATGATTTATGTAAAGTTAAATAAACAGATATGTACATAATATTATATAAACAATACATACCACTATTACTAATGTTCCAATATGCATTATGAAATGACATAAATGTTAGAACTAATTTGATGTGTATTTATGTAATTGTAGAAGATTTATAGTGTCATCAACAAATGGGCAATTGTGAACTTTCAATAGTGTTTTTGATATATCAAATGTTAAACATTATGCTAAAAAAAAAAAGAAAAATTAAAATACTTATTTTAAGTTACAATTATGTGTAGCAATAACAACTGTATACATTTAATCAAATTTTACACAATCATTTTCATATTTAATAAATGAAAAATAAATTATATTTATTTGAATATAGTAATCTATATATTTCAGAATAATTTATAAATATAAGTATTAAATATTTTCAAAATGTATGTGTAAATTATATGAGTACAGTAAAATATTATATTTTAAGTGTATAAAATAATGATTATTGTAACATTAAATATTCAGATATGTACATAATATTATATAAATAATACATACCACTATTACTAATGTTCCAATATGCATTATGAAATGACATACATTTTAAAAATCATATGATTTGTGATTCTGTTAATGTGGAAGCTTTATATTGTCATCAAAAACATTGAAATTAAGAATTCTTCATAGTGTTTTAAAAATATGGAATGATAGATATAACGCTATAAAAAAAAATTTTTAATACTTATTTTAAGTTACAATTATGTGTAGCAACAACAACTGTATACATTTAATCAAATTTTACACAATCATTTACATATTTAAAAGAAGATAAATAAATTATATTTATTTGAATATAATAATCTATATATTTCAGAATAATTTATAAATATAAATATGTAATATAATTACATGTTTAATTGTAAATTATATGAGTACAGGAAAATATTATATTTTAAGTGTATAAAATAATGATTTATGTAAAGTTAAATAAACAGATATGTACATAATATTATATAAACAATACATACCACTATTACTAATGTTCCAATATGCATTATGAAATGACATACATTTTTAAACTCATATGATGTGTGATTCTTTTATTGTGGAAGCTTTATATTGTCATCAAAAACATTGAAATTGAGAATTCTTCATAGTGTTTTAAAATTATGGAATGATAGATATAACGCTATAAAAAAAAATTTTTAATACTTATTTTAAGTTACAATTATGTGTAGCAACAAAAACTGTATACATTTAATCAAATTTTACACAATCATTTTCATATTTAAAAAAAGATAAAAAAATTATATTTATTTGAATATAATAATCTATATATTTCAGAATAATTTATAAATATAAGTATTAAATATTTTCAAAATGTATGTGTAAATTATATGTGTACAGTAAAATATTATATTTTAAGTGTATAAAATAAACATTTATGTAAAGTTAAATATTCAGATATGTACATAATATTATACTAAAAATACATACCACTACTACTAATGTTCCAATATGCATTATGAAATGACATAAATGTTAGAACTAATTTGATGTGTATTTATGTAATTGTAGAAGATTTATAGTGTCATCAACAAATGGGCAATTGTGAACTTTCAATAGTTTTTTGATATATCAAATGTTAAACATTATGCTAAAAAAAAAAAGAAAAATTAAAATACTTATTTTAAGTTACAATTATGTGTAGCAATAACAACTGTATACATTTAATCAAATTTTACACAATCATTTTCATATTTAATAAATGAAAAATAAATTATATTTATTTGAATATAGTAATCTATATATTTCAGAATAATTTATAAATATAAGTATTAAATATTTTCAAAATGTATGTGTAAATTATATGAGTACAGTAAAATATTATATTTTAAGTGTATAAAATAATGATTATTGTAACATTAAATATTCAGATATGTACATAATATTATATAAATAATACATACCACTATTACTAATGTTCTAATATGCATTATGAAATGACATACATTTTAAAAATCATATGATTTGTGATTCTGTTAATGTGGAAGCTTTATATTGTCATCAAAAACATTGAAATTAAGAATTCTTCATAGTGTTTTAAAAATATGGAATGATAGATATAACGCTATAAAAAAAAATTTTTAATACTTATTTTAAGTTACAATTATGTGTAGCAACAACAACTGTATACATTTAATCAAATTTTACACAATCATTTACATATTTAAAAGAAGATAAATAAATTATATTTATTTGAATATAATAATCTATATATTTCAGAATAATTTATAAATATAAATATGTAATATAATTACATGTTTAATTGTAAATTATATGAGTACAGGAAAATATTATATTTTAAGTGTATAAAATAATGATTTATGTAAAGTTAAATAAACAGATATGTACATAATATTATATAAACAATACATACCACTATTACTAATGTTCCAATATGCATTATGAAATGACATACATTTTTAAACTCATATGATGTGTGATTCTTTTATTGTGGAAGCTTTATATTGTCATCAAAAACATTGAAATTAAGAATTCTTCATAGTGTTTTAAAAATATGGAATGATAGATATAACGCTATAAAAAAAAATTTTTAATACTTATTTTAAGTTACAATTATGTGTAGCAACAACAACTGTATACATTTAATCAAATTTTACACAATCATTTTCATATTTAAAAAAAGATAAATAAATTATATTTATTTGAATATAATAATCTATATATTTCAGAATAATTTATAAATATAAATATGTAATATAATCACATGTTTAATTTTAAATTATATAAGTACAATAAAATATTATATTTTAAGTGTATAAAATAATGATTTATGTAAAGTTAAATAAACAGATATGTACATAATATTATATAAATAATACATACCACTATTACTAATGTTCCAATATGCATTATGAAATGACATACATTTTAAAAATCATATGATTTGTGATTCTGTTAATGTGGAAGCTTTATATTGTCATCAAAAACATTGAAATTAAGAATTCTTCATAGTGTTTTAAAAATATGGAATGATAGATATAACGCTATAAAAAAAAATTTTTTATACTTATTTTAAGTTACAATTATGTGTAGCAACAAAAACTGTATACATTTAATCAAATTTTACACAATCATTTTCATATATAATAAATGAAAAATAAATTATATTTATTTGAATATAATAATCTATATATTTCAGAATAATTTATAAATATAAGTATTAAATATTTTCAAAATGTATGTGTAAATTATATGTGTACAGTAAAATATTATATTTTAAGTGTATAAAATAAACATTTATGTAAAGTTAAATATTCAGATATGTACATAATTTTATATTAAAAATACATACCACTTTTACTAATGTTCCAATATGCATTATGAAATGACATAAATGTTAGAACTAATTTGATGTGTATTTATGTAATTGTAGAAGATTTATAGTGTCATCAACAAATGGGCAATTGTGAACTTTCAATAGTGTTTTTGATATATCAAATGTTAAACATTATGCTAAAAAAAAAAAGAAAAATTAAAATACTTATTTTAAGTTACAATTATGTGTAGCAACAACAACTGTATACATTTAATCAAATTTAACACATTTATTTTCATATTTAAAAAATGAAAAATAAATTATATTTATTTGAATATAGTAATCTATATATTTCAGAATAATTTATAAATATAAATATGTAATATAATCACATGTTTAATTTTAAATTATATAAGTACAGTAAAATATTATATTTTAAGTGTATAAAATAATGATTTATGTAAAGTTAAATAAACAGAAATGTACATAATATTATATAAATAATACATACCACTATTACTAATGTTCCAATATGCATTATGAAATGACATACATTTTAAAAATCATATGATTTGTGATTCTGTTAATGTGGAAGCTTTATATTGTCATCAAAAACATTGAAATTAAGAATTCTTCATAGTGTTTTAAAAATATGGAATGATAGATATAACGCTATAAAAAAAAATTTTTAATACTTATTTTAAGTTACAATTATGTGTAGCAACAACAACTGTATACATTTAATCAAATTTTACACAATCATTTTCATATTTAAAAGAAGATAAATAAATTATATTTATTTGAATATAATAATCTATATATTTCAGAATAATTTATAAATATAAATATGTAATATAATTACATGTTTAATTGTAAATTATATGAGTACAGTAAAATATTATATTTTAAGTGTATAAAATAATGATTTATGTAAAGTTAAATAAACAGATATGTACATAATATTATATAAACAATACATACCACTATTACTAATGTTCCAATATGCATTATGAAATGACATAAATGTATGAACTAATTTGATGTGTATTTATATAATTGTAGAAGATATATAGTGTCATCAACAAATGGGCAATTGTGAACTTTCAATAGTTTTTTTGATATATCAAATGTTAAACATTATGCTAAAAAAAAAAAAGAAAAATTAAAATACTTATTTTAAGTTACAATTATGTGTAGCAATAAAAACTGTATACATTTAATCAATTTTAACACAATCATTTCCATATTTAAAAAAAGATAAATAAATTAAATTTATTTGAATATAATAATCTGTATATTTCAGAATTATTTATTAATGTATGTATTAAATATTTTCCAAAATGTATGTGTAAATTATATGAGTACAGTAAAATATTATATTTTAAGTGTATAAAATAAACATTAATGTAAAGTTAAATATTCAGATATGTACATAATATTATATAAAAAATACATACCACTTTTACTAATGTTCCAATATGCATTATGAAATGACATAAATGTTAGAACTAATTTGATGTGTATTTATGTAATTGTAGAAGATTTATAGTGTCATCAACAAATGGGCAATTGTGAACTTTCAATAGTGTTTTTGATATATCAAATGTTAAACATTATGCTAAAAAAAAAAAGAAAAATTAAAATACTTATTTTAAGTTACAATTATGTGTAGCAACAACAACTGTATACATTTAATCAAATTTAACACATTTATTTTCATATTTAAAAAATGAAAAATAAATTATATTTATTTGAATATAGTAATCTATATATTTCAGAATAATTTATAAATATAAGTATTAAATATTTTCAAAATGTATGTGTAAATTATATGAGTACAGTAAAATATTATATTTTAAGTGTATAAAATAAACATTAATGTAAAGTTAAATATTCAGATATGTACATAATATTATATAAAAAATACATACCACTTTTACTAATGATCCAATATGCATTATGAAATGACATAAATGTTAGAACTAATTTGATGTGTATTTATGTAATTGTAGAAGATTTATAGTGTCATCAACAAATGGGCAATTGTGAACTTTCAATAGTGTTTTTGATATATCAAATGTTAAACATTATGCTAAAAAAAAAAAGAAAAATTAAAATACTTATTTTAAGTTACAATTATGTGTAGCAACAACAACTGTATACATTTAATCTAATTTATCACATTTATTTTCATATTTAAAAAATGAAAAATAAATTATATTTATTTGAATATAGTAATCTATATATTTCAGAATAATTTATAAATATAAATATGTAATATAATCACATGTTTAATTTTAAATTATATGAGTACAGTAAAATATTATATTTTAAGTGTATAAAATAATGATTTATGTAAAGTTAAATAAACAGATATGTACATAATATTATATAAACAATACATACCACTATTACTAATGTTCCAATATGCATTATGAAATGACATACATTTTTAAACTCATATGATGTGTGATTCTTTTATTGTGGAAGCTTTATATTGTCATCAAAAACATTGAAATTGAGAATTCTTCATAGTGTTTTAAAATTATGGAATGATAGATATAACGCTATAAAAAAAAATTTTTAATACTTATTTTAAGTTACAATTATGTGTAGCAACAACAACTGTATACATTTAATCAAATTTTACACAATCATTTTCATATTTAAAAAAAGATAAATAAATTATATTTATTTGAATATAGTAATCTATATATTTTAGAATAATTTATAAATATAAATATGTAATATAATTACATGTTTAATTGTAAATTATATGAGTACAGTAAAATATTATATTTTAAGTGTATAAAATAATGATTTATGTAAAGTTAAATAAACAGATATGTACATAATATTATATAAACAATACATACCACTATTACTAATGTTCCAATATGCATTATGAAATGACATAAATGTTTGAACTAATTTGATGTGTATTTATGTAATTGTAGAAGATTTACAGTGTCATCAACAAATGGGCAATTGTGAACTTTCAATAGTGTTTTTGATATATCAAATGTTAAACATTATGCTAAAAAAAAAATGAAAAATTAAAATACTTATTTTAAGTTACAATTATGTGTAGCAACAAAAACTGTATACATTTATTCAATTTTAACACAATCATTTTCATATTTAAAAAAAGATAAATAAATTAAATTTATTTGAATATAATAATCTGTATATTTCAGAATTATTTATTAATGTATGTATTAAATATTTTCCAAAATGTATGTGTAAATTATATGAGTACAGGAAAATATTATATTTTAAGTGTATAAAATAAACATTAATGTAATGTTAAATATTCAGATATGTACATAATATTATATAAAAAATACATACCACTTTTACTAATGTTCCAATATGCATTATGAAATGACATAAATGTTAGAACTAATTTGATGTGTATTTATGTAATTGTAGAAGATTTATAGTGTCATCAACAAATGGGCAATTGTGAACTTTCAATAGTGTTTTTGATATATCAAATGTTAATCATTATGCTAAAAAAAAAAAGAAAAATTAAAATACTTATTTTAAGTTACAATTATGTGTAGCAATAACAACTGTATACATTTAATCAAATTTTACACAATCATTTTCATATTTAATAAATGAAAAATAAATTATATTTATTTGAATATAGTAATCTATATATTTCAGAATAATTTATAAATATAAATATGTAATATAATCACATGTTTAATTTTAAATTATATGAGTACAGTAAAATATTATAGTTTAAGTGTATAAAATAATGATTTATGTAAAGTTAAATAAACAGATATGTACATAATATTATATAAACAATACATACCACTATTACTAATGTTCCAATATGCATTATGAAATGACATACATTTTTAAACTCATATGATGTGTGATTCTTTTATTGTGGAAGCTTTATATTGTCATCAAAAACATTGAAATTGAGAATTCTTCATAGTGTTTTAAAATTATGGAATGATAGATATAACGCTATAAAAAAAAATTTTTAATACTTATTTTAAGTTACAATTATGTGTAGCAACAAAAACTGTATACATTTAATCAAATTTTACACAATCATTTTCATATTTAAAAAAAGATAAAAAAATTATATTTATTTGAATATAATAATCTATATATTTCAGAATAATTTATAAATATAAGTATTAAATATTTTCAAAATGTATGTGTAAATTATATGTGTACAGTAAAATATTATATTTTAAGTGTATAAAATAAACATTTATGTAAAGTTAAATATTCAGATATGTACATAATATTATACTAAAAATACATACCACTACTACTAATGTTCCAATATGCATTATGAAATGACATAAATGTTAGAACTAATTTGATGTGTATTTATGTAATTGTAGAAGATTTATAGTGTCATCAACAAATGGGCAATTGTGAACTTTCAATAGTGTTTTTGATATATCAAATGTTAAACATTATGCTAAAAAAAAAAAGAAAAATTAAAATACTTATTTTAAGTTACAATTATGTGTAGCAACAACAACTGTATACATTTAATCAAATTTAACACATTTATTTTCATATTTAAAAAATGAAAAATAAATTATATTTATTTGAATATAGTAATCTATATATTTCAGAATAATTTATAAATATAAATATGTAATATAATCACATGTTTAATTTTAAATTATATAAGTACAGTAAAATATTATATTTTAAGTGTATAAAATAATGATTTATGTAAAGTTAAATAAACAGAAATGTACATAATATTATATAAATAATACATACCACTATTACTAATGTTCCAATATGCATTATGAAATGACATACATTTTAAAAATCATATGATTTGTGATTCTGTTAATGTGGAAGCTTTATATTGTCATCAAAAACATTGAAATTAAGAATTCTTCATAGTGTTTTAAAAATATGGAATGATAGATATAACGCTATAAAAAAAAATTTTTAATACTTATTTTAAGTTACAATTATGTGTAGCAACAACAACTGTATACATTTAATCA
Source organism: Tuberolachnus salignus (assembly GCA_956483605.1). Lineage (NCBI taxonomy): Eukaryota > Metazoa > Arthropoda > Insecta > Hemiptera > Aphididae > Tuberolachnus > Tuberolachnus salignus. Next base: position 18,691,624 of record OY101431.1, on the reverse strand, counting down.
AATTTTACACAATCATTTTCATATTTAAAAGAAGATAAATAAATTATATTTATTTGAATATAATAATCTATATATTTCAGAATAATTTATAAATATAAATATGTAATATAATTACATGTTTAATTGTAAATTATATGAGTACAGTAAAATATTATATTTTAAGTGTATAAAATAATGATTTATGTAAAGTTAAATAAACAGATATGTACATAATATTATATAAACAATACATACCACTATTACTAATGTTCCAATATGCATTATGAAATGACATAAATGTATGAACTAATTTGATGTGTATTTATATAATTGTAGAAGATATATAGTGTCATCAACAAATGGGCAATTGTGAACTTTCAATAGTTTTTTTGATATATCAAATGTTAAACATTATGCTAAAAAAAAAAAAGAAAAATTAAAATACTTATTTTAAGTTACAATTATGTGTAGCAATAAAAACTGTATACATTTAATCAATTTTAACACAATCATTTCCATATTTAAAAAAAGATAAATAAATTAAATTTATTTGAATATAATAATCTGTATATTTCAGAATTATTTATTAATGTATGTATTAAATATTTTCCAAAATGTATGTGTAAATTATATGAGTACAGTAAAATATTATATTTTAAGTGTATAAAATAAACATTAATGTAAAGTTAAATATTCAGATATGTACATAATATTATATAAAAAATACATACCACTTTTACTAATGTTCCAATATGCATTATGAAATGACATAAATGTTAGAACTAATTTGATGTGTATTTATGTAATTGTAGAAGATTTATAGTGTCATCAACAAATGGGCAATTGTGAACTTTCAATAGTGTTTTTGATATATCAAATGTTAAACATTATGCTAAAAAAAAAAAGAAAAATTAAAATACTTATTTTAAGTTACAATTATGTGTAGCAACAACAACTGTATACATTTAATCAAATTTAACACATTTATTTTCATATTTAAAAAATGAAAAATAAATTATATTTATTTGAATATAGTAATCTATATATTTCAGAATAATTTATAAATATAAGTATTAAATATTTTCAAAATGTATGTGTAAATTATATGAGTACAGTAAAATATTATATTTTAAGTGTATAAAATAAACATTAATGTAAAGTTAAATATTCAGATATGTACATAATATTATATAAAAAATACATACCACTTTTACTAATGATCCAATATGCATTATGAAATGACATAAATGTTAGAACTAATTTGATGTGTATTTATGTAATTGTAGAAGATTTATAGTGTCATCAACAAATGGGCAATTGTGAACTTTCAATAGTGTTTTTGATATATCAAATGTTAAACATTATGCTAAAAAAAAAAAGAAAAATTAAAATACTTATTTTAAGTTACAATTATGTGTAGCAACAACAACTGTATACATTTAATCTAATTTAACACATTTATTTTCATATTTAAAAAATGAAAAATAAATTATATTTATTTGAATATAGTAATCTATATATTTCAGAATAATTTATAAATATAAATATGTAATATAATCACATGTTTAATTTTAAATTATATGAGTACAGTAAAATATTATATTTTAAGTGTATAAAATAATGATTTATGTAAAGTTAAATAAACAGATATGTACATAATATTATATAAACAATACATACCACTACTACTAATGTTCCAATATGCATTATGAAATGACATAAATGTTAGAACTAATTTGATGTGTATTTATGTAATTGTAGAAGATTTATAGTGTCATCAACAAATGGGCAATTGTGAACTTTCAATAGTGTTTTTGATATATGAAATGTTAAACATTATGCTAAAAAAAAAAAGAAAAATTAAAATACTTATTTTAAGTTACAATTATGTGTAGCAACAACAACTGTATACATTTAATCAAATTTAACACATTTATTTTCATATTTAAAAAATGAAAAATAAATTATATTTATTTGAATATAGTAATCTATATATTTCAGAATAATTTATAAATATAAATATGTAATATAATCACATGTTTAATTTTAAATTATATGAGTACAGTAAAATATTATATATTAAGTGTATAAAATAATAATTTATGTAAAGTTAAATAAACAGATATGTACATAATATTATATAAACAATACATACCACTATTACTAATGTTCAATATGCATTATGAAACGACATACATTTTTAAACTCATATGATGTGTGATTCTTTTATTGTGGAAGCTTTATATTGTCATCAAAAACATTGAAATTGAGAATTCTTCATAGTGTTTTAAAATTATGGAATGATAGATATAACGCTATAAAAAAAAATTTTTAATACTTATTTTAAGTTACAATTATGTGTAGCAACAACAACTGTATACATTTAATCAAATTTTACACAATCATTTTCATATTTAAAAAAAGATAAATAAATTATATTTATTTGAATATAATAATCTATATATTTCAGAATAATTTATAAATATAAATATGTAATATAATCACATGTTTAATTTTAAATTATATGAGTACAATAAAATATTATATTTTAAGTGTATAAAATAATGATTTATGTAAAGTTAAATAAACAGATATGTACATAATATTATATAAATAATACATACCACTATTACTAATGTTCCAATATGCATTATGAAATGACATACATTTTAAAAATCATATGATTTGTGATTCTGTTAATGTGGAAGCTTTATATTGTCATCAAAAACATTGAAATTAAGAATTCTTCATAGTGTTTTAAAAATATGGAATGATAGATATAACGCTATAAAAAAAAATTTTTAATACTTATTTTAAGTTACAATTATGTGTAGCAACAACAACTGTATACATTTAATCAAATTTTACACAATCATTTTCATATTTAAAAGAAGATAAATAAATTATATTTATTTGAATATAATAATCTATATATTTCAGAATAATTTATAAATATAAATATGTAATATAATTACATGTTTAATTGTAAATTATATGAGTACAGTAAAATATTATATTTTAAGTGTATAAAATAATGATTTATGTAAAGTTAAATAAACAGATATGTACATAATATTATACTAAAAATACATACCACTACTACTAATGTTCCAATATGCATTATGAAATGACATAAATGTTAGAACTAATTTGATGTGTATTTATGTAATTGTAGAAGATTTATCGTGTCATCAACAAATGGGCAATTGTGAACTTTCAATAGTTTTTTGATATATCAAATGTTAAACATTATGCTAAAAAAAAAAAAGAAAAATTAAAATACTTATTTTAAGTTACAATTATGTGTAGCAACAAAAACTGTATACATTTAATCAATTTTAACACAATCATTTCAATATTTAAAAAAAGTTAAATAAATTAAATTTATTTGAATATAATAATCTGTATATTTCAGAATTATTTATTAATGTATGTATTAAATATTTTCCAAAATGTATGTGTAAATTATATGAGTACAGTAAAATATTATATTTTAAGTGTATAAAATAAACATTAATGTAAAGTTAAATATTCAGATATGTACATAATATTATATAAAAAATACATACCACTTTTACTAATGTTCCAATATGCATTATGAAATGACATAAATGTTAGAACTAATTTGATGTGTATTTATGTAATTGTAGAAGATTTATAGTGTCATCAACAAATGGGCAATTGTGAACTTTCAATAGTGTTTTTGATATATGAAATGTTAAACATTATGCTAAAAAAAAAAAGAAAAATTAAAATACTTATTTTAAGTTACAATTATGTGTAGCAATAACAACTGTATACATTTAATCAAATTTTACACAATCATTTTCATATTTAATAAATGAAAAATAAATTATATTTATTTGAATATAGTAATCTATATATTTCAGAATAATTTATAAATATAAGTATTAAATATTTTCAAAATGTATGTGTAAATTATATGAGTACAGTAAAATATTATATTTTAAGTGTATAAAATAATGATTATTGTAACATTAAATATTCAGATATGTACATAATATTATATAAATAATACATACCACTATTACTAATGTTCCAATATGCATTATGAAATGACATACATTTTAAAAATCATATGATTTGTGATTCTGTTAATGTGGAAGCTTTATATTGTCATCAAAAACATTGAAATTAAGAATTCTTCATAGTGTTTTAAAAATATGGAATGATAGATATAACGCTATAAAAAAAAATTTTTAATACTTATTTTAAGTTACAATTATGTGTAGCAACAACAACTGTATACATTTAATCAAATTTTACACAATCATTTTCATATTTAAAAGAAGATAAATAAATTATATTTATTTGAATATAATAATCTATATATTTCAGAATAATTTATAAATATAAATATGTAATATAATTACATGTTTAATTGTAAATTATATGAGTACAGGAAAATATTATATTTTAAGTGTATAAAATAATGATTTATGTAAAGTTAAATAAACAGATATGTACATAATATTATATAAACAATACATACCACTATTACTAATGTTCCAATATGCATTATGAAATGACATACATTTTTAAACTCATATGATGTGTGATTCTTTTATTGTGGAAGCTTTATATTGTCATCAAAAACATTGAAATTGAGAATTCTTCATAGTGTTTTAAAATTATGGAATGATAGATATAACGCTATAAAAAAAAATTTTTAATACTTATTTTAAGTTACAATTATGTGTAGCAACAACAACTGTATACATTTAATCAAATTTTACACAATCATTTTCATATTTAAAAAAAGATAAATAAATTATATTTATTTGAATATAATAATCTATATATTTCAGAATAATTTATAAATATAAATATGTAATTTAATCACATGTTTAATTTTAAATTATATGAGTACAGTAAAATATTATATTTTAAGTGTATAAAATAATGATTATTGTAACATTAAATATTCAGATATGTACATAATATTATATAAAAAATACATACCACTACTACTAATGTTCCAATATGCATTATGAAATGACATAAATGTTAGAACTAATTTGATGTGTATTTATGTAATTGTAGAAGATTTATAGTGTCATCAACAAATGGGCAATTGTGAACTTTCAATAGTTTTTTGATATATCAAATGTTAAACATTATGCTAAAAAAAAAAAGAAAAATTAAAATACTTATTTTAAGTTACAATTATGTGTAGCAATAACAACTGTATACATTTAATCAAATTTTACACAATCATTTTCATATTTAATAAATGAAAAATAAATTATATTTATTTGAATATAGTAATCTATATATTTCAGAATAATTTATAAATATAAGTATTAAATATTTTCAAAATGTATGTGTAAATTATATGAGTACAGTAAAATATTATATTTTAAGTGTATAAAATAAACATTAATGTAAAGTTAAATATTCAGATATGTACATAATATTATATAAAAAATACATACCACTTTTACTAATGATCCAATATGCATTATGAAATGACATAAATGTTAGAACTAATTTGATGTGTATTTATGTAATTGTAGAAGATTTATAGTGTCATCAACAAATGGGCAATTGTGAACTTTCAATAGTGTTTTTGATATATCAAATGTTAAACATTATGCTAAAAAAAAAAAGAAAAATTAAAATACTTATTTTAAGTTACAATTATGTGTAGCAACAACAACTGTATACATTTAATCAAATTTAACACATTTATTTTCATATTTAAAAAATGAAAAATAAATTATATTTATTTGAATATAGTAATCTATATATTTCAGAATAATTTATAAATATAAATATGTAATATAATCACATGTTTAATTTTAAATTATATGAGTACAGTAAAATATAATATTTTAAGTGTATAAAATAATGATTTATGTAAAGTTAAATAAACAGATATGTACATAATATTATATAAACAATACATACCACTATTACTAATGTTCCAATATGCATTATGAAATGACATACATTTTTAAACTCATATGATGTGTGATTCTTTTATTGTGGAAGCATTATATTGTCATCAAAAACATTGAAATTGAGAATTCTTCATAGTGTTTTAAAATTATGGAATGATAGATATAACGCAATAAAAAAAAATTTTTAATACTTATTTTAAGTTACAATTATGTGTAGCAACAACAACTGTATACATTTAATCAAATTTTACACAATCATTTTCATATTTAAAAAAAGATAAATAAATTATATTTATTTGAATATAATAATCTATATATTTCAGAATAATTTATAAATATAAATATGTAATATAATCACATGTTTAATTTTAAATTATATAAGTACAATAAAATATTATATTTTAAGTGTATAAAATAATGATTTATGTAAAGTTAAATAAACAGATATGTACATAATATTATATAAATAATACATACCACTATTACTAATGTTCCAATATGCATTATGAAATGACATACATTTTAAAAATCATATGATTTGTGATTCTGTTAATGTGGAAGCTTTATATTGTCATCAAAAACATTGAAATTAAGAATTCTTCATAGTGTTTTAAAAATATGGAATGATAGATATAACGCTATAAAAAAAAATTTTTTATACTTATTTTAAGTTACAATTATGTGTAGCAACAAAAACTGTATACATTTAATCAAATTTTACACAATCATTTTCATATATAATAAATGAAAAATAAATTATATTTATTTGAATATAATAATCTATATATTTCAGAATAATTTATAAATATAAGTATTAAATATTTTCAAAATGTATGTGTAAATTATATGTGTACAGTAAAATATTATATTTTAAGTGTATAAAATAAACATTTATGTAAAGTTAAATATTCAGATATGTACATAATTTTATATTAAAAATACATACCACTTTTACTAATGTTCCAATATGCATTATGAAATGACATAAATGTTAGAACTAATTTGATGTGTATTTATGTAATTGTAGAAGATTTATAGTGTCATCAACAAATGGGCAATTGTGAACTTTCAATAGTGTTTTTGATATATCAAATGTTAAACATTATGCTAAAAAAAAAAAGAAAAATTAAAATACTTATTTTAAGTTACAATTATGTGTAGCAACAACAACTGTATACATTTATTCAAATTTAACACATTTATTTTCATATTTAAAAAATGAAAAATAAATTATATTTATTTGAATATAGTAATCTATATATTTCAGAATAATTTATAAATATAAATATGTAATATAATCACATGTTTAATTTTAAATTATATAAGTACAGTAAAATATTATATTTTAAGTGTATAAAATAATGATTTATGTAAAGTTAAATAAACAGATATGTACATAATATTATATAAATAATACATACCACTATTACTAATGTTCCAATATGCATTATGAAATGACATACATTTTAAAAATCATATGATTTGTGATTCTGTTAATGTGGAAGCTTTATATTGTCATCAAAAACATTGAAATTAAGAATTCTTCATAGTGTTTTAAAAATATGGAATGATAGATATAACGCTATAAAAAAAAATTTTTAATACTTATTTTAAATTACAATTATGTGTAGCAACAACAACTGTATACATTTAATCAAATTTTACACAATCATTTTCATATTTAAAAAAAGATAAATAAATTATATTTATTTGAATATAATAATCTATATATTTCAGAATAATTTATAAATATAAATATGTAATATAATCACATGTTTAATTTTAAATTATATAAGTACAATAAAATATTATATTTTAAGTGTATAAAATAATGATTTATGTAAAGTTAAATAAACAGATATGTACATAATATTATATAAATAATACATACCACTATTACTAATGTTCCAATATGCATTATGAAATGACATACATTTTAAAAATCATATGATTTGTGATTCTGTTAATGTGGAAGCTTTATATTGTCATCAAAAACATTGAAATTAAGAATTCTTCATAGTGTTTTAAAAATATGGAATGATAGATATAACGCTATAAAAAAAAATTTTTTATACTTATTTTAAGTTACAATTATGTGTAGCAACAAAAACTGTATACATTTAATCAAATTTTACACAATCATTTTCATATATAATAAATGAAAAATAAATTATATTTATTTGAATATAATAATCTATATATTTCAGAATAATTTATAAATATAAGTATTAAATATTTTCAAAATGTATGTGTAAATTATATGTGTACAGTAAAATATTATATTTTAAGTGTATAAAATAAACATTTATGTAAAGTTAAATATTCAGATATGTACATAATATTATATAAAAAATACATACCACTTTTACTAATGTTCCAATATGCATTATGAAATGACATGAATGTTTGAACTAATTTGATGTGTATTTATGTAATTGTAGAAGATTTACAGTGTCATCAACAAATGGGCAATTGTGAACTTTCAATAGTGTTTTTGATATATCAAATGTTAAACATTATGCTAAAAAAAAAATGAAAAATTAAAATACTTATTTTAAGTTACAATTATGTGTAGCAACAACAACTGTATACATTTAATCAAATTTAACACATTTATTTTCATATTTAAAAAATGAAAAATAAATTATATTTATTTGAATATAGTAATCTATATATTTCAGAATAATTTATAAATATAAATATGTAATATAATCACATGTTTAATTTTAAATTATATAAGTACAGTAAAATATTATATTTTAAGTGTATAAAATAATGATTTATGTAAAGTTAAATAAACAGATATGTACATAATATTATATAAATAATACATACCACTATTACTAATGTTCCAATATGCATTATGAAATGACATACATTTTAAAAATCATATGATTTGTGATTCTGTTAATGTGGAAGCTTTATATTGTCATCAAAAACATTGAAATTAAGAATTCTTCATAGTGTTTTAAAAATATGGAATGATAGATATAACGCTATAAAAAAAAATTTTTAATACTTATTTTAAGTTACAATTATGTGTAGCAACAACAACTGTATACATTTAATCAAATTTTACACAATCATTTTCATATTTAAAAGAAGATAAATAAATTATATTTATTTGAATATAATAATCTATATATTTCAGAATAATTTATAAATATAAATATGTAATATAATTACATGTTTAATTGTAAATTATATGAGTACAGTAAAATATTATATTTTAAGTGTATAAAATAATGATTTATGTAAAGTTAAATAAACAGATATGTACATAATATTATATAAACAATACATACCACTATTACTAATGTTCCAATATGCATTATGAAATGACATAAATGTATGAACTAATTTGATGTGTATTTATATAATTGTAGAAGATATATAGTGTCATCAACAAATGGGCAATTGTGAACTTTCAATAGTTTTTTTGATATATCAAATGTTAAACATTATGCTAAAAAAAAAAAAGAAAAATTAAAATACTTATTTTAAGTTACAATTATGTGTAGCAATAAAAACTGTATACATTTAATCAATTTTAACACAATCATTTCCATATTTAAAAAAAGATAAATAAATTAAATTTATTTGAATATAATAATCTGTATATTTCAGAATTATTTATTAATGTATGTATTAAATATTTTCCAAAATGTATGTGTAAATTATATGAGTACAGTAAAATATTATATTTTAAGTGTATAAAATAAACATTAATGTAAAGTTAAATATTCAGATATGTACATAATATTATATAAAAAATACATACCACTTTTACTAATGTTCCAATATGCATTATGAAATGACATAAATGTTAGAACTAATTTGATGTGTATTTATGTAATTGTAGAAGATTTATAGTGTCATCAACAAATGGGCAATTGTGAACTTTCAATAGTGTTTTTGATATATCAAATGTTAAACATTATGCTAAAAAAAAAAAGAAAAATTAAAATACTTATTTTAAGTTACAATTATGTGTAGCAACAACAACTGTATACATTTAATCAAATTTAACACATTTATTTTCATATTTAAAAAATGAAAAATAAATTATATTTATTTGAATATAGTAATCTATATATTTCAGAATAATTTATAAATATAAGTATTAAATATTTTCAAAATGTATGTGTAAATTATATGAGTACAGTAAAATATTATATTTTAAGTGTATAAAATAAACATTAATGTAAAGTTAAATATTCAGATATGTACATAATATTATATAAAAAATACATACCACTTTTACTAATGATCCAATATGCATTATGAAATGACATAAATGTTAGAACTAATTTGATGTGTATTTATGTAATTGTAGAAGATTTATAGTGTCATCAACAAATGGGCAATTGTGAACTTTCAATAGTGTTTTTGATATATCAAATGTTAAACATTATGCTAAAAAAAAAAAGAAAAATTAAAATACTTATTTTAAGTTACAATTATGTGTAGCAACAACAACTGTATACATTTAATCTAATTTAACACATTTATTTTCATATTTAAAAAATGAAAAATAAATTATATTTATTTGAATATAGTAATCTATATATTTCAGAATAATTTATAAATATAAATATGTAATATAATCACATGTTTAATTTTAAATTATATGAGTACAGTAAAATATTATATTTTAAGTGTATAAAATAATGATTTATGTAAAGTTAAATAAACAGATATGTACATAATATTATATAAACAATACATACCACTATTACTAATGTTCCAATATGCATTATGAAATGACATACATTTTTAAACTCATATGATGTGTGATTCTTTTATTGTGGAAGCTTTATATTGTCATCAAAAACATTGAAATTGAGAATTCTTCATAGTGTTTTAAAATTATGGAATGATAGATATAACGCTATAAAAAAAAATTTTTAATACTTATTTTAAGTTACAATTATGTGTAGCAACAACAACTGTATACATTTAATCAAATTTTACACAATCATTTTCATATTTAAAAAAAGATAAATAAATTATATTTATTTGAATATAGTAATCTATATATTTTAGAATAATTTATAAATATAAATATGTAATATAATTACATGTTTAATTGTAAATTATATGAGTACAGTAAAATATTATATTTTAAGTGTATAAAATAAACATTTATGTAAAGTTAAATATTCAGATATGTACATAATTTTATATTAAAAATACATACCACTTTTACTAATGTTCCAATATGCATTATGAAATGACATAAATGTTAGAACTAATTTGATGTGTATTTATGTAATTGTAGAAGATTTATAGTGTCATCAACAAATGGGCAATTGTGAACTTTCAATAGTGTTTTTGATATATCAAATGTTAAACATTATGCTAAAAAAAAAAAGAAAAATTAAAATACTTATTTTAAGTTACAATTATGTGTAGCAACAACAACTGTATACATTTATTCAAATTTAACACATTTATTTTCATATTTAAAAAATGAAAAATAAATTATATTTATTTGAATATAGTAATCTATATATTTCAGAATAATTTATAAATATAAATATGTAATATAATCACATGTTTAATTTTAAATTATATAAGTACAGTAAAATATTATATTTTAAGTGTATAAAATAATGATTTATGTAAAGTTAAATAAACAGATATGTACATAATATTATATAAATAATACATACCACTATTACTAATGTTCCAATATGCATTATGAAATGACATACATTTTAAAAATCATATGATTTGTGATTCTGTTAATGTGGAAGCTTTATATTGTCATCAAAAACATTGAAATTAAGAATTCTTCATAGTGTTTTAAAAATATGGAATGATAGATATAACGCTATAAAAAAAAATTTTTAATACTTATTTTAAATTACAATTATGTGTAGCAACAACAACTGTATACATTTAATCAAATTTTACACAATCATTTTCATATTTAAAAAAAGATAAATAAATTATATTTATTTGAATATAATAATCTATATATTTCAGAATAATTTATAAATATAAATATGTAATATAATCACATGTTTAATTTTAAATTATATAAGTACAATAAAATATTATATTTTAAGTGTATAAAATAATGATTTATGTAAAGTTAAATAAACAGATATGTACATAATATTATATAAATAATACATACCACTATTACTAATGTTCCAATATGCATTATGAAATGACATACATTTTAAAAATCATATGATTTGTGATTCTGTTAATGTGGAAGCTTTATATTGTCATCAAAAACATTGAAATTAAGAATTCTTCATAGTGTTTTAAAAATATGGAATGATAGATATAACGCTATAAAAAAAAATTTTTTATACTTATTTTAAGTTACAATTATGTGTAGCAACAAAAACTGTATACATTTAATCAAATTTTACACAATCATTTTCATATATAATAAATGAAAAATAAATTATATTTATTTGAATATAATAATCTATATATTTCAGAATAATTTATAAATATAAGTATTAAATATTTTCAAAATGTATGTGTAAATTATATGTGTACAGTAAAATATTATATTTTAAGTGTATAAAATAAACATTTATGTAAAGTTAAATATTCAGATATGTACATAATATTATATAAAAAATACATACCACTTTTACTAATGTTCCAATATGCATTATGAAATGACATGAATGTTTGAACTAATTTGATGTGTATTTATGTAATTGTAGAAGATTTACAGTGTCATCAACAAATGGGCAATTGTGAACTTTCAATAGTGTTTTTGATATATCAAATGTTAAACATTATGCTAAAAAAAAAATGAAAAATTAAAATACTTATTTTAAGTTACAATTATGTGTAGCAACAACAACTGTATACATTTAATCAAATTTAACACATTTATTTTCATATTTAAAAAATGAAAAATAAATTATATTTATTTGAATATAGTAATCTATATATTTCAGAATAATTTATAAATATAAATATGTAATATAATCACATGTTTAATTTTAAATTATATAAGTACAGTAAAATATTATATTTTAAGTGTATAAAATAATGATTTATGTAAAGTTAAATAAACAGATATGTACATAATATTATATAAATAATACATACCACTATTACTAATGTTCCAATATGCATTATGAAATGACATACATTTTAAAAATCATATGATTTGTGATTCTGTTAATGTGGAAGCTTTATATTGTCATCAAAAACATTGAAATTAAGAATTCTTCATAGTGTTTTAAAAATATGGAATGATAGATATAACGCTATAAAAAAAAATTTTTAATACTTATTTTAAGTTACAATTATGTGTAGCAACAACAACTGTATACATTTAATCAAATTTTACACAATCATTTTCATATTTAAAAGAAGATAAATAAATTATATTTATTTGAATATAATAATCTATATATTTCAGAATAATTTATAAATATAAATATGTAATATAATTACATGTTTAATTGTAAATTATATGAGTACAGTAAAATATTATATTTTAAGTGTATAAAATAATGATTTATGTAAAGTTAAATAAACAGATATGTACATAATATTATATAAACAATACATACCACTATTACTAATGTTCCAATATGCATTATGAAATGACATAAATGTATGAACTAATTTGATGTGTATTTATATAATTGTAGAAGATATATAGTGTCATCAACAAATGGGCAATTGTGAACTTTCAATAGTTTTTTTGATATATCAAATGTTAAACATTATGCTAAAAAAAAAAAAGAAAAATTAAAATACTTATTTTAAGTTACAATTATGTGTAGCAATAAAAACTGTATACATTTAATCAATTTTAACACAATCATTTCCATATTTAAAAAAAGATAAATAAATTAAATTTATTTGAATATAATAATCTGTATATTTCAGAATTATTTATTAATGTATGTATTAAATATTTTCCAAAATGTATGTGTAAATTATATGAGTACAGTAAAATATTATATTTTAAGTGTATAAAATAAACATTAATGTAAAGTTAAATATTCAGATATGTACATAATATTATATAAAAAATACATACCACTTTTACTAATGTTCCAATATGCATTATGAAATGACATAAATGTTAGAACTAATTTGATGTGTATTTATGTAATTGTAGAAGATTTATAGTGTCATCAACAAATGGGCAATTGTGAACTTTCAATAGTGTTTTTGATATATCAAATGTTAAACATTATGCTAAAAAAAAAAAGAAAAATTAAAATACTTATTTTAAGTTACAATTATGTGTAGCAACAACAACTGTATACATTTAATCAAATTTAACACATTTATTTTCATATTTAAAAAATGAAAAATAAATTATATTTATTTGAATATAGTAATCTATATATTTCAGAATAATTTATAAATATAAGTATTAAATATTTTCAAAATGTATGTGTAAATTATATGAGTACAGTAAAATATTATATTTTAAGTGTATAAAATAAACATTAATGTAAAGTTAAATATTCAGATATGTACATAATATTATATAAAAAATACATACCACTTTTACTAATGATCCAATATGCATTATGAAATGACATAAATGTTAGAACTAATTTGATGTGTATTTATGTAATTGTAGAAGATTTATAGTGTCATCAACAAATGGGCAATTGTGAACTTTCAATAGTGTTTTTGATATATCAAATGTTAAACATTATGCTAAAAAAAAAAAGAAAAATTAAAATACTTATTTTAAGTTACAATTATGTGTAGCAACAACAACTGTATACATTTAATCTAATTTAACACATTTATTTTCATATTTAAAAAATGAAAAATAAATTATATTTATTTGAATATAGTAATCTATATATTTCAGAATAATTTATAAATATAAATATGTAATATAATCACATGTTTAATTTTAAATTATATGAGTACAGTAAAATATTATATTTTAAGTGTATAAAATAATGATTTATGTAAAGTTAAATAAACAGATATGTACATAATATTATATAAACAATACATACCACTATTACTAATGTTCCAATATGCATTATGAAATGACATACATTTTTAAACTCATATGATGTGTGATTCTTTTATTGTGGAAGCTTTATATTGTCATCAAAAACATTGAAATTGAGAATTCTTCATAGTGTTTTAAAATTATGGAATGATAGATATAACGCTATAAAAAAAAATTTTTAATACTTATTTTAAGTTACAATTATGTGTAGCAACAACAACTGTATACATTTAATCAAATTTTACACAATCATTTTCATATTTAAAAAAAGATAAATAAATTATATTTATTTGAATATAGTAATCTATATATTTTAGAATAATTTATAAATATAAATATGTAATATAATTACATGTTTAATTGTAAATTATATGAGTACAGTAAAATATTATATTTTAAGTGTATAAAATAAACATTTATGTAAAGTTAAATATTCAGATATGTACATAATTTTATATTAAAAATACATACCACTTTTACTAATGTTCCAATATGCATTATGAAATGACATAAATGTTAGAACTAATTTGATGTGTATTTATGTAATTGTAGAAGATTTATAGTGTCATCAACAAATGGGCAATTGTGAACTTTCAATAGTGTTTTTGATATATCAAATGTTAAACATTATGCTAAAAAAAAAAAGAAAAATTAAAATACTTATTTTAAGTTACAATTATGTGTAGCAACAACAACTGTATACATTTATTCAAATTTAACACATTTATTTTCATATTTAAAAAATGAAAAATAAATTATATTTATTTGAATATAGTAATCTATATATTTCAGAATAATTTATAAATATAAATATGTAATATAATCACATGTTTAATTTTAAATTATATAAGTACAGTAAAATATTATATTTTAAGTGTATAAAATAATGATTTATGTAAAGTTAAATAAACAGATATGTACATAATATTATATAAATAATACATACCACTATTACTAATGTTCCAATATGCATTATGAAATGACATACATTTTAAAAATCATATGATTTGTGATTCTGTTAATGTGGAAGCTTTATATTGTCATCAAAAACATTGAAATTAAGAATTCTTCATAGTGTTTTAAAAATATGGAATGATAGATATAACGCTATAAAAAAAAATTTTTAATACTTATTTTAAATTACAATTATGTGTAGCAACAACAACTGTATACATTTAATCAAATTTTACACAATCATTTTCATATTTAAAAAAAGATAAATAAATTATATTTATTTGAATATAATAATCTATATATTTCAGAATAATTTATAAATATAAATATGTAATATAATCACATGTTTAATTTTAAATTATATAAGTACAATAAAATATTATATTTTAAGTGTATAAAATAATGATTTATGTAAAGTTAAATAAACAGATATGTACATAATATTATATAAATAATACATACCACTATTACTAATGTTCCAATATGCATTATGAAATGACATACATTTTAAAAATCATATGATTTGTGATTCTGTTAATGTGGAAGCTTTATATTGTCATCAAAAACATTGAAATTAAGAATTCTTCATAGTGTTTTAAAAATATGGAATGATAGATATAACGCTATAAAAAAAAATTTTTTATACTTATTTTAAGTTACAATTATGTGTAGCAACAAAAACTGTATACATTTAATCAAATTTTACACAATCATTTTCATATATAATAAATGAAAAATAAATTATATTTATTTGAATATAATAATCTATATATTTCAGAATAATTTATAAATATAAGTATTAAATATTTTCAAAATGTATGTGTAAATTATATGTGTACAGTAAAATATTATATTTTAAGTGTATAAAATAAACATTTATGTAAAGTTAAATATTCAGATATGTACATAATATTATATAAAAAATACATACCACTTTTACTAATGTTCCAATATGCATTATGAAATGACATGAATGTTTGAACTAATTTGATGTGTATTTATGTAATTGTAGAAGATTTACAGTGTCATCAACAAATGGGCAATTGTGAACTTTCAATAGTGTTTTTGATATATCAAATGTTAAACATTATGCTAAAAAAAAAATGAAAAATTAAAATACTTATTTTAAGTTACAATTATGTGTAGCAACAACAACTGTATACATTTAATCAAATTTAACACATTTATTTTCATATTTAAAAAATGAAAAATAAATTATATTTATTTGAATATAGTAATCTATATATTTCAGAATAATTTATAAATATAAATATGTAATATAATCACATGTTTAATTTTAAATTATATAAGTACAGTAAAATATTATATTTTAAGTGTATAAAATAATGATTTATGTAAAGTTAAATAAACAGATATGTACATAATATTATATAAATAATACATACCACTATTACTAATGTTCCAATATGCATTATGAAATGACATACATTTTAAAAATCATATGATTTGTGATTCTGTTAATGTGGAAGCTTTATATTGTCATCAAAAACATTGAAATTAAGAATTCTTCATAGTGTTTTAAAAATATGGAATGATAGATATAACGCTATAAAAAAAAATTTTTAATACTTATTTTAAGTTACAATTATGTGTAGCAACAACAACTGTATACATTTAATCAAATTTTACACAATCATTTTCATATTTAAAAGAAGATAAATAAATTATATTTATTTGAATATAATAATCTATATATTTCAGAATAATTTATAAATATAAATATGTAATATAATTACATGTTTAATTGTAAATTATATGAGTACAGTAAAATATTATATTTTAAGTGTATAAAATAATGATTTATGTAAAGTTAAATAAACAGATATGTACATAATATTATATAAACAATACATACCACTATTACTAATGTTCCAATATGCATTATGAAATGACATAAATGTATGAACTAATTTGATGTGTATTTATATAATTGTAGAAGATATATAGTGTCATCAACAAATGGGCAATTGTGAACTTTCAATAGTTTTTTTGATATATCAAATGTTAAACATTATGCTAAAAAAAAAAAAGAAAAATTAAAATACTTATTTTAAGTTACAATTATGTGTAGCAATAAAAACTGTATACATTTAATCAATTTTAACACAATCATTTCCATATTTAAAAAAAGATAAATAAATTAAATTTATTTGAATATAATAATCTGTATATTTCAGAATTATTTATTAATGTATGTATTAAATATTTTCCAAAATGTATGTGTAAATTATATGAGTACAGTAAAATATTATATTTTAAGTGTATAAAATAAACATTAATGTAAAGTTAAATATTCAGATATGTACATAATATTATATAAAAAATACATACCACTTTTACTAATGTTCCAATATGCATTATGAAATGACATAAATGTTAGAACTAATTTGATGTGTATTTATGTAATTGTAGAAGATTTATAGTGTCATCAACAAATGGGCAATTGTGAACTTTCAATAGTGTTTTTGATATATCAAATGTTAAACATTATGCTAAAAAAAAAAAGAAAAATTAAAATACTTATTTTAAGTTACAATTATGTGTAGCAACAACAACTGTATACATTTAATCAAATTTAACACATTTATTTTCATATTTAAAAAATGAAAAATAAATTATATTTATTTGAATATAGTAATCTATATATTTCAGAATAATTTATAAATATAAGTATTAAATATTTTCAAAATGTATGTGTAAATTATATGAGTACAGTAAAATATTATATTTTAAGTGTATAAAATAAACATTAATGTAAAGTTAAATATTCAGATATGTACATAATATTATATAAAAAATACATACCACTTTTACTAATGATCCAATATGCATTATGAAATGACATAAATGTTAGAACTAATTTGATGTGTATTTATGTAATTGTAGAAGATTTATAGTGTCATCAACAAATGGGCAATTGTGAACTTTCAATAGTGTTTTTGATATATCAAATGTTAAACATTATGCTAAAAAAAAAAAGAAAAATTAAAATACTTATTTTAAGTTACAATTATGTGTAGCAACAACAACTGTATACATTTAATCTAATTTAACACATTTATTTTCATATTTAAAAAATGAAAAATAAATTATATTTATTTGAATATAGTAATCTATATATTTCAGAATAATTTATAAATATAAATATGTAATATAATCACATGTTTAATTTTAAATTATATGAGTACAGTAAAATATTATATTTTAAGTGTATAAAATAATGATTTATGTAAAGTTAAATAAACAGATATGTACATAATATTATATAAACAATACATACCACTATTACTAATGTTCCAATATGCATTATGAAATGACATACATTTTTAAACTCATATGATGTGTGATTCTTTTATTGTGGAAGCTTTATATTGTCATCAAAAACATTGAAATTGAGAATTCTTCATAGTGTTTTAAAATTATGGAATGATAGATATAACGCTATAAAAAAAAATTTTTAATACTTATTTTAAGTTACAATTATGTGTAGCAACAACAACTGTATACATTTAATCAAATTTTACACAATCATTTTCATATTTAAAAAAAGATAAATAAATTATATTTATTTGAATATAGTAATCTATATATTTTAGAATAATTTATAAATATAAATATGTAATATAATTACATGTTTAATTGTAAATTATATGAGTACAGTAAAATATTATATTTTAAGTGTATAAAATAATGATTTATGTAAAGTTAAATAAACAGATATGTACATAATATTATATAAACAATACATACCACTATTACTAATGTTCCAATATGCATTATGAAATGACATAAATGTTTGAACTAATTTGATGTGTATTTATGTAATTGTAGAAGATTTACAGTGTCATCAACAAATGGGCAATTGTGAACTTTCAATAGTGTTTTTGATATATCAAATGTTAAACATTATGCTAAAAAAAAAATGAAAAATTAAAATACTTATTTTAAGTTACAATTATGTGTAGCAACAAAAACTGTATACATTTAATCAATTTTAACACAATCATTTCCATATTTAAAAAAAGATAAATAAATTAAATTTATTTGAATATAATAATCTGTATATTTCAGAATTATTTATTAATGTATGTATTAAATATTTTCCAAAATGTATGTGTAAATTATATGAGTACAGGAAAATATTATATTTTAAGTGTATAAAATAAACATTAATGTAAAGTTAAATATTCAGATATGTACATAATATTATATAAAAAATACATACCACTTTTACTAATGTTCCAATATGCATTATGAAATGACATGAATGTTTGAACTAATTTGATGTGTATTTATGTAATTGTAGAAGATTTACAGTGTCATCAACAAATGGGCAATTGTGAACTTTCAATAGTGTTTTTGATATATCAAATGTTAAACATTATGCTAAAAAAAAAATGAAAAATTAAAATACTTATTTTAAGTTACAATTATGTGTAGCAACAAAAACTGTATACATTTATTCAATTTTAACACAATCATTTTCATATTTAAAAAAAGATAAATAAATTAAATTTATTTGAATATAATAATCTGTATATTTCAGAATTATTTATTAATGTATGTATTAAATATTTTCCAAAATGTATGTGTAAATTATATGAGTACAGGAAAATATTATATTTTAAGTGTATAAAATAAACATTAATGTAATGTTAAATATTCAGATATGTACATAATATTATATAAAAAATACATACCACTTTTACTAATGTTCCAATATGCATTATGAAATGACATAAATGTTAGAACTAATTTGATGTGTATTTATGTAATTGTAGAAGATTTATAGTGTCATCAACAAATGGGCAATTGTGAACTTTCAATAGTTTTTTGATATATCAAATGTTAAACATTATGCTAAAAAAAAAAAGAAAAATTAAAATACTTATTTTAAGTTACAATTATGTGTAGCAATAACAACTGTATACATTTAATCAAATTTTACACAATCATTTTCATATTTAATAAATGAAAAATAAATTATATTTATTTGAATATAGTAATCTATATATTTCAGAATAATTTATAAATATAAGTATTAAATATTTTCAAAATGTATGTGTAAATTATATGAGTACAGTAAAATATTATATTTTAAGTGTATAAAATAAACATTAATGTAAAGTTAAATATTCAGATATGTACATAATATTATATAAAAAATACATACCACTTTTACTAATGATCCAATATGCATTATGAAATGACATAAATGTTAGAACTAATTTGATGTGTATTTATGTAATTGTAGAAGATTTATAGTGTCATCAACAAATGGGCAATTGTGAACTTTCAATAGTGTTTTTGATATATCAAATGTTAAACATTATGCTAAAAAAAAAAAGAAAAATTAAAATACTTATTTTAAGTTACAATTATGTGTAGCAACAACAACTGTATACATTTAATCAAATTTAACACATTTATTTTCATATTTAAAAAATGAAAAATAAATTATATTTATTTGAATATAGTAATCTATATATTTCAGAATAATTTATAAATATAAATATGTTATATAATCACATGTTTAATTTTAAATTATATGAGTACAGTAAAATATAATATTTTAAGTGTATAAAATAATGATTTATGTAAAGTTAAATAAACAGATATGTACATAATATTATATAAACAATACATACCACTATTACTAATGTTCCAATATGCATTATGAAATGACATACATTTTTAAACTCATATGATGTGTGATTCTTTTATTGTGGAAGCATTATATTGTCATCAAAAACATTGAAATTGAGAATTCTTCATAGTGTTTTAAAATTATGGAATGATAGATATAACGCTATAAAAAAAAATTTTTAATACTTATTTTAAGTTACAATTATGTGTAGCAACAACAACTGTATACATTTAATCAAATTTTACACAATCATTTTCATATTTAAAAAAAGATAAATAAATTATATTTATTTGAATATAATAATCTATATATTTCAGAATAATTTATAAATATAAATATGTAATATAATCACATGTTTAATTTTAAATTATATAAGTACAATAAAATATTATATTTTAAGTGTATAAAATAATGATTTATGTAAAGTTAAATAAACAGATATGTACATAATATTATATAAATAATACATACCACTATTACTAATGTTCCAATATGCATTATGAAATGACATACATTTTAAAAATCATATGATTTGTGATTCTGTTAATGTGGAAGCTTTATATTGTCATCAAAAACATTGAAATTAAGAATTCTTCATAGTGTTTTAAAAATATGGAATGATAGATATAACGCTATAAAAAAAAATTTTTTATACTTATTTTAAGTTACAATTATGTGTAGCAACAAAAACTGTATACATTTAATCAAATTTTACACAATCATTTTCATATATAATAAATGAAAAATAAATTATATTTATTTGAATATAATAATCTATATATTTCAGAATAATTTATAAATATAAGTATTAAATATTTTCAAAATGTATGTGTAAATTATATGTGTACAGTAAAATATTATATTTTAAGTGTATAAAATAAACATTTATGTAAAGTTAAATATTCAGATATGTACATAATTTTATATTAAAAATACATACCACTTTTACTAATGTTCCAATATGCATTATGAAATGACATAAATGTTAGAACTAATTTGATGTGTATTTATGTAATTGTAGAAGATTTATAGTGTCATCAACAAATGGGCAATTGTGAACTTTCAATAGTGTTTTTGATATATCAAATGTTAAACATTATGCTAAAAAAAAAAAGAAAAATTAAAATACTTATTTTAAGTTACAATTATGTGTAGCAACAACAACTGTATACATTTAATCAAATTTAACACATTTATTTTCATATTTAAAAAATGAAAAATAAATTATATTTATTTGAATATAGTAATCTATATATTTCAGAATAATTTATAAATATAAATATGTAATATAATCACATGTTTAATTTTAAATTATATAAGTACAGTAAAATATTATATTTTAAGTGTATAAAATAATGATTTATGTAAAGTTAAATAAACAGATATGTACATAATATTATATAAATAATACATACCACTATTACTAATGTTCCAATATGCATTATGAAATGACATACATTTTAAAAATCATATGATTTGTGATTCTGTTAATGTGGAAGCTTTATATTGTCATCAAAAACATTGAAATTAAGAATTCTTCATAGTGTTTTAAAAATATGGAATGATAGATATAACGCTATAAAAAAAAATTTTTAATACTTATTTTAAGTTACAATTATGTGTAGCAACAACAACTGTATACATTTAATCAAATTTTACACAATCATTTTCATATTTAAAAGAAGATAAATAAATTATATTTATTTGAATATAATAATCTATATATTTCAGAATAATTTATAAATATAAATATGTAATATAATTACATGTTTAATTGTAAATTATATGAGTACAGTAAAATATTATATTTTAAGTGTATAAAATAATGATTTATGTAAAGTTAAATAAACAGATATGTACATAATATTATATAAACAATACATACCACTATTACTAATGTTCCAATATGCATTATGAAATGACATAAATGTATGAACTAATTTGATGTGTATTTATATAATTGTAGAAGATATATAGTGTCATCAACAAATGGGCAATTGTGAACTTTCAATAGTTTTTTTGATATATCAAATGTTAAACATTATGCTAAAAAAAAAAAAGAAAAATTAAAATACTTATTTTAAGTTACAATTATGTGTAGCAATAAAAACTGTATACATTTAATCAATTTTAACACAATCATTTCCATATTTAAAAAAAGATAAATAAATTAAATTTATTTGAATATAATAATCTGTATATTTCAGAATTATTTATTAATGTATGTATTAAATATTTTCCAAAATGTATGTGTAAATTATATGAGTACAGTAAAATATTATATTTTAAGTGTATAAAATAAACATTAATGTAAAGTTAAATATTCAGATATGTACATAATATTATATAAAAAATACATACCACTTTTACTAATGATCCAATATGCATTATGAAATGACATAAATGTTAGAACTAATTTGATGTGTATTTATGTAATTGTAGAAGATTTATAGTGTCATCAACAAATGGGCAATTGTGAACTTTCAATAGTGTTTTTGATATATCAAATGTTAAACATTATGCTAAAAAAAAAAAGAAAAATTAAAATACTTATTTTAAGTTACAATTATGTGTAGCAACAACAACTGTATACATTTAATCTAATTTAACACATTTATTTTCATATTTAAAAAATGAAAAATAAATTATATTTATTTGAATATAGTAATCTATATATTTCAGAATAATTTATAAATATAAATATGTAATATAATCACATGTTTAATTTTAAATTATATGAGTACAGTAAAATATTATATTTTAAGTGTATAAAATAATGATTTATGTAAAGTTAAATAAACAGATATGTACATAATATTATATAAACAATACATACCACTATTACTAATGTTCCAATATGCATTATGAAATGACATACATTTTTAAACTCATATGATGTGTGATTCTTTTATTGTGGAAGCTTTATATTGTCATCAAAAACATTGAAATTGAGAATTCTTCATAGTGTTTTAAAATTATGGAATGATAGATATAACGCTATAAAAAAAAATTTTTAATACTTATTTTAAGTTACAATTATGTGTAGCAACAACAACTGTATACATTTAATCAAATTTTACACAATCATTTTCATATTTAAAAAAAGATAAATAAATTATATTTATTTGAATATAGTAATCTATATATTTTAGAATAATTTATAAATATAAATATGTAATATAATTACATGTTTAATTGTAAATTATATGAGTACAGTAAAATATTATATTTTAAGTGTATAAAATAATGATTTATGTAAAGTTAAATAAACAGATATGTACATAATATTATATAAACAATACATACCACTATTACTAATGTTCCAATATGCATTATGAAATGACATAAATGTTTGAACTAATTTGATGTGTATTTATGTAATTGTAGAAGATTTACAGTGTCATCAACAAATGGGCAATTGTGAACTTTCAATAGTGTTTTTGATATATCAAATGTTAAACATTATGCTAAAAAAAAAATGAAAAATTAAAATACTTATTTTAAGTTACAATTATGTGTAGCAACAAAAACTGTATACATTTAATCAATTTTAACACAATCATTTCCATATTTAAAAAAAGATAAATAAATTAAATTTATTTGAATATAATAATCTGTATATTTCAGAATTATTTATTAATGTATGTATTAAATATTTTCCAAAATGTATGTGTAAATTATATGAGTACAGGAAAATATTATATTTTAAGTGTATAAAATAAACATTAATGTAAAGTTAAATATTCAGATATGTACATAATATTATATAAAAAATACATACCACTTTTACTAATGTTCCAATATGCATTATGAAATGACATGAATGTTTGAACTAATTTGATGTGTATTTATGTAATTGTAGAAGATTTACAGTGTCATCAACAAATGGGCAATTGTGAACTTTCAATAGTGTTTTTGATATATCAAATGTTAAACATTATGCTAAAAAAAAAATGAAAAATTAAAATACTTATTTTAAGTTACAATTATGTGTAGCAACAAAAACTGTATACATTTATTCAATTTTAACACAATCATTTTCATATTTAAAAAAAGATAAATAAATTAAATTTATTTGAATATAATAATCTGTATATTTCAGAATTATTTATTAATGTATGTATTAAATATTTTCCAAAATGTATGTGTAAATTATATGAGTACAGGAAAATATTATATTTTAAGTGTATAAAATAAACATTAATGTAATGTTAAATATTCAGATATGTACATAATATTATATAAAAAATACATACCACTTTTACTAATGTTCCAATATGCATTATGAAATGACATAAATGTTAGAACTAATTTGATGTGTATTTATGTAATTGTAGAAGATTTATAGTGTCATCAACAAATGGGCAATTGTGAACTTTCAATAGTGTTTTTGATATATCAAATGTTAAACATTATGCTAAAAAAAAAAAGAAAAATTAAAATACTTATTTTAAGTTACAATTATGTGTAGCAACAACAACTGTATACATTTAATCAAATTTTACACAATCATTTTCATATTTAAAAAAAGATAAATAAATTATATTTATTTGAATATAATAATCTATATATTTCAGAATAATTTATAAATATAAATATGTAATATAATCACATGTTTAATTTTAAATTATATGAGTACAGTAAAATATTATATTTTAAGTGTATAAAATAATGATTTATGTAAAGTTAAATAAACAGATATGTACATAATATTATATAAACAATACATACCACTATTACTAATGTTCCAATATGCATTATGAAATGACATACATTTTTAAACTCATATGATGTGTGATTCTTTTATTGTGGAAGCTTTATATTGTCATCAAAAACATTGAAATTGAGAATTCTTCATAGTGTTTTAAAATTATGGAATGATAGATATAACGCTATAAAAAAAAATTTTTAATACTTATTTTAAGTTACAATTATGTGTAGCAACAAAAACTGTATACATTTAATCAAATTTTACACAATCATTTTCATATATAATAAATGAAAAATAAATTATATTTATTTGAATATAATAATCTATATATTTCAGAATAATTTATAAATATAAGTATTAAATATTTTCAAAATGTATGTGTAAATTATATGAGTACAGTAAAATATTATATTTTAAGTGTATAAAATAATGATTATTGTAACATTAAATATTCAGATATGTACATAATATTATATAAAAAATACATACCACTACTACTAATGTTCCAATATGCATTATGAAATGACATAAATGTTAGAACTAATTTGATGTGTATTTATGTAATTGTAGAAGATTTATAGTGTCATCAACAAATGGGCAATTGTGAACTTTCAATAGTTTTTTGATATATCAAATGTTAAACATTATGCTAAAAAAAAAAAGAAAAATTAAAATACTTATTTTAAGTTACAATTATGTGTAGCAATAACAACTGTATACATTTAATCAAATTTTACACAATCATTTTCATATTTAATAAATGAAAAATAAATTATATTTATTTGAATATAGTAATCTATATATTTCAGAATAATTTATAAATATAAGTATTAAATATTTTCAAAATGTATGTGTAAATTATATGAGTACAGTAAAATATTATATTTTAAGTGTATAAAATAAACATTAATGTAAAGTTAAATATTCAGATATGTACATAATATTATATAAAAAATACATACCACTTTTACTAATGTTCCAATATGCATTATGAAATGACATAAATGTTAGAACTAATTTGATGTGTATTTATGTAATTGTAGAAGATTTATAGTGTCATCAACAAATGGGCAATTGTGAACTTTCAATAGTGTTTTTGATATATCAAATGTTAAACATTATGCTAAAAAAAAAAAGAAAAATTAAAATACTTATTTTAAGTTACAATTATGTGTAGCAATAACAACTGTATACATTTAATCAAATTTTACACAATCATTTTCATATTTAATAAATGAAAAATAAATTATATTTATTTGAATATAGTAATCTATATATTTTAGAATAATTTATAAATATAAATTTGTAATATAATTACATGTTTAATTGTAAATTATATGAGTACAGTAAAATATTATATTTTAAGTGTATAAAATAATGATTTATGTAAAGTTAAATAAACAGATATGTACATAATATTATATAAACAATACATACCACTATTACTAATGTTCCAATAGGCATTATGAAATGACATACATTTTTAAACTCATATGATGTGTGATTCTTTTATTGTGGAAGCTTTATATTGTCATCAAAAACATTGAAATTGAGAATTCTTCATAGTGTTTTAAAATTATGGAATGATAGATATAACGCTATAAAAAAAAATTTTTAATACTTATTTTAAGTTACAATTATGTGTAGCAACAACAACTGTATACATTTAATCAAATTTTACACAATCATTTTCGTATTTAAAAAAAGATAAATAAATTATATTTATTTGAATATAGTAATCTATATATTTTAGAATAATTTATAAATATAAATATGTAATATAATTACATGTTTAATTGTAAATTATATGAGTACAGTAAAATATTATATTTTAAGTGTATAAAATAATGATTTATGTAAAGTTAAATAAACAGATATGTACATAATATTATATAAACAATACATACCACTATTACTAATGTTCCAATATGCATTATGAAATGACATAAATGTTTGAACTAATTTGATGTGTATTTATGTAATTGTAGAAGATTTACAGTGTCATCAACAAATGGGCAATTGTGAACTTTCAATAGTGTTTTTGATATATCAAATGTTAAACATTATGCTAAAAAAAAAATGAAAAATTAAAATACTTATTTTAAGTTACAATTATGTGTAGCAACAAAAACTGTATACATTTAATCAATTTTAACACAATCATTTCCATATTTAAAAAAAGATAAATAAATTAAATTTATTTGAATATAGTAATCTATATATTTCAGAATAATTTATAAATATAAGTATTAAATATTTTCAAAATGTATGTGTAAATTATATGAGTACAGTAAAATATTATATTTTAAGTGTATAAAATAAACATTAATGTAAAGTTAAATATTCAGATATGTACATAATATTATATAAAAAATACATACCACTTTTACTAATGTTCCAATATGCATTATGAAATGACATAAATGTTAGAACTAATTTGATGTGTATTTATGTAATTGTAGAAGATTTATAGTGTCATCAACAAATGGGCAATTGTGAACTTACAATAGTGTTTTTGATATATCAAATGTTAAACATTATGCTAAAAAAAAAAAGAAAAATTAAAATACTTATTTTAAGTTACAATTATGTGTAGCAATAACAACTGTATACATTTAATCAAATTTTACACAATCATTTTCATATTTAATAAATGAAAAATAAATTATATTTATTTGAATATAGTAATCTATATATTTTAGAATAATTTATAAATATAAATATGTAATATAATTACATGTTTAATTGTAAATTATATGAGTACAGTAAAATATTATATTTTAAGTGTATAAAATAATGATTTATGTAAAGTTAAATAAACAGATATGTACATAATATTATATAAACAATACATACCACTATTACTAATGTTCCAATAGGCATTATGAAATGACATACATTTTTAAACTCATATGATGTGTGATTCTTTTATTGTGGAAGCTTTATATTGTCATCAAAAACATTGAAATTGAGAATTCTTCATAGTGTTTTAAAATTATGGAATGATAGATATAACGCTATAAAAAAAAATTTTTAATACTTATTTTAAGTTACAATTATGTGTAGCAACAACAACTGTATACATTTAATCAAATTTTACACAATCATTTTCGTATTTAAAAAAAGATAAATAAATTATATTTATTTGAATATAGTAATCTATATATTTTAGAATAATTTATAAATATAAATATGTAATATAATTACATGTTTAATTGTAAATTATATGAGTACAGGAAAATATTATATTTTAAGTGTATAAAATAAACATTAATGTAATGTTAAATATTCAGATATGTACATAATATTATATAAAAAATACATACCACTTTTACTAATGTTCCAATATGCATTATGAAATGACATAAATGTTAGAACTAATTTGATGTGTATTTATGTAATTGTAGAAGATTTATAGTGTCATCAACAAATGGGCAATTGTGAACTTTCAATAGTGTTTTTGATATATCAAATGTTAAACATTATGCTAAAAAAAAAAAGAAAAATTAAAATACTTATTTTAAGTTACAATTATGTGTAGCAACAACAACTGTATACATTTAATCAAATTTTACACAATCATTTTCATATTTAAAAAAAGATAAATAAATTATATTTATTTGAATATAATATTCTATATATTTCAGAATAATTTATAAATATAAATATGTAATATAATCACATGTTTAATTTTAAATTATATGAGTACAGTAAAATATTATATTTTAAGTGTATAAAATAATGATTTATGTAAAGTTAAATAAACAGATATGTACATAATATTATATAAACAATACATACCACTATTACTAATGTTCCAATATGCATTATGAAATGACATACATTTTTAAACTCATATGATGTGTGATTCTTTTATTGTGGAAGCTTTATATTGTCATCAAAAACATTGAAATTGAGAATTCTTCATAGTGTTTTAAAATTATGGAATGATAGATATAACGCTATAAAAAAAAATTTTTAATACTTATTTTAAGTTATAATTATGTGTAGCAACAAAAACTGTATACATTTAATCAAATTTTACACAATCATTTTCATATATAATAAATGAAAAATAAATTATATTTATTTGAATATAATAATCTATATATTTCAGAATAATTTATAAATATAAGTATTAAATATTTTCAAAATGTATGTGTAAATTATATGAGTACAGTAAAATATTATATTTTAAGTGTATAAAATAATGATTATTGTAACATTAAATATTCAGATATGTACATAATATTATATAAAAAATACATACCACTACTACTAATGTTCCAATATGCATTATGAAATGACATAAATGTTAGAACTAATTTGATGTGTATTTATGTAATTGTAGAAGATTTATAGTGTCATCAACAAATGGGCAATTGTGAACTTTCAATAGTTTTTTGATATATCAAATGTTAAACATTATGCTAAAAAAAAAAAGAAAAATTAAAATACTTATTTTAAGTTACAATTATGTGTAGCAATAACAACTGTATACATTTAATCAAATTTTACACAATCATTTTCATATTTAATAAATGAAAAATAAATTATATTTATTTGAATATAGTAATCTATATATTTTAGAATAATTTATAAATATAAATATGTAATATAATCACATGTTTAATTTTAAATTATATGAGTACAGTAAAATATTATATTTTAAGTGTATAAAATAATGATTTATGTAAAGTTAAATAAACAGATATGTACATAATATTATATAAACAATACATACCACTATTACTAATGTTCCAATATGCATTATGAAATGACATACATTTTTAAACTCATATGATGTGTGATTCTTTTATTGTGGAAGCTTTATATTGTCATCAAAAACATTGAAATTGAGAATTCTTCATAGTGTTTTAAAATTATGGAATGATAGATATAACGCTATAAAAAAAAATTTTTAATACTTATTTTAAGTTACAATTATGTGTAGCAACAAAAACTGTATACATTTAATCAAATTTTACACAATCATTTTCATATATAATAAATGAAAAATAAATTATATTTATTTGAATATAATAATCTATATATTTCAGAATAATTTATAAATATAAGTATTAAATATTTTCAAAATGTATGTGTAAATTATATGAGTACAGTAAAATATTATATTTTAAGTGTATAAAATAATGATTATTGTAACATTAAATATTCAGATATGTACATAATATTATATAAAAAATACATACCACTACTACTAATGTTCCAATATGCATTATGAAATGACATAAATGTTAGAACTAATTTGATGTGTATTTATGTAATTGTAGAAGATTTATAGTGTCATCAACAAATGGGCAATTGTGAACTTTCAATAGTTTTTTGATATATCAAATGTTAAACATTATGCTAAAAAAAAAAAGAAAAATTAAAATACTTATTTTAAGTTACAATTATGTGTAGCAATAACAACTGTATACATTTAATCAAATTTTACACAATCATTTTCATATTTAATAAATGAAAAATAAATTATATTTATTTGAATATAGTAATCTATATATTTCAGAATAATTTATAAATATAAGTATTAAATATTTTCAAAATGTATGTGTAAATTATATGAGTACAGTAAAATATTATATTTTAAGTGTATAAAATAAACATTAATGTAAAGTTAAATATTCAGATATGTACATAATATTATATAAAAAATACATACCACTTTTACTAATGTTCCAATATGCATTATGAAATGACATAAATGTTAGAACTAATTTGATGTGTATTTATGTAATTGTAGAAGATTTATAGTGTCATCAACAAATGGGCAATTGTGAACTTTCAATAGTGTTTTTGATATATCAAATGTTAAACATTATGCTAAAAAAAAAAAGAAAAATTAAAATACTTATTTTAAGTTACAATTATGTGTAGCAATAACAACTGTATACATTTAATCAAATTTTACACAATCATTTTCATATTTAATAAATGAAAAATAAATTATATTTATTTGAATATAGTAATCTATATATTTTAGAATAATTTATAAATATAAATTTGTAATATAATTACATGTTTAATTGTAAATTATATGAGTACAGTAAAATATTATATTTTAAGTGTATAAAATAATGATTTATGTAAAGTTAAATAAACAGATATGTACATAATATTATATAAACAATACATACCACTATTACTAATGTTCCAATAGGCATTATGAAATGACATACATTTTTAAACTCATATGATGTGTGATTCTTTTATTGTGGAAGCTTTATATTGTCATCAAAAACATTGAAATTGAGAATTCTTCATAGTGTTTTAAAATTATGGAATGATAGATATAACGCTATAAAAAAAAATTTTTAATACTTATTTTAAGTTACAATTATGTGTAGCAACAACAACTGTATACATTTAATCAAATTTTACACAATCATTTTCGTATTTAAAAAAAGATAAATAAATTATATTTATTTGAATATAGTAATCTATATATTTTAGAATAATTTATAAATATAAATATGTAATATAATTACATGTTTAATTGTAAATTATATGAGTACAGTAAAATATTATATTTTAAGTGTATAAAATAATGATTTATGTAAAGTTAAATAAACAGATATGTACATAATATTATATAAACAATACATACCACTATTACTAATGTTCCAATATGCATTATGAAATGACATAAATGTTTGAACTAATTTGATGTGTATTTATGTAATTGTAGAAGATTTACAGTGTCATCAACAAATGGGCAATTGTGAACTTTCAATAGTGTTTTTGATATATCAAATGTTAAACATTATGCTAAAAAAAAAATGAAAAATTAAAATACTTATTTTAAGTTACAATTATGTGTAGCAACAAAAACTGTATACATTTAATCAATTTTAACACAATCATTTCCATATTTAAAAAAAGATAAATAAATTAAATTTATTTGAATATAGTAATCTATATATTTCAGAATAATTTATAAATATAAGTATTAAATATTTTCAAAATGTATGTGTAAATTATATGAGTACAGTAAAATATTATATTTTAAGTGTATAAAATAAACATTAATGTAAAGTTAAATATTCAGATATGTACATAATATTATATAAAAAATACATACCACTTTTACTAATGTTCCAATATGCATTATGAAATGACATAAATGTTAGAACTAATTTGATGTGTATTTATGTAATTGTAGAAGATTTATAGTGTCATCAACAAATGGGCAATTGTGAACTTACAATAGTGTTTTTGATATATCAAATGTTAAACATTATGCTAAAAAAAAAAAGAAAAATTAAAATACTTATTTTAAGTTACAATTATGTGTAGCAATAACAACTGTATACATTTAATCAAATTTTACACAATCATTTTCATATTTAATAAATGAAAAATAAATTATATTTATTTGAATATAGTAATCTATATATTTTAGAATAATTTATAAATATAAATATGTAATATAATTACATGTTTAATTGTAAATTATATGAGTACAGTAAAATATTATATTTTAAGTGTATAAAATAATGATTTATGTAAAGTTAAATAAACAGATATGTACATAATATTATATAAACAATACATACCACTATTACTAATGTTCCAATAGGCATTATGAAATGACATACATTTTTAAACTCATATGATGTGTGATTCTTTTATTGTGGAAGCTTTATATTGTCATCAAAAACATTGAAATTGAGAATTCTTCATAGTGTTTTAAAATTATGGAATGATAGATATAACGCTATAAAAAAAAATTTTTAATACTTATTTTAAGTTACAATTA
Source organism: Tuberolachnus salignus (assembly GCA_956483605.1). Classification (NCBI taxonomy): domain Eukaryota; kingdom Metazoa; phylum Arthropoda; class Insecta; order Hemiptera; family Aphididae; genus Tuberolachnus; species Tuberolachnus salignus. The sequence goes on along the minus strand of OY101431.1, from coordinate 18,657,622 downwards.
TGTGTAGCAACAACAACTGTATACATTTAATCAAATTTTACACAATCATTTTCGTATTTAAAAAAAGATAAATAAATTATATTTATTTGAATATAGTAATCTATATATTTTAGAATAATTTATAAATATAAATATGTAATATAATTACATGTTTAATTGTAAATTATATGAGTACAGGAAAATATTATATTTTAAGTGTATAAAATAAACATTAATGTAATGTTAAATATTCAGATATGTACATAATATTATATAAAAAATACATACCACTTTTACTAATGTTCCAATATGCATTATGAAATGACATAAATGTTAGAACTAATTTGATGTGTATTTATGTAATTGTAGAAGATTTATAGTGTCATCAACAAATGGGCAATTGTGAACTTTCAATAGTGTTTTTGATATATCAAATGTTAAACATTATGCTAAAAAAAAAAAGAAAAATTAAAATACTTATTTTAAGTTACAATTATGTGTAGCAACAACAACTGTATACATTTAATCAAATTTTACACAATCATTTTCATATTTAAAAAAAGATAAATAAATTATATTTATTTGAATATAATATTCTATATATTTCAGAATAATTTATAAATATAAATATGTAATATAATCACATGTTTAATTTTAAATTATATGAGTACAGTAAAATATTATATTTTAAGTGTATAAAATAATGATTTATGTAAAGTTAAATAAACAGATATGTACATAATATTATATAAACAATACATACCACTATTACTAATGTTCCAATATGCATTATGAAATGACATACATTTTTAAACTCATATGATGTGTGATTCTTTTATTGTGGAAGCTTTATATTGTCATCAAAAACATTGAAATTGAGAATTCTTCATAGTGTTTTAAAATTATGGAATGATAGATATAACGCTATAAAAAAAAATTTTTAATACTTATTTTAAGTTATAATTATGTGTAGCAACAAAAACTGTATACATTTAATCAAATTTTACACAATCATTTTCATATATAATAAATGAAAAATAAATTATATTTATTTGAATATAATAATCTATATATTTCAGAATAATTTATAAATATAAGTATTAAATATTTTCAAAATGTATGTGTAAATTATATGAGTACAGTAAAATATTATATTTTAAGTGTATAAAATAATGATTATTGTAACATTAAATATTCAGATATGTACATAATATTATATAAAAAATACATACCACTACTACTAATGTTCCAATATGCATTATGAAATGACATAAATGTTAGAACTAATTTGATGTGTATTTATGTAATTGTAGAAGATTTATAGTGTCATCAACAAATGGGCAATTGTGAACTTTCAATAGTTTTTTGATATATCAAATGTTAAACATTATGCTAAAAAAAAAAAGAAAAATTAAAATACTTATTTTAAGTTACAATTATGTGTAGCAATAACAACTGTATACATTTAATCAAATTTTACACAATCATTTTCATATTTAATAAATGAAAAATAAATTATATTTATTTGAATATAGTAATCTATATATTTTAGAATAATTTATAAATATAAATATGTAATATAATCACATGTTTAATTTTAAATTATATGAGTACAGTAAAATATTATATTTTAAGTGTATAAAATAATGATTTATGTAAAGTTAAATAAACAGATATGTACATAATATTATATAAACAATACATACCACTATTACTAATGTTCCAATATGCATTATGAAATGACATACATTTTTAAACTCATATGATGTGTGATTCTTTTATTGTGGAAGCTTTATATTGTCATCAAAAACATTGAAATTGAGAATTCTTCATAGTGTTTTAAAATTATGGAATGATAGATATAACGCTATAAAAAAAAATTTTTAATACTTATTTTAAGTTACAATTATGTGTAGCAACAAAAACTGTATACATTTAATCAAATTTTACACAATCATTTTCATATATAATAAATGAAAAATAAATTATATTTATTTGAATATAATAATCTATATATTTCAGAATAATTTATAAATATAAGTATTAAATATTTTCAAAATGTATGTGTAAATTATATGAGTACAGTAAAATATTATATTTTAAGTGTATAAAATAATGATTATTGTAACATTAAATATTCAGATATGTACATAATATTATATAAAAAATACATACCACTACTACTAATGTTCCAATATGCATTATGAAATGACATAAATGTTAGAACTAATTTGATGTGTATTTATGTAATTGTAGAAGATTTATAGTGTCATCAACAAATGGGCAATTGTGAACTTTCAATAGTTTTTTGATATATCAAATGTTAAACATTATGCTAAAAAAAAAAAGAAAAATTAAAATACTTATTTTAAGTTACAATTATGTGTAGCAATAACAACTGTATACATTTAATCAAATTTTACACAATCATTTTCATATTTAATAAATGAAAAATAAATTATATTTATTTGAATATAGTAATCTATATATTTCAGAATAATTTATAAATATAAGTATTAAATATTTTCAAAATGTATGTGTAAATTATATGAGTACAGTAAAATATTATATTTTAAGTGTATAAAATAAACATTAATGTAAAGTTAAATATTCAGATATGTACATAATATTATATAAAAAATACATACCACTTTTACTAATGTTCCAATATGCATTATGAAATGACATAAATGTTAGAACTAATTTGATGTGTATTTATGTAATTGTAGAAGATTTATAGTGTCATCAACAAATGGGCAATTGTGAACTTTCAATAGTGTTTTTGATATATCAAATGTTAAACATTATGCTAAAAAAAAAAAGAAAAATTAAAATACTTATTTTAAGTTACAATTATGTGTAGCAATAACAACTGTATACATTTAATCAAATTTTACACAATCATTTTCATATTTAATAAATGAAAAATAAATTATATTTATTTGAATATAGTAATCTATATATTTTAGAATAATTTATAAATATAAATTTGTAATATAATTACATGTTTAATTGTAAATTATATGAGTACAGTAAAATATTATATTTTAAGTGTATAAAATAATGATTTATGTAAAGTTAAATAAACAGATATGTACATAATATTATATAAACAATACATACCACTATTACTAATGTTCCAATAGGCATTATGAAATGACATACATTTTTAAACTCATATGATGTGTGATTCTTTTATTGTGGAAGCTTTATATTGTCATCAAAAACATTGAAATTGAGAATTCTTCATAGTGTTTTAAAATTATGGAATGATAGATATAACGCTATAAAAAAAAATTTTTAATACTTATTTTAAGTTACAATTATGTGTAGCAACAACAACTGTATACATTTAATCAAATTTTACACAATCATTTTCGTATTTAAAAAAAGATAAATAAATTATATTTATTTGAATATAGTAATCTATATATTTTAGAATAATTTATAAATATAAATATGTAATATAATTACATGTTTAATTGTAAATTATATGAGTACAGTAAAATATTATATTTTAAGTGTATAAAATAATGATTTATGTAAAGTTAAATAAACAGATATGTACATAATATTATATAAACAATACATACCACTATTACTAATGTTCCAATATGCATTATGAAATGACATAAATGTTTGAACTAATTTGATGTGTATTTATGTAATTGTAGAAGATTTACAGTGTCATCAACAAATGGGCAATTGTGAACTTTCAATAGTGTTTTTGATATATCAAATGTTAAACATTATGCTAAAAAAAAAATGAAAAATTAAAATACTTATTTTAAGTTACAATTATGTGTAGCAACAAAAACTGTATACATTTAATCAATTTTAACACAATCATTTCCATATTTAAAAAAAGATAAATAAATTAAATTTATTTGAATATAGTAATCTATATATTTCAGAATAATTTATAAATATAAGTATTAAATATTTTCAAAATGTATGTGTAAATTATATGAGTACAGTAAAATATTATATTTTAAGTGTATAAAATAAACATTAATGTAAAGTTAAATATTCAGATATGTACATAATATTATATAAAAAATACATACCACTTTTACTAATGTTCCAATATGCATTATGAAATGACATAAATGTTAGAACTAATTTGATGTGTATTTATGTAATTGTAGAAGATTTATAGTGTCATCAACAAATGGGCAATTGTGAACTTACAATAGTGTTTTTGATATATCAAATGTTAAACATTATGCTAAAAAAAAAAAGAAAAATTAAAATACTTATTTTAAGTTACAATTATGTGTAGCAATAAAAACTGTATACATTTAATCAAATTTTACACAATCATTTTCATATTTAATAAATGAAAAATAAATTATATTTATTTGAATATAGTAATCTATATATTTTAGAATAATTTATAAATATAAATATGTAATATAATTACATGTTTAATTGTAAATTATATGAGTACAGTAAAATATTATATTTTAAGTGTATAAAATAATGATTTATGTAAAGTTAAATAAACAGATATGTACATAATATTATATAAACAATACATACCACTATTACTAATGTTCCAATAGGCATTATGAAATGACATACATTTTTAAACTCATATGATGTGTGATTCTTTTATTGTGGAAGCTTTATATTGTCATCAAAAACATTGAAATTGAGAATTCTTCATAGTGTTTTAAAATTATGGAATGATAGATATAACGCTATAAAAAAAAATTTTTAATACTTATTTTAAGTTACAATTATGTGTAGCAACAACAACTGTATACATTTAATCAAATTTTACACAATCATTTTCGTATTTAAAAAAAGATAAATAAATTATATTTATTTGAATATAGTAATCTATATATTTTAGAATAATTTATAAATATAAATATGTAATATAATTACATGTTTAATTGTAAATTATATGAGTACAGTAAAATATTATATTTTAAGTGTATAAAATAATGATTTATGTAAAGTTAAATAAACAGATATGTACATAATATTATATAAACAATACATACCACTATTACTAATGTTCCAATATGCATTATGAAATGACATACATTTTTAAACTCATATGATGTGTGATTCTTTTATTGTGGAAGCTTTATATTGTCATCAAAAACATTGAAATTGAGAATTCTTCATAGTGTTTTAAAATTATGGAATGATAGATATAACGCTATAAAAAAAAATTTTTAATACTTATTTTAAGTTACAATTATGTGTAGCAACAAAAACTGTATACATTTAATCAAATTTTACACAATCATTTTCATATATAATAAATGAAAAATAAATTATATTTATTTGAATATAATAATCTATATATTTCAGAATAATTTATAAATATAAGTATTAAATATTTTCAAAATGTATGTGTAAATTATATGAGTACAGTAAAATATTATATTTTAAGTGTATAAAATAATGATTATTGTAACATTAAATATTCAGATATGTACATTATATTATATAAATAATACATACCACTATTACTAATGTTCCAATATGCATTATGAAATGACATACATTTTAAAAATCATATGATTTGTGATTCTGTTAATGTGGAAGCTTTATATTGTCATCAACAAATGGGCAATTGTGAACTTTCAATAGTTTTTTGATATATCAAATGTTAAACATTATGCTAAAAAAAAAAAGAAAAATTAAAATACTTATTTTAAGTTACAATTATGTGTAGCAATAACAACTGTATACATTTAATCAAATTTTACACAATCATTTTCATATTTAATAAATGAAAAATAAATTATATTTATTTGAATATAGTAATCTATATATTACAGAATAATTTATAAATATAAGTATTAAATATTTTCAAAATGTATGTGTAAATTATATGAGTACAGTAAAATATTATATTTTAAGTGTATAAAATAAACATTAATGTAAAGTTAAATATTCAGATATGTACATAATATTATATAAAAAATACATACCACTTTTACTAATGATCCAATATGCATTATGAAATGACATAAATGTTAGAACTAATTTGATGTGTATTTATGTAATTGTAGAAGATTTATAGTGTCATCAACAAATGGGCAATTGTGAACTTTCAATAGTGTTTTTGATATATCAAATGTTAAACATAATGCTAAAAAAAAAAAGAAAAATTAAAATACTTATTTTAAGTTACAATTATGTGTAGCAACAACAACTGTATACATTTAATCAAATTTAACACATTTATTTTCATATTTAAAAAATGAAAAATAAATTATATTTATTTGAATATAGTAATCTATATATTTCAGAATAATTTATAAATATAAATATGTAATATAATCACATGTTTAATTTTAAATTATATGAGTACAGTAAAATATTATATTTTAAGTGTATAAAATAATGATTTGTGTAAAGTTAAATAAACAGATATGTACATAATATTATAGAAACAATACATACCACTATTACTAATGTTCCAATATGCATTATGAAATGACATACATTTTTAAACTCATATGATGTGTGATTCTTTTATTGTGGAAGCTTTATATTGTCATCAAAAACATTGAAATTGAGAATTCTTCATAGTGTTTTAAAATTATGGAATGATAGATATAACGCTATAAAAAAAAATTTTTAATACTTATTTTAAGTTACAATTATGTGTAGCAACAACAACTGTATACATTTAATCATATTTTACACAATAATTTTCATATTTAAAAAAAGATAAATAAATTATATTTATTTGAATATAGTAATCTATATATTTTAGAATAATTTATAAATATAAATATGTAATATAATTACATGTTTAATTGTAAATTATATGAGTACAGTAAAATATTATATTTTAAGTGTATAAAATAATGATTTATGTAAAGTTAAATAAACAGATATGTACATAATATTATATAAACAATACATACCACTATTACTAATGTTCCAATATGCATTATGAAATGACATAAATGTTTGAACTAATTTGATGTGTATTTATGTAATTGTAGAAGATTTACAGTGTCATCAACAAATGGGCAATTGTGAACTTTCAATAGTGTTTTTAATATATCAAATGTTAAACATTATGCTAAAAAAAAAATGAAAAATTAAAATACTTATTTTAAGTTACAATTAGGTGTAGCAACAAAAACTGTATACATTTAATCAATTTTAACACAATCATTTCCATATTTAAAAAAAGATAAATAAATTAAATTTATTTGAATATAATAATCTGTATATTTCAGAATTATTTATTAATGTATGTATTAAATATTTTCCAAAATGTATGTGTAAATTATATGAGTACAGGAAAATATTATATTTTAAGTGTATAAAATAAACATTAATGTAAAGTTAAATATTCAGATATGTACATAATATTATATAAAAAATACATACCACTTTTACTAATGTTCCAATATGCATTATGAAATGACATAAATGTTAGAACTAATTTGATGTGTATTTATGTAATTGTAGAAGATTTATAGTGTCATCAACAAATGGGCAATTGTGAACTTTCAATAGTGTTTTTGATATATCAAATGTTAAAAATTATGCTAAAAAAAAAAAGAAAAATTAAAATACTTATTTTAAGTTACAATTATGTGTAGCAACAAAAACTGTATACATTTTATCAATTTTAACACAATCATTTCATATTTAAACAAAGATAAATAAATTATATTTATTTGAATATAATAATCTGTATATTTCAGAATTATTTATAAATAAAGATATTAATTATATTCCAAAATTTATGTGTAAATTATATGAGTACAGTAAAATATTATATTTTAGGTGTATAAAATAAAGATTTATGTAACATTAAATATTTAGATATGTACATAATATTATATAAACAATACATACAACTATTACTAATCTTCCAATATTCATTATGAAATGACATACATTTTTAAACTCATATGATGTGTGATTCTGATATTGTAGAAGCTTTATCTTGTCATCGAACACATTGAAATTTGGAACTCTTCATAGTGTTTTGAAATATGGAATGTTAGACATAATGCTATAAAATAAAATTAAAATACTTATTTTAAGTTACAATTATGTGTAGCAACAAAAACTGTAAACATTTAATCAATTTTAACACAGTCTTTTTCATATTTAAAAAATGAAAAATAAATTATATTTATTTGAATATAATAATCTATATATTTCAGAATAATTTATAAATATAAGTATTAACTAAAATCAAAATTTATGTGTAAATTATATGAGTACACTATAATATTATATATTAAGTGTATAAAATAAAGATTTATGTAACATTAATTATTCAGATATGTACATTATATTATATAAATAATACATACCACTATAACTAATGTTCCAATATGCATTATGAAATGACATAAATGTTTGAACTAATTTGATGTATATTTCTGTAATTGTAGAAGATTAATAGTGTCATCAACCATTGGGCAAGTGGGAATTTTCATTAGTGTTTTTGATTATCTATATTTTTCAGAATAATTTATAAATATAAATATTAATTATATTCCAAAATTTATGTGTAATTTATATGAGTACAGTAAAATATTATATTTTAAGTGTATAAAATAAAGATTTATGTAACTTTAAATCTTCAGATATGTACATAATATTATATAAATAATACATACCATTATTACTAATGTTCCAATATGCATTATGAAATGACATACATTTTTAAATTAATATGATGTGTGTTTCTGTTATTGTAGAAGATTTATCTTGTCATCAAAAACATTGCCTTTGGGAACTCTTCATAGTGTTTTTGAAATATGGAATGTTAGACATAATGCTATAAAAAAAAAATTTTTAATACTTATTTTAAGTTACAATTATGTGTAGCAACAACAACTGTATACATTTATTTAATATTAACACATTCTTTTTGATATGTAAAAAAGTAAAATAAATTATATTTATTTGAATTTAATTATCTATATTTTTCTTAATATTTATAAATATAAATATTAATCTAATTTCAAATTAAATGTGTACATTTTTTGTTTACTGTATATGATTATATTTAACATATTTTAGCTGAAGTATTAATATTACATTTATTAAAAAATTTATTTAATTTAAAGTTAATGTTACATACCACTGTTACTAATGTTCTTAAATCCAATATGCAATGACATACATTTTTCAACTCATTTGATATGTGTTTCTGTTATTGTAGAAGGTGTCTTCTTGTCATCTATAACTTTGGAATTGGGTACTTTTTATAGTGTTTTTGAAATATTCAATGTTAGACATACTGCTAAAAAAAAATAAAATATATAAATCCTTAATTACATAATATTGTAGCTTCAATTACATTAAATATTTGATTAATATTTATAAATTCTATTTTCATATGTGATAAAAGAAAATTATTGTATATGAATAAAATAATCTATTTTTTTTCTGAATAATTTATAAATATAAATATTAATTGTATTCCAAATTATATGTGTAAAATAGATGAGTATTTTATATTATTATATTTTACAGTTATTAGCATAAGTTACTATGTTTCATTTAATATTATGAACGCCAGTATACACATGTAGATCATAATATCTTTATCACTTATATGTGTGTTGTTTATTGTCTGTACTATCAGTACTTGATAAAAATCGACCAATAGCGTGACAATACCACACCACAATCCCCCACTTATGACCAAGTCCGCGTCCGCTCGTACCAGCCATAGCCTTTTCACTTTTTGGTCGTATGAGCTGCCGTCCAGACGTCGTGTTTTTACGTTGTTCTCTGTTCTCTTTGTCACCATCTTTAAATGGCTACCACAGCTGCTGTACTACGTCGGACCTACACCAACTTTACATTGCTGGTAATATGAACATTTTATGTTATTTCTCGTCGTTAAATACTCGTTCCCGTTTAGATCAATATTTTTTAAACAAAAAAAAAAAAATATTTATTGCCATTCAGCACACCATTCTTTCCTCTTAATTAAATACAGAACTCATGGTATTTTTTTATCCGGGTTTATCTTTCCAATCGTGCAGTGTTCGAGCATAAGCCCAAGTACATACGAATGTTAATTTTCACTGCGATTTTTTAATATGACGGTGTGATTATAATAAAACGCAACATAATTTTAACACTAAGAAATTTCCACGTGGTTTACTGCTCACATGGTTTTGGCACTTGCCATAGCGGATTGGCATTGTTATAATTTCTAAACTATAATATAAGTAAAAGTACTTAAAAAAAATTGTATTTTATGTAAATTTTCCCCTTCTCCTAATTGACAACATAGCTACTGCCATGCCGGCTCGCATGAGTTAAAATACTCGTTCCCGTTAAGATCAATATTTTTTAAACAAAAAAAAAAAATATTTATTGCCATTCAGCACACCATTCTTTCCTCTTAATTAAATACAGAACTCATGGTATTTTTTTATCCGGGTTTATCTTTCCAATCGTGCAGTGTTCGAGCATAAGCCCAAGTACATACGAATGTTAATTTTCACTGCGATTTTTTAATATGACGGTGTGATTAAAATAAAACACAACATAATTTTAACACTATGAAATTTCCACGTGGTTTACTGCTCACATGGTTTTGGCACTTGCCATAGCGGATTGGCATTGTTATAATTTCTAAACTATAATATAAATAAAAGTACTTAAAAAAATTGTATTTTATGTAAATTTTCCCCCTCTCCTAATTGACAACATAGCTACTGCCATGTCCGCTCGTATGAGTTAAAATACTCGTTCCCGTTTAGATCAATATTTTTTAAACAAATAAAAAAATATTTATTGCCATTTAGCACACCATTCTTTCCTCTTAATTAAATACAGAACTCATGGTGTTTTTTTATCCGGGTTTATCTTTCCAATCGTGCAGTGTTCGAGCATAAGCCCAAGTACATACGAATGTTAATTTTCAGTGCGATTTTTCGATATGACGGTGTGATTAAAATAAAACGCAACATAATTTTAACAATAAGTAATTTCCACGTGGTTTACTGCTCACATGGTTTTGGCACTTGCCATAGCGGATTGGCATTGTTATAATTTCTAAACTATAATATAAATAAAAGTACTTAAAAAAAATGTATTTTATGTAAATTTTCCCCCTCTCTTAATTGACAACATAGCTACTGCCATGTCCGCTCGCATGACGTTAGTCTCACCAATAAAAATGATTTTACGCAATATGTTTATGATTCGTATTTTCAGCCGGGCTACGGTTTCTTCTATTAGTATTTCGTTTTATAAATACTTGTTTATGCGTCAAACGAGTTTTAGGTTAGGTATTAGTGTCGCCATTTTGCACCGTTTTCCTGGTAACAACAGATCAATAAAATATAACGACGAATTAGTGCCTCGTCGATTCGCGCCACTACGCAACCGCCGCCGTACCCCGTCCCCGTCCCGCTAAGGCCACGGCCATCTGCTACCACCCCACCACGCCAAGCCGTTACCGCTGCTGACACTCCGCTACTGTTTCCCTATCATTTTGGCTTGGTTACACGGTGAACGAGATTTAGGTTAGGTATTTGGTGGTCGCCATTTTCAGTCCGCTCCGCCTTCCTAATACGAAGGGATAAAAAAAATATGAGAAATAATAAGTGCGTGCCCGCTGTTACCGCTCCGCCGAACCGCCCCACTGCACGTGGCCACCACAGAACCCCGCCATTGCACTCCGGTACGGACCCGTCGTTGTAGCCGCACCCTACTTAGTTTACCGGGGGTTAAATGTTCTTTAGCGATTTAATCGAAACCTTTGGATTACACGCTTTTAAATAGTTTCGTCATCATTTCACTATGTCGACCGTATGTTTTAACTGGTGGCAAAATATACTTGGCTAGAAACGTTATGATTGACGGGGTGTGAGGAGAGGCACTCGCATCGTCACAGTACATTTCCCTCCCGGCACTTCACGCTCGATTACCTTTAGCTGCCCCGCGATACGGCTGTCGTTTCCAGTTCCTTCCATCTTAGTCCGTGGATGTAGCCAATTTACTCTCCCTTCGTTCTCTTGATATAGATTAAAAACCGATGACGACAAATCTCATCTGATCTAGCGGCTGTTCTGCCGTCGCGTCAACATTCCCCACCGCACTATGTTCCCTCGTTAGACCGACTTGTTTACGCGTTAAACGATTTGACTTTATCCGCTACTATTTTTTATTTTGACATTAAATCGTTTTACTTTGGTGTGTTTTTTACTGTGTAGTACTACTCATGCCGGTTCACTGTGGTATATGTATCTAGTTTGCGCATCGTTCCTGTTTCTGAACGTCGGTAAGTACCTCCGGCCTGGAGTATCGTTATTGCTTGTTTTTATTGTTAGAATTTGTTATTTTATTACCGACTAATTTAGGTGTGGGTTGGATATAAGAACGACCGACATGTTTTTTCTCAAATATCCAGTCTATAGTCTGTTCAAAATGAGATCGGACCTCGACGGCCGAGTTGTGCGCATGGGCGTGGCTTTGTTCTGCGGCTCGTCCTGAGCGCCGCATTATTCTATACTCTGGCCAGTGAGAGAACGCTACTGGGCGGCGACCAAAACTATAGTCGGGTGAATGAAAAGTGGCCGCTGATGCCCATGTTGTTATCAATCGCGCTTTACGTGATTCACTTTGGCTTATCGAAAAAAAAAATTTGCCAGCGGCCACTTTTCATTCACCCGACTATAGTCCATTGTCGCGCATTCCCACCACTGAAATTTCCAAATTGCTGGCCGCCGTTAACTCTGGCCGCCGCCGCCGTCGTGGTTGCCGCCCAAATAAGTGTGTCAGTGTTTGTATACAGCGCGTGATATAGTGTTCGTCTTACTTACGTTTTGTCATACATACACATAATAATCATATGTCATGTTGTAATGAATGAATAAATATATATATAAAATATTTATATTATTTACATTGTTTTTCTATACATAATAGAGCGACAGTCGCCAGGTGTTATTATTTTAGTTGTCTGTTACTTGAGCCGCTGTATACAGACACCGGTAGCCACGTAGTGAGTGGGGGAATTTACGGCGGCGAAAACTGCGGAGCTCATTCATTTGAATACGCGTAAGAGTAGCGTTCTCTCACCGACTGGAGTATAGTATCGACTGCCGACGAGTACAAATAATTTAAAATGTATTGTTTTGCTATGAAGCGTATTATTTTGTACGACGCTGTCACGGTCACCGGTCGGACGTGAATAGCACGGACTGCACAGGCGACCGGGAGCCATGGTCACGTGATCTATGGTGGAGGCAGGCGCCTGACCGTCGCGGACGAAAACCGATCGCCGCCGAGGTCCGATCTCATTTTGAACAGACTATATATTTATAATACGAATATCGCATACCTACACATATTTGACAGCCTTTCTTATCCCATGGAATTTCTTAATTAGTTATTAATTTTATGAAGATTAGATAAAAAATGCTCAGATGACGTAACTAGACATTTTTTTATTTAAATAATATTTACATTTTTTTATCTATGAGCGTATAGTTTCATTCTTCTGACATAAATCATGTCGTTTGTTATTTTTTTGTTTAAAGTTAATTCAACTTTATAAATTAAATCATATACTTTCTCAAGTATTTTAAAAGGACCATTGTACTTTGAAGCGACTTTAAGCGATTTTCCTAACTCATTAAATGGAAATTTAATTCATACCGATTTTTCGATTGATGTAATCATGCGGTGTTTTTCATGGTGATATTTTTTTGTGAATTTTGTACCTTTATTATTAAATTTGGAATCTTATCTCTCAATTTGTTAAATTCTATGAGTGATGTTATAAGGGATGATGTTCGGGAAAATTTTGTAGCTAATTGAAAAATAAGGCTCAAATCCGTACATTAAATAAAAATGACTAAACTTAGTGCAAATAAGCGAAGTGGCATTGTAACTTAATATACCAAATGGTAATAAGAAAGACCATCTCGACTGGATATTGTCAGCAATAAAATTGTTTAGAGAGTTACATAACACCATTCTTTTTTCATACATATTGTTCATAATCAGTTATTTGTTGATTAGTATTGCTTTCTTGTTTTTAGGATATTTAATGTGTATAAATCATTTTCATTTGAATGGATTATATTTTCATGATGCATGTAAAAATTATTATATGCAATGCTAATATTAATGTGCTTTAAATAGAATTTATCAATAATGTTTTTAAGTGGTAATTTATTATTAATGTGTAGATAAACATTGAGTATTTGATGAGATGAATTTATTATATTTTCTCTGGTATCTAGTGTGAGTTATCGAAATAATATAACATAATAGGTTGCTTTTTCCCTGTTCCGTAAATTATATCTGTTTTATCTATATCGTTGTATATAGAAGTAACATGATTATAATGATTTCCTAGTGACACTAGTTCATTATAGGACCTCCAGTAAATCAGTTATGGTCGTAATATTGTTTGTCATATCATTTAATGCGTTACATATAGCATATATGCCACAAATACCGTAACTTGGAATATATTCTCTGAGATTATAATAAGATAATGTAGTTTTAAGTTGTTCAGTAAACGATTATATTTGAATTTGATTAGTAGATCATAGGAAAAAAAGTAAATATAGAAATACAAACAACCATTGGATTTAGAATATATGAAAGTGGAATTTGATGTAATCATTTAATAAATAACAAGTTAAGTGAACGCTAAAGAAAATCCGTAAGGCATAAAAACTAAATCCAAATAAAGAGAAATATGAACAAAATATGAATAATATATTGACAAAAGGATAGGAGATACCGGCCAAAATATATAAATCGTTAAGAGTTAGGTTTATAGTTTAGTTATAGTATAATTATCATGATCCAATAATTGTAAACTGATATAGTTTAAAAAACCGATTTATTTATATTAATCAAAACTTCCCGCAAATTATAAATTATTTTATTTGAAATTTATTAGTATTTTATAATTGGTTAATGGTATTAAAAGAATACCATAATGTTATAAAATATTATACATAGAATGAAAATTTAAGAATATCAAATTGATAAAGGTTGTACAATATGACAATCTCCCGGTCCCATATTCTGTATTGAAAAAAGAAAACATTATAAATAATAATCTTACATGAAGAATATAATTTTTTTATAGGCCGAAACAATTGTTTTACGAATTCATAGAATATTCATTATTTTTTCGTTTTCGTAAAGACTAATATTTTTTCTAGAAAAGTATGCTGTGAATTAACTGATTATATTATGTAACTATTTACGCTACCAATGTTCAATATGAAAAAAACCATATTGTCAATGGCCACGAATTTTACTAGTTGTATAATTATAATATTTAATAGTCCATACCGCATGATTCACGGCAAATTTTCTATTAATAATATTGAATAGGTCCAACTACATCGTGATAAGATTGTTACAAAAAGCACAAAAAATATAATTTTGTTACAGTATAATTATCATCATAAAACATTTGTAATCTGCTTTAGTTGAAAAAAACCTATTTTTTTATAAGAATCAAAACTCCGCGTTATTCGTTATATACTCTGACAAAATATACAATAATAAAGAAAATATTTTCAATTATTGTCATTGTAAATTCACTATAAATTTTCAATAAATAATTTATAGCGTAATATTAACGTTATATTAACAGTACGACCAACATATATATCAATTCATTCTCTAAATTCAATTTACTCAAATATATTATACAATTTTCAATCAAAGTTTCGTTATTTAGACATGAGGAGGTGATATTCGATAACATCAATTATCCGAAATGACAAATTCGTTGTTACCGTATATTTTTTGTTTTGAATATGCATAAAAAGGTGTGAATTGAACAGATGTTACAGGAGTGAATTTCATTTGAACTCGTGTTTTTCGTAAAAATGCTGGCCGAGCTTTGGTCGGGGATTTGGTAATGAATACGCCAGCGGCAAGTAGAAGTTCGTGGTTTGGGAAAAGATCCTTTTAGGTTACGTTACAAATTCCACGCGTGCATACAGACCAGGCACCTGACCCGATGTTACAGAATCCGTTCCCCAACGACGAACATTCTTTTGTCGCCGGCGCATTCATTGGCATCTCTCCTATCAAACCTCGGCCAGCTGTTGATTACCACTTTATTTAAAATCGTCGGTTTTCATGTAAAAACGAAATTTTATTTGAAATTTATTAGTATTTTATAATTGGTTAATGGTATTAAAAGAATACCATAATGTTATAAAATATTATACATAGAATGAGAATTTAAGAATATCGAATTGATAAAGGTTGTACAATAAGACAATCTCCCGGTCCCATATTCTGTATTGAAAAAAGAAAACATTATAAATAATAATCTTGTATGAAGAATATAATTTTTTATAGGCCTAAACTATTGTTTTACGAATACTTAGAATTTTCATTATTTTTTCGTTTTCGTAAAAACTAATCAGATCTAACCTGACAAGATATACAGTAATAAAGAAAATATTTTCAATTATTATCATTGTAAATTCACTATAAATTTTCAATAAATAATTTATAGCGTAATATTAACGTTATATTAACAGTACGTCCAACATATTTATTAATTCATTCTCTATATTCAATTTACTCGAATATATTATACAATTTTCACTCAAAGTTTCGTTATTTAGACATGAGGAGGTGATATTCGATAACATCAATTATCCGAAATGACAAATTCGTTGTTACCGTATATTGTTTGTTTTGAATATGCATAAAAAGGTGTGAATTGAACAGATGTTACAGGCGTGAATTTCATCTGAACTCGTGTTTTTCGTAAAAATGCTGGCCGAACTTTGGTCGGGGATTTGGTAATGAATACGCCAGCGGCAAGTAGAAGTTCGTGGTTTGGGAAAAGATACTTTTAGGTTACGTTAAAAATTCCACGCGTGCATACAGACCAGGCACCTGACCCGATGTTACAGAATCCGTTCCCCAACGACGAACATTCTTTTGTCGCAGGCGCATTCATTGGCATCTCTCCTATCAGACCTCGGCCAGCTGTTGATAACCACTTTATTTAAAATCGTCGGTTTTCACGTAAATAACGAAATTTTATTTGAAATTTATTAGTATTTTATAATTGGTTAATGGTATTAAAAGAATACCATAATGTTATAAAATATTATACATAGAATGAAAATTTAAGAATATCAAATTGATAAAGGTTGTACAATATGACAATCTCCCGGTTCCATATTCTGTATTGAAAAAAGAAAACATTATAAATAATAATCTTACATGAAGAATATAATTTTTTTATAGGCCGAAACAATTGTTTTACGAATTCATAGAATATTCATTATTTTTTCGTTTTCGTAAAGACTAATATTTTTTCTAGAAAAGTATGCTGTGAATTAACTGATTATATTATGTAACTATTTACGCTACCAATGTTCAATATGAAAAAAACCATATTGTCAATGGCCACGAATTTTACTAGTTGTATAATTATAATATTTAATAGTCCATACCGCATGATTCACGGCAAATTTTCTATTAATAATATTGAATAGGTCCAACTACATCGTGATAAGATTGTTACAAAAAGCACAAAAAATATAATTTTGTTACAGTATAATTATCATCATAAAACATTTGTAATCTGCTTTAGTTGAAAAAAACCTATTTTTTTATAAGAATCAAAACTCCGCGTTATTCGTTATATACTCTGACAAAATATACAATAATAAAGAAAATATTTTCAATTATTATCATTGTAAATTCACTATAAATTTTCAATAAATAATTTATAGCGTAATATTAACGTTATATTAACAGTACGTCCAACATATATATTAATTCATTCTCTATATTCAATTTACTCGAATATATTATACAATTTTCACTCAAAGTTTCGTTATTTAGACATGAGGAGGTGATATTCGATAACATCAATTATCCGAAATGACAAATTCGTTATTACCGTATATTGTTTGTTTTGAATATGCATAAAAAGGTGTGAATTGAACAGATGTTACAGGCGTGAATTTCATCTGAACTCGTGTTTTTCGTAAAAATGCTGGCCGAGCTTTGGTCGGGGATTTGGTAATGAATACGCCAGCGGCAAGTAGAAGTTCGTGGTTTGGGAAAAGATACTTTTAGGTTACGTTACAAAGTCCACGCGTGCATACAGACCAGGCACCTGACCCGATGTTACAGAATCCGTTCCCCAACGACGAACATTCTGTTGTCGCAGGCGCATTCATTGGCATCTCTCCTATCAGACCTCGGCCAACTGTTGATAACCACTTTATTTAAAATCGTCGGTTTTCACGTAAATAACGAAATTTTATTTGAAATTTATTAGTATATTATAATTAGTTAATGGTATTAAAAGAATACTATAATGTTATAAAATATTATACATAGAATGAAAATTTAAGAATATCAAATTGATAAAGGTTGTACAATATGGCAATCTCCCGGTCCCATATTCTGTATTGAAAAAAGAAAACATTATAAATAATAATTTTATATGAAGAAGATAATTTTTGATAGGCCTAAACTATTGTTTTACGAATACTTAGAATTTTCATTATTTTTTCGTTTTCGTAAAAACTAATCAGATCTAACCTGACAAGATATACAGTAATAAAGAAAATATTTTCAATTATTGTCATTGTAAATTCACTATAAATTTTCAATAAATAATTTATAGCGTAATATTAACGTTATATTATCAGTACGTCCAACATATATATCAATTCATTCTCTAAATTCAATTTACTCGAATATATTATACAATTTTCACTCAAAGTTCCGTATTTAGACATGAGGAGGTGATATTCGATAACATCAATTATCCGAAATGACAAATTCGTTGTTACCGTATATTTTTTGTTTTGAATATGCATAAAAAGGTGTGAATTGAACAGATGTTACAGGCGTGAATTTCATCTAAACTCGTGTTTTTCGTAAAAATGCTGGCCGAGCTTTGGTCGGGGATTTGGTAATGAATACGCCAGCGGCAAGTAGAAGTTCGTGGTTTGGGAAAAGATCCTTTTAGGTTACGTTACAAAGTCCACGCGTGCATACAGACCAGGCACCTGACCCGATGTTACAGAATCCGTTCCCCAACGACGAACATTCTGTTGTCGCAGGCGCATTCATTGGCATCTCTCCTATTAGACCTCGGCCAGCTGTTGATAACCACTTTATTTAAAATCGTCGGTTTTCACGTAAATAACGAAATTTTATTTGAAATTTATTAGTATTTTATAATTGGTTAATGGTATTAAAAGAATACCATAATGTTATAAAATATTATACATAGAATGAAAATTTAAGAATATCGAATTGCTAAAGGTTGTACAATAAGACAATCTCCCGTTACCATATCCTGTATTGAAAAAAGAAAACGTTATAAATAATAATCTTGCATGAAGAATATAAATTTTATAGGACTAAACTATTGTTTTACGAATACTTAGAATTTTCATTATTTTTTCGTTTTCGTAAAAACTAATCAGATCTAACCTGACAAGATATACAGTAATAAAGAAAATATTTTCAATTATTGTCATTGTAAATTCACTATAAATTTTCAATAAATAATTTATAGCGTAATATTAACGTTATATTATCAGTACGTCCAACATATATATCAATTCATTCTCTAAATTCAATTTACTCGAATATATTATACAATTTTCACTCAAAGTTCCGTATTTAGACATGAGGAGGTGATATTCGATAACATCAATTATCCGAAATGACAAATTCGTTGTTACCGTATATTGTTTGTTTTGAATATGCATAAAAAGGTGTGAATTGAACACATGTTACAGGCGTGAATTTCATCTAAACTCGTGTTTTTCGTAAAAATGCTGGCCGAGCTTTGGTCGGGGATTTGGTAATGAATACGCCAGCGGCAAGTAGATGTTCGTGGTTTGGGAAAAGATCCTTTTAGGTTACGTTACAAAGTCCACGCGTGCATACAGACCAGGCACCTGACCCGATGTTACAGAATCCGTTCCCCAACGACGAACATTCTGTTGTCGCAGGCGCATTCATTGGCATCTCTCCTATCAGACCTCGGCCAGCTGTTGATAACCACTTTATTTAAAATCGTCGGTTTTCACGTAAATAACGAAATTTTATTTGAAATTTATTAGTATATTATAATTAGTTAATGGTATTAAAAGAATACTATAATGTTATAAAATATTATACATAGAATGAAAATTTAAGAATATCAAATTGATAAAGGTTGTACAATATGGCAATCTCCCGGTCCCATATTCTGTATTGAAAAAAGAAAACATTATAAATAATAATTTTATATGAAGAAGATAATTTTTGATAGGCCTAAACTATTGTTTTACGAATACTTAGAATTTTCATTATTTTTTCGTTTTCGTAAAAACTAATCAGATCTAACCTGACAAGATATACAGTAATAAAGAAAATATTTTCAATTATTGTCATTGTAAATTCACTATAAATTTTCAATAAATAATTTATAGCGTAATATTAACGTTATATTATCAGTACGTCCAACATATATATCAATTCATTCTCTAAATTCAATTTACTCGAATATATTATACAATTTTCACTCAAAGTTCCGTATTTAGACATGAGGAGGTGATATTCGATAACATCAATTATCCGAAATGACAAATTCGTTGTTACCGTATATTTTTTGTTTTGAATATGCATAAAAAGGTGTGAATTGAACAGATGTTACAGGCGTGAATTTCATCTAAACTCGTGTTTTTCGTAAAAATGCTGGCCGAGCTTTGGTCGGGGATTTGGTAATGAATACGCCAGCGGCAAGTAGATGTTCGTGGTTTGGGAAAAGATCCTTTTAGGTTACGTTACAAAGTCCACGCGTGCATACAGACCAGGCACCTGACCCGATGTTACAGAATCCGTTCCCCAACGACGAACATTCTGTTGTCGCAGGCGCATTCATTGGCATCTCTCCTATCAGACCTCGGCCAGCTGTTGATAACCACTTTATTTAAAATCGTCGGTTTTCACGTAAATAACGAAATTTTATTTGAAATTTATTAGTATATTATAATTAGTTAATGGTATTAAAAGAATACTATAATGTTATAAAATATTATACATAGAATGAAAATTTAAGAATATCAAATTGATAAAGTTTGTACAATATGGCAATCTCCCGGTCCCATATTCTGTATTGAAAAAAGAAAACATTATATATTATAATCTTATATAAAGAATATAATTTTTGATAGGCCTAAACTATTGTTTTACGAATACATAGAATTTTCATTATTTTTTCGTTTTCGTAAAAACTAATCAGATCTAACCTGACAAGATATACAGTAATAAAGAAAATATTTTCAATTATTGTCATTGTAAATTCACTATAAATTTTCAATAAATAATTTATAGCGTAATATTAACGTTATATTATCAGTACGTCCAACATATATATCAATTCATTCTCTAAATTCAATTTACTCGAATATATTATACAATTTTCACTCAAAGTTCCGTATTTAGACATGAGGAGGTGATATTCGATAACATCAATTATCCGAAATGACAAATTCGTTGTTATCGTATATTTTTTGTTTTGAATATGCATAAAAAGGTGTGAATTGAACAGATGTTACAGGCGTGAATTTCATCTAAACTCGTGTTTTTCGTAAAAATGCTGGCCGAGCTTTGGTCGGGGATTTGGTAATGAATACGCCAGCGGCAAGTAGATGTTCGTGGTTTGGGAAAAGATCCTTTTAGGTTACGTTACAAAGTCTACGCGTGCATACAGACCAGGCACCTGACCCGATGTTACAGAATCCGTTCCCCAACGACGAACATTCTGTTGTCGCAGGCGCATTCATTGGCATCTCTCCTATCAGACCTCGGCCAGCTGTTGATAACCACTTTATTTAAAATCGTCGGTTTTCACGTAAATAACGAAATTTTATTTGAAATTTATTAGTATATTATAATAAGTTAATGGTATTAAAAGAATAATATAATGTTATAAAATATTATACATAGAATGAAAATTTAAGAATATCAAATTGATAAAGGTTGTACAACATGGCAATCTCCCGGTCCCATATTCTGTATTGAAAAAAGAAAACATTATAAATAATAATTTTATATGAAGAATATAATTTTTGATAGGCCTAAACTATTGTTTTACGAATACTTAGAATTTTCATTATTTTTTCGTTTTCGTAAAAACTAATCAGATCTAACCTGACAAGATATACAGTAATAAAGAAAATATTTTCAATTATTGTCATTGTAAATTCACTATAAATTTTCAATAAATAATTTATAGCGTAATATTAACGTTATATTATCAGTACGTCCAACATATATATCAATTAATTCTCTAAATTCAATTTACTCGAATATATTATACAATTTTCACTCAAAGTTCCGTATTTAGACATGAGGAGGTGATATTCGATAACATCAATTATCCGAAATGACAAATTCGTTGTTACCGTATATTTTTTGTTTTGAATATGCATAAAAAGGTGTGAATTGAACAGATGTTACAGGCGTGAATTTCATCTAAACTCGTGTTTTTCGTAAAAATGCTGGCCGAGCATTGGTCGGGGATTTGGTAATGAATACGCCAGCGGCAAGTAGATGTTCGTGGTTTGAGAAAAGATCCTTTTAGGTTACGTTACAAAGTCCACGCGTGCATACAGACCAGGCACCTGACCCGATGTTACAGAATCCGTTCCCCAACGACGAACATTCTGTTGTCGCAGGCGCATTCATTGGCATCTCTCCTATCAGACCTCGGCCAGCTGTTGATAACCACTTTATTTAAAATCGTCGGTTTTCACGTAAATAACGAAATTTTATTTGAAATTTATTAGTATATTATAATTAGTTAATGGTATTAAAAGAATAATATAATGTTATAAAATATTATACATAGAATGAAAATTTAAGAATATCAAATTGATAAAGGTTGTACAATATGGCAATCTCCCGGTCCCATATTCTGTATTGAAAAAAGAAAACATTATAAATAATAATTTTATATGAAGAATATAATTTTTGATAGGCCTAAACTATTGTTTTACGAATACTTAGAATTTTCATTATTTTTTCGTTTTCGTAAAAACTAATCAGATCTAACCTGACAAGATATACAGTAATAAAGAAAATATTTTCAATTATTGTCATTGTAAATTCACTATAAATTTTCAATAAATATTTTATAGCGTAATATTAACGTTATATTATCAGTACGTCCAACATATATATCAATTCATTCTCTAAATTCAATTTACTCGAATATATTATACAATTTTCACTCAAAGTTCCGTATTTAGACATGAGGAGGTGATATTCGATAACATCAATTATCCGAAATGACAAATTCGTTGTAACCGTATATTTTTTGTTTTGAATATGCATAAAAAGGTGTGAATTGAACAGATGTTACAGGCGTGAATTTCATCTAAACTCGTGTTTTTCGTAAAAATGCTGGCCGAGCTTTGGTCGGGGATTTGGTAATGAATACGCCAGCGGCAAGTAGATGTTCGTGGTTTGGGAAAAGATCCTTTTAGGTTACGTTACAAAGTCCACGCGTGCATACAGACCAGGCACCTGACCCGATGTTACAGAATCCGTTCCCCAACGACGAACATTCTGTTGTCGCAGGCGCATTCATTGGCATCTCTCCTATCAGACCTCGGCCAGCTGTTGATAACCACTTTATTTAAAATCGTCGGTGTTCACGTAAATAACGAAATTTTATTTGAAATTTATTAGTATATTATAATTAGTTAATGGTATTAAAAGAATAATATAATGTTATAAAATATTATACATAGAATGAAAATTTAAGAATATCAAATTGATAAAGGTTGTACAATATGGCAATCTCCCGGTCCCATATTCTGTATTGAAAAAAGAAAACATTATAAATAATAATTTTATATGAAGAAGATAATTTTTGATAGGCCTAAACTATTGTTTTACGAATACTTAGAATTTTCATTATTTTTTCGTTTTCGTAAAAACTAATAAGATCTAACCTAACAAGATATACAGTAATAAAGAAAATATTTTCAATTATTGTCATTGTAAATTCACTATAAATTTTCAATAAATAATTTATAGCGTAATATTAACGTTATATTATCAGTACGTCCAACTTATATATCAATTCATTCTCTAAATTCAATTTACTCGAATATATTATACAATTTTCACTCAAAGTTCCGTATTTAGACATGAGGAGGTGATATTCGATAACATCAATTATCCGAAATGACAAATTCGTTGTTACCGTATATTGTTTGTTTTGAATATGCATAAAAAGGTGTGAATTGTATAGATGTTACAGGCGTGAATTTCATCTGAACTCGTGTTTTTCGTAAAAATGCTGGCCGAGCTTTGGTCGGGGATTTGGTAATGAATACGCCAGCGGCAAGTAGAAGTTCGTGGTTTGGGAAAAGATACTTTTAGGTTACGTTACAAAGTCCACGCGTGCATACAGACCAGGCACCTGACCCGATGTTACAGAATCCGTTCCCCAACGACGAACATTCTGTTGTCGCAGGCGCATTCATTGGCATCTCTCCTATCAGACCTCGGCCAGCTGTTGATAACCACTTTATTTAAAATCGTCGGTTTTCACGTAAATAACGAAATTTTATTTGAAATTTATTAGTATATTATAATTAGTTAATGGTATTAAAAGAATAATATAATGTTATAAAATATTATACATAGAATGAAAATTTAAGAATATTGAAATGATAAAGGTTGTACAATAAGACAATCTCCCGTTACCATATTCTGTATTGAAAAAAGAAAACGTTATAAATAATAATCTTGTATGAAGAATATAATTTTTTATAGGCCTAAACTATTGTTTTACGAATACTTAGAATTTTTATTATTTTTCCGTTTTCGTAAAAACTAATCAGATCTAACCTGACAAGATATACAGTAATAAAGAAAATATTTTCAATTATTGTCATTGTAAATTCACTATAAATTTTCAATAAATAATTTATAGCGTAATATTAACGTTATATTATCAGTACGTCCAACTTATATATCAATTCATTCTCTAAATTCAATTTACTCGAATATATTATACAATTTTCACTCAAAGTTCCGTATTTAGACATGAGGAGGTGATATTCGATAACATCAATTATCCGAAATGACAAATTCGTTGTTACCGTATATTTTTTGTTTTGAATATGCATAAAAAGGTGTGAATTGAACAGATGTTACAGGCGTGAATTTCATCTAAACTCGTGTTTTTCGTAAAAATGCTGGCCGAGCTTTGGTCGGGGATTTGGTAATGAATACGCCAGCGGCAAGTAGATGTTCGTGGTTTGAGAAAAGATCCTTTTAGGTTACGTTACAAAGTCCACGCGTGCATACAGACCAGGCACCTGACCCGATGTTACAGAATCCGTTCCCCAACGACGAACATTCTGTTGTCGCAGGCGCATTCATTGGCATCTCTCCTATCAGACCTCGGCCAGCTGTTGATAACCACTTTATTTAAAATCGTCGGTTTTCACGTAAATAACGAAATTTTATTTGAAATTTATTAGTATATTATAATTAGTTAATGGTATTAAAAGAATAATATAATGTTATAAAATATTATACATAGAATGAAAATTTAAGAATATCAAATTGATAAAGGTTGTACAATATGGCAATCTCCCGGTCCCATATTCTGTATTGAAAAAAGAAAACATTATAAATAATAATTTTATATGAAGAATATAATTTTTGATAGGCCTAAACTATTGTTTTACGAATACTTAGAATTTTCATTATTTTTTCGTTTTCGTAAAAACTAATCAGATCTAACCTGACAAGATATACAGTAATAAAGAAAATATTTTCAATTATTGTCATTGTAAATTCACTATAAATTTTCAATAAATATTTTATAGCGTAATATTAACGTTATATTATCAGTACGTCCAACATATATATCAATTCATTCTCTAAATTCAATTTACTCGAATATATTATACAATTTTCACTCAAAGTTCCGTATTTAGACATGAGGAGGTGATATTCGATAACATCAATTATCCGAAATGACAAATTCGTTGTAACCGTATATTTTTTGTTTTGAATATGCATAAAAAGGTGTGAATTGAACAGATGTTACAGGCGTGAATTTCATCTAAACTCGTGTTTTTCGTAAAAATGCTGGCCGAGCTTTGGTCGGGGATTTGGTAATGAATACGCCAGCGGCAAGTAGATGTTCGTGGTTTGGGAAAAGATCCTTTTAGGTTACGTTACAAAGTCCACGCGTGCATACAGACCAGGCACCTGACCCGATGTTACAGAATCCGTTCCCCAACGACGAACATTCTGTTGTCGCAGGCGCATTCATTGGCATCTCTCCTATCAGACCTCGGCCAGCTGTTGATAACCACTTTATTTAAAATCGTCGGTGTTCACGTAAATAACGAAATTTTATTTGAAATTTATTAGTATATTATAATTAGTTAATGGTATTAAAAGAATAATATAATGTTATAAAATATTATACATAGAATGAAAATTTAAGAATATCAAATTGATAAAGGTTGTACAATATGGCAATCTCCCGGTCCCATATTCTGTATTGAAAAAAGAAAACATTATAAATAATAATTTTATATGAAGAAGATAATTTTTGATAGGCCTAAACTATTGTTTTACGAATACTTAGAATTTTCATTATTTTTCCGTTTTCGTAAAAACTAATAAGATCTAACCTAACAAGATATACAGTAATAAAGAAAATATTTTCAATTATTGTCATTGTAAATTCACTATAAATTTTCAATAAATAATTTATAGCGTAATATTAACGTTATATTATCAGTACGTCCAACTTATATATCAATTCATTCTCTAAATTCAATTTACTCGAATATATTATACAATTTTCACTCAAAGTTCCGTATTTAGACATGAGGAGGTGATATTCGATAACATCAATTATCCGAAATGACAAATTCGTTGTTACCGTATATTGTTTGTTTTGAATATGCATAAAAAGGTGTGAATTGTATAGATGTTACAGGCGTGAATTTCATCTGAACTCGTGTTTTTCGTAAAAATGCTGGCCGAGCTTTGGTCGGGGATTTGGTAATGAATACGCCAGCGGCAAGTAGAAGTTCGTGGTTTGGGAAAAGATACTTTTAGGTTACGTTACAAAGTCCACGCGTGCATACAGACCAGGCACCTGACCCGATGTTACAGAATCCGTTCCCCAACGACGAACATTCTGTTGTCGCAGGCGCATTCATTGGCATCTCTCCTATCAGACCTCGGCCAGCTGTTGATAACCACTTTATTTAAAAT
This sequence comes from Tuberolachnus salignus, assembly GCA_956483605.1. Taxonomy (NCBI): domain Eukaryota; kingdom Metazoa; phylum Arthropoda; class Insecta; order Hemiptera; family Aphididae; genus Tuberolachnus; species Tuberolachnus salignus. The sequence goes on along the minus strand of OY101431.1, from coordinate 18,630,376 downwards.
CGTCGGTTTTCACGTAAATAACGAAATTTTATTTGAAATTTATTAGTATATTATAATTAGTTAATGGTATTAAAAGAATAATATAATGTTATAAAATATTATACATAGAATGAAAATTTAAGAATATCAAATTGATAAAGGTTGTACAATATGGCAATCTCCCGGTCCCATATTCTGTATTGAAAAAAGAAAACATTATAAATAATAATTTTATATGAAGAATATAATTTTTGATAGGCCTAAACTATTGTTTTAAGAATACTTAGAATTTTCATTATTTTTTCGTTTTCGTAAAAACTAATCAGATCTAACCTGACAAGATATACAGTAATAAAGAAAATATTTTCAATTATTGTCTTTGTAAATTCACTATAAATTTTCAATAAATATTTTATAGCGTAATATTAACGTTATATTATCAGTACGTCCAACATATATATCAATTCATTCTCTAAATTCAATTTACTCGAATATATTATACAATTTTCACTCAAAGTTCCGTATTTAGACATGAGGAGGTGATATTCGATAACATCAATTATCCGAAATGACAAATTCGTTGTAACCGTATATTTTTTGTTTTGAATATGCATAAAAAGGTGTGAATTGAACAGATGTTACAGGCGTGAATTTCATCTAAACTCGTGTTTTTCGTAAAAATGCTGGCCGAGCTTTGGTCGGGGATTTGGTAATGAATACGCCAGCGGCAAGTAGATGTTCGTGGTTTGGGAAAAGATCCTTTTAGGTTACGTTACAAAGTCCACGCGTGCATACAGACCAGGCACCTGACCCGATGTTACAGAATCCGTTCCCCAACGACGAACATTCTGTTGTCGCAGGCGCATTCATTGGCATCTCTCCTATCAGACCTCGGCCAGCTGTTGATAACCACTTTATTTAAAATCGTCGGTGTTCACGTAAATAACGAAATTTTATTTGAAATTTATTAGTATATTATAATTAGTTAATGGTATTAAAAGAATAATATAATGTTATAAAATATTATACATAGAATGAAAATTTAAGAATATTGAAATGATAAAGGTTGTACAATAAGACAATCTCCCGTTACCATATTCTGTATTGAAAAAAGAAAACGTTATAAATAATAATCTTGTATGAAGAATATAATTTTTTATAGGCCTAAACTATTGTTTTACGAATACTTAGAATTTTCATTATTTTTCCGTTTTCGTAAAAACTAATCAGATCTAACCTGACAAGATATACAGTAATAAAGAAAATATTTTCAATTATTGTCATTGTAAATTCACTATAAATTTTCAATAAATATTTTATAGCGTAATATTAACGTTATATTATCAGTACGTCCAACATATATATCAATTCATTCTCTAAATTCAATTTACTCGAATATATTATACAATTTTCACTCAAAGTTCCGTATTTAGACATGAGGAGGTGATATTCGATAACATCAATTATCCGAAATGACAAATTCGTTGTAACCGTATATTTTTTGTTTTGAATATGCATAAAAAGGTGTGAATTGAACAGATGTTACAGGCGTGAATTTCATCTAAACTCGTGTTTTTCGTAAAAATGCTGGCCGAGCTTTGGTCGGGGATTTGGTAATGAATACGCCAGCGGCAAGTAGATGTTCGTGGTTTGGGAAAAGATCCTTTTAGGTTACGTTACAAAGTCCACGCGTGCATACAGACCAGGCACCTGACCCGATGTTACAGAATCCGTTCCCCAACGACGAACATTCTGTTGTCGCAGGCGCATTCATTGGCATCTCTCCTATCAGACCTCGGCCAGCTGTTGATAACCACTTTATTTAAAATCGTCGGTGTTCACGTAAATAACGAAATTTTATTTGAAATTTATTAGTATATTATAATTAGTTAATGGTATTAAAAGAATAATATAATGTTATAAAATATTATACATAGAATGAAAATTTAAGAATATCAAATTGATAAAGGTTGTACAATATGGCAATCTCCCGGTCCCATATTCTGTATTGAAAAAAGAAAACATTATAAATAATAATTTTATATGAAGAAGATAATTTTTGATAGGCCTAAACTATTGTTTTACGAATACTTAGAATTTTCATTATTTTTTCGTTTTCGTAAAAACTAATAAGATCTAACCTAACAAGATATACAGTAATAAAGAAAATATTTTCAATTATTGTCATTGTAAATTCACTATAAATTTTCAATAAATAATTTATAGCGTAATATTAACGTTATATTATCAGTACGTCCAACTTATATATCAATTCATTCTCTAAATTCAATTTACTCGAATATATTATACAATTTTCACTCAAAGTTCCGTATTTAGACATGAGGAGGTGATATTCGATAACATCAATTATCCGAAATGACAAATTCGTTGTTACCGTATATTGTTTGTTTTGAATATGCATAAAAAGGTGTGAATTGAACAGATGTTACAGGCGTGAATTTCATCTGAACTCGTGTTTTTCGTAAAAATGCTGGCCGAGCTTTGGTCGGGGATTTGGTAATGAATACGCCAGCGGCAAGTAGATGTTCGTGGTTTGGGAAAAGATCCTTTTAGGTTACGTTACAAAGTCCACGCGTGCATACAGACCAGGCACCTGACCCGATGTTACAGAATCCGTTCCCCAACGACGAACATTCTGTTGTCGCAGGCGCATTCATTGGCATCTCTCCTATCAGACCTCGGCCAGCTGTTGATAACCACTTTATTTAAAATCGTCGGTTTTCACGTAAATAACGAAATTTTATTTGAAATTTATTAGTATATTATAATTAGTTAATGGTATTAAAAGAATAATATAATGTTATAAAATATTATACATAGAATGAAAATTTAAGAATATCAAATTGATAAAGGTTGTACAATATGGCAATCTCCCGGTCCCATATTCTGTATTGAAAAAAGAAAACATTATAAATAATAATTTTATATGAAGAATATAATTTTTGATAGGCCTAAACTATTGTTTTAAGAATACTTAGAATTTTCATTATTTTTTCGTTTTCGTAAAAACTAATCAGATCTAACCTGACAAGATATACAGTAATAAAGAAAATATTTTCAATTATTGTCTTTGTAAATTCACTATAAATTTTCAATAAATATTTTATAGCGTAATATTAACGTTATATTATCAGTACGTCCAACATATATATCAATTCATTCTCTAAATTCAATTTACTCGAATATATTATACAATTTTCACTCAAAGTTCCGTATTTAGACATGAGGAGGTGATATTCGATAACATCAATTATCCGAAATGACAAATTCGTTGTTACCGTATATTGTTTGTTTTGAATATGCATAAAAAGGTGTGAATTGTATAGATGTTACAGGCGTGAATTTCATCTGAACTCGTGTTTTTCGTAAAAATGCTGGCCGAGCTTTGGTCGGGGATTTGGTAATGAATACGCCAGCGGCAAGTAGAAGTTCGTGGTTTGGGAAAAGATACTTTTAGGTTACGTTACAAAGTCCACGCGTGCATACAGACCAGGCACCTGACCCGATGTTACAGAATCCGTTCCCCAACGACGAACATTCTGTTGTCGCAGGCGCATTCATTGGCATCTCTCCTATCAGACCTCGGCCAGCTGTTGATAACCACTTTATTTAAAATCGTCGGTTTTCACGTAAATAACGAAATTTTATTTGAAATTTATTAGTATATTATAATTAGTTAATGGTATTAAAAGAATAATATAATGTTATAAAATATTATACATAGAATGAAAATTTAAGAATATCAAATTGATAAAGGTTGTACAATATGGCAATCTCCCGGTCCCATATTCTGTATTGAAAAAAGAAAACATTATAAATAATAATTTTATATGAAGAATATAATTTTTGATAGGCCTAAACTATTGTTTTACGAATACTTAGAATTTTCATTATTTTTTCGTTTTCGTAAAAACTAATCAGATCTAACCTGACAAGATATACAGTAATAAAGAAAATATTTTCAATTATTGTCATTGTAAATTCACTATAAATTTTCAATAAATATTTTATAGCGTAATATTAACGTTATATTATCAGTACGTCCAACATATATATCAATTCATTCTCTAAATTCAATTTACTCGAATATATTATACAATTTTCACTCAAAGTTCCGTATTTAGACATGAGGAGGTGATATTCGATAACATCAATTATCCGAAATGACAAATTCGTTGTAACCGTATATTTTTTGTTTTGAATATGCATAAAAAGGTGTGAATTGAACAGATGTTACAGGCGTGAATTTCATCTAAACTCGTGTTTTTCGTAAAAATGCTGGCCGAGCTTTGGTCGGGGATTTGGTAATGAATACGCCAGCGGCAAGTAGATGTTCGTGGTTTGGGAAAAGATCCTTTTAGGTTACGTTACAAAGTCCACGCGTGCATACAGACCAGGCACCTGACCCGATGTTACAGAATCCGTTCCCCAACGACGAACATTCTGTTGTCGCAGGCGCATTCATTGGCATCTCTCCTATCAGACCTCGGCCAGCTGTTGATAACCACTTTATTTAAAATCGTCGGTGTTCACGTAAATAACGAAATTTTATTTGAAATTTATTAGTATATTATAATTAGTTAATGGTATTAAAAGAATAATATAATGTTATAAAATATTATACATAGAATGAAAATTTAAGAATATCAAATTGATAAAGGTTGTACAATATGGCAATCTCCCGGTCCCATATTCTGTATTGAAAAAAGAAAACATTATAAATAATAATTTTATATGAAGAAGATAATTTTTGATAGGCCTAAACTATTGTTTTACGAATACTTAGAATTTTCATTATTTTTTCGTTTTCGTAAAAACTAATAAGATCTAACCTAACAAGATATACAGTAATAAAGAAAATATTTTCAATTATTGTCATTGTAAATTCACTATAAATTTTCAATAAATAATTTATAGCGTAATATTAACGTTATATTATCAGTACGTCCAACTTATATATCAATTCATTCTCTAAATTCAATTTACTCGAATATATTATACAATTTTCACTCAAAGTTCCGTATTTAGACATGAGGAGGTGATATTCGATAACATCAATTATCCGAAATGACAAATTCGTTGTTACTGTATATTGTTTGTTTTGAATATGCATAAAAAGGTGTGAATTGTATAGATGTTACAGGCGTGAATTTCATCTGAACTCGTGTTTTTCGTAAAAATGCTGGCCGAGCTTTGGTCGGGGATTTGGTAATGAATACGCCAGCGGCAAGTAGAAGTTCGTGGTTTGGGAAAAGATACTTTTAGGTTACGTTACAAAGTCCACGCGTGCATACAGACCAGGCACCTGACCCGATGTTACAGAATCCGTTCCCCAACGACGAACATTCTGTTGTCGCAGGCGCATTCATTGGCATCTCTCCTATCAGACCTCGGCCAGCTGTTGATAACCACTTTATTTAAAATCGTCGGTTTTCACGTAAATAACGAAATTTTATTTGAAATTTATTAGTATATTATAATTAGTTAATGGTATTAAAAGAATAATATAATGTTATAAAATATTATACATAGAATGAAAATTTAAGAATATTGAAATGATAAAGGTTGTACAATAAGACAATCTCCCGTTACCATATTCTGTATTGAAAAAAGAAAACGTTATAAATAATAATCTTGTATGAAGAATATAATTTTTTATAGGCCTAAACTATTGTTTTACGAATACTTAGAATTTTCATTATTTTTCCGTTTTCGTAAAAACTAATCAGATCTAACCTGACAAGATATACAGTAATAAAGAAAATATTTTCAATTATTGTCATTGTAAATTCACTATAAATTTTCAATAAATATTTTATAGCGTAATATTAACGTTATATTATCAGTACGTCCAACATATATATCAATTCATTCTCTAAATTCAATTTACTCGAATATATTATACAATTTTCACTCAAAGTTCCGTATTTAGACATGAGGAGGTGATATTCGATAACATCAATTATCCGAAATGACAAATTCGTTGTAACCGTATATTTTTTGTTTTGAATATGCATAAAAAGGTGTGAATTGAACAGATGTTACAGGCGTGAATTTCATCTAAACTCGTGTTTTTCGTAAAAATGCTGGCCGAGCTTTGGTCGGGGATTTGGTAATGAATACGCCAGCGGCAAGTAGATGTTCGTGGTTTGGGAAAAGATCCTTTTAGGTTACGTTACAAAGTCCACGCGTGCATACAGACCAGGCACCTGACCCGATGTTACAGAATCCGTTCCCCAACGACGAACATTCTGTTGTCGCAGGCGCATTCATTGGCATCTCTCCTATCAGACCTCGGCCAGCTGTTGATAACCACTTTATTTAAAATCGTCGGTGTTCACGTAAATAACGAAATTTTATTTGAAATTTATTAGTATATTATAATTAGTTAATGGTATTAAAAGAATAATATAATGTTATAAAATATTATACATAGAATGAAAATTTAAGAATATCAAATTGATAAAGGTTGTACAATATGGCAATCTCCCGGTCCCATATTCTGTATTGAAAAAAGAAAACATTATAAATAATAATTTTATATGAAGAAGATAATTTTTGATAGGCCTAAACTATTGTTTTACGAATACTTAGAATTTTCATTATTTTTTCGTTTTCGTAAAAACTAATAAGATCTAACCTAACAAGATATACAGTAATAAAGAAAATATTTTCAATTATTGTCATTGTAAATTCACTATAAATTTTCAATAAATAATTTATAGCGTAATATTAACGTTATATTATCAGTACGTCCAACTTATATATCAATTCATTCTCTAAATTCAATTTACTCGAATATATTATACAATTTTCACTCAAAGTTCCGTATTTAGACATGAGGAGGTGATATTCGATAACATCAATTATCCGAAATGACAAATTCGTTGTTACCGTATATTGTTTGTTTTGAATATGCATAAAAAGGTGTGAATTGAACAGATGTTACAGGCGTGAATTTCATCTGAACTCGTGTTTTTCGTAAAAATGCTGGCCGAGCTTTGGTCGGGGATTTGGTAATGAATACGCCAGCGGCAAGTAGATGTTCGTGGTTTGGGAAAAGATCCTTTTAGGTTACGTTACAAAGTCCACGCGTGCATACAGACCAGGCACCTGACCCGATGTTACAGAATCCGTTCCCCAACGACGAACATTCTGTTGTCGCAGGCGCATTCATTGGCATCTCTCCTATCAGACCTCGGCCAGCTGTTGATAACCACTTTATTTAAAATCGTCGGTTTTCACGTAAATAACGAAATTTTATTTGAAATTTATTAGTATATTATAATTAGTTAATGGTATTAAAAGAATAATATAATGTTATAAAATATTATACATAGAATGAAAATTTAAGAATATCAAATTGATAAAGGTTGTACAATATGGCAATCTCCCGGTCCCATATTCTGTATTGAAAAAAGAAAACATTATAAATAATAATTTTATATGAAGAATATAATTTTTGATAGGCCTAAACTATTGTTTTAAGAATACTTAGAATTTTCATTATTTTTTCGTTTTCGTAAAAACTAATCAGATCTAACCTGACAAGATATACAGTAATAAAGAAAATATTTTCAATTATTGTCTTTGTAAATTCACTATAAATTTTCAATAAATATTTTATAGCGTAATATTAACGTTATATTATCAGTACGTCCAACATATATAACAATTCATTCTCTAAATTCAATTTACTCGAATATATTATACAATTTTCACTCAAAGTTCCGTATTTAGACATGAGGAGGTGATATTCGATAACATCAATTATCCGAAATGACAAATTCGTTGTTACCGTATATTGTTTGTTTTGAATATGCATAAAAAGGTGTGAATTGTATAGATGTTACAGGCGTGAATTTCATCTGAACTCGTGTTTTTCGTAAAAATGCTGGCCGAGCTTTGGTCGGGGATTTGGTAATGAATACGCCAGCGGCAAGTAGAAGTTCGTGGTTTGGGAAAAGATACTTTTAGGTTACGTTACAAAGTCCACGCGTGCATACAGACCAGGCACCTGACCCGATGTTACAGAATCCGTTCCCCAACGACGAACATTCTGTTGTCGCAGGCGCATTCATTGGCATCTCTCCTATCAGACCTCGGCCAGCTGTTGATAACCACTTTATTTAAAATCGTCGGTGTTCACGTAAATAACGAAATTTTATTTGAAATTTATTAGTATATTATAATTAGTTAATGGTATTAAAAGAATAATATAATGTTATAAAATATTATACATAGAATGAAAATTTAAGAATATTGAAATGATAAAGGTTGTACAATAAGACAATCTCCCGTTACCATATTCTGTATTGAAAAAAGAAAACGTTATAAATAATAATCTTGTATGAAGAATATAATTTTTTATAGGCCTAAACTATTGTTTTACGAATACTTAGAATTTTCATTATTTTTCCGTTTTCGTAAAAACTAATCAGATCTAACCTGACAAGATATACAGTAATAAAGAAAATATTTTCAATTATTGTCATTGTAAATTCACTATAAATTTTCAATAAATATTTTATAGCGTAATATTAACGTTATATTATCAGTACGTCCAACATATATATCAATTCATTCTCTAAATTCAATTTACTCGAATATATTATACAATTTTCACTCAAAGTTCCGTATTTAGACATGAGGAGGTGATATTCGATAACATCAATTATCCGAAATGACAAATTCGTTGTAACCGTATATTTTTTGTTTTGAATATGCATAAAAAGGTGTGAATTGAACAGATGTTACAGGCGTGAATTTCATCTAAACTCGTGTTTTTCGTAAAAATGCTGGCCGAGCTTTGGTCGGGGATTTGGTAATGAATACGCCAGCGGCAAGTAGATGTTCGTGGTTTGGGAAAAGATCCTTTTAGGTTACGTTACAAAGTCCACGCGTGCATACAGACCAGGCACCTGACCCGATGTTACAGAATCCGTTCCCCAACGACGAACATTCTGTTGTCGCAGGCGCATTCATTGGCATCTCTCCTATCAGACCTCGGCCAGCTGTTGATAACCACTTTATTTAAAATCGTCGGTGTTCACGTAAATAACGAAATTTTATTTGAAATTTATTAGTATATTATAATTAGTTAATGGTATTAAAAGAATAATATAATGTTATAAAATATTATACATAGAATGAAAATTTAAGAATATCAAATTGATAAAGGTTGTACAATATGGCAATCTCCCGGTCCCATATTCTGTATTGAAAAAAGAAAACATTATAAATAATAATTTTATATGAAGAAGATAATTTTTGATAGGCCTAAACTATTGTTTTACGAATACTTAGAATTTTCATTATTTTTTCGTTTTCGTAAAAACTAATAAGATCTAACCTAACAAGATATACAGTAATAAAGAAAATATTTTCAATTATTGTCATTGTAAATTCACTATAAATTTTCAATAAATAATTTATAGCGTAATATTAACGTTATATTATCAGTACGTCCAACTTATATATCAATTCATTCTCTAAATTCAATTTACTCGAATATATTATACAATTTTCACTCAAAGTTCCGTATTTAGACATGAGGAGGTGATATTCGATAACATCAATTATCCGAAATGACAAATTCGTTGTTACCGTATATTGTTTGTTTTGAATATGCATAAAAAGGTGTGAATTGAACAGATGTTACAGGCGTGAATTTCATCTGAACTCGTGTTTTTCGTAAAAATGCTGGCCGAGCTTTGGTCGGGGATTTGGTAATGAATACGCCAGCGGCAAGTAGATGTTCGTGGTTTGGGAAAAGATCCTTTTAGGTTACGTTACAAAGTCCACGCGTGCATACAGACCAGGCACCTGACCCGATGTTACAGAATCCGTTCCCCAACGACGAACATTCTGTTGTCGCAGGCGCATTCATTGGCATCTCTCCTATCAGACCTCGGCCAGCTGTTGATAACCACTTTATTTAAAATCGTCGGTTTTCACGTAAATAACGAAATTTTATTTGAAATTTATTAGTATATTATAATTAGTTAATGGTATTAAAAGAATAATATAATGTTATAAAATATTATACATAGAATGAAAATTTAAGAATATCAAATTGATAAAGGTTGTACAATATGGCAATCTCCCGGTCCCATATTCTGTATTGAAAAAAGAAAACATTATAAATAATAATTTTATATGAAGAATATAATTTTTGATAGGCCTAAACTATTGTTTTAAGAATACTTAGAATTTTCATTATTTTTTCGTTTTCGTAAAAACTAATCAGATCTAACCTGACAAGATATACAGTAATAAAGAAAATATTTTCAATTATTGTCTTTGTAAATTCACTATAAATTTTCAATAAATATTTTATAGCGTAATATTAACGTTATATTATCAGTACGTCCAACATATATATCAATTCATTCTCTAAATTCAATTTACTCGAATATATTATACAATTTTCACTCAAAGTTCCGTATTTAGACATGAGGAGGTGATATTCGATAACATCAATTATCCGAAATGACAAATTCGTTGTTACCGTATATTGTTTGTTTTGAATATGCATAAAAAGGTGTGAATTGTATAGATGTTACAGGCGTGAATTTCATCTGAACTCGTGTTTTTCGTAAAAATGCTGGCCGAGCTTTGGTCGGGGATTTGGTAATGAATACGCCAGCGGCAAGTAGAAGTTCGTGGTTTGGGAAAAGATACTTTTAGGTTACGTTACAAAGTCCACGCGTGCATACAGACCAGGCACCTGACCCGATGTTACAGAATCCGTTCCCCAACGACGAACATTCTGTTGTCGCAGGCGCATTCATTGGCATCTCTCCTATCAGACCTCGGCCAGCTGTTGATAACCACTTTATTTAAAATCGTCGGTTTTCACGTAAATAACGAAATTTTATTTGAAATTTATTAGTATATTATAATTAGTTAATGGTATTAAAAGAATAATATAATGTTATAAAATATTATACATAGAATGAAAATTTAAGAATATCAAATTGATAAAGGTTGTACAATATGGCAATCTCCCGGTCCCATATTCTGTATTGAAAAAAGAAAACATTATAAATAATAATTTTATATGAAGAATATAATTTTTGATAGGCCTAAACTATTGTTTTACGAATACTTAGAATTTTCATTATTTTTTCGTTTTCGTAAAAACTAATCAGATCTAACCTGACAAGATATACAGTAATAAAGAAAATATTTTCAATTATTGTCATTGTAAATTCACTATAAATTTTCAATAAATATTTTATAGCGTAATATTAACGTTATATTATCAGTACGTCCAACATATATATCAATTCATTCTCTAAATTCAATTTACTCGAATATATTATACAATTTTCACTCAAAGTTCCGTATTTAGACATGAGGAGGTGATATTCGATAACATCAATTATCCGAAATGACAAATTCGTTGTAACCGTATATTTTTTGTTTTGAATATGCATAAAAAGGTGTGAATTGAACAGATGTTACAGGCGTGAATTTCATCTAAACTCGTGTTTTTCGTAAAAATGCTGGCCGAGCTTTGGTCGGGGATTTGGTAATGAATACGCCAGCGGCAAGTAGATGTTCGTGGTTTGGGAAAAGATCCTTTTAGGTTACGTTACAAAGTCCACGCGTGCATACAGACCAGGCACCTGACCCGATGTTACAGAATCCGTTCCCCAACGACGAACATTCTGTTGTCGCAGGCGCATTCATTGGCATCTCTCCTATCAGACCTCGGCCAGCTGTTGATAACCACTTTATTTAAAATCGTCGGTGTTCACGTAAATAACGAAATTTTATTTGAAATTTATTAGTATATTATAATTAGTTAATGGTATTAAAAGAATAATATAATGTTATAAAATATTATACATAGAATGAAAATTTAAGAATATCAAATTGATAAAGGTTGTACAATATGGCAATCTCCCGGTCCCATATTCTGTATTGAAAAAAGAAAACATTATAAATAATAATTTTATATGAAGAAGATAATTTTTGATAGGCCTAAACTATTGTTTTACGAATACTTAGAATTTTCATTATTTTTTCGTTTTCGTAAAAACTAATAAGATCTAACCTAACAAGATATACAGTAATAAAGAAAATATTTTCAATTATTGTCATTGTAAATTCACTATAAATTTTCAATAAATAATTTATAGCGTAATATTAACGTTATATTATCAGTACGTCCAACTTATATATCAATTCATTCTCTAAATTCAATTTACTCGAATATATTATACAATTTTCACTCAAAGTTCCGTATTTAGACATGAGGAGGTGATATTCGATAACATCAATTATCCGAAATGACAAATTCGTTGTAACCGTATATTTTTTGTTTTGAATATGCATAAAAAGGTGTGAATTGAACAGATGTTACAGGCGTGAATTTCATCTAAACTCGTGTTTTTCGTAAAAATGCTGGCCGAGCTTTGGTCGGGGATTTGGTAATGAATACGCCAGCGGCAAGTAGATGTTCGTGGTTTGGGAAAAGATCCTTTTAGGTTACGTTACAAAGTCCACGCGTGCATACAGACCAGGCACCTGACCCGATGTTACAGAATCCGTTCCCCAACGACGAACATTCTGTTGTCGCAGGCGCATTCATTGGCATCTCTCCTATCAGACCTCGGCCAGCTGTTGATAACCACTTTATTTAAAATCGTCGGTGTTCACGTAAATAACGAAATTTTATTTGAAATTTATTAGTATATTATAATTAGTTAATGGTATTAAAAGAATAATATAATGTTATAAAATATTATACATAGAATGAAAATTTAAGAATATCAAATTGATAAAGGTTGTACAATATGGCAATCTCCCGGTCCCATATTCTGTATTGAAAAAAGAAAACATTATAAATAATAATTTTATATGAAGAAGATAATTTTTGATAGGCCTAAACTATTGTTTTACGAATACTTAGAATTTTCATTATTTTTTCGTTTTCGTAAAAACTAATAAGATCTAACCTAACAAGATATACAGTAATAAAGAAAATATTTTCAATTATTGTCATTGTAAATTCACTATAAATTTTCAATAAATAATTTATAGCGTAATATTAACGTTATATTATCAGTACGTCCAACTTATATATCAATTCATTCTCTAAATTCAATTTACTCGAATATATTATACAATTTTCACTCAAAGTTCCGTATTTAGACATGAGGAGGTGATATTCGATAACATCAATTATCCGAAATGACAAATTCGTTGTTACTGTATATTGTTTGTTTTGAATATGCATAAAAAGGTGTGAATTGTATAGATGTTACAGGCGTGAATTTCATCTGAACTCGTGTTTTTCGTAAAAATGCTGGCCGAGCTTTGGTCGGGGATTTGGTAATGAATACGCCAGCGGCAAGTAGAAGTTCGTGGTTTGGGAAAAGATACTTTTAGGTTACGTTACAAAGTCCACGCGTGCATACAGACCAGGCACCTGACCCGATGTTACAGAATCCGTTCCCCAACGACGAACATTCTGTTGTCGCAGGCGCATTCATTGGCATCTCTCCTATCAGACCTCGGCCAGCTGTTGATAACCACTTTATTTAAAATCGTCGGTTTTCACGTAAATAACGAAATTTTATTTGAAATTTATTAGTATATTATAATTAGTTAATGGTATTAAAAGAATAATATAATGTTATAAAATATTATACATAGAATGAAAATTTAAGAATATTGAAATGATAAAGGTTGTACAATAAGACAATCTCCCGTTACCATATTCTGTATTGAAAAAAGAAAACGTTATAAATAATAATCTTGTATGAAGAATATAATTTTTTATAGGCCTAAACTATTGTTTTACGAATACTTAGAATTTTCATTATTTTTCCGTTTTCGTAAAAACTAATCAGATCTAACCTGACAAGATATACAGTAATAAAGAAAATATTTTCAATTATTGTCATTGTAAATTCACTATAAATTTTCAATAAATATTTTATAGCGTAATATTAACGTTATATTATCAGTACGTCCAACATATATATCAATTCATTCTCTAAATTCAATTTACTCGAATATATTATACAATTTTCACTCAAAGTTCCGTATTTAGACATGAGGAGGTGATATTCGATAACATCAATTATCCGAAATGACAAATTCGTTGTAACCGTATATTTTTTGTTTTGAATATGCATAAAAAGGTGTGAATTGAACAGATGTTACAGGCGTGAATTTCATCTAAACTCGTGTTTTTCGTAAAAATGCTGGCCGAGCTTTGGTCGGGGATTTGGTAATGAATACGCCAGCGGCAAGTAGATGTTCGTGGTTTGGGAAAAGATCCTTTTAGGTTACGTTACAAAGTCCACGCGTGCATACAGACCAGGCACCTGACCCGATGTTACAGAATCCGTTCCCCAACGACGAACATTCTGTTGTCGCAGGCGCATTCATTGGCATCTCTCCTATCAGACCTCGGCCAGCTGTTGATAACCACTTTATTTAAAATCGTCGGTGTTCACGTAAATAACGAAATTTTATTTGAAATTTATTAGTATATTATAATTAGTTAATGGTATTAAAAGAATAATATAATGTTATAAAATATTATACATAGAATGAAAATTTAAGAATATCAAATTGATAAAGGTTGTACAATATGGCAATCTCCCGGTCCCATATTCTGTATTGAAAAAAGAAAACATTATAAATAATAATTTTATATGAAGAAGATAATTTTTGATAGGCCTAAACTATTGTTTTACGAATACTTAGAATTTTCATTATTTTTTCGTTTTCGTAAAAACTAATAAGATCTAACCTAACAAGATATACAGTAATAAAGAAAATATTTTCAATTATTGTCATTGTAAATTCACTATAAATTTTCAATAAATAATTTATAGCGTAATATTAACGTTATATTATCAGTACGTCCAACTTATATATCAATTCATTCTCTAAATTCAATTTACTCGAATATATTATACAATTTTCACTCAAAGTTCCGTATTTAGACATGAGGAGGTGATATTCGATAACATCAATTATCCGAAATGACAAATTCGTTGTTACCGTATATTGTTTGTTTTGAATATGCATAAAAAGGTGTGAATTGAACAGATGTTACAGGCGTGAATTTCATCTGAACTCGTGTTTTTCGTAAAAATGCTGGCCGAGCTTTGGTCGGGGATTTGGTAATGAATACGCCAGCGGCAAGTAGATGTTCGTGGTTTGGGAAAAGATCCTTTTAGGTTACGTTACAAAGTCCACGCGTGCATACAGACCAGGCACCTGACCCGATGTTACAGAATCCGTTCCCCAACGACGAACATTCTGTTGTCGCAGGCGCATTCATTGGCATCTCTCCTATCAGACCTCGGCCAGCTGTTGATAACCACTTTATTTAAAATCGTCGGTTTTCACGTAAATAACGAAATTTTATTTGAAATTTATTAGTATATTATAATTAGTTAATGGTATTAAAAGAATAATATAATGTTATAAAATATTATACATAGAATGAAAATTTAAGAATATCAAATTGATAAAGGTTGTACAATATGGCAATCTCCCGGTCCCATATTCTGTATTGAAAAAAGAAAACATTATAAATAATAATTTTATATGAAGAATATAATTTTTGATAGGCCTAAACTATTGTTTTAAGAATACTTAGAATTTTCATTATTTTTTCGTTTTCGTAAAAACTAATCAGATCTAACCTGACAAGATATACAGTAATAAAGAAAATATTTTCAATTATTGTCTTTGTAAATTCACTATAAATTTTCAATAAATATTTTATAGCGTAATATTAACGTTATATTATCAGTACGTCCAACATATATAACAATTCATTCTCTAAATTCAATTTACTCGAATATATTATACAATTTTCACTCAAAGTTCCGTATTTAGACATGAGGAGGTGATATTCGATAACATCAATTATCCGAAATGACAAATTCGTTGTTACCGTATATTGTTTGTTTTGAATATGCATAAAAAGGTGTGAATTGTATAGATGTTACAGGCGTGAATTTCATCTGAACTCGTGTTTTTCGTAAAAATGCTGGCCGAGCTTTGGTCGGGGATTTGGTAATGAATACGCCAGCGGCAAGTAGAAGTTCGTGGTTTGGGAAAAGATACTTTTAGGTTACGTTACAAAGTCCACGCGTGCATACAGACCAGGCACCTGACCCGATGTTACAGAATCCGTTCCCCAACGACGAACATTCTGTTGTCGCAGGCGCATTCATTGGCATCTCTCCTATCAGACCTCGGCCAGCTGTTGATAACCACTTTATTTAAAATCGTCGGTTTTCACGTAAATAACGAAATTTTATTTGAAATTTATTAGTATATTATAATTAGTTAATGGTATTAAAAGAATAATATAATGTTATAAAATATTATACATAGAATGAAAATTTAAGAATATTGAAATGATAAAGGTTGTACAATAATACAATCTCCCGTTACCATATTCTGTATAGAAAAAAGAAAACGTTATAAATAATAATCTTGTATGAAGAATATAATTTTTTATAGGCCTAAACTATTGTTTTACGAATACTTAGAATTTTCATTATTTTTTCGTTTTCGTAAAAACTAATAAGATCTAACCTAACAAGATATACAGTAATAAAGAAAATATTTTCAATTATTGTCATTGTAAATTCACTATAAATTTTCAATAAATAATTTATAGCGTAATATTAACGTTATATTATCAGTACGTCCAACTTATATATCAATTCATTCTCTAAATTCAATTTACTCGAATATATTATACAATTTTCACTCAAAGTTCCGTATTTAGACATGAGGAGGTGATATTCGATAACATCAATTATCCGAAATGACAAATTCGTTGTTACCGTATATTGTTTGTTTTGAATATGCATAAAAAGGTGTGAATTGAACAGATGTTACAGGCGTGAATTTCATCTGAACTCGTGTTTTTCGTAAAAATGCTGGCCGAGCTTTGGTCGGGGATTTGGTAATGAATACGCCAGCGGCAAGTAGATGTTCGTGGTTTGGGAAAAGATCCTTTTAGGTTACGTTACAAAGTCCACGCGTGCATACAGACCAGGCACCTGACCCGATGTTACAGAATCCGTTCCCCAACGACGAACATTCTGTTGTCGCAGGCGCATTCATTGGCATCTCTCCTATCAGACCTCGGCCAGCTGTTGATAACCACTTTATTTAAAATCGTCGGTTTTCACGTAAATAACGAAATTTTATTTGAAATTTATTAGTATATTATAATTAGTTAATGGTATTAAAAGAATAATATAATGTTATAAAATATTATACATAGAATGAAAATTTAAGAATATCAAATTGATAAAGGTTGTACAATATGGCAATCTCCCGGTCCCATATTCTGTATTGAAAAAAGAAAACATTATAAATAATAATTTTATATGAAGAATATAATTTTTGATAGGCCTAAACTATTGTTTTAAGAATACTTAGAATTTTCATTATTTTTTCGTTTTCGTAAAAACTAATCAGATCTAACCTGACAAGATATACAGTAATAAAGAAAATATTTTCAATTATTGTCTTTGTAAATTCACTATAAATTTTCAATAAATATTTTATAGCGTAATATTAACGTTATATTATCAGTACGTCCAACATATATATCAATTCATTCTCTAAATTCAATTTACTCGAATATATTATACAATTTTCACTCAAAGTTCCGTATTTAGACATGAGGAGGTGATATTCGATAACATCAATTATCCGAAATGACAAATTCGTTGTTACCGTATATTTTTTGTTTTGAATATGCATAAAAAGGTGTGAATTGAACAGATGTTACAGGCGTGAATTTCATCTAAACTCGTGTTTTTCGTAAAAATGCTGGCCGAGCTTTGGTCGGGGATTTGGTAATGAATACGCCAGCGGCAAGTAGATGTTCGTGGTTTGAGAAAAGATCCTTTTAGGTTACGTTACAAAGTCCACGCGTGCATACAGACCAGGCACCTGACCCGATGTTACAGAATCCGTTCCCCAACGACGAACATTCTGTTGTCGCAGGCGCATTCATTGGCATCTCTCCTATCAGACCTCGGCCAGCTGTTGATAACCACTTTATTTAAAATCGTCGGTTTTCACGTAAATAACGAAATTTTATTTGAAATTTATTAGTATATTATAATTAGTTAATGGTATTAAAAGAATAATATAATGTTATAAAATATTATACATAGAATGAAAATTTAAGAATATTGAAATGATAAAGGTTGTACAATAAGACAATCTCCCGTTACCATATTCTGTATTGAAAAAAGAAAACGTTATAAATAATAATCTTGTATGAAGAATATAATTTTTTATAGGCCTAAACTATTGTTTTACGAATACTTAGAATTTTCATTATTTTTTCGTTTTCGTAAAAACTATTTAGATCTAACCTGACAAGATATACAGTAATAAAGAAAATATTTTCAATTATTATCATTGTAAATTCACTATAAATTTTCAATAATTAATATATAGCGTAATATTAACGTTATATTAACAGTACGTCCAACATAAATATCAATTAATTCTCTAAATTCAATTTACTCGAATATGTTATACAACTTTCACTCAAAGTTTCGTTATTTAGACATGAGGAGGTGATATTCGATAACATCAATTATCCGAAATGACAAATTCGTTGTTACCGTATATTGTTTGTTTTGAATATGCATAAAAAGGTGTGAATTGTATAGATGTTACAGGCGTGACTTTCATCTGAACTCGTGTTTTTCGTAAAAATGCTGGCCGAGCTTTGGTCGGGGATTTGGTAATGAATACGCCAGCGGCAAGTAGAAGTTCGTGGTTTGGGAAAAGATACTTTTAGGTTACGTTACAAAGTCCACGCGTGCATACAGACCAGGCACCTGACCCGATGTTACAGAATCCGTTCCCCAACGACGAACATTCTGTTGTCGCAGGCGCATTCATTGGCATCTCTCCTATCAGACCTCGGCCAGCTGTTGATAACCACTTTATTTAAAATCGTCGGTTTTCACGTAAATAACGAAATTTTATTTGAATTTTATTAGTATTTTATAATTGGTTAATGGTATTAAAAGAATAACATAATGTTATAAAATATTATACATAGAATGAAAATTTAAGAATATCGAAATGATAAAGGTTGTACAATAAGACAATCTCCCGTTACCATATTCTGTATTAAAAAAAGAAAACGTTATAAATAATAATCTTGTATGAAGAATATAATTTTTTATAGGCCTAAACTATTGTTTTACGAATACTTAGAATTTTCATTATTTTTTCGTTTTCGTAAAAACTATTTAGATCTAACCTGACAAGATATACAGTAATAAAGAAAATATTTTCAATTATTATCATTGTAAATTCACTATAAATTTTCAATAATTAATATATAGCGTAATATTAACGTTATATTAACAGTACGTCCAACATAAATATCAATTAATTCTCTAAATTCAATTTACTCGAATATGTTATACAACTTTCACTCAAAGTTTCGTTATTTAGACATGAGGAGGTGATATTCGATAACATCAATTATCCGAAATGACAAATTCGTTGTTACCGTATATTGTTTGTTTTGAATATGCATAAAAAGGTGTGAATTGTATAGATGTTACAGGCGTGACTTTCATCTGAACTCGTGTTTTTCGTAAAAATGCTGGCCGAGCTTTGGTCGGGGATTTGGTAATGAATACGCCAGCGGCAAGTAGAAGTTCGTGGTTTGGGAAAAGATACTTTTAGGTTACGTTACAAAGTCCACGCGTGCATACAGACCAGGCACCTGACCCGATGTTACAGAATCCGTTCCCCAACGACGAACATTCTGTTGTCGCAGGCGCATTCATTGGCATCTCTCCTATCAGACCTCGGCCAGCTGTTGATAACCACTTTATTTAAAATCGTCGGTTTTCACGTAAATAACGAAATTTTATTTGAATTTTATTAGTATTTTATAATTGGTTAATGGTATTAAAAGAATAACATAATGTTATAAAATATTATACATAGAATGAAAATTTAAGAATATCGAAATGATAAAGGTTGTACAATAAGACAATCTCCCGTTACCATATTCTGTATTAAAAAAAGAAAACGTTATAAATAATAATCTTGTATGAAGAATATAATTTTTTATAGGCCTAAACTAATGTTTTACGAATACTTAGAATTTTCATTATTTTTTCGTTTTCGTAAAAACTAATCAGATCTAACCTGACAAGATATACAGTAATAAAGAAAATATTTTCAATTATTGTCATTGTAAATTCACTATAAATTTTCAATAAATAATTTATAGCGTAATATTAACGTTATATTATCAGTACGTCCAACATATATATCAATTCATTCTCTAAATTCAATTTACTCGAATATATTATACAATTTTCACTCAAAGTTCCGTATTTAGACATGAGGAGGTGATATTCGATAACATCAATTATCCGAAATGACAAATTCGTTGTTACCGTATATTGTTTGTTTTGAATATGCATAAAAAGGTGTGAATTGTATAGATGTTACAGGCGTGAATTTCATCTGAACTCGTGTTTTTCGTAAAAATGCTGGCCGAGCGTTGGTCGGGGATTTGGTAATGAATACGCCAGCGGCAAGTAGAAGTTTTTGGTTTGGGAAAAGATACTTTTAGGTTACGTTACAAAGTCCACGCGTGCATACAGACCAGGCACCTGACCCGATGTTACAGAATCCGTTCCCCAACGACGAACATTCTGTTGTCGCAGGCGCATTCATTGGCATCTCTCCTATCAGACCTCGGCCAGCTGTTGATAACCACTTTATTTAAAATCGTCGGTTTTCACGTAAATAACGAAATTTTATTTGAAATTTATTAGTATATTATAATTAGTTAATGGTATTAAAAGAATAATATAATGTTATAAAATATTATACATAGAATGAAAATTTAAGAATATTGAAATGATAAAGGTTGTACAATAAGACAATCTCCCGTTACCATATTCTGTATTGAAAAAAGAAAACATTATAAATAATAATCTTGTATGAAGAATATAATTTTTTATAGGCCTAAACTATTGTTTTACGAATACTTAGAATTTTCATTATTTTTTCGTTTTCGTAAAAACTAATAAGATCTAACCTAACAAGATATACAGTAATAAAGAAAATATTTTCAATTATTGTCATTGTAAATTCACTATAAATTTTCAATAAATAATTTATAGCGTAATATTAACGTTATATTATCAGTACGTCCAACTTATATATCAATTCATTCTCTAAATTCAATTTACTCGAATATATTATACAATTTTCACTCAAAGTTCCGTATTTAGACATGAGGAGGTGATATTCGATAACATCAATTATCCGAAATGACAAATTCGTTGTTACCGTATATTGTTTGTTTTGAATATGCATAAAAAGGTGTGAATTGAACAGATGTTACAGGCATGAATTTCATCTGAACTCGTGTTTTTCGTAAAAATGCTGGCCGAGCTTTGGTCGGGGATTTGGTAATGAATACGTCAGCGGCAAGTAGATGTTCGTGGTTTGGGAAAAGATCCTTTTAGGTTACGTTACAAAGTCCACGCGTGCATACAGACCAGGCACCTGACCCGATGTTACAGAATCCGTTCCCCAACGACGAACATTCTGTTGTCGCAGGCGCATTCATTGGCATCTCTCCTATCAGACCTCGGCCAGCTGTTGATAACCACTTTATTTAAAATCGTCGGTTTTCACGTAAATAACGAAATTTTATTTGAAATTTATTAGTATATTATAATTAGTTAATGGTATTAAAAGAATAATATAATGTTATAAAATATTATACATAGAATGAAAATTTAAGAATATCAAATTGATAAAGGTTGTACAATATGGCAATCTCCCGGTCCCATATTCTGTATTGAAAAAAGAAAACATTATAAATAATAATTTTATATGAAGAATATAATTTTTGATAGGCCTAAACTATTGTTTTAAGAATACTTAGAATTTTCATTATTTTTTCGTTTTCGTAAAAACTAATCAGATCTAACCTGACAAGATATACAGTAATAAAGAAAATATTTTCAATTATTGTCTTTGTAAATTCACTATAAATTTTCAATAAATATTTTATAGCGTAATATTAACGTTATATTATCAGTACGTCCAACATATATATCAATTCATTCTCTAAATTCAATTTACTCGAATATATTATACAATTTTCACTCAAAGTTCCGTATTTAGACATGAGGAGGTGATATTCGATAACATCAATTATCCGAAATGACAAATTCGTTGTTACCGTATATTTTTTGTTTTGAATATGCATAAAAAGGTGTGAATTGAACAGATGTTACAGGCGTGAATTTCATCTAAACTCGTGTTTTTCGTAAAAATGCTGGCCGAGCTTTGGTCGGGGATTTGGTAATGAATACGCCAGCGGCAAGTAGATGTTCGTGGTTTGAGAAAAGATCCTTTTAGGTTACGTTACAAAGTCCACGCGTGCATACAGACCAGGCACCTGACCCGATGTTACAGAATCCGTTCCCCAACGACGAACATTCTGTTGTCGCAGGCGCATTCATTGGCATCTCTCCTATCAGACCTCGGCCAGCTGTTGATAACCACTTTATTTAAAATCGTCGGTTTTCACGTAAATAACGAAATTTTATTTGAAATTTATTAGTATATTATAATTAGTTAATGGTATTAAAAGAATAATATAATGTTATAAAATATTATACATAGAATGAAAATTTAAGAATATTGAAATGATAAAGGTTGTACAATAAGACAATCTCCCGTTACCATATTCTGTATTGAAAAAAGAAAACGTTATAAATAATAATCTTGTATGAAGAATATAATTTTTTATAGGCCTAAACTATTGTTTTACGAATACTTAGAATTTTCATTATTTTTTCGTTTTCGTAAAAACTATTTAGATCTAACCTGACAAGATATACAGTAATAAAGAAAATATTTTCAATTATTATCATTGTAAATTCACTATAAATTTTCAATAAATAATTTATAGCGTAATATTAACGTTATATTAACAGTACGTCCAACATAAATATCAATTAATTCTCTAAATTCAATTTACTCGAATATGTTATACAACTTTCACTCAAAGTTTCGTTATTTAGACATGAGGAGGTGATATTCGATAACATCAATTATCCGAAATGACAAATTCGTTGTTACCGTATATTGTTTGTTTTGAATATGCATAAAAAGGTGTGAATTGTATAGATGTTACAGGCGTGACTTTCATCTGAACTCGTGTTTTTCGTAAAAATGCTGGCCGAGCTTTGGTCGGGGATTTGGTAATGAATACGCCAGCGGCAAGTAGAAGTTCGTGGTTTGGGAAAAGATACTTTTAGGTTACGTTACAAAGTCCACGCGTGCATACAGACCAGGCACCTGACCCGATGTTACAGAATCCGTTCCCCAACGACGAACATTCTGTTGTCGCAGGCGCATTCATTGGCATCTCTCCTATCAGACCTCGGCCAGCTGTTGATAACCACTTTATTTAAAATCGTCGGTTTTCACGTAAATAACGAAATTTTATTTGAAATTTATTAGTATATTATAATTAGTTAATGGTATTAAAAGAATAATATAATGTTATAAAATATTATACATAGAATGAAAATTTAAGAATATTGAAATGATAAAGGTTGTACAATAATACAATCTCCCGTTACCATATTCTGTATAGAAAAAAGAAAACGTTATAAATAATAATCTTGTATGAAGAATATAATTTTTTATAGGCCTAAACTATTGTTTTACGAATACTTAGAATTTTCATTATTTTTTCGTTTTCGTAAAAACTAATAAGATCTAACCTAACAAGATATACAGTAATAAAGAAAATATTTTCAATTATTGTCATTGTAAATTCACTATAAATTTTCAATAAATAATTTATAGCGTAATATTAACGTTATATTATCAGTACGTCCAACTTATATATCAATTCATTCTCTAAATTCAATTTACTCGAATATATTATACAATTTTCACTCAAAGTTCCGTATTTAGACATGAGGAGGTGATATTCGATAACATCAATTATCCGAAATGACAAATTCGTTGTTACCGTATATTGTTTGTTTTGAATATGCATAAAAAGGTGTGAATTGAACAGATGTTACAGGCATGAATTTCATCTGAACTCGTGTTTTTCGTAAAAATGCTGGCCGAGCTTTGGTCGGGGATTTGGTAATGAATACGTCAGCGGCAAGTAGATGTTCGTGGTTTGGGAAAAGATCCTTTTAGGTTACGTTACAAAGTCCACGCGTGCATACAGACCAGGCACCTGACCCGATGTTACAGAATCCGTTCCCCAACGACGAACATTCTGTTGTCGCAGGCGCATTCATTGGCATCTCTCCTATCAGACCTCGGCCAGCTGTTGATAACCACTTTATTTAAAATCGTCGGTTTTCACGTAAATAACGAAATTTTATTTGAAATTTATTAGTATATTATAATTAGTTAATGGTATTAAAAGAATAATATAATGTTATAAAATATTATACATAGAATGAAAATTTAAGAATATCAAATTGATAAAGGTTGTACAATATGGCAATCTCCCGGTCCCATATTCTGTATTGAAAAAAGAAAACATTATAAATAATAATTTTATATGAAGAATATAATTTTTGATAGGCCTAAACTATTGTTTTAAGAATACTTAGAATTTTCATTATTTTTTCGTTTTCGTAAAAACTAATCAGATCTAACCTGACAAGATATACAGTAATAAAGAAAATATTTTCAATTATTGTCTTTGTAAATTCACTATAAATTTTCAATAAATATTTTATAGCGTAATATTAACGTTATATTATCAGTACGTCCAACATATATATCAATTCATTCTCTAAATTCAATTTACTCGAATATATTATACAATTTTCACTCAAAGTTCCGTATTTAGACATGAGGAGGTGATATTCGATAACATCAATTATCCGAAATGACAAATTCGTTGTTACCGTATATTTTTTGTTTTGAATATGCATAAAAAGGTGTGAATTGAACAGATGTTACAGGCGTGAATTTCATCTAAACTCGTGTTTTTCGTAAAAATGCTGGCCGAGCTTTGGTCGGGGATTTGGTAATGAATACGCCAGCGGCAAGTAGATGTTCGTGGTTTGAGAAAAGATCCTTTTAGGTTACGTTACAAAGTCCACGCGTGCATACAGACCAGGCACCTGACCCGATGTTACAGAATCCGTTCCCCAACGACGAACATTCTGTTGTCGCAGGCGCATTCATTGGCATCTCTCCTATCAGACCTCGGCCAGCTGTTGATAACCACTTTATTTAAAATCGTCGGTTTTCACGTAAATAACGAAATTTTATTTGAAATTTATTAGTATATTATAATTAGTTAATGGTATTAAAAGAATAATATAATGTTATAAAATATTATACATAGAATGAAAATTTAAGAATATTGAAATGATAAAGGTTGTACAATAAGACAATCTCCCGTTACCATATTCTGTATTGAAAAAAGAAAACGTTATAAATAATAATCTTGTATGAAGAATATAATTTTTTATAGGCCTAAACTATTGTTTTACGAATACTTAGAATTTTCATTATTTTTTCGTTTTCGTAAAAACTATTTAGATCTAACCTGACAAGATATACAGTAATAAAGAAAATATTTTCAATTATTATCATTGTAAATTCACTATAAATTTTCAATAAATAATTTATAGCGTAATATTAACGTTATATTAACAGTACGTCCAACATAAATATCAATTAATTCTCTAAATTCAATTTACTCGAATATGTTATACAACTTTCACTCAAAGTTTCGTTATTTAGACATGAGGAGGTGATATTCGATAACATCAATTATCCGAAATGACAAATTCGTTGTTACCGTATATTGTTTGTTTTGAATATGCATAAAAAGGTGTGAATTGTATAGATGTTACAGGCGTGACTTTCATCTGAACTCGTGTTTTTCGTAAAAATGCTGGCCGAGCTTTGGTCGGGGATTTGGTAATGAATACGCCAGCGGCAAGTAGAAGTTCGTGGTTTGGGAAAAGATACTTTTAGGTTACGTTACAAAGTCCACGCGTGCATACAGACCAGGCACCTGACCCGATGTTACAGAATCCGTTCCCCAACGACGAACATTCTGTTGTCGCAGGCGCATTCATTGGCATCTCTCCTATCAGACCTCGGCCAGCTGTTGATAACCACTTTATTTAAAATCGTCGGTTTTCACGTAAATAACGAAATTTTATTTGAAATTTATTAGTATATTATAATTAGTTAATGGTATTAAAAGAATAATATAATGTTATAAAATATTATACATAGAATGAAAATTTAAGAATATTGAAATGATAAAGGTTGTACAATAATACAATCTCCCGTTACCATATTCTGTATAGAAAAAAGAAAACGTTATAAATAATAATCTTGTATGAAGAATATAATTTTTTATAGGCCTAAACTATTGTTTTACGAATACTTAGAATTTTCATTATTTTTTCGTTTTCGTAAAAACTAATAAGATCTAACCTAACAAGATATACAGTAATAAAGAAAATATTTTCAATTATTGTCATTGTAAATTCACTATAAATTTTCAATAAATAATTTATAGCGTAATATTAACGTTATATTATCAGTACGTCCAACTTATATATCAATTCATTCTCTAAATTCAATTTACTCGAATATATTATACAATTTTCACTCAAAGTTCCGTATTTAGACATGAGGAGGTGATATTCGATAACATCAATTATCCGAAATGACAAATTCGTTGTTACCGTATATTGTTTGTTTTGAATATGCATAAAAAGGTGTGAATTGAACAGATGTTACAGGCGTGAATTTCATCTGAACTCGTGTTTTTCGTAAAAATGCTGGCCGAGCTTTGGTCGGGGATTTGGTAATGAATACGCCAGCGGCAAGTAGATGTTCGTGGTTTGGGAAAAGATCCTTTTAGGTTACGTTACAAAGTCCACGCGTGCATACAGACCAGGCACCTGACCCGATGTTACAGAATCCGTTCCCCAACGACGAACATTCTGTTGTCGCAGGCGCATTCATTGGCATCTCTCCTATCAGACCTCGGCCAGCTGTTGATAACCACTTTATTTAAAATCGTCGGTTTTCACGTAAATAACGAAATTTTATTTGAAATTTATTAGTATATTATAATTAGTTAATGGTATTAAAAGAATAATATAATGTTATAAAATATTATACATAGAATGAAAATTTAAGAATATCAAATTGATAAAGGTTGTACAATATGGCAATCTCCCGGTCCCATATTCTGTATTGAAAAAAGAAAACATTATAAATAATAATTTTATATGAAGAATATAATTTTTGATAGGCCTAAACTATTGTTTTAAGAATACTTAGAATTTTCATTATTTTTTCGTTTTCGTAAAAACTAATCAGATCTAACCTGACAAGATATACAGTAATAAAGAAAATATTTTCAATTATTGTCTTTGTAAATTCACTATAAATTTTCAATAAATATTTTATAGCGTAATATTAACGTTATATTATCAGTACGTCCAACATATATATCAATTCATTCTCTAAATTCAATTTACTCGAATATATTATACAATTTTCACTCAAAGTTCCGTATTTAGACATGAGGAGGTGATATTCGATAACATCAATTATCCGAAATGACAAATTCGTTGTTACCGTATATTTTTTGTTTTGAATATGCATAAAAAGGTGTGAATTGAACAGATGTTACAGGCGTGAATTTCATCTAAACTCGTGTTTTTCGTAAAAATGATGGCCGAGCTTTGGTCGGGGATTTGGTAATGAATACGCCAGCGGCAAGTAGATGTTCGTGGTTTGAGAAAAGATCCTTTTAGGTTACGTTACAAAGTCCACGCGTGCATACAGACCAGGCACCTGACCCGATGTTACAGAATCCGTTCCCCAACGACGAACATTCTGTTGTCGCAGGCGCATTCATTGGCATCTCTCCTATCAGACCTCGGCCAGCTGTTGATAACCACTTTATTTAAAATCGTCGGTTTTCACGTAAATAACGAAATTTTATTTGAAATTTATTAGTATATTATAATTAGTTAATGGTATTAAAAGAATAATATAATGTTATAAAATATTATACATAGAATGAAAATTTAAGAATATTGAAATGATAAAGGTTGTACAATAAGACAATCTCCCGTTACCATATTCTGTATTGAAAAAAGAAAACGTTATAAATAATAATCTTGTATGAAGAATATAATTTTTTATAGGCCTAAACTATTGTTTTACGAATACTTAGAATTTTCATTATTTTTTCGTTTTCGTAAAAACTATTTAGATCTAACCTGACAAGATATACAGTAATAAAGAAAATATTTTCAATTATTATCATTGTAAATTCACTATAAATTTTCAATAAATAATTTATAGCGTAATATTAACGTTATATTAACAGTACGTCCAACATAAATATCAATTAATTCTCTAAATTCAATTTACTCGAATATGTTATACAACTTTCACTCAAAGTTTCGTTATTTAGACATGAGGAGGTGATATTCGATAACATCAATTATCCGAAATGACAAATTCGTTGTTACCGTATATTGTTTGTTTTGAATATGCATAAAAAGGTGTGAATTGTATAGATGTTACAGGCGTGACTTTCATCTGAACTCGTGTTTTTCGTAAAAATGCTGGCCGAGCTTTGGTCGGGGATTTGGTAATGAATACGCCAGCGGCAAGTAGAAGTTCGTGGTTTGGGAAAAGATACTTTTAGGTTACGTTACAAAGTCCACGCGTGCATACAGACCAGGCACCTGACCCGATGTTACAGAATCCGTTCCCCAACGACGAACATTCTGTTGTCGCAGGCGCATTCATTGGCATCTCTCCTATCAGACCTCGGCCAGCTGTTGATAACCACTTTATTTAAAATCGTCGGTTTTCACGTAAATAACGAAATTTTATTTGAAATTTATTAGTATATTATAATTAGTTAATGGTATTAAAAGAATAATATAATGTTATAAAATATTATACATAGAATGAAAATTTAAGAATATTGAAATGATAAAGGTTGTACAATAAGACAATCTCCCGTTACCATATTCTGTATTGAAAAAAGAAAACGTTATAAATAATAATCTTGTATGAAGAATATAATTTTTTATAGGCCTAAACTATTGTTTTACGAATACTTAGAATTTTCATTATTTTTTCGTTTTCGTAAAAACTAATAAGATCTAACCTAACAAGATATACAGTAATAAAGAAAATATTTTCAATTATTGTCATTGTAAATTCACTATAAATTTTCAATAAATAATTTATAGCGTAATATTAACGTTATATTATCAGTACGTCCAACTTATATATCAATTCATTCTCTAAATTCAATTTACTCGAATATATTATACAATTTTTACTCAAAGTTCCGTATTTAGACATGAGGAGGTGATATTCGATAACATCAATTATCCGAAATGACAAATTCGTTGTTACCGTATATTGTTTGTTTTGAATATGCATAAAAAGGTGTGAATTGAACAGATGTTACAGGCGTGAATTTCATCTGAACTCGTGTTTTTCGTAAAAATGCTGGCCGAGCTTTGGTCGGGGATTTGGTAATGAATACGCCAGCGGCAAGTAGATGTTCGTGGTTTGGGAAAAGATCCTTTTAGGTTACGTTACAAAGTCCACGCGTGCATACAGACCAGGCACCTGACCCGATGTTACAGAATCCGTTCCCCAACGACGAACATTCTGTTGTCGCAGGCGCATTCATTGGCATCTCTCCTATCAGACCTCGGCCAGCTGTTGATAACCACTTTATTTAAAATCGTCGGTGTTCACGTAAATAACGAAATTTTATTTGAAATTTATTAGTATATTATAATTAGTTAATGGTATTAAAAGAATAATATAATGTTATAAAATATTATACATAGAATGAAAATTTAAGAATATCAAATTGATAAAGGTTGTACAATATGGCAATCTCCCGGTCCCATATTCTGTATTGAAAAAAGAAAACATTATAAATAATAATTTTATATGAAGAATATAATTTTTTATAGGCCTAAACTATTGTTTTACGAATACTTAGAATTTTCATTATTTTTTCGTTTTCGTAAAAACTATTTAGATCTAACCTGACAAGATATACAGTAATAAAGAAAATATTTTCAATTATTATCATTGTAAATTCACTATAAATTTTCAATAAATAATTTATAGCGTAATATTAACGTTATATTAACAGTACGTCCAACATAAATATCAATTAATTCTCTAAATTCAATTTACTCGAATATATTATACAATTTTCACTCAAAGTTTCGTTATTTAGACATGAGGAGGTGATATTCGATAACATCAATTATCCGAAATGACAAATTCGTTGTTACCGTATATTGTTTGTTTTGAATATGCATAAAAAGGTGTGAATTGTATAGATGTTACAGGCGTGACTTTCATCTGAACTCGTGTTTTTCGTAAAAATGCTGGCCGAGCTTTGGTCGGGGATTTGGTAATGAATACGCCAGCGGCAAGTAGAAGTTTGTGGTTTGGGAAAAGATACTTTTAGGTTACGTTACAAAGTCCACGCGTGCATACAGACCAGGCACCTGACCCGATGTTACAGAATCCGTTCCCCAACGACGAACATTCTGTTGTCGCAGGCGCATTCATTGGCATCTCTCCTATCAGACCTCGGCCAGCTGTTGATAACCACTTTATTTAAAATCGTCGGTTTTCACGTAAATAACGAAATTTTATTTGAATTTTATTAGTATTTTATAATTGGTTAATGGTATTAAAAGAATAACATAATGTTATAAAATATTATACATAGAATGAAAATTTAAGAATATCGAAATGATAAAGGTTGTACAATAAGACAATCTCCCGTTACCATATTCTGTATTAAAAAAAGAAAACGTTATAAATAATAATCTTGTATGAAGAATATAATTTTTTATAGGCCTAAACTAATGTTTTACGAATACTTAGAATTTTCATTATTTTTTCGTTTTCGTAAAAACTAATAAGATCTAACCTGACAAGATATACAGTAATAAAGAAAATATTTTCAATTATTGTCTTTGTAAATTCACTATAAATTTTCAATAAATATTTTATAGCGTAATATTAACGTTATATTATCAGTACGTCCAACATATATATCAATTCATTCTCTAAATTCAATTTACTCGAATATATTATACAATTTTCACTCAAAGTTCCGTATTTAGACATGAGGAGGTGATATTCGATAACATCAATTATCCGAAATGACAAATTCGTTGTTACCGTATATTTTTTGTTTTGAATATTCATAAAAAGGTGTGAATTGAACAGATGTTACAGGCGTGAATTTCATCTAAACTCGTGTTTTTCGTAAAAATGCTGGCCGAGCTTTGGTCGGGGATTTGGTAATGAATACGCCAGCGGCAAGTAGATGTTCGTGGTTTGGGAAAAGATCCTTTTAGGTTACGTTACAAAGTCCACGCGTGCATACAGACCAGGCACCTGACCCGATGTTACAGAATCCGTTCCCCAACGACGAACATTCTGTTGTCGCAGGCGCATTCATTGGCATCTCTCCTATCAGACCTCGGCCAGCTGTTGATAACCACTTTATTTAAAATCGTCGGTTTTCACGTAAATAACGAAATTTTATTTGAAATTTATTAGTATATTATAATTAGTTAATGGTATTAAAAGAATAATATAATGTTATAAAATATTATACATAGAATGAAAATTTAAGAATATTGAAATGATAAAGGTTGTACAATAAGACAATCTCCCGTTACCATATTCTGTATTGAAAAAAGAAAACGTTATAAATAATAATCTTGTATGAAGAATATAATTTTTTATAGGCCTAAACTATTGTTTTACGAATACTTAGAATTTTCATTATTTTTTCGTTTTCGTAAAAACTATTTAGATCTAACCTGACAAGATATACAGTAATAAAGAAAATATTTTCAATTATTATCATTGTAAATTCACTATAAATTTTCAATAAATAATTTATAGCGTAATATTAACGTTATATTAACAGTACGTCCAACATAAATATCAATTAATTCTCTAAATTCAATTTACTCGAATATGTTATACAACTTTCACTCAAAGTTTCGTTATTTAGACATGAGGAGGTGATATTCGATAACATCAATTATCCGAAATGACAAATTCGTTGTTACCGTATATTGTTTGTTTTGAATATGCATAAAAAGGTGTGAATTGTATAGATGTTACAGGCGTGACTTTCATCTGAACTCGTGTTTTTCGTAAAAATGCTGGCCGAGCTTTGGTCGGGGATTTAGTAATGAATACGCCAGCGGCAAGTAGAAGTTCGTGGTTTGGGAAAAGATACTTTTAGGTTACGTTACAAAGTCCACGCGTGCATACAGACCAGGCACCTGACCCGATGTTACAGAATCCGTTCCCCAACGACGAACATTCTGTTGTCGCAGGCGCATTCATTGGCATCTCTCCTATCAGACCTCGGCCAGCTGTTGATAACCACTTTATTTAAAATCGTCGGTTTTCACGTAAATAACGAAATTTTATTTGAAATTTATTAGTATATTATAATTAGTTAATGGTATTAAAAGAATAATATAATGTTATAAAATATTATACATAGAATGAAAATTTAAGAATATTGAAATGATAAAGGTTGTACAATAAGACAATCTCCCGTTACCATATTCTGTATTAAAAAAAGAAAACGTTATAAATAATAATCTTGTATGAAGAATATAATTTTTTATAGGCCTAAACTAATGTTTTACGAATACTTAGAATTTTCATTATTTTTTCGTTTTCGTAAAAACTAATAAGATCTAACCTGACAAGATATACAGTAATAAAGAAAATATTTTCAATTATTGTCTTTGTAAATTCACTATAAATTTTCAATAAATATTTTATAGCGTAATATTAACGTTATATTATCAGTACGTCCAACATATATATCAATTCATTCTCTAAATTCAATTTACTCGAATATATTATACAATTTTCACTCAAAGTTCCGTATTTAGACATGAGGAGGTGATATTCGATAACATCAATTATCCGAAATGACAAATTCGTTGTTACCGTATATTTTTTGTTTTGAATATTCATAAAAAGGTGTGAATTGAACAGATGTTACAGGCGTGAATTTCATCTAAACTCGTGTTTTTCGTAAAAATGCTGGCCGAGCTTTGGTCGGGGATTTGGTAATGAATACGCCAGCGGCAAGTAGATGTTCGTGGTTTGGGAAAAGATCCTTTTAGGTTACGTTACAAAGTCCACGCGTGCATACAGACCAGGCACCTGACCCGATGTTACAGAATCCGTTCCCCAACGACGAACATTCTGTTGTCGCAGGCGCATTCATTGGCATCTCTCCTATCAGACCTCGGCCAGCTGTTGATAACCACTTTATTTAAAATCGTCGGTTTTCACGTAAATAACGAAATTTTATTTGAAATTTATTAGTATATTATAATTAGTTAATGGTATTAAAAGAATAATATAATGTTATAAAATATTATACATAGAATGAAAATTTAAGAATATTGAAATGATAAAGGTTGTACAATAAGACAATCTCCCGTTACCATATTCTGTATTGAAAAAAGAAAACGTTATAAATAATAATCTTGTATGAAGAATATAATTTTTTATAGGCCTAAACTATTGTTTTACGAATACTTAGAATTTTCATTATTTTTTCGTTTTCGTAAAAACTATTTAGATCTAACCTGACAAGATATACAGTAATAAAGAAAATATTTTCAATTATTATCATTGTAAATTCACTATAAATTTTCAATAAATAATTTATAGCGTAATATTAACGTTATATTAACAGTACGTCCAACATAAATATCAATTAATTCTCTAAATTCAATTTACTCGAATATGTTATACAACTTTCACTCAAAGTTTCGTTATTTAGACATGAGGAGGTGATATTCGATAACATCAATTATCCGAAATGACAAATTCGTTGTTACCGTATATTGTTTGTTTTGAATATGCATAAAAAGGTGTGAATTGTATAGATGTTACAGGCGTGACTTTCATCTGAACTCGTGTTTTTCGTAAAAATGCTGGCCGAGCTTTGGTCGGGGATTTAGTAATGAATACGCCAGCGGCAAGTAGAAGTTCGTGGTTTGGGAAAAGATACTTTTAGGTTACGTTACAAAGTCCACGCGTGCATACAGACCAGGCACCTGACCCGATGTTACAGAATCCGTTCCCCAACGACGAACATTCTGTTGTCGCAGGCGCATTCATTGGCATCTCTCCTATCAGACCTCGGCCAGCTGTTGATAACCACTTTATTTAAAATCGTCGGTTTTCACGTAAATAACGAAATTTTATTTGAAATTTATTAGTATATTATAATTAGTTAATGGTATTAAAAGAATAATATAATGTTATAAAATATTATACATAGAATGAAAATTTAAGAATATTGAAATGATAAAGGTTGTACAATAAGACAATCTCCCGTTACCATATTCTGTATTGAAAAAAGAAAACGTTATAAATAATAATCTTGTATGAAGAATATAATTTTTTATAGGCCTAAACTATTGTTTTACGAATACTTAGAATTTTCATTATTTTTTCGTTTTCGTAAAAACTATTTAGATCTAACCTGACAAGATATACAGTAATAAAGAAAATATTTTCAATTATTATCATTGTAAATTCACTATAAATTTTCAATAAATAATTTATAGCGTAATATTAACGTTATATTAACAGTACGTCCAACATAAATATCAATTAATTCTCTAAATTCAATTTACTCGAATATGTTATACAACTTTCACTCAAAGTTTCGTTATTTAGACATGAGGAGGTGATATTCGATAACATCAATTATCCGAAATGACAAATTCGTTGTTACCGTATATTGTTTGTTTTGAATATGCATAAAAAGGTGTGAATTGTATAGATGTTACAGGCGTGACTTTCATCTGAACTCGTGTTTTTCGTAAAAATGCTGGCCGAGCTTTGGTCGGGGATTTAGTAATGAATACGCCAGCGGCAAGTAGAAGTTCGTGGTTTGGGAAAAGATACTTTTAGGTTACGTTACAAAGTCCACGCGTGCATACAGACCAGGCACCTGACCCGATGTTACAGAATCCGTTCCCCAACGACGAACATTCTGTTGTCGCAGGCGCATTCATTGGCATCTCTCCTATCAGACCTCGGCCAGCTGTTGATAACCACTTTATTTAAAATCGTCGGTTTTCACGTAAATAACGAAATTTTATTTGAAATTTATTAGTATATTATAATTAGTTAATGGTATTAAAAGAATAATATAATGTTATAAAATATTATACATAGAATGAAAATTTAAGAATATTGAAATGATAAAGGTTGTACAATAAGACAATCTCCCGTTACCATATTCTGTATTAAAAAAAGAAAACGTTATAAATAATAATCTTGTATGAAGAATATAATTTTTTATAGGCCTAAACTAATGTTTTACGAATACTTAGAATTTTCATTATTTTTTCGTTTTCGTAAAAACTAATAAGATCTAACCTGACAAGATATACAGTAATAAAGAAAATATTTTCAATTATTGTCTTTGTAAATTCACTATAAATTTTCAATAAATATTTTATAGCGTAATATTAACGTTATATTATCAGTACGTCCAACATATATATCAATTCATTCTCTAAATTCAATTTACTCGAATATATTATACAATTTTCACTCAAAGTTCCGTATTTAGACATGAGGAGGTGATATTCGATAACATCAATTATCCGAAATGACAAATTCGTTGTTACCGTATATTTTTTGTTTTGAATATTCATAAAAAGGTGTGAATTGAACAGATGTTACAGGCGTGAATTTCATCTAAACTCGTGTTTTTCGTAAAAATGCTGGCCGAGCTTTGGTCGGGGATTTGGTAATGAATACGCCAGCGGCAAGTAGATGTTCGTGGTTTGGGAAAAGATCCTTTTAGGTTACGTTACAAAGTCCACGCGTGCATACAGACCAGGCACCTGACCCGATGTTACAGAATCCGTTCCCCAACGACGAACATTCTGTTGTCGCAGGCGCATTCATTGGCATCTCTCCTATCAGACCTCGGCCAGCTGTTGATAACCACTTTATTTAAAATCGTCGGTTTTCACGTAAATAACGAAATTTTATTTGAAATTTATTAGTATATTATAATTAGTTAATGGTATTAAAAGAATAATATAATGTTATAAAATATTATACATAGAATGAAAATTTAAGAATATTGAAATGATAAAGGTTGTACAATAAGACAATCTCCCGTTACCATATTCTGTATTGAAAAAAGAAAACGTTATAAATAATAATCTTGTATGAAGAATATAATTTTTTATAGGCCTAAACTATTGTTTTACGAATACTTAGAATTTTCATTATTTTTTCGTTTTCGTAAAAACTATTTAGATCTAACCTGACAAGATATACAGTAATAAAGAAAATATTTTCAATTATTATCATTGTAAATTCACTATAAATTTTCAATAAATAATTTATAGCGTAATATTAACGTTATATTAACAGTACGTCCAACATAAATATCAATTAATTCTCTAAATTCAATTTACTCGAATATGTTATACAACTTTCACTCAAAGTTTCGTTATTTAGACATGAGGAGGTGATATTCGATAACATCAATTATCCGAAATGACAAATTCGTTGTTACCGTATATTGTTTGTTTTGAATATGCATAAAAAGGTGTGAATTGTATAGATGTTACAGGCGTGACTTTCATCTGAACTCGTGTTTTTCGTAAAAATGCTGGCCGAGCTTTGGTCGGGGATTTAGTAATGAATACGCCAGCGGCAAGTAGAAGTTCGTGGTTTGGGAAAAGATACTTTTAGGTTACGTTACAAAGTCCACGCGTGCATACAGACCAGGCACCTGACCCGATGTTACAGAATCCGTTCCCCAACGACGAACATTCTGTTGTCGCAGGCGCATTCATTGGCATCTCTCCTATCAGACCTCGGCCAGCTGTTGATAACCACTTTATTTAAAATCGTCGGTTTTCACGTAAATAACGAAATTTTATTTGAAATTTATTAGTATATTATAATTAGTTTATGGTATTAAAAGAATAATATAATGTTATAAAATATTATACATAGAATGAAAATTTAAGAATATTGAAATGATAAAGGTTGTACAATAAGACAATCTCCCGTTACCATATTCTGTATTGAAAAAAGAAAACGTTATAAATAATAATCTTGTATGAAGAATATAATTTTTTATAGGCCAAAACTATTGTTTTACGAATACTTAGAATTTTCATTATTTTTTCGTTTTCGTAAAAACTATTTAGATCTAACTTGACAAGATATACAGTAATAAAGAAAATATTTTCAATTATTATCATTGTAAATTCACTATAAATTTTCAATAAATAATTTATAGCGTAATATTAACGTTATATTATCAGTACGTCCAACATATATATCAATTCATTCTCTAAATTCAATTTACTCGAATATATTATACAATTTTCACTCAAAGTTCCGTATTTAGACATGAGGAGGTGATATTCGATAACATCAATTATCCGAAATGACAAATTCGTTGTTACCGTATATTGTTTGTTTTGAATATGCATAAAAAGGTGTGAATTGTATAGATGTTACAGGCGTGAATTTCATCTGAACTCGTGTTTTTCGTAAAAATGCTGGCCGAGCTTTGGTCGGGGATTTGGTAATGAATACGCCAGCGGCAAGTAGAAGTTCGTGGTTTGGGAAAAGATACTTTTAGGTTACGTTACAAAGTCCACGCGTGCATACAGACCAGGCACCTGACCCGATGTTACAGAATCCGTTCCCCAACGACGAACATTCTGTTGTCGCAGGCGCATTCATTGGCATCTCTCCTATCAGACCTCGGCCAGCTGTTGATAACCACTTTATTTAAAATCGTCGGTTTTCACGTAAATAACGAAATTTTATTTGAAATTTATTAGTATATTATAATTAGTTAATGGTATTAAAAGAATAATATAATGTTATAAAATATTATACATAGAATGAAAATTTAAGAATATTGAAATGATAAAGGTTGTACAATAAGACAATCTCCCGTTACCATATTCTGTATTGAAAAAAGAAAACGTTATAAATAATAATCTTGTATGAAGAATATAATTTTTTATAGGCCTAAACTATTGTTTTACGAATACTTAGAATTTTCATTATTTTTTCGTTTTCGTAAAAACTATTTAGATCTAACCTGACAAGATATACAGTAATAAAGAAAATATTTTCAATTATTATCATTGTAAATTCACTATAAATTTTCAATAAATAATTTATAGCATAATATTAACGTTATATTAACAGTACGTCCAACATAAATATCAATTAATTCTCTAAATTCAATTTACTCGAATATGTTATACAACTTTCACTCAAAGTTTCGTTATTTAGACATGAGGAGGTGATATTCGATAACATCAATTATCCGAAATGACAAATTCGTTGTTACCGTATATTGTTTGTTTTGAATATGCATAAAAAGGTGTGAATTGTATAGATGTTACAGGCGTGACTTTCATCTGAACTCGTGTTTTTCGTAAAAATGCTGGCCGAGCTTTGGTCGGGGATTTGGTAATGAATACGCCAGCGGCAAGTAGAAGTTCGTGGTTTGGGAAAAGATACTTTTAGGTTACGTTACAAAGTCCACGCGTGCATACAGACCAGGCACCTGACCCGATGTTACAGAATCCGTTCCCCAACGACGAACATTCTGTTGTCGCAGGCGCATTCATTGGCATCTCTCCTATCAGACCTCGGCCAGCTGTTGATAACCACTTTATTTAAAATCGTCGGTGTTCACGTAAATAACGAAATTTTATTTGAAATTTATTAGTATATTATAATTAGTTAATGGTATTAAAAGAATAATATAATGTTATAAAATATTATACATAGAATGAAAATTTAAGAATATCAAATTGATAAAGGTTGTACAATATGGCAATCTCCCGGTCCCATATTCTGTATTGAAAAAAGAAAACATTATAAATAATAATTTTATATGAAGAAGATAATTTTTGATAGGCCTAAACTATTGTTTTACGAATACTTAGAATTTTCATTATTTTTTCGTTTTCGTAAAAACTAATCAGATCTAACCTGACAAGATATACAGTAATAAAGAAAATATTTTCAATTATTGTCTTTGTAAATTCACTATAAATTTTCAATAAATATTTTATAGCGTAATATTAACGTTATATTATCAGTACGTCCAACATATATATCAATTCATTCTCTAAATTCAATTTACTCGAATATATTATACAATTTTCACTCAAAGTTCCGTATTTAGACATGAGGAGGTGATATTCGATAACATCAATTATCCGAAATGACAAATTCGTTGTTACCGTATATTTTTTGTTTTGAATATGCATAAAAAGGTGTGAATTGAACAGATGTTACAGGCGTGAATTTCATCTAAACTCGTGTTTTTCGTAAAAATGCTGGCCGAGCTTTGGTCGGGGATTTGGTAATGAATACGCCAGCGGCAAGTAGATGTTCGTGGTTTGGGAAAAGATCCTTTTAGGTTACGTTACAAAGTCCACGCGTGCATACAGACCAGGCACCTGACCCGATGTTACAGAATCCGTTCCCCAACGACGAACATTCTGTTGTCGCAGGCGCATTCATTGGCATCTCTCCTATCAGACCTCGGCCAGCTGTTGATAACCACTTTATTTAAAATCGTCGGTTTTCACGTAAATAACGAAATTTTATTTGAAATTTATTAGTATATTATAATTAGTTAATGGTATTAAAAGAATAATATAATGTTATAAAATATTATACATAGAATGAAAATTTAAGAATATTGAAATGATAAAGGTTGTACAATAAGACAATCTCCCGTTACCATATTCTGTATTGAAAAAAGAAAACGTTATAAATAATAATCTTGTATGAAGAATATAATTTTTTATAGGCCTAAACTATTGTTTTACGAATACTTAGAATTTTCATTATTTTTTCGTCTTCGTAAAAACTATTTAGATCTAACCTGACAAGATATACAGTAATAAAGAAAATATTTTCAATTATTATCATTGTAAATTCACTATAAATTTTCAATAAATAATTTATAGCGTAATATTAACGTTATATTAACAGTACGTCCAACATAAATATCAATTAATTCTCTAAATTCAATTTACTCGAATATGTTATACAACTTTCACTCAAAGTTTCGTTATTTAGACATGAGGAGGTGATATTCGATAACATCAATTATCCGAAATGACAAATTCGTTGTTACCGTATATTGTTTGTTTTGAATATGCATAAAAAGGTGTGAATTGTATAGATGTTACAGGCGTGACTTTCATCTGAACTCGTGTTTTTCGTAAAAATGCTGGCCGAGCTTTGGTCGGGGATTTGGTAATGAATACGCCAGCGGCAAGTAGAAGTTCGTGGTTTGGGAAAAGATACTTTTAGGTTACGTTACAAAGTCCACGCGTGCATACAGACCAGGCACCTGACCCGATGTTACAGAATCCGTTCCCCAACGACGAACATTCTGTTGTCGCAGGCGCATTCATTGGCATCTCTCCTATCAGACCTCGGCCAGCTGTTGATAACCACTTTATTTAAAATCGTCGGTTTTCACGTAAATAACGAAATTTTATTTGAAATTTATTAGTATATTATAATTAGTTAATAGTATTAAAAGAATAATATAATGTTATAAAATATTATACATAGAATGAAAATTTAAGAATATTGAAATGATAAAGGTTGTACAATAAGACAATCTCCCGTTACCATATTCTGTATTGAAAAAAGAAAACGTTATAAATAATAATCTTGTATGAAGAATATAATTTTTTATAGGCCTAAACTATTGTTTTACGAATACTTAGAATTTTCATTATTTTTTCGTTTTCGTAAAAACTAATAAGATCTAACCTAACAAGATATACAGTAATAAAGAAAATATTTTCAATTATTGTCATTGTAAATTCACTATAAATTTTCAATAAATAATTTATAGCGTAATATTAACGTTATATTATCAGTACGTCCAACTTATATATCAATTCATTCTCTAAATTCAATTTACTCGAATATATTATACAATTTTTACTCAAAGTTCCGTATTTAGACATGAGGAGGTGATATTCGATAACATCAATTATCCGAAATGACAAATTCGTTGTTACCGTATATTGTTTGTTTTGAATATGCATAAAAAGGTGTGAATTGAACAGATGTTACAGGCGTGAATTTCATCTGAACTCGTGTTTTTCGTAAAAATGCTGGCCGAGCTTTGGTCGGGGATTTGGTAATGAATACGCCAGCGGCAAGTAGATGTTCGTGGTTTGGGAAAAGATCCTTTTAGGTTACGTTACAAAGTCCACGCGTGCATACAGACCAGGCACCTGACCCGATGTTACAGAATCCGTTCCCCAACGACGAACATTCTGTTGTCGCAGGCGCATTCATTGGCATCTCTCCTATCAGACCTCGGCCAGCTGTTGATAACCACTTTATTTAAAATCGTCGGTTTTCACGTAAATAACGAAATTTTATTTGAAATTTATTAGTATATTATAATTAGTTAATGGTATTAAAAGAATAATATAATGTTATAAAAAATTATACATAGAATGAAAATTTAAGAATATTGAAATGATAAAGGTTGTACAATAAGACAATCTCCCGTTACCATATTCTGTATTGAAAAAAGAAAACGTTATAAATAATAATCTTGTATGAAGAATATAATTTTTTATAGGCCTAAACTATTGTTTTACGAATACTTAGAATTTTCATTATTTTTTCGTTTTCGTAAAAACTATTTAGATCTAACCTGACAAGATATACAGTAATAAAGAAAATATTTTCAATTATTATCATTGTAAATTCACTATAAATTTTCAATAAATAATTTATAGCGTAATATTAACGTTATATTAACAGTACGTCCAACATAAATATCAATTAATTCTCTAAATTCAATTTACTCGAATATGTTATACAACTTTCACTCAAAGTTTCGTTATTTAGACATGAGGAGGTGATATTCGATAACATCAATTATCCGAAATGACAAATTCGTTGTTACCGTATATTGTTTGTTTTGAATATGCATAAAAAGGTGTGAATTGTATAGATGTTACAGGCGTGACTTTCATCTGAACTCGTGTTTTTCGTAAAAATGCTGGCCGAGCTTTGGTCGGGGATTTGGTAATGAATACGCCAGCGGCAAGTAGAAGTTTGTGGTTTGGGAAAAGATACTTTTAGGTTACGTTACAAAGTCCACGCGTGCATACAGACCAGGCACCTGACCCGATGTTACAGAATCCGTTCCCCAACGACGAACATTCTGTTGTCGCAGGCGCATTCATTGGCATCTCTCCTATCAGACCTCGGCCAGCTGTTGATAACCACTTTATTTAAAATCGTCGGTTTTCACGTAAATAACGAAATTTTATTTGAATTTTATTAGTATTTTATAATTGGTTAATGGTATTAAAAGAATAACATAATGTTATAAAATATTATACATAGAATGAAAATTTAAGAATATCGAAATGATAAAGGTTGTACAATAAGACAATCTCCCGTTACCATATTCTGTATTAAAAAAAGAAAACGTTATAAATAATAATCTTGTATGAAGAATATAATTTTTTATAGGCCTAAACTAATGTTTTACGAATACTTAGAATTTTCATTATTTTTTCGTTTTCGTAAAAACTAATAAGATCTAACCTGACAAGATATACAGTAATAAAGAAAATATTTTCAATTATTGTCTTTGTAAATTCACTATAAATTTTCAATAAATATTTTATAGCGTAATATTAACGTTATATTATCAGTACGTCCAACATATATATCAATTCATTCTCTAAATTCAATTTACTCGAATATATTATACAATTTTCACTCAAAGTTCCGTATTTAGACATGAGGAGGTGATATTCGATAACATCAATTATCCGAAATGACAAATTCGTTGTTACCGTATATTTTTTGTTTTGAATATGCATAAAAAGGTGTGAATTGAACAGATGTTACAGGCGTGAATTTCATCTAAACTCGTGTTTTTCGTAAAAATGCTGGCCGAGCTTTGGTCGGGGATTTGGTAATGAATACGCCAGCGGCAAGTAGATGTTCGTGGTTTGGGAAAAGATCCTTTTAGGTAACGTTACAAAGTCCACGCGTGCATACAGACCAGGCACCTGACCCGATGTTACAGAATCCGTTCCCCAACGACGAACATTCTGTTGTCGCAGGCGCATTCATTGGCATCTCTCCTATCAGACCTCGGCCAGCTGTTGATAACCACTTTATTTAAAATCGTCGGTTTTCACGTAAATAACGAAATTTTATTTGAAATTTATTAGTATATTATAATTAGTTAATGGTATTAAAAGAATAATATAATGTTATAAAAAATTATACATAGAATGAAAATTTAAGAATATTGAAATGATAAAGGTTGTACAATAAGACAATCTCCCGTTACCATATTCTGTATTGAAAAAAGAAAACGTTATAAATAATAATCTTGTATGAAGAATATAATTTTTTATAGGCCTAAACTATTGTTTTACGAATACTTAGAATTTTCATTATTTTTTCGTTTTCGTAAAAACTATTTAGATCTAACCTGACAAGATATACAGTAATAAAGAAAATATTTTCAATTATTATCATTGTAAATTCACTATAAATTTTCAATAAATAATTTATAGCGTAATATTAACGTTATATTAACAGTACGTCCAACATAAATATCAATTAATTCTCTAAATTCAATTTACTCGAATATGTTATACAACTTTCACTCAAAGTTTCGTTATTTAGACATGAGGAGGTGATATTCGATAACATCAATTATCCGAAATGACAAATTCGTTGTTACCGTATATTGTTTGTTTTGAATATGCATAAAAAGGTGTGAATTGTATAGATGTTACAGGCGTGACTTTCATCTGAACTCGTGTTTTTCGTAAAAATGCTGGCCGAGCTTTGGTCGGGGATTTAGTAATGAATACGCCAGCGGCAAGTAGAAGTTCGTGGTTTGGGAAAAGATACTTTTAGGTTACGTTACAAAGTCCACGCGTGCATACAGACCAGGCACCTGACCCGATGTTACAGAATCCGTTCCCCAACGACGAACATTCTGTTGTCGCAGGCGCATTCATTGGCATCTCTCCTATCAGACCTCGGCCAGCTGTTGATAACCACTTTATTTAAAATCGTCGGTTTTCACGTA
Organism: Tuberolachnus salignus; assembly: GCA_956483605.1. Classification (NCBI taxonomy): domain Eukaryota; kingdom Metazoa; phylum Arthropoda; class Insecta; order Hemiptera; family Aphididae; genus Tuberolachnus; species Tuberolachnus salignus. Next base: position 18,586,050 of record OY101431.1, on the reverse strand, counting down.
AATAACGAAATTTTATTTGAAATTTATTAGTATATTATAATTAGTTAATGGTATTAAAAGAATAATATAATGTTATAAAATATTATACATAGAATGAAAATTTAAGAATATTGAAATGATAAAGGTTGTACAATAAGACAATCTCCCGTTACCATATTCTGTATTGAAAAAAGAAAACGTTATAAATAATAATCTTGTATGAAGAATATAATTTTTTATAGGCCAAAACTATTGTTTTACGAATACTTAGAATTTTCATTATTTTTTCGTTTTCGTAAAAACTATTTAGATCTAACTTGACAAGATATACAGTAATAAAGAAAATATTTTCAATTATTATCATTGTAAATTCACTATAAATTTTCAATAAATAATTTATAGCGTAATATTAACGTTATATTATCAGTACGTCCAACATATATATCAATTCATTCTCTAAATTCAATTTACTCGAATATATTATACAATTTTCACTCAAAGTTCCGTATTTAGACATGAGGAGGTGATATTCGATAACATCAATTATCCGAAATGACAAATTCGTTGTTACCGTATATTGTTTGTTTTGAATATGCATAAAAAGGTGTGAATTGTATAGATGTTACAGGCGTGAATTTCATCTGAACTCGTGTTTTTCGTAAAAATGCTGGCCGAGCTTTGGTCGGGGATTTGGTAATGAATACGCCAGCGGCAAGTAGAAGTTCGTGGTTTGGGAAAAGATACTTTTAGGTTACGTTACAAAGTCCACGCGTGCATACAGACCAGGCACCTGACCCGATGTTACAGAATCCGTTCCCCAACGACGAACATTCTGTTGTCGCAGGCGCATTCATTGGCATCTCTCCTATCAGACCTCGGCCAGCTGTTGATAACCACTTTATTTAAAATCGTCGGTTTTCACGTAAATAACGAAATTTTATTTGAAATTTATTAGTATATTATAATTAGTTAATGGTATTAAAAGAATAATATAATGTTATAAAATATTATACATAGAATGAAAATTTAAGAATATTGAAATGATAAAGGTTGTACAATAAGACAATCTCCCGTTACCATATTCTGTATTGAAAAAAGAAAACGTTATAAATAATAATCTTGTATGAAGAATATAATTTTTTATAGGCCTAAACTATTGTTTTACGAATACTTAGAATTTTCATTATTTTTTCGTTTTCGTAAAAACTATTTAGATCTAACCTGACAAGATATACAGTAATAAAGAAAATATTTTCAATTATTATCATTGTAAATTCACTATAAATTTTCAATAAATAATTTATAGCGTAATATTAACGTTATATTAACAGTACGTCCAACATAAATATCAATTAATTCTCTAAATTCAATTTACTCGAATATGTTATACAACTTTCACTCAAAGTTTCGTTATTTAGACATGAGGAGGTGATATTCGATAACATCAATTATCCGAAATGACAAATTCGTTGTTACCGTATATTGTTTGTTTTGAATATGCATAAAAAGGTGTGAATTGTATAGATGTTACAGGCGTGACTTTCATCTGAACTCGTGTTTTTCGTAAAAATGCTGGCCGAGCTTTGGTCGGGGATTTGGTAATGAATACGCCAGCGGCAAGTAGAAGTTCGTGGTTTGGGAAAAGATACTTTTAGGTTACGTTACAAAGTCCACGCGTGCATACAGACCAGGCACCTGACCCGATGTTACAGAATCCGTTCCCCAACGACGAACATTCTGTTGTCGCAGGCGCATTCATTGGCATCTCTCCTATCAGACCTCGGCCAGCTGTTGATAACCACTTTATTTAAAATCGTCGGTGTTCACGTAAATAACGAAATTTTATTTGAAATTTATTAGTATATTATAATTAGTTAATGGTATTAAAAGAATAATATAATGTTATAAAATATTATACATAGAATGAAAATTTAAGAATATCAAATTGATAAAGGTTGTTCAATATGGCAATCTCCCGTTACCATATTCTGTATTGAAAAAAGAAAACGTTATAAATAATAATCTTGTATGAAGAATATAATTTTTTATAGGCCTAAACTATTGTTTTACGAATACTTAGAATTTTCATTATTTTTTCGTTTTCGTAAAAACTAATCAGATCTAACCTGACAAGATATACAGTAATAAAGAAAATATTTTCAATTATTGTCTTTGTAAATTCACTATAAATTTTCAATAAATATTTTATAGCGTAATATTAACGTTATATTATCAGTACGTCCAACATATATATCATTTCATTCTCTAAATTCAATTTACTCGAATATATTATAAAATTTTCACTCAAAGTTCCGTATTTAGACATGAGGAGGTGATATTCGATAACATCAATTATCCGAAATGACAAATTCGTTGTTACCGTATATTTTTTGTTTTGAATATGCATAAAAAGGTGTGAATTGAACAGATGTTACAGGCGTGAATTTCATCTAAACTCGTGTTTTTCGTAAAAATGCTGGCCGAGCTTTGGTCGGGGATTTGGTAATGAATACGCCAGCGGCAAGTAGATGTTCGTGGTTTGGGAAAAGATCCTTTTAGGTTACGTTACAAAGTCCACGCGTGCATACAGACCAGGCACCTGACCCGATGTTACAGAATCCGTTCCCCAACGACGAACATTCTGTTGTCGCAGGCGCATTCATTGGCATCTCTCCTATCAGACCTCGGCCAGCTGTTGATAACCACTTTATTTAAAATCGTCGGTTTTCACGTAAATAACGAAATTTTATTTGAAATTTATTAGTATATTATAATTAGTTAATGGTATTAAAAGAATAATATAATGTTATAAAATATTATACATAGAATGAAAATTTAAGAATATTGAAATGATAAAGGTTGTACAATAAGACAATCTCCCGTTACCATATTCTGTATTGAAAAAAGAAAACGTTATAAATAATAATCTTGTATGAAGAATATAATTTTTTATAGGCCTAAACTATTGTTTTACGAATACTTAGAATTTTCATTATTTTTTCGTTTTCGTAAAAACTATTTAGATCTAACCTGACAAGATATACAGTAATAAAGAATATATTTTCAATTATTGTCATTGTAAATTCACTATAAATTTTCAATAAATAATTTATAGCGTAATATTAACGTTATATTATCAGTACGTCCAACATATATATCAATTCATTCTCTAAATTCAATTTACTCGAATATATTATACAATTTTCACTCAAAGTTCCGTATTTAGACATGAGGAGGTGATATTCGATAACATCAATTATCCGAAATGACAAATTCGTTGTTACCGTATATTGTTTGTTTTGAATATGCATAAAAAGGTGTGAATTGTATAGATGTTACAGGCGTGAATTTCATCTGAACTCGTGTTTTTCGTAAAAATGCTGGCCGAGCTTTGGTCGGGGATTTGGTAATGAATACGCCAGCGGCAAGTAGAAGTTCGTGGTTTGGGAAAAGATACTTTTAGGTTACGTTACAAAGTCCACGCGTGCATACAGACCAGGCACCTGACCCGATGTTACAGAATCCGTTCCCCAACGACGAACATTCTGTTGTCGCAGGCGCATTCATTGGCATCTCTCCTATCAGACCTCGGCCAGCTGTTGATAACCACTTTATTTAAAATCGTCGGTTTTCACGTAAATAACGAAATTTTATTTGAAATTTATTAGTATATTATAATTAGTTAATGGTATTAAAAGAATAATATAATGTTATAAAATATTATACATAGAATGAAAATTTAAGAATATTGAAATGATAAAGGTTGTACAATAAGACAATCTCCCGTTACCATATTCTGTATTGAAAAAAGAAAACGTTATAAATAATAATCTTGTATGAAGAATATAATTTTTTATAGGCCTAAACTATTGTTTTACGAATACTTAGAATTTTCATTATTTTTTCGTTTTCGTAAAAACTATTTAGATCTAACCTGACAAGATATACAGTAATAAAGAAAATATTTTCAATTATTATCATTGTAAATTCACTATAAATTTTCAATAAATAATTTATAGCGTAATATTAACGTTATATTAACAGTACGTCCAACATAAATATCAATTAATTCTCTAAATTCAATTTACTCGAATATGTTATACAACTTTCACTCAAAGTTTCGTTATTTAGACATGAGGAGGTGATATTCGATAACATCAATTATCCGAAATGACAAATTCGTTGTTACCGTATATTGTTTGTTTTGAATATGCATAAAAAGGTGTGAATTGTATAGATGTTACAGGCGTGACTTTCATCTGAACTCGTGTTTTTCGTAAAAATGCTGGCCGAGCTTTGGTCGGGGATTTGGTAATGAATACGCCAGCGGCAAGTAGAAGTTCGTGGTTTGGGAAAAGATACTTTTAGGTTACGTTACAAAGTCCACGCGTGCATACAGACCAGGCACCTGACCCGATGTTACAGAATCCGTTCCCCAACGACGAACATTCTGTTGTCGCAGGCGCATTCATTGGCATCTCTCCTATCAGACCTCGGCCAGCTGTTGATAACCACTTTATTTAAAATCGTCGGTGTTCACGTAAATAACGAAATTTTATTTGAAATTTATTAGTATATTATAATTAGTTAATGGTATTAAAAGAATAATATAATGTTATAAAATATTATACATAGAATGAAAATTTAAGAATATCAAATTGATAAAGGTTGTACAATATGGCAATCTCCCGGTCCCATATTCTGTATTGAAAAAAGAAAACATTATAAATAATAATTTTATATGAAGAAGATAATTTTTGATAGGCCTAAACTATTGTTTTACGAATACTTAGAATTTTCATTATTTTTTCGTTTTCGTAAAAACTAATCAGATCTAACCTGACAAGATATACAGTAATAAAGAAAATATTTTCAATTATTGTCTTTGTAAATTCACTATAAATTTTCAATAAATATTTTATAGCGTAATATTAACGTTATATTATCAGTACGTCCAACATATATATCAATTCATTCTCTAAATTCAATTTACTCGAATATATTATACAATTTTCACTCAAAGTTCCGTATTTAGACATGAGGAGGTGATATTCGATAACATCAATTATCCGAAATGACAAATTCGTTGTTACCGTATATTTTTTGTTTTGAATATGCATAAAAAGGTGTGAATTGAACAGATGTTACAGGCGTGAATTTCATCTAAACTCGTGTTTTTCGTAAAAATGCTGGCCGAGCTTTGGTCGGGGATTTGGTAATGAATACGCCAGCGGCAAGTAGATGTTCGTGGTTTGGGAAAAGATCCTTTTAGGTTACGTTACAAAGTCCACGCGTGCATACAGACCAGGCACCTGACCCGATGTTACAGAATCCGTTCCCCAACGACGAACATTCTGTTGTCGCAGGCGCATTCATTGGCATCTCTCCTATCAGACCTCGGCCAGCTGTTGATAACCACTTTATTTAAAATCGTCGGTTTTCACGTAAATAACGAAATTTTATTTGAAATTTATTAGTATATTATAATTAGTTAATGGTATTAAAAGAATAATATAATGTTATAAAATATTATACATAGAATGAAAATTTAAGAATATTGAAATGATAAAGGTTGTACAATAAGACAATCTCCCGTTACCATATTCTGTATTGAAAAAAGAAAACGTTATAAATAATAATCTTGTATGAAGAATATAATTTTTTATAGGCCTAAACTATTGTTTTACGAATACTTAGAATTTTCATTATTTTTTCGTTTTCGTAAAAACTATTTAGATCTAACCTGACAAGATATACAGTAATAAAGAAAATATTTTCAATTATTATCATTGTAAATTCACTATAAATTTTCAATAAATAATTTATAGCGTAATATTAACGTTATATTAACAGTACGTCCAACATAAATATCAATTAATTCTCTAAATTCAATTTACTCGAATATGTTATACAACTTTCACTCAAAGTTTCGTTATTTAGACATGAGGAGGTGATATTCGATAACATCAATTATCCGAAATGACAAATTCGTTGTTACCGTATATTGTTTGTTTTGAATATGCATAAAAAGGTGTGAATTGTATAGATGTTACAGGCGTGACTTTCATCTGAACTCGTGTTTTTCGTAAAAATGCTGGCCGAGCTTTGGTCGGGGATTTGGTAATGAATACGCCAGCGGCAAGTAGAAGTTCGTGGTTTGGGAAAAGATACTTTTAGGTTACGTTACAAAGTCCACGCGTGCATACAGACCAGGCACCTGACCCGATGTTACAGAATCCGTTCCCCAACGACGAACATTCTGTTGTCGCAGGCGCATTCATTGGCATCTCTCCTATCAGACCTCGGCCAGCTGTTGATAACCACTTTATTTAAAATCGTCGGTGTTCACGTAAATAACGAAATTTTATTTGAAATTTATTAGTATATTATAATTAGTTAATGGTATTAAAAGAATAATATAATGTTATAAAATATTATACATAGAATGAAAATTTAAGAATATCAAATTGATAAAGGTTGTACAATATGGCAATCTCCCGGTCCCATATTCTGTATTGAAAAAAGAAAACATTATAAATAATAATTTTATATGAAGAAGATAATTTTTGATAGGCCTAAACTATTGTTTTACGAATACTTAGAATTTTCATTATTTTTTCGTTTTCGTAAAAACTAATCAGATCTAACCTGACAAGATATACAGTAATAAAGAAAATATTTTCAATTATTGTCTTTGTAAATTCACTATAAATTTTCAATAAATATTTTATAGCGTAATATTAACGTTATATTATCAGTACGTCCAACATATATATCAATTCATTCTCTAAATTCAATTTACTCGAATATATTATACAATTTTCACTCAAAGTTCCGTATTTAGACATGAGGAGGTGATATTCGATAACATCAATTATCCGAAATGACAAATTCGTTGTTACCGTATATTTTTTGTTTTGAATATGCATAAAAAGGTGTGAATTGAACAGATGTTACAGGCGTGAATTTCATCTAAACTCGTGTTTTTCGTAAAAATGCTGGCCGAGCTTTGGTCGGGGATTTGGTAATGAATACGCCAGCGGCAAGTAGATGTTCGTGGTTTGGGAAAAGATCCTTTTAGGTTACGTTACAAAGTCCACGCGTGCATACAGACCAGGCACCTGACCCGATGTTACAGAATCCGTTCCCCAACGACGAACATTCTGTTGTCGCAGGCGCATTCATTGGCATCTCTCCTATCAGACCTCGGCCAGCTGTTGATAACCACTTTATTTAAAATCGTCGGTTTTCACGTAAATAACGAAATTTTATTTGAAATTTATTAGTATATTATAATTAGTTAATGGTATTAAAAGAATAATATAATGTTATAAAATATTATACATAGAATGAAAATTTAAGAATATTGAAATGATAAAGGTTGTACAATAAGACAATCTCCCGTTACCATATTCTGTATTGAAAAAAGAAAACGTTATAAATAATAATCTTGTATGAAGAATATAATTTTTTATAGGCCTAAACTATTGTTTTACGAATACTTAGAATTTTCATTATTTTTTCGTTTTCGTAAAAACTATTTAGATCTAACCTGACAAGATATACAGTAATAAAGAAAATATTTTCAATTATTATCATTGTAAATTCACTATAAATTTTCAATAAATAATTTATAGCGTAATATTAACGTTATATTAACAGTACGTCCAACATAAATATCAATTAATTCTCTAAATTCAATTTACTCGAATATGTTATACAACTTTCACTCAAAGTTTCGTTATTTAGACATGAGGAGGTGATATTCGATAACATCAATTATCCGAAATGACAAATTCGTTGTTACCGTATATTGTTTGTTTTGAATATGCATAAAAAGGTGTGAATTGTATAGATGTTACAGGCGTGACTTTCATCTGAACTCGTGTTTTTCGTAAAAATGCTGGCCGAGCTTTGGTCGGGGATTTGGTAATGAATACGCCAGCGGCAAGTAGAAGTTCGTGGTTTGGGAAAAGATACTTTTAGGTTACGTTACAAAGTCCACGCGTGCATACAGACCAGGCACCTGACCCGATGTTACAGAATCCGTTCCCCAACGACGAACATTCTGTTGTCGCAGGCGCATTCATTGGCATCTCTCCTATCAGACCTCGGCCAGCTGTTGATAACCACTTTATTTAAAATCGTCGGTGTTCACGTAAATAACGAAATTTTATTTGAAATTTATTAGTATATTATAATTAGTTAATGGTATTAAAAGAATAATATAATGTTATAAAATATTATACATAGAATGAAAATTTAAGAATATCAAATTGATAAAGGTTGTACAATATGGCAATCTCCCGGTCCCATATTCTGTATTGAAAAAAGAAAACATTATAAATAATAATTTTATATGAAGAAGATAATTTTTGATAGGCCTAAACTATTGTTTTACGAATACTTAGAATTTTCATTATTTTTTCGTTTTCTTAAAAACTAATCAGATCTAACCTGACAAGATATACAGTAATAAAGAAAATATTTTCAATTATTGTCTTTGTAAATTCACTATAAATTTTCAATAAATATTTTATAGCGTAATATTAACGTTATATTATCAGTACGTCCAACATATATATCAATTCATTCTCTAAATTCAATTTACTCGAATATATTATACAATTTTCACTCAAAGTTCCGTATTTAGACATGAGGAGGTGATATTCGATAACATCAATTATCCGAAATGACAAATTCGTTGTTACCGTATATTTTTTGTTTTGAATATGCATAAAAAGGTGTGAATTGAACAGATGTTACAGGCGTGAATTTCATCTAAACTCGTGTTTTTCGTAAAAATGCTGGCCGAGCTTTGGTCGGGGATTTGGTAATGAATACGCCAGCGGCAAGTAGATGTTCGTGGTTTGGGAAAAGATCCTTTTAGGTTACGTTACAAAGTCCACGCGTGCATACAGACCAGGCACCTGACCCGATGTTACAGAATCCGTTCCCCAACGACGAACATTCTGTTGTCGCAGGCGCATTCATTGGCATCTCTCCTATCAGACCTCGGCCAGCTGTTGATAACCACTTTATTTAAAATCGTCGGTTTTCACGTAAATAACGAAATTTTATTTGAAATTTATTAGTATATTATAATTAGTTAATGATATTAAAAGAATAATATAATGTTATAAAATATTATACATAGAATGAAAATTTAAGAATATTGAAATGATAAAGGTTGTACAATAAGACAATCTCCCGTTACCATATTCTGTATTGAAAAAAGAAAACGTTATAAATAATAATCTTGTATGAAGAATATAATTTTTTATAGGCCTAAACTATTGTTTTACGAATACTTAGAATTTTCATTATTTTTTCGTTTTCGTAAAAACTATTTAGATCTAACCTGACAAGATATACAGTAATAAAGAAAATATTTTCAATTATTATCATTGTAAATTCACTATAAATTTTCAATAAATAATTTATAGCGTAATATTAACGTTATATTAACAGTACGTCCAACATAAATATCAATTAATTCTCTAAATTCAATTTACTCGAATATGTTATACAACTTTCACTCAAAGTTTCGTTATTTAGACATGAGGAGGTGATATTCGATAACATCAATTATCCGAAATGACAAATTCGTTGTTACCGTATATTGTTTGTTTTGAATATGCATAAAAAGGTGTGAATTGTATAGATGTTACATGCGTGACTTTCATCTGAACTCGTGTTTTTCGTAAAAATGCTGGCCGAGCTTTGGTCGGGGATTTGGTAATGAATACGCCAGCGGCAAGTAGAAGTTCGTGGTTTGGGAAAAGATACTTTTAGGTTACGTTACAAAGTCCACGCGTGCATACAGACCAGGCACCTGACCCGATGTTACAGAATCCGTTCCCCAACGACGAACATTCTGTTGTCGCAGGCGCATTCATTGGCATCTCTCCTATCAGACCTCGGCCAGCTGTTGATAACCACTTTATTTAAAATCGTCGGTGTTCACGTAAATAACGAAATTTTATTTGAAATTTATTAGTATATTATAATTAGTTAATGGTATTAAAAGAATAATATAATGTTATAAAATATTATACATAGAATGAAAATTTAAGAATATTGAAATGATAAAGGTTGTACAATAAGACAATCTCCCGTTACCATATTCTGTATTGAAAAAAGAAAACGTTATAAATAATAATCTTGTATGAAGAATATAATTTTTTATAGGCCTAAACTATTGTTTTACGAATACTTAGAATTTTCATTATTTTTTCGTTTTCGTAAAAACTATTTAGATCTAACCTGACAAGATATACAGTAATAAAGGAAATATTTTCAATTATTGTCTTTGTAAATTCACTATAAATTTTCAATAAATATTTTATAGCGTAATATTAACGTTATATTATCAGTACGTCCAACATATATATCAATTCATTCTCTAAATTCAATTTACTCGAATATATTATACAATTTTCACTCAAAGTTCCGTATTTAGACATGAGGAGGTGATATTCGATAACATCAATTATCCGAAATGACAAATTCGTTGTTACCGTATATTTTTTGTTTTGAATATGCATAAAAAGGTGTGAATTGAACAGATGTTACAGGCGTGAATTTCATCTAAACTCGTGTTTTTCGTAAAAATGCTGGCCGAGCTTTGGTCGGGGATTTGGTAATGAATACGCCAGCGGCAAGTAGATGTTCGTGGTTTGGGAAAAAATCCTTTTAGGTTACGTTACAAAGTCCACGCGTGCATACAGACCAGGCACCTGACCCGATGTTACAGAATCCGTTCCCCAACGACGAACATTCTGTTGTCGCAGGCGCATTCATTGGCATCTCTCCTATCAGACCTCGGCCAGCTGTTGATAACCACTTTATTTAAAATCGTCGGTTTTCACGTAAATAACGAAATTTTATTTGAAATTTATTAGTATATTATAATTAGTTAATGGTATTAAAAGAATAACATAATGTTATAAAATATTATACATAGAATGAAAATTTAAGAATATCGAAATGATAAAGGTTGTACAATAAGACAATCTCCCGTTACCATATTCTGTATTAAAAAAAGAAAACGTTATAAATAATAATCTTGTATGAAGAATATAATTTTTTATAGGCCTAAACTATTGTTTTACGAATACTTAGAATTTTCATTATTTTTTCGTTTTCGTAAAAACTAATAAGATCTAACCTGACAAGATATACAGTAATAAAGAAAATATTTTCAATTATTGTCTTTGTAAATTCACTATAAATTTTCAATAAATATTTTATAGCGTAATATTAACGTTATATTATCAGTACGTCCAACATATATATCAATTCATTCTCTAAATTCAATTTACTCGAATATATTATACAATTTTCACTCAAAGTTCCGTATTTAGACATGAGGAGGTGATATTCGATAACATCAATTATCCGAAATGACAAATTCGTTGTTACCGTATATTTTTTGTTTTGAATATGCATAAAAAGGTGTGAATTGAACAGATGTTACAGGCGTGAATTTCATCTAAACTCGTGTTTTTCGTAAAAATGCTGGCCGAGCTTTGGTCGGGGATTTGGTAATGAATACGCCAGCGGCAAGTAGATGTTCGTGGTTTGGGAAAAGATCCTTTTAGGTTACGTTACAAAGTCCACGCGTGCATACAGACCAGGCACCTGACCCGATGTTACAGAATCCGTTCCCCAACGACGAACATTCTGTTGTCGCAGGCGCATTCATTGGCATCTCTCCTATCAGACCTCGGCCAGCTGTTGATAACCACTTTATTTAAAATCGTCGGTTTTCACGTAAATAACGAAATTTTATTTGAAATTTATTAGTATATTATAATTAGTTAATGGTATTAAAAGAATAATATAATGTTATAAAATATTATACATAGAATGAAAATTTAAGAATATTGAAATGATAAAGGTTGTACAATAAGACAATCTCCCGTTACCATATTCTGTATTGAAAAATGAAAACGTTATAAATAATAATCTTGTATGAAGAATATAATTTTTTATAGGCCTAAACTATTGTTTTACGAATACTTAGAATTTTCATTATTTTTCCGTTTTCGTAAAAACTAATCAGATCTAACCTGACAAGATATACAGTAATAAAGAAAATATTTTCAATTATTGTCATTGTAAATTCACTATAAATTTTCAATAAATATTTTATAGCGTAATATTAACGTTATATTATCAGTACGTCCAACATATATATCAATTCATTCTCTAAATTCAATTTACTCGAATATATTATACAATTTTCACTCAAAGTTCCGTATTTAGACATGAGGAGGTGATATTCGATAACATCAATTATCCGAAATGACAAATTCGTTGTAACCGTATATTTTTTGTTTTGAATATGCATAAAAAGGTGTGAATTGAACAGATGTTACAGGCGTGAATTTCATCTAAACTCGTGTTTTTCGTAAAAATGCTGGCCGAGCTTTGGTCGGGGATTTGGTAATGAATACGCCAGCGGCAAGTAGATGTTCGTGGTTTGGGAAAAGATCCTTTTAGGTTACGTTACAAAGTCCACGCGTGCATACAGACCAGGCACCTGACCCGATGTTACAGAATCCGTTCCCCAACGACGAACATTCTGTTGTCGCAGGCGCATTCATTGGCATCTCTCCTATCAGACCTCGGCCAGCTGTTGATAACCACTTTATTTAAAATCGTCGGTGTTCACGTAAATAACGAAATTTTATTTGAAATTTATTAGTATATTATAATTAGTTAATGGTATTAAAAGAATAATATAATGTTATAAAATATTATACATAGAATGAAAATTTAAGAATATCAAATTGATAAAGGTTGTACAATATGGCAATCTCCCGGTCCCATATTCTGTATTGAAAAAAGAAAACATTATAAATAATAATTTTATATGAAGAAGATAATTTTTGATAGGCCTAAACTATTGTTTTATGAATACTTAGAATTTTCATTATTTTTTCGTTTTCGTAAAAACTAATCAGATCTAACCTGACAAGATATACAGTAATAAAGAAAATATTTTCAATTATTGTCTTTGTAAATTCACTATAAATTTTCAATAAATATTTTATAGCGTAATATTAACGTTATATTATCAGTACGTCCAACATATATATCAATTCATTCTCTAAATTCAATTTACTCGAATATATTATACAATTTTCACTCAAAGTTCCGTATTTAGACATGAGGAGGTGATATTCGATAACATCAATTATCCGAAATGACAAATTCGTTGTTACCGTATATTTTTTGTTTTGAATATGCATAAAAAGGTGTGAATTGAACAGATGTTACAGGCGTGAATTTCATCTAAACTCGTGTTTTTCGTAAAAATGCTGGCCGAGCTTTGGTCGGGGATTTGGTAATGAATACGCCAGCGGCAAGTAGATGTTCGTGGTTTGGGAAAAGATCCTTTTAGGTTACGTTACAAAGTCCACGCGTGCATACAGACCAGGCACCTGACCCGATGTTACAGAATCCGTTCCCCAACGACGAACATTCTGTTGTCGCAGGCGCATTCATTGGCATCTCTCCTATCAGACCTCGGCCAGCTGTTGATAACCACTTTATTTAAAATCGTCGGTTTTCACGTAAATAACGAAATTTTATTTGAAATTTATTAGTATATTATAATTAGTTAATGGTATTAAAAGAATAATATAATGTTATAAAATATTATACATAGAATGAAAATTTAAGAATATCAAATTGATAAAGGTTGTACAATATGGCAATCTCCCGGTCCCATATTCTGTATTGAAAAAAGAAAACATTATAAATAATAATTTTATATGAAGAATATAATTTTTGATAGGCCTAAACTATTGTTTTACGAATACTTAGAATTTTCATTATTTTTTCGTTTTCGTAAAAACTAATCAGATCTAACCTGACAAGATATACAGTAATAAAGAAAATATTTTCAATTATTGTCATTGTAAATTCACTATAAATTTTCAATAAATAATTTATAGCGTAATATTAACGTTATATTATCAGTACGTCCAACATATATATCAATTCATTCTCTAAATTCAATTTACTCGAATATATTATACAATTTTCACTCAAAGTTCCGTATTTAGACATGAGGAGGTGATATTCGATAACATCAATTATCCGAAATGACAAATTCGTTGTTACCGTATATTGTTTGTTTTGAATATGCATAAAAAGGTGTGAATTGTATAGATGTTACAGGCGTGAATTTCATCTGAACTCGTGTTTTTCGTAAAAATGCTGGCCGAGCTTTGGTCGGGGATTTGGTAATGAATACGCCAGCGGCAAGTAGAAGTTCGTGGTTTGGGAAAAGATACTTTTAGGTTACGTTACAAAGTCCACGCGTGCATACAGACCAGGCACCTGACCCGATGTTACAGAATCCGTTCCCCAACGACGAACATTCTGTTGTCGCAGGCGCATTCATTGGCATCTCTCCTATCAGACCTCGGCCAGCTGTTGATAACCACTTTATTTAAAATCGTCGGTGTTCACGTAAATAACGAAATTTTATTTGAAATTTATTAGTATATTATAATTAGTTAATGGTATTAAAAGAATAATATAATGTTATAAAATATTATACATAGAATGAAAATTTAAGAATATCAAATTGATAAAGGTTGTACAATATGGCAATCTCCCGGTCCCATATTCTGTATTGAAAAAAGAAAACATTATAAATAATAATTTTATATGAAGAATATAATTTTTGATAGGCCTAAACTATTGTTTTACGAATACTTAGAATTTTCATTATTTTTTCGTTTTCGTAAAAACTAATCAGATCTAACCTGACAAGATATACAGTAATAAAGAAAATATTTTCAATTATTGTCTTTGTAAATTCACTATAAATTTTCAATAAATATTTTATAGCGTAATATTAACGTTATATTATCAGTACGTCCAACATATATATCAATTCATTCTCTAAATTCAATTTACTCGAATATATTATACAATTTTCACTCAAAGTTCCGTATTTAGACATGAGGAGGTGATATTCGATAACATCAATTATCCGAAATGACAAATTCGTTGTTACCGTATATTGTTTGTTTTGAATATGCATAAAAAGGTGTGAATTGAACAGATGTTACAGGCGTGAATTTCATCTGAACTCGTGTTTTTCGTAAAAATGCTGGCCGAGCTTTGGTCGGGGATTTGGTAATGAATACGCCAGCGGCAAGTAGAAGTTCGTGGTTTGGGAAAAGATACTTTTAGGTTACGTTACAAAGTCCACGCGTGCATACAGACCAGGCACCTGACCCGATGTTACAGAATCCGTTCCCCAACGACGAACATTCTGTTGTCGCAGGCGCATTCATTGGCATCTCTCCTATCAGACCTCGGCCAGCTGTTGATAACCACTTTATTTAAAATCGTCGGTTTTCACTTAAATAACGAAATTTTATTTGAAATTTATTAGTATATTATAATTAGTTAATGGTATTAAAAGAATAATATAATGTTATAAAATATTATACATAGAATGAAAATTTAAGAATATTGAAATGATAAAGGTTGTACAATAAGACAATCTCCCGTTACCATATTCTGTATTGAAAAAAGAAAACGTTATAAATAATAATCTTGTATGAAGAATATAATTTTTGATAGGCCTAAACTATTGTTTTACGAATACTTAGAATTTTCATTATTTTTTCGTTTTCGTAAAAACTAATCAGATCTAACCTGACAAGATATACAGTAATAAAGAAAATATTTTCAATTATTGTCTTTGTAAATTCACTATAAATTTTCAATAAATATTTTATAGCGTAATATTAACGTTATATTATCAGTACGTCCAACATATATATCAATTCATTCTCTAAATTCAATTTACTCGAATATATTATACAATTTTCACTCAAAGTTCCGTATTTAGACATGAGGAGGTGATATTCGATAACATCAATTATCCGAAATGACAAATTCGTTGTTACCGTATATTGTTTGTTTTGAATATGCATAAAAAGGTGTGAATTGAACAGATGTTACAGGCGTGAATTTCATCTGAACTCGTGTTTTTCGTAAAAATGCTGGCCGAGCTTTGGTCGGGGATTTGGTAATGAATACGCCAGCGGCAAGTAGAAGTTCGTGGTTTGGGAAAAGATACTTTTAGGTTACGTTACAAAGTCCACGCGTGCATACAGACCAGGCACCTGACCCGATGTTACAGAATCCGTTCCCCAACGACGAACATTCTGTTGTCGCAGGCGCATTCATTGGCATCTCTCCTATCAGACCTCGGCCAGCTGTTGATAACCACTTTATTTAAAATCGTCGGTTTTCACTTAAATAACGAAATTTTATTTGAAATTTATTAGTATATTATAATTAGTTAATGGTATTAAAAGAATAATATAATGTTATAAAATATTATACATAGAATGAAAATTTAAGAATATTGAAATGATAAAGGTTGTACAATAAGACAATCTCCCGTTACCATATTCTGTATTGAAAAAAGAAAACGTTATAAATAATAATCTTGTATGAAGAATATAATTTTTTATAGGCCTAAACTATTGTTTTACGAATACTTAGAATTTTCATTATTTTTTCGTTTTCGTAAAAACTAATCAGATCTAACCTGACAAGATATACAGTAATAAAGAAAATATTTTCAATTATTGTCTTTGTAAATTCACTATAAATTTTCAATAAATATTTTATAGCGTAATATTAACGTTATATTATCAGTACGTCCAACATATATATCAATTCATTCTCTAAATTCAATTTACTCGAATATATTATACAATTTTCACTCAAAGTTCCGTATTTAGACATGAGGAGGTGATATTCCATAACATCAATTATCCGAAATGACAAATTCGTTGTTACCGTATATTGTTTGTTTTGAATATGCATAAAAAGGTGTGAATTGTATAGATGTTACAGGCGTGAATTTCATCTGAACTCGTGTTTTTCGTAAAAATGCTGGCCGAGCTTTGGTCGGGGATTTGGTAATGAATACGCCAGCGGCAAGTAGATGTTCGTGGTTTGGGAAAAGATCCTTTTAGGTTACGTTACAAAGTCCACGCGTGCATACAGACCAGGCACCTGACCCGATGTTACAGAATCCGTTCCCCAACGACGAACATTCTGTTGTCGCAGGCGCATTCATTGGCATCTCTCCTATCAGACCTCGGCCAGCTGTTGATAACCACTTTATTTAAAATCGTCGGTGTTCACGTAAATAACGAAATTTTATTTGAAATTTATTAGTATATTATAATTAGTTAATGGTATTAAAAGAATAATATAATGTTATAAAATATTATACATAGAATGAAAATTTAAGAATATCAAATTGATAAAGGTTGTACAATATGGCAATCTCCCGGTCCCATATTCTGTATTGAAAAAAGAAAACATTATAAATAATAATTTTATATGAAGAAGATAATTTTTGATAGGCCTAAACTATTGTTTTACGAATACTTAGAATTTTCATTATTTTTTCGTTTTCGTAAAAACTAATCAGATCTAACCTGACAAGATATACAGTAATAAAGAAAATATATTCAATTATTGTCTTTGTAAATTCACTATAAATTTTCAATAAATATTTTATAGCGTAATATTAACGTTATATTATCAGTACGTCCAACATATATATCAATTCATTCTCTAAATTCAATTTACTCGAATATATTATACAATTTTCACTCAAAGTTCCGTATTTAGACATGAGGAGGTGATATTCGATAACATCAATTATCCGAAATGACAAATTCGTTGTTACCGTATATTGTTTGTTTTGAATATGCATAAAAAGGTGTGAATTGAACAGATGTTACAGGCGTGAATTTCATCTGAACTCGTGTTTTTCGTAAAAATGCTGGCCGAGCTTTGGTCGGGGATTTGGTAATGAATACGCCAGCGGCAAGTAGAAGTTCGTGGTTTGGGAAAAGATACTTTTAGGTTACGTTACAAAGTCCACGCGTGCATACAGACCAGGCACCTGACCCGATGTTACAGAATCCGTTCCCCAACGACGAACATTCTGTTGTCGCAGGCGCATTCATTGGCATCTCTCCTATCAGACCTCGGCCAGCTGTTGATAACCACTTTATTTAAAATCGTCGGTTTTCACTTAAATAACGAAATTTTATTTGAAATTTATTAGTATATTATAATTAGTTAATGGTATTAAAAGAATAATATAATGTTATAAAATATTATACATAGAATGAAAATTTAAGAATATTGAAATGATAAAGGTTGTACAATAAGACAATCTCCCGTTACCATATTCTGTATTGAAAAAAGAAAACGTTATAAATAATAATCTTGTATGAAGAATATAATTTTTTATAGGCCTAAACTATTGTTTTACGAATACTTAGAATTTTCATTATTTTTTCGTTTTCGTAAAAACTAATCAGATCTAACCTGACAAGATATACAGTAATAAAGAAAATATTTTCAATTATTGTCTTTGTAAATTCACTATAAATTTTCAATAAATATTTTATAGCGTAATATTAACGTTATATTATCAGTACGTCCAACATATATATCAATTCATTCTCTAAATTCAATTTACTCGAATATATTATACAATTTTCACTCAAAGTTCCGTATTTAGACATGAGGAGGTGATATTCCATAACATCAATTATCCGAAATGACAAATTCGTTGTTACCGTATATTGTTTGTTTTGAATATGCATAAAAAGGTGTGAATTGTATAGATGTTACAGGCGTGAATTTCATCTGAACTCGTGTTTTTCGTAAAAATGCTGGCCGAGCTTTGGTCGGGGATTTGGTAATGAATACGCCAGCGGCAAGTAGATGTTCGTGGTTTGGGAAAAGATCCTTTTAGGTTACGTTACAAAGTCCACGCGTGCATACAGACCAGGCACCTGACCCGATGTTACAGAATCCGTTCCCCAACGACGAACATTCTGTTGTCGCAGGCGCATTCATTGGCATCTCTCCTATCAGACCTCGGCCAGCTGTTGATAACCACTTTATTTAAAATCGTCGGTGTTCACGTAAATAACGAAATTTTATTTGAAATTTATTAGTATATTATAATTAGTTAATGGTATTAAAAGAATAATATAATGTTATAAAATATTATACATAGAATGAAAATTTAAGAATATCAAATTGATAAAGGTTGTACAATATGGCAATCTCCCGGTCCCATATTCTGTATTGAAAAAAGAAAACATTATAAATAATAATTTTATATGAAGAAGATAATTTTTGATAGGCCTAAACTATTGTTTTACGAATACTTAGAATTTTCATTATTTTTTCGTTTTCGTAAAAACTAATCAGATCTAACCTGACAAGATATACAGTAATAAAGAAAATATATTCAATTATTGTCTTTGTAAATTCACTATAAATTTTCAATAAATATTTTATAGCGTAATATTAACGTTATATTATCAGTACGTCCAACATATATATCAATTCATTCTCTAAATTCAATTTACTCGAATATATTATACAATTTTCACTCAAAGTTCCGTATTTAGACATGAGGAGGTGATATTCGATAACATCAATTATCCGAAATGACAAATTCGTTGTTACCGTATATTGTTTGTTTTGAATATGCATAAAAAGGTGTGAATTGAACAGATGTTACAGGCGTGAATTTCATCTGAACTCGTGTTTTTCGTAAAAATGCTGGCCGAGCTTTGGTCGGGGATTTGGTAATGAATACGCCAGCGGCAAGTAGATGTTCGTGGTTTGGGAAAAGATCCTTTTAGGTTACGTTACAAAGTCCACGCGTGCATACAGACCAGGCACCTGACCCGATGTTACAGAATCCGTTCCCCAACGGCGAACATTCTGTTGTCGCAGGCGCATTCATTGGCATCTCTCCTATCAGACCTCGGCCAGCTGTTGATAACCACTTTATTTAAAATCGTCGGTTTTCACGTAAATAACGAAATTTTATTTGAAATTTATTAGTATATTATAATTAGTTAATGGTATTAAAAGAATAATATAATGTTATAAAATATTATACATAGAATGAAAATTTAAGAATATCAAATTGATAAAGGTTGTACAATATGGCAATCTCCCGGTCCCATATTCTGTATTGAAAAAAGAAAACATTATAAATAATAATTTTATATGAAGAATATAATTTTTGATAGGCCTAAACTATTGTTTTACGAATACTTAGAATTTTCATTATTTTTTCGTTTTCGTAAAAACTAATCAGATCTAACCTGACAAGATATACAGTAATAAAGAAAATATTTTCAATTATTGTCTTTGTAAATTCACTATAAATTTTCAATAAATATTTTATAGCGTAATATTAACGTTATATTATCAGTACGTCCAACATATATATCAATTCATTCTCTAAATTCAATTTACTCGAATATATTATACAATTTTCACTCAAAGTTCCGTATTTAGACATGAGGAGGTGATATTCCATAACATCAATTATCCGAAATGACAAATTCGTTGTTACCGTATATTGTTTGTTTTGAATATGCATAAAAAGGTGTGAATTGTATAGATGTTACAGGCGTGAATTTCATCTGAACTCGTGTTTTTCGTAAAAATGCTGGCCGAGCTTTGGTCGGGGATTTGGTAATGAATACGCCAGCGGCAAGTAGATGTTCGTGGTTTGGGAAAAGATCCTTTTAGGTTACGTTACAAAGTCCACGCGTGCATACAGACCAGGCACCTGACCCGATGTTACAGAATCCGTTCCCCAACGACGAACATTCTGTTGTCGCAGGCGCATTCATTGGCATCTCTCCTATCAGACCTCGGCCAGCTGTTGATAACCACTTTATTTAAAATCGTCGGTTTTCACGTAAATAACGAAATTTTATTTGAAATTTATTAGTATATTATAATTAGTTAATGGTATTAAAAGAATAATATAATGTTATAAAATATAATACATAGAATGAAAATTTAAGAATATTGAAATGATAAAGGTTGTACAATAAGACAATCTCCCGTTACCATATTCTGTATTGAAAAAAGAAAACGTTATAAATAATAATCTTGTATGAAGAATATAATTTTTTATAGGCCTAAACTATTGTTTTACGAATACTTAGAATTTTCATTATTTTTTCGTTTTCGTAAAAACTAATAAGATCTAACCTAACAAGATATACAGTAATAAAGAAAATATTTTCAATTATTGTCATTGTAAATTCACTATAAATTTTCAATAAATAATTTATAGCGTAATATTAACGTTATATTATCAGTACGTCCAACTTATATATCAATTCATTCTCTAAATTCAATTTACTCGAATATATTATACAATTTTCACTCAAAGTTCCGTATTTAGACATGAGGAGGTGATATTCGATAACATCAATTATCCGAAATGACAAATTCGTTGTTACCGTATATTGTTTGTTTTGAATATGCATAAAAAGGTGTGAATTGAACAGATGTTACAGGCGTGAATTTCATCTGAACTCGTGTTTTTCGTAAAAATGCTGGCCGAGCTTTGGTCGGGGATTTGGTAATGAATACGCCAGCGGCAAGTAGATGTTCGTGGTTTGGGAAAAGATCCTTTTAGGTTACGTTACAAAGTCCACGCGTGCATACAGACCAGGCACCTGACCCGATGTTACAGAATCCGTTCCCCAACGACGAACATTCTGTTGTCGCAGGCGCATTCATTGGCATCTCTCCTATCAGACCTCGGCCAGCTGTTGATAACCACTTTATTTAAAATCGTCGGTGTTCACGTAAATAACGAAATTTTATTTGAAATTTATTAGTATATTATAATTAGTTAATGGTATTAAAAGAATAATATAATGTTATAAAATATTATACATAGAATGAAAATTTAAGAATATCAAATTGATAAAGGTTGTACAATATGGCAATCTCCCGGTCCCATATTCTGTATTGAAAAAAGAAAACATTATAAATAATAATTTTATATGAAGAATATAATTTTTGATAGGCCTAAACTATTGTTTTACGAATACTTAGAATTTTCATTATTTTTTCGTTTTCGTAAAAACTAATCAGATCTAACCTGACAAGATATACAGTAATAAAGAAAATATTTTCAATTATTGTCATTGTAAATTCACTATAAATTTTCAATAAATAATTTATAGCGTAATATTAACGTTATATTATCAGTACGTCCAACATATATATCAATTCATTCTCTAAATTCAATTTACTCGAATATATTATACAATTTTCACTCAAAGTTCCGTATTTAGACATGAGGAGGTGATATTCGATAACATCAATTATCCGAAATGACAAATTCGTTGTTACCGTATATTTTTTGTTTTGAATATGCATAAAAAGGTGTGAATTGTATAGATGTTACAGGCGTGAATTTCATCTGAACTCGCGTTTTTCGTAAAAATGCTGGCCGAGCTTTGGTCGGGGATTTGGTAATGAATACGCCAGCGGCAAGTAGAAGTTCGTGGTTTGGGAAAAGATACTTTTAGGTTACGTTACAAAGTCCACGCGTGCATACAGACCAGGCACCTGACCCGATGTTACAGAATCCGTTCCCCAACGACGAACATTCTGTTGTCGCAGGCGCATTCATTGGAATCTCTCCTATCAGACCTCGGCCAGCTGTTGATAACCACTTTATTTAAAATCGTCGGTTTTCACGTAAATAACGAAATTTTATTTGAAATTTATTAGTATATTATAATTAGTTAATGGTATTAAAAGAATAATATAATGTTATAAAATATTATACATAGAATGAAAATTTAAGAATATTGAAATGATAAAGGTTGTACAATAAGACAATCTCCCGTTACCATATTCTGTATTGAAAAAAGAAAACGTTATAAATAATAATCTTGTATGAAGAATATAATTTTTTATAGGCCTAAACTATTGTTTTACGAATACTTAGAATTTTCATTATTTTTCCGTTTTCGTAAAAACTAATCAGATCTAACCTGACAAGATATACAGTAATAAAGAAAATATTTTCAATTATTGTCATTGTAAATTCACTATAAATTTTCAATAAATATTTTATAGCGTAATATTAACGTTATATTATCAGTACGTCCAACATATATATCAATTCATTCTCTAAATTCAATTTACTCGAATATATTATACAATTTTCACTCAAAGTTCCGTATTTAGACATGAGGAGGTGATATTCAATAACATCAATTATCCGAAATGACAAATTCGTTGTAACCGTATATTTTTTGTTTTGAATATGCATAAAAAGGTGTGAATTGAACAGATGTTACAGGCGTGAATTTCATCTAAACTCGTGTTTTTCGTAAAAATGCTGGCCGAGCTTTGGTCGGGGATTTGGTAATGAATACGCCAGCGGCAAGTAGATGTTCGTGGTTTGGGAAAAGATCCTTTTAGGTTACGTTACAAAGTCCACGCGTGCATACAGACCAGGCACCTGACCCGATGTTACAGAATCCGTTCCCCAACGACGAACATTCTGTTGTCGCAGGCGCATTCATTGGCATCTCTCCTATCAGACCTCGGCCAGCTGTTGATAACCACTTTATTTAAAATCGTCGGTGTTCACGTAAATAACGAAATTTTATTTGAAATTTATTAGTATATTATAATTAGTTAATGGTATTAAAAGAATAATATAATGTTATAAAATATTATACATAGAATGAAGATTTAAGAATATCAAATTGATAAAGGTTGTACAATATGGCAATCTCCCGGTCCCATATTCTGTATTGAAAAAAGAAAACATTATAAATAATAATTTTATATGAAGAAGATAATTTTTGATAGGCCTAAACTATTGTTTTACGAATACTTAGAATTTTCATTATTTTTTCGTTTTCGTAAAAACTAATCAGATCTAACCTGACAAGATATACAGTAATAAAGAAAATATTTTCAATTATTATCATTGTAAATTCACTATAAATTTTCAATAAATAATTTATAGCGTAATATTAACGTTATATTAACAGTACGTCCAACATAAATATCAATTAATTCTCTAAATTCAATTTACTCGAATATGTTATACAACTTTCACTCAAAGTTTCGTTATTTAGACATGAGGAGGTGATATTCGATAACATCAATTATCCGCAATGACAAATTCGTTGTTACCGTATATTGTTTGTTTTGAATATGCATAAAAAGGTGTGAATTGTATAGATGTTACAGGCGTGAATTTCATCTGAACTCGTGTTTTTCGTAAAAATGCTGGCCGAGCTTTGGTCGGGGATTTGGTAATGAATACGCCAGCGGCAAGTAGAAGTTCGTGGTTTGGGAAAAGATACTTTTAGGTTACGTTACAAAGTCCACGCGTGCATACAGACCAGGCACCTGACCCGATGTTACAGAATCCGTTCCCCAACGACGAACATTCTGTTGTCGCAGGCGCATTCATTGGCATCTCTCCTATCAGACCTCGGCCAGCTGTTGATAACCACTTTATTTAAAATCGTCGTTTTTCACGTAAATAACGAAATTTTATTTGAAATTTATTAGTATATTATAATTAGTTAATGGTATTAAAAGAATAATATAATGTTATAAAATATTATACATAGAATGAAAATTTAAGAATATTGAAATGATAAAGGTTGTACAATAAGACAATCTCCCGTTACCATATTCTGTATTGAAAAAAGAAAACGTTATAAATAATAATCTTGTATGAAGAATATAATTTTTTATAGGCCTAAACTATTGTTTTACGAATACTTAGAATTTTCATTATTTTTTCGTTTTCGTAAAAACTATTTAGATCTAACCTGACAAGATATACAGTAATAAAGAAAATATTTTCAATTATTATCATTGTAAATTCACTATAAATTTTCAATAAATAATTTATAGCGTAATATTAACGTTATATTAACAGTACGTCCAACATAAATATCAATTAATTCTCTAAATTCAATTTACTCGAATATGTTATACAACTTTCACTCAAAGTTTCGTTATTTAGACATGAGGAGGTGATATTCGATAACATCAATTATCCGAAATGACAAATTCGTTGTTACCGTATATTGTTTGTTTTGAATATGCATAAAAAGGTGTGAATTGTATAGATGTTACAGGCGTGACTTTCATCTGAACTCGTGTTTTTCGTAAAAATGCTGGCCGAGCTTTGGTCGGGGATTTGGTAATGAATACGCCAGCGGCAAGTAGAAGTTCGTGGTTTGGGAAAAGATACTTTTAGGTTACGTTACAAAGTCCACGCGTGCATACAGACCAGGCACCTGACCCGATGTTACAGAATCCGTTCCCCAACGACGAACATTCTGTTGTCGCAGGCGCATTCATTGGCATCTCTCCTATCAGACCTCGGCCAGCTGTTGATAACCACTTTATTTAAAATCGTCGGTTTTCACGTAAATAACGAAATTTTATTTGAATTTTATTAGTATTTTATAATTGGTTAATGGTATTAAAAGAATAACATAATGTTATAAAATATTTTACATAGAATGAAAATTTAAGAATATCGAAATGATAAAGGTTGTACAATAAGACAATCTCCTGTTACCATATTCTGTATTAAAAAAAGAAAACGTTATAAATAATAATCTTGTATGAAGAATATAATTTTTTATAGGCCTAAACTAATGTTTTACGAATACTTAGAATTTTCATTATTTTTTCGTTTTCGTAAAAACTAATAAGATCTAACCTGACAAGATATACAGTAATAAAGAAAATATTTTCAATTATTGTCTTTGTATATTCACTATAAATTTTCAATAAATATTTTATAGCGTAATATTAACGTTATATTATCAGTACGTCCAACATATATATCAATTCATTCTCTAAATTCAATTTACTCGAATATATTATACAATTTTCACTCAAAGTTCCGTATTTAGACATGAGGAGGTGATATTCGATAACATCAATTATCCGAAATGACATATTCGTTGTTACCGTATATTTTTTGTTTTGAATATGCATAAAAAGGTGTGAATTGAACAGATGTTACAGGCGTGAATTTCATCTAAACTCGTGTTTTTCGTAAAAATGCTGGCCGAGCTTTGGTCGGGGATTTGGTAATGAATACGCCAGCGGCAAGTAGATGTTCGTGGTTTGGGAAAAGATCCTTTTAGGTTACGTTACAAAGTCCACGCGTGCATACAGACCAGGCACCTGACCCGATGTTACAGAATCCGTTCCCCAACGACGAACATTCTGTTGTCGCAGGCGCATTCATTGGCATCTCTCCTATCAGACCTCGGCCAGCTGTTGATAACCACTTTATTTAAAATCGTCGGTTTTCACGTAAATAACGAAATTTTATTTGAAATTTATTAGTATATTATAATTAGTTAATGGTATTAAAAGAATAATATAATGTTATAAAATATTATACATAGAATGAAAATTTAAGAATATTGAAATGATAAAGGTTGTACAATAAGACAATCTCCCGTTACCATATTCTGTATTGAAAAAAGAAAACGTTATAAATAATAATCTTGTATGAAGAATATAATTTTTTATAGGCCTAAACTATTGTTTTACGAATACTTAGAATTTTCATTATTTTTTCGTTTTCGTAAAAACTTTTTAGATCTAACCTGACAAGATATACAGTAATAAAGAAAATATTTTCAATTATTATCATTGTAAATTTACTATAAATTTTCAATAAATAATTTATAGCGTAATATTAACGTTATATTAACAGTACGTCCAACATAAATATCAATTAATTCTCTAAATTCAATTTACTCGAATATGTTATACAACTTTCACTCAAAGTTTCGTTATTTAGACATGAGGAGGTGATATTCGATAACATCAATTATCCGAAATGACAAATTCGTTGTTACCGTATATTGTTTGTTTTGAATATGCATAAAAAGGTGTGAATTGTATAGATGTTACAGGCGTGACTTTCATCTGAACTCGTGTTTTTCGTAAAAATGCTGGCCGAGCTTTGGTCGGGGATTTGGTAATGAATACGCCAGCGGCAAGTAGAAGTTCGTGGTTTGGGAAAAGATACTTTTAGGTTACGTTACAAAGTCCACGCGTGCATACAGACCAGGCACCTGACCCGATGTTACAGAATCCGTTCCCCAACGACGAACATTCTGTTGTCGCAGGCGCATTCATTGGCATCTCTCCTATCAGACCTCGGCCAGCTGTTGATAACCACTTTATTTAAAATCGTCGGTTTTCACGTAAATAACGAAATTTTATTTGAATTTTATTAGTATTTTATAATTGGTTAATGGTATTAAAAGAATAACATAATGTTATAAAATATTATACATGAAATGAAAATTTAAGAATATCGAAATGATAAAGGTTGTACAATAAGACAATCTCCCGTTACCATATTCTGTATTAAAAAAAGAAAACGTTATAAATAATAATCTTGTATGAAGAATATAATTTTTTATAGGCCTAAACTAATGTTTTACGAATACTTAGAATTTTCATTATTTTTTCGTTTTCGTAAAAACTAATAAGATCTAACCTAACAAGATATACAGTAATAAAGAAAATATTTTCAATTATTGTCATTGTAAATTCACTATAAATTTTCAATAAATAATTTATAGCGTAATATTAACGTTATATTATCAGTACGTCCAATATATATATCAATTCATTCTCTAAATTCAATTTACTCGAATATATTATACAATTTTCACTCAAAGTTCCGTATTTAGACATGAGGAGGTGATATTCGATAACATCAATTATCCGAAATGACAAATTCGTTGTTATCGTATATTTTTTGTTTTGAATATGCATAAAAAGGTGTGAATTGAACAGATGTTACAGGCGTGAATTTCATCTAAACTCGTGTTTTTCGTAAAAATGCTGGCCGAGCTTTGGTCGGGGATTTGGTAATGAATACGCCAGCGGCAAGTAGAAGTTCGTGGTTTGGGAAAAGATCCTTTTAGGTTACGTTACAAAGTCCACGCGTGCATACAGACCAGGCACCTGACCCGATGTTACAGAATCCGTTCCCCAACGACGAACATTCTGTTGTCGCAGGCGCATTCATTGGCATCTCTCCTATCAGACCTCGGCCAGCTGTTGATAACCACTTTATTTAAAATCGTCGGTTTTCACGTAAATAACGAAATTTTATTTGAATTTTATTAGTATTTTATAATTGGTTAATGGTATTAAAAGAATAACATAATGTTATAAAATATTTTACATAGAATGAAAATTTAAGAATATCGAAATGATAAAGGTTGTACAATAAGACAATCTCCTGTTACCATATTCTGTATTAAAAAAAGAAAACGGTATAAATAATAATCTTGTATGAAGAATATAATTTTTTATAGGCCTAAACTAATGTTTTACGAATACTTAGAATTTTCATTATTTTTTCGTTTTCGTAAAAACTAATAAGATCTAACCTGACAAGATATACAGTAATAAAGAAAATATTTTCAATTATTGTCTTTGTATATTCACTATAAATTTTCAATAAATATTTTATAGCGTAATATTAACGTTATATTATCAGTACGTCCAACATATATATCAATTCATTCTCTAAATTCAATTTACTCGAATATATTATACAATTTTCACTCAAAGTTCCGTATTTAGACATGAGGAGGTGATATTCGATAACATCAATTATCCGAAATGACATATTCGTTGTTACCGTATATTTTTTGTTTTGAATATGCATAAAAAGGTGTGAATTGAACAGATGTTACAGGCGTGAATTTCATCTAAACTCGTGTTTTTCGTAAAAATGCTGGCCGAGCTTTGGTCGGGGATTTGGTAATGAATACGCCAGCGGCAAGTAGATGTTCGTGGTTTGGGAAAAGATCCTTTTAGGTTACGTTACAAAGTCCACGCGTGCATACAGACCAGGCACCTGACCCGATGTTACAGAATCCGTTCCCCAACGACGAACATTCTGTTGTCGCAGGCGCATTCATTGGCATCTCTCCTATCAGACCTCGGCCAGCTGTTGATAACCACTTTATTTAAAATCGTCGGTTTTCACGTAAATAACGAAATTTTATTTGAAATTTATTAGTATATTATAATTAGTTAATGGTATTAAAAGAATAATATAATGTTATAAAATATTATACATAGAATGAAAATTTAAGAATATTGAAATGATAAAGGTTGTACAATAAGACAATCTCCCGTTACCATATTCTGTATTGAAAAAAGAAAACGTTATAAATAATAATCTTGTATGAAGAATATAATTTTTTATAGGCCTAAACTATTGTTTTACGAATACTTAGAATTTTCATTATTTTTTCGTTTTCGTAAAAACTTTTTAGATCTAACCTGACAAGATATACAGTAATAAAGAAAATATTTTCAATTATTATCATTGTAAATTTACTATAAATTTTCAATAAATAATTTATAGCGTAATATTAACGTTATATTAACAGTACGTCCAACATAAATATCAATTAATTCTCTAAATTCAATTTACTCGAATATGTTATACAACTTTCACTCAAAGTTTCGTTATTTAGACATGAGGAGGTGATATTCGATAACATCAATTATCCGAAATGACAAATTCGTTGTTACCGTATATTGTTTGTTTTGAATATGCATAAAAAGGTGTGAATTGTATAGATGTTACAGGCGTGACTTTCATCTGAACTCGTGTTTTTCGTAAAAATGCTGGCCGAGCTTTGGTCGGGGATTTGGTAATGAATACGCCAGCGGCAAGTAGAAGTTCGTGGTTTGGGAAAAGATACTTTTAGGTTACGTTACAAAGTCCACGCGTGCATACAGACCAGGCACCTGACCCGATGTTACAGAATCCGTTCCCCAACGACGAACATTCTGTTGTCGCAGGCGCATTCATTGGCATCTCTCCTATCAGACCTCGGCCAGCTGTTGATAACCACTTTATTTAAAATCGTCGGTTTTCACGTAAATAACGAAATTTTATTTGAATTTTATTAGTATTTTATAATTGGTTAATGGTATTAAAAGAATAACATAATGTTATAAAATATTATACATGAAATGAAAATTTAAGAATATCGAAATGATAAAGGTTGTACAATAAGACAATCTCCCGTTACCATATTCTGTATTAAAAAAAGAAAACGTTATAAATAATAATCTTGTATGAAGAATATAATTTTTTATAGGCCTAAACTAATGTTTTACGAATACTTAGAATTTTCATTATTTTTTCGTTTTCGTAAAAACTAATAAGATCTAACCTAACAAGATATACAGTAATAAAGAAAATATTTTCAATTATTGTCATTGTAAATTCACTATAAATTTTCAATAAATAATTTATAGCGTAATATTAACGTTATATTATCAGTACGTCCAATATATATATCAATTCATTCTCTAAATTCAATTTACTCGAATATATTATACAATTTTCACTCAAAGTTCCGTATTTAGACATGAGGAGGTGATATTCGATAACATCAATTATCCGAAATGACAAATTCGTTGTTATCGTATATTTTTTGTTTTGAATATGCATAAAAAGGTGTGAATTGAACAGATGTTACAGGCGTGAATTTCATCTAAACTCGTGTTTTTCGTAAAAATGCTGGCCGAGCTTTGGTCGGGGATTTGGTAATGAATACGCCAGCGGCAAGTAGAAGTTCGTGGTTTGGGAAAAGATCCTTTTAGGTTACGTTACAAAGTCCACGCGTGCATACAGACCAGGCACCTGACCCGATGTTACAGAATCCGTTCCCCAACGACGAACATTCTTTTGTCGCAGGCGCATTCATTGGCATCTCGCCTATCAAACCTCGGCCAGCTGTTGATTACCACTTTATTTAAAATCGTCGGTTTTCACGTAAATAACGAAATTTTATTTGAAATTTATTAGTATATTATAATTGGTTAATGGTATTAAAAGAATACTATAATTTTATAAAATATTATACATAGAATGAAAATTTAAGAATATCAAATTGATAAAGTTTGTACAATATGGCAATCTCCCGGTCCCATATTCTGTATTGAAAAAAGAAAACATTATAAATTATAATCTTATATAAAGAATATAATTTTTGATAGGCCTAAACTATTGTTTTACGAATACATAGAATTTTCATTATTTTTTCGTTTTCGTAAAAACTAATCAGATCTAACCTGACAAGATATACAGTAATAAAGAAAATATTTTCAATTATTGTCATTGTAAATTCACTATAAATTTTCAATAAATAATTTATAGCGTAATATTAACGTTATATTATCAGTACGTCCAACATATATATCAATTCATTCTCTAAATTCAATTTACTCGAATATATTATACAATTTTCACTCAAAGTTCCGTATTTAGACATGAGGAGGTGATATTCGATAACATCAATTATCCGAAATGACAAATTCGTTGTTATCGTATATTTTTTGTTTTGAATATGCATAAAAAGGTGTGAATTGAACAGATGTTACAGGCGTGAATTTCATCTAAACTCGTGTTTTTCGTAAAAATGCTGGCCGAGCTTTGGTCGGGGATTTGGTAATGAATACGCCAGCGGCAAGTAGATGTTCGTGGTTTGGGAAAAGATCCTTTTAGGTTACGTTACAAAGTCCACGCGTGCATACAGACCAGGCACCTGACCCGATGTTACAGAATCCGTTCCCCAACGACGAACATTCTGTTGTCCCAGGCGCATTCATTGGCATCTCTCCTATCAGACCTCGGCCAGCTGTTGATAACCACTTTATTTAAAATCGTCGGTTTTCACGTAAATAACGAAATTTTATTTGAAATTTATTAGTATATTATAATTAGTTAATGGTATTAAAAGAATAATATAATGTTATAAAATATTATACATAGAATGAAAATTTAAGAATATCAAATTGATAAAGTTTGTACAATATGGCAATCTCCCGGTCCCATATTCTGTATTGAAAAAAGAAAACATTATAAATTATAATCTTATATAAAGAATATAATTTTTGATAGGCCTAAACTATTGTTTTACGAATACATAGAATTTTCATTATTTTTTCGTTTTCGTAAAAACTAATCAGATCTTACCTGACAAGATATACAGTAATAAAGAAAATATTTTCAATTATTGTCATTGTAAATTCACTATAAATTTTCAATAAATAATTTATAGCGTAATATTAACGTTATATTATCAGTACGTCCAACATATATATCAATTCATTCTCTAAATTCAATTTACTCGAATATATTATACAATTTTCACTCAAAGTTCCGTATTTAGACATGAGGAGGTGATATTCGATAACATCAATTATCCGAAATGACAAATTCGTTGTTATCGTATATTTTTTGTTTTGAATATGCATAAAAAGGTGTGAATTGAACAGATGTTACAGGCGTGAATTTCATCTAAACTCGTGTTTTTCGTAAAAATGCTGGCCGAGCTTTGGTCGGGGATTTGGTAATGAATACGCCAGCGGCAAGTAGATGTTCGTGGTTTGGGAAAAGATCCTTTTAGGTTACGTTACAAAGTCCACGCGTGCATACAGACCAGGCACCTGACCCGATGTTACAGAATCCGTTCCCCAACGACGAACATTCTGTTGTCGCAGGCGCATTCATTGGCATCTCTCCTATCAGACCTCGGCCAGCTGTTGATAACCACTTTATTTAAAATCGTCGGTTTTCACGTAAATAACGAAATTTTATTTGAAATTTATTAGTATATTATAATTAGTTAATGGTATTAAAAGAATAATATAATGTTATAAAATATTATACATAGAATGAAAATTTAAGAATATCAAATTGATAAAGGTTGTACAATATGGCAATCTCCCGGTCCCATATTCTGTATTGAAAAAAGAAAACATTATAAATAATAATTTTATATGAAGAATATAATTTTTGATAGGCCTAAACTATTGTTTTACGAATACTTAGAATTTTCATTATTTTTTCGTTTTCGTAAAAACTAATCAGATCTAACCTGACAAGATATACAGTAATAAAGAAAATATTTTCAATTATTGTCATTGTAAATTCACTATAAATTTTCAATAAATAATTTATAGCGTAATATTAACGTTATATTATCAGTACGTCCAACATATATATCAATTCATTCTCTAAATTCAATTTACTCGAATATATTATACAATTTTCACTCAAAGTTCCGTATTTAGACATGAGGAGGTGATATTCGATAACATCAATTATCCGAAATGACAAATTCGTTGTTATCGTATATTTTTTGTTTTGAATATGCATAAAAAGGTGTGAATTGAACAGATGTTACAGGCGTGAATTTCATCTAAACTAGTGTTTTTCGTAAAAATGCTGGCCGAGCTTTGGTCGGGGATTTGGTAATGAATACGCCAGCGGCAAGTAGATGTTCATGGTTTGGGAAAAGATCCTTTTAGGTTACGTTACAAAGTCCACGCGTGCATACAGACCAGGCACCTGACCCGATGTTACAGAATCCGTTCCCCAACGACGAACATTCTGTTGTCGCAGGCGCATTCATT
This sequence comes from Tuberolachnus salignus, assembly GCA_956483605.1. NCBI lineage: Eukaryota > Metazoa > Arthropoda > Insecta > Hemiptera > Aphididae > Tuberolachnus > Tuberolachnus salignus. Next base: position 18,552,663 of record OY101431.1, on the reverse strand, counting down.
GGCATCTCTCCTATCAGACCTCGGCCAGCTGTTGATAACCACTTTATTTAAAATCGTCGGTTTTCACGTAAATAACGAAATTTTATTTGAAATTTATTAGTATATTATAATTAGTTGATGGTATTAAAAGAATAATATAATGTTATAAAATATTATACATAGAATGAAAATTTAAGAATATCGAATTGATAAAGGTTGTACAATAAGACAATCTCCCGTTACCATATTCTGTATTGAAAAAAGAAAACGTTATAAATAATAATCTTGTATGAAGAATATAATTTTTTATAGGCCTAAACTATTGTTTTACGAATACTTAGAATTTTCATTATTTTTTCGTTTTTGTAAAAACTAATCAGATCTAACCTGACAAGATATACAGTAATAAAGAAAATATTTTAAATTATTATCATTGTAAATTCACTATAAATTTTCAATAAATAATTTATAGCGTAATATTAACGTTATATTAATAGTACGTCCAACATAAATATCAATTCATTCTCTAAATTCAATTTACTCGAATATATTATACAATTTTCACTCAAAGTTCCGTATTTAGACATGAGGAGGTGATATTCGATAACATCAATTATCCGAAATGACAAATTCGTTGTTACCGTATATTGTTTGTTTTGAATATGCATAAAAAGGTGTGAATTGTATAGATGTTACAGGCGTGAATTTCATCTGAACTCGTGTTTTTCGTAAAAATGCTGGCCGAGCTTTGGTCGGGGATTTGGTAATGAATACGCCAGCGGCAAGTAGAAGTTCGTGGTTTGGGAAAAGATCCTTTTAGGTTACGTTACAAAGTCCACGCGTGCATACAGACCAGGCACCTGACCCGATGTTACAGAATCCGTTCCCCAACGACGAACATTCTGTTGTCGCAGGCGCATTCATTGGCATCTCGCCTATCAAACCTCGGCCAGCTGTTGATTACCACTTTATTTAAAATCGTCGGTTTTCACGTAAATAACGAAATTTTATTTGAAATTTATTAGTATATTATAATTGGTTAATGGTATTAAAAGAATACTATAATGTTATAAAATATTATACATAGAATGAAAATTTAAGAATATCAAATTGATAAAGTTTGTACAATATGGCAATCTCCCGGTCCCATATTCTGTATTGAAAAAAGAAAACATTATAAATTATAATCTTATATAAAGAATATAATTTTTGATAGGCCTAAACTATTGTTTTACGAATACATAGAATTTTCATTATTTTTTCGTTTTCGTAAAAACTAATCAGATCTAACCTGACAAGATATACAGTAATAAAGAAAATATTTTCAATTATTGTCATTGTAAATTCACTATAAATTTTCAATAAATAATTTATAGCGTAATATTAACGTTATATTATCAGTACGTCCAACATATATATCAATTCATTCTCTAAATTCAATTTACTCGAATATATTATACAATTTTCACTCAAAGTTCCGTATTTAGACATGAGGAGGTGATATTCGATAACATCAATTATCCGAAATGACAAATTCGTTGTTATCGTATATTTTTTGTTTTGAATATGCATAAAAAGGTGTGAATTGAACAGATGTTACAGGCGTGAATTTCATCTAAACTCGTGTTTTTCGTAAAAATGCTGGCCGAGCTTTGGTCGGGGATTTGGTAATGAATACGCCAGCGGCAAGTAGATGTTCGTGGTTTGGGAAAAGATCCTTTTAGGTTACGTTACAAAGTCCACGCGTGCATACAGACCAGGCACCTGACCCGATGTTACAGAATCCGTTCCCCAACGACGAACATTCTGTTGTCGCAGGCGCATTCATTGGCATCTCTCCTATCAGACCTCGGCCAGCTGTTGATAACCACTTTATTTAAAATCGTCGGTTTTCACGTAAATAACGAAATTTTATTTGAAATTTATTAGTATATTATAATTAGTTGATGGTATTAAAAGAATAATATAATGTTATAAAATATTATACATAGAATGAAAATTTAAGAATATCGAATTGATAAAGGTTGTACAATAAGACAATCTCCCGTTACCATATTCTGTATTGAAAAAAGAAAACGTTATAAATAATAATCTTGTATGAAGAATATAATTTTTTATAGGCCTAAACTATTGTTTTACGAATACTTAGAATTTTCATTATTTTTTCGTTTTTGTAAAAACTAATCAGATCTAACCTGACAAGATATACAGTAATAAAGAAAATATTTTCAATTATTATCATTGTAAATTCACTATAAATTTTCAATAAATAATTTATAGCGTAATATTAACGTTATATTAATAGTACGTCCAACATAAATATCAATTCATTCTCTAAATTCAATTTACTCGAATATATTATACAATTTTCACTCAAAGTTCCGTATTTAGACATGAGGAGGTGATATTCGATAACATCAATTATCCGAAATGACAAATTCGTTGTTACCGTATATTGTTTGTTTTGAATATGCATAAAAAGGTGTGAATTGTATAGATGTTACAGGCGTGACTTTCATCTGAACTCGTGTTTTTCGTAAAAATGCTGGCCGAGCTTTGGTCGGGGATTTGGTAATGAATACGCCAGCGGCAAGTAGAAGTTCGTGGTTTGGGAAAAGATACTTTTAGGTTACGTTACAAAGTCCACGCGTGCATACAGACCAGGCACCTGACCCGATGTTACAGAATCCGTTCCCCAACGACGAACATTCTGTTGTCGCAGGCGCATTCATTGGCATCTCTCCTATCAGACCTCGGCCAGCTGTTGATAACCACTTTATTTAAAATCGTCGGTTTTCACGTAAATAACAAAATTTTATTTGAAATTTATTAGTATATTATAATTAGTTGATGGTATTAAAAGAATAATATAATGATATAAAATATTATACATAGAATGAAAATTTAAGAATATCGAATTGATAAAGGTTGTACAATAAGACAATCTCCCGTTACCATATTCTGTATTGAAAAAAGAAAACGTTATAAATAATAATCTTGTATGAAGAATATAATTTTTTATAGGCCTAAACTATTGTTTTACGAATACTTAGAATTTTCATTATTTTTTCGTTTTTGTAAAAACTAATCAGATCTAACCTGACAAGATATACAGTAATAAAGAAAATATTTTCAATTATTATCATTGTAAATTCACTATAAATTTTCAATAAATAATTTATAGCGTAATATTAACGTTATATTAATAGTACGTCCAACATAAATATCAATTCATTCTCTAAATTCAATTTACTCGAATATATTATACAATTTTCACTCAAAGTTCCGTATTTAGACATGAGGAGGTGATATTCGATAACATCAATTATCCGAAATGACAAATTCGTTGTTACCGTATATTGTTTGTTTTGAATATGCATAAAAAGGTGTGAATTGTATAGATGTTACAGGCGTGACTTTCATCTGAACTCGTGTTTTTCGTAAAAATGCTGGCCGAGCTTTGGTCGGGGATTTGGTAATGAATACGCCAGCGGCAAGTAGAAGTTCGTGGTTTGGGAAAAGATACTTTTAGGTTACGTTACAAAGTCCACGCGTGCATACAGACCAGGCACCTGACCCGATGTTACAGAATCCGTTCCCCAACGACGAACATTCTGTTGTCGCAGGCGCATTCATTGGCATCTCTCCTATCAGACCTCGGCCAGCTGTTGATAACCACTTTATTTAAAATCGTCGGTTTTCACGTAAATAACGAAATTTTATTTGAAATTTATTAGTATTTTTTAATTGGTTAATGGTATTAAAAGAATAACATAATGTTATAAAATATTATACATAGAATGAAAATTTAAGAATATCGAAATGATAAAGGTTGTACAATAAGACAATCTCCCGTTACCATATTCTGTATTGAAAAAAGAAAACATTATAAATTATAATCTTATATAAAGAATATAATTTTTGATAGGCCTAAACTATTGTTTTACGAATACATAGAATTTTCATTATTTTTTCGTTTTCGTAAAAACTAATCAGATCTAACCTGACAAGATATACAGTAATAAAGAAAATATTTTCAATTATTGTTATTGTAAATTCACTATAAATTTTCAATAAATAATTTATAGCGTAATATTAACGTTATATTAATAGTACGTCCAACATAAATATCAATTCATTCTCTAAATTCAATTTACTCGAATATATTATACAATTTTCACTCAAAGTTCCGTATTTAGACATGAGGAGGTGATATTCGATAACATCAATTATCCGAAATGACAAATTCGTTGTTACCGTATATTGTTTGTTTTGAATATGCATAAAAAGGTGTGAATTGTATAGATGTTACAGGCGTGAATTTCATCTGAACTCGTGTTTTTCGTAAAAATGCTGGCCGAGCTTTGGTCGGGGATTTGGTAATGAATACGCCAGCGGCAAGTAGAAGTTCGTGGTTTGGGAAAAGATCCTTTTAGGTTACGTTACAAAGTCCACGCGTGCATACAGACCAGGCACCTGACCCGATGTTACAGAATCCGTTCCCCAACGACGAACATTCTGTTGTCGCAGGCGCATTCATTGGCATCTCGCCTATCAAACCTCGGCCAGCTGTTGATTACCACTTTATTTAAAATCGTCGGTTTTCACGTAAATAACGAAATTTTATTTGAAATTTATTAGTATATTATAATTGGTTAATGGTATTAAAAGAATACTATAATGTTATAAAATATTATACATAGAATGAAAATTTAAGAATATCGAATTGATAAAGGTTGTACAATAAGACAATCTCCCGTTACCATATTCTGTATTGAAAAAAGAAAACGTTATAAATAATAATCTTGTATGAAGAATATAATTTTTTATAGGCCTAAACTATTGTTTTACGAATACTTAGAATTTTCATTATTTTTTCGTTTTTGTAAAAACTAATCAGATCTAACCTGACAAGATATACAGTAATAAAGAAAATATTTTCAATTATTATCATTGTAAATTCACTATAAATTTTCAATAAATAATTTATAGCGTAATATTAACGTTATATTAATAGTACGTCCAACATAAATATCAATTAATTCTCTAAATTCAATTTACTCGAATATATTATACAATTTTCACTCAAAGTTTCGTTATTTAGACATGAGGAGGTGATATTCGATAACATCAATTATCCGAAATGACAAATTCGTTGTTACCGTATATTTTTTGTTTTGAATATGCATAAAAAGGTGTGAATTGAACAGATGTTACAGGCGTGAATTTCATCTAAACTCGTGTTTTTCGTAAAAATGCTGGCCGAGCTTTGGTCGGGGATTTGGTAATGAATACGCCAGCGGCAAGTAGATGTTCGTGGTTTGGGAAAAGATCCTTTTAGGTTACGTTACAAAGTCCACGCGTGCATACAGACCAGGCACCTGACCCGATGTTACAGAATCCGTTCCCCAACGACGAACATTCTGTTGTCGCAGGCGCATTCATTGGCATCTCTCCTATCAGACCTCGGCCAGCTGTTGATAACCACTTTATTTAAAATCGTCGGTTTTCACGTAAATAACGAAATTTTATTTGAAATTTATTAGTATATTATAATTAGTTAATGGTATTAAAAGAATAATATAATGTTATAAAATATTATACATAGAATGAAAATTTAAGAATATCAAATTGATAAAGGTTGTACAATATGGCAATCTCCCGGTCCCATATTCTGTATTGAAAAAAGAAAACATTATAAATAATAATTTTATATGAAGAATATAATTTTTGATAGGCCTAAACTATTGTTTTACGAATACTTAGAGTTTTCATTATTTTTTCGTTTTCGTAAAAACTAATCAGATCTAACCTGACAAGATATACAGTAATAAAGAAAATATTTTCAATTATTGTCATTGTAAATTCACTATAAATGTTCAATAAATAATTTATAGCGTAATATTAACGTTATATTATCAGTACGTCCAACATATATATCAATTCATTCTCTAAATTCAATTTACTCGAATATATTATACAATTTTCACTCAAAGTTCCGTATTTAGACATAAGGAGGTGATATTCGATAACATCAATTATCCGAAATGACAAATTCGTTGTTACCGTATATTGTTTGTTTTGAATATGCATAAAAAGGTGTGAATTGTATAGATGTTACAGGCGTGAATTTCATCTAAACTCGTGTTTTTCGTAAAAATGCTGGCCGAGCTTTGCTCGGGGATTTGGTAATGAATACGCCAGCGGCAAGTAGAAGTTCGTGGTTTGGGAAAAGATACTTTTAGGTTACGTTACAAAGTCCACGTGTGCATACAGACCAGGCACCTGACCCGATGTTACAGAATCCGTTCCCCAACGACGAACATTCTGTTGTCGCAGGCGCATTCATTGGCATCTCTCCTATCAGACCTCGGCCAGCTGTTGATAACCACTTTATTTAAAATCGTCGGTTTTCACGTAAATAACGAAATTTTATTTGAAATTTATTAGTATTTTTTAATTGGTTAATGGTATTAAAAGAATAACATAATGTTATAAAATATTATACATAGAATGAAAATTTAAGAATATCGAAATGATAAAGGTTGTACAATAAGACAATCTCCCGTTACCATATTCTGTATTGAAAAAAGAAAACATTATAAATTATAATCTTATATAAAGAATATAATTTTTGATAGGCCTAAACTATTGTTTTACGAATACATAGAATTTTCATTATTTTTTCGTTTTCGTAAAAACTAATCAGATCTAACCTGACAAGATATACAGTAATAAAGAAAATATTTTCAATTATTGTTATTGTAAATTCACTATAAATTTTCAATAAATAATTTATAGCGTAATATTAACGTTATATTATCAGTACGTCCAACATATATATCAATTCATTCTCTAAATTCAATTTACTCGAATATATTATACAATTTTCACTCAAAGTTCCGTATTTAGACATGAGGAGGTGATATTCGATAACATCAATTATCCGAAATGACAAATTCGTTGTTACCGTATATTGTTTGTTTTGAATATGCATAAAAAGGTGTGAATTGTATAGATGTTACAGGCGTGAATTTCATCTAAACTCGTGTTTTTCGTAAAAATGCTGGCCGAGCTTTGCTCGGGGATTTGGTAATGAATACGCCAGCGGCAAGTAGAAGTTCGTGGTTTGGGAAAAGATACTTTTAGGTTACGTTACAAAGTCCACGCGTGCATACAGACCAGGCACCTGACCCGATGTTACAGAATCCGTTCCCCAACGACGAACATTCTGTTGTCGCAGGCGCATTCATTGGCATCTCTCCTATCAGACCTCGGCCAGCTGTTGATAACCACTTTATTTAAAATCGTCGGTTTTCACGTAAATAACGAAATTTTATTTGAAATTTATTAGTATTTTTTAATTGGTTAATGGTATTAAAAGAATAACATAATGTTATAAAATATTATACATAGAATGAAAATTTAAGAATATCGAAATGATAAAGGTTGTACAATAAGACAATCTCCCGTTACCATATTCTGTATTGAAAAAAGAAAACATTATAAATTATAATCTTATATAAAGAATATAATTTTTGATAGGCCTAAACTATTGTTTTACGAATACATAGAATTTTCATTATTTTTTCGTTTTCGTAAAAACTAATCAGATCTAACCTGACAAGATATACAGTAATAAAGAAAATATTTTCAATTATTGTTATTGTAAATTCACTATAAATTTTCAATAAATAATTTATAGCGTAATATTAACGTTATATTAATAGTACGTCCAACATAAATATCAATTCATTCTCTAAATTCAATTTACTCGAATATATTATACAATTTTCACTCAAAGTTCCGTATTTAGACATGAGGAGGTGATATTCGATAACATCAATTATCCGAAATGACAAATTCGTTGTTACCGTATATTGTTTGTTTTGAATATGCATAAAAAGGTGTGAATTGTATAGATGTTACAGGCGTGAATTTCATCTGAACTCGTGTTTTTCGTAAAAATGCTGGCCGAGCTTTGGTCGGGGATTTGGTAATGAATACGCCAGCGGCAAGTAGAAGTTCGTGGTTTGGGAAAAGATCCTTTTAGGTTACGTTACAAAGTCCACGCGTGCATACAGACCAGGCACCTGACCCGATGTTACAGAATCCGTTCCCCAACGACGAACATTCTGTTGTCGCAGGCGCATTCATTGGCATCTCGCCTATCAAACCTCGGCCAGCTGTTGATTACCACTTTATTTAAAATCGTCGGTTTTCACGTAAATAACGAAATTTTATTTGAAATTTATTAGTATATTATAATTGGTTAATGGTATTAAAAGAATACTATAATGTTATAAAATATTATACATAGAATGAAAATTTAAGAATATCGAATTGATAAAGGTTGTACAATAAGACAATCTCCCGTTACCATATTCTGTATTGAAAAAAGAAAACGTTATAAATAATAATCTTGTATGAAGAATATAATTTTTTATAGGCCTAAACTATTGTTTTACGAATACTTAGAATTTTCATTATTTTTTCGTTTTTGTAAAAACTAATCAGATCTAACCTGACAAGATATACAGTAATAAAGAAAATATTTTCAATTATTATCATTGTAAATTCACTATAAATTTTCAATAAATAATTTATAGCGTAATATTAACGTTATATTAATAGTACGTCCAACATAAATATCAATTAATTCTCTAAATTCAATTTACTCGAATATATTATACAATTTTCACTCAAAGTTTCGTTATTTAGACATGAGGAGGTGATATTCGATAACATCAATTATCCGAAATGACAAATTCGTTGTTACCGTATATTTTTTGTTTTGAATATGCATAAAAAGGTGTGAATTGAACAGATGTTACAGGCGTGAATTTCATCTAAACTCGTGTTTTTCGTAAAAATGCTGGCCGAGCTTTGGTCGGGGATTTGGTAATGAATACGCCAGCGGCAAGTAGATGTTCGTGGTTTGGGAAAAGATCCTTTTAGGTTACGTTACAAAGTCCACGCGTGCATACAGACCAGGTACCTGACCCGATGTTACAGAATCCGTTCCCCAACGACGAACATTCTGTTGTCGCAGGCGCATTCATTGGCATCTCTCCTATCAGACCTCGGCCAGCTGTTGATAACCACTTTATTTAAAATCGTCGGTTTTCACGTAAATAACGAAATTTTATTTGAAATTTATTAGTATATTATAATTAGTTAATGGTATTAAAAGAATAATATAATGTTATAAAATATTATACATAGAATGAAAATTTAAGAATATCAAATTGATAAAGGTTGTACAATATGGCAATCTCCCGGTCCCATATTCTGTATTGAAAAAAGAAAACATTATAAATAATAATTTTATATGAAGAATATAATTTTTGATAGGCCTAAACTATTGTTTTACGAATACTTAGAGTTTTCATTATTTTTTCGTTTTCGTAAAAACTAATCAGATCTAACCTGACAAGATATACAGTAATAAAGAAAATATTTTCAATTATTGTCATTGTAAATTCACTATAAATGTTCAATAAATAATTTATAGCGTAATATTAACGTTATATTATCAGTACGTCCAACATATATATCAATTCATTCTCTAAATTCAATTTACTCGAATATATTATACAATTTTCACTCAAAGTTCCGTATTTAGACATAAGGAGGTGATATTCGATAACATCAATTATCCGAAATGACAAATTCGTTGTTACCGTATATTGTTTGTTTTGAATATGCATAAAAAGGTGTGAATTGTATAGATGTTACAGGCGTGAATTTCATCTAAACTCGTGTTTTTCGTAAAAATGCTGGCCGAGCTTTGCTCGGGGATTTGGTAATGAATACGCCAGCGGCAAGTAGAAGTTCGTGGTTTGGGAAAAGATACTTTTAGGTTACGTTACAAAGTCCACGTGTGCATACAGACCAGGCACCTGACCCGATGTTACAGAATCCGTTCCCCAACGACGAACATTCTGTTGTCGCAGGCGCATTCATTGGCATCTCTCCTATCAGACCTCGGCCAGCTGTTGATAACCACTTTATTTAAAATCGTCGGTTTTCACGTAAATAACGAAATTTTATTTGAAATTTATTAGTATTTTTTAATTGGTTAATGGTATTAAAAGAATAACATAATGTTATAAAATATTATACATAGAATGAAAATTTAAGAATATCGAAATGATAAAGGTTGTACAATAAGACAATCTCCCGTTACCATATTCTGTATTGAAAAAAGAAAACATTATAAATTATAATCTTATATAAAGAATATAATTTTTGATAGGCCTAAACTATTGTTTTACGAATACATAGAATTTTCATTATTTTTTCGTTTTCGTAAAAACTAATCAGATCTAACCTGACAAGATATACAGTAATAAAGAAAATATTTTCAATTATTGTTATTGTAAATTCACTATAAATTTTCAATAAATAATTTATAGCGTAATATTAACGTTATATTATCAGTACGTCCAACATATATATCAATTCATTCTCTAAATTCAATTTACTCGAATATATTATACAATTTTCACTCAAAGTTCCGTATTTAGACATGAGGAGGTGATATTCGATAACATCAATTATCCGAAATGACAAATTCGTTGTTATCGTATATTTTTTGTTTTGAATATGCATAAAAAGGTGTGAATTGAACAGATGTTACAGGCGTGAATTTCATCTAAACTCGTGTTTTTCGTAAAAATGCTGGCCGAGCTTTGGTCGGGGATTTGGTAATGAATACGCCAGCGGCAAGTAGAAGTTCGTGGTTTGGGAAAAGATCCTTTTAGGTTACGTTACAAAGTCCACGCGTGCATACAGACCAGGCACCTGACCCGATGTTACAGAATCCGTTCCCCAACGACGAACATTCTGTTGTCGCAGGCGCATTCATTGGCATCTCTCCTATCAGACCTCGGCCAGCTGTTGATAACCACTTTATTTAAAATCGTCGGTTTTCACGTAAATAACGAAATTTTATTTGAAATTTATTAGTATTTTATAATTGGTTAATGGTATTAAAAGAATACCATAATGTTATAAAATATTATACATAGAATGAAAATTTAAGAATATTGAAATGATAAAGTTTGTACAATAAGACAATCTCCCGTTACCATATTCTGTATTGAAAAAAGAAAACATTATAAATAATAATTTTATATGAAGAATATAATTTTTGATAGGCCTAAACTATTGTTTTACGAATACTTAGAATTTTCATTATTTTTTCGTTTTCGTAAAAACTAATCAGATCTAACCTGACAAGATATACAGTAATAAAGAAAATATTTTCAATTATTGTCATTGTAAATTCACTATAAATTTTCAATAAATAATTTATAGCGTAATATTAACGTTATATTATCAGTACGTCCAACATATATATCAATTCATTCTCTAAATTCAATTTACTCGAATATATTATACAATTTTCACTCAAAGTTCCGTATTTAGACATAAGGAGGTGATATTCGATAACATCAATTATCCGAAATGACAAATTCGTTGTTACCGTATATTTTTTGTTTTGAATATGCATAAAAAGGTGTGAATTGAACAGATGTTACAGGCGTGAATTTCATCTAAACTCGTGTTTTTCGTAAAAATGCTGGCCGAGCTTTGGTCGGGGATTTGGTAATGAATACGCCAGCGGCAAGTAGATGTTCGTGGTTTGGGAAAAGATCCTTTTAGGTTACGTTACAAAGTCCACGCGTGCATACAGACCAGGCACCTGACCCGATGTTACAGAATCCGTTCCCCAACGACGAACATTCTGTTGTCGCAGGCGCATTCATTGGCATCTCTCCTATCAGACCTCGGCCAGCTGTTGATAACCACTTTATTTAAAATCGTCGGTTTTCACGTAAATAACGAAATTTTATTTGAAATTTATTAGTATATTATAATTAGTTAATGGTATTAAAAGAATAATATAATGTTATAAAATATTATACATAGAATGAAAATTTAAGAATATCAAATTGATAAAGGTTGTACAATATGGCAATCTCCCGGTCCCATATTCTGTATTGAAAAAAGAAAACATTATAAATAATAATTTTATATGAAGAATATAATTTTTGATAGGCCTAAACTATTGTTTTACGAATACTTAGAGTTTTCATTATTTTTTCGTTTTCGTAAAAACTAATCAGATCTAACCTGACAAGATATACAGTAATAAAGAAAATATTTTCAATTATTGTCATTGTAAATTCACTATAAATGTTCAATAAATAATTTATAGCGTAATATTAACGTTATATTATCAGTACGTCCAACATATATATCAATTCATTCTCTAAATTCAATTTACTCGAATATATTATACAATTTTCACTCAAAGTTCCGTATTTAGACATAAGGAGGTGATATTCGATAACATCAATTATCCGAAATGACAAATTCGTTGTTACCGTATATTGTTTGTTTTGAATATGCATAAAAAGGTGTGAATTGTATAGATGTTACAGGCGTGAATTTCATCTAAACTCGTGTTTTTCGTAAAAATGCTGGCCGAGCTTTGCTCGGGGATTTGGTAATGAATACGCCAGCGGCAAGTAGAAGTTCGTGGTTTGGGAAAAGATACTTTTAGGTTACGTTACAAAGTCCACGTGTGCATACAGACCAGGCACCTGACCCGATGTTACAGAATCCGTTCCCCAACGACGAACATTCTGTTGTCGCAGGCGCATTCATTGGCATCTCTCCTATCAGACCTCGGCCAGCTGTTGATAACCACTTTATTTAAAATCGTCGGTTTTCACGTAAATAACGAAATTTTATTTGAAATTTATTAGTATTTTTTAATTGGTTAATGGTATTAAAAGAATAACATAATGTTATAAAATATTATACATAGAATGAAAATTTAAGAATATCGAAATGATAAAGGTTGTACAATAAGACAATCTCCCGTTACCATATTCTGTATTGAAAAAAGAAAACATTATAAATTATAATCTTATATAAAGAATATAATTTTTGATAGGCCTAAACTATTGTTTTACGAATACATAGAATTTTCATTATTTTTTCGTTTTCGTAAAAACTAATCAGATCTAACCTGACAAGATATACAGTAATAAAGAAAATATTTTCAATTATTGTTATTGTAAATTCACTATAAATTTTCAATAAATAATTTATAGCGTAATATTAACGTTATATTATCAGTACGTCCAACATATATATCAATTCATTCTCTAAATTCAATTTACTCGAATATATTATACAATTTTCACTCAAAGTTCCGTATTTAGACATGAGGAGGTGATATTCGATAACATCAATTATCCGAAATGACAAATTCGTTGTTATCGTATATTTTTTGTTTTGAATATGCATAAAAAGGTGTGAATTGAACAGATGTTACAGGCGTGAATTTCATCTAAACTCGTGTTTTTCGTAAAAATGCTGGCCGAGCTTTGGTCGGGGATTTGGTAATGAATACGCCAGCGGCAAGTAGAAGTTCGTGGTTTGGGAAAAGATCCTTTTAGGTTACGTTACAAAGTCCACGCGTGCATACAGACCAGGCACCTGACCCGATGTTACAGAATCCGTTCCCCAACGACGAACATTCTGTTGTCGCAGGCGCATTCATTGGCATCTCTCCTATCAGACCTCGGCCAGCTGTTGATAACCACTTTATTTAAAATCGTCGGTTTTCACGTAAATAACGAAATTTTATTTGAAATTTATTAGTATTTTATAATTGGTTAATGGTATTAAAAGAATACCATAATGTTATAAAATATTATACATAGAATGAAAATTTAAGAATATTGAAATGATAAAGTTTGTACAATAAGACAATCTCCCGTTACCATATTCTGTATTGAAAAAAGAAAACATTATAAATAATAATTTTATATGAAGAATATAATTTTTGATAGGCCTAAACTATTGTTTTACGAATACTTAGAATTTTCATTATTTTTTCGTTTTCGTAAAAACTAATCAGATCTAACCTGACAAGATATACAGTAATAAAGAAAATATTTTCAATTATTGTCATTGTAAATTCACTATAAATTTTCAATAAATAATTTATAGCGTAATATTAACGTTATATTATCAGTACGTCCAACATATATATCAATTCATTCTCTAAATTCAATTTACTCGAATATATTATACAATTTTCACTCAAAGTTCCGTATTTAGACATAAGGAGGTGATATTCGATAACATCAATTATCCGAAATGACAAATTCGTTGTTACCGTATATTGTTTGTTTTGAATATGCATAAAAAGGTGTGAATTGTATAGATGTTACAGGCGTGAATTTCATCTAAACTCGTGTTTTTCGTAAAAATGCTGGCCGAGCTTTGGTCAGGGATTTGGTAATGAATACGCCAGCGGCAAGTAGAAGTTCGTGGTTTGGGAAAAGATACTTTTAGGTTACGTTACAAAGTCCACGCGTGCATACAGACCAGGCACCTGACCCGATGTTACAGAATCCGTTCCCCAACGACGAACATTCTGTTGTCGCAGGCGCATTCATTGGCATCTCTCCTATCAGACCTCGGCCAGCTGTTGATAACCACTTTATTTAAAATCGTCGGTTTTCACGTAAATAACGAAATTTTATTTGAAATTTATTAGTATATTATAATTAGTTGATGGTATTAAAAGAATAATATAATGTTATAAAATATTATACATAGAATGAAAATTTAAGAATATCGAATTGATAAAGGTTGTACAATAAGACAATCTCCCGTTACCATATTCTGTATTGAAAAAAGAAAACGTTATAAATAATAATCTTGTATGAAGAATATAATTTTTTATAGGCCTAAACTATTGTTTTACGAATACTTAGAATTTTCATTATTTTTTCGTTTTTGTAAAAACTAATCAGATCTAACCTGACAAGATATACAGTAATAAAGAAAATATTTTCAATTATTATCATTGTAAATTCACTATAAATTTTCAATAAATAATTTATAGCGTAATATTAACGTTATATTAATAGTACGTCCAACATAAATATCAATTAATTCTCTAAATTCAATTTACTCGAATATATTATACAATTTTCACTCAAAGTTTCGTTATTTAGACATGAGGAGGTGATATTCGATAACATCAATTATCCGAAATGACAAATTCGTTGTTACCGTATATTTTTTGTTTTGAATATGCATAAAAAGGTGTGAATTGAACAGATGTTACAGGCGTGAATTTCATCTAAACTCGTGTTTTTCGTAAAAATGCTGGCCGAGCTTTGGTCGGGGATTTGGTAATGAATACGCCAGCGGCAAGTAGATGTTCGTGGTTTGGGAAAAGATCCTTTTAGGTTACGTTACAAAGTCCACGCGTGCATACAGACCAGGCACCTGACCCGATGTTACAGAATCCGTTCCCCAACGACGAACATTCTGTTGTCGCAGGCGCATTCATTGGCATCTCTCCTATCAGACCTCGGCCAGCTGTTGATAACCACTTTATTTAAAATCGTCGGTTTTCACGTAAATAACGAAATTTTATTTGAAATTTATTAGTATATTATAATTAGTTAATGGTATTAAAAGAATAATATAATGTTATAAAATATTATACATAGAATGAAAATTTAAGAATATCAAATTGATAAAGGTTGTACAATATGGCAATCTCCCGGTCCCATATTCTGTATTGAAAAAAGAAAACATTATAAATAATAATTTTATATGAAGAATATAATTTTTGATAGGCCTAAACTATTGTTTTACGAATACTTAGAGTTTTCATTATTTTTTCGTTTTCGTAAAAACTAATCAGATCTAACCTGACAAGATATACAGTAATAAAGAAAATATTTTCAATTATTGTCATTGTAAATTCACTATAAATGTTCAATAAATAATTTATAGCGTAATATTAACGTTATATTATCAGTACGTCCAACATATATATCAATTCATTCTCTAAATTCAATTTACTCGAATATATTATACAATTTTCACTCAAAGTTCCGTATTTAGACATAAGGAGGTGATATTCGATAACATCAATTATCCGAAATGACAAATTCGTTGTTACCGTATATTGTTTGTTTTGAATATGCATAAAAAGGTGTGAATTGTATAGATGTTACAGGCGTGAATTTCATCTAAACTCGTGTTTTTCGTAAAAATGCTGGCCGAGCTTTGCTCGGGGATTTGGTAATGAATACGCCAGCGGCAAGTAGAAGTTCGTGGTTTGGGAAAAGATACTTTTAGGTTACGTTACAAAGTCCACGTGTGCATACAGACCAGGCACCTGACCCGATGTTACAGAATCCGTTCCCCAACGACGAACATTCTGTTGTCGCAGGCGCATTCATTGGCATCTCTCCTATCAGACCTCGGCCAGCTGTTGATAACCACTTTATTTAAAATCGTCGGTTTTCACGTAAATAACGAAATTTTATTTGAAATTTATTAGTATTTTATAATTGGTTAATAGTATTAAAAGAATACCATAATGTTATAAAATATTATACATAGAATGAAAATTTAAGAATATCGAATTGATAAAGGTTGTACAATAAGACAATCTCCCGTTACCATATTCTGTATTGAAAAAAGAAAACGTTATAAATAATAATCTTGTATGAAGAATATAATTTTTTATAGGCCTAAACTATTGTTTTACGAATACTTAGAATTTTCATTATTTTTTCGTTTTTGTAAAAACTAATCAGATCTAACCTGACAAGATATACAGTAATAAAGAAAATATTTTCAATTATTATCATTGTAAATTCACTATAAATTTTCAATAAATAATTTATAGCGTAATATTAACGTTATATTAATAGTACGTCCAACATAAATATCAATTAATTCTCTAAATTCAATTTACTCGAATATATTATACAATTTTCACTCAAAGTTTCGTTATTTAGACATGAGGAGGTGATATTCGATAACATCAATTATCCGAAATGACAAATTCGTTGTTACCGTATATTGTTTGTTTTGAATATGCATAAAAGGGTGTGAATTGTATAGATGTTACAGGCGTGAATTTCATCTGAACTCGTGTTTTTCGTAAAAATGCTGGCCGAGCTTTGGTCGGGGATTTGGTAATGAATACGCCAGCGGCAAGTAGAAGTTCGTGGTTTGGGAAAAGATACTTTTAGGTTACGTTACAAAGTCCACGCGTGCATACAGACCAGGCACCTGACCCGGTGTTACAGAATCCGTTCCCCAACGACGAACATTCTGTTGTCGCAGGCGCATTCATTGGCATCTCTCCTATCAGACCTCGGCCAGCTGTTGATAACCACTTTATTTAAAATCGTCGGTTTTCACGTAAATAACGAAATTTTATTTGAAATTTATTAGTATTTTATAATTAGTTAATGGTATTAAAAGAATAATATAATGTTATAAAATATTATACATAGAATGAAAATTTAAGAATATCAAATTGATAAAGGTTGTACAATATGGCAATCTCCCGGTCCCATATTCTGTATTGAAAAAAGAAAACATTATAAATAATAATTTTATATGAAGAATATAATTTTTGATAGGCCTAAACTATTGTTTTACGAATACTTAGAGTTTTCATTATTTTTTCGTTTTCGTAAAAACTAATCAGATCTAACCTGACAAGATATACAGTAATAAAGAAAATATTTTCAATTATTGTCATTGTAAATTCACTATAAATTTTCAATAAATAATTTATAGCGTAATATTAACGTTATATTATCAGTACGTCCAACATATATATCAATTCATTCTCTAAATTCAATTTACTCGAATATATTATACAATTTTCACTCAAAGTTCCGTATTTAGACATAAGGAGGTGATATTCGATAACATCAATTATCCGAAATGACAAATTCGTTGTTACCGTATATTGTTTGTTTTGAATATGCATAAAAAGGTGTGAATTGTATAGATGTTACAGGCGTGAATTTCATCTAAACTCGTGTTTTTCGTAAAAATGCTGGCCGAGCTTTGCTCGGGGATTTGGTAATGAATACGCCAGCGGCAAGTAGAAGTTCGTGGTTTGGGAAAAGATACTTTTAGGTTACGTTACAAAGTCCACGCGTGCATACAGACCAGGCACCTGACCCGGTGTTACAGAATCCGTTCCCCAACGACGAACATACTGTTGTCGCAGGCGTATTCATTGGCATCTCTCCTATCAGACCTCGGCCAGCTGTTGATAACCACTTTATTTAAAATCGTCGGTTTTCACGTAAATAACGAAATTTTATTTGAAATTTATTAGTATATTATAATTAGTTAATGGTATTAAAAGAATAATATAATGTTATAAAATATTATACATAGAATGAAAATTTAAGAATATCAAATTGATAAAGGTTGTACAATATGGCAATCTCCCGGTCCCATATTCTGTATTGAAAAAAGAAAACATTATAAATAATAATTTTATATGAAGAATATAATTTTTGATAGGCCTAAACTATTGTTTTACGAATACTTAGAGTTTTCATTATTTTTTCGTTTTCGTAAAAACTAATCAGATCTAACCTGACAAGATATACAGTAATAAAGAAAATATTTTCAATTATTGTCATTGTAAATTCACTATAAATTTTCAATAAATAATTTATAGCGTAATATTAACGTTATATTATCAGTACGTCCAACATATATATCAATTCATTCTCTAAATCCAATTTACTCGAATATATTATACAATTTTCACTCAAAGTTCCGTATTTAGACATAAGGAGGTGATATTCGATAACATCAATTATCCGAAATGACAAATTCGTTGTTACCGTATATTGTTTGTTTTGAATATGCATAAAAAGGTGTGAATTGTATAGATGTTACAGGCGTGAATTTCATCTAAACTCGTGTTTTTCGTAAAAATGCTGGCCGAGCTTTGCTCGGGGATTTGGTAATGAATACGCCAGCGGCAAGTAGAAGTTCGTGGTTTGGGAAAAGATACTTTTAGGTTACGTTACAAAGTCCACGCGTGCATACAGACCAGGCACCTGACCCGGTGTTACAGAATCCGTTCCCCAACGACGAACATACTGTTGTCGCAGGCGCATTCATTGGCATCTCTCCTATCAGACCTCGGCCAGCTGTTGATAACCACTTTATTTAAAATCGTCGGTTTTCACGTAAATAACGTAATTTTATTTGAAATTTATTAGTTTTTTATAATTAGTTAATGGTATTATGAGAATACCATAATGTTATAAAATATTATACATAGAATGAAAATTTAATAATATCGAATTGATATGTGTTGTACAATAAGACAATCTCCCGTTCCCATATTCTGTATTGAAAAAAGAAAACATTATGAATAATCTGATATGAAGAATATAATTTTTTTATATGCCGAAACTATTGATTTACGAATATTTAGAATTTTCATTATTTTTTCGTTTTCGTAAAGACTAACCTGACAAGTTATGGAATAATAAAGAAAATATTTTCAATTATTGTCATTGTAAATTCACTATAAATTTTCAATAAATAATTTATTGCGTAATATATACGTAATATAATCTGTACGTCCAATATTTATATCATTTCATTCTCTAAATTCAATTTACTCGAGTATATTATACAATTTTCACTTAAAGTTTCGTTATTTAGACATGAGGAGGTGATATTCGATAACATCAATTATCCGAAATGACAAATTCGTTGATTCCGTATATTGTTTGTATTGAATATGCATAAAAAGGTGTGAATTGAATAGATGTTATAGGCGTGAAATTCATCTGAACTCGTGTTTTCGTGGAAATGCTGGCCGAGCTTTGGTCGGGGAATTGTTAATGAATACGCCAGCGGCAAGTAGAAGTTCGTGGTTTGGGAAAAGATTCTTTTAGGTCACGTTACAAAGTTCACGCGTGCACACAGGCCAGGCACCTGACCCGATGTTACAGAATCCGTTCCCCAACGACGAACATTCTGTTGTCGCAGGCGTATTCATTAGCAACTCCCCTATCAGACCTCGGCCAGCTGTTGATAACCACTTTATTTAAAATCGTCGGTTTTCACGTAAATAACGAAATTTTATTTGAAATTTATTAGTATTTTATAATTAGTTAATGGTATTATGAGAATACCATAATGTTATAAAATATTATACATAGAATGAAAATTTAATAATATCGAATTGATATGTGTTGTACAATAAGACAATCTCCCGTTCCCATATTCTGTATTGAAAAAAGACAACATTATGAATAATAATCTTATATGAAGAATATAATTTTTTTATATGCCGAAACTATTGATTTACGAATACTTAGAATTTTTATTAGTTTTTCGTTTTCGTAATGATTAATCTGACAAGATATGGAATATTAAAGAAAATATTTTCAATTATTGTCATTGTAAATTCACTATAAATTTTCAGTAAATAATTTATAGCGTAATATATACGTAATATAATCAGTACGTCCAACATATATATCATTTCATTCTCTAAATTCAATTTACTCGAGTATATTATACAATTTTCACTCAAAGTTTCGTTATTTAGACATGAGGAGGTGATATTCGATAACATCAATTATCCGAAATGACAAATTCGTTGTTACCGTATATTGTTTGTATTGAATATGCATAAAAAGGTGTGAATTGAATAGATGTTATAGGCGTGAATTTCATCTGAACTCGTGTTTTCGTGGAAATGCTGGCCGAGCTTTGGTCGGGGAATTGTTAATGAATACGCCAGCGGCAAGTAGAAGTTCGTGGTTTGGGAAATGATTGTTTTAGGTCACGTTACAAAGTCCACGCGTGCACACAGGCCAGGCACCTGACCCGATGTTACAGAATCCGTTCCCCAACGACGAACATTCTGTTGTCGCAGGCGTATTCATTAGCAACTCCCCTATCAGACCTCGGCCAGCTGTTGATAACCACTTCATTTAAAATTGACGTTTTTCACGTAAAGAACGTAATTTTATTTGAAATTTATTAGTTTTTTATAATTAGTTAATGGTATTATGAGAATACCATAATGTTATAAAATATTATACATAGAATGAAAATTTAATAATATCGAATTGATATGTGTTGTACAATAAGACAATCTCCCGTTCCCATATTCTGTATTGAAAAAAGAAAACATTATGAATAATCTGATATGAAGAATATAATTTTTTTATATGCCGAAACTATTGATTTACGAATATTTAGAATTTTCATTATTTTTTCGTTTTCGTAAAGACTAACCTGACAAGTTATGGAATAATAAAGAAAATATTTTCAATTATTGTCATTGTAAATTCACTATAAATTTTCAATAAATAATTTATTGCGTAATATATACGTAATATAATCTGTACGTCCAATATTTATATCATTTCATTCTCTAAATTCAATTTACTCGAGTATATTATACAATTTTCACTTAAAGTTTCGTTATTTAGACATGAGGAGGTGATATTCGATAACATCAATTATCCGAAATGACAAATTCGTTGATTCCGTATATTGTTTGTATTGAATATGCATAAAAAGGTGTGAATTGAATAGATGTTATAGGCGTGAAATTCATCTGAACTCGTGTTTTCGTGGAAATGCTGGCCGAGCTTTGGTCGGGGAATTGTTAATGAATACGCCAGCGGCAAGTAGAAGTTCGTGGTTTGGGAAAAGATTCTTTTAGGTCACGTTACAAAGTTCACGCGTGCACACAGGCCAGGCACCTGACCCGATGTTACAGAATCCGTTCCCCAACGACGAACATTCTGTTGTCGCAGGCGTATTCATTAGCAACTCCCCTATCAGACCTCGGCCAGCTGTTGATAACCACTTTATTTAAAATCGTCGGTTTTCACGTAAATAACGAAATTTTATTTGAAATTTATTAGTATTTTATAATTAGTTAATGGTATTATGAGAATACCATAATGTTATAAAATATTATACATAGAATGAAAATTTAATAATATCGAATTGATATGTGTTGTACAATAAGACAATCTCCCGTTCCCATATTCTGTATTGAAAAAAGACAACATTATGAATAATAATCTTATATGAAGAATATAATTTTTTTATATGCCGAAACTATTGATTTACGAATACTTAGAATTTTTATTAGTTTTTCGTTTTCGTAATGATTAATCTGACAAGATATGGAATATTAAAGAAAATATTTTCAATTATTGTCATTGTAAATTCACTATAAATTTTCAGTAAATAATTTATAGCGTAATATATACGTAATATAATCAGTACGTCCAACATATATATCATTTCATTCTCTAAATTCAATTTACTCGAGTATATTATACAATTTTCACTCAAAGTTTCGTTATTTAGACATGAGGAGGTGATATTCGATAACATCAATTATCCGAAATGACAAATTCGTTGTTACCGTATATTGTTTGTATTGAATATGCATAAAAAGGTGTGAATTGAATAGATGTTATAGGCGTGAATTTCATCTGAACTCGTGTTTTCGTGGAAATGCTGGCCGAGCTTTGGTCGGGGAATTGTTAATGAATACGCCAGCGGCAAGTAGAAGTTCGTGGTTTGGGAAATGATTGTTTTAGGTCACGTTACAAAGTCCACGCGTGCACACAGGCCAGGCACCTGACCCGATGTTACAGAATCCGTTCCCCAACGACGAACATTCTGTTGTCGCAGGCGTATTCATTAGCAACTCCCCTATCAGACCTCGGCCAGCTGTTGATAACCACTTCATTTAAAATTGACGTTTTTCACGTAAAGAACGTAATTTTATTTGAAATTTATTAGTTTTTTATAATTAGTTAATGGTATTATGAGAATACCATAATGTTATAAAATATTATACATAGAATGAAAATTTAATAATATCGAATTGATATGTGTTGTACAATAAGACAATCTCCCGTTCCCATATTCTGTATTGAAAAAAGAAAACATTATGAATAATCTGATATGAAGAATATAATTTTTTTATATGCCGAAACTATTGATTTACGAATATTTAGAATTTTCATTATTTTTTCGTTTTCGTAAAGACTAACCTGACAAGATATGGAATAATAAAGAAAATATTTTCAATTATTGTCATTGTAAATTCACTATAAATTTTCAATAAATAATTTATTGCGTAATATATACGTAATATAATCTGTACGTCCAATATTTATATCATTTCATTCTCTAAATTCAATTTACTCGAGTATATTATACAATTTTCACTTAAAGTTTCGTTATTTAGACATGAGGAGGTGATATTCGATAACATCAATTATCCGAAATGACAAATTCGTTGATTCCGTATATTGTTTGTATTGAATATGCATAAAAAGGTGTGAATTGAATAGATGTTATAGGCGTGAAATTCATCTGAACTCGTGTTTTCGTGGAAATGCTGGCCGAGCTTTGGTCGGGGAATTGTTAATGAATACGCCAGCGGCAAGTAGAAGTTCGTGGTTTGGGAAAAGATTCTTTTAGGTCACGTTACAAAGTTCACGCGTGCACACAGGCCAGGCACCTGACCCGATGTTACAGAATCCGTTCCCCAACGACGAACATTCTGTTGTCGCAGGCGTATTCATTAGCAA
Source organism: Tuberolachnus salignus (assembly GCA_956483605.1). Classification (NCBI taxonomy): domain Eukaryota; kingdom Metazoa; phylum Arthropoda; class Insecta; order Hemiptera; family Aphididae; genus Tuberolachnus; species Tuberolachnus salignus. The sequence continues at coordinate 18,529,204 of OY101431.1, read as the reverse complement.
CTCCCCTATCAGACCTCGGCCAGCTGTTGATAACCACTTTATTTAAAATCGTCGGTTTTCACGTAAATAACGAAATTTTATTTGAAATTTATTAGTATTTTATAATTAGTTAATGGTATTATGAGAATACCATAATGTTATAAAATATTATACATAGAATGAAAATTTAATAATATCGAATTGATATGTGTTGTACAATAAGACAATCTCCCGTTCCCATATTCTGTATTGAAAAAAGACAACATTATGAATAATAATCTTATATGAAGAATATAATTTTTTTATATGCCGAAACTATTGATTTACGAATACTTAGAATTTTTATTAGTTTTTCGTTTTCGTAATGATTAATCTGACAAGATATGGAATATTAAAGAAAATATTTTCAATTATTGTCATTGTAAATTCACTATAAATTTTCAGTAAATAATTTATAGCGTAATATATACGTAATATAATCAGTACGTCCAACATATATATCATTTCATTCTCTAAATTCAATTTACTCGAGTATATTATACAATTTTCACTCAAAGTTTCGTTATTTAGACATGAGGAGGTGATATTCGATAACATCAATTATCCGAAATGACAAATTCGTTGTTACCGTATATTGTTTGTATTGAATATGCATAAAAAGGTGTGAATTGAATAGATGTTATAGGCGTGAATTTCATCTGAACTCGTGTTTTCGTGGAAATGCTGGCCGAGCTTTGGTCGGGGAATTGTTAATGAATACGCCAGCGGCAAGTAGAAGTTCGTGGTTTGGGAAATGATTGTTTTAGGTCACGTTACAAAGTCCACGCGTGCACACAGGCCAGGCACCTGACCCGATGTTACAGAATCCGTTCCCCAACGACGAACATTCTGTTGTCGCAGGCGTATTCATTAGCAACTCCCCTATCAGACCTCGGCCAGCTGTTGATAACCACTTCATTTAAAATTGACGTTTTTCACGTAAAGAACGTAATTTTATTTGAAATTTATTAGTTTTTTATAATTAGTTAATGGTATTATGAGAATACCATAATGTTATAAAATATTATACATAGAATGAAAATTTAATAATATCGAATTGATATGTGTTGTACAATAAGACAATCTCCCGTTCCCATATTCTGTATTGAAAAAAGAAAACATTATGAATAATCTGATATGAAGAATATAATTTTTTTATATGCCGAAACTATTGATTTACGAATATTTAGAATTTTCATTATTTTTTCGTTTTCGTAAAGACTAACCTGACAAGATATGGAATAATAAAGAAAATATTTTCAATTATTGTCATTGTAAATTCACTATAAATTTTCAATAAATAATTTATTGCGTAATATATACGTAATATAATCTGTACGTCCAATATTTATATCATTTCATTCTCTAAATTCAATTTACTCGAGTATATTATACAATTTTCACTTAAAGTTTCGTTATTTAGACATGAGGAGGTGATATTCGATAACATCAATTATCCGAAATGACAAATTCGTTGATTCCGTATATTGTTTGTATTGAATATGCATAAAAAGGTGTGAATTGAATAGATGTTATAGGCGTGAATTTCATCTGAACTCGTGTTTTCGTGGAAATGCTGGCCGAGCTTTGGTCGGGGAATTGTTAATGAATACGCCAGCGGCAAGTAGAAGTTCGTGGTTTGGGAAAAGATTCTTTTAGGTCACGTTACAAAGTTCACGCGTGCACACAGGCCAGGCACCTGACCCGATGTTACAGAATCCGTTCCCCAACGACGAACATTCTGTTGTCGCAGGCGTATTCATTAGCAACTCCCCTATCAGACCTCGGCCAGCTGTTGATAACCACTTTATTTAAAATCGTCGGTTTTCACGTAAATAACGAAATTTTATTTGAAATTTATTAGTATTTTATAATTAGTTAATGGTATTATGAGAATACCATAATGTTATAAAATATTATACATAGAAAGAAAATTTAATAATATCGAATTGATATGTGTTGTACAATAAGACAATCTCCCGTTCCCATATTCTGTATTGAAAAAAGAAAACATTATGAATAATAATCTTATATGAAGAATATAATTTTTTTATATGCCGAAACTATTGATTTACGAATACTTAGAATTTTTATTAGTTTTTCGTTTTCGTAATGATTAATCTGACAAGCTATGGAATATTAAAGAAAATATTTTCAATTATTGTCATTGTAAATTCACTATAAATTTTCAGTAAATAATTTATAGCGTAATATATACGTAATATAATCAGTACGTCCAACATTTATATCATTTCATTTTCTAAATTCAATTTACTCGAGTATATTATACAATTTTCACTCAAAGTTTCGTTATTTAGACATGAGGAGGTGATATTCCATAACATCAATTATCCGAAATGACAAATTCGTTGATTCCGTATATTGTTTGTATTGAATATGCATAAAAAGGTGTGAATTGAATAGATGTTATAGGCGTGAATTTCATCTGAACTCGTGTTTTCGTGGAAATGCTGGCCGAGCTTTGGTCGGGGAATTGTTAATGAATACGCCAGCGGCAAGTAGAAGTTCGTGGTTTGGGAAAAGATTCTTTTAGGTCACGTTACAAAGTTCACGCGTGCACACAGGCCAGGCACCTGACCCGATGTTACAGAATCCGTTCCCCAACGACGAACATTCTGTTGTCGCAGGCGTATTCATTAGCAACTCCCCTATCAGACCTCGGCCAGCTGTTGATAACCACTTTATTTAAAATCGTCGGTTTTCACGTAAATAACGAAATTTTATTTGAAATTTATTAGTATTTTATAATTAGTTAATGGTATTATGAGAATACCATAATGTTATAAAATATTATACATAGAATGAAAATTTAATAATATCGAATTGATATGTATTGTACAATAAGACAATCTCCCGTTCCCATATTCTGTATTGAAAAAAGACAACATTATGAATAATAATCTTATATGAAGAATATAATTTTTTTATATGCCGAAACTATTGATTTACGAATACTTAGAATTTTTATTAGTTTTTCGTTTTCGTAATGATTAATCTGACAAGCTATGGAATATTAAAGAAAATATTTTCAATTATTGTCATTGTAAATTTACTATAAATTTTCAGTAAATAATTTATAGCGTAATATATACGTAAAATAATCAGTACGTCCAACATTTATATCATTTCATTCTCTAAATTCAATTTACTCGAGTATATTATACAATTTTCACTCAAAGTTTCGTTATTTAGACATGAGGAGGTGATATTCCATAACATCAATTATCCGAAATGACAAATTCGTTGATTCCGTATATTGTTTGTATTGAATATGCATAAAAAGGTGTGAATTGAATAGATGTTATAGGCGTGAATTTCATCTGAACTCGTGTTTTCGTGGAAATGCTGGCCGAGCTTTGGTCGGGGAATTGTTAATGAATACGCCAGCGGCAAGTAGAAGTTCGTGGTTTGGGAAAAGATTCTTTTAGGTCACGTTACAAAGTTCACGCGTGCACACAGGCCAGGCACCTGACCCGATGTTACAGAATCCGTTCCCCAACGACGAACATTCTGTTATCGCAGGCGTATTCATTAGCAACTCCCCTATCAGGCCTCGGCCAGCTGTTGATAACCACTTTATTTAAAATCGTCGGTTTTCACGTAAATAACGAAATTTTATTTGAAATTTATTAGTATTTTATAATTAGTTAATGGTATTATGAGAATACCATAATGTTATAAAATATTATACATAGAATGAAAATTTAATAATATCGAATTGATATGTATTGTACAATAAGACAATCTCCCGTTCCCATATTCTGTATTGAAAAAAGACAACATTATGAATAATAATCTTATATGAAGAATATAATTTTTTTATATGCCGAAACTATTGATTTACGAATACTTAGAATTTTTATTAGTTTTTCGTTTTCGTAATGATTAATCTGACAAGCTATGGAATATTAAAGAAAATATTTTCAATTATTGTCATTGTAAATTTACTATAAATTTTCAGTAAATAATTTATAGCGTAATATATACGTAAAATAATCAGTACGTCCAACATTTATATCATTTCATTCTCTAAATTCAATTTACTCGAGTATATTATACAATTTTCACTCAAAGTTTCGTTATTTAGACATGAGGAGGTGATATTCCATAACATCAATTATCCGAAATGACAAATTCGTTGATTCCGTATATTGTTTGTATTGAATATGCATATAAAGGTGTGAATTGAATAGATGTTATAGGCGTGAATTTCATCTGAACTCGTGTTTTCGTAGAAATGCTGGCCGAGCTTTGGTCGGGGAATTGTTAATGAATACGCCAGCGGCAAGTAGAAGTTCGTGGTTTGGGAAAAGATTCTTTTAGGTCACGTTACAAAGTTCACGCGTGCACACAGGCCAGGCACCTGACCCGATGTTACAGAATCCGTTCCCCAACGACGAACATTCTGTTGTCGCAGGCGTATTCATTAGCAACTCCCCTATCAGACCTCGGCCAGCTGTTGATAACCACTTTATTTAAAATCGTCGGTTTTCACGTAAATAACGAAATTTTATTTGAAATTTATTAGTATTTTATAATTAGTTAATGGTATTATGAGAATACCATAATGTTATAAAATATTATAGATAGAATGAAAATTTAATAATATCGAATTGATATGTGTTGTACAATAAGACAATCTCCCGTTCCCATATTCTGTATTGAAAAAAGAAAACATTATGAATAATAATCTTATATGAAGAATATAATTTTTTTATATGCCGAAACTATTGATTTACGAATACTTAGAATTTTTATTAGTTTTTCGTTTTCGTAATGATTAATCTGACAAGCTATGGAATATTAAAGAAAATATTTTCAATTATTGTCATTGTAAATTCACTATAAATTTTCAGTAAATAATTTATAGCGTAATATATACGTAATATAATCAGTACGTCCAACATTTATATCATTTCATTCTCTAAATTCAATTTACTCGAGTATATTATACAATTTTCACTCAAAGTTTCGTTATTTAGACATGAGGAGGTGATATTCCATAACATCAATTATTCGAAATGACAAATTCGTTGATTCCGTATATTGTTTGTTTTGAATATGCATAAAAAGGTGTGAATTGAATAGATGTTATAGGCGTGAATATCATCTGAACTCGTGTTTTCGTGGAAATGCTGGCCGAGCTTTGGTCGGGGAATTGTTAATGAATACGCCAGCGGCAAGTAGAAGTTCGTGGTTTGGGAAAAGATTCTTTTAGGTCACGTTACAAAGTTCACGCGTGCACACAGGCCAGGCACCTGACCCGATGTTACAGCATCGGTTCCCCAACGACGAACATTCTGTTGTCGCAGGCGTATTCATTAGCAACTCCCCTATCAGGCCTCGGCCAGCTGTTGATAACCACTTTATTTAAAATCGTCGGTTTTCACGTAAATAACGAAATTTTATTTGAAATTTATTAGTATTTTATAATTAGGTAATGGTATTATGAGAATACCATAATGTTATAAAATATTATACATAGAATGAAAATTTAATAATATCGAATTGATATGTGTTGTACAATAAGACAATCTCCCGTTCCCATATTCTGTATTGAAAAAAGAAAACATTATGAATAATAATCTTATATGAAGAATATAATTTTTTTATATGCCGAAACTATTGATTTACGAATACTTAGAATTTTTATTAGTTTTTCGTTTTCGTAATGATTAATCTGACAAGCTATGGAATATTAAAGAAAATATTTTCAATTATTGTCATTGTAAATTCACTATAAATTTTCAGTAAATAATTTATAGCGTAATATATACGTAATATAATCAGTACGTCCAACATTTATATCATTTCATTCTCTAAATTCAATTTACTCGAGTATATTATACAATTTTCACTCAAAGTTTCGTTATTTAGACATGAGGAGGTGATATTCCATAACATCAATTATCCGAAATGACAAATTCGTTGATTCCGTATATTGTTTGTATTGAATATGCATAAAAAGGTGTGAATTGAATAGATGTTATAGGCGTGAATTTCATCTGAACTCGTGTTTTCGTGGAAATGCTGGCCGAGCTTTGGTCGGGGAATTGTTAATGAATACGCCAGCGGCAAGTAGAAGTTCGTGGTTTGGGAAAAGATTCTTTTAGGTCACGTTACAAAGTTCACGCGTGCACACAGGCCAGGCACCTGACCCGATGTTACAGAATCCGTTCCCCAACGACGAACATTCTGTTATCGCAGGCGTATTCATTAGCAACTCCCCTATCAGGCCTCGGCCAGCTGTTGATAACCACTTTATTTAAAATCGTCGGTTTTCACGTAAATAACGAAATTTTATTTGAAATTTATTAGTATTTTATAATTAGTTAATGGTATTATGAGAATACCATAATGTTATAAAATATTATACATAGAATGAAAATTTAATAATATCGAATTGATATGTATTGTACAATAAGACAATCTCCCGTTCCCATATTCTGTATTGAAAAAAGACAACATTATGAATAATAATCTTATATGAAGAATATAATTTTTTTATATGCCGAAACTATTGATTTACGAATACTTAGAATTTTTATTAGTTTTTCGTTTTCGTAATGATTAATCTGACAAGCTATGGAATATTAAAGAAAATATTTTCAATTATTGTCATTGTAAATTCACTATAAATTTTCAGTAAATAATTTATAGCGTAATATATACGTAATATAATCAGTACGTCCAACATTTATATCATTTCATTCTCTAAATTCAATTTACTCGAGTATATTATACAATTTTCACTCAAAGTTTCGTTATTTAGACATGAGGAGGTGATATTCCATAACATCAATTATCCGAAATGACAAATTCGTTGATTCCGTATATTGTTTGTTTTGAATATGCATAAAAAGGTGTGAATTATATAGATGTTATAGGCGTGAATATCATCTGAACTCGTGTTTTCGTGGAAATGCTGGCCGAGCTTTGGTCGGGGAATTGTTAATGAATACGCCAGCGGCAAGTAGAAGTTCGTGGGTTGGGAAAAGATTCTTTTAGGTCACGTTACAATGTTCACGCGTGCACACAGGCCAGGCACCTGACCCGATGTTACAGAATCCGTTCCCCAACGACGAACATTCTGTTGTCGCAGGCGTATTCATTAGCAACTCCCCTATCAGACCTCGGCCAGCTGTTGATAACCACTTTATTTAAAATCGTCGGTTTTCACGTAAATAACGAAATTTTATTTGAAATTTATTAGTATTTTATAATTAGTTAATGGTATTATGAGAATACCATAATGTTATAAAATATTATACATAGAATGAAAATTTAATAATATCGAATTGATATGTGTTGTACAATAAGACAATCTCCCGTTCCCATATTCTGTATTGAAAAAAGAAAACATTATGAATAATAATCTTATATGAAGAATATAATTTTTTTATATGCCGAAACTATTGATTTACGAATACTTAGAATTTTTATTAGTTTTTCGTTTTCGTAATGATTAATCTGACAAGCTATGGAATATTAAAGAAAATATTTTCAATTATTGTCATTGTAAATTCACTATAAATTTTCAGTAAATAATTTATAGCGTAATATATACGTAATATAATCAGTACGTCCAACATTTATATCATTTCATTCTCTAAATTCAATTTACTCGAGTATATTATACAATTTTCACTCAAAGTTTCGTTATTTAGACATGAGGAGGTGATATTCCATAACATCAATTATTCGAAATGACAAATTCGTTGATTCCGTATATTGTTTGTTTTGAATATGCATAAAAAGGTGTGAATTGAATAGATGTTATAGGCGTGAATATCATCTGAACTCGTGTTTTCGTGGAAATGCTGGCCGAGCTTTGGTCGGGGAATTGTTAATGAATACGCCAGCGGCAAGTAGAAGTTCGTGGTTTGGGAAAAGATTCTTTTAGGTCACGTTACAAAGTTCACGCGTGCACACAGGCCAGGCACCTGACCCGATGTTACAGCATCCGTTCCCCAACGACGAACATTCTGTTGTCGCAGGCGTATTCATTAGCAACTCCCCTATCAGGCCTCGGCCAGCTGTTGATAACCACTTTATTTAAAATCGTCGGTTTTCACGTAAATAACGAAATTTTATTTGAAATTTATTAGTATTTTATAATTAGTTAATGGTATTATGAGAATACCATAATGTTATAAAATATTATACATAGAATGAAAATTTAATAATATCGAATTGATATGTGTTGTACAATAAGACAATCTCCCGTTCCCATATTCTGTATTGAAAAAAGAAAACATTATGAATAATAATCTTATATGAAGAATATAATTTTTTTATATGCCGAAACTATTGATTTACGAATACTTAGAATTTTTATTAGTTTTTCGTTTTCGTAATGATTAATCTGACAAGCTATGGAATATTAAAGAAAATATTTTCAATTATTGTCATTGTAAATTCACTATAAATTTTCAGTAAATAATTTATAGCGTAATATATACGTAATATAATCAGTACGTCCAACATTTATATCATTTCATTCTCTAAATTCAATTTACTCGAGTATATTATACAATTTTCACTCAAAGTTTCGTTATTTAGACATGAGGAGGTGATATTCCATAACATCAATTATCCGAAATGACAAATTCGTTGATTCCGTATATTGTTTGTATTGAATATGCATAAAAAGGTGTGAATTGAATAGATGTTATAGGCGTGAATTTCATCTGAACTCGTGTTTTCGTGGAAATGCTGGCCGAGCTTTGGTCGGGGAATTGTTAATGAATACGCCAGCGGCAAGTAGAAGTTCGTGGTTTGGGAAAAGATTCTTTTAGGTCACGTTACAAAGTTCACGCGTGCACACAGGCCAGGCACCTGACCCGATGTTACAGAATCCGTTCCCCAACGACGAACATTCTGTTATCGCAGGCGTATTCATTAGCAACTCCCCTATCAGGCCTCGGCCAGCTGTTGATAACCACTTTATTTAAAATCGTCGGTTTTCACGTAAATAACGAAATTTTATTTGAAATTTATTAGTATTTTATAATTAGTTAATGGTATTATGAGAATACCATAATGTTATAAAATATTATACATAGAATGAAAATTTAATAATATCGAATTGATATGTATTGTACAATAAGACAATCTCCCGTTCCCATATTCTGTATTGAAAAAAGACAACATTATGAATAATAATCTTATATGAAGAATATAATTTTTTTATATGCCGAAACTATTGATTTACGAATACTTAGAATTTTTATTAGTTTTTCGTTTTCGTAATGATTAATCTGACAAGCTATGGAATATTAAAGAAAATATTTTCAATTATTGTCATTGTAAATTCACTATAAATTTTCAGTAAATAATTTATAGCGTAATATATACGTAATATAATCAGTACGTCCAACATTTATATCATTTCATTCTCTAAATTCAATTTACTCGAGTATATTATACAATTTTCACTCAAAGTTTCGTTATTTAGACATGAGGAGGTGATATTCCATAACATCAATTATCCGAAATGACAAATTCGTTGATTCCGTATATTGTTTGTTTTGAATATGCATAAAAAGGTGTGAATTAAATAGATGTTATAGGCGTGAATATCATCTGAACTCGTGTTTTCGTGGAAATGCTGGCCGAGCTTTGGTCGGGGAATTGTTAATGAATACGCCAGCGGCAAGTAGAAGTTCGTGGGTTGGGAAAAGATTCTTTTAGGTCACGTTACAATGTTCACGCGTGCACACAGGCCAGGCACCTGACCCGATGTTACAGAATCCGTTCCCCAACGACGAACATTCTGTTGTCGCAGGCGTATTCATTAGCAACTCCCCTATCAGACCTCGGCCAGCTGTTGATAACCACTTTATTTAAAATCGTCGGTTTTCACGTAAATAACGAAATTTTATTTGAAATTTATTAGTATTTTATAATTAGTTAATGGTATTATGAGAATACCATAATGTTATAAAATATTATACATAGAATGAAAATTTAATAATATCGAATTGATATGTGTTGTACAATAAGACAATCTCCCGTTCCCATATTCTGTATTGAAAAAAGAAAACATTATGAATAATAATCTTATATGAAGAATATAATTTTTTTATATGCCGAAACTATTGATTTACGAATACTTAGAATTTTTATTAGTTTTTCGTTTTCGTAATGATTAATCTGACAAGCTATGGAATATTAAAGAAAATATTTTCAATTATTGTCATTGTAAATTCACTATAAATTTTCAGTAAATAATTTATAGCGTAATATATACGTAATATAATCAGTACGTCCAACATTTATATCATTTCATTCTCTAAATTCAATTTACTCGAGTATATTATACAATTTTCACTCAAAGTTTCGTTATTTAGACATGAGGAGGTGATATTCCATAACATCAATTATCCGAAATGACAAATTCGTTGATTCCGTATATTGTTTGTATTGAATATGCATAAAAAGGTGTGAATTGAATAGATGTTATAGGCGTGAATTTCATCTGAACTCGTGTTTTCGTGGAAATGCTGGCCGAGCTTTGGTCGGGGAATTGTTAATGAATACGCCAGCGGCAAGTAGAAGTTCGTGGTTTGGGAAAAGATTCTTTTAGGTCACGTTACAAAGTTCACGCGTGCACACAGGCCAGGCACCTGACCCGATGTTACAGAATCCGTTCCCCAACGACGAACATTCTGTTATCGCAGGCGTATTCATTAGCAACTCCCCTATCAGGCCTCGGCCAGCTGTTGATAACCACTTTATTTAAAATCGTCGGTTTTCACGTAAATAACGAAATTTTATTTGAAATTTATTAGTATTTTATAATTAGTTAATGGTATTATGAGAATACCATAATGTTATAAAATATTATACATAGAATGAAAATTTAATAATATCGAATTGATATGTATTGTACAATAAGACAATCTCCCGTTCCCATATTCTGTATTGAAAAAAGACAACATTATGAATAATAATCTTATATGAAGAATATAATTTTTTTATATGCCGAAACTATTGATTTACGAATACTTAGAATTTTTATTAGTTTTTCGTTTTCGTAATGATTAATCTGACAAGCTATGGAATATTAAAGAAAATATTTTCAATTATTGTCATTGTAAATTCACTATAAATTTTCAGTAAATAATTTATAGCGTAATATATACGTAATATAATCAGTACGTCCAACATTTATATCATTTCATTCTCTAAATTCAATTTACTCGAGTATATTATACAATTTTCACTCAAAGTTTCGTTATTTAGACATGAGGAGGTGATATTCCATAACATCAATTATCCGAAATGACAAATTCGTTGATTCCGTATATTGTTTGTTTTGAATATGCATAAAAAGGTGTGAATTAAATAGATGTTATAGGCGTGAATATCATCTGAACTCGTGTTTTCGTGGAAATGCTGGCCGAGCTTTGGTCGGGGAATTGTTAATGAATACGCCAGCGGCAAGTAGAAGTTCGTGGGTTGGGAAAAGATTCTTTTAGGTCACGTTACAATGTTCACGCGTGCACACAGGCCAGGCACCTGACCCGATGTTACAGAATCCGTTCCCCAACGACGAACATTCTGTTGTCGCAGGCGTATTCATTAGCAACTCCCCTATCAGACCTCGGCCAGCTGTTGATAACCACTTTATTTAAAATCGTCGGTTTTCACGTAAATAACGAAATTTTATTTGAAATTTATTAGTATTTTATAATTAGTTAATGGTATTATGAGAATACCATAATGTTATAAAATATTATACATAGAATGAAAATTTAATAATATCGAATTGATATGTGTTGTACAATAAGACAATCTCCCGTTCCCATATTCTGTATTGAAAAAAGACAACATTATGAATAATAATCTTATATGAAGAATATAATTTTTTTATATGCCGAAACTATTGATTTACGAATACTTAGAATTTTTATTAGTTTTTCGTTTTCGTAATGATTAATCTGACAAGCTATGGAATATTAAAGAAAATATTTTCAATTATTGTCATTGTAAATTCACTATAAATTTTCAGTAAATAATTTATAGCGTAATATATACGTAATATAATCAGTACGTCCAACATTTATATCATTTCATTCTCTAAATTCAATTTACTCGAGTATATTATACAATTTTCACTCAAAGTTTCGTTATTTAGACATGAGGAGGTGATATTCCATAAGATCAATTATCCGAAATGACAAATTCGTTGATTCCGTATATTGTTTGTATTGAATATGCATATAAAGGTGTGAATTGAATAGATGTTATATGCGTGAATTTCATCTGAACTCGTGTTTTCGTAGAAATGCTGGCCGAGCTTTGGTCGGGGAATTGTTAATGAATACGCCAGCGGCAAGTAGAAGTTCGTGGTTTGGGAAAAGATTCTTTTAGGTCACGTTACAAAGTTCACGCGTGCACACAGGCCAGGCACCTGACCCGATGTTACAGAATCCGTTCCCCAACGACGAACATTCTGTTGTCGCAGGCGTATTCATTAGCAACTCCCCTATCAGACCTCGGCCAGCTGTTGATAACCACTTTATTTAAAATCGTCGGTTTTCACGTAAATAACGAAATTTTATTTGAAATTTATTAGTATTTTATAATTAGTTAATGGTATTATGAGAATACCATAATGTTATAAAATATTATACATAGAATGAAAATTTAATAATATCGAATTGATATGTGTTGTACAATAAGACAATCTCCCGTTCCCATATTCTGTATTGAAAAAAGACAACATTATGAATAATAATCTTATATGAAGAATATAATTTTTTTATATGCCGAAACTATTGATTTACGAATACTTAGAATTTTTATTAGTTTTTCGTTTTCGTAATGATTAATCTGACAAGCTATGGAATATTAAAGAAAATATTTTCAATTATTGTCATTGTAAATTCACTATAAATTTTCAGTAAATAATTTATAGCGTAATATATACGTAATATAATCAGTACGTCCAACATTTATATCATTTCATTCTCTAAATTCAATTTACTCGAGTATATTATACAATTTTCACTCAAAATTTCGTTATTTAGACATGAGGAGGTGATATTCCATAACATCAATTATCCGAAATGACAAATTCGTTGATTCCGTATATTGTTTGTTTTGAATATGCATAAAAAGGTGTGAATTAAATAGATGTAATAGGCGTGAATATCATCTGAACTCGTGTTTTCGTGGAAATGCTGGCCGAGCTTTGGTCGGGGAATTGTTAATGAATACGCCAGCGGCAAGTAGAAGTTCGTGGTTTGGGAAAAGATTCTTTTAGGTCACGTTACAAAGTTCACGCGTGCACACAGGCCAGGCACCTGACCCGATGTTACAGAATCCGTTCCCCAACGACGAACATTCTGTTGTCGCAGGCGTATTCATTAGCAACTCCCCTATCAGACCTCGGCCAGCTGTTGATAACCACTTTATTTAAAATCGTCGGTTTTCACGTAAATAACGAAATTTTATTTGAAATTTATTAGTATTTTATAATTAGTTAATGGTATTATGAGAATACCATAATGTTATAAAATATTATACATAGAATGAAAATTTAATAATATCGAATTGATATGTGTTGTACAATAAGACAATCTCCCGTTTCCATATTCTGTATTGAAAAAAGAAAACATTATGAATAATAATCTTATATGAAGAATATAATTTTTTTATATGCCGAAACTATTGATTTACGAATACTTAGAATTTTTATTAGTTTTTCGTTTTCGTAATGATTAATCTCACAAGCTATGGAATATTAAAGAAAATATTTTCAATTATTGTCATTGTAAATTCACTATAAATTTTCAGTAAATAATTTATAGCGTAATATATACGTAATATAATCAGTACGTCCAACATTTATATCATTTCATTCTCTAAATTCAATTTACTCGAGTATATTATACAATTTTCACTCAAAGTTTCGTTATTTAGACATGAGGAGGTGATATTCCATAACATCAATTATCCGAAATGACAAATTCGTTGATTCCGTATATTGTTTGTATTGAATATGCATAAAAAGGTGTGAATTGAATAGATGTTATAGGCGTGAATTTCATCTGAACTCGTGTTTTCGTGGAAATGCTGGCCGAGCTTTGGTCGGGGAATTGTTAATGAATACGCCAGCGGCAAGTAGAAGTTCGTGGTTTGGGAAAAGATTCTTTTAGGTCACGTTACAAAGTTCACGCGTGCACACAGGCCAGGCACCTGACCCGATGTTACAGAATCCGTTCCCCAACGACGAACATTCTGTTATCGCAGGCGTATTCATTAGCAACTCCCCTATCAGGCCTCGGCCAGCTGTTGATAACCACTTTATTTAAAATCGTCGGTTTTCACGTAAATAACGAAATTTTATTTGAAATTTATTAGTATTTTATAATTAGTTAATGGTATTATGAGAATACCATAATGTTATAAAATATTATACATAGAATGAAAATTTAATAATATCGAATTGATATGTATTGTACAATAAGACAATCTCCCGTTCCCATATTCTGTATTGAAAAAAGACAACATTATGAATAATAATCTTATATGAAGAATATAATTTTTTTATATGCCGAAACTATTGATTTACGAATACTTAGAATTTTTATTAGTTTTTCGTTTTCGTAATGATTAATCTCACAAGCTATGGAATATTAAAGAAAATATTTTCAATTGTTGTCATTGTAAATTCACTATAAATTTTCAGTAAATAATTTATAGCGTAATATATACGTAATATAATCAGTACATCCAACATTTATATCATTTCATTCTCTAAATTCAATTTACTCGAGTATATTATACAATTTTCACTCAAAGTTTCGTTATTTAGACATGAGGAGGTGATATTCCATAACATCAATTATTCGAAATGACAAATTCGTTGATTCCGTATATAGTTTGTATTGAATATGCATAAAAAGGTGTGAATTGAATAGATGTTATAGGCGTGAATATCATCTGAACTCGTGTTTTCGTGGAAATGCTGGCCGAGCTTTGGTCGGGGAATTGTTAATGAATACGCCAGCGGCAAGTAGAAGTTCGTGGTTTGGGAAAAGATTCTTTTAGGTCACGTTACAAAGTTCACGCGTGCACACAGGCCAGGCACCTGACCCGATGTTACAGAATCCGTTCCCCAACGACGAACATTCTGTTATCGCAGGCGTATTCATTAGCAACTCCCCTATCAGGCCTCGGCCAGCTGTTGATAACCACTTTATTTAAAATCGTCGGTTTTCACGTAAATAACGAAATTTTATTTGAAATTTATTAGTATTTTATAATTAGTTAATGGTATTATGAGAATACCATAATGTTATAAAATATTATACATAGAATGAAAATTTAATAATATCGAATTGATATGTATTGTACAATAAGACAATCTCCCGTTCCCATATTCTGTATTGAAAAAAGACAACATTATGAATAATAATCTTATATGAAGAATATAATTTTTTTATATGCCGAAACTATTGATTTACGAATACTTAGAATTTTTATTAGTTTTTCGTTTTCGTAATGATTAATCTGACAAGCTATGGAATATTAAAGAAAATATTTTCAATTATTGTCATTGTAAATTCACTATAAATTTTCAGTAAATAATTTATAGCGTAATATATACGTAATATAATCAGTACGTCCAACATTTATATCATTTCATTCTCTAAATTCAATTTACTCGAGTATATTATACAATTTTCACTCAAAGTTTCGTTATTTAGACATGAGGAGGTGATATTCCATAACATCAATTATCCGAAATGACAAATTCGTTGATTCCGTATATTGTTTGTATTGAATATGCATATAAAGGTGTGAATTGAATAGATGTTATAGGCGTGAATTTCATCTGAACTCGTGTTTTCGTAGAAATGCTGGCCGAGCTTTGGTCGGGGAATTGTTAATGAATACGCCAGCGGCAAGTAGAAGTTCGTGGTTTGGGAAAAGATTCTTTTAGGTCACGTTACAAAGTTCACGCGTGCACACAGGCCAGGCACCTGACCCG